>CM022298.1:267605991-269027487 GCA_011799875.1 Thinopyrum elongatum
ACTTAGGTAATTATGCCATTTTTTAGCTAACTAAGCTTATTATGTCAATTTGGAGGAAAATAAGGTAAGTATAGGTCATTTTTGTGCTAACCTAGGTGATGATGCCATTTTTGAGCCAACTTAGGTAAGTATAGCTCATTTTTTATCTAACTTAGGTAATTATGCCATTTTGGAGGAAAATAAGCTAAGTATATGACATTTATGAGAGAACCAAGGTTATTATGCCATTTTTGAAATGAATAAGCTAATTATGTCATAAATGAACTAAATAAGCTAATTATGTCATTTTGGAGGATAATTAGCTAAGTACGTCTTTTTTGGGGGAAATAAGCTAAGTATGTGGCATAATAGGGCTAACAAGCATGTACGAAGCTAAGTATGCATTTGTTAAGCAAAACACTAGAGAAAACTTACCCTCATCACAACAAATGCGATCAAGATCGCAATTAAGGTAACAATTGATCCAACGGCATAATGATACCAAGCCTCATTCTCAATGGCATATTTTCTAATCTTACTAATCTTCAAGCGCATTGCATCCATCTTCAAGTGCATTGCATTCATCTTCATCTTGTGATCATCGACGACATCAGCAACATACAACTCCAATTTCATCTTCTCTTCTTCAATTCTTTTCATTTTTCCTTTCAAAAACTTGTTTTCTTTTTCAACTAAATTTAACTTCTCGACAAGAGGGTCGGTTGCAATTTCTGGTTCACATACCTCCTAGATAAAAATATCTCTATGTCAACTTGATGGCCATAATTGTCATAAATGTGAAATGCAACAAATAGTTATAAAAGAGAATATACCACATCCGAATCATAAACCGGGCGAGGGCCGGCGGGGACGGATATCAAGACCATGGAACTATGTATAACAAACAATCATACAAAGTAAGAAAATTATACAAGTAACTATATAAATCATACAATCATACAAGTAACTATATAAATCAAGTACAACATTAAAAAATTGAATACCTAACATGAACTAACAATATATATATATATATATATATATAATACAAATTGAATACCTGACATGAACTAATAATAATCTTGATCGTCGGGTTCAATAAATGCTCCGGGGTCAATAAATGCGTCATCATCATCACTATCATGAATGACGTGCTCATCGGGTTCAGCGGCATCAACATGTGGAAGGCCACCTTTATGTAATCGGTCAAGCATTGACAAGTCATCCGCAGCAGTAACCTCTTCTTGTTCAGGCTCTTCTTGTTCCGGCTCAGGGGTGAAGTCGGATTCACTGTCGCTGTCTACTTCAATGTTCTGGGGTGAAGTAGAGCATTTCTTGAACCATTTTTTGGAAAGACGTGTTTCTTGAAAGAATTCACCTTCATATGTGTCTGGGTTAATGTGAGATTCATAATCCTGTTCATTGGGGGGAGGTGGTCTAACACGTGGCGGCACTTCATAAACGACATCCCAACCATTCAGATTTGGATCAGTTTGGCAGGCCCACCATAGATAGAAAACTTGGGTCGCCTGTTGAGCCATAATATAGACATTGGGAACATCTAAATGGGTGCTTTGTTTGATTTCAACTAGCCCTATATGTTCATGAGTCCTTCTAGTCTCATTCGGCTGGAACCAATAACATTTGCAGACTACGACGTTCGGTGGGTTTTCACCATAGAATAGAAGTTCATAAATTGCTTGAACTCTCCCATAATACTCGGTACCTCCATCGCCGATAGCAGAGACACAACAATTTGTAGACTTTCGGTCAGCCATAGATAGCTCTTTGCCGTAGGTACGAAAGCGATACCCGTTGATGTCGTATTTGTCAAATGAACGGACCTTATAGTCAAAACCATTAGCGACTTGTCTCAATTCGGTGTCCATAGACTCTGGATTAGCCTACAAGTTTAATACGAAAGGATTGTTGCATTAGCCGCAAATTAGATGAAGAAATGAGAATGGTCTAATGGAAATTACCATTTGTTTGAACCAAGAGATGAAACCGGGAAAGCCGCCTCCTTGCTTTGCCAGAAGCTCATACTCTTTGATGGATTCCTTTTCAATCTCCGCTCCATCCGAGAATTTGGTGACCTATCGACTGTATCAAATATCCGGGAATAAGAGCATTTCAAAGGAATTAGAAGTTGCGAAACAATGTATCGCGATAACTTACTCGATGTACGGCCGCACTTCTGTTAGGTTGTTGAAGATATACAACAAAATGGTCCACCATTCTTCGACATCCAACGATATTGGTTTAGAAGCACCGGCTGGTGCGAGATTCCCTTTGAATAGGCTGGGGTTGGATCCACCTTTTTTAGGGTCACCAGCATTGTACCGAGGCTTCGGATTATGCAAATGGCGATTTTTGGCTTCGTAGTGTGCTGTCACGAAGTTTACCGCCTCCTCAGTAATGAATGCCTCGGCCATCGATGCTTCAATTCTACGTTTATTTTTACATTTTGCTTGGAGCATCTTCTGCATCATCTCAGTTCCGTAGCACCAACGATTTTTCACGCCCCCCCCCCAATCTTGCCTCAGTCGGGCGATGCAAAATCAAGTGTTGCATTGGATTAAAGAAGCCCGGCGGAAATATCTTCTCTAACTTGCAGATCAACTCTGGCGCCAACTCTTCCATTTCTTCTAGCACGGCAGGCGATAGTTCTTTCGCACAAAGAACACGGAAGAAATAGCTCAGCTCTGCCAGTACTAGCCATTCATCATCAGGGATAAAGCCACGCAACATCACCGGCATTACCCGCTCAATCCATATGTGCCAATCATGACTCTTGAGACCAAATATTTTCAATTTTTCAAGACTCGCTCCCCTCTTTAGATTCGCTACATACTCATCGGGGAACATCAACTGCATTTTCACCCACAAGATAATTTCCCTCATAGCTGGCCTTCCAAGATTAAACCATGCCTTTGGCTTCATCCAGTTCTACTTTCCTTTCAGTTCTTGCATGTTTTGTAACGGTCTATCACATAGCGCCTCTTGATCGACTCTAGCCTTAGTATTATCCTTTGACTTTCCCTCTATGCCGAACAATGTACCAAATAGGGCCTCGGTGATATTCTTTTCAGTGTGCATCACGTCGGTGTTGTGTGGGCAAAGGAGGTCTTTGAAGTAAGGCAGATCCCACAAGCATGTCTTGTGATTCCAGGCGTGTTCCGAATTATACCCCTTGAAATACCCTGGACGCTCTGGATTTGGCTCGAGAGCGTTTAACTGATCCAGGGTCTCTTGGCCTGTCAATGTAGGTGGTGCAGAGTTTTTGACAACTCTACCTTTGATGAAGTTCTTCTTGTCTTTCCTGAACTTATGGCGAGGATCCAGGAACTGTCTATGCAAGTCAAAGCAAGAAAACTTGTGACCCGCCTGCAGCCAACGAAACTCAAGAGCTGCCTTGCATGTGGGGCACGGGAACCTTCCATGCACACACCAGCCAACGAATAGCGCATATGCCGGCAAGCATGTACCAGACACGCATTATGAAGTTCTATTTGCTAGCGGCATCATATGTCTTGAACCCATTATCCCAAGCTTCTTGCAATTCATCCTTGAGCGGCAGCATGTACACATTCATATTCTTCCCCGGATAGTTGGGCCCTGGAATTATCAACGTCAAGAAAATGTTCTTTCTTTGCATAATCTGTCCGGGGGGAGATTGAGTGGAGTGACAAATACGGGCCAACAACTGTATTGGGTTGCCGTCAGACCAAACACACTAAACCCATCCGTGCTGATGGCGACTCGAGGATGCCTTGGATCTGCCATTTTTTGCTCATGTAATGCATCGAAGCGCTTCCACACAGAACCATCTGATGTGTGTACCATCATCAGATTCCCATTTGCATCTAGTTCGGTTCTTTTGCCCATTTTGTGCCATGTCTTATGTCTTGCCGTCTCTTCGACTGTGAAAAGACGTTGAAGTCTTAGTACGATTGGCAAATACCAAAGAACATTAACGGGGATTTTGGTCTGCGTCTTCTCACACATACCGTTGTCTACCACAACATACCTGGAAGACTTGCAAATGGGACAATATTTCAAGTCCGCATACTCAAGCCTAAATAAGGCACATCCTTTCTCACAGGCATGTATCTTCTCATAGGGCATCTTAAGTGCATGGAGGATTTTGTCCGACTGGTACAGGTTTGCAGGCATTACATGGCCTTTGGGTAGAAAGCATCCAAATACTGTCATCATCGCGTCATAGCAGTCTCTGCCCAAGTTGAATTGAGCCTTCAGAGCCATTACTTGTGAGATGGCATCCAGCTGACAAAGCTCAGTGTGCTCGTGGAGAGGACGTTTTGAAGACTCCAACATTTCATTGAAGGCCTTTGCAGATTCCTCCATCTCATCGTCCGAATCCCGAGCATCATCAAAGTCTTGCACCATGTCTTGCATCCTGGTACCATGCTAATCGATGCGACGATGAATCACCTCAGCTCTGGCACGTTGGGCAGACTCACCATGAAATGCCCATACCGTATAACCGGGCGTAAAACCACTCTTCTGTAGGTGTTTGCCCATTTCATCCTCTGTCCTCTTTTCCTAATTGCCGCACCGGACACAGGGGAACCAGGTTTTCCTCTGGCCATTTGCAAATGCAGCTTTCACAAACCCCTTGGTTTTTGTAAACCATTCATTGGTCATCTCTTTCTGACTAATGTGACCAGTGTACATCCACGCACGATCACTCATCTTGCCTACCTACACTCGAATAGGTAAAGATAGGTCCATCAGCATGTATATTCATCAGTTAATCTAGTTTGTCAATTTTATTACGTCCATGCAACCTACACTCTAATAGGTAAAGATAGGTCCTAATCCCACCCGAGTATGTGTAGATTGAGTACGTTCGCCATGCTCTACCCCATTCCAAGACAAAATTTCGATAGCACCTCCCCGCTGTTCTCCAAATACACATCTCAGCAAAAAGCTGAGAGAATGTGCATCCGGAGAACAATAGGGAGGCGCTGCCAAAATTTTATCTTGAAATGGGGTAGAGCATGGAGAACGTACCCAATCTACACATACTCGGGCTGTCCGTGGAAATCGTTGGGCAATCCGAATGAGTTACGGTGATAAATATGCAACTGAATGCATATTTATCGATGCAACCCTTTTGGACGGGAGATGCCTAGGTTACGTGACTTAGCATGAAAATGAAATCTACTGACATGATTAAAAGAGCGTAGGAGGTGAAGGTGGATTTGTAGCTCACCCTTGGCTGCTGAGGAAGTAGTCGAACAATGGCGGGATCATGGACCAAAAACTTCTACCACGATGACTCCAAGGAGATGAAATAGCATAAAGCCTGCAAATTTTACCAATCGAGTCAAGAAAATTTAGGACATCACATCACATAAAGCATTGACACTTCAAACTATGAAAAAAACTTTGACCCCTTGGTGATCCTCGACCCTCGACCCCTCGTCGACCCTCGACCCTCGACCCCTCAGAGATCCTCGACCCTTGACCCCTTGACCCTCGGCCTTCTTTTCTTTCTTTTTCTACTTTTTCTACTTCTTTTTTTCATCTTCTTCTTCCTTCTTTTTCATCTTCTTCTTCTACTTCTTCTTCTTCTTCTTCTTCTTCTTCTTCTTCTTCTTCTTCTTCTTCTTCTTCTTCTTCTTCTTCTTCTTCTTCTTCTTCTTCTTCTTCTTCTTCTTCTTCTTCTTATTATTATTATTATTATTATTATTATTATTATTTTCTTCTTCTCCTCCTCTTCTTCTTCTTCTTCTTCTTCTTCTTATTTTCTTCTCCTCCCCCTTTTCTTCTTCTCCTCCTCCTCCTCTTCTTCTTCTTCTTATTCTTCTTCTTTTCTTCTCCTAATAATTTTTTTCTAGAACTAACCTAGAACTAATATAACTAAACTAACTAACACTAGTAACTAACCTAACTAACAGTAGAAAAAAGAAAAAAAATAGGGGGAGAGGCTCACCGGAGTGGGGCGGCGGGGCACCGGGGCGGCGGGGTCGCCGGTTCGTCGGGTCGTCGGGGCACCTGGTCGTCGGGGCCGCGGGGTGACGGGCCACAGTGGCGGGTGGTGGGGTGGCGGGCGGTCAAGGGCGGCGAGGGCGGTGGGGGTCGGGGGTGGCGACGGCGGGGTGGTGCGGCGACGGGGTGGTGGGGTGGTGCGGCGGGGTGGTGCGGCGACGGGGTAGTGGGGCGGCAGCGGTGCTGCGCGGCGGCGTGGGCGGTGTTGCGGGCAGATTGGGGACAGAGAGGGGACAGAGATGGGAGAGAGAGAGGGGTGGGTTCGGGGAGAGAGAGAGGCCGTTAGTTTGGATGGGGCATGGTCTTTGCCGTCCGCTAGCAGACGGCAATGAGTTTGGGGGTGGGCCGTTACACCCCACCCAAACTCTTTGCCGTCTGCTAGCGGACGGCAAAGATTCTTTGCCGTCCGCTAGCGGACGTCAAAGATTTGGCTGACGGCAAATAGCAACTTTGCCATCAGGCAGTTCATTGTCGTCTGCTTTTTCTACGCTGACGACAAAGACCTTCTTTGCCGTCAGCTAGCAGACAGCAAAGAACTGATAGACGGCAAATTCTCTGATTCCAGTAGTGCCTGGGTGTTTGTTTCACCGTCAAAGCATGGTTCTTGCCAAGCACAACATTAATTTGTTTAGCCATGTTGTGGACCAACTCCCCAGCATAAGGTCTTGGGCCCAAACCTACCTCTGTCGTACCATCAAATTCAGCTTTCATCTTTCAGTATGGGTAATCTTTCCATAAGAACCTACGATGACGCAAATACACGGTTTTGTGCAAGTTGGGAAGAAATCTGCTAGCTGTCCTATCCATGCATGTGACACACCCTACATCTCCCCTTGTTTTCTGCCCCGATGTGTTGCCTAATGTCGGCATATCTTGAATGGTGTGCAGCAGCATCACATGTAGATCGAAAACCTCCTTTCTGTAAGCATCATAACATTTTACAGCATGCTTTTTTACCCACAATGTCAGCAGTTCTTCTACCGATAGCTGAAAGTAAATGTCGATGTCATTTCCAGGTTGCTTCGGGCCTTGGATAATCATTGACATCATGATGTATTTTTTCTTCATACACAACCAAGGAGCAAGGTAATTTATGCACAGAAGCACCGGCCATGTGTTGTGTTTGGTGCTCATGTCGCCAAAAGGATTCATCCCGTCAGTACACTCCCCGAGCCTTATACTTCTAGGATCCTTGGCAAAGTCTTCAAACTTGTTGTTGATTAATTCCCACTGATCCCCATCTTTCGGGTGCCTCATATATTTATCCGCAGTTCGCTCATCATGATGCCACCACAACCTCTTTGCCTCTCTAGGGTTTGCAAACAAACGCCTCAACCTTGGAATTAAAGGCAAGTACCAAACAACCTTGAACGAGATTCCTGTGTTGATCTTGTCATCCAATTTGTACTTGTCGTTTGCTCTCCTGCGCTTGTATCGTGCATGCTTGCATGTGGGACATGCACGCAAATCTTTGTACTCACCACAGTACAATATACAATCATTCACACAAGCGTGTATCTTCTGTACTTCAAGTTCCAATGGGCAAACAATTTTCTTCCCTTCATTCGTGCTTTTGGGGAGCACACTATCTTCCGAAAGAATTTCTTTGAAAAGACCTAACAACTCTATGAAGCCCTTGTTTGATAGACCGTTTGCTGCTTTAAATCTGAGAAGCGCCAGTGTGGCACTCAACTTGGAATATTTCTTTTTGCAACCTGGATACAAATCTTTCTTGGAGTCCGCATCAGTGGACGGCAGATCCTTGTACCCAACCATATCTTTATTTAGGCCCTGGAAATCTCCAATCATAGCAGCAAAATCTGGCATATCAAGGTCGTTGTCATCGTCTGTGTCGCTGTCTTGGTTTTCCAGTGGGGTTTTTGGCTTTCTGGTGTTCCATTGGTAGCTTGATGCCTCTGCCCTAATGTTAGATTCAACATCCATGTGACTCTGATCGGGGTTTGGCACCTTGTAGCCATGGGTATATTCATCCATGACCAGCTCTTCACCGTGTCTGGTCCAACGTGTATATCCATCCATGAATCCCCGAGTGAGTAAGTGGAACTCGACAAGTGTAACTTCATGTGAATTTGTATTGGCATAGCGACTGCATGGACACAGGATGTAATCCTCATTACCAATTCTCTTCTTTGTACTTTCAGCCAAATTGATGAACTCTGTCACGCCACTGATAAAATCTGAGCTTCTCTGATCCTTCATCCATTCAGATCATTCCATCGGCACCACACGAGGGGTAATTAAAAATAAAACAACAACATTAATACACAAATTAACTGATGCCCAAAGATGCATGCATAAATCACAAGATTTTATTTTCATAATTACTGAGGGTGCTCCATTTTGTTATCCAGTCGCGCGATGACAAAAATTAATGGCCAGTCAATTTACACGCAGAGTACTACAGTACTACCCTTATGAATTGAATACCTTAATTAAGCCACTCAACGAAAAGAATACCTTAATTAATTAGACGTGCGGCAACCTCCACCCAGCAGACAGAGAAGTGCGATGTGGTGGCACGCTGAGACAGCAGGGTCGAGGAGCAAAGCTTAGTGGGGCAACCGCCTGAAATTCGAGCTCCACTATCCCGCCATCGACCGCAATGGATATGCTCCAATCACGTCGCCGCCGACCTCGATCATTGAGCTCCTCCTATCTCCCGCCGCAGACCAAGGATTGACCTCCTATGACGCCGCCACTGCCGACCGACCGAGGATTGACCTTTTATACGGTAGCCGCTGCCTCAGCCGCCGCCGCCATCTCTATCTGCAGAGCGGCTGTTTTTTTACGGGTATCCGTAGAGCGGCTATTTACCCTAAGTGTTGGTGCAATATCTACCTACCTTGTGTTTTGGAGATTGTTGACAGAAACAGGTATGGATTAATTTGTTTGCAAGTGCACACTAAGAGAAAAGTCCATACACAACAAAAGAGAATGTTGTCCCCGGTGCAGAGTTCGAGGAACTTCACCGAAGCATATCTGCACTGCAGAGAAGAACAGGCTATACATGTTGAAGTGATAGAGTCGAGAAGATTAATGTGAAGAAATCGACCCCTCGAAAGTTTACTACTGAAGCGAAGCTTTTGTTTCGATACTGTCGTCCGAAGAAATTGACTAATGTGATTAAAGTCGAAGACAAAGTGAAGACGTAGCATTCATTTCGTTTTTCTTCTTTCAGTCTGTTGAGTCATAGGACCTCCGTACTATTAAGAGGGGTATAGGTTCTCGATGCTTAGATCAGCTGTGATGCTTAGCCACAACCTATGAAAGATGCGAGAGAAATCTCTTCGAGCTCCGAGTAAATACTTGCCAGCAAGAGACTGTGATCTTCTTCGCTGCGAGAGATTTGCCTCGGACCAAGGAGTTTGCATTTCTTGCTCCACAAGAAATGTTACCGTTGTGCTCAAATCCGACCGTTGGAATCATGTCATTAGGCCATTGGCTGAGACCAATGTCCAATTTGGTCATTTCCCATCTGGAAGGCTGGGGCTATAAATAGCCACCCCGCTCCAACGTTATCCATTGGCTGCTCCGCTTGATTTCTGAGAAGATTGATTTGAGCAACCCCTCTCCAAGTGATTTGAGTTTAAGATCCACCGAGAGAAAACCAAAAGCCCAAACTTAGACAGTGGTTTAGCATCACAGTAGTTCTGAGTGAGAGTTCTTGTACCTATTACTCTTGAGAGCTACGCACTCTCTAGACGAATAGGTTTGGCTTCGAGTGTTGAAGAGTTGTTGTCTTCACCGAGCCTGATCTTCAGCAACCAAGAGTGATTGTGGTTTGCAAAGGTCGACCGAAGGTTTGGAGATCGCCAACAAGGATCTACCACGAGTGAAATCAACCTGAGTCTGGTCAGCTCTGCGCTGAAGGAGAATAGGGTGAAGAGAGTTTATCTTCCGTGTTAAGTCACAGCCCCTCCAACCAGACGTAGCCCTTTGGCAGAAGGGTGAACTGGTCTACCAAATCTCTCTGTCGCCATTGAGCACCACTGGTTATTTCTCTTCTACTGCAATTCATTCAGTAGTTCTTATTCATGCTCTGTGTTGATAGTTTTCTTGATCTGTTTGTTTTGTGTACTTCATTTCATGTATCCGTTCTTTGACAGTATCTGTATTCATTCTTTACCATCTTATGTTTCTGTCGTACTTGTGAAATTTGTGAGGTGCTACTCATTCTATCACTGGCATGTTATGTCTTATCCTATTCCATCTGTTTGCTTGTTGTGTAACCCTCGCTGTAGTTAAACCTGTTATCCATCAAGCTCGTACCGTTGTAAATGCTTTCCTCGAAGAATATGCTTCTGATGAAGAGGACTGAATCAATTTACTTCCTTCGTCTCTCTATTCTGCTGCTGTGATTGGGTTGAGTTTCAAAGCTTTTGAAAGAAAATTTGAATCTCCCATTCACCCCCCCTCTGGTCGACATACTCTCGGTCCTAACAATTGGTATCAGAGCAGGTACTCCCTGTCTCTGTTTATTAAAGGTCTAACGTCCTTGCTGTTTTGAGTATGTCGCTTGCAGGTAGATCCTTGCACTCTGAAAGGTTTCCCATCTTCGATGGAAATGACTATCTATACTGGAAGGAACGAATGAGAATCAGAATTCAAGCCGTCAACTATGATCTGTGGTAGATTGTGGAAGAAGGCTTCACCATTCAGCAACAAAACAATCTATCCTCCGATGATAAGGAAAATCTGCAGTTGGATGCTCAAGCGAAAGATATCGTATGTGGCAGTCTATCAAAAGACATTTTCTTTCGGTTTCACTGGCTCAACACTGCAAAGCAAATTTGGGATACTCTTAACAGTGCTCATGAAGAATTTGTCGCCTGTTCAGATCCTCACACTAAAATGCTTCAAGCTATGTTCACTGGCTTCAGAAGCCTGCGCAAGGAAAGTGTTATGGAACTCACTGATCGACTGACAAACATTGTTGAAAGACTACATCAGTGAGGAGTAACTGATATCACTGATAGAGATGTAGTCAACAAGCTTCTGAGCGCTCTTGATGAATCCTTCGATCTTATTGTGTCTGAAATCAAACAAGGACCAGACTATGAAGAGCTTCACTATGTTAAGGTCATGACACTGCTGTCGATTCATGAAGAAAAGATGGAGCTGGAAAATGCAAATCAAGAATCTTCTTCGGAAAGTGAAGGAGAAATTCTCTCACATTATGGAAATTCTGAAGAAGATGTCAAAAATCAACACACCATCACTCAAGAACTTGAAATGCTCACACAAAGACTGAGTGATCTAAAGAGACACAATCTTTATCTCGTCAATGATGAAGAATTTCATGCACCAGAATCATCAAGAAGACGATTGCCTTCGAAAGATATGAAGTGCTTCAAATGCAAATTATACGGCCATGTCATCGCTGATTGTCCTGGTTGGGAAGGAAAACCTAGCAGCAGATGGAAATATCTTCACTGCAGTGGTTTTACTCGAATGGATCGTCATACTAAGCTCTCGAAGGAAATTACTACTTCATCTTCCTCGACGAGACCAGTCACTGACGTGAAAGCCAGAGCAGTCATCAAATCAAATATGAAGAGGATGTCACAGCTAAACAGAGCATATGCAGATTTGACAGTAGAATCTGAAGATGAAGCCACAGACACTGAATCTGATGAAGAAGAATTCTATAAAAGGATTGGGAGAATTAATGCATATGTTGCTATTGAATCATCGAAGAAGTTCAGCGAATCAGATACTGATGATGATGCTTCAAGTAATGATGATTCAAGCGATGATGAACCAATCACCTTTTGTCTCATGGCAAAATCTTCAAAGGATCGGGTATCTGCCAAACACCTAAGATCCATGAATAAATACTCTCCTGAATATATATCTTATGCCAAGCTGGTCAAGATTCCTAAATCTCAACATGATGGACTTGAGGTGCTTGAAAGAAATCTCAGGAAAACTAAAGGATTACTGGTCGAAGAGATGGAGAAGAATCAAAAGTTGATTGAAGAGCAAGATGCTTTTTCATCAACTATTGATGATCTCACCATTCGATATGACTCACTCTCAGCTGAATACGAGGGTTTATCAAATGAACTCCTCAACAGGAATCAGGAACTCGTGTCACTGAAAGAGTCTCATAACAAGTTGGTTTTAGAGAAAGCTTCTCTCTTCGTCGAGCAATCAGTTCAAATTCCTGATGGCTTTGTTCCTTCGTGCTTAAAATGTCTAGAACGTAGTAATGCTGAGTCTCATGCTGAAACTTCTGATGCTGCTAAAAGGAATATTGCTACTACTGAAGTTGGTACCATTACTGACCCCTCTTCCGAGGATTATGCTGATGTTACTGAAGAAAATTGCAGGTTAAAGGGCTTACTTGAGACTGGTTTGCTAAGGAGCCTGAAAGGGCATCAAACCTTATGTGATGTGCTCAAGAAGTCCATTCTTCACAAAAATCCTCAGAAAGAAGGATTAGGTTTCGAAAAGAAACTCAATGTGGATGGATCCTATTGGACTCCCGAGCTATATCCTCGAACAACTTGGGTTCATGCAAAGAGTAAAATCCTCGAACCTGAAACTTTGACTGGTTATCATTCGCCCATTCCTGTTGATACTAACGAGTCAAATGACTCAAATTACAAACTATTCAAGCAACAGAATGGTAAAGTTTTCGCTCGATATGTTGGTGCTAACTGCAGGGCAGGCTCACCCAAGAAGCAAATTTGGGTGAAGAAAAGTGTCGTTGAAAATCTATCTGTTACTGCTAATCTGACTGTGCAGGATAATCCTCGACAAGGGAATGGCTACCAATCACAGCCTAATCGAATGCCATTTTCGGATGATTATCACCCTCATCTGCGTCAAAAGGAGTACATGCGCATATCTTCTAATCATTACACTCATGTATCTGGAAACAACTTCAATGCCTATGCTTATGATTATTATCATAGTGCTCAGGTGTCTCGCAGAACACGCCGAAGAAATATCCCAAGTCAGGCGAAGCAAATGAGATCCTCACCTCCCACACAGGTGTGGGTTGTGAAGAAGAACTAATCATTTCTTGCAGGTAACACTCTCGGGGATATCTCCTGCTCTTCATATGCCCTGAGTTCATTTATTGTTGGTGCCTATCTTTTTGAGTTTTCCCTCTTAGTGTTTGTGTTATTTTTCGATAGTGTTGTGCTTCGAGTCTGATTCCTTATCTGGTTTATTCTCGTTCGTCGTGTCATAATCATGCACCTTGATCTGAAGAAGATTTCTTTCCGACGTCCTTGGTCGCGAATTAAATCATTCTCAACATTTTATCTGTTTTGGAGCTTGCCCTTCCTCAAAACCTTCGGCATCCAGTTCAGTTACCGAGATTTTCGCAGGAAACGGCTGACACGTGCCCACGATCTCTTCATTGTGATCTCATCCATTGAATGTGGAACGTCCCGGGTTTTTCGTCCGTAGATTTCGGAGTGGGCGGTTTGTCCCTCAGGCCATGTAAACCCCCCCCCCCCTCTCTAGGTCTCTTCTTCCTTAGCTCTTTCCCTATTCGGCCTCAAACCCTACTCTCGTTCTCCGCCCGAGCCCGAGCTCGAAGCAGCGTCAACGTCAAGCATCACCGTGCAACTCCGGCGAAGCTCCGTCACCATTTATCGTGCCAATGCGGTAACTTCTCTTTCCCACATTGCCGTAGTCAATCTGTCTCGCCAAGTTAGGGCATTCAGATCTGGTACTTGCTCTACTCACCTCCTGTTCTAGAGCAGTTCCTCCCAACGCCATTTATCCTGTGGTATTTCCTTGAGGTAGATCTTCTAGGTTCAATAAGTTGTGACATGTAGGGTTTGTAGATGTTCCTCGTACTAGTCTCTAGAATCTAGGGTTCACTGTGTATGCTCTTCAAAAGATTAGAGGATTGGTTATGTCATCATTAGGCATACTGCAAATTACTCAATGATATCTGGCTAAGTGCATGCCGTGTATCCCATGCCTCTTCCTGTAAAACCATCTATTTTGAGTTAAAATGTCCTCTGTGCATGCTTGTGACTTCTTCTGTGCTTTCTTTCGCATTTATGTTTTTCTCTCAGGAGTGGTTATGGCAAATAGTTTGGATGAGCATTCTGGTTTGGATGAAGAAATCCCTCAGCTGCCAAGGGTGGCTGACAAAGCTAAAGTGGTCGAAAGAAAATCAGCAAAGCCACCAAGAGCACCGAGGAAAAAGGCCAAATCAGAATCTGAGGAAGACGATGATGATGTGCCCTCAGCGCAAAGTCAACTAGAGGATGAGCTTGTCACAGACTCCAAAACCATGTTCTCTGATGGAAATTCCAAAAAGGGTGGCCGAGGAAGAGAAAGAAATACTGCGGCCGAAATGTCTGATCAGGAAACTTACAGAACTCCTCCTGGAGTGGAAACTGCTCAGGAAAGGAACAACCGATTGCAAAAGATTCGCCGTGACTGGGCGAAGAAATGGTTCAATTATGAGAATGTCTGAAGGAAATACCAAATTCTATTTGCATTCACTCCACCCTGGAATGATTGCATTGCAGAAAGCTGTCTAGGGCAGGACGATGAAAAAGTTAGGCCGGCACCGCCTCCCAATGCTAATGCGGATTCTTTGAAAACTATAGCTGATGTTCTTGAAGAAGTTGCAAGAAGGGAAAAGGCCAAGGCCAAGCGTGAAGCGTGACTTGCGAACAAAAATCAGGTAGAACAGCGAAATGTTGAGTTGACTCAACAGGATGTGATGGAAAAGAAGGAAAGGGCGTCTGCCCGTAAAGAAAAGAAGAAGAGGAAATTTGTTTCTCCTCGAGCTTCGAAGAAGAAGTCCATTGCAAGAAAATCTAGGAAAGCTGCACCTACCTCGTCTGATGAGGATTCGTCTGATAGTAATGCTGGCAAAGAAATTCCCATGTATGATCAGAAAGTGCTGCTTGACAGGCCATTCCAAACCCCTTCTCCTGCGAAGATTTCGCCGCCGGTGAGATCTTCACCAAGACTTGCACCTGTCCCCTCTGATAAACCTTCGGGTTCTGCTCCCCAACTACAAAGAGAAAATTGATTACTGATGAGAAAGCTGCTGCTTCTGCCAAGAAGGCGAAGAAAATCATTCCTGCTTCCACAGAGGAATATGATTTTGATCTGATATTCGACATCATTGAAGGTGCCTCCTATGATGCCAATCCAGCTGAGTTGGGTACTTTCGGTCTGCCAGAAGAAGTTACCAACATGGCAGCCAAGCACTTCACTAATCTGAAAGAAGTCACCAAAGAACTCAATCAAGATGTCGAAGATAAGAAGCTTCTAGAGAAGATGAGAAGGGAAGCTAAATCTGAGTCTGAAAGAAAAGATGTGAACAAGGCTATTCTTGAGACCACCAAAGCTCTCACTACCATGAGAAACAACAAGATTGATTGGCACTCCAGGATGAAGATGGATGTCTCTCAGCTTTGTGATCGCAGAATCGAAGAGATTAAGCGTCAAGAAGATCTTGCTCGACGCAGAGAAAGAGAAGAAAAGCGTCAGAGAGCCCAGGCCAGAGCAAGTAAGCAGAAAGAAATAAAGGATCATCGTATCAAATCTGCAACGTCTGATGCACCTGTTAGTACAAGTGTGCCACTGTAGCAAATTCCACCATCCCCTCGTCTCGAGGAAGTAACCGAGTAACAAGTTGAGACTGTGGTAGTTCCTACCTCAGTCGAACAAGAAGCTGATGTTGTGGACATATATCTTGTCAATCCTGATGAAGTAAACATTGTGCCTGAGCAAAATGCTCCCGAAGAAAAGATTGACGAAGAGATTGAGATGGAAAAGGCAGTCCCATCGCCTTTGAAAGAAGTTCATGCTGAACCCTCTGGATCCACTAAGGAGGGTGAGAAGATTGAGGGGGAGCAAGTTGCTACCCAAGGTACTACCCCTACAGTATCCTCATCAGGTGCTCCTGCCCTGATGGAAGTTGACCCTGCTCCTGGTTCTTTGGCTTCACAGCCAGAACAGGAAGAAAAGAAGTTTGAAAAGCCCATGACTCACGAGGAAAAAGATGAAGGAGTTGCACCACCAATTCTGTCCCACCAGGTTGTACCACCAGTTCTGCCACTGCAGATTGAAAGAGAACAAGCTGAGACACTTGTGTCTCAAGAAGTTTTTGTGACACCACCAGTTGATGAGTCACCGAAAGAAAAGGCCCTTGTGCCTGAATCTGAGAGAGTCTGTCAGGACCCCGATTCCAAGTCACATCGATCTAGCCGGTAACACCTCATATCACTTTGCGGCCTCACGCACGGTATTCCCACGGGTGTCGCCTTACCATGGCCCGGGACCATTTGCGCCTTTTGGCTCACGTATATGATAGTGTCGCTAGCATCCATATGACAGAGAACCCGGGCCGACATGACTAGTCGTGAACCCAAAGTGGCACTAACTTACGGGGACAGGCATACATGACCCAGCAACGAACGTGTCGGTCATCAGCGAGTGAATTCGGGCTGTAACAACTGGGCTAGCAGGACTCCGGGAATCCGGGCTGTAGCAGGCTAACAGGATTCCGAAAGACACGGCGTGACGTTTCCCCGAAGGGACAGACACAGGATCAAGGAAGGACACATGCCAGCCAGTCTAAGTGTTCCGGAGCAGTAGTGCTGGGCTAGCAGGACTCCGGTGAACCGGGCTGTAGCGGACTACTATGACTCATGGAAGCACAAGACTACATTTCCCCATAAGAGAGGCTACCAAGGATAAACAACTAGGTTGTCGGATCCCACACATACCAAGCATTTCAATCATACACACAATATGCTGGATATGGGCAAATACAACATGGCATCACAACAAGACTCTACGACTCAGAGTATTTATTCATTAGGCTCCGAGGAGCCAAGTATTACAAACATGGGTCTCATGACCCAACATTCAGAGCATACAAGTCAAAGCACATGCGGAAGCCTATCATGTCTGAGTACATACATCTACAAGTGAAAAAAAAGGCTGAGAAGCCCGACTATCTACCAGATCCTGTCGAGGGCACAAGATCGTAGCTGAGGTAACAAGCTAAACGTCGAAGTCCACGCGGAACTACTAGCGAGACTGAGTCTCTCTGCAAAAACATAAATTAAGCAAACGTGAGTACAAATGTACCCAGCAAGACTTACATCAGAACTAACTACATATGCATCGATATCAACAAAGGGGGTGGTGGAGTTTAACTGCAGCAGGCCAGCTTTGACTCAGTGGCTAACCTGAACTACGACAGCGAGTAACTCTTTTGAGGTGGCGCACACGAGTCCACATATTCACCATATCAATACACCACTATGGATCCGCTCCCGTCTCCCTACGAGAACGCCATCCATGGCACTCACGCTTATCTTGCTAGTTTTAGAGTATCCACTTTCACTTGTCTATGAACTGTACAGGCAACCCAGAAGTCCGTTACCGCGGACATGGCTATTCGAATAGATCATTTATAACCCTGCAGGGGTGTACTTCTTCACACATGTTTCCACCATTTAGCGTCTGCACACGACATGTGCTCGGCAAACTTCAAGCGAAAGCCGACGTGGGTGTAGACCACGACCTAACTAACCACACAAGTCTCTAGTCCAGGTTTATCGCCTATTCGGGTTCCATCCGCGAGGAGATCCGGCCGGAGTTTCGCTCACAGCCCCAAACGATGTGTGCAGGGTTCCCGAGACACCAAACGGGCGCCCGGTACACCGTGCCACGGTGTATCTACCGCATCATAGCCCACCCCTAGGGTCAGCGCTACGCACGGCCTCCAACACATATCCTACAAACACCAGAAACTAGTTGCAACTCCTGGACAGAGGACAGGGGCGGTTAATAAGTCGAGCGGGGTCATATTTCAGGGCCCAACGTGTGGTAGTAACTGTTCATGGATCACAAACACAGAACTCAGTTCCTGAGGACGGTTTCAATGAGACAACCCACCATGTACTCCTACATGGCCTCTCACCGCTACCTTTACCAAATCGTGTTCACACACTTAGCTCACACACAGTAGGACATGTTCATCACCATTCCAACTCATTCCCAATGAATCAGACCCGACTCAACTCTAAGCAGTAGCAGGCATAACAAACAGGCATGAATGAGTAGGCACATCAGGGCTCAAACAACTCCTACTCATGCTAGTGGGTTTCATCTACTTACTGTGGCAATGACAGGTCATGCAGAGGAAAGGGGTTCAACTACCGCAGCATGTAACAGTTGAATCGTTGTTGTCCTAATGCAGTAACAGAGAGCAGAAGCGAGAGAGTGGGTTTGTATCGGAATGAACAAGGGGGTTTTTCTTGCCTGGCACTTCTGAAGATAATATAGTTCTTCATCGGTGTCATCGAACACGTCGTCGGAACCACGTCTACTGAGAAGGAGCAACCACCGGCAAACACAAGAGGAACCACAATCAATGCAATGCACATTTATATGAATGATATGTCATATTAAGGTACTGAATTGACCTAGTGCAACAGTTAGTCATATTCATTGAAGTGGAATTCAAACCTATAGCAAATTCCAACTCCAAAACTAATTACTATTCATTCCATAATCATGAATTGTCCTATTCAGTGAGGTTAACTAGTTCAAACATGCATGAAAATGCCATATTCAGATTCTTTGGATTTTTCTGATCATTTTTCATATATAAATTATTTCATTTGGAGTTACAGATTAATTTCTATGAATTTTTGAAGTTTTGGGCATTTTCTAGAATTTCCTGAATTATTAAAACCAGAAAATGATTTACTGCGTCAGCATGACGTCGGTGTGACGTCAGCAGGTCAACGGAGACGGTCCAGGTCAAACCTGACGCTGGGGCCCACATGTCAGTGTCTAACTAACTAATCTAAGTTAAATAGTACTAATCTAATGCTAAACCAGATTAGTTAAGGCCCTGGGCCCACACGTCAGTGACCCAGGGGGTCAAATCCCTGGTCAAACTGGCTGACTCGCCGGCGTTTAGCCGCCGGCGAGGCCAGACGCGGCGGGGTGGTGTGGGATTCCTCCTCCGGCGATCAAAACGACGGCGGAGAGGCTCTACGTGGTGCTGGGACTCGCACGCATCCAACACGGCTAGCGGCAGTAGCTGGGGTGGACCGAGCTCGCCGGAAACGAGCTCGTGGCGGCGGCCGGAGGTCGGGCGGGGTCGGGTTTGACGCTACGGTGCGGGGGCGAGCAAAAGGAGAGAGGGGAAATGCAGTGGAGCTCACAACGAGGGCGATGAGGTGGTCAGCGAGCTCGGGGATGCGCTGGGGTCGGCGAATCGACGGCGACGATCTCCGGCGGCTGAAGCTTCAAGACGAGGTCGGGGACGATGATACGGGGCTTCCGGCGTCGTGTTCATTGGCGGAGGGCTTCAGGGCGATGCGGCGGGGCCGATGGATGCGTCGGGGAGGCGAGGAGGTGGCTCAGGGCGCGGCAGCGGCGAGCGGTGGCGACGAGCTCCGCTCGGGCTGCGCGGGAGAGAGAGCAGAGGAGAGGGAAGAGGTCCAGGGAGAGTGAGAGAGATCCAGGGGGTCGGGGCGATGTACGTGGCATCGTCAGCCGCGTCGGGAAGGAGCCAGGCAGGCAGGGAGGAGGTGGCCGCACGGCGGTGCGCGCGCGCCGGGCACGCGCCCCTGCCTACTGGCGCGAGGAGGAAGGCGACAGAGGGGCTGCGGTGGTGGGCTGGGCTGACTTTGCCCAGCTGGGCTGCTACAGTGGTGGGCCGGTTGGGGTGCCAGGTAAGTTCTCTCTCTTTCTCTTTTAATTCCTGTTTTCTATTTTTCTGCAACTTTGTGGCTTTTCTAGAAATACCTAGGCACTTTCAAAATTCACCAAACTGCTCATGCCCACTGTATAGAGTATATCCGACATGGAACATTTCAGTTTGGGATTATTTGGACATTTAAAATATTTACTAGCATTTAAATGCCCAAATGCAAATAACATAAGATTTAATTCAGTGACCTTATGATGACCTAGAAAAATGTGAACCAGTTTTGGCAGAGGTTCTAACCCAAGACAAAAATGATGGACATTTTAGAAGGGCATTTCAGGTTCATTGAAAAAGATTTTAGTAAACCCTAGTTGTTTCCAGGGGGGGTGTTGGGGGTTCTATCATCCCCATTTCAAGTTTCTGGAGAAGTTTAAACATGATGCAACACTCTAATGCATGAACTAGCTAGGATGTGACAACTCACCCCCACTCAAAAGAATCTCGCCCCGAGATTCAAGCGTAGGGTAAGATGAAAGGGGAATGCAAACTAACACAATCTTCACAATCCAGGTTGCATCTCATAAGAACGTTGATCCGATCACTATCTTTTTCTCGATGTCTTGCTCTGAGAACTCCAACTAACATGACAACGAGAGGAAAGGGAAAACTCTAGAAGGATCGATCTTCTCGAAGATCAAACAACTCAGGATCAAATCACGGAATGAGACATAGCAACATCTCTCGAGCTGAGACACGAAGCATACATCTAGAGGGATGGAGTGAAGCAGATGACGAAGGTTCACTAGGTAGACAACAATTTCGCGCTTAACAAGGTGGTGAACGGTTGTCAACGTAGCGAGGATTTGAGTCGCCATGATACCATAACGAGACACCTTAGAGGAGGTGACTCATAGAGTTATTTCCTTAAGTGGCAAAAAGAATTACTTTTGATACGGAGATCAATAAAGTTCTCTAAACCAGCCTAAGGCAAATCTCGAGCAATCGTTTGGAGGAGTTCGGTAGAATGGCATACTTGGACTAGTATGGATGATGTGGATTACCTCGTTGAAGACAACACAAGGGATGATTTTGCTTATCATCGGAAATGGGTGGAATCCGTGGTAGAACTACCTTGAAGATGATCCTGATCAGTAATTGTGAGAAGGGTAGTCCATAGAAGGATGGTACAATGGCGGTGCAAGCTGGAACAAAATGCAAATGCTGGGAATGATTCTTAGTAACTGGGGAGAAACTCAACAGACGAGAGTGATTACACTGTTGAATGGTTCTAGCATAATCGAGGAAACCGAGAGCACAAGGACCCCTAAGGATCAACTTCCAGAATAAGTTGCACTAAATCCTCATGGAGAAGTTGGTTAAATAGCTCAATCAAGATATTACAATGATAGATCTTCCGGCTAGTGTGTCGCCCAAGACATCCACTTTACCGAGTTACAGAGAGACCGATATTACAGTTCTGGAGAAACGCTCCAACCATCATATCTGCCTGAGATTCAGATCAGGTTGGTGTCAGGATATTCCAGACTCATCATGTCTGAAAGAAAGGATTGCAACACAAATCGGCGAGATGACGTTGCAAGATTCTCAGGAAATGGACTACGGTAGTAAGCTCCAAAACATGAGCTGGTTCTGCTACACACATGTGAACATGTTGTCCCAGACAAGCATGACCACATAGTAGCCTTATAATAAAACACTACTGAGTTCAGGTGGGGAACCATCATCGAGGATATCGAAGTCTTGTGCACTACCATGGATTAGCACTTAACTCCTTTTCCTAGAACAAATCAGTCAGTGGCTTTGTGTGCTAGGAACACATATGGAGTGGAGGCGGCCAACCTATCAAACCATAGAGCACTTTGCACGTGCATGACTAACTTGGGATGATTCCAGAGGAGGCAAAACAAACTTTCTCGAATTCACTGCGGCAACTTGCATCGAATGCACATGAATTAGAGGAAGTCACTTCTTTCATCCAAACATATGCTCCATGAGCTAGCATGAAGAAATGCTTACAAAAGTTTCCAATACTAACTTAAATGTTCAACATGAATCATGGACAAGATAAGGATGTTGTCGATGGGCTCAACAACAATTTATCAAGATTCCCATAAGATGGGGTTACATGATTATGTGAACAAGATGATAGCATGGGTCAGACCAAAAGATATAATGGTGTATGCCCGAGGAAACTACCACGGATAAGACAACATTACGAACATCGTTGGTTCTGATTTGATTTGATGATAGCCCATACTCAAATCAAAGTTTGGATAAGATAATAGGTCCAACAATTGATCACAAGGATCAATCAATGAAGGTATCATCTTTCTTCAACACACACACACGAGGATATCCCTTAGGAATGAACTGAGTCAGACAAGCTCTCATCTTCCAGCTCTCCAAGTTGTTGTTTAGCTTAACCAACTAGCTCAGGGTATCCGACACAGATTCTTGGAGAAAGGGTGGTTTACAAGAAACCAACTTGATCACGAGCTCAACATAGCGATCAGGTGACAACCTGGTGGCACTTCCGAGAAGATATTCGGAAAGTCACGAACCACCGATATGTAACTAAGCTCGAGAACAATCTTGCTTTTCAGGGCAAGACGATGTGATCAAGAGAGTGATGGATTGACACAATCCTAACTCATCGATCGAAGAGTGCACCAACAAAAATGGACTAGGTAGCACGATCAGTCCTAGGATGGTGATTCAATAACCAACACACCAAGGATGAGAATATTGTTCTTTAACTACCAAGCAACACAGTTGCTAGGAGTATTGCTTTCACACATCACGATTCACCTGTCGGTATTCCGGTTACAATAACACAGAGACCGAGAAATGAATAATGATGGCGAGAAGTATCACTGTACCAAGAGTTCATAGGATGGTGTGCAATTCCCATGATATTCTTGATATAAAGATGGTAATACTCCGGGGTAGAACAGAACAAAAGCTGGATTGGCATTTTGATCTGCGGAATACAACCGCTTTGACCCAATCCTAGATATGGATGAGGTACTGGAGTTTGTTTCTCCTAGTCATTCCGGAATAGAACGGCTTGATGGACCACAAGAATAATAAGCATTGATAACACAAATGCACAATTACTCCTGACTATCAATTGATAGACAGAGGGTCAGAATACAATTAAAGAGGGACAACTCAAAGGAACATATAACTTTTTTTTTTGAGTTGTGGGTGCATAGATTAGAATGTCGAACCAAGTTCAACAGGTTTCTTCCAGATAACCCATGCAGAAAGGTAAAACTGGCAGAGTCACAATATGGAATGGAGAACTCACCAAGAGCACTCTGGTTGTGATCTTTCGGTTCAACGAGGAACTTCTGCCATAAGTAGTTCATGGTATTTGGAAGAAGGATATACCACGAACCTCAAGGACTGTCGCAAGGTTACTAATATCCTAAAGGAACTAGCGAACACTAACAACAGGAAATAAGTAGAGTGAATCTTGGGCTCAAGAACCCAGAAATAGAATGCCTACTAACTAAATGGCATCACGGGATGCTTTTAGGAACAATGGACAGAATCATCACACGGAGGATACAAAGCATTGTTAGATTACTGAGTGGTTCTCTAGGATGCCTAGGGTCATAATACTAGCTCCAACACATATGTCAAGGCAATGGAATACCTCAACAGACCGTTAGTGTGCTTAATCTGGCCCAAAGGGACGCGGAAACAGAGGGAAAGGATTTTGCAAATGCATCAGATTGTTTGGAAACCTGGGATGACTCGGACAGCATAACGGCTGTAAATGCTCAAAAAGATTTGAGACATCCTGCAAAAGGGTGGCATAACCACTTAACATCACAATATCAAGGTTCTGAGATCACCTAACAACACACGGAAGTAGTAGGAACTGAAATGAGGCTCAAATCCAACAATCCTATGAGTCTACGGATTAGTAACACGTGATCCTGATAGATAGATGAGAAAGCCTAGTTCTTAATCCCCGTAGAAAAGAAGAGGTTGACTCAGATCAGAAAGGCATAAGGTAAAGGAGTAAAAAGAGCCTTACGTTCCCTTCCACAATCAATTCCCTTATATAACTAAAGCATTTCTAGACTCAACTTCGACCAGTTTGGCTTGGTAATCCTACAGGCAGTCAGGCTCTGATACCAACGCTGTCAGGACCCCGATTCCAAGTCACATCGATCTAGCCGGTAACACCTCATATCACTTTGCGGCCTCACGCACGGTATTCCCACGGGTGTCGCCTTACCATGGCCCGGGATCGTTTGCGCCTTTTGGCTCACGTATATGATAGTGTCGCTAGCATCCATATGACAGAGAACCCGGGCCGACATGACTAGTCGTGAACCCAAAGTGGCACTAACTTACGGGGACAGGCATACATGACCCAGCAACGAACGTGTCGGTCATCAGCGAGTGAATTCGGGCTGTAACAACTGGGCTAGCAGGACTCCGGGAATCCGGGCTGTAGCAGGCTAACAGGACTCCGAAAGACACCGCGTGACGTTTCCCCGAAGGGACAGACACAGGATCAAGGAAGGACACATGCCGGCCAGTCTAAGTGTTCCGGAGCAGTAGTGCTGGGCTAGCAGGACTCCGGTGAACCGGGCTGTAGCGGACTACTATGATTCATGGAAGCACAAGACTACATTTCCCCATAAGAGAGGCTACCAAGGATAAACAACTAGGTTGTCGGATCCCACACATACCAAGCATTTCAATCATACACACAATATGCTGGATATGGGCAAATACAACATGGCATCACAACAAGACTCTACGACTCAGAGTATTTATTCATTAGGCTCCGAGGAGCCAAGTATTACAAACATGGGTCTCATGACCCAACATTCAGAGCATACAAGTCAAACCACATGCGGAAGCCTATCATGTCTGAGTACAGACATCTACAAGTGAAAAAAAAGGCTGAGAAGGCCGACTATCTACCAGATCCTGTCGAGGGCACAAGATCGTAGCTGAGGTAACAAGCTAAACGTCGAAGTCCACGCGGAACTACTAGCGAGACTGAGTCTCTCTGCAAAAACATAAATTAAGCAAACGTGAGTACAAATGTACCCAGCAAGACTTACATCAGAACTAACTACATATGCATCGGTATCAACAAAGGGGGTGGTGGAGTTTAACTGCAGCAGGCCAGCTTTGACTCAGTGGCTAACCTGAACTACGACAGCAAGTAACTCTTTTGAGGTGGCGCACACGAGTCCACATATTCAACATATCAATACACCACTATGGATCCGCTCCCGTCTCCCTACGAGAACGCCATCCATGGCACTCACGCTTATCTTGCTAGTTTTAGAGTATCCACTTTCACTTGTCTATGAACTGTACAGGCAACCCAGAAGTCCGTTACCGCGGACACGGCTATTCGAATAGATCATTTATAACCCTGCAGGGGTGTACTTCTTCACACATGTTTCCACCACTTAGCGTCTGCACACGACATGTGCTCGGCAAACTTCAAGCGAAAGCCGACGTGGGTGTAGACCACGACCTAACTAACCACACAAGTCTCTAGTCCAGGTTTATCGCCTATTCGGGTTCCATCCGCGAGGAGATCCGGCCGGAGTTTCGCTCACAGCCCCAAACGATGTGTGCAGGGTTCCCGAGACACCAAACGGGCGCCCGGTACACCGTGCCACGGTGTATCTACCGCATCATAGCCCACCCCTAGGGTCAGCGCTACGCACGGCCTCCAACACATATCCTACAAACACCAGAAACTAGTTGCAACTCCTGGACAGAGGACAGGGGCGGTTAATAAGTCGAGCGGGGTCATATTTCAGGGCCCAACGTGTGGTAGTAACTGTTCATGGATCACAAACACAGAACTCAGTTCCTGAGGACGGTTTCAATGAGACAACCCACCATGTACTCCTACATGGCCTCTCACCGCTACCTTTACCAAATCGTGTTCACACACTTAGCTCACACACAGTAGGACATGTTCATCACCATTCCAACTCATTCCCGATGAATCAGACCCGACTCAACTCTAAGCAGTAGCAGGCATAACAAACAGGCATGAATGAGTAGGCACATCAGGGCTCAAACAACTCCTACTCATGCTAGTGGGTTTCATCTATTTACTGTGGCAATGACAGGTCATGCAGAGGAAAGGGGTTCAACTACCGCAGCATGTAACAGTTGAATCGTTGTTGTCCTAATGCAGTAACAGAGAGCAGAAGCGAGAGAGTGGGTTTGTATCGGAATGAACAAGGGGGTTTTTCTTGCCTGGCACTTCTGAAGATAATATAGTTCTTCATCGGTGTCATCGAACACGTCGTCGGAACCACGTCTACTGAGAAGGAGCAACCACCGGCAAACACAAGAGGAACCACAATCAATGCAATGCACATTTATATGAATGATATGTCATATTAAGGTACTGAATTGACCTAGTGCAACAGTTAGTCATATTCATTGAAGTGGAATTCAAACCTATAGCAAATTCCAACTCCAAAACTAATTACTATTCATTCCATAATCATGAATTGTCCTATTCAGTGAGGTTAACTTGTTCAAACATGCATGAAAATGCCATATTCAGATTCTTTGGATTTTTCTGATCATTTTTCATATATAAATTATTTCATTTGGAGTTACAGATTAATTTCTATGAATTTTTGAAGTTTTGGGCATTTTCTGGAATTTCCTGAATTATTAAAACCAAAAAATGATTTACTGCATCAGCATGACGTCGGTGTGACGTCAGCAGGTCAACGGAGACGGTCCAGGTCAAACCTGACGCTGGGGCCCACATGTCAGTGTCTAACTAACTAATCTAAGTTAAATAGTACTAATCTAATGCTAAACCAGATTAGTTAAGGCCCTGGGCCCACACGTCAGTGACCCAGGGGGTCAAATCCCTGGTCAAACTGGCTGACTCGCCGGCGTTTAGCCGCCGGCGAGGCCAGACGTGGCGGGGCGGTGTGGGATTCCTCCTCCGGCGACCAAAACGACGGCGGAGAGGCTCTACGTGGTGCTGGGACTCGCACGCATCCAACACGGCTAGCGGCAGTAGCTGGGGTGGACCGAGCTCGCCGGAAACGAGCTCGTGGCGGCGGCCGGAGTTCGGGCAGGGTCGGGTTTGACGCTACGGTGCGGGGGCGAGCAAAAGGAGATAGGGGAAACGCAGTGGAGCTCACAGCGAGGGCGATGAGGTGGTCAGCGAGCTCGGGGATGCGCTGGGGTCGGCAAATCGACGGCGACGATCTCCGGCGGCCGAAGCTTCAAGACGAGGTCGGGGACGATGATACGGGGCTTCCGACGACGTGTTCGTTGGCGGAGGGCTTCAGGGCGATGCGGCGGGGCCGATGGATGCGTCGGGGAGGCGAGGAGGTGGCTCAGGGCGCGGCAGCGGCGAGCGGTGGCGACGAGCTCCGCTCGGGCTGCGCGGGAGAGAGAGCAGAGGAGAGGGAAGAGGTCCAGGGAGAGTGAGAGAGATCCAGGGGGTCGGGGCGATGTACGTGGCGTCGTCAGTCGCGTCGGGAAGGAGCCAGGCAGGCAGGGAGGAGGTGGCCGCACGGCGGTGCGCGCGCGCCGGGCACGCGCCCCTGCCTACTGGCGCGAGGAGGAAGGCGACAGAGGGGCTGCGGTGGTGGGCTGGGCTGACTTTGCCCAGCTGGGCTGCTACAGTGGTGGGCCGGTTGGGGTGCCAGGTAAGTTCTCTCTCTTTCTCTTTTAATTCCTGTTTTCTATTTTTCTGCAACTTTGTGGCTTTTCTAGAAATACCTAGGCACTTTCAAAATTCACCAAACTGCTCATGCCCACTGTATAGAGTATATCCGACATGGAACATTTTAGTTTGGGATTATTTGGACATTTAAAATATTTACTAGCATTTAAATGCCCAAATGCAAATAACATAAGATTTAATTCAGTGACCTTATGATGACCTAGAAAAATGTGAACCAGTTTTGGCAGAGGTTCTAACCCAAGACAAAAATGATGGACATTTTAGAAGGGCATTTCAGGTTCATTGAAAAAGATTTTAGTAAACCCTAGTTGTTTCCAGGGGGGGTGCTGGGGGTTCTATCATCCCCATTTCAAGTTTCTGGAGAAGTTTAAACATGATGCAACACTCTAATGCATGAACTAGCTAGGATGTGATAGAGTCGTTGAAGGAGTTCCAGCGAAGAAAAATGACAGTCATTCCAGTGACCCCATGACATCTGCTTCAGATACAGTGTCAAGGCCTCTTGTGCCATTCAAGCCCGTCGATGAAAATGCTCCAGTACAGCCGATGGAAATTAGTGTGGAAGTACACAAGAAAAATCCTCAAGAATCTTTCCCGCTATTTTCAGCTGAATATGGCCCCAATGGCCCCGCCTTCAATGAACAACTTCACTCTGTGAAGCTTGCATTCTTTGGGTCAGCCCGTATGAAGGAGAAAGGACTTCATTGTCCCCCAGGTTCTGGACAGAAGAGCAGGCAATCTATTATGCTCAAATCTTGTTTGGCAAGCACAGGATTTTCAATCATAAGATATTGAACTTCGCCAAGCTCGAAGAAATGCCTTGCTTCCTAAATGCAATTAATCACATTGAACATGCTCTCCTGAAGGGATTCATGCGTTTCAACCATGGCTGGAACAAGGAGGTTATTCTTCAGTTCTATGCCACGCTATACATCACAGGAGAAATGGCAAATCCTTCATCTTGGACGCTTGAGTGGATGACTGGCAGAGAGAGAATCAAGTGCTCGGCAGATCATTTTATGGCCCTGATAAATTTGCCTCAATGTGAATTTGAGAACGACAGAGAACATAGGCTGCATTTCTGGGAAGTATCTGAAGCTCAACTCCATGTCTTGATGGATTCCACCATGGTGGGCGATGAATGTGTTGAAGTTGATCCGAAGAAGTTGGCCTACGACAATAAAGTGCTATTCCACATTTTGTGCAACACCATCACGCCAACAAACCGACCCAACTCCATCAAAGGCATCGTAGGAAATGTTCTTGTTGCAATATCTCAGGGAATTAAGTTTGACATTCCTGACCTTTTCATTCGGAATCTGGCATGTGCTGTAGATAGCCCTCAGTCTCTAAAGCCCTATGCTCCTTGGATTATGTATGCCATTGAGCAGCTCACAAATGAAAAATTCTTCTGGGCCTATGAACCGTATTCATGCCACCTGTCCATGACACTCTGCGCATCGTGAAGGAATTCAGAAAAGGGAAGGAACCTGTTGATGCTACTACAACTGCTTCTGATTCTGAGAATGTACCGAAGGTTAAAGAAGCCAAGATTGAAGTTCCTCGTGAGGAAAATCCTTCACTCTATGAGATTTGCATTCGCACACAGCAGACTCTGGAAAGGAATATCAGAATGGATAGAGAGGAAAAGATGGAATTGTTGGCTGAACTAAATATGCTTCATAATCACACCCGACAAATTCTTCTACATGAGGAGGCAAGGAAGAGATCATGGACCTTGCTGAGAAAGCATTACTCTCATAAGGATCTAGCCAAGAAGGGTCTTTCAAAGACTATGAATATATGGACTTGCTTGTAGTACCGCGTGTCCGAAGACAAACTCCAGAGCTCCCACAACATTTTGCATCAACGGATCTGCTGTTTGTTAACCATGATGATGAAATCAAAGACACTGTCGGCACTCGTATCTACAAGCCAGATGCACATCCCTCGAAGCCCTTCAAAGCCAAGGCTGCTACTCCTGCTTCTGCATCGACCATTCCACTTTCTTCTGACTCTGGCTCTTCAAGTGGTTTCAACACGGACTCACAAGATACTCCCACGGAGTAATTCCTCATGTGCACTCTCTTTCCTTTTTGACACTTGTTGACAAAAAGGGGAGAATTACATCGAATGAAAGTTTATCGGGGTTTGCAGGGTGTTTTGCTTCGAACTTTCATTTGGTTTTTCTTTGAACAATTTGCTTCAAGAACTTATCGCACCGCTTGTGGTGTTGAAACACTCGATCGTCATGTAATGTTAATAACCCCCGCCTGCAATATCATTTGCTTCGCAATCTTTGTCTGCAAGTGCCTTCGACTGTTTTTCCCTTGATTGATTATTATCGGAAATCTTCTATCTTACAGGGACAAACAACTGCTCCACGAAGAAGAACAGAGAACCATCAAATGATGATGTTACATTGGAGCACTATATGATTCACAACTATTGGCTCGATATGCTCTTATTGTTATTTATCATTATCTAACCGTGCAGGAAGTTAAAAGTCATCTATATGATTGACGAAGTGTTTTTTCCTCGTGAATATCATTTGAATCATCTCTTTTGCAGGAAAACCACCCTCAAAGCATATCCACTCTGAGCTATGAATTATGATTCGATCCTGCCTTGATCATATTGAATATCTAACATGCAGGAAAACTATATCAATTATGATTTGATCCTGCCTTGATCATATCAAAGATCTAACATGCAGGAAAACTATATCTTGTGTGGATTCAAATTGTGTTATGAGAAAACCTTCATAACTTATCCATGTCACAAAACTCACAATGTTGTTTCACATCTAACCCTTGTCGAAGTTTTCATGACAGGAACAGCCTCAGACACCGTCGAGTGCATTGAACGAAATCTAGTATGAAATTTGTTGTCAATGACACTCATATGAAGAGAAATATTTTTTTTTCCCGAACCAAAGCATATCTTAAGGGGGAGAATATCTTATCTTCGTAATCTTCTCTTGTCTCTCATTATTCTTCGCATTACATTTCACTCATTATCTATCATTCGATATGATATGTTTTGTCAACAATCGTCCAAAAAGGGGGAGATTGATGGTGCAATATCTGCCTACCTTGTGTTTTGGAGATTGTTGACAGAAACAGGTATGGACTAATTTGTTTGCAAGTGCACACAGAGAGAAAAGTCCATACACAACCGAAGAGAATGTTGTCTCCGGTGCAAACTTCGAGGAACATCACCGAAGCATATCTGTGCTGCAGAGAAGAACAAGCTATACCTGTTGAAGTGATAGAGTCAAGAAGATTAATATGAAGAAATCGACCCCTCAAAAGTTTACTGCTGAAGTGAAGCTTTTGTTTCGATACTGTCATCCAAAGAAATTGACTGATGTGATTAAACTCGAAGACAAAGTGAAGTCGTAGCATTCATTTCATTTTTCTTCTTTCAGTCTGTCGAGTCATAGGACCTCCGTACTATTAAGAGGGGTATAGGTTCTCGATGCTTAGATCAGCTGTGATGCTTAGCCACAACCTATGAAAGATGCGAGAGAAATCTCTTTGAGCTCTGAGTAAATACTTGCCAGCAAGAGACTATGATCTTCGCCACGAGAGATTTGCCTCGGACCGAGGAGTTAGCATTTCTTGCTCTACAAGAAATGTTACCGTTGTGCTCAAATCCGACCGTTGGAATCATGTCATTAGGCCATTGGCTGAGACCGTTGTCCAATTTGATCATTTCCCATCTGGGAAGGTTGCAGCTGTAAATAGCCACCCCGCTCCAATGTTATCCGTTGGCTGCTCCGCTTGAGATTTCTGAGAAGATTGATTTGAGCAACCCCTCTCCGAGTGATTTGAGTTTAAGATCCACCGAGAGAAAACCAAGAGCCCAAACTTAGAAAGTGGTTTAGCATCATAGTAGTTCTGAGTGAGAGTTCTTGTACCTATTACTCTTGAGAGCTGTGCACTCTCTAGACGGATAGGTTTGGCTTCGAGTGTTGAAGAGTTGTTGTCTTCACCGAGCCTGATCTTCAGCAACCAAGAGTGATTGTGGTTCGCGAAGGTCGACCGAAGGTTTGGAGATCGCCGACAAGGATCTACCACGAGTGAAATCAACCTGAGACTGATCAGCTCTGCGTTGAAGGAGAATAGGGTGAATAGAGTTTATCTTCCGTGTTAAGTCACAGCCCCTCCAACCAGACGTAGTCCTTTGGCAGAAGGGTGAACTGGTCTACCAAATCTCTCTGTCGCCATCGAGCACCACTCGTTATTTCTCTTCTAATGCAATTCATTCAGTAGTTCTTATTCGTGCTCTGTGTCGATAGTTTTCCTGATCAGTTTGTTCTATTTACTTCATTTTGTGTATCCGTTCTTCGACAGTATCTGTATTCATTCTTTACCATCTTATGTTTCTGTCGTACTTGTGAAATCTGTGAGGTGCTACTCATTCTATCACTGGCATGTTGTGTCTTATCCTGTTCCATCTATTTGCTTGTTGCGTAACCCTCGCTGTAGTTAAACCTATTATCCATCAAGCTCGTACCGTTGTAAATGCTTTCCTCGAAGAATATGCTTCTGACGAAGAGGACTGAATCAATTTACTTCCTTCGTCTCTCTATTATGCTGCTGTGATTGGGTTGAGTTTCAAAGCTTTCGAACAAAATTTGAATCTCCCATTCACGCCCCGTCTGGTCGACATACTCTTGGTGCTAACACTAAGTACTATGATAACCCACAAGTATAGGGGATCGTTTGTAGCCTTTTTCGATAAATAAGAGTGTCGAACCCAACGAGGAGCTAAAGGTAGAACAAATATTCCCTCAAGTTCTATCGACCACCGATACAACTCTACGCACACTTGACGTTTGCTTTACCTAAAATATGTATGAAACTATTTTGCAAGAATAAAACTACGGGTACTTTGCGAGAATAAAACTATGAATAAATTGTGAGATAATAAAAGTAGATAGCTTTTGTCAACAAGAAAGTCATTTCTTGCTAGGTGATCGATAACTAGACCAGTGATCATTATTGCAACTTTATATGAGGGAGAGGCATGAGCTAACATACTTTCTCTACTTGGATCATATGCACTTATGGTTGGAACTCTAGCAAACATCCACAACTACCAAAGATCATTAAGGTAAAACCCAACCATAGCATTAAGTATCAAGTCCTCTTTACTCCCATATGCAATAGCCCACTTACTCAGGTCTGTGTATTCTGTCACTCACGCCACCCACTATAAGCAAATTATGAATGTATTGCAACACCCTACAGTAGGGATCCCTCACGTTTGCGCAACACGGAGGGCACCATAGGACAGTACCAAAATAAAACATACAACTCACACCAACCACGATCATTTATCAACCCATAGGACAAAATGGATCTACTCAAACATCATAAGATAGCCATAGATCATTGGGAAATAATATATAGTGTTGAGCAGCATGTTTAAGTAGAGATTACAGCGGGGAGAAGAGGTGTTAGACCGCTTCATAGAGGGGGGGAAACTTGGTGTTGACGGTAGCAAGATTGTTGATGTAGATCGCCGTCACGATCCTTGCCCCGGTGGCGCTCCGGTGCCACCGGGAGAGAGGGGGAGAGAGCCCCCCCTCTTTCTTCTTCTTCCTTGGCCTCCACCTAGATGGGAGGAGAGTTCCCCCTCTGGTCCATGGCCTCCATGGCGGCGGAGGGGCAGGAGCCCCTCCTAGATGGAATATATCTCTTTGTTCTCTTCTGTTTCGCATTCCCGTTTTCTGGCCCTTCACCATTTCTTAAACTCCCGGAGATCCGTAACTCCAATTACGCTGAAATTTTTACATGATTTTTTTTCATAAATTATCTTTCTTGCACCCGAAGAAGGGCTCCAACCGATTTAGGAGGAGGGCACAAGACACCTAGGCGCGCCTGGGGCCTAGGGCTCACCCTGGTGTATCTTGGGAGATGTGGGGCCCCGTTTGTGTTGATTCCACCTCCCAAAAATCACAAATATTCCAAAATAATTCTCCATAAATTTTTATCGCGTTTGGACTTTGTTTGATATGGATATTCTGTGAAACAAAAAAACATGCAACAAACAGGAACTGGCACTGGACACTGGATCAATAGGTTAGTCCAATAAATCATATAAATTGTTGCCAAAAGTATGTGAAAGTTGTATAATATTGGCATGAAACAATCAAAAATTATAGATACGACGAAGACGTATCAGCATCCCCAAGCTTAATTCCTGCTCGTCCTCAAGTAGGTAAATGATAAAAAAGATAATTTTTGATGTGGAATGCTACCTAGCATAATCTTGATCATATATCTAATCATGGCATGAATATTAAGACACGAGTGATTCAAAGCAATAGTCTATAATTTGACATAAAGACATCAATACTCAGGCATCCCAATAAACAATCGTGTCTTTCAAAATATCAATGCTAAAGAAAGCTATCCCTGCAAAATCATATAGTCTTGCCATGCTCTGTCTTCTTAAGACAAAGTATTTATCATGCACAACCCCGATGACAAGCCGATCAATTGGTTCATACTCTGTCTTTTTAACACACTTCAGCTTTTTCAACCCTCACGCAAAACATGAGCGCAAGCCATGGATATAGTGCTATGGGTGGAATAGAGTATGATGATAGGGGTAAATATAGCGAAGACAAAAAAGTAAGAAAGTCTCACATCGACGCGGCTAACCAACGGGCTATGGAGATGCCCATCAATTGATATCAATGTTAGGAGTAGGGATTGCCATGCAATGAATGCACTAAGAGCTATAAGTGTATGAAAGCTCAATATGAAAACTAAGTGGGTGTGCATCTAACTCTATAATGAAAAATTCCCACTAGTATATGAAAGTGACAACATAGGAGACTCTCTATATGAAAAACATGGTGCTACTTTGGAGCACAAGTGTGGAATTAGCATGCACCTTCTCTCTTTTCTCTCATTTTTTTCATTTTTTTCTTTTTTCTTGGGCTCTTTTTGGCCTCACTTTTTTCCTTTTTTTCTTTTTTTTTAATATTTGTCCAGAGTCTCATCCCGACTTGTGGGGAAATCATAGTCTCCATCATCCATTCCTCACTGAGAACTGCTCTAATAATGAATAATGATGATCATCACACTTCTATTTACTTACAACTCAAAAGAAATAAAAATTACAACTCGATACCTAGAACAAAATATGACTGTATATGAATGCCTCTGGCAGTGTACCAGGATGTGCAATGATCTAGCATAGCAACGATATCAAAAAAATGGACAAGCCATGGAAATATCCTGCTAGCTATCTTACGATCATGCAAAGCAATATGGCAATGAATGCTCAAGTCATCAAAACGGAAGCGGTGGAAGTTGCATGGCAATATATCTCGGAATGGCTATGGAAAGGCCATAATAGGTAGGTATGGTGGCTGTTTTGAGGAAGATATAATAAGGCTTATGTGTGATAGAGCGTATCATATCACGAGGTTTGGATGCACCAGCGAAGTTTGCACCGACTCTCGAGGTGAGAAAGGGCAATGCACGGTACTATAGAGGCTAGCAAATTGTGAAAAGGTAAGAGTGCGTATAATTCATGCACTCACATTAGTCATAAAGAACTCATATACTTATTGCAAAAGTTTATTAGCCTTCAAAGCAAAGTAATACTACGCATGCCCCTAGGGGGATAGATTGGTAGGAAAAGACCATCGCTCGTCCCCGACCGCCACTCATAAGGAAGACAATCAATAATAAATCATGCTCCAACTTCATAGCATAACGAGAGACTATACGTGCATGCTTCGGGAATCACAAACCTTAACACCAATATTCTTACTAACCACAACCGTTTGCTAGTACCTCCCACATATTCCATCTCTATATCGCAAAACTATTGCAAGGAATCAAACATATCATATTCAGTGATCCACAAGTTTTATGTAGGATTGCATGACTAACCTTGCAAATGACCAATTCCTGTTGACTCTCTAAACAGATATAAGTGAAGCAAGAGAGTTTAATTCTTTCTATAAAAGACCATGCTCTAATAAATATAAGTGAAGCAAAAGAGCATTCCACAATTAACGGTTTTCCATGTGAAGAGAAATAGGCAATCCACACTTCAAATGATATAAGTGAAGCACATGAAGCATTCTATAAAGCCATACTCAAAAATTATAAGTGAAGTGCAATGAGCATTCTAAAAATCAACCATGGACTATCTCATACCATCATGGTGCATAAAACAAAAATGAAAACTAAACACAAAAGACGCTCCAAGATTTACACATATCACATGAATGAAACGAAAACGAAAACATACTAATACTTGTTGAAGAAAGATGGGGTGCCTTACGGGGCATCCCCAAGCTTAGGCGCTTGAGTCTCCTTGAATATTTACTTGGGGTGCCTTGGGCATCCTGAGCTTGAACTGTTGCCTCTCCTCCTTCTCCTCATATCGAGACCTCCTCGATCTTTGGACACTTCATCCACACAAAACTTAACAGAAAACTGCTGAGATCCGTTAGTATAATAAAGCAAATCATTACTTTAAGTACTATTGCAAACCAATTCATATTTTTTGCATTGTAGATACTGTATTATAACTTCTTCATGGCTTATACCACCGATACAATCGATAGTTTCATCAAAACAAGCAAAATAATGCATCAAAAACAGAATCTGCCAAAAACAGGATAGTCTGTAGTAATCTAAACTTTGACCATACTTCTGTAATTCCAAAAATTCTAAAAAATTAGAACAAAATAAAAAATTGCATAGCAGTACTGTGTAAAAATGTCAGAAACTTTTGATGTTCCAGTAAAAAATGTAAAATCACGCACTACAGCCAAAGTTTCAGTTTTTGCACCGCACATACCAACAAGCAATCTAATCATCCTAAAGGCAAATCTTGGCACATTATTTTTATAATACAATTGATTTGTACAAGGGGATAATTATTTTTGTTGAAAAGTTTCTATAATTCAAGATTCACAAAGTTTCCAGGGGCATGAACAAAGTTCAAGGCATGCTCCTGCTTCCACGGTGCTCGTCCTTCTCACTTTAACTTTTCCTTTTGTAAAGTTTTAAGTTCCCCTCTATATTTTTGTTTTTAACCTTTATAAAAGCACTCAACAGAATAAAATGACTCTCTAAAACTTCCAGGTTGTCTCCCTGGCAGTGCTTTCTTTAAAGCCATTAAGCTAGGCATAAAGTGCTCAAGTAATGGATCCACCCAGATCCCAAGGTATATCAAAGCCAATTTTAATTAACAATGATTTGGCATTTAGTAGTGAGCACAAAGCAACATAAATCATGCAATGACAAAGTCTAACTATCTTCCTATGCATCGGCATGTCATAAAAGAACAATTCATGCACATCAAGTAAAGGCCAATACATAGCATAAGCAGTTTCTTGCAATTTTATCGTGTTGGAAACATAGAGAGGTGGAGATGTAGTTCCTCTCTCATAATAATTGCAAGTAGGAGCAGCAAGCACATGCATATTATATTCATCAAAATCATCATGTGTAACGGTAAAAGGCAACCCATCAATGTAATCCTTAATAAGTACAAACTTCTCCGATATAGTGTAGTTTGGAGAATTCAAAAAGATAATAGGACTATCATGTGTGGGTGCAATAGCAACAATTTCATTCTCAACATTAGGAACTATAGCAATTTCATGTCCATAAGCATAATTCAAATTGGCATCATGGCCACAAGCATAGCAAGCATCAAGTTCATCAAAAAGGGATATTTTAAATGAATCAATGGGATCATAGCAATTATCATAGCATTCATCCTTCGGTAAGAACGAAGGGACATTAAAGATTGTATGAGTTAAAGAGTTACTCTCATTAGAAGGTGGGCACGGGTAGCAAATCTGCTCTTCCTCCTTTTGCTCTTCGCTCTCCTCATCATCTTTTTCATCCAATGAGCTCACAGTTTCATCAATTCCTTCTTCCATGGATTCTTGCAAAATATTAGTCTCTTCTTGGACAGCGGAGACTTCCTCAATAAATACATAAATATCGGAATTGTATTTATAATTCTCATAGCAATATTTAAGTATAGCAAAAAATTTAGGTCTATAAACTGAATCATCAAAATCTTCATACTTTTCAAACAAAGATTCAATTTCATAAGCACCCTTAAAAGCAATAAATTCTTCTATTTGTTCCACATCATAGTAAACATATCTACCATTAGCATAAGAAGCCAAGGTTTCATTATCACTAAATTCACGTGAAAAGGGAAGGTGTGGAGCCTTCATCCTAGAGCAACAAGTATAATCATATCTCAAGCATAGATCCCGAGCATACCAATGCAACATATGAATTTGATCACATAAAAGTTTCCCTTTTGAGTCAAGCAATAATCCCTAAAGTATTCACATTGATCCAACGTGTCTCCCATTATAAAGTTGAATGGGGTTTTCTCAGGATTATCAAAGTAGTGCATAATATGTTTCACATAACAAGCATCAAGGGTTTTAGGAGGTTCCCCATCTCCATGAGTAGCAAGTATAACTAATTTTTTTGGTGTTTCGTGTTCCATATCCATAACTAAAGATAGATAAAAACTTAGAACAGAAAATAAAAACTACTTAGTGATAAAGCAAACAAGCACACACGAGAATATTCACCCCACGCTATTGCTCCCCGGCAACGATGCCAAAAAAGGTCTTGATAACCCACAGTATAGGGGATCGTTTGTAGCCTTTTTCGATAAATAAGAGTGTCGAACCGAACGAGGAGCTAAAGGTAGAACAAATATTCCCTCAAGTTTTATCGACCACCGATACAACTCTACACACACTTGATGTTTGCTTTACCTAAAACAAGTATGAAACTATTTTGCAAGAATAAAACTACGGGTACTTTGTGAGAATAAAACTATGAATAAATTGTGAGATAATAAAAGTGGATAGCTTTTGTCAACAAGAAAGTCATTTGTCCCTAGGTGATCGATAACTAGACCGGTGATCATTATCGCAACTTTATATGAGGGAGAGGCATGAGCTAACATACTTTCTCTACTTGGATCATATGCACTTATGATTGGAACTCTAGCAAGCATCCGCAACTACCAAAGATCATTAAGGTAAAACCCAACCATAGCATTAAGTATCAAGTCCTCTTTACTCCCATACGCAATAGCCCACTTACTCGGGTCTATGTATTCTGTCACTCATGCCACCCACACTATAAGCGAATTATGAACGTATTGCAACACCCTACAGCAGGGATCCCTCCCGTTTGCATGACATGGAGGGCACCATAGGACAGCACCAAAATAAAACATACAACTCACAACAACCACGGTCATCTATCAACCCATAGGACAAAACGGATCTACTCAAACATCATAAGATAGCCATAGATCATTGGGAAATAATATATAGCACTGAGCACCATGTTTAAGTAGAGATTATAGCGGGGAGAAGAGGTGTTACACCACTGTATAGAGGGGGAGAAAGTTGGTGTTGACGGTAGCAAGATTGTTGATGTAGATCACCGTCACGATCCATGCCCCGGCGGCGCTCTGGCGCCACCGGGAGAGAGGGGGAGAGAGCCCCCCCTCCTTCTTCTTCTTCCTTGGCCTCCCCCTAGATGAGAGGAGAGTTCCCCCTCTGGTCCATGGCCTCCATGGTGGTAGATGGGTAGGAGCCCCTCCTAGATGGGATCTATCTCTCTGTTCTCTTATGTTTCACGTTCCCGTTTTCTGGCCCTTCACCGTTTCTTAAATTCCCGGAGATCCGTAACTCCGATTACACTGAAATTTTTACATGATTTTTTTCCATAAATTATCTGTCTTGCACCTGAAGAAGGGCACTAACTGACTTACGAGGAGGGCACAAGACACCTGGGCGTGCCTGGGGCGCGCCATGGTGTATCTTGGGAGCTGTGAGCCCCTGTTTGTGTTGATTCCACCTCCCAAAAATCACAAATGTTCCAAAATAATTCTCCATAAATTTTTATCGTGTTTGGACTTCGTTTGATATGGATATTCTGTGAAACAAAAAACATGCAACAAACAGGAACTGGCACTGGGCACTGGATCAATAGGTTAGTCCAATAAATCATATAAATTGTTGACAAAAGTATGTGAAAGTTGCATAATATTGGCATGAAACAATCAAAAATTATAGATACGATGGAGACGTATCATACTACTGTAACTCAATTATTTCATCCACATATATACAGGGTAGTACATCACGTACGGTTATGTCATGGCAACCGTGTCTCACCTATGTTGTCTTCTCACACGATTTGGTGCGGAAAACGTGTGTGAAGTTGTAATACCTAACACAAACGACATGTATAATCCTTGTGCCGTATACAACATAGTGTGATAAGTAGTTCCCGACCGTTAGCACATCCCCATAGTTTCCCCATTTCCCCCAAATCCCTAGCCCCCAAATTCCCTCGCGTGGAGCTGACATTGGGGGAATGCGGACGAGTGGTGCTGATGGTTTTGGTGCGGCTGCTCCTTCTCGTATCGCCGCTCTTGGCAGCGCCGCCACGACGGCGGTCACCACCGAGCACTTGCCTAAGGTCATCAGAAGGCAGGTGTACTACGGATCCGAATCATCCTGTCAGGTTCCAATCTATCCCGGTCTTTTTTAGCATCTCCAAAGTAGCTCCCTGCTCAATCCGTCATGAATGACCCCCCCCCCCCCCCCCCCCAGGAAAGCGATCAGCCGCCGGATTCGGAGTATGACTCCAGACTCCCACAACATGAGTTCGACTCTGAGTTTTACGCCACCGAGAAGTACCAAAAGCTGAGTTCTGTGCATGGACACACTCCCACTCGACGTGTATGCATGGAGGGATTTGACATTGGTAGACGGTTTCTCAGTTGCCCCTTAGAGGTTAGTGCTAAGTTCATCATTTTAGTTGAGCTAATGCCACTGGTCATCATGAATACTATTTAACATTGGCAAGGATATGAGGCTTATGCCTTTGTTAACTGGCTAGATGAAGAATGGCATGGCAGGGCTCAGAGTGTTATCACCAAGCTCGCAGAAGATACATAAAGCTGAAGAAGAAACTGGCTGATCTGGAGTGTACAATCAGTACGATGAAGCAAGAAAGAATCAATCACAGGCAACAGATGAAAGCAAGAGATAAGAAGGAACTAGCATGTGTAGTTGTGGTTGTCGCATTAGCCATCTTCTATGCAATGTTTGCAATGATGATTAGGGGTTTTGTTTTACTATTACTGGCTTCATCAATAAGAAGAGCTCAATGTATTGATTGCCAATTGTCCTACTCTGTTCGTACCTGTGCATAAGTCACATTACGAAAACCAAATAATCCCAAAACTCGTTCCATGTTTTTTGCCCTGAAAAAAGAAAGCAGCCAATAGGAGTCATGGGGCTTGTATGCATTCGTTGACTTAAGACTACTTAGCATAACATGCAATGGTCAATTCTCTGCACGCAATGGTATTGATTAGCAAATAAACATCAAGTTCTCTCATTTTTCCCTGCCTTGGTCGCCGGTACCGAGGGAGTATGAAAAATGCTTGTTCCATACTCCCTCCTTTCCAGTTTATAGGGCTTAAATTTTAAATTTCATCAACCAAGGTAGATGATGAGTGGAGAAATGTATCTCGTAGTTTACAAAATTACTCAAACTTTAATCTGCATTAATTGCAATATATGCATGGATGACCACTAAATGAGTAGGAATGGTTGCATGCATTGATTGGTTTCTTTTAATCCTTGCATGCATCAATTTAATGCACCTTGGAATGTAAACATGTGGTGGAAAAGGTGAAAATAAGACTTATAATATGGTAAAACCAAGAAAATGAGATGAGCCCAATAAACCGGAAAGGAGGGACACTCCAATGCGTGTGCGTAATTATCACATTGAGAACTGCGCAACCCCGGGAATTTAGAGCGACGGGGTACAAATAATTGTCGTTGATTATATCAGTATTCTAACCGCCTGCCAAGGCGGTTATATAATGCGTCAATCCCCCATTTCAATTGACATTCCTCTTCTCTGCATACCCCGCTTAAGTGTCCACCATATTCATCGTCCCGGCGAGCCGTGCTACACACTTGCACACACTCTGCAATCTTGCTTTCTCGCGGTTTGTATATGTACCACAGCCAAGTCGAGCGATAGTGAGGATGACAGTTCCGCCAGGAGTCTGGCACCCGATGATAGGTCAACATCAGAATCATCCCGCTCGTCTTCCATGAATCCGGCATCGAGCCCAGACCTCGATTTTATCCGGATCATGGAAGGGACGCCGCCTCCCGAGTCGTCAGACAACAACCAGATGGACGAGGAGTCATTGGAGGATGAAGAAGAGGACGACGATGATGAGGAGGAGGAATGGTTGAACGAGGAGGAGGAGGAGATGACTGCAATGATGATGATGACGACGACGTCGATGAAAAGCCAACGGTCAACGGCAAGAAGCGTCCTCACCAAGACGATGTTGCGGGGCCATCCAACAACAACAAGGAGAATAAGGACTAAATTAAGCGCTCATATTAATTCGTTATCTCTGTTTCCCCTGTCAATCTCATTGCAAACAGTTAGTGATACGTATTTGACAGAGATCTTTTACATTATCACCCACAGGTTGGTTTATTGGATTGTGTGCCCTATTGAGCACAATGATGACCCACAAGTATAGGGGATCAATCGTAGTCCTTTCGATAAGTAAGAGTGTCGAACCCAACGAGGAGCAGAAGGAAATGACCAATGATTTTCAGCAAGGTAATTTCTGCAAGCACTGAAATTGTCGGCAACAGGTAGTTTGATAGCAAGATAATTTGTAACAAGTAACAAGTAAAAATAGTAACAATAAGTGCAGCAAGGTAGCCCAATACTTTTTGTAGCAAAGGACAGGCCGAAATGGTCTCAGATAATAAGTTAAACGTTCTCGAGGACACATGCGAATTTCATCTAGTCACTTCATCATGTCGGTTTGATTCGCGTTCGCTACTTTGATAATTTGATATGTGGGTGGACCGGTGCTTGGGTGTTGTTATTACTTGTACAAGCCTCCCACTTATGATTAACCCCCCTCGCAAGCATCCGCAACTACGAAAGAAGAATTAAGATAAAATCTAACCCTAGCATTAAACATATGGATCCAAATCGTCCCCTTACGGAATAGCGCATAAACTAGGGTTTAAGCTTCTGTCACTCTAGCAACCCATCATCTAATAACTACTCCACAGTGCATTCCTTAGGCCCAAAGATGGTGAAGTGTCATGTAGTCAACGTTCACATAACACCACTAAGGGAATCACAACATACATATCATCAAAATATCGAACAAATATCAAATTCACATGATTACTTGCAACATGACTTCTCCTGTGTCCTCAAGAACAAAAGTAACTACTCACACAACATATTCATGCTCAAGATCAGAGGAGTAATAATTATCATAATGGATCTGAACATATAATCTTCCACCAAATAAACCGGCTAGCATCAACTACAAGATGTAATCAACACTACTAGTCACCCCACAAGTACCAATCTGAGGTTTTGATACAAAGATTGAACACAAGAGATGAACTAGGGTTTGAGATGAGATGGTGCTATTGAAGATGTTGATGAAGATTGGCCTCCCAAAGATGAGGGGGTTGTTGGTGATGACGATGGCTTCGATTTCCCCTTCCCGGAGGGAAGTTCCCCTGGCGGAATCACTCCGCCGGAGGGCAAAAGTGCTCCTGCCCAAGTTCCGCCTCGAGACGGTGGTGCTCCGTCTCGAAAGTCCACTCTTTATTTTTTTTCTAGGTAAAAAGACCTTATATACCAGAAGATGGGCACCGGAGGTGGGACGAGGAGCCCACTACCCACCAGGACGCGCCTGGAGGGGGTGGCGTGCCCTAGTGCCTAGTGGGCACCTGGGTGGCCCCCTCCGGTATTTCTTTTCTGCAGTATTTTTTATATATTGCAAAATAATTCTCCGTAAAATTTCAGCTCATTTGGAGATGTGCAGAATAGGTATCTCTGACATAGCTTTTTCAGGTCCAGAATTCCAGCTGCCGATATTCTCCCTCTTTGTGGAAACCTTGCATTTTATGAGAGAAAAGGCATTAGAATTACTCCACAAAGTATTATATTGCATAAAAACACTATAAATAACAGTAGAAAAACATGATGCAAAATGGACGTATCACACACAATTCACAAAAAAATCATATGCGTTGTCTATAATGATCGCACACAATTCTGATTATACACATCTTGTTATGTCGAATCATTTGTGTTCATCTCGATCATCGCAAATAGTTCGTCCGAGTGAACTGTATGCCGTATATCGCACACACCTCCATATGGCTGCCCGTTTCTGTTGTTCTGGCTCATCACAAACTGTTCTTATGGATTAATCGTATGCCACGCATCGCACAAGCAACTATACATTGGTACCGTAACGTGCTATACAAACGGTTTTTAACCCCTTTTCGTGACGGCATTCTGAACCATCGACAAGCGAGTGTGTGCGATAGGGGGTCCTTCCCACACGACCCAAAAACCGTCGGGGATAGGCGAGCGGCTACTGACGATCGCCATAGAATAAATGTATGAGAAGTCGCCCCAGTCCCACATGTTATGTCTCGATGTTACATTTCTGATCTGAGAGACATCCGAAATGATTATGCCGCTATAGTCATGTGAAAAAGGTGGACATCACAAACATTTAATCTACCGATGTGTTTGCGATAGGTACGTTATCGCACACAGTTCAAGAATGTAAAATGTGTGCGGTGCCTCTACTAATGCCAACGTGTCCATTTTCATAACTGTGTGCGATAGGTATTCCTATCACACACGCACACAAGTTTGAAACGTTTGCCGTATTACCATGAGACGAAACCGTGTGTGCGTCTGTCGGGCATCGCAAACGTTTCACGTCAAAGAACCGTCTGTTATCTATTTTTCATCGCACACGCTGCTTTCTTTCTAACTGTGTGTACATTATTTTATTCGCTCCTGTTTAATTTTATTTTTCCATGTAATTCATTATTCGAATTGGAAATTTTGAAATATGAAACATGGAATTCAAATTCTCAGCACAATGGTTCAACAACCAATCCATAAATAAAATTCTCAGTACAATATGTTCAGTAATTACAAGATTAGGCAGCAATTAACTATGATGAACCACAATATTTAGAGGCGGTAAAGGTGAAGAGACAATTGTAAATCATTTTGGCTGCCGATGGTGTTGAAGGAGCGGAATGCCCATAATGTGCCCTCCTGCATGCCATAGGCACGAACAACTTTTGTCCAACCCCTTGTGACGATCGCCCACCCATCCTTCACCGCCTTCAGGAAGACTTCTAGAGCATTATCATGGTAGCATGAATTATATACTTTAACCTTAGTTGCCTCCACTCCGGTCATGTAGTTTGCAAGGTAATCATCAGTAAATTGCTTCGGAAACCACTGAAAAGAGAAAACTTTCAGATACTCAGGTCTAATAGAGTAACTTGTTGTGGGCAGGGGGAAAAGGCAACACATTACTTATCATCCTAAAGTTCACTGTTGTCTTGGACAAAGTGTAAATAAAGAGCTTAATTCCCATCACCCGTTTCTTTCGCCTAACAATCTTTCTTAGTTTTCTCACTTGACGCTTGTTCATGAATATCTCATTGCCCCATACGCAAAAGGGATCAAAGCGTGGATCAGTACCGCTCATATATGTACCTACAAGCAACCAGTAAATGTTAGAAGCTAAACTGAGATTGCACAAATGATGTAAAATACAACTACCTACAATCCTAAGTACAAGTATTTTTAGAGATTTCAATATGAACTACATACGGATGTATATAGAATTATAGACATAGTTTAGATTAGAATCTAGATTCACTCATTTTGCTCCGTATGTAATCTATATTGGAATCTCTAAAAATACTTATATTTAGGAATAGATGGTGTAGAAGACATGGGATGCAGCTAACCTCAACGGCAAACAACAACATCACCCATTGTAGCCCTGTGTAAGTACACGGAAAGACAATGTTAACTACAACAGGGTTAACATCCACCAAAAGTAGCAAATGGTAATAAAGCGGCATCATCTGTAATGATATCTTCATTGCGAAAGAGTACCACGGTAGCAAAGGACGGATTAAAAAATGGATAGAATTGTTTACACAACAGACAATCTAGTATAGCCATTGAAACTGGTACTGATAGAAATGAAATTGACAGAGTTAAACATCACAAGGCAGGTGCTGCTAGAGCAGAGAATGGCCTTGTTGTCTATAAAAAGGTAGGGAAAATAGATAAGACGGGCTAGGCATGTTTACTACAACATGCTTAATACATGAACCGTACAAAACATGGCCATTGCAACTGGTATTGGTAAGATTCAACTCGTCAGTTCATACTTGGTAAGTCCTGAGGGGTAGTTGCTGGGGCAGTTCATATGGACAAGAGCCCACCCCAAGTCAACCGCAGCAGAGGCGGGGTGTTCCTCCAGGTCAAAGCGTGGACCAGTGCCACTGACATGTGTACCTACAAGAAGCAAGTAAATGTTAGAAGCCAAACTGCAATTGCACAAATGATGTAAAATACTGTAAGACATGGGATGCAGCTAACCTCGACGGCAAAACAACAGCATCGACCATTATGGCCCTACGTAAGTACATGGAAAGGTATGTTAACTACAACACGGTTAGCATCCACTAAGCATAGCAAATGGGCAGCATCTCTAGTATATCTTCATTACGGAGAGTAGCACGGTAGCAAAGGGACAGATTAAAAAATGGATACAATTGTTAATTGCAATAGGCTTAACAGCATCCTAAGTCATATTTTGTAAGTTTGTAGCTGCTATTAGTGAAATTGAGCTGGACAATTCATACTTGAACATCACACAGTGTGCAGTACTGAAAATAACAAGGCATGTTTAACTACAACCAACCTAGTACAGCCATTGAAACTAGTACTGATAAAAATGCAATTGGCATAGTTAAACATCGCAAGGCATGTGTTGCCAGAGCAGAGAATGGCCCAGTTGTCTATAAAAAGGTAGGGAAAATAGCTAAGACATGGTAGGCATGTTTACTACAACATGCTTAATACATCAACTGTATAAAACATAGCCATTGCAACTGGTATTAGTAAGATTGAACTGGCGAATTCATACTTGGTAAGTCCTGAGAGGTAGTTGTTGGGGCACTTCATCTTGGCTAGAGCCCGCCCAAAGTCAGTGGCGGCAGAGGCGAGGTGTTCCTCCGGGTCGAAGCGTGGATCAGTGCCGCTGACATGTGTACCTATAGGCAACCAGTAAATGTTAGAAGTTAAACTGCAATTGCACAAATGATGTAAAATACTGTAAGACATGGGATGCAGCTAACCCCAACGGCAAACAACAGCATCACCCATTATGGCCCTGCGTAAGTACATGGAAAGGCATGTTAACTACAACAGGGTTAGCATCCACCAAAAATAGCAAATGGGCAGCATCTCTAGTGATATCTTCATCGCAGAGAGTAGCACGGTAGCAAAGGGACAGATTAAAAAATGGATACAACTGTTAATTACAAAAGGCTTAACAGCACCCTGAGTCATGTATTGTAAGTTTGTTGCTGGTATTGGTGAAATTGAGCTGGATAGTTAATACTTGAACATCACACAGTGTGCAGTACTGAAATAAACAACGCATGAACATGCTTAATACATCAACCGTACAAAACATAGCCATTGAAAGTGGTATTGATAAGATTGAGCTGGTCATATCATACTTGGTAAGTCCTGGGGGTAGTCGTTGGGGCACTTCATCTGGGCCAGAGACTGCACCAAGTCGGCGGCAGCGGAGGCGAGGTGTTCCTCCGGGTCAACACGCACAGTGGCCATCGCGCCATCGACCGCCATCAGCTCCTCGACCTCCACGTGATATGTGGTTGGGCTTGCGCGGCGATGCTCTAGAGGTAGGGGCGGTGGGGATTTGGAGGCATGAGGATGTTTCGCAGGCGCCATTTAAGGAATCAGGCCGGGGCCGTGATAGAGATCGGTAGGTTACCTGACTGGATCGATGATGCTGAGGCAGAATGTAGATGTGGTTGAAGCTGTCGTTGCGACGACGGCGGCTTGAGCTGCCGAGAGGGGGGGCGGCGGCGTGGGGGGAGATACTGCGGAAATTTGATGGGTGGGGATGTGGTGGGAGGAATAAATTTTCAAATCGCGCGCCTAATGAAAATTTTGCTGCGAAACTTGAAACTTGGGCGGGGGAAACACACAACGCAAACGAAGCTCATAAAATACTCGTGTGCGAGAAAAGAGAAAATTGGCAGATCTCGTCTCCAAAAAAATGTACATGTGTAGTTGATTTTTTCGGTCAATGGTACGCTTGCTTTATTAGGAAACATCGCACAGGTAACTGACTTATGGATCATTAACGCAAAAAAACACACACCGATACGCCATAGAAACCATGTGTTTTGTGATCTCTAATAATTCTTATATCTATCAGCATCTCCAGCCGCACCTAATTTAAAAATCTCTTTCATTGTAGCAGGATTATTCAATGTACATGGACGAGGCAAAGGTGACACCAGATGAACAATCATCGGTTTATGAAATGTAATCAAGTGTCGACCTGCCTCGCTCGCATAGCCAGATTTGTTCCTATGAAACAAGAGAGAAGCTTGTTGCCATCTGTCGGCGCGGCTATTTAAGCCGGTGTGCAGCCAACTCGCGCGGCGGGGTGGGACTAAAAACCAGCTGCGGCCAGCTCTAGTCTTCGGTGGCTTCCGGTGGCTGTGGGCGGACGTTTTGGGAGTATTTAGGGCCGGGGTGCAGCTACAAAACTTTAGTGAACACATGCTAATCAATGCTCAAAGCCCTCAAAGGATGCGCTTACCGACATTGTACGTTAATAATATATAGTACCAACTTAAAGTAATACTGGTAATTTGCTCTAAAACTAGTACGCATGTAGTACTGGTAGATGCTCGTAATTAATTATACAAACTTACGAGCGACACACGCACTAACTACTTCTCACATGCTGGCATCGAGGCATGCTGGCCAGATGCCGTTGTTCTCCTTCCCGGCCTTGTCGGCGGCAGCCCACCGTGCTTTGATCTCTGCCGAACTCTCCTCAGCATGGCGTGCGGCCTTTCTTTCTTGCGGCGGCGGGACTCTCTTTTCTTGACTGCTTTCTACCTTTTCCGCTCCTTCTGTGCGGCTTTGGCCACCTCTAGATCCACCGTCGATTCGGCCATGGTAGCATCAAAGTCCGCCCACATATTTGTGCGGCCGCGGGCGGCGATGAACTCGGCACGGCGGGATGCCATCGCTTCCTTACCATGTGTGCGGTCGTGGGCGACGAGGAACTCGGTGCGGCGAGATGCCATCGCTTCCTTACCAGTTATTGTGCGTCGCGGTGCCATGAACGACGCTTGGAGAGAGCTCTGGGATGGAGTGGCCGGATAGCCATACAGTGCGGTGGTTTTTAAGAGCTCAACGACAAACGACGAAGGAAATTTGGCTTCCCTTAAAATCTTGCTCATTCATTATCGCACATGGTTCATCTCCGTCGCCTCCGGAAACTGTGTGCGCTAAGCCTATTGTGTGTTGCATTATGATTGGCCGGAACCCCAGCCACACGGATCGCGCGTGTGCACCATAGGATGCGCCGTGATCGAACGACAATCCACGCCCCTCACATCACACCCGTGAAGCTATAGCTGGATTGGATTTATATGCGCTAAATGCCTAAAAATGCACATAATTCCCTAAATATGGTAAATGATCCCGAAAAAATGCCAAATTTGAACACGGTGATTTGCAGGGTATATGTTCATCGTAGAGAAAAACTCAAGGACAAAGAACGAAGGAAATTTGGATTCCCCTTCAATCTTGATGATTTCCCTCTCGAAACCATGGAACTTCCTCGGTGATGGTTCGATTTATGAAGGGCGTGCATGACGACATAAGCCAAACCTTCTCAATTTTTTACCAGGGCATGGTGAGGCCATACCATGGCACCATGCTAGGCGTCATGTTTTTCAAGCATTTATTTCATTTTTCTATAGTTGAAAAACCAATAAACAAACATGTGTGGTTGATTATTGCCACACATTTCATCGAAATCTCTGCCCATTCCTTGTAAAAGGCATGAGAATTTACTAAATAGCACGAGCATGGTTTTCCAAACCGTTCTTGTGCATCTTTTCATGCACCGATTGTTTGAGTTTGAATTATGTGCATTAATGCCTAGAAAATGCACATAATCCCCTAAATATGGTAAATGAACCCGAAAAAGTGCCAAATTTGAACACGGTGATTTGCAGGGTGTAAGTTCATCGTAGAAAAAAAACTCATGGACAAAGGACGAAGGAAATTTGGATTCCCCTTCAATCTTGGTGATTTCCCCCACGAAACCATGAAACTTCCTCGGTGATGGTTCGATTTATGAAAGGCGTGCATGACGACATAAGCCAAACCTTCTCAAATTTTTACCAGGGCACGGTGAGGCCATACCATGGCACCACGCCAGGCGCCATGTTTTCCAAGCATGTATTTCATTTTTCTATAGTTGAAAAACCAATAAATGACACGTTTGTGGTTGACTATTGCCACACATTTCCTTGAAATCTCTGCCCATTCCTTGTAAAGGCATGAGAATTTACTAAATAGCACGAGCATGGTTTTCCAGACCACTCTTGTGCACCTTTTCATGCACCGATTGTTCAAATTTGAATTATGTGCATTAATGCCTAGAAAATGCACATAATCCCCTAAACATGGTAAATGAGCCTGGAAAATGCCAAATTTGAACACGTTGCATTGGAGGGGGTATGTTGATCGTCGAAAAAAACTGAATGACAAACTAGGACGGAAATTTGGATTCCCCTTCAATCTTGGTGATTTCCCCCTCGAAACCATGAAACTTCCTCGGTGATGGTTCGATCTATGAAGGGCGTGCATGACGACATAAGCCAAACCTTCTCAAATTTTTACCAGGGCACAGTGAGGCCATACCATGGCACCATGTCGGGCATCATGTTTTTCAAGCATGTATTTCAATTTTCTATAGTTGAAAAACCAATAAACGATGCGTTTGTGGTTGACTATTGCCACACATTCCCTTGAAATCTCTGCCCATTCCTTGTAAAAGGCATGAGAATTTACTAAATAGCACGAGCATGGTTTTCCAGACCGTTCTTGTGCACCTTTTCATGCACCGATTGTTCGAATTTGAATTATGTGCATTAATGCCTAGAAAATGCACATAATCCCCTAAATATGGTAAATGAGCCCCAAAAAATGCCAAATTTGAACACGGTGCATTGGAGGGGGTATGTTGATCATTGAAGAAAAACTGAATGACAAACTAAGACGGAAATTTGGATTCCCCTTCAATCTTGGTGATTTCCCCTTCGAATCCATGAAACTTTCTCGGTGATGGTTTGATTTATGAAGGGCGTGCATGACGACATAAGCCAAACCTTCTCAATTTTTTTACTAGGGCACGGTGAGGCCATACCATGGCACCATGCCAGGCGTCATGTTTTTCAAGCATGTATTTCATTTTTCTATAGTTGAAAAACCAATAAATGATGCGGTTGTGGTTGACTATTGCCACACATTCCCTTGAAATCTCTGCCCATTCCTTGTAAAAGACATGGGAATTTACTAAATAGCACGAGCATGGTTTTCCAGACCGTTCTTGTGCACCTTTTCATGCACCGATTGTTCGAATTTGAATTATGTGCATTAATGCCTAGAAAATGCACATAATCCCCTAAATATGGTAAATGAGACCGGAAAAATGCAAAATTTGAACACATTGCATTGGAGGGGGTATGTTGATCGTAGAAAAAAATTGAATGACAAACTAGGAAGGAAATTTGGATTCCCCTTCAATCTTGGTGATTTACTATCGCACACGATTCATCTCCGTCGCCTCTACGAACCGTGTGTGTTCACCCACACATGCAAAAGGAAAAAAGAAAACCCTGGCCCCCCAGCCCACTTCGTCCCCACCCACTCGCCATGGACTCCTCTGCAACTCTGCACCTCATCAACTTCTATCGCGGTGGCTGACGATGACATGTACCTAGGGTAGGGTAATAGGCCTGACCTAGATATCCTTCCCAAGGACACTACCATAGAGCCAAAGACATTCAAAGTACAACAAAGGATACCGACTGAAGTCACCTTGGAGTGCAATCCACTCGACCAGCTATTTCACTCGGATACCCCAATTCCATTCGACCAAGATGAAGTCACTCGACCATACAAGAAACCACTCGGAGTACGGAAGACCCAAAGTCACTCAGGATGGCAACGGTCAAGCGTTCACTCTGTAGTCTTAACGATCATTTATAGCTCTTTATAGCTAGCATTACCAGTAACGCCCTGTCTTAATGTATATTGAACCCTGCGTAACGTGAGATGGCTGGGGTCCAGGCGCACTCTATATAAGCCACCCCCCTCTACTGGCACAAGGGTTCGCACCCCCTGTAACTCTCACGCATAATCTAGTCGACCAAGCCTCCGGGCACCGAGACGTAGGGTTGTTACTTCCTCCGAGAAGGGCCTGAACTCGTACATCTTGCATGCACAACCTCACCGTATCTAGGATCCTGCCTCCTCCTACGTACCCCCTATTCTTACTGTCAAACTTACTCCCACGACAGTTGGCGCCCATCGTGGGGCAGGCGTCTTAGCGACTTCCGGTGAGGTTGCAATCTCTTCAGTCTTCATCAACATGGTTTCTGGCGGTGGTTTGGCTTTGGGCCGTGAGATCCGTCTCGGCGCGCTCGTCTTCATCGCCGACGACTCCGCCTGGCTCCAGGAGGCCCCCCTCGACGTCGAGGCCCTTCCCGTCCGTGGAGCGGCACACTTTCACGCGAGTGCCTGTGGCGTCCTCCTGCGGCAGCCGTCGACCCAGTATCGATCAACTCCTTCATCATCCAGTCTCCCTGCTGTGCGCCGTCGCAAGCGGTCCAGCCGATCGCGGCTCCAGCGATGGGTAAAGCATGCGATGGCCCGCCAGACGGTCACTCCACAAGTTGCTGCAATCCAGCCCGACGAATCCCTCTACGGTCCAGTCGACTGGCTCCACGGACACTCTTTCCGAGTGCGAAAGCAGCGACCCCGCGGCGGAGGTCCTCATGGTCGACCCCCATCGCAGTGGTGGCGGCGGCGGCGGCGATGGTCCGTCGTATGATCACGATGAGTATGAACCCCAAGCCCTCACTTCGGAGCAAATGGAAGAGCTGCATCGCCGCAACGAGGAGGCGCTCCAGACCCCCATCATGGGGGAGACTTCCGAGGCTCGGGCCCTGGAAGCCGCGTGCCTGGCCACCTTGGCCGAGCGCGCGCGTCTGGAGAACCTTCAGCATTCACTCGATGAGCGTGCCCGTCGGCAGATCCCCGAATCCAGTCGACGGCAACGACAGTTGTTTCCTCCTGAGCCCCAGGTATACCGCACTTCGATCCAGAATCTTACAGCTGTAGCCCGTATAGCAGAGTCGATTCAGCCGTCCCAATCAGAGGCTGGAAGAGGTTTGATGCAGATTCGAGTGCTGCTCCGGGCAGCAGGTGAGCAAAACACAGCTGTTTCTCAATCGTGCAACAGGATCCATAGCAGATCTGTGGTTGCAGACACTGTTCAGTCAGCTCACAGCCCAAGATCACCTCCGCGGCGCGAAGATCGTGGGCACCGCCAGGACCAGTACCTGGGTCAAGGCCACGGACAGTATGATCATCGGTACGGTCATGATGACAACCGTCGAGTGCCTACGCCCCCTCCGAGAGGCAGATCGTGCGCGCCTCGGCGGCATGATGACAGGCGCTTGTATGGTGATGAGTGGAGAGCTCCGGTCGACCCAAGAGAGCCTGGGTTTGATGCAAGATCACTTCTCGTGCAAGGTTTGGTCGACAGAGGCCGGGCACACAGGAAAGGACAAGATAGGAATCATCCGAGTGGAAGCAGAGTTCACGTGTCTGGGCCTGAATGTTTCAGCAGAGCCATCAGAGCTGCTGAGATTCCACCCAACTTTAGGTTGGCGACAGGAGTAAGCAAGTTCACCGGTGAGTCAAAGCCAGACACTTGGCTAGAGGATTACCGAGTGGTCGTGCAGATTGGTGGCGGCAATGATGATGTAGCCATGAAGCACCTCCCCCTGATGCTGGAGGGCTCAACCAGAGCTTGGTTGAATCAGTTGGCCCCTGGTAGTATTTTCTGTTGGGAAGAATTGGCCCGAGTGTTCGTCAGGACATTTGAGGGCACTTGCAAATGACCTGCAGGGTTGACTGAACTACAGCATTGTGTCCAGAAACCGAATGAAACTTTGAGAGATTATATCCAGAGATGGACCACTCTTCATCATACCATAGAGAATGTGTCAGAGCATCAGGCAGTTTGCGCCTTCAAGGAGGGCGTTCGGTACTGAGAACTTAACCTGAAATTCGGTCGGACAGGAGACATGACCCTGGCTCGGATGATGGAAATAGCCACTCGGTACGCTAACGGCGAGGAAGAAGACCGACTCCGTAGTGGCAAGAATAAACCAGTCGCCTAAAACGCCGGAGGAGGAAATTCCAGTCGGAAGCAGAAGCGCAAAGCCGAACCCGCAGGTCCTGGTGAAGCCGTAGTTTTGAACCAAGGGAAGTTCAAAGGAAAGCCTAAGGGGCCTTGGATCACCAAGAAAGTGAAAGATCAAGCGGGAAATGATGTGCTTGATTTACCGTGTCACATACACACCAAGAAAGATGAAGAGGGAAACCTGATTTACCCCAAGCATACCACTCGATAGTGTCGACTCCTGATTCAGAGCTTCCGAGAGGGTCAGCCCAGTGAAAAGGAAAAGGAATCTGATAAGGACGAAGACAAAGAAGAGGATGATGGTTACCCCAAGGTCAATGCCACTTTAGTGATTTTTGCTGATATCAAGAGCAAAAGTCAACTGAAAGTTATCAACAGGGAAGTAAACATGGTTGCTCCGGCAACGACAACGTATTTGAAGTGGTCAAAGACTCCCATTACATTCGACCAGTCTGACCATCCAGCGCACGTTGCTACCCCCGGGCGGCAAGCGTTGGTGGTCGACCCAGTCGTTGGGGGCACTCGACTGACCAAGGTTTGATGGACGGTGGCAGTGGTTTGAACATCTTGTATGCTGAGACCCTCTGAGGGATGGGCATTCTGATGTCCAAGCTCAGTGAAAGCAACATGCGATTCCACGGTGTCATCCCTGGGAAGAAAGCCGATTCACTTGGTCAGATCACTCTTGATGTGGTTTTCGGTGATTCAAAGAATTACCGCAAGGAAAAGTTGACGTTTGAGGTGGTGGATTTTCACAGTGCCTACCATGCTATTCTGGGCAGGCCTGCATATGCTTGTTTCATGGCTCGACCGTGTTACGTATACCTCAAGTTGAAGATGCCTGGCCCCAGAGGCATGATCATGGTCACTGGAAATCGGCAGAGAGCAGAAGAGTGCCTCCAGAAGGGCTCAAAGATTGCCGATGAACAGATGGCAGCAGTAGAGATGCAAGAATACCAGAAGAACGCAGATCCGAGTGATTTGTTGCGTGCTAAGAAGCCTGCTTCAGAGTCCGCATTTCAGTCGTTCGGTGAAACAAAGCCAATTCACATTCACCCGATTGATCCCAATGCTACTCCGACTCATATCTCAACAACACTCGACAGCAAATAGGAAGAAGCGCTCATCCAGTTCCTCCATGAGAACTGGGACATCTTCACATGGAAACCATCTGACATGCCGGGTGTACCCAGGGGACTGGCTGAGCACCGTTTGCGAGTCGACCCAAAAGAAAAACCCGTCAAAGAGCATCTCCATCGGTCCGCCGTGGAGAAGAGGAAGGCAATTGGCGAGGAGGTGGCTCGGCTTCTGGCAGCTGAGTTCATCCGCGAGATATACCACTCCGATTGGCTCGCCAATGTTGTCATGGTCCCCAAGAAAGACAAATCACTTCGTATGTGTATCGATTTCAAACATATCAATCGGGCCTGCCCGAAAGATCACTTCCCTCTGCCCCGCATCAACCAGATAGTCGACTCGACTGCGGGGTGTGAGCGATTGTCCTTCTTGGATGCACATTCTGGGTACCATCAGATCCGACTGTATGGACCCGACGAAATAAAGACAGCTTTCATCACCCCATTCGGGTGTTTTTGCTATGTTACCATGCCCTTTGGCCTCAAGAATGCTGGTGCCACGTTCATGCGTATGATGGTGCCTACTCACTCAAATCAGTCAGAACGTGGAAGCTTACATGGATGACATCGTGGTCAAGTCACGCAAAGGTTTCGACCTACTGACTAACCTCGCTGAAACCTTTGCCAACTTAAGAAGATATGATATCAAGCTTAATCCGTCAAAGTGCACATTCGGAGTTCCAGGTGGAAAGTTACTCGGTTTCCTCGTTTCCGAACGAGGGATCAACGCAAACCCAGAAAAGGTTGGCACAATCCTCTGAATGAAACGCCCCGTGCGCATGCACGATGTTCAGAAGCTTACTGGTTGTTTGGCTACATTAAGTCGATTCATCTCATGTCTCGGTGAAAAGGCATTACCTCTTTACCGACTGATGAAGAAGTCTGGCAAGTTCGAGTGGAATCCTGAAGCTGAAGCAGTGTTTGAAGAGCTCCAAGCCCAGCTATCCACCTAGCCGGTGCTTGCTGCTCCAGTCAGCAAAGAGCCTCTGTTGCTATATATTGCAGCCACTGGACAGGTTGTCAGCATAGTGCTCACGGTCGAGCAGGAAGAAGAAGGCAAAGCCTACAAAGTTCAACGCCCAGCGTACTATATTTCTGAAGTTTTAACTCCATCCAAGCAAAGATACCCGCATTATCAGAAGCTTGTCTATGGGATTTACTTGACCATGAAGAAAGTTGCACATTACTTTGCAGACCACTCGGTTTTAGTCGTCAGTGATGCCCCATTATCTGAAATTCTGAACAATCGGGACGCAACTGGTCGAGTGGCCAAGTGGGCGATTGAACTCCTTCCTTTGGATATCAAGTTTGAGGCAAAGAAAGCAATCAAGGCTCAGGCAATAGCAGATTTCCTCACCGAGTGGATTGAGCAGGAGCAACCGACTCAGGTTCACTCGGAACATTGGACTATGTTCTTTGATGGGTCCAAAATGTTGAATGGTTCCGGTGCTGGAGTGGTTTTGGTATCCCCAAGGGGTGACAAGCTCAGCTATGTCCTCCAAATTCACTTTGATTCTTCAAACAATGAAGCTGAGTATGAGGCACTTTTGTATGGGTTACGTATGGCCATTTCACTCGGCGTCCATCGCCTGATGGTCTACGGCGACTCAGACTTAGTGGTCAATCAGGTGATGAAGGAGTGGGATATCAGGAGCCCAGCTATGACCGGTTATTGCAATGCAGTAAGCTAGAGAAGAAGTTTGAGGGGTTAGAGCTCCACCACATACCTCGAATCAAGAATCAAGTTGCTGATGATCTGGCAAAGATAGGTTCTACTTGGAAGCCTATCCCCAGTAATGTGTTCTTGGAGCATCTCCACACCCCGTCAGTTCAAGAAGATCCCTTCATGGAAGAGCCCCCGCAACCGATAAGTTCAACCAATCCGACTGAGATTGAAGTCCCAGCTGTACTCGACTTGATCATGGAAGTTATGGTGATCACCCCCGACTGGACGGTGCCATATATCGCATACCTGCTCAGGCAGGAACTCCCAGAAGATGAAGATGAGGCCCGCCAGATTGTCCGTCGATCCAAAGCCTTCACCGTGATAAGTGGACGGCTTTACAGGGAAAGTGTCACAGGAGTTGCTCAGCGTTGCATCTCTCCGGAAGAAGGTCGAATGATTCTAAATGAGATCCACTCGGGAACCTGTGGTCACCATGCGTCCTCTCGGACCATCGTAGCCAAAGCATACTGAGCGGGATTCTATTGGCTGCGTGCAAATGAGATGGCAAAAGATATAGTCGACAAGTGCGAAGGCTGCCAGTTCTACTCAAACATGTCTCACAAGCCTGCATCTGCCTTGAAGACCATTCCACTCGTTTGACTGTTTGCGGTCTGGGGGTTGGATATGGTTGGACCTTTCAAGACCGGCAGAAGTGGTTTCACTCATTTGCTTGTGGCAGTCGACAAATTCACCAAATGGATTGAGGCCAAGCCTATCAAGAATCTTGATTCAAGCACTGCCATCAGTTTTATCAGGGAGCTGATATTCAGATATGGAGTTCCTCACAGTATTATCACAGATAACGGCTCCAACTTTGATTCTGATGAGTTCAGAGCGTTTTGTGCTTCCCAAGGCACTCGGGTCGATTACGCATCTGTTGCGCACCCGCAGTCGAATGGGCAGGCAGAAAGGGCGAATGGCTTGATCTTACAAGGGCTGAAACCCCGACTTATGCGCGATCTCAAGCATGTTGCTGGGGCTTGGGTAACTGAATTGCCATCCATCCTATGGGGACTGAGAACGACTCCCAACTGGTCGACTAACCGAACTCCCTTCTTCATGGTGTATGGTGCTGAAGCTGTGCTTCCGAGTGACTTACTGCACAACGCCCCCCGAGTGGAACTCTTCTCAGAAACTGAAGTGAAACAAGCACGCCAAGACGCAATTAACCTCCTAGAGGAAGAACGAGAGATGGCTCTGATCCGGTCGACCATCTATGAACAAGATCTGCGTCGATTCCATGCCAGAAACGTCAGAGGTCGAGCATTTCAAGAAGGAGACCTTGTGCTCCGAGTACACCAGAAGCGATCTCACAAGCTTGCTCCGGCCTGGGAAGGCCCCTTCATCATCACCAAGGTACTCCACAACGGGGCGTATCACCTCTACAACGTAGCCAAGAAAGAAGACAAGCCACGCTTGTGGAATGCGGAGCTGCTCCGCCGTTTTTATACGTAAACACTCGGTTCGATGAGTTGTAATAAGAATCCTTCAGTTTGCTTATCAAAGACAAGATTTTTGCAGTATCCTAATGGATGTTATCCCACAAACATGTGTGTTCAAATCCCCCAGTGGGTGGCTTAGCCGCGAATCCGATTCGCCTAAGTTTCAAAAACACTCTGAGTGGAGAGCAATTCTCTCACTCGGGGGCTTAGCTGCGAACCCGATTCGCCTAAGTTTCAAAAACACTCTGAGTGGAGAGCAATCCTCCCACTCGGGGGCTTAGCTGCGAACCCGATTCGCCTAAGTTAAAACACACTCCGAGTGGAGAGCAATCCTCCCACTCGGGGACTTAGCTGCGACCCCGTACTCGCCTAAGTTAAAACATACTCCGAGTGGAGAGCAATCCTCCCACTTGGGGACTTAGCTGCGAACCCGATTCGCCTAAGTTTCAAACACACTCCGAGTGGAGAGCAATCCTCCCACTCGGGGACTTAGTTGCGACCCCGTACTCGCCTAAGTTAAAACATACTCCGAGTGGAGAGCAATTCTCCCACTCGGGGACTTAGCTGCGAACCCGATTCGCCTAAGTTTCAAACACACTCCGAGTGGAGAGCAATCCTCCCACTCGGGGACTTAGTGCGACCCCGTACTCGCCTAAGTTAAAAAACATACTCTGAGTGGAGAGCAATCCTCCACTTGGGGGCTTAGCTGCGACCCCGTACTCGCCTAAGTTAAAACATACTCCGAGTGGAGAGCAATCCTCCCACTCGGGGGCTTAGCTGCGAACCCGACTTGCCTAAGTTTCAAAAACACTCCGAGTGGAGAGCAATCCTCCCACTCGGGGGCTTAGCTGCGACCCCGTACTCGCCTAAGTTAAAAAACACTTCGAGTGGAGAGCAATCCTCCCACTCGGGGGCTTAGCTGCGACCCCGTACTCGCCTAAGTTAAAATATACTCCGTGTGGAGAGCAATCCTCCCACTCGGGGGCTTAGCTGCGATCCCGAACTCGCCTAAGTTAAAACATACTCCGAGTGGAGAGCAATCCTCCCACTCGGGGTCTTAGCTGCGACCCCGTACTCGCCTAAGTTACAAAAATACTCCGAGTGGAGAGAAATCCTCCCACTCGGAGACTTAGCTGCGATCCCGTACTCGCCAAAGTTACAAAACAAATTCCGAGTGAAGAGCAACCCTCTCACTCGGAAACTTGGCCACACGCTCCGAGCTGCGCCACAAATACAATGCACGGCCCTCTCGTCGGAGCTGCACCACAAGTACAATGTCTATTCCGAGTGAAGAGTCAAGTTTCACTCGGAGTCAAGAGACTTGAAAGTGGTAAAGACAAAGCAACCATATTCAAAGAAAAACCAAGTTCGGATAAATCCAGCAAGGTTCAGAACCGCGAACGGAAGTGCTCAGGCCTCAGGCCCAAAAGAGTTTAACGGTTACAAAATCACTCGGCATTCTGAGGCAAATAAAATCAAGGCATAAAGTTTGTTCACTCCGCAGGAGGAGGGCTAGCTGGCTCGATGAACTCGTCCAGGTCGATTCCATCAGCAATACGAGTAGCAGCGTCGATGAAAGTCTCCATGAAGGACTGGAATTGAAGCTTCTTGGTATTGGTGACCTTGAGAGCTACCAGCTTCTCTTCTTTAACTTCCTTGCAATGAACGCGGACAAGAGACAGAGCCACGTCAGCGCCGCACTGAGCAGATGACTTCTTCCACGCCTGTACTCAACCGGGGATTTCATTAAGTCGAGTCATCAGAGACTCGAGGTCATTCTGGAATGTCACACCTGGCCAGAGCTCCGTATCAATCCGCGACACTGCCACCTTCAGTCGTGCAAGATAGTCCATAACGCCGGCGAGGCGAGATTCCAGTCGCAGCACGTTCATCGCAGCTTCATCCTTGACAGGGGAGTTAATGGGATCCAGATTCGTCTCAATCCGCCCAGTCTCTTCCTTGAAGTTTTGACAGAACTCTGCACACACAGAGAAATGGTGAGTCGACAGTTGCATGATGAGTCGACAGTTGCAAATCAGTCGGGCAAGGGAAAGTACCTTCAAGCATAAGGAACATCTTCTTGGCAAGTCCTCCCAGATAGGTCTCCAATTCGTCCCTCCTCCGAGTGAGATCTCCAACTTTGTCGGTCAAGACCACCATGTCCTTCTTCAGCTGCACGACTTCTTTGTTGGCTTCATCAATAGCAGTCTTCAGCTTGGCGTTTTCTTCTTCTAACTTGCCGACTGAAGCCAGTTTCTTGTCAGCAAGTTCAGATTTTTCTCGCGCCGTCTTTTGCGCCGCTGCAAGGTTGAGGTCCTTTTGCTCCAGAGCCTGCTTCATTTTGTCTAAAGAAATAACATTCTTCAGACGAGCTTGGAGTTGTCTGTTTTCACTATGCACATCTGTTCGAGTGGAGTCACTCGATTCAAAAGATGAAAAGAAAAGGTGACAAGGCAAACAGTCGACAAGGTATTACCTCCCATGGCAGCTGCTTCATCCTTAGCCTTCTACAAGTTCTCCTTGGCCAGCTCCGGGTCAAGATTGAGCTGGATTTGTTTCCTCTCCAATTCAGCAAACTGGGCCCCGAATTCACAAGATTTCTACAATCAACGAATAAGACACGTCAGTCGACAGGAACAAAGATCGATTGCTTCCGAGCGATAAGATACAAGTTCAGGTCATTACGGCAAAAAGAGTTCTAAGACCACTGCCGAATCAAACATTCAACAGTAGTCTCGGGGACTACACCCAGTGGGTGCACTTGGTGTGCCCCCACTGGTTCGACTTTACACTCGACATGGTCCGTCCAGTCGGAGTAAAAAAAACGGCGACTGCCCGCACTTATTCTCAGACCACCGCCGACTGCCCGCAGTCGACCGTGGTCTCGGGGACTACACCCAGTGGGTGCACTTGGCGTGCCCCCACTGGTCCGGATCCCACTCGGCACAACCTGTCTGGACCGAGTGGAAGAACTGTAAAGAGAACATTTGACAAAGACCCCCGCCGAATCAAACATTCGACCGTGGTCTCGGGGACTACACCCAGTGGGTGCACTCTGCGTGCCCCCACTGATTAAAGGATACACTCGATGCGACCTAGTCGACTCAAGTGGAAGAACTATACAGCAAAAGTTAAAGCGCCCAGTGGGTGAACGGATGCAAGGTACAGACTCATGATAGATGCACTTTAAAGGTTTCAAAACGCTCATCCACGGACATCTTACGAATAATAAAGCAGCAGTTTTCAAGTACCATATCCTAACAGAGCAAAGATCAAGCTGAAAAATCAGTCGGAAATCAACTCACCTGGACATTGGTTTGAAGAGCAGAGCTAGCATCGTAGGCAGCCTTGCTAGCTTCGTGCACCACCTTCATTTGCTCCATCATAAGGCCTGCTTGGCGTATAGCTTCCTTAGCAGCGCTCACTTGGTCCTTTGGGACATGATGGGTAACAAAGAGTGGAGTTGGTGGAACAGTCGAAGCAACCAGAGGATCTGAGGCATGGAGTTGCGTGGACGAAGCAAGGACTTGGGCGGTGGACGCCGAAGGACGATCAGTCGACACAGGATCGGCAAAAGAAACAGAAGCCTGAATTGGATCTCCGGACTGCTGGATCACTGGTTCTAGCGCTGATGTCGACTGAGGTACCTTGCTGGCAGGCACCCTCCTGCTCGAAGTCCTGCCCTTTCTTCCCGTGGTATTCTGAGGCACATCTTCATGATCGTCGTCGTCTGGGAGTTCAATGACATTTGGTGGTGCTGCAAAAGACTCGACCGTAAGAGTTCAGTCGACCGACAGTACAATTGACAAAATGAGGACAAGATGGTAGAGTTGTACCCGCTTTGGAAGTGGCCGCGTCTTCAGTCTCCTCATCATCTTGATCCTTGTAAATGTCCATGGAGGTCCCAAAAGTAGCAGCACTGAAAGTTTCAGAATTCACTCGGTCAAACAGACGAATGAGTCGACAACAGACATAGGAGTTCTCGAGCAAAAGAAAAGCAAGGAAGAGAAACACTTACGCGGAAGCAACGGGAACGTCCACCTTGATCTTAGGCAGGGCCTTCCGAGGCTTTGTAGGTGCAACCTTGAGTTGCTTCGGGGCCTTCTCTGTTGGATCGGGAGTGGATGTCCGAGTGCGCTTCAATGCCTGCGTACTCGACGGAACCGCTTTGCCACGTCCACCTACTGGATCATGTGTCTGCTTCGAACGTCTTTCAGAACGAGGTGGTGAGTCGACTTCCTCGCTGCTGCTTGAATCCTCACTTTCTTCGTCGCTTTCATCATCGGATCTCCAGTCGGCACTCTCGCCTCCGCTCTCCGTTCCCTCCGGGACTTGCTCTCCATTTGGCATCGAGTACATCTCAGTATAAATCTGCAAGGCAAGGAATTAAACAAGCATCAATCAGATTCAAGGGTAGTTACAAATCAGAATAAAAAGACACTCGGTAACAAGGGTCAGACCTCGTCTGGCTCATTGTCGGCGTCGAATGGTACAATTCTTCTAGACCCCCTGGGGTTGTCTTTGTTTCCCATGATGCTCCGCAGCCACTGTGCCACCGTCTCCTCGGTGACCTCCTCTAGGTGGACCCGAGAGGTGTCGTTAGCACCCGAGTACATCCACATTGGATGATCGCGGGCTTGGAGAGGCTAGATGCGTCGACTGAGAAACACCTCCAACAAATCCATGCCGATCACACCATCACGGACTAATTGAACTACCCGGTCGACTAGCATGGACACCTCTACTTTCTCTGCTGGAGTCACGGTCAATGAAGAGGGTTGGCGAACTCGCTCCATGGTGAAGGGAGGAAGGCCAGTCGACTGACCAGGGGTCGGAATATCTTGGCAATAGAACCAGGTCAACTGCCACCCCCTAACTGACTCGGGAAGAGTCATAGAAGGAAAAGTACTCCTACCCCTCATCTGAATCCCTAAACCCCCGCACATTTGGATCACGTGCATCTTTTCATTAGTCGGATTTGCCTTCTTCATGGTTTGAGAGCGGCAGGTAAAGATGTGTTTGAATAGACCCCAATGCGGTCGACAACCCAAGAAGTTTTCACACAGAGAGACATACGCAGCGAGATATGTGATTGTGTTGGGAGAGAAATGATGAAGTTGGGCACCAAAAAAGTTCAAGAAACCCCGGAAAAAAGGATGCGGAGGCAGAGAAAAACCACGGTCGACGTGAGTTGTGAGGAGAACGCACTCACCCTCTTGCGGCTGAGGTTCGGACTCGACCCCCGGCAATCTCCAAGACCCGTGGGCAATCAAGCCCGCACCGACCAGATCCTCCAAATCTTCTTCCTGGATCGTGGACCGAATCCAGTCCCCTGGATCCAACCAGGCGGTAATCCGGACCTCGACGATGACCCCCGACTCGTCTTCTTGCCCTTCACCATCGCCGTCGCCTTCTTCGCGCGCTCCAGGGCCGCCGTCTTGTCCTTTCCCATTGTTGCGGACTGCGCACGGGCAGAGCGACGGCGTCGAGAGTGGAGGGGGACGCGATGGGAAGCAGAGGAAGGAGAAGGGAAATAAGGCGCACTGTGCAAACACATCGGCCTCGACGCCTTTTATGGGCCTGCTTCCGAGTGGCTGACTTGTGGGCCCGAGTGATCCTGTCAAATCCCGCAATAGTCGCGCGCCCGATACGTGACGAAAAAGGTGGCACGAGATTTGAGGCGCCCCTGTCTATCCACTCCGTTTACTGCGGCGCACTCCGTCCCATGCGCTTCTCCAAAATTTCGAATCCCGTGAGATCCGGGAACCGCAGCGTAACCAATCACGCCGAAGATTTCGTACCACATCAACGCTCGAAGATTATCAGTATAGTTCACTCGACGACTTCTGAATCGATCAAGGCGACTGAAATAAAGTTGAAGTTTCAGCATGATTCCCAGACTCAGGTAAAATGCCTCCGAAGCATAAGAATCAGGTCGGGATCAACTTCAACCCTTCCTCACTCGGACCTCGATCCATTCGGGGGCTAATGACGATGACATGTACCTAGGGTAGGGTAATAGGCCTGACCTAGATGCCCTTCCCAAGGACACTACCATAGAGCCAAAGACATTCAAAGTACAACAAAGGATACTGACTGAAGTCACCTTGGAGTGCAATCCACTCGACCAGTTATTTCACTCGGATACCCCAATTCCATTCGACCAAGATGAAGTCACTCGACCATACAAGAAACCACTCGGAGTACGGAAGACCCAAAGTCACTCAGGATGGCAACGGTCTGGCGTTCACTCTGTAGTCTTAAAGATCATTTATAGCTCTTTATAGCTAGCATTACCAGTAACGCCCTGTCTTAATGTATATTGAACCCTGCGTAACGTGAGATGGCTGGGGTCCAGGTGCACTCTATATAAGCCACCCCCTCTACTGGCACAAGGGTTCGCACCCCCTGTAACTCTCACGCATAATCCAGTCGACCAAGCCTCCGGGCACCGATACGTAGGGTTGTTACTTCCTCCGATAAGGGCCTGAACTCGTACATCTTGCGTGCACAACCTCACCATAACTAGGATCCTGCCTCCTCCTACGTACCCCCTATTCTTACTGTTAGACTAACTCCCACGACAGCGGCCACCCTAAGCTCGACAGCTGTCGTCGGCGGGCGGAGGTCGCGCTCCGAACGTCACGGGATTTCGCCCCTACCGCTTGCCGTCGCCTATCTGCACCGACTTGCACTAACATTCTAGACTCTGGTCGATTGGGGTTTCCTGCGGGATTGGGCCGGGGATTTTTCTCATGGAGAAGGTAATAAATTTAGCTAAATATTCACTCATCTCTTATCGCAGTCCGTCCGTCGCTGTTAATCAACCAGCGGAAATCGTCGTGGATTCATTTCTCTTCTAGCTGATTCGAGGGTTTTCATTCATGTGTCCACAGTGCAAGCACAAATCGGGCAAGTGTGGTCGCTGCTAGTCGGAAACGAAGTTCTATCTCACCATTCCGGATGACTTCAGGGAGCGCTCGGTATGTTCAATCTCACCCTACCACGGTCGGCATGGCTTAAATTTGTGAACATATACCGTCTATTGCTACATTTGGATAAAAGGTACGGTGCCACATGCAGCCTAGATGTCGAAGCCAATTTTTTCCCTATATTAGCCAAATTAATGATGTATTGTTGTCGGTGCACGACACCTATGGGATCCCGAGGGACCCCTTTACGATTCGGCGGGGGGAGAGGTATACGCAAAGAGCAGAACCGGTGATCGACGCGGGGGGGTTTTACCCAGGTTCGGGCCGCTGATCAGCGTAAAACCCTACTCCTGCTTTGTGTTCTTATTGATGTTCTTGAGCCCAACCTTCAGGAGCGCTCGCGATGAACAGTACGTTCAAAGAGCAGCTACGCATGCAGAATGGGCCAGAAGTTCTCCTCCTCTGTAGCAGTTGCCTTGGGCCTCCTTTTATATGCTCAAAGGGGTCTCCACAGTGGCAAAATATACATACATTGAGGTGTAAAGTAGCTACAGGGTATCATACCTAACCCCTGACGGATTAGGACAAGCGCATTTAATGCACCGTGAGGTGTCCGTTTAGGTGTCCTCACTTTCTTGGGGATGGAAAAAGGGGCCATCCCATCAGCACCGCTTAAGTTCTCCTCCACTGGCGCGTTGCCACGCATCCAGAGAAGGACCCAGAATGTCAGGCTTTGTCACTATGCTGGAGCGGTGGCATAGTGGCAGAATCTCGCCAGGCGCCGATCCTTGCTGGGCACCAATCCTTGCCGGGCGCCGAGCTTTGCTGGGAACCAAGCCTTGCCGGGCGCCGAGGCTTGCCGGGCTCCACGGGCCATCCCGGCAAGGATCTTGCCGGGGAGGCTGGCCTTCGATTTCCAGCTTTGCTTATTCGCTGATTCTCAGATCTCTGACTTGATGATTTCCTTGATGACTTGAATCGACCTCGAGTTGATCCCGGCAAGCCTTGCCGCGAGGACGGCTACAACTGCCCGTGCACAAGTAAGGGGTACTAGTGGCCCAATACTTAGTACACCGACAGGAGCCCCCGGGCCTGGGCCACACACGAGTGCGAGGCGTTGTTGGGCTAGGCCCAAACAGTGCACGGGCACGCGTGGCAGGGAATTAACTGCTCGTAAAGATCTTGTTTTACTGTGCCCCTCTACGCGCACGGAGCGCGCGATCTGGGAAGTGTGCCAAAAAGGCTGCAAACTGTTTCACGCCCATAGAGGCGCATTCATATTGGGGGATAAACAAGGTGGCCCTGCTCTTTCCCCATAAAAAGGAGAAGTAGTGGAGGCGCAAACCTATTCACCCCCTCTTCTTCCCAATTTGGCCATCGCCATCGCCTTCCTCTGCTCGAGCTCAGAGCGAAACCTTCCTTCTCTTCTACTCGCTGCTTCCGCGCTCGTTCCGCCCTCCGGCTTCCATTTCCACAGTCGACATGCCGCCCAAGGCCAGCAAAGGCAAGGGCACGGACAAGGAGGCGAAGGCTGAAGTTCCGGAGAGCGAACTGGTGAAGATGCGGAAGAGGCTCGTCGTCTTCCCTCCGACGCTCGACGCTGAAACTTTGAAGGGACGATACCAATGCATGTGGGCGAAGGGAACGCAAGCTCACCCCGCCACACGCGTAATCCCAGGTGCTAGTTCCAAAGGCGGATCGGACAGATACCCCTTCTTCACTGCATATTTTTATTGCGGGCTCTGTCCACCTTTTTCCGATTTCTTCAATGACATCATGTATACATACGGCTTCCGCCTTCTTGATTTCACGCCGAACGCCGTATTTTGCATGTCAATCTTTGCCCATCTTTGTGAAAATTTCGCTGGCGTGATCCCCAATTCTGCTCTTTTCCGCCACTATTTCTATCCTCGAATCCAAAAAGGAGAGGCTCTCTCTGGATCTATTGCTTGGATTCCAAGGGCCTGGAACAAAGAGATATACCCAGATGGAGTTTACCGCGAAAAGTGGGACGAGTGGCGGGCCGAATGGTGCTGGATCCAAGAAGCAGATCCTCATCCTTTTTGTCATCCCCGGCGACAGAAGGTGGTCCGCGGCAAGGATTGGGGCGACCTCGCCGGAGAAGACGAGAAGCTCACAATCGCCACTACCAGGATCCTCCGCTTGAAGGCTGCCGGGCTGACAATGGAGATGATCGGCTTCGACTTCCTCCGCCGCCGCATCGCCCCTCTGCAGAATAGGGGGAGGCCAGCCTGGGAGTATAAGAACGCAGCAGATGTCATGAGGCTGCACCCCGGGCTGAACAATAACCTGACTGTTATGCAGCTTGGCGCTCTCTGCCAAAAGTTATTCAAGCGCGAAGAGAAACACCGGCTGTCGGCGAGGATCGTCCCCTTGTGCAACAACTCTGCATTGGGGTCGATCATTGCCTTCTTGCCGATGTTCAATGCCCACGGCCTTGACCCGACCTGGGTCGAGCCAAGGGAGGAAGAAGCGCAGAAATTTTTTGACAATCTGACAGAGAAGCCTGTCCGGCAAGAGTCAGATCTTATTCGCACCACCACAGATCAGGAGGTAGCATACATCGCTACCAGAGTGGAGGAAGCGAATCTTGCCGCGGAGGCCGGCAGCGTTGGCTTCACAGAGCGGGAAGCCAGCGATGCAAAGGTGGTGGTGGAGGCAAAACCTGCCGAGGAGAGCAAGGTTACCGGGGAAGAAGGCGGCGCAGTCGCTGAAAACTCATCCGGCGATGACACGGCCGAAGAGGAGACGCGAGAAGAGCCCTCGCCCCCGAAGAAGACAAAGCGTGTCCTTCGGAAAGCCGCATCGGGCGTCCCGGCAAGCCAGCCTACATCGAGCGGCGAATCCCCCGGCAAGAAAGTGGCCGGCAAGACCGGACCCCGGCAGGGGGCTCGTCTACAGCCCGCGTGGCGCGCGAGACCCACTCCAGCGACCACCGCCGGAGCGGCAGGAGGGTCTCGTACAACCTTGCCAGAGGCTGCCCCGGCGCCCGCCACAGTCAAGCGGCCCAGGACCCCTCCTCCGCCTCCCCGCTTAGACACCGCAACGGAGGTCGACTTCGACATCTCCGGCTTCAGTCCGGAGCGGGAGGAAGAAGAGTGAGTACCCGTCACAACTTCCACCTTCCAATCTGCATCAGTCTTACTGACTTACTTGTATTGTTTCTGCAGTGACACAGAAACCTTGCTGGAGAGAATGGCGAAGAGGTCAAGGACTTCTACGGGCGACGAGCCCCCAGCAGGCTCCACTAGCGTGCCAGAGACCGTCATTGTGAGCCCGGAGCCTAGTCCTCAACGCAGCCCCCAGCGTAAGTTCATTGTCCCTTTTTCTGTTGGCTGGTGCCGAGGCTTTCATTCTTGTCGCTGATATCTTTGGGTTTGCAGGAGAAGAGCGGCAACAAGGAGAAAATTGCCCCATTGTGCCTCCTTCATCGACCGTTCCGCCTACAAGCACATCTCCGGCAAGAGATCCTGCCGACGAGCCTGTCCGGATTGAGGAGGAGCCGACAAGCACGGACTCCGGCAACCCACCCCCGGCAACCGGAGTTGCCGGGAGAGGCGAAGCCACCTCTCGACAGCCCGACGCAAGTACTCGATCGCCTCAGAGTGCTAGTTATTCTTTATCTTTGGTCACTTCAAAATCTAAAAACTCGATCTTATTCTGACCTCCTCCTTCTCCCTTCAGAGTTCTCTGTGATGGAACATATGGACGTCGACGCCGTCATCGAGGAGACCGCCAGGGATGCTGCTGCCGAAGCGGACAGGATCACTGCCAGCGAGGCCACCAAGGATGATGTTGCCGGGGCTGGTGATGCTCTTGACGGGGAGGCCGCCAAGACAGCACAAAAGGAAATCGCCGAAGAACCTGCTGAAGAGGGCGACAGGGAGGCTGAGGACCATACTGACAGCATTCCTGCCGCAGGAGCGCCAGGCGCTGCATCGGCCACAGAGCCCCCTGTCACTGGTGAGGCGGCCACTGAAGACCAGCCATCAACATCTGAAGAGCCCTCATCCAGCAAGTATCTCAAGGTTGGCAAAAATCTATTCATCAACTTGCCAGGGACGGCAAGCACCGAGGCACCAGCCGAAGGCGAAATTTTCGAGGAAATTATTGCCGCTGCCGGGCTCGAAGTCGTTGATGATCCCAGCGCTAGCAGTGGCAAGTCTGAAGAGGATCAGCTCCTTCAGGCCATGGGCGAAAACTTCCACAAACTCCAGGCTCTCCATCGTGCCCGAAAAGAGAAGGCGGACTCCAGAATGGCAGTTGTCGAGGCAGCCGAAGCGGATTTTCAAAGGCGCATTGCACAAATGCAAATCTGGCACGCCGAGGCCCTTCAAGAGCTGGTTGCCGGTCGAGAACAAGTGAGCCAGCAATGGAATGAGGTCCTCCTGAAGCAATCAGACATGGAGAAGGCCCATGATGAAGCTGTTCAAAGGATCGCTGCCGAAGATGCTCTCCTGACGGGGCGCCGCGTTGCTCTTGACGCTTTCGAAGAAGATCTCACCGCACGTGAGCAGGCGCTCGCCGCCAAGCTTCGTAGCAAGGATGAAGACATTGAAAATCTTGTCGCGCGGCGGACCCAGGAGCTGGAGTAGAAGCACAAGGAGGCGCTCGAAGCTCTAACTGCAAGTCACGCCGGCAAGCTCAAGGAGGCCGTCGATGCTGCCGAAGTCGCAGAGGCCACCAAGAACGAGCTGAGCGACAAAGTGAAGAGGCTGGAAACAGATCTCGAAGAGCACGGCAAGGAGCTCTCGACGCTCAAGGGGGACAGGAAAAAAACCCACCACTCCTTGGCGGAGATGCAAGTTGCCCTGTCCGACAAGACCAAGTAGCTCTCCTCTGCGGCTGATGATATTGCAGTCCTGGAGCTGAAGCTGACCACGCTGCAGAAATCTCTCGAGGCCGGTAGGGCCCGCGAGAAGGCTCTACTCAAGGATCTCCAAGGAGAGAGGAACCTGCTCAAGAGCGCCACCGCTGCCCAAAATGAGTACGAGAAGGGAGTGGAGATCTGGACTGGTCGTCTCATCGCTGCCGCGGAGAAGCTTACCGCAGAACTGTCAACCATGGGCTTGTCGAACTTCAGATATTCTTCCGAGGAAAGAATATCCCCAAGCGCCAGATTGACGATGTTCTTTGAAAGCATCATCAATGCGTTGAGGGCGCTCCAGTCTAGCCGGGCGACCCAACTGGCGAACGAGACTCGCCGGCTCTGCCGGGCCGTCCTTCGCAAGGTGCTCCTCAAGGTGGTGCACAGCAATCCCGGCATCGATCTCTCCAGCGCACTCGACCACCTGCCAAAGGATGCAAATGTTGAGGCACTCGAGAAGTGCATCGCGCCAATCCTTGAGAAGGTGGACTCCATCAAAAGGATCGAAGGCCAGTGCAGGGATTGAGTGCTCCTCTTTTATTCTTGCCGCCATCATCTCATGTAAAAGACAGTTAAGTCTCAAGTTAGGACTGCGGCGACTCATGGATGTAATATAATTTAACTATGTTTAGGCTCATGCTAGCTACTTTCCTTGTCTGATTCCTTTATGTATGGAATTCAACCTACGCTTACTGAAAAACTTGCCGGCGCGCAACCTGCCGCGAGCGCTGGGTGCGGGACTTCAGTAGCCTGCCGGAGGCGCAGCGGCCGGCAAGACTCCTTGGCGTTCTCAGTGCAGCCACTTAAATCGTTGAGCGGACTCGAAACAAAATAAGGGCGCAACTGATTACAACAAGGGTTCCTTCGCATGCAGATTTTCCATACAAAGGTCGGAATCGTCCAAGGAACTAACTTGGTAATAAAAGAAAAACTTGCTCTGAGTTTTTAGGACATAGCTTTCTGTCTTTGTCCTTCCTCCGGCAAGCATATGATTCCGAACGTCACCAATGGTATTCAGTCTCTCCTTCCCCCCCCCCCCCCCCCGGCAAATGTGCACGCGAGGAATCCTTCTGTCTTTAAGAAAAAGAAAGAAGAGAAAATAAAGAGATGAAACCTTGGCGGTTCGTTAGGAATTACCGGGATCAGGTGTCATACAACATCTTAGACAAACATGCATATATGAATGTGAACATGAGAATGAATAAGGAAATGCACAACACTTAAATTTATTCATCTGTGCTCAGGGTCTGCGCCTGGCTTTGTACAAAGGATCACATGCCTTGCCGGCAAGACTTGTACAAAAAGGTGGTTGCCGGGAGCCCCCGGCAACCGCGCCTTATGGATAGAACTTGCGAAGATGTTCGATATTCCAGGAATTACTCACTGGAACGCCATCCTCGGTCTCCAGGCGGACAGCGCCAGGCCTGGTGACTCGTACTACCCGATAAGGGCCTTCCCACTTTGGCGTCAACTTGTTTGAATTCTTGGCGGACTGAATCCGTCGAAGAACAAGGTCGCCTTCCTCAAGGCTTCGGGCATGAACTTTGCGGCTATGATAGCGGCGCAAAGCTTGCTGGTAGCGTGTAGCTCACGCAGCAGCCTGAAGACGATTCTTCTCAAGGAGCACAGTGTTATCTTGCCGCAGTTGCTCTTGCTCGAGCTCATCATAAGCGAGTACTCGAGGAGATCCGTATATGAGTTCCGTGGGGAGAACTGCCTCCGCTCCATACACCAGAGCGAAGGGCGTCTGGCCGGTGGCTCGATTTGGTGTCGTTCTGATTGACCAAAGAACCGTCGGCAACTCATCAATCCAGCGTCTTCCGCACTTTTTTAGTCTGTCAAAAGTTCTGGTCCTGAGACCGCGCAGCACTTCAGCATTGGCCCTCTCCGCTTGGCCGTTGCTTCTCGGGTGAGCAACAGAGGCAAATCAAATCTTGCCGCCAAGGTCTTGGACGTACTGCATGAAGGTGCGACTTGTGAACTGCGTGCCGTTGTCGGTGATGATCCTGTTAGGCACACCGAAACGGCAAACAATTCCTTTGAAGAACTTGACAGCCGACTGCGCTGTCACCTTCCTCACTGCTTCCACCTCCGGCCACTTTGTGAACTTGTCGATAGCAACGTACAAGTACTCAAAGCCCCCGGTAGCACGGGGAAAAGGGGCCCAATATGTCGAGCCCCCAGACCGAAAATGGCCAGGAGAGAGGGATTGTTTGAAGAGCTTGAGCTGGCTGATGTAATTTCTTCGAATGAAACTGGCACGCTTCACACCTGGTTACTAGTGCAGTCGCATCCTGGAGGGCGGTAGGCCAAAAGAAACCTTGCCGGAATGCTTTCCCGGTAAGCGCTCTTGACCCTATGTGAGAGCCACACATGCCCCCATGTATCTCTGCCAACAGCTCTAGTCCATCCTCCCGAGGAATGCACTTCAATTTCACATCGTTTGGTCTCTTTCTGTACAGGACGTCATCGACGAACTTGTACATAACAGACCGACGGGCTACTCTTTCCGCTTCTTCTTGTTCCTCAGGGAGTTCACCTGTCTGAAGGAAGTGGACAATGTGTTGTGCCCATGATGGAACTCTCTGGCACGTCCTCGACGGAAGCGCAGCACTCCGAAGAGGCGCGCTTGCCGGAGTTGGCACCAAGGTTCCTGCCGGTCTTCTTCTTCCCCCCGGGAGTTCCAGCGGCAGGAGCAGATGCCTTGATGGCAGGTGCTGCAACTGCTTCCCGGTAAAGTTGGTCGGCATAGATGAGCGCATCCTTCCTATCGGAATGGATAGTGATGACGCTCAACGGTCCAGGCATCTTCAAGACGTTGTATGCGTAGTGTGATGCCGCCATAAACTTAGCCAGCGCTGGCCGACCAAGGATCCCATTGTATGACATGGCGATCTTGGCGACATCAAACACCACCTTTTCGGTCCTGAAATTAAGCTCGCTGCCAAATGTTACCGGCAGCGTGATCTTGCCCTTAGGCTGGGTTCTTCCCGGGTTGACCCCTTGAAACGTACCCGTTTCCTCGAGGTCTTCGTCAGGAATCGGAAGCTTTGTGAGCACATCTGGTGAGATTAAATTTAGGCCGGCCCCGCCGTCAACTAACATCTTCGTCACCTTGAGGTTGCGAATTGTCGGGGAAACCAACAATGGCAAACACCCGACCGCAGTTGTGCGATCAGGGTGATCCTCGGCGTCAAAGATGATAGGCGTGCTGGACCACTTCAGAGGCCTACATGCATCGGGGGACGGCTCTGCCGCATTAACCTCCCGCACCCACTGTTTAAGTTGGCGGTGGGAAGAATGCAGCGAGGCACCCCCATCAATGCACATAGCCTCCGTAGCCTTCTGGAATTCCTGCTCACTGGATCCGTCATCTTCTTCATCATCATCTCCTTCTTTATCTCGGCCCCGAGTGGGCCGATCCTTCTGCTGTTTGGCCTTGCCGCGGCGACCCCCTCGGCCACCGCTTTTCTTGCCGGACCCCTCAGCACCATCTTGGGACTTCTCCTTGTCTCGCCTCTCGTATTCGGCATTCTGCTTCTCGGCAAGCTGCTCAACTTGCCGGCAGTTCTGGAGATCGTGGCCCTTAGTGCAATGGATCTTGCAGTACTGCTTGCCGGAGTTCTCTGACTTGTCGGCAGCCGCCAAGGCCTGACAGGAAGGGCACCCGGCAAGATCCTTGCTGGGGTCGCCAACCTTGGCCTTCTTGGCGGCGCCAGGGTTGCCGGATTCCTCGACAGCAAGCACGGCCTTGCCTCCGTGCTTCCTGTTTCGCCGCCGGCCTTTCCTTGACGGAGCCGCGGCATCTTCTTCTTCTGAGTCGCCTGTCGCACCAACAGCTTCACCGGGGAGTTTCCTCCCCTCTTCGGCTCGAGCACACTTGTTGGCCAAAGTGTAAAGCTCGGCAATACTCCTGACTTTGTTCATTGCCAGCTCTTCCCGCATCCTGCGGTTACGCACGTTCTGATGGAACGCGCTAATGACAGCAGCAGGATGAACATCAGGAATATTGTACTGCACCCGGCTGAATCTCTGCATAAACTTGCGCAGGGACTCGCCCTCCCTCTGAGGGATGATGTGCAAATCACTTTCTTGGCCAGGAGCTTGGTGGCCTCCAACAAAGGCGCCAACAAACTGATGGCACAGATCTGACCAGCAAGAAATAGAATCCTCCGGCAGATGCATCAACCACGACCTGACGTTGGGTTTGAGCACCAACGGGAAGTAGTTGGCAAGTATCTTGTCATCCCGGCCCCCGGCAGCCTGCACCGTAATGGTGTAGATGCTCAGGAACTCCGAAGGATGAGTCTTGCCGTCGTATTTCTCCGGGACCTCTGGCTCGAAGGTTCGGAGATTGGGCCATTGGACTTGCCGCAGCTCACGGGTAAACGCCAGAGGTCCTACCTCGTAAGGCAAGTCTCCTACGTTCCCTGGTGCAGGCTCGTTGACAACCGGCCCCGCGCGCTTATCAGACTGATAGCGCGCTTCCCGCCGCCGCTCGATGGTTGTTCGAGCGTCTTCCTTGCCTCTTTCCTGGAGAACTAGATGCTGATCACGGCGCATCCGTGGATCGGACGACGCCGTGGAAACTTCTTCATGGCGGTCGACTTGCTGAGTCGTCGGCCGCCGCTGATGTCGCGGAGGAGAGTGCACTATAGTTGCACCACCTCCGGTTTTCTCTCCACCGGCTCGCATCGGATCGATGGGCCTCCGCTGAGAGGGCCCTGCCTCTTGTGGTCCATCCTTGTTAGCGAAGCCGATAAGGCTCTGGATAGTAGCTCGCCATTCCTCCATCTTCTCCGGGGCGGGAGGAAAATCGAGGAGCAGCTGTGCACGTGCCAAGGCTTCCGCTGGCGTAGGTGGTGGCAACAGGTGCGAGGTACGTGAGGTGCTCTGACTCCTAACCAAGTTAGAAGGAGCACCGCCACGGTCACGCGACCACGCGCCACCTTCGCCGGCAGCTCGGTGTGCATGCTGGTCCCGCGCATCTGGAGATCTATGCGCAGAAACCTTTTCGTAGGGACGCCCCGAACGACCAGCGCCATGATGTCGCTCATCTCGCACGACCTGGGCAGGTTGCGAGGCTCGCGCCGGCACAGGAGCTCCAGCAGGCGCTCTTTGATCCCTAGAGTTTGTTGTGCCACCCGTAGGCAACACAACGCCATCTCTAGATCCAGCGCCGCGCAAGTTACCACTGCCACTGCGAACGATACCGCTAGCTTGGCTTGGGTCACCAGAACGCCGCGGGGGTTCTAGTCCTCTTCCTTCTGCACCCACACCATCGCCTATCTGTGAAGGCGCGGGCAAAATGGACCCGGACGGTTGTGCTGCCGCAACGTTCTTCTTCTTGGGCGGCATGATGATGAAGATGATGAAGGAACTAGGGCGTCGACCACCAAATCAGGTTCACGCAACCTTCAATCCCCCTACCTGGCGCGCCAAAGATGTCGGGGCACGACACCTATGGGATCCTGAGGGACCCCTTTACGATTCGGCGGGGGGAGAGGTATACGCAAAGAGCAGAACCGGTGATCGACGCGGTTTTTTTTTACCCAGGTTCGGGCCGCTGATCAGCGTAAAACCCTACTCCTGCTTTGTATTCTTATTGATGTTCTTGAGCCCAACCTTCAGGAGCGCTCGCAATGAACAGTACATTCAAAGGGCAGCTACGCATGCAGAATGGGCCAGAAGTTCTCCTCCTCTGTAGCAGTTGCCTTGGGCCTCCTTTTATATGCTCAAAGGGGTCTCCACAGTGGCAAAATGTACATACATTGAGGTGTAAAGTAGCTACAGGGTATCATACCTAACCCCTGACGGATTAGGACAAGCGCATTTAATGCACCGTGAGGTGTCCGTTTAGGTGTCCTCACTTTCTTGGGGATGGAAAAAGGGGCCATCCCATCAGCACCGCTTAAGTTCTCCTCCACTGGCGCGTTGCCACGCATCCAGAGAAGGACCCAGAATGTCAGGTTTTGTCGCTATGCTGGAGCGGTGGCATAGTGGCAGAATCTCGCCAGGCGCCGATCCTTGCCGGGCACCAATCCTTGCCGGGCGCCAGGGCTTGCCGGGCGCCGAGCTTTGCTGGGAACCAAGCCTTGCCGGGCTCCACGGGCCATCCCGGCAAGGATCTTGCCGGGGAGGCTGGCCTTCGATTTCCAGCTTTGCTTATTCGCTGATTCTCAGATCTCTGACTTGATGATTTCCTTGATGACTTGAATCGACCTCGAGCTGATCCCGGCAAGCCTTGCCGCGAGGACGGCTACAACTGCCCGTGCACAAGTAAGGGGTACTAGTGGCCCAATACTTAGTACACCGACAATTGTTCATTCAGTTACTCTCATATTTGCATCAAATCTTTGTTACATTGTCTACTTTTAATTATATATTTCTGTACTTTGCTTTCATCTATATATTGTTCTGTTCTATCAGCAACTCCCATATTTGCATCTTGCTCTGTTATTTCAATATATCTAATTTATGATCTTAATTTTCATTTCAAGCAGTACATCCCTTGCTTTGCAAGAACACGAGTAGAAGGAAATCTTGGGCTTTACTTTGTTGATGACTCCATGGATGTCATATTGACAACGCAACATGGATTTACAATGACAGTTAGCGTAAAACTTAATAATGATGGTCACTCCTATTTTGATGTCGACCTTTGGAGAAAAATTTCTAAGTTTTATGAACTGAAAGCTGGCAATAAAATTCTAGTGCGTGCACCATAGCCTGGTCTAATTAACATGGATGTTTACTTCCCCAATGTCATCAGCCGATCAAAGTCTGATCGAGGTTAGTGTTCTTTCAACTTTCTCCATGCTGGCATATTACTTAGCAAAATCGGGGTATTTGTTCTAACTAACTGATCACTATTTAAGCAACCACTTGTGTTTTAATTTTCTGACTCCGTTCCTAGGCAGTAACAAATTCTATTTACCAATTTATGTGCACTATATATTCTTCTGCCATGTTCTGAATAAATAATATATTTCCACCTTTTAAGCAGGATATGTTGGATGCATAGTTAACAATTTGTATGTTACTCAGCGTACCAAATTTCACTGGAAAGACTTGAAGCATGTCATAAAATTTGTTGATAATCTGACAGAGATAGCACAGTGTATGAATGCTGGATTTTGGATGGGATTAGTTATACCTATGGTGCACACATTGAACAAGACCAATTGTGTGCACAAAACGCTGGTACAAAGTCTTATTTTTATGTTGATATTCATAAACTATATATATTTTCAACGATATGTTACAATTGGTTTTTATTCTACATTTCAACAGAAATTGCCCGCTGCAGCTGTTCCTGAATCGATTTCCCGGCATGGTCGAATTACACTTGTGCCTGCTAATAACGCCAAAGTGATTGCAAGGTACTGCATTTCCCACAGAAATGGAACCATTCAAATTAACAAGTTCTCGCTTGTCATGGCAATGCATCCATCAAATTAACAAGTTCTCGCTTGTCATGACACTGTTCTATTCATGCTCTACCAAGGCACAGGAGAGTTCTTCCTTTTCATTGACGAGATGCCAAGTCGCCGTGATCAAGCTGCTTCCAGTGGATAGTTGTGGTTGTTGGCACTCAGCCTCTTAAAATGTGCTAGTTGTTACTATGTTAAGTATGTAGATATGGACCATATGGTTGTTGGCCCCCAGCCTCTTAAAATGTGCTAGTTGTTACTATGTTAAGTATGTAGATATGGACCATATGGTTGTCAAAACCATGTTATGAAGATCCTCCTTTTGTCGAATAGTGTAACCACTATATATATGTTACTCAAATGTTGTTAGCCAAGTTCTTAAATTTTCATGGAAAGTATTAGTATCATACACAGTTCATTCAGTTTAAGCGTGTGCCCGGTAGAGTAGAGTATGTCCATGTTTTCGACGTGGCGATCAGCACCGATGTCCAGAATGCATTTGCATATTAATTGTCCATATTGCAAATTCAGATAATATACTGACAGGCCAGCCCATACTATTGACATATTTGACATGCATGAAGAAATCAATTGAGTATATATATATATATTGCTAATTTAGAAGAATATAACGAACTGCGCACGCACAAAAGAGCTACACTATGCACCTGACGCTGACCCAGCACGCACAACAGTCATTGTCCATCAACATGTCGATCATGGGCTCAGTGGGAGTGGAGGCCGCCAACTTGATGACCTACACACCTTGATCGATCGAGGCTGGGGCAGACTCGACATCGCGAATCGTCGGTACTGCCTCGGGCGCAGCACTCACCAGGGCTACCGCGACCGCCGGGTCTGCCACGGCGACGTCCGGCGAGACGACGTTGGCTCTCGCCAGGGCTGCCGTGATGCCCCCCAGGCATGCCCCAGCGATGTCCGGCATTGCGTCCTCCTCCATCTGGGACATAAGCCTGTGCCTCGTGCGGTGGCCGCCACTGCCGCAGTTGTCCTTGCGTCGTCGAGGTCCCTCCTCCGCCGCCAGCACCATTCGTCGCACTCTATGCCGAGCCAGCAGTATCGCCCGCTTGCAATCCATGTCCGCTTTTAGGACGACCCTGGCTAACCTGGCGGCTTGCTCGTACCGTGTTTCCTGCTTTCTCTGGTCATCATCGGGAGAGGCGGCAGCATGGCCGTCGACCGCCAAGCCGACCATCATGCCTTCAGCCTCCATTCCACCGCCGCGTGACTCCATCCCGTCGTCGGCTGTTGGGGGTATGCCGATATGTGTGGGTAACTAGTTAGCAACTAGATCAATAGCGAGTCGCCGCCGATGGCCATTGCTGTGGTTATTTATACCTAGCAGGTGGCTAGGGGATTGGGGATTTTACAATTCACCCCTGTGGAGAGCGGGAAGCCTTCAATGGAGCGCGGGAAGACTAAGTGGAGCACACAACCCGACAACCGTATGCGGTGTCACGTGTTATCGCACACGTGTTACCATAAGGAAACGTATGTGTAACTTACTAATCATCGCTCACGAGTACTCGCACATGCATCATGTGCGATACTCCTAGCCACCGCAAGCAACTAATTTGCATTTTTCAAAGTTTTTTGTACACACAGAATCGCACACGAATTAACTGTAGTAACTGTATGTGTTATATTTTCTCATCACAAACAGTTCATCCGAGTGGGTTGTTTGCCACGTATCACACACATCTTGTTTACACGGATCGTTTGTGTTCTTTTGGCTCATCGCAAACAGTTCGTCTATGTGAATTGTATGCCGCATATCACACACACCTTGTTAAGTTGAACCGTTTTTGTTGTGTTCCCTAATCGAAAACAGTTCGTCCGAGTGAACCGTATGCCGTATATCACACACATCTTGATCTGGCTAACCGTTTCTGTTGCATTCCCTAATAGAAAACAGTTCATTGGAGTGAACTGTATGCCTTATATCGCACACACGTTGATATGGCTGCCCGTTATTGTTGTTCTGTCTCATCGCAAACAGTTCGTATGGATCAACTGTATGCCCCACATCGCACACGCAATTAAAATTTGAACTGTGTTTGATGTATACGCCATCGCAAATGTTTTGCATCTTTTTTGACAGTTTTTTTACACCACCATTTATGATTAATGCATCGCACACAATTTCGTCAAAGGGTCTCTGATCGTAGTTTCGCGTTAGCAGCATCCTGCAGTAGTGATAATCTGAATCATGTTTGATGTCTCCGCCATCGCAAACGTTTTGTATCTTTTTTTAAGGGTTTTTTACATCACCGTTTGCAATTAATGCATCACACACAGTTTCGTCGAAGGATCTCTGATTGTAGTGTCGCGTTAACAGCATCCTGCAGTATTGTGTGTATACCCATTAGAGGAAGGAAAAGGTCCCATATAATCAAATCCACAAACATCAAATGGTTCAATAACAGGTGAATAATTCATATGCATTTCCTGATGTCTACCAATATTACCAATTCTTTGACATTCATCACAAGCTAATACAAACTTACGAGCAACCTTGAAGAGAGTAGGCCAATAAAAACCAGATTATAATACCTTATGGGTGGTTCTTTCTCCAGCGTGGTGTCCTCCGTAAGCCTCGGAATGACATTTCCGTAGGATTTGTCCCTGTTCATGCTCAGGTATACAATGTCTAATAATACCATCTACTCCTTCTTTATAAAGATGTGGGTCATCCCAGAAGTAATGTCTTAAATCAAAGAAGAACTTTTTCTTTTGTTGGTATGTGAAACTAGGTTGTATAAATTTAGCAATGATGTAATTAGCATAGTTTGCATATCAAGGAGTATTACGAGAAGCATTTATAACAACTAATTGCTCATCAGGGAAACAATCATCCATAGGCAGTGGGTCATCAAGAATCTTTTCCAATCTAGACAAGTTATCAGCTGCGGGATTCTCAGCTCCCTTCCTATCAGTAATATGCAAGTCAAATCTTGTAGCAATAGAACCCACCTAATGAGTCTAGGTTTAGCATCTTTCTTTTCCATAAGATATTTAATAGAAGCATGATCGGTGTGGACAATTACTTTAGAATCAACTATGCAAGATCTGAATTTATCACACACAAATACAACTGCTAAAAATTCTTTCTCAGTAGTAGCATAATTTCTTTGAGCATTGTCTAGAGTTTTACTATCATAATGGATAACATTTAATTTCTTATCAACTCTTTGTCCTAGAATAGCACCGACACCATAATCACTAGCATCACACATAATTTCAAAAGGCAAGTTCCAATCAGGTGGTTGAACAATAGGTGCAGAAGTTAAGGATTTCTTAAGTGTTTCAAAGGCTTCTACACAATCATCATCAATAACAAATGGAACATCTTTTTGCAAGAGATTAGTAAGAGGCCTAGAAATTTTAGAGAAGTCATTAATAAATCTCCTATAGAAACCAGCATGACAAAGGAAGCTTCTTATACCTTTAATATCTTTAGGACATATCATTTTCACAATTGCATCAACTTTAGCTTTATACTTCAATACCTCTTTCAGAGATTTTATGACCCAAGACAATACCTTCATTCACCATAAAGTGGCACTTCTCCCAATTCAAGACAAGATTAGTTTGTTCACATCTCTGCAAAACTTGATTAAGATTGCTTAAGCAATCATAAAAGGAAGTCCCATAAACAGAGAAATCATCCATGAAAACCTCAATAATCTTTTCACAAAAAATTAGAGAATATAGCAGTCATACATCTTTGAAAAGTAGCAGGTGCATTACATAAACCAAAAGGCATACGTCTATAGGCATAAGTTCCAAAAGGGCAAGTAAAAGTAGTTTTCTCTTGATCTTCTTGTGACACAGGTATTTGAGAGAAACCAGAATATCCATCAAGGAAGAAAAGGTGTGTGTGATTAGATAGTCTTTCTAACATTTGATCAATAAAAGGCAAGGGGTAATGATCTTTTCTAGTAGTTTTGTTTAATTTCCTAAAATGAATTACCATCCTATAACCAGTTACAATTCTTTGTGGAATGAGTTCATTTTTATCATTAGGAACAACGGTAATGCCTCCTTTCTTAGGGACACAATGAACATGACTTACCCATCTACTATCAGCTATGGGATAAATTATACGTACTTCCATAAGCTTTAATATTTCAGTTCTTACCACATCCTTCATCTTAGGATTTAATCGTCATTGATGATCGACAACTGGTTTAGCATTAGGCTCCATATTAATCTTGTGCTGACATAGAGTGGGACTAATGCCCTTAAGATCATCAAGAGTATATCCAATAGCGGCATGGTGCTTCCTCAGAGTTTTAAGTAATCTCTTTTCTTTATGCTCTGAAAGTTTAGCACTAATAATAACAGGATATATTTTCTTTTCATTAAGATAAGCATATTTTAATGTATCAGGCAATTGTTTTAATTCAAACACAAGATCACCCTTAGGTGGAGGAGGACCTCCCAGAGTTTTAATAGGCAAATTGTGTTTTAGGATAGGCGGTTGATCAAAGAACATCTTATCTATTTCATTTCTTTCATTCATGTGCATATCATTCTCATGGTCTAGCAAGTATTGTTCTAACGGATCAGTAGGAGGTACGACAATAGAAGCAAGACCAATAATTTCATCCTTACTAGGAAATTCTTTATCATGAGGTTGTCTACGAAACTTAGAGAAATTAAACTCATGAGATACATCACCAAAGTTAATGCTGACAGTTTCTCTATTGCAATCAATCTTGGCATTAACGGTGTTCAAGAAAGGTCTACCAAATATAGTGGGACAAAAATCATCTTGTGGAGAAACAAGAACTAGGAAATCAGTAGGGTATTTTATTTTTCCACACAAGACTTCAACATCTCTAACAATCCCAAGCGGTGAAATAGTATCTCTATTCGCAAGTTTAGTAGTAACATCAATGTCTTCTATCTCAATAGGTGCAATATCATTCATAATCTCTTGATATAAGGTAAATGGAATAGCACTCACACTAGCACCCAAGTCACATAAGCCATGATAACAATGATCTCCTATTTTAACAGAGACAACAGGCATGCCAACGACAGGTTTATTCTTTAGGATTGGGCTTAGCAATTCTAGCGGCTTCACCACAAAACTAAATAACATGCCCATCAATATTATCGACCAGGAGATCTTTAACCATAGCAACATCAGGTTCAACTTTAATTTGTTCATAGGGTCTAGGTGATCTAATATTACTTTTGTTAACCACTGTTGAAACTTTAGCATGTTCCTTTATCCTAACAGGAAAAGGTGGTTTCTCAATATAAGCGGTAGGCACAACTGGATCAACATTGTAAATGATAGTTTCTTCTTTAACTATAACAGGTTCCTCAATATTTTATTTAATAGGTGGATGATATTTAAACCACTTATCCTTAGGGAGATCAACATGAGTAGCAAATGATTCACAAAAAGAAGCTACTATCTCAGAGTCAAGTCCATATTTGGTGCTAAACTTATGAAAAGCATCGGTATCTATAAAAGATTTAACACAATCAAACTTAAGTATTATACCTGATCTTTACCTTTGTCGAGTTCCCAATCTTCAGAGTTGCATTTAATTCTTTCCAGAAGATCCCATCTGAATTCAATAGTTTTCTTCATAAAGGAACCAGTAGAAGAAGAATCGAGCATGGTCTGATCATCATGAGAAAGCCGAGCATAAAAATTCTGTAATATAATTTCTTTTGAGAGCTCATGATTGGGGCATGTGTACATAATGTACTTAAGCCTCCCCCAAGATTGAGCGATACTTTCTCCTTCATGAGGCCAAAAATTATATATATAATTCTGATCACGATGAACCAGATACATAGGATAAAACTTTTGATGAAATTCCAATGTCAATCAGTTCCAATCCCATGTTACAATATCATCACATAGCCCATACCATGTCAATGACTTTCCCTTCAAAGATAAAGGGAAAACCTTCTTATTAACTTCATCTCTGGGTAAACCTGCAAGCTTAAATAATCCACAAACTTCATCCACATAGATTAGGTGAATATCAGGATGTATTGGTCCATCTCCTGCATAAGGATTAGCTAGCAGTTTCTCTATCATACCCAAAGGAATCTCATAATAAATATTTTCAGTAGGTGTAGTAGGTTGAGGATCAACTCTTTGTGCTTCCGGTCGAGGTGAAGATGCCCCAAACAAACCTCTCAAAGGATTGTTTTCCCTAGTAACAAGTGACAGTAAATTTCAGCATGTAATATAAATGTTTCCTTACCAAATTCCATTCACCAAAGGCGCTTCATTCCCCGGCAACAGTGCCAGAAAAGAGTCTTGATGACCCACAAGTATAGGTGATCAATCATAGTCCTTTCGATAAGTAAGAGTGTCGAACCCAACGAGGAGCATAAGGAAATGACAAGCGGTTTTCAGCAAGGTATTTTCTGCAAGCACTGAAATTGTCGGTAATAGATAGTTTGATAGGAAGATAATTTCTAACGAGCAATAATTAGTAATGGTAAAAAGAGTGCAGCAAGGTAGCCCAATCCTTTTTGTAGCAAAGGACAGGCCGGAACGGTCTCTTATAATAAGCACGTGTTCTTGATGACACACGGGAATTTCATCTAGTCACTTTCATCATGTTTGTTTGATTCGCGTTCGCTACTTTGATAATTTGGTATGTGGGTGGACCGGTGCTTGGGTGATTTTCTTACTTGAACAAGCCTCCCACTTATTATTACCCCCTCTCTCAAGCATCCGCAACTATGAAAGAAGAATTAAGATAAATCTAACCATAGCATGAAACATATGGATCCAAATCAGCCCCTCATGGAATAGTGCATAAACTAGGGTTTAAGTTTTTGTCACTCTAGTAACCTATCATATAATTACTACTCCACAATGCATTCCCTTAGGCCCAAAGATGGTGAAGTGTCATGTAGTCAATGTTCACATAACACAACTAAGGGAAACAACAACATACATATCATCAAAATATCGAACGAATACCAAATTCACATGATTACTTATGACAAGACTTCTCCCATGTCCTCAAGAACAAAAGTAACTACTCACAAATCATGTTCATGTTCAAGATCAGAGGGGTATTGAATAGCATAATGGATTTCAACATATAATCTTCCACCAAATAAACCAACTAGCATCAACTACAAGATGTAATCAACACTACTAGCAACCCACAGGTACCAATTTGAGGTTTTGATATAAAGATTGAATACAAGAGATGAATTAGGGTTTGAGATGAGATGGTGCTAGTGAAGATGTTGATGAAGATTGGTCCTCCCATGATGAGAGGGTTGTTGGTGATGATGATGGCTTTGATTTCCCCCTCCCTCGAGGCGGTGGCGCTCCATCCCAGAAGTCCTCCCTTTATTTTTCTAGGGAAAATGGGCTTATATACCAGAAGATGGGCAGCGGAGGCTGGCAAGGGGCCCCACAAGCCACCAGGGCGTGCCTAGGGGGTGGGCGCGCCCTGGTGCCTCGTGGGCACCTGGGTGGACCCCTATGGTATTTATTTCTTCCAGTATTTTTTATTTATTCCAAAATAATTCTTCATGAAATTTCTGCTCATTTGGAGTTGTGCATAATAGGTATCTCTAACATAGCTTTTTTAGGCCCAGAATTCCAGCTGCCAGCGATCTCCCTCGTCATATAAATCTTGCAAATTAAGAGAGAAAAGGCATTAGAATTGCTCCACTAAGTGTTATATTGATTAAAAGCATTATAAATAACAGTAGGAAAGCATGATGCAAAATGGACGTATCACGCACGCTAATAGTGTTGACATGGTTCTCTGTCAACATCACCTTGCCGAGAAGCCATAGTAGGTATGCCTCCAGGATGCGAGTGATCTGTGTCACATTCAAAGGGACTCCTGGATACTCCCGGAACTTCTGGATCTGTATTGAGTAAAGAGAAGGTATTAGTAAATAGCAAAGTTATCCGTAAAACCATATGCATGACAAATGAAAGATATGGGGCAGGGGAACTAACCTGGAAATGGAGCAACCAATCATACTTAGGTCTGTGATGCTCTGATGCAAGAGTCGATGCACGTTCATGAACACCCTGGAAACATTGTGTAATATCTAGCTCCCAACCAGCCGGTGCCTCCAACGGTCCTATGGCAGGACCCGCCAACGGTAGTCCCAGCAAAAGTGACACATCAACTAGAGTAGGAGCCATCTCTCCCCAACGGAAGTGAAATGTGTGGGTCTCAGGCCTCTATCGGTCCACTAAGTAGGTGATCAAAGAGGCATCAATGGCGAAGCGTGTGGAGGTTTTCGTGGCCTCAACCAGACGCGTGAAAGGTAAAAGCCCAGCCCATTTCAACCTGCATATTAGAACAATTTAGTTAGTGTGTCCCATTGATATACATGCTTGAAATAAATAAATGAAACACGTATCGATCAACCCAATCTGGGCATATCCTCCAGTTTTCCTTAGGAGTGCGAGTGACCAAGGGATCGAGCCTGTGCTCACATAATCTCGCAGCATGGTGCTTACTATCAATGTTCGGATTAAGCAACCACATTCCCTCCATTCCTGCACTTATTTTAACATAGTTGCATGCACAATACAAATTTAAAACATTGTGCCACACTTAATACATATTTAAAATATAGTGCCACACTTAATACAAATTTCAACATAGTGCCATACTGGATACAAATTTCATCATAGTGCCATACTTAATACAAATTTCAACATAGAGTCATACTTGATACAAATTTCAACGCAACCTAGCTTCTTCCTCTCCCTCTTCCTCCTCTGCATCCCCGGTTGACTCGTCCACGCCTAGTACCACTAGCAGTGATGAAAGTGGGACAATTAGTGTCCCTATGGCCAAATTCATTGCATAGAATGCATTGCCTAGTGGGGCCTCCAGCTTCAGATTCATCCATATCATTCTGGATGCACTAACACTATCGTCTACCTCTACTTGAATGCATATTCCTTTGGTCTGGAATGTACCACCTTTCAATAGGGTTGACGGTGTTGAAGTTACCCATTGATCGAAATCCCAGCAACTCACCTGTCCAGGTATTGAGGACAGACTCTTTCAGAAAATATGGAGACACGAACGAGATTGCGTCCATTCCTAGCTGCCCGCAAGTAGCAAGTACATGGGAGCAAGGTAGGTGAAGCAACTTCGGTTTGTTGCATGTGCACTCACACGTCGGCCAGACTTCATTTCCAATTTTCACCTCATGTGTCATCAGCTCATTTGCACATCTGAATTTGTTGTTAGTAAGCGGACCTCAAACCTTCTTTCTTGATTTCTGATGGCGGCTACTATAGTGTGTGACCTAGCTTTTTCCATCTTTTCATTCATGTACTTCATAACCCTTTCACAGTAACGTGTGTTTGGGTTGTTCATGATATGCTTCTCTGTCTTTGACATTTATCTCTGAAATACCTCACTGTGCCATAGAAAATACCCTCAACAATGTATGTAAGTGGCAAGGCCTGATTTCCTCTGAGGACAAAGTTATATGTTTCAGCAAGGTTGGTAGTCATGACACCATACCTTGCTCCATGTGTGTCATGCAGCAAAGACCACCTCTCCAGAGGCTCATGCTCTATCCACTAATCAAAGGTTTTAATCGTCCTCCCAAGCCTTCTCCTAGTACCAGGTGGGTTAAATCCTGGCAAGTCACAAAGCCCAAAAGGCTCCTCCTCCATGGCTGTTGTTCGTGTTGCTAACGGTGCAGCTACTGCTGCAACATGTGCCCTCACAGCTACATCTCATGCAGCTTTCCTATCCCTGACATGTCTCTGCGTGCACACATTAAGTCTGCCACGTATCAAATTGTACTTCCATAGCTAGTTCTGCTTGTAGAGTTTTTTTAATAGATTCATGAGGTTCTTATTCCTGAACTACGAGAAGAAATTATCCCCCAGATGGCGCATGCACCAATGGCTCTGCAAGTCCTGCCATGGAGTTTATTCCTCAAGACCAGGGTTTGTCAGTGTCTTTATCACACTAAGTATACCTGCATGCCTATAATGAAGGATGCACACATTCAGCTTATCCTTCACAACTGGTATTTTCAGTTGCCTGAAGAATCATGCCCAACTTTCAATGTTCTCTCTCTCCACAAAAGTAAATGTGAGTGGGACTACTTGATTTTGGGCGTCTTGACCAATGGCTGTCAGGATCTGACCCTTGTACTTGCCAGTGAGAAATGTGCCATCTACACATATCACTGGTTGACAATGACTGAAAGCTTCGATGCATACACCAAAAGAGAAGAACCGTCGATGCAGCACCCTCCCAGTTGGGAACTCTGGTATGAGGAGGTCTTGGATGTCTACATAGGTGCCAGCATTCCGGTCCTGCAATGTGTGGAGGAGCCGGACAAGAGAGTCATACGCATCGAAATGAGAACCAAATCCGGTCTCGAGCGCCCTATGCTTAGCCCTCCAAGCCTTGCCATAAGAAATTTTGTACTTGAACCTGACGAAGACTTTTGTCTGGAGAGCCTTCACTTCCATCGCTTTGCTCTCCACTATCTCGCTGTAAAGCAACCGAGCAATAAGCATGGATGAAAGGGTGCCATGATCTTGAGGGATACATGGAATAAGACAAGTGTGATGAACTAAGTCACTGATCACCCAACTTGTGTCATACTTAGGGAGATAGCCATGCACCCTGGCGGGACAATGATTGTTCTTGCATACCATTGTCAAGTATTTCTGACTTGGCACCTTAGCTCTAAAAACCCTTTGCATGGACATTTCCCATTTAATGATTGCATCCTTTAGAGCTTCCTTGTTGGGGTACATAGCACCCGTTGCAATTTTGGTCTTGTGATGTTGCTAGGCAGAATCATGGCCATCGTTCACGGTCATTGCAGATGAGAAGTCCAGATTCCATGATGCGGGATTCGGCACCTCCTCTGCGTTCTCTTCTTCATCTGACTCGTCCGAATCATCGGCATAACCACTATCACCATTTGTATCTTCATCTTCCATCTGTTTTTTGCATGTGCCCATCTACCTCGTCAGCATCCACCTCGCCACTGTAATAACCATCGGCATTTCCTCCTTCTACCTAACTACTCTGCCCAGGTTCCTAACCATCATCTCCAGCATTTGACACAAAAGTTGACATAAATAAAGTCACTGTTCTAGCCAGGATTGTATCCACCCTCGCCTTCAGGTGCACTGACCTCCTTCATGACGGGAAGAACCAAGGCAACAGGATTGCATCCCCTGCTTTTGGAACCTTGTAACCAACGCACCCACTGAGAGTCTCGCTCTATTGGCCTCAAATAAAAGTAAATGGTTGAACTTGACCGGGTCCATAATGCATGAACATCGGTGGTGTGTGTTTCAGTATTAAGCCCTAAATATCCTGTGCTACTTCTTGAGCTTGCGTTGGTTTTTTCCTTGAAGAGGAAAGGGTGATGCAGCAAAGTAGAGATAAGTATTTCCCTCAGTTTGAGAACCAAGGTATCAATCCAGTAGGAGACAACGCACAAATCACCAAATACCTGCACAAACAATCAAACAACTTGCACCCAACGCGATAAAGGGGTTGTCAATCCCTTCATGGTTATTTGCAAAAGTGAGATCTGATAGAGATAGATAAACGATAAAGTAAATATTTTTGGTATTTTTGTTTTATAGATCGGAAAGTAAAAGATTGCAAAATAGTAGATCGGAAACTTGTATTATGGAAAATAGAAGATTATATGATGGAAAATAGTAGATTGGAAACTTATATGATGGAAAATAGACCCGGGGGCCATAGGTTTCACTAGAGGCTTCTCTCAAGATAGAAAATAATATGGTGGGTGAACAAATTACTGTCGAGCAATTGATAGAAAAGCAAAAAGTTATGACGATATCTAAGGCAATGATCATGAATATAGGCATCACATCCGTGTCAAGTAGACCGAAACGATTCTGCATCTACTACTATTACTCCACACATCGACCGCTATCCAGCATGCATCTAGAGTATTAAGTTCATAAAGAACAGAGTAATGCATTAAGTAAGATGACATGATGTAGAGGAATTAACTCAAGCAATATGATGAAAACCCCATCTTTTTATCCTCGATGGCAACAATACAATACGTGCCTTGCTGCCCCTACTGTCACTGGGAAAGGACACCGCAAGATTGAACCCAAAGCTAAGAACTTCTCCCATTGCAAGAAAAACCAATCTAGTTGGCCAAACCAAACCGATAGTTTAAGAGAATTACAAAGATATCAAATCATGCATATAAGAATTTAGAGAAGATTCAAATAATATTGATAGATAAGCTGGTCATAAATCCACAATTCATCGGATCTCGGCAAACACACCGCAAAAAAGTATTACATCGAATAGATCTCCAAGTACATCGAGGAGAACATGGTATTGAGAATCAAAGAGAGAGAAGAAGGCATCTAGCTATTGGTTGTGGACCCGTAAGTCTGTGGTAAACTACTCACGCTTCATCGGAAGGGCAATGGTGTTGATGTAGAAGCCCTCCGTGATCGAATCCCCCTCCGGCAGGGTGCCGGAAAAGGTCCCTAGATGGGATCTCACAGGTACAGAAGGTTGCGGCGGTGGAAAAGTCTTTTCGTGGATGCCTTTGTTGGTTTGGGGATATATGAGTATATATAGGCGAAAGAATTAGGTCAGGAGGTGCACGAGGGGCCCACAAGGGTGGGGGGCGCGCCCTACCCCCCTGGGCGCACCCTCCGTCCTTGTGGCCGCCTCGTGGCTCCTCCGGCTTCATCTCCAAGTCTCCTGGTTTCCTTCTGATCCAAGAAAAATCATCGCGAAAGTTTTATTCCGTTTGGACTCCGTTTGGTATTCCTTTTCTGCGAAACTCAAAAACAAGGAAAAAACAGAAACTGGCACTGGGCTCTAGGTTAATAGGTTAGTCCCAAAAATAATATAAAATAGCATATTAATGCATATAAAATATCCAAAACAGATAATATAATAGCATGGAACAATAAAAAATTATAGTGTCGGTGTACTAAGTATTGGGCCACTAGTACCCCGTACTTGTGCACGGGCAGTTGTAGCCATTCTCGCGGCAAGGCTTGCCGGGAACAGCTCGAGGTCGATTCGGGCCACCAAGGAAATCATCAAGTCAGAGATCTGAGGATCAACGGACAAGCAAAGCCGAGATCCGAAGGCCAGTTCCCCGGCAAGATCCTTGCCAGGATGGCCTGTGGAGCCCGGCAAGGCCTGGCGCCCGGCAAGGCCTGGCGCCCGGCAAGATTCGGCGCCTGGCGAGATTCTGCCACTGTGCCACCGCTTCGGCACAGTAACAAGTCTGACATTCTGGGTCCTTCTCTGGATGCGTGGCGGCGCGCCAGTGGAGGAGAGCTTAAGCGGTGCTGATGGGATGGCCCCTTTTTCCATCCCCAAGAAAGTGAGGACACCTCACGGTGCATTAAATGCGCTTGTCCTAATCCGTCAGGGGTTAGGTATGATACCCTGTAGCTACTTTACACCGCGATGTATGTACATTTTGCCACTGTGGAGACCCCTTTGAGCATATAAAAGGAGGCCCAAGGCAACTGCTACAGAGGAGGAGGACTTCTGGCCCATTCTGCATGCGTAGCTGCTCTTTGAATGTACTGTTCATTGCGAGCACTCCTGAAGGCTGGGCTCAAGAACATCAATAAGAACACAAAGCAGGAGTAGTGTTTTACGCTGATCAGCGGCCCGAACCTGGGTAAAAACTTCCCGCGTCGATCATTGGTTCTGCTCTTTGCGTATACCTCTCCCCCCGCCGAATCGTAAAGGGGTCTCTCGGGATCCCATAGGTGTCGTACCCAGACATCTTTGGCGCGCCAGGTAGGGGGATTGAAGGTTGCGTGAACCTGATCTAGTGTTCGGCGCCTTAGTTTCTTCATCATCCTCATCATCATGCCGCCCAAGAAGAAGAGCGCTGCATCAGCGCAGTCGTCCACGTCCGTTTTGCCTACACCTTCACGTACAGGCGACGGCGTGGGTGCAGAAGGAAGAGGACTAGAACCCCGCGGCGTTCTGGTGATCCAAGCCAAGCGAGCGGTATCGTTCGCAGTGGCAGTGGTAACCTGCACGCCGCTGGATCTAGAGATGGCGATGTGTTGCCTACGGGTGGCACAACGAACTCTAGAGATCGAAGGGCGCCTGCTGGAGCTCCCGCGCCGGCGCAAGCCTCGCGACCTACCCAGGTCGTGCAAGATGAGCGACGTCATGGCGCTGGTGGTTCGGGGCGTCCCCATGAAAAGGTCTCTGCGCATCGATCCCAAGATGCGCGGGGCCAGCATGCACACCAAGCTGCCGGCGGAGGTGGCGCACGGTCGCGTGACCGTGGTGGTGCTCCTTCTAACATGGTTAGGAGTCAGAGCACCTCATGTACCTCACACCTGTCGCCGCCACCTACGCCAGCGGAAGCCTTGGCACGTGCGGAGCTGCTCCTCGATTTTCCTCCCGCCCCGGAGAAGATGGAGGAGTGGCGAGCTACTATCCAGAGCCTTATCGGCTTCGCCAACAAGGATGGACCGCAAGAGGCAGGGCCCTCGCAGCGGAGGCCCATCGATCTGGCGCGAGCCGATGTAGAGAAAACCGGAGGTGGTGCTACCACAGTGCACTCCCCTCTGCGGCACCAGCGACGGCCGACAACTCAGCAAGTCGACCGCCATGAAGAAGTTTCCACGGCGTCGTCCGATCCACGGATGCGCCGTGATCAGCGTCAAGTTCTCCAGGAATGAGGCAAGGAGGACGCTCGAACAACCATCGAGCGGTGACGGGAAGCGCGCTATCAGTCTGATAAGCGCGCGGGGCCGGCTGTCGACGAGCCTGCGCCAGGGGACGTAGGAGACTTGCCTTATGAGGTAGGGACTCCAGCGTTTACCCGTGAGCTGCGGCAAGTCCGGTGGCCCAATTCCCGAACCTTCAAGCCGGAGGTCCCGGAGAAATATGACGGTAAGACCCATCCCTCGGAGTTCCTGAGCATCTACACCATTGCGGTGCAGGCTGCCGGGGGCCAAGATGACAAGATACTCGCCAACTACTTCCCGTTGGTGCTCAAACCCAACGTCAGGTCGTGGTTGATGCATCTGCCGGAGAATTCCATTTCTTCCTGGTCAGATCTGTGCCATCAGTTTGTTGGCGCCTTTGTTGGAGGCCATCAAGCTCCTGGCCAAGAGAGCGATTTGCACATCATTCCTCAGAAGGAGGGCGAGTCCCTGCGCAAGTTTATGCAGAGGTTCAGCCGAGTGCAGTACAATATTCCCGACGTTCATCCTGCCGCTGTCATTAGCGCGTTCCACCAGAACGTGCGTAACTGCAGAATGCGGGAAGAGCTGGCAATGAACAAAGTCAGGAGTATTGCCGAGCTTTACGCTCTGGGCGACAAGTGCGCTCGAGCTAAAGAGGGGAGGAAACTCCCTGGTGAGGCTGTTGGCGCAGCGGGCGAGTCCGAAGATGAAGACGCCACGGCCCCGTCAAGGAAAGGCCAGCGGCGGAGCAGGAAGCGCGGAGGCAAGGCCGTGCTTGCTGTCGAGGAATCCGACAACCCCGGCGCCGCCAAGAAGGCCAAGGTTGGCGACCCCGGTAAGGATCTTGCCGGGTGCCCTTCCTGTCAGGCCTTGGCGGCTGCCGACAAGTCGGAGAACTCCGGCAAGCAGTATTGTAAGATCCATCGCACCAAGGGCCACGATCTCCAGAACTGCAGGCAAGTTGAGCAGCTTGCCGAGAAGCAGAGGGCCGAATACGAGAGGCGAGATAAGGAGAAGGCCCAAGATGGTGCTGAGGGGTCCGGCAAGAAGCGCGGTGGCCGAGGAGGTCGCCGCGGCAAGGCCAAGCAGCAAAAGGATTGGCCCGCTCGGGGCCGAGATAAAGAAGGAGATGATGATGAGGAAGATGATGAATCCAGTGAGCAAGAATTCCAGAAGGCTACGGAGGCTATGTGCATCGATGGGGGTGCCTCGCTGCATTCTTCCCACCGCCAACTTAAACAGTGGGTGCGGGAGGTTAATGCAGCAGAGCCATCCCCAGAGGCATGTAGGCCCCTGAAGTGGTCCAGCACGCCTATCATTTTCGATGCCGAGGATCACCCTGATCGCACAACTGCGGTCGGGTGCTTGCCATTGTTGGTCTCCCCAACGATTCGCAACCTCAAGGTGACGAAAATGTTAGTTGACGGCGGGGCCGGCCTAAACTTAATCTCACCGGATGTGCTCAGAAAGCTTCAGATTCCCGACGAGGACCTCGAGGAAACGGGTATGTTTCAAGGGGTCAATCCGGGAAGAACCCAGCCTAAGGGCAAGATCACGCTGCCAGTAACATTTGGCAGCGAGCTTAACTTCAGGACAGAGAAGGTGGTGTTTGATGTCGCCAAGATCCCCATGTCATACAACGGGATCCTTGGTCGGCCAGCGCTGGCTAAGTTTATGGCGGCATCACACTACGCGTATAACATCTTGAAGATGCCTAGGCCGTTGGGCGTCATCACTATCCATTCCGATAAGAGGGATGTGCTCATCTATGCCGACCAACTTTACCGGGAAGCAGTTGCAGCACCTGTCGTCAGGGCATCTGCTCCTGCCGCTGGAACTCCTGGAGGGAAGAAGAAGACCGGCAGGAACCTTGGCGCGAACTCCGGCAAGCGCACCTCCTCGGAGTGCTGCGTTTCCATCGAGGACGTACCAGAGAGTTCCACCGGCAAGAACAAGAAGTCCAAGGCTGCTCCGCCGGAGACTAAGAAGGTGCGTGTTAGAGAGGACGGAACGGGGGGAACTTTCACCATAAGTTCCACCCTAGATGACAAATAGGAAAACGCGCTAGTTGCTTTCCTGCGGGCGAATGTCGACGTGTTTGCATGGCAACCGTCTGACATCCCCGGTGTTCCCAGGAAGGTAATTGAGCACCACCTTGCGGTCTGTCCTCATGCACGGCCCGTCAAGCAAAGGGTCAGGAAGCAGGCCTTGGAGCGGCAAGAATTCATTGCCGAAGAGATTAAAAAGCTGGAGGCGGCAGGACTGGTCAAAGGGGTGCTTCATCCAACCTGGTTGGCCAATCCGGTCGTAGTGCGGAAAGCGAATGGGAAATGGAGGCTTTGTATCGATTATACAGATATCAATAAAGCTTGTCCAAAAGATCCTTTTCCCTTGCTGCGCATCGACCAGATTGTGGATGCCACCGCTAGTTGTGATCTCCTGTCCTTCCTTGATGCCTATTCAGGGTATCATCAGATTTTTATGGCAAAAGAAGATGAAGAGAAGACCGCCTTTATCACCCCATGTGGTACGTATTGTTTTATACGAATGCCTTTCGGGTTGAAAAGTGCTGGTTCAACATTTGCCAGAGCAATCCAGATTGGTTTTGAGCCACAACTCCATAGAAATATGGAGGCGTATATGGATGATATAGTGGTCAAAACCAAAGACAAAGCAACGCTCATTCAAGACTTAGAAGAAACATTTGCAAATTTGCACAAGATCAACTTGAAGCTCAATCCTGAGAAGTGTGTGTTCGGTGTTCCTTCCGGCAAGCTCCTCGGATTCTTTGTATCTTGCCGGGGAATCGAAGCGAACCCCGACAAGATCAAAGCTATTGAGCAAATTGAAGCACCGAGACGCGTCAAGGATGTGCATCGTCTTGCCGGCTGTGTTGCTGCTCTAAGCAGGTTTATTTCCAAATCTGCTGAACGCGCCCTGCCCTTTTTCAAAATTTTGAAGAAGGCAGGTCCAATGAAATGAACTCCGGAAGCGGAGGCTGTGTTGCAAGATTTGAAGAAATACCTTTCCTCTCCGCCGACGCTAGTCGCGCCTAAACCACAAGAGCCGTTGCTGCTGTATCTGGCAGCAACAAATCAAGTGGTTAGTGCTGCGCTAGTGGCACAGAGAGAAGCTGACGAGGAAGCAACACCAGCGGCAGGACCGCCGAATGACGCGGCAAGACCTTCCCCGGCAAGGGTTGATCCCGGTGAGACAGGGTCTGCACAAACAGAAGAACCTATGCAGAAGAAGAAGATGGTGCAGCGCCCAGTTTATTTTGTTAGCTCTCTCTTACAAGGAGCTAGGTCAAGATATTCTGGTGTGCAGAAGTTGCTCTTCGGCCTCCTTATGGCCTCGAGGAAGCTGCGCCATTATTTTCAAGCACATGAGATCACCGTCGTCACTCGCTTTCCGTTGCAACGGATTTTGCAAAATCCGGAGGCAACCGGCAGGATCGTGGAGTGGGCGTTGGAGTTGTCCAGCTTTAGCCTTAAGTTTGAAAGCACTTCGATGATCCAGAGCAGGGCCTTGGCGGAGTTCATTGCACAATGGACCCCAACGCCAGATGAAGAAGTTCAAGAAACAACTCTCCCCGGCAAGGAAATCAATCAGCAATGGGTTATGTACTTTGATGGGGCTTTCTCGCTACAAGGCACCGGTGCTGGCGTGCTGTTGTCGCACCCACTTGAGAGCACCTCAAGTATGTAGTCCAAATGCACTTTCCCCGGGAGAGTTCAACCAATAACACTACAGAATACGAGGGTTTGCTTGCCGGTCTCAGGATCGCGGCAGACCTTGGTATCAAAAAGCTCGTCATCAAAGGTGATTCACAACTTGTCGTCAGGCAAGTTAACAAGAGTTATCAAAGTCCATTGATGCAGGCCTACGTAGATGAAGTGAGGAAATTGGAAGAGCGCTTTGACGGTCTCCAAATGGAGCACGTTCCTCGTGCCGAGAACAATATTGCTGATGACCTGTCAAAGCGTGCTGCCCTCAAGTTGCCTGTGGAACCAGGAACTTTTGTGCTCCAATTGACTCAACCATCCGTGGCGCCATCGATGCGGCAAGAAAAGAGAAGAAAGTTGAACTCTGGCCAGTACTTCCCGGCAGAGCTCCCCGGAGCCGCCGGCAAGGAAGTTGCCGGGATCGACATGCCTGCCGGGGAACAACAGGCTCCGGCAAGGCCTCAGTCCCTTGCTGTCGAGACGAACGTTCCCCCGGTAGAGGAGATGCCTTTAGTCCTAGCTGTCGAGCCTCAGGCTCCAGCATGGGCGCAGCACATTGTCCATTTCCTTCAGACAGGTGAACTCCCTGAGGAACAGGAAGAAGCAGAGAGAGTAGCCCGTCGGTCTGTTATGTACAAGTTCGTCGATGATGTCCTGTACAGAAAGAGGCCGAACGGTGTGAAATTGAAGTGCATTCCTCGGGAGGATGGGCTAGAGCTGTTGGTGGAGATACATGGAGGCATATGTGGTTCTCACATAGGGTCAAGAGCGCTTGCCGGGAAAGCATTCCGGCAAGGTTTCTTTTGGCCCACCGCTCTCCAGGATGCGACTGCACTAGTAACCAAGTGTGAAGCGTGCCAGTTTCATTCGAAGAAATCACATCAGCCAGCTCAAGCTCTTCAGACAATCCCTCTCTCCTGGCCATTTTCGGTCTGGGGGCTCGACATACTGGGCCCTTTCCCCCGTGCTACCGGGGGCTTTGAGTACTTGTACGTTGCTATCGACAAGTTCACAAAGTGGCCAGAGGTGGAAGCAGTGAGGAAGGTGACAGCGCAATCAGCTGTCAAGTTCTTCAAGGGAATTGTTTGCCGTTTCGGTGTGCCCAATAGGATCATTACCGACAATGGCACGCAGTTCACAAGTCGCACCTTCATGCAGTACGTCCAAGACCTTGGCGGCAAGATTTGTTTTGCCTCTGTTTCTCACCCGAGAAGCAACGGCCAAGCGGAGAGGGCCAATGCTGAAGTGCTGCGCGGTCTCAGGACCAGAACCTTTGACAGACTGGAAAAGTGCGGAAGACGCTGGATTGATGAGTTGCCGGCGGTTCTTTGGTGGATCAGAACGACACCAAATCGAGCCACCGGCCAGACACCTTTCGCTCTGGTCTACGGAGCAGAAGCAGTTCTCCCCACGGAACTCATATACGGATCTCCTCGAGTGCTCGCTTATGATGAGCTCGAGCAAGAGCAACTGCGGCAAGATGACGCTGTGCTCCTTGAGGAGAATCGTCTTCAGGCTGCTGTGCGAGCTGCATGCTACCAGCAAGCTTTGTGCCGCTACCATAGCCGCAAAGTTCATGCCCGAAGCCTTGAGGAAGGCGACCTTGTTCTTCGACGGATTCAGTCCGCCAAGAATTCAAACAAGTTGACGCCAAAGTGGGAAGGCCCTTATCGGGTAGTACGAGTCACCAAGCCCGGCGGCTGTCCGCCTGGAGACCGAAGATGGCGTTCCAGTGAGCAATTCCTGGAATATCGAACATCTTCGCAAGTTCTATCCATAAGGTGCGGTTGCCGGGGGCTCCCGGCAACCACCCTTTTGTACAAGTCTTGCCGGCAAGGCATGTGATCCTTTGTACAAAGCCAGGCGCAGACCCTGAGCACAGATGAATAAATTTAAGTGTTGTACATTCCCTTATTGATTCCCATGTTCATATTTATATATATGCATGTTTGTCTAAGATGTTGTATGACACCTAATCCCGGTAAGTTCTAACGAACCGCCAAGGTTTCATGTCTTTATTTTCTCTTCTTTCTTCTTCTCAAAAGACAGAAGGATTCCTCGCGTGCACATTTGCCGGGGGGGCAAGGAAGATATGAACACCAGTTGGCGACGTTCGGAATCGATGCTTGCCGGAGGAAGGACAGTGATAGAAAGCTAAGTCCTAAAAACTCAGAGCAAGTTTTTCTTTTATTACAAGGTTATTTCCTTGGACGATTCCGACTCTTGTATGGAAAATCTGCACGCGAAGGAACCCTTGTTGTAATCAGTTGCGCCCTTATTTTGTTTCGAGCCCACTCAGCGATTTAAGTGGCTGCACTAAGAACACCAAGGAGTCTTGCCGGCCGCTGCGCCTCTGGCAGGCTGCTGAAGTCCCGCACCCAGCGCTCGCGGCAGGTTGCGCGCCGGCAAGTTTGTCAATAAGCGTAGGATGAACTCCATACATAAAGGAATCAGACAAGGAAAATAGCAAGCATGAACCTAAACATAGGCAAATTGTATTACATCCATAAGTTGCCGCAATTCTAACTTGAGACTTAATTGTCTTTTACATGAGATGACGACGGCAAGAATAAAAGGGAAGCACTCAATCCCTGCGCTGGCCTTCGATCCTTTTGATGGAGTCCACCTTCTCAAGGATAGGCGCGATGCACTCTTCAAGCGCCTCAACATTTGCATCCTTTGGCAGATGGCCGAGCGCGTTGGAGAGGTCGATGCCGGGATTGTTGTGCACCACCTTGATGAGCACCTTACGGAGGACGGCCCGGCAAAGCCGGCGGGTCTTGTTGGCCAATTGGGTCACCTGGCTAGACTGGAGCGCCCTCAACGCGTTGATGATGCTTTCAAAGAACATCGTCAACCTGGCACTTGGAGATATTCTTTCCTCGGAAGAATACTTGAAGTTCGACAGGCCCATGGTTGACAGTTCTGCGGTAAGCTTCTCCGCGGTGGCGATGAGGCGTCCAGTCCAGATCTCCACTCCCTTCTCGTACTCGGTTTGGGCGGCGGCGGCACTCTTGAGCAAGTTCCTCTCTCCTTGGAGATCCTTGAGTAGAGCCTTCTCACGAGCCCTGCCGGTCTCGAGAGACTTCTGCAGCGTGGTCAGCTTCAGCTCCAGAACCGCAATATTATCAGCCGCAGAGGAGAGCTGCTTGGTCTTGTCGGACAGGGCAACTTGCATCTCCGCCAAGGAGTGGAGGGTTTTTTCCCTGTCCCCCTTGAGCGTCGAGAGCTCCTTGCCGTGCTCTTCGAGATCCGTTTCCAGCCTCTTCACTTTGTCGCTTAGCTCGTTCTTGGCGGCCTCTGCAGCTTCAGCAGCATCAACGGCCTCCTTGAGCTTGCCGGCGTGACTTGCAGTCAGAGCTTTGAGCGCCTCCTTATGTTTCTGCTCCAGCTCCTGGGTCCGCCGCGCGACAAGATTCTTGATATCCTCATCCTTGCTACGAAGCTTGGCGGTGAGCGCATGCTCACGTGCGGTGAGATCTTCTTCGTGAGCATCAAGAGCAACGCGGCGCCCCGTCAGGAGAGCATCTTCGGCAGCAATCCTTTGAACAGCTTCATCATGTGCCTTCTTCATATCGGATTGCTTCAGGAGGATCTCGTTCCACTGCTGGCTCACTTGTTCCCGGCCGGCAACCAACTCTTGGAGGGCCTCGGCGTGCCAGATCTGCATTTGTGCGACGCGCCTTTGAAAATCCGCTTCGGCCGCCTCGACAACTGCCATTCTGGAGTCCGCCTTCTCTTTTCGGGCGCGATGGAGAGCCTGGAGTTTGCGGAAATTCTCGCCCATGGCCTGAAGGAGCTGATCCTCTTCAGATTTGCCGCTGCTAGTGCTGGGGTCGTCAACAAATTCGAGCCCGGCAGCAGCAATGATTTCCTCGAAAATTTCTCCTTCGGCTGGTGCCTTAGTGCATGCCGTCCCCGGCAAGTTGACGAACAGGTTCTCGCCAACCTTGAGGTACTTGCTGGATGAGGGGCCTTCAGATGTTGACGGCTGGTCTTCAGTGGCCGCCTCACCAGTGGCAGGGGGCTCTGTGGCCGGTGCAGCGCCTGGCGCTCCTGCGGCAGGAATGCTGTCAGTGCGGTCCTCAGCCTCCCTCTCGCCCTCTTCAGCAGGTTCTTCGGTGATTTCCTCTTGTGCTGTCTTGGCGGCCTCCCCGTCAAGAGCACCACCAGCCTCGGCAATGTCATCCTTGGTGGCCTCGCTGGCAGCGATCCTGTCTGCTTCGGCGGCGGCATCCCTGGCGGTCTCCTTGATGACGATGTCGATGTCCATGTGTTCCATCACAGGGAACTCTGAAGGGCGAAGGAGGAAGACAGAATAAGATCAAGGTTGAAGTTTGAAGTGACCAAAGACAGAGAGATAAGAGAAAAAAGAATAACAAGCACTCTGAGGCGATCGAGTACGTGCGTCGAGCTGTCGGGAGGTGGCTTCACCTCTCCCGGCAACTCCGGTTGCCGGGGGTGGGTTGCCGGAGTCCGTGCTTGCCGGCCTCTCCTCAATCAGGACGGGCTCGTCGGCAGGATCTCTTGCCGGGGATGTGCTTGTGGGCGGAGCGGTCGATGAAGGAGGCACAATGGGGATGTCTTCTCCTTGTTGCCGTTCTTCTCCTGCAAACCCAAAGATATCAGCGGCAAGAATGAAAGCCTCGGCACCAGTCAGCGGAAAAAGGACAATGAACTTACGCTGGGGGCTGTGCTGGGGGCTGCGCTGGGGGCTGCGTTGAGGACTGGACTCCGGGCTGACAATGACAGTTTCTGGCACGCTCGTGGAGCTTGCCGGGGGCTCGTCACCCGTAGAAGTCCTTGACCTCTTCGCCATCCTCTCCAGCAAGGTTTCCGTGTCTCTACAGAAACAATACAAACGAGTCAGTAAGATTGATCCAGGATTGGAAGGTAAAAGCTGTGGCAAAGTACTCACTCTTCTTCTTCTCGCTCCGGACTAAAGCCGGAGATGTCGAAGTCGACCTCCATTGTGATGTCTGAGTGGGGAGGCGGAGGAGGAGTCCTAGGCCGCTTGGCTGTGGCAGGTGCCGGGGCAGCTTCCGGTGCGGTAGTACGGGACCCTCCTGCCGCCCCAGCAGTGGTCGCTGGTGTGGGTCTCGCGCGCCGCGCAGGCTGTTGACGAGCCCCCTGCCGCGGTCCAATCTTGCCGGCCACTTTCTTGCCGGGGGCTTCGCCGCTCGAAGAAGGCTGGCTTGCCGGGATGCCTGATGCAGCCTTCCGAAGAACACGCTTCGTCTTCTTCGGGGGTGAGGGTTCTTCTCGCGTCTCTTCTTCGGCCGTGTCTTCGCCGGACGAGCTCTCAGCGGCTGCGCTGTCTTCTTCCCCGGCAACCTTGTCCTCCTCGGCAGGCTTTGCCTCCACTACCACCTCTGCGTCGCTGGCTTCCCACTCTGTGAAGCCGACGCTGCCGGCCTCCGCGGCAAGATTTGCCTCCTCCACTCTAGTAGCAATATAAGCTACTTCTTGATCAGTGGTGGCTCGGATGAAATCTGACTCTTTCTGGACAGGCTTCTCCGTCAAGTTGTCAAAAAACTTCTGCGCTTCCTCCTCGCTTGGCTCGGCCCAGGTCGGGTCAAGGCCGTGGGCATTGAACATCGGCATGAAGGCAATGATTGACCCCAAGGCAGAATTGTTGCACAAGGGGACAATCCTTGCCGGCAGCCGGTGCTTGTCTTCGCGCTGGAATAATTCTTGACGGAGAGCGCCAAGCTGCATAGCGGTCAGGTTGTTGTTCAGCCCGGGGCGCAATCTCATGACATCTACCGCGTTCTTGTATTCCCAAGCTGGCCTTCCCCTATTCTGCAGAGGGGCGATGCGGCGGCGGAGAAAGTCGAAGCCGATCATCTCCATCGTCAGTCCGACAGCTTTTAGGCGAAGGATTCTGGTAGTGGCGATTGTGAGCTTCTCGTCCTCCGCTGCGGGGTCGCTCCAATCCTTGCCGCGGACCACCTTCTGTTGCCGGGGATGACAAAATAGATGGGGATCTGCTTCCTGGATCCAACACCATTCAGCCCGCCACTCGTCCCACTTTTCGCGGTAAACTCCCTCTGGGTATATTTCCTTATTCCAAGCCCTTGGGATCCAGGCAATAGAACCAGAGAGGGCCTCTCCTTTTTGGATGCGAGGGAAGAAATAATGGCGAAAAAGAGCAGAATTGGGGATCACGCCAACAAAGTTTTCGCAGAGATGGGCAAAGATAGACATGCAAAGTACTGCATTTGGCATGAAATCGAGAAGGCGAAAGCCGTATGTGTACATGATATCATTGAAGAAGTCAGAAAAGGGGGGACAGAGCCCGCAATAGAAATATGCAGTGAAGAAAGGGTATCTGTCCGATCCGCCTTCAGAACAAGCACCTGGGATTACGCGTGTGGCGGGATGAGCTTGCGTCCCCTTCGCCCACATGCATTGGTATCGCCCCTTCAGAGCTTCGGCATCGAGCGTTGGAGGGAAGACGACGAGCCTCTTCCGCATCTTCACCAGTTCGCTCTCCGGAACGTCGGCTTTTGCCTCCTTGCCCTTGCCTTTGCTAGCCTTGGGCGCCATGGCAACGGTGAGAGCGGAAGCTGGGGGTGGAGCGAGCGCGGAAGCAGCGGGCGGAAGAAGAAAAGGCTTCGCTCTGAGCTCGAGAGAAGGAGGGCGATGGCGATGGCCAGATTGAGAAGGAGAGGGGGTAAATAGGTTTGTGCCTCTGCGACTTCTCCTTTTTATGGGGAAGGAGCGGGGCCGCCTCTTTTTATTCCCCAATGTGAATGCGCCTCTATAGGCGCGAGGCAGTTGCAGCCTTTTTGGCACGCTTCCCACGCCGTGCGCTCCGTGCGCGTAGTGGGGGGCACAGTAAGACGAGATATTTACGAGAGGTTAATTCCCTGCCACGCGTGCCTGTTCACTGTTTGGGCCCAGCCCAACAATGCCTCGCACTCGTGTATGGCCTAGGCCCGGGGGCTCCTGTCGGTGTACTAAGTATTGGGCCACTAGTACCCCGTACTTGTGCACGGGCAGTTGTAGCCATTCTCGCGGCAAGGCTTGCCGGGAACAGCTCGAGGTCGATTCGGGCCACCAAGGAAATCATCAAGTCAGAGATCTGAGGATCAACGGACAAGCAAAGCCGGGATCCGAAGGCCAGTTCCCCGGCAAGATCCTAGCCGGGATGGCCTGTGGAGCCCGGCAAGGCTTGGCGCCCGGCAAGGCCTGGCGCCCGGCAAGGCTTGGCGTCCAGCAAGGCTTGGCGTCAGGCAAGGCTTGGCGCCCGGCAAGATTCGACGCCTGGCGAGATTCTGCCACTGTGCCACCGCTTCGGCACAGTAACAAGTCTGACATTCTGGGTCCTTCTCTGGATGCGTGGCGGCGCGCCAGTGGAGGAGAGCTTAAGCGGTGCTGATGGGATGGCCCCTTTTTTCATCCCCAAGAAAGTGAGGACACCTCACGGTGCATTAAATGCGCTTGTCCTAATCCGTCAGGGGTTAGGTATGATACCCTGTAGCTACTTTACACCGCGATGTATGTACATTTTGCCACTGTGGAGACCCCTTTGAGCATATAAAAGGAGGCACAAGGCAACTGCTACAGAGGAGGAGGACTTCTGGCCCATTCTGCATGCGTAGCTGCTCTTTCAACGTACTGTTCATTACGAGCGCTCCTGAAGGCTGGGCTCAAGAACATCAATAAGAACACAAAGCAGGAGTAGGGTTTTACGCTGATCAGCGGCCCGAACCTGGGTAAAAACTTCCCGCGTCGATCATTGGTTCTGCTCTTTGCGTATACCTCTCCCCCCGCCGAATCGTAAAGGGGTCTCTCGGGATCCCATAGGTGTCGTACCCCGACATATAGATACGTTGGAGACGTATCATCCTGTCAACCATTCTTTCAACTGACTAACAGACCATGTTTGAGGGGCAGTCAGTGGCACCTCTATGTACTAAAAATCACTCAAATCAGTTCCCATCTCATTTGTTTTGACAGTACCAGGACCGTAGTAAAATACGAACTTCACTACAATAGACATCTCTGCCCTAAAAAATTATTCAAAATGGACAACTATAAAAATATTCGCACACCTAAATATTTGACATCTAAATATATTACAGAATATTACCGGAGAAACTAAAAATATTCACACACCTAAAAATTTGACAACTAAATATATTACAAAATATTACCGGAACAACTAAATAAGCACGCATCATATTATTTAACATCTAAATAAATTACCAAATACTACCGGACCAACTAAATTATCGCACACCATTATTTCACATCTAAATAAATTACCGAATACTACCAGACCAACTAAATTATCGCACACCATATTATTTCACATCTAAATAAATTACCGAATACTACCGGATCAACTATAACCGAATATTCGAACACATATGCAAATATGACAGAGAAAATGCATGTTGAATGTTACCCTTGAAGCGTGCGAAACAACTCGGCCTTCAGTCACTGGAGCAGCACCACCACCAACACGACGAACACGCAGTCCACCACCACCTCCACCTCTACCACCACCACCAAGATCTATCCCATCAGTAGATCGAGGTTTCCCTTGCCTCCCCCGGCCCTCTAGAATGCAACTACAGTGGAAAATGGGCAAGAAATTGGCTAAGAATGGTGTATTAGTTTGGAAGTTTTTGGGTTGGAGAGAGAAGGAGAGGAGCAACGAAGAAGAATAGAGGAGGAGGAGGAAGAAGAAGGAGGCATCGCACGGCCGGCCTATGCTGCCTCCTATCGGCTATAGCGAAGCTGATAGGCCGGGCCGTCGGCGCCGCTGTGGCCGACTGCATGCGAGCCCGACCGATGGACCTCCGCGACGTGGCTTGGACACTAATCAGTGAACGCATGGCCGACTAGGCCGTAGTCGGCCTTGTTGTAGCTGAATGGGTTGTACTAGGCTTCGTCCAGACCGACTGGGCCCTATCCAGCTCAGCACGACCGACTGAAACCACTCGACTAAGCTGAAGCCGATGTCATATTATTTTTGAAAATAGTTGAGGCTACGTAATATTTCTCTAATTTAATAAAAAAATGTATTATTTTAAAAAATTAGCTTTTCTTCTATCCAGGCTCAAAGGGATCAAGATGGACTTTGTGACTAGAAACTTCCGTGTGCACCCACAAGCCATTATGGGCTCTAGCATAGCTGAGTATGTTGTGTGAGACCTTTCCGGGGGAGGCAGCAGTGTAGAGGAGTGTAGGTGAACCGGTCTACCCAGGGTTAGGAGGATCACTTCAAAAAAACTGTGTCTCGATCATCCAGTTCTCAAACACCAGGAAGTGCGAGGACAACAATGGAGGAGATCGAGTCTTGTGGGGAAAAGTGCACAAACCTTTGCAGAGTGTAAACCTAATCGATTAGCTGTGTCCTCGGTTACGGACAATTTGAGCTACTAGAAGTGAAGTTTTTGACTGATCTCATCATAGTAATGAATTTGGCATAATGATGAACTTGGAGAAATGATTTGAGTTGGAGGAACCAATCTCAACATTTTAAATGATTCTTTTGTAGTAATATTTTGATATTCTTTTGATAGCAGAGAAAAATCAGCTTTATGCAAATTAAACTTAGAACCTTCCACCAGCCATATTGCATGTAGAAGTAGGACCCTTTTATATTCTCATGTGTGACTTGCCAGTACATTCAACGTACTGACCTACATGGCTGCAACTTATCATGTTGCAGGATTTATACGACGAGTAAGTGATGCGTTGTAGGGTTATGTTGTCTACACTCAACTTGCCGTTGGCGTTGATGGGACTCCACACCCTTATGATTGTTTTTCTTGTGTTATATGAGGTATACTCGGGATCTGCATTATTTTTTTAACATGTGATGTTATGGTATTTCATCAATGTACTGTGTGTGCTAGCATACTAATCTAGGGATAGCACGGTAAGCACAGAGACTCCAATCCATTTTGGGTCGGGTCGCTACACCTTTAGCCTGAATAGCAAAGTATACTCGGCTTAATCATTAGCATACAAGCTTTAGTTGGCATGAGGTCTTTGAATCCAGCTCATGGAGAAATATGAGAACAACGACGACTCTAGGCGCTGCCAGAACTGGATTTTGAAAATAATCTCCACAACACTTGACTTTGGCATCCAGTGAGTACTGACTGATATATGTGATGACATGCTCCCTTCTTTTGGCCTCCTGAGTCGACATTGCCTTGCCCCGTGAGTGAAGTTGGCATCATCTGTAACCGAAGGATATGAATGGACAAAGTGACCGTCATCTCGCAAGTCAAATCTTTGATTTTTTGGATGACTTCTTTTGGATCTTGCAAGTAAAGAACAACAAGAGTTAGATATTATTTATGTACCAGACCCTTGATTAGTGGCCGACTCAATGATTAAGACGGCTTGCCGATATTGGAAAAAATGAGCATCAACTATACGAGTACAAGATGCACCATGATGAACATCGTCAGCCAGATGCCGAATTTGCCAACACAACAAATTCTTAGGGCGATATGCAAATATCGACCACGCGTCCTCATCTCAAAGGACCTCGGTACCCGTCCACCAAAGTGTGAATAACTGAAATAAATCAGCTGTTTCGGCTAGAGATAAATTCCATAGCGCCGACTTTGATGGTACGGTTGAAGAACATGGATGACGCGCCTCCCGAAGTCTCCTATAGTGAGATGAAAACCATCGTCTTCGCCTGATGGCTTCATGCTTGCCCTCCTTTACTCCCACCGGCTTCGCAATAGGAACTAGTACATCACTCTTACCTCGATGGCTTCCCTTGGGAACCCATGCCATGTTCCTCTTCTCTAACTCTTTGGCCCTGAGCTGCTTCAGCTTTCTTTCTTGCCAATGTGATAAGCCGAGTGAGTATCTCGGCTGTGATTTTGTTTCATGCGCCAACAATTCTTTCCTGACCTTGGGCACTTTTGAGTTGTCTTGTTCAAACTTGGCAATTGGATCTGTGAAAGTTACATGCTTCAACTCCTTGCCTCTAGCATCCAACGTCGAGTCGGCTGGCTCTTTGTCACTTGGAGTTAGATCTGAAACAGCACACTTGCGGCCATCCTTTTTCACTTGGTAAACTTGCTTGACCACCTCTATCTTCTTCGCTGATCTTTGGAATGGTTCTTTTTTGTTGAGCTGGTCGTTAACATGTGGTTGTTGGTCAAACGATGTTCCTCTTTGAGCTGCATAATTTTTGTGAGGCGTTCTAGCATAAAATGGATGGTGTGCTCTTGAGTCAGTCCCATGATTGATATGCATAGGAGTCGGCATGGGGAGGTATCCACGACATCGGTATTGTTGACCCAAGAGGAGAACATGGAGTTGGCTTGTTCAACTTCTCCTTTCACCAATCTTGGTCATCTGATTTACACCGTGGGGTGACTTTGATGCTTTTGTTTTACTCGGCCGATAAGCACTCTTTGCTTCACTTATCTTCTGATATTTTTCCAATAGTTGCATGAAACTGACTTTTGGCTTTTAACCTTTGTGCGTATCGCGGCCTTTGCTTTCTTTGGTTGTGCGTGCACCGGTCTTTGAATTTCTTTGTTGCCCCCAGTGCTACATGTCTCCATTGTAGCTTTGATGGAATTTTCATCTTCAAGATTGTTGTTGATGCACTTTTGAACAATTTCCTCACTCGAAGACTGGATACCATCATCATTCGCATATAACTATCCACCTTTAGATGAATCGGCTTGAGATAGCCGGGTCAACATTTGATCGCCATCAAGACCAACCTGAGCCGACTGGCCATATGCTCATGCCTCAACAAATTCCAATCGTCCGGTGTTGGCTGATTGTGCGAGTTGATGAATCACATTGTAGTCTTTAACATTCTGCTCGAGCGAACATTGCATTTGTTCTTGTCTTGACGGCTCGACATCATGATCACTAATAATAATAGGATTAGTCGGTGATGCACCTATGACATGATCACCTATGCCTGGACTGAAGGTACACTGCTCGTCCATTAACCAATACTGTGATACGGGCTTCGTAATCGAACAACCGAGTGCTGCTGACATAATGTCATCTGACTCGGCTATGCATCGATTTTTGTCCTCCTTTTCCGATGCTCTTGAATCGGCTATCCTGGAGAACTTTGAACTTGGCTTTATGTTTCTGAAACCAAAATAATTACAGAATATATGTCTCATCTAAGACCAAATGTTATACAAGCACGAAACAAACGAAGCTACCCATATAGATATGACATGTAGCTGTAGCAATGGGAAAAACTTTGGTTGTAATAAATTGTCACTATTAGCCATTCTGAATGGTATGATATGTTGACCGATACAATTAGTGACAAGATTACTTCTAAAAAATAAATCACTCTTTTCTATTGGTCTTTCAAAGTTTACTACAATGAACTTGCTAATGGAAGCATCAAAAACTATAATTTTGACTGAATCGTAAAATGAGTAAATTATCTGCTAGACGTACCTCTTTGACGATGTTGTTGGAATATGATGATTGCCCAACCGGAACAATGATTTGCTCCGACTCTAGATGATCTTCCAACACATCTTCCTCTTCTTCTGGATCACGTTTCTTATCATTCGGATTTCCTGAGTAGATTTCACTCGGACGCTCTATGTTAACCGAAATCTGCTCAGGTGCATGCTCTTGTTCTTGATATTCGTTAATTTCTTTGGCACAAAACTCATAGGGCAGCATGTAAGCTCCCTCATGTCCAAAAAAATCAGCACGGCCAATTTGTTGTGTTTATTGTTCCTTTGCTCGGCAAAGCTTGCATCCTTTGTTTTGGTACACTCCGCAATAACTGGCTTGATGCACTCGCCATGAGCCGACGCTGCACTTGGCTGGCTCGATGCACTCAGCCGGCTCGATGCACTCGGTATTAACTCTATGCACTCGACCTTAACCAACTCAATGCTCAATCTGATTTCAATAGAATCCACCATCGTCTTGGCTTTAAACGAACCATTCAACTCGGCTGTAGACGACTTAGTCATATTTGAATTGGTTTCAATCGAATCAACAGTATTAGCCGAGCCAATATTCTTTTGTTGATTTGCTTGCAAAGCTTCTTTTTTATCTTGCCTCAACATCGCAGAAGGGCCAACATGGTTGCTGCATGGAGGAATGGACTTGATGTATTCTTGCAAGTCTTCCTCTTCACTCTTCAAGTTGAGTGTTTCATAAGCCTGTCGATATTCTGCTGGTAATTCCTCAAGAGTCGGTGTGGTAAAATTGTCGGCATTACTCCCTGCAAGCTTTGGCTTGACCTTGTTCATACGGGCATATGTTTTTCTTTAAATCCGGCCCTGCTTGGATCGGCCTGCCCCCTAATGCTTTTAGGATCTTTCGGCAATGAATTGATGTTGCCGAAATATTGCAATTGTATAGGGGATGTATAACATGCTACAACGATAGGTGAAGACGCATGCACTGTTGTTGAATATTTTCTCTCGACAATTTGATCAATTGGCAACACTTCGTCTTCTTTCAAAACCCTGCCTCTTATTGCCTCATAATCATGAACCAACCCCTTTCCATGTTGCTCAAGGCAAAGAGCGGTAATCTTCTTATTTTGGGCTAAACATTTTAATGCAGCCAGAGCCACCTCATATTCTGCAATATTAGGCACATATGCTCATGAAGAATCTCCATTGGCCATAAACACGAAGGTGAGCTGAGTCATGAATATTTTTAGTTGCATATGCTGCTAAACAATTAATCTCATGAGGTGTAGTATATGATGACTGAGGATAACCGGCCAAATAAATAATGGAAGCATGGCCGATTCCCCCATCCATCGGCACGTTAGAGGATGAACCCGCATATTGCGAGCCGGCTGCCGATGGATAAAACTGTGAGACACCCTCATGTACATGAAGTGTCCTATATTGATCACTTGAACTCATCTTGTTGTTCATCGGCATATTGAAAGGTGTTGTCGATGCACTAAAGTTTGGATCCGTAAGTTGCATGTCGCGATTATGTAAATTTCAAGCTTCTTCAACAGAATAATTAGTTGGCCTTTGCTCGTTAGGGCTAGTCAACATGATATGTCCATTGGAAGATCTAGCAACACTAACATAATGGCTATTTGCATCTACGTAAGGAGATTGATGATACATGTTACCGTCGTAGATTGCAGCCGCTCTCCTCATAGCAAGAATAGACTGGAGACTGTTCGAAGCTTCGTCCCCAGCAGAGTTGCCAAAAAGTGTATTCGCACACGAACACGTCACATGTACCCTCGACATCGGAGGCGATACACTGTAGCTCACGTTGAAGGAGATCTGACTGGCAACGCGATACGCAGAATAGCCAGTGGATGCTTTTGTAGATCCGAGACCCCACACGCCCGGAAGGAACCCGTCAGGGCGCGCGGCGACTATGGGATGCCCTAGGTTGACCTAATCGCCCCTAGGGCCTCGTGGATTCGCTGCCCTCCAAACTTTAAGAACGACGAAGAACGAGAAGAAAGATACAAAGGTAGTAGATAGAAGTAGATGAACACAAAAGTATGATAGATTGATTGGTTCGATTGGTGTTGTTCAATCGGTCGTCACCTCTCATTTATTTATGAGGCAGATGGACTTCCCGTATAAGAAAAGGACTTCAAATCCCGTCCAAATCTTTCCAAAATTAACCAAACTCGAATTTAGGTAAGTCAGAGACATCAATTAGATTTTGGGGTCTCACATGTCACAAACGACCTCGGATGAAGATGAGCCCAAAAGAAATTAGACCGTTTCTACGAGACGAATAACTTTCATGTTAAACGTTTTTCGATTCAAGGCCATCTTCGGGGCCGAATTGCTCACGTAAAATATGTAATTAGTGGCGCTACCCATCAGACATCAACGTGCGTGATGGGGGCACGCCACTTTTTTGGCTCGTGGTAGAGCCGCACTCCGATGGCTCTACTTTTTGCATACAATTTTGGATTATGACAATTTTTATATCAAAATCGACCGTTTCGACGAGACGAAGACAATCCGTGTAGAACACTTTTTCATATGAGGCCATCTTGGAAGCGTAATTGTCCAAACAATATTCTGAATACAAAATCTTAGTACTTCGAGCACTGTTTCGGCCCTTTAGATGAGTTGGATGGTGACGATTCAAACATCAAAGTTTCTCATTTTGACGATACGGAACTTTGCCATGTTGAAACTTTTTCATCTAAGATAATCTTAACTATGTTTTCACCGTGCCAAAATTAGGTGTCAACAGCAACATACAAAGTTTTGGGACAAAATGAATTATATGATACTGAGCAAAATACAACAGAATCTATACCATATAAAGGCCACTATTCATGGTTTTTTAGCTGCACTTTTGTTTTGTTAGCTCAGACATAGCTCATTTTGACCCGAAACTTTAAACGTGAGTATAATGCTAGACTATTTTTGTCATATTTTTTTTCACATTTGTTGATTGTTTTACTATTTTTTGGATGCGCCTACACCCGTGTTTCAAAAATCCACACCGGGCTGTAATCACGAAGTTGGAACTTCTTTTTTCTAACTTGCAATTATAGAACTAATTTTTTCTAATTAATTTCTGGTTAAAATTTTGAAAATTCTTTCAATACAATGAAAAAAATGCAAAAGGTTTCTAGTAAAACGTGGGAAATCATCGAATCTCCCTCCTTTCCTTTCCGCCCAAACCACCCCCTCCCCCCGCCGCCGAGGCCTCCGTTCCTCATGGAAGCCGCTGCCGCTGCGAGCCCCGGTAGCTCGTCGCTGGAAGCCGTGGCCACCGCCTTCCAGTCCCGCGTCAACGAGCTCCAGGACCTCGCCCTTGCCCGCAACAGTGAGCTTTCTCTCCTAGCCCAACCCGGTCCCAGAGCCCTGGTCTGGACCCCCTAGCGCCGTGGGCCCTGACCCGTCATCTTCCCCGTACGCAGTGTACCCGGCAACGGCGGTGACCGACCTCACCGCCGTGGACACGTCGGTGACGGCCATGGAGGCACAGGTGCAGGCCATCCGCCGCCGCCTGCAGGAGGAGCTCGACGCCATCCCCAAGGCCAAGGTATCGTTCCGTGTCCATTGCACCCAAGATTGCCAGTTCTCGTTATCTATTTGGGTTGCGATCTGTTTCTGAATGCTAATTTTTCTGTTTCTCTGAGAAGCCGGTGTGGTAAATAGCAATCATGTAAAGGGAGACTAATATGGTAATTTTGCCATTTTCTTTGGAAGATTTAGGATTGCATGACGTGAGTAGGACTTGTTAAAGTGGTTGTGTACCTATCTCTTGTTCATACCCTCATTGTGGGGATGAGAGGCGCAAAAATGTGGATCGATGGTGATGTTTACGGGCTTGGTAAACTGGCTGTTCTTGTGGTGTTTTATTGATTTAAATCATAGGGCATGAATTGGGTTTTATAGATAGTACCAGTTATATATTTTTCGATAAAGGGCGTTCTATTATCTAAAAAATGTAGCATCAAGCGGATACAAAGCATTATGAGTGACACCCGGCCTCTGCATAACTAAGATGCACACAACCAATTCTAAAAAGTTTGACAGAAAGAAAAGAAACAAAAACGACAAAACGGCAACAGTAGAGTCCTATAGACCGACACTATGCCTATGTCGAAAGTGGTGGTGGGTCAATCCGGAGGTTATGCTGCCACCCATGTTGGGAAAAAACCTCCGTAGCCACCTGCTCCAATCGTGTACACACCGCCTTGAACAGCGGTTGGTACTCCGCTCGCTGTAGCGTAGACCACGTACGAAGCGAGTGCGTACACCGGAAAATAACCTGTAGAGGAGAAGCATTTTTGTCATTAAAAACCAAATCATTTCTACATAGCCATAGCGACCACATTAAGGCATACGCTCCCACCCTTATTAGCGTTTTGAACCTATTTGAAATACCGTCCAACCAATGACCAAAAATATTGGCAACACCTGTGGGCGGATACAAATTTGACGCTATTTGGATGACTGACCACATAGAACGTGCAAACTTGCATTGGAAAAAGAGGTGTTTGATTGTCTCGTCATGAGTACAAAAACAACACTTCTTACTCCCTTGCCAGTTGCGCCGTGCGAGGTTGTCTTTGGTTAGCACAACTCCCCTACGAAGATACCACATGAAGATTTTGACCTTTAGTGGAATCTTCGACTTCCATAGTTTCTTATTATTATTCACCGGTACCTCAGAATGCGTGAGTGCATGGTACATGGAGTCTACTGTGAAAGACCCCGATGTAGTAAGGTTCCAGCGAAACACATCCCGGCCTTGTGTCAGGTTAATCGAATCCAGCCTGGACAATAGATTATGCCATGACGTAAGGCGAGGCTCAATCAAATCCCGCCTGAACGAAATATTCGGCGGGGATGAACTGAGCACCTACGCAATAGTATTATTCTTCTCGCGAGCAATGATGTACAAGGCTGGATATTGTTCTCGAAGATTGGCATTGCCTAGCCAGATGTCTTCCCAGAAACGAATCTCTGACCCGTCCTTTATCGCGAAAGACCCAAAGCGAAAGAGATGTTTCTTTGCCGCCACTAGGCCAGCCCAAAAGTGAGAGTCTCTAGGTTTCCAATATGCCTGAGACACCGCCTTTTGGCCTAAATACTTGTTGCGCAGCATGGTTTGCCAAACACCATCCTCAGTAAGTAGTTTGAACAACCATTTACTAAGTAGGGCCTCATTCTTGACCTATAGGTCATGAATTCCAAGGCCACCTTGGTCTTTCGGTCTACAAACCACACTCCATTTGGCCCGTCTGTATTTTTTCTTTTCCCCGTCTCCTTGCCAAAAGAATCTGGATCTAAAATAGTCCAATCTTTGCAAGACCCCTTTTGGTAGTTGGAAGAAAGAAAGCATATAGAGAACCATATTTGTGAGGACGGAGTTAATCAAAACCAACCGTCCCCCAACTGAGAGCAGCTTTCCTTTCCAACTGCTCAACCGTTTCTCTAGACGCTCCTCTACATGCTTCCACTCGCAATAGTGAGACGCCGATAGTGAATCCGTATTCCCAAATACCTAATCGGGAATTGGCCATGCATGCAACCAAACAGGTCAGCCTAATCGGCTGCCGACTCAACGGCTGCTCCGAAGCAGAACAGTTCGCTTTTATGGAAGTTAATTTTAAGACCCAACATTTGCTCAAATGCCGAAAGCAATAGTTTCATGTTTCGAGCCTTGTCCAGGTCATGTTCCATAAAAAGAATTGTGTCATCTGCATATTGCAGAATAGAGAGGCCACCATCCACAAGGTGTGGCACTACTCCTGCAATCTGGCCATCCTGTTTAGCATGCTCAATCAGAATAGCCAACATGTCAGCAACAAGCCAACAATGTTAAATAACATTGGGGACATGGGGTCACCCTGCCGCAGTCCTTTTTTTGTCTGAAAGTAATGGCCTACATCATCATTGACTTTGATGGCCACACTACCTCCAGTTACAAAGTTTTGGATCCACTGGCACCATTTATCGGAGAAACCTTTCATCCTTAGGGCCTGTTGGAGGAAAGACCATCTGACCTTGTCATATGCTTTTTCAAAGTGAATTTTGAATACTACTCCACTCATGTTTTTCCGGTGCATTTCATGAACGGTCTCATGCAGGATTAAAACCCCATCGAGTATATTCCTTCCTTGCATGAACGCCGTTTGAGATGGTCGGACCACATGTTCAGCCACCGAGTTTAACCTATTTGTAGCCACTTTGGTGAAAATCTTAAAGCTGACATTAAGGAGGCATGTTGGTCTGAACTGTTGGATCCGTTCGGCCTCCTTAACCTTCGGCAACAAGACAATCTCGCCAAAGTTAAGTCTGAATAGATCAAGTCTGTCGGCATGAAGACAACTGAACAATTCCAGAAGGTCAGTCTTGATGATATCCCAGAAATTCTGATAGAATTCTGCGGGGAAGCCATCAGGTCCTGGAGCTTTGTTGTGTTCCATTTGGAACACCGCCGCTCTCACCTCCTCTTCTGAGAATGGTACCGTAAGGATATCGTGAAATTGGAGAACATATTACCAGGACGTGAGATCAAAATCCAATCTGAGTTCATGTGAGGAGGAGAAATCAGTGAGATAGTAGAAGAGATACAGGAGGAAGAAGAACATAGACAGGAAATTTCATCTCATTTATCCGGTTCCTTTTTCTTCAGCTGCTGCTGCTTCTGCAGCTTCCAGTAGAGGCATCGGTCCATGTCCGTCTGAATTCCGAGCCACACTCCATGACCACTGAGCCCAATACATATGCGGGATACATATGCAGGATGGGTGTTACATTAGCGCTCCCCGCCAAAACATTGCTTGCCCCCGTGCAGTGGCTTGTTCCCCTAGCACTATCCTGTAGCAGCAAATGTATAAAACTTCTCAGCCATGAAACTCTGCCACCTCACTTCCTCCAGCTGCAATAACCGTTGTCACTGTTCCAGAAACAGTTGACTCTATGCCAGGATCCCATGGCATCTGAAATGGTCTTTCAGAAATAATCGACCAGAAGACAGAATCCTATGGCCTGTGCTGATTTTTCATTCCTAAGCCGATCAATGGACATGCATCCTTGCACCTGTCTATTCGCTTTAGCACCTGAAACAGTGCCAACAGTGCCCACTGCCAGTCTGAATATCTTTCACACTTACATCTTTATCAAAAGAAAACTGGTCATCTGACTAAATAGTGGAAATTTCGAATTACTAAGTGAGGCCAGAACAACCTCCCTTTCATTTCACTCAAGTATTTAGGTCCACTGCTTAGAATTCCACATGCACTTCCCTGCTCTTCTGCCAGTTCATTTGCTATATCTGTGGAAACATGTGCTGAGTGCTAACGGAATATCTACTAGACATAATTTGCTTGCGTACAAAATCACGATGATTGCATCATCTCCCAGAATGAGGGTAAACAAGGTGCAGACTCAAGCTTTGGTCCAACTCAAGTTGCACTTCTATGAAGCCAACAACCCCACTAAACATGTGTTAAACCTTGTAAGAACAGTCCGTAAGCAACCATAATTTTCCTGCATTGTTGATGTCACAAAAGCAGAGAACTGCCAAGAAACATGTCAGGATCAGGATTATCAGCCAAACATTTCTGTTCGACTAGTCTTGACTAGTCATGCAACTAGTCTAGTTGTCTCAATCTGATTGTCGACTAGCTTCTTCGTAGACTAGCTCGTTGAGTCGAGCGGTGGAGCGACTAGTCATCGACTAGTCCAGACTAGTCTAGGTGTTTTGAGTCGATCAACTCAATTTGGGAGGGATAAGTGAGCAGCGCTCAGCCCGCAGGAGGGAAAAAACTGCAACCCTAGCTTTCCAGGATCGCTCCACAGTGAGCCGCCTCACCTGGGACTAGGCCGCCACCACCGCCCATTGACCCGCTGCTGCCGCTGCCGCTGCCACTCACCACCGCCGCCAGCGGTGGCCAGGAGCATTACGACGCTCTCCCTCCGCTGGATCCACCCCTCTGCTGTTGTGCTCCTCCCCTTGCTGTTCTCCTATGCTGATGTGATCCTCCTCTGGATCAACTCAATCTTATTGTATATTGTACTGTAATATATGGTATATACTAACTCCCTCTGTAAAGAAATACAAGTGTATAGATCACTACTTATATTTCTTTACAGAGGATTTGCAAAAAAAAAATATTTCTTTACAGAGGGGGCACATACTAGGTATTAGTAGGTGAGTACTACAGTACCATGTCGACTAGTCCAGCAGTAGTCTAGACTAGTCACTATTAGTCTATGAGTGTTAACCTTGGCTTGACTCGTCGACTCCTTGATTCGTAATCCTTTCCAGTTATCAAAACAAACACATGACACCAGACTAAATCCCCCAAGACAGTATTTCCCTGAGCAACTGCTATATCCGACATTCTCTTGGGATCACCGTTATTGTGGCAGGCCATTGTGGCTCCACCTTCGAACCACCTGCGCTCAACTCACATCGTATGTCACACTGTCAGAATTCTTGGCGAGTGGCTCCACTCTTGTACCGCTCATGCTCATCTCACATGACATGGATTGCTGTTGATAGGTATGATGTGTCCCAAAATCTCGTGGAGTTTCCTAATCCCACACAGCATTCTTCAGAGAAACTTCACCGAGTACCTGGCAGTTAGCAACTGCATCGCCTCCCCTGTTGCCTAACACATCAAACGTCCCATTGAACACTTGCACACTTGAGCGCCGGGAAGAGTGGGTGTGGTTCTGGCTGGGCATCAGACAGGTGATGGGCTGGATGACGACCCATGACCACTGAGCCCAGTACATAGGCAGGTGTTACAAGGACTTGGCTGATATTTTATTTATTGAGGGCTAATTTTTTGCTTGCCCCGAGCTTCCCTGAACCTAATTTTGTTCAATGTGTTGTCGAAAGACATTGCTACTTTTCATTGTGGCTTCCTCAAATTCTGATGCAGAAACTAGTGGAGAAGTCCTTGAAGCAACAGCAGAAGTTGCAGCATATGCTTGCAAACATGCCACCTGGGATGCGTGAGGATATCGTTGCTACTCCTCTGGAACAAAGCTTGTCAGATTACTTGATGCTATTACCTATATCTGTTGTCTTTACCTTCATTTGGTGACAAGAATCATGCTGTTTACGTTACAGGATGTTGCCCGAGTGCTTTAATTTTAACACAGCTGTTCCAGAATTTCTGGACTCTGATTTTAAGATTAAGGAAGAGCCAGTTGCAGCTCCCAAAGTAAATATTTCTTTATGTGTTGCACCATTCACTGATCTTAGCTACGATTGTTTCAGCAGGAGTTTTTTTTTCGTTGAACTAATGCTTCTTTTGTTGCTGAGAAGAAGGGGAAAGGGTCAGCACCTCGTTGGTATATATCCACTGAGGAGCTTGATTCATTGTCATCGTGAGTCCTCAGTTGCACTTGTAGCTTCAATTCATTATCACTGCTGCATATAACCGCAGCATCCACTTTTGATTATCTGCTTCTGGTTAAGAGGCTTATTCATACTTGTAATCTGTCTGCAAGAGAGCTTCTGATATATACATGCAAGTGCTACTTCTTTCAGCACCACGCTGCATACTGATGTGTGCATGCTCCTCCTTTTCCTTTCTGTACAAATACTAAGAGTTGCTAGCTGAATGTTGTGTGATTTACGCAGAGCCAAGACATGGGATAGTGTCGATGAATCTGCTCTGTCAAATCTGCTTTGTTTGCATAGCATAAACTTTCTGTGCCTGTAGACCTCACATGTACCAAGGAAGGAATTTGGTTTATTATTGTCATCCAGTCACCAAGGTCACGACATGTCTGAGTATTAAATTGACCCATGTTAAAACTCAAATGTCACACCTGCATCACCAATGGTTGATGCGGTGGACGTGTGATGGTGGGACCCTGCTGCCATGTGGCATGGGCCCACCCGTGGGTGCGTGTGGTTGGGTATTTAGCCAGCTGTAGCCAGTAGGCAAAGGCAGGCGCGATTTGTATCTGAACCTGATCTTCTCACCTACTCTGTACTCTCATCTTCCTTGGCAAGAAATCCCTCTTCCAAGCCTGATCTCATCCCCTTCCCCTCTCCGATCCGATCTGAGCAATTGGGTCTGTGACAGTTGGTATTCAGAGCCTTGATTCACCCACCCCACAAAATTTTCGCCGCTGCGCCCCCTTTCCTCTCGATCGGCCGTAACATCCACCGCTGCGGGTGTGGTCTTGCTTCGGTGAGATCCACACGAAATCCCCAGCGGGGTTGGCCGGATTTGGAGCGAGGCAACGACGCCATCTTCCAAACCATCCGCTCAAACCCGCCATGTCGGAATCCACCGGAGAGCTCAAAATGATGATCCAGTCCCTGCTGTCGAGATTCGATGAGCAAGCTCGCGGGCGACAAGCATCTCGAGGCACAGCTTGCGTTCAACACGCAAGTTTCCACCGATCTGGCGCATCTCCGCAAGCAGCTAGACCTCATGCATGCGGACGTCGACGAGGTTCGGCATCACCGCGATCTACCACCGTCCCCGACCGCCGCCGCGCATCAGCGGCAGCAAGCGGCGTGCGCACATGACGGCGAGCCCCAGGCGTCTTCGTTCACCTCCCTGGAGCAACCACGCGGGCCGCTCACTCAAGGCCCCACGGCGCGCCTCACCAACGCCGGACCGCCGCTGCTTCCCACGCGGCCATATCCGCTGTTCGCCGGCACGGGCCCGGCCGCAGCACAAACTACGGCACGTGGCGTTCACTACGGGCAAACCGAGGAGTACACGGTCAAGCCCCCCAAGCACGACTTCCCGCGCTTCGACGGCGACGCCCCCAACCTCTGGATCGACCGCTACATCGCGTACTTCGACTTGTACCGCATTCAGCTGCACATCTGGGTCACCACGGCGACGCTCTACATCGAGGGGCACACCACGCATTGGCTACAGGCGTTTCGCCAGACTCATAGATCCCCAACCTGGGACGAATTCACGGTGGCGCTCATCAGTGAGTTCGGCCCGGATGAATTTGAAGTGGAGATGCACAAGTTACTGCAGCTTCGGCAGACCGGCACAGTCGCAGAGTACAAGATGGAGTTCGAAGCTCACATGTACCACTTGCTCGCCCTCGACGCGACGCTCAACCCCAAGCTCTTCGTCACCCAATTCTTGTTGGGCCTGCGCGACGATCTGCGAGCGGCGGTCCGCCTTCAAGAGCCCACGAGCATCACCCGCGCCGCTGTACTGGCCCGGATCGTGGAAGAAGAGGCAGGTCATCAGCGCCCTCGCCCGCGCATCATTCCAGCGGGTCGACCACCGCTACCCCCCTGCCCCAACCACCGCGGGCCGTGGGCGCTCCACGGCCAGGGGGCGGCGCCCTGCCCAACGACGAGCTGGCCCGCGAACGCCAACTGTGCGACCATCGGCGTGCCAACGGTCTCTGCTTCAAGTGCGGAGATCGTTACTCGCGTGAGCACCGGTGCAAGCAGGCCACACAGCTGCTCACGATCCATGTCGGGGACTATGGTGAGGTGCTCAGCGATGACGCAGTCCATGGCCTGGACTTGCTCGACGCACCAGCACAAGAGTCGGCTCCTGAGTGTTGTGTGCTCTCCACGCACGCCGTCGCGGGGACCGAGTCACCACGCACCATCCTCCTTCGCGCGCTCGTCGGCAATCAAGTCATGTTGCTATTGGTGGACTCCGGCAGCACGCACAACTTCATATCCACGACATTCACCGATCGCATCAAGGCCACCACCGTCGCCGTGCTGGCGGTAGAGGTGCGCGTCACCAATGGGGAGCGCATGACCTGTAACAGCATGGTCCAAGGGCTTCAGTGGTGGATTCAAGGACACACGTTTCACACGGACATGCGACAACTGGCATTGGGGGCCTACGACGGAGTGCTCGGCATGGACTGGCTCGAGCAGTTCAGTCCGATGAGCTGCCACTGGCTCGAGAAGACACTGACGTTCGTGCACCAAGACGCCACGATCACCCTGCAAGGTGTTCAACCGAAGGACCAACAGGCGCTGGAAGCGTTCGAGCCCGATCAGCTGCGCAAATGGAAAGCCGACAACGACATCTGGTACATGGCAGTGATGGACCTACCCTGCGCCACGGAGCCCCAAGCCACCAAGGTGCCGCCTAGCGTGCAGGGCGTTCTGGACGACTTCGCCGACGTGTTCGCTGACCCAAAAGGCCTGCCGCCACATCGTTGCTACGATCACGCCATCACGCTGGTGGAAGATGCGCGCCCCGCCAACTCCAGACCCTACCGCTACTCGCCGTTGCAGAAAGACGAGATCGAGCGCCAGGTCGAAGAGATGCTGTGGTCGGGCGTCATAGAGCACAACATGAGCCCTTCGCAGCGCCTGTGCTTCTCGTCAAGAAGAAGGACGGCACGTGGCGCTTCTGCGTCGACTACTGGCGGCTCAACGACGCCACGGTCAAAAACAAGTTCCCGCTACCGATCGTAGACGAACTGCTCGACGAGCTGGTCGGCGTGGCTTTCTTCTCCAAGCTCGACCTCCGCGCCGGATATCATCAGATCCGGATGCGCGCCGGGGACAAAGAGAAGACGGCGTTCAAGACGCATCATGAGCATTTCCACTTCAAAGTCATGCCGTTCGGCCTGACGAATGCCCCGGCCACCTTCCAGTGCTTGATGAATGCCATCTTCGCCAAGTACGTTCGTAATCATTTTTTTGGATGACATCTTAGTCTTCAGTGAGACGTTGGAGGAGCACGTGGAACACCTGCGCCTCGTCCTCGCCCTGCTTCGGGAGCACCAGTTGTACGCCAAGGGATCCAAGTGTTCGTTCGCGCAAGGCAACATCTCATACCTCGGCCACATCATTTCCAAGGACGGCGTCGCGACAGACCCGGAGAAGACACAAGCCATGCTGGCATGGCCTACACCGACCACGGCGACCGAGCTCCGGGGCTTCCTTGGCCTCACCGGCTACTACCGCAAGTTCATCGCGCACTACGGCATCATCGCCAAGCCGCTAACCAGCCTCTCGACCAAGAAGGGCTTCGAGTGGACAGAACGGGCGCAGGTGGCATTTGATCTGCTCAAACGAGCGATGGTGACCGTGCCCGTGCTCGCGCTCCCAGACTTCGCGCGCCCGTTCTCCATTGAGACGGATGCGTGCGACACGGGCGTCGGTGCGGTGCTGGCGCAGGAGGGCCACCTCGTGGTGTTCTTCAGCAAGGCTCTCGGCGTGCGCAACCAAAAGCTATCGGTGTACGAGAAGGAGTTCATCACCGTCATGATGGCCGTCGTTAAGTGGCGCGCCTACCTTCAGCGGGGACCATTCACCATCATCACGGATCACAAGAGCTTGTGCAATCTCCAAGACCAGCAACTGGCGACTGATCTGCAGCGGAAGGCCATGGCGAAACTAGTGGGCCTCCAGTTCAAGTTCCGCTACCGCCGCGGCAGCGACAACGGCGCCGCCGACGCTTTGTCCCGCGTGGGCGCGGCACTGAACCTCGACGCACTCTCGCTCTGCCAGCCCGCATGGGTGCAGGAGGTGGCCAACTCCTACGCCACGGACGCCGATGCACAGGAGCGCTTGGCGCGGCTGGCAGTCATCAGCCCCGACGACGACGGGTTCGAACTCTACAAGGGGCTCATTCGCAAGCAAGATCGGTTGTGGATTGGCAAGAACATGACACTCCACACCAAGATCATCAACGCCTTGCACGACAACGCGGTCGGCGGTCACTCCGGCACGACAGCCACCTACCAGGGCGTCAAGCTCTTCGTGTGGGAGGGCATGAAGGGCGACGTCGCGGATTACGTGCGCCAGTGCCAAGTTTGCCAGCACGCCAAGCACGAGTAGAGCAAGACGGCGGGCATGCTGGCCTTGTTGCCAGTACCAACAGCACCATGGCACGACCTCACCATGGATTTCGTGGAGGGGTTGCCGAAATTGGAGGGCTTCGACTCGATCATGGTGGTCGTGGACAGGCTCACCAAGTCCGCGCACTTCATCCCGCTTCGGCATCCCTTCACCGCCCCGCAAGTGGCTAAGGTCTTCTGGGATCATGTCGTCAAGCTCCACGGCATCCCGAGCTCCATCGTCTTCGATCGCGATCGCGTCTTCACCAGCGCGCTCTGGCGGGAGCTCTTCGCCAGTGCGGGCACCAAGTTGCTCTACTCCACAGCTTACCACCCCCAGACGGACGGCCAGAGCGAGAGGGCCAACCAATGCATGGAGATGTACCTGCGGTGCGCGGTACACGATGTGCCCCGACAATGGCGGCGCTGGCTACCTACAGCGGAGTTCTGGTACAACTCGTCCTTTCACTCATCCATCAAATGCTCTCCTTTCAAGGCGCTCTATGGAGTCGACCCCAACCTTGGCGCCATGGCACTATGGGACAACAAGTCCACGCCGGTCATCGACGGCGAGCCTTGGGACTAGGGAGTGCACACGGCGCGTCTGCGCGAGCACATTCTGCGCGTTCAACATCGTTTCAGGAAACAGGCCGATCAAAACCGCACTGAGCTTTCCTTCGAAGTTGGCGACTCCGTCCTACTCAAGCTTCAACCATATGTGCAGTCGTCCGTCGCCAACCGTCCCTGCGCCAAGCTGGCGTACAAGTTCTTCGGGCCGTTCACGGTGCTCGACAAGATCGGCAAGCTAGCATACAAGTTGGAGCTCCCGGCGGACAGCAAGATCCATCCCGTCTTTCATGTGTCGCAGCTCAAGCCGTTCACCCCCAACTACACGCCGGTCTTCTCCGAGCTACCGTGGCCACCAGACCTTGCCGGCCACGACAACGAACCTGCGGAGATTGTCGAGCGACGCGTGGTCAAACACGGCAACAGTGCTCTCGTGCAGATCAAGGTCCGCTGGACGAACGACGACCTGGGAAGATTATGACACGCTCCGTCGCCGATTTCCGCAAGCACCAGTTGGGGCGACCTTCCGGCCGACGACACCGCGCAGGACACGAGTTCTGAAGAGGGCGCCCATTCTGAAGGAGTGGGGAATGTCACACCTGCATCACCAATGGTTGATGCGGTGGACGTGTGATGGTGGGACCCCGCTGCCATGTGGCATGGGCCCACCCGTGGGTGCGTGTGGTTGGGTATTTAGCCAGCTGTAGCCAGTAGGCAAAGGTAGGCGTGATTTGTATCTGAACCTGATCTTCTCACCTACTCTGTACTCTCATCTTCCTTGGCAAGAAATCCCTCTTCCAAGCCTGATCTCATCCCCTTCCCCTCTCCGATCCGATCTGAGCAATTGGGTCTGTGACATCAAAAGAGGGTTTCAGGCTAATTTGCTAAAATATAATAGCTACAGTGCAGATGCCAATGGAAACATATAACATTCTTTAGTGAACATGCAAATTCTCTTTCCCTCGTCTCGGATGACAGTGATTAAAATGTAATACTAGCTTTCTTTAATAGGATATCCCATTTTGTTACTACAGGTACATGAGGGGGAGGCTAACATTGGAGAAGGTTAACATTTCGATAAACGAGGTGGCTACATATGCAGATGCTAATGCTCATCTTGTTGCATGTCCTAAGAAAAAGGTTTCCCTTTTGTACCCCAACTTGACGCTGATAAATAATTATTTCTAGTTCTCAACCACTCTAAATTTTCTTGCAGTTATCAGAAGACACATGGGAAAAAGCTTTGGTAAGAGTTCTCAGCATTGCTGTTAATCTGATTTTCTCATGTAGAAAATCATATCGTAATTTCTGCTTAGGAACTAAGGGACATAGCTGCCACTGAGGCAGTGAAGGGGAAGCATTTCTTCCTGGAAGCTGATATAAAGGGGCCTGGGCTAAAACTTGATCACACAGGCAAAGCTATCCTTACCGTGAGTATTTGCAGCTTTAACCACTTGGGTTGAAACCTTATAGATTATTTTTATTCTTTATAATCACAGAAGGTGATCAAAATCATGAATCGTTTTGCTACTGCAATTGTTCTTCTGATTATTGTATCCATAGTTCAAATAAGTACCTGAAAAATAACCAGCAAGCACATTGACAAATTCCGGTAGTCATCAATCATGATGAAAAGAAAATTCTACTCTGAAATAAACATCTATTTAAGTTGCATGCACTTTTTCTTTCTGGCTTCATACAAACTTCATGCGCATGAATATGTTAAGAATAGTTTGAAAAGATGGATATGTTACATCAACTGCAAACATATCTGTTTGACACAAAAACCTGCTAATTATAATATGTTCTTTTCTGTCTGTAGCTTGATACATTTTCTTCTGCTAATTCATCATCCACTGTTAACCAGGTCCTTCGTCATCTTGGCCGCATCCATGAAACCCGGATTGGGCATCATCGGGTCTTCATACTTTCAAAACAATGCTAAATGAAGGGGTTGTTATAAGCATTAAGATTTGATATGGTATATGGCCGTGGCCACGCATTCTTGCAGCCTGTTTGTTACGGCCTAGTTTGGTCTGCAATTGTAGTAGCCTCAGTGTAATTTCCAACGAATGACTGATTCAGTTGTAATACGTTCGTTTCTTCATTTTTTTTATGGGAGTTCGTTCCTTCTCCTTACTACAGACATGCAAAGCTTTTGCGTGTTCTTACTTAGACAACAAGGTTAACAACCCCCCTGAAAGAAACTACACTGGCCGAACATGATTCTGGGCTGTCGGATCAAAGATGGATGTTACATATTGCAGTGGAGGGATCTCAGGCCCTCAATATACACTAGAGGCTAACTCAGCACATTGCTGTGATGTTTTTCACTTGCAGGATTAACTCTTTTTTCTTCAGTTGGTTATTGTGGTTGGTTGTTTCATTTTGGGTTTGTCTATGTTGGCTTGGGTTTTAATTATGTCCTTATGTTTTTTTTTCATTTGTATGTCTTTTGGGCTGCTTTTGCAGACGATATTTGTTCTAAGAGGAGTGAAGCTATCAGGTGTGTAGTTTTGGCCAGCTGATGACCGTTATGTGAGTCTCTTGGAAGCTTTTTTATCACGTTGAAACAGTGGAATTGCTGCTACTATAATGCTCACATGAGCCGACACATGAAGCTCTCTAGCTTAGCCTGGCTCCTTGCTCAATTAATTTTCCGCTCGCTCCACCGCTAGGTCGACAAAAACCAAATATCATATTTTTCTATTTGGAGCAGTTCATTAAATAAAAAAAAATCACGTTTTTAAGAAATCATAGATTTTTAAAATGTTGCAAATAAAAAAAACTTCCTCGGATCCAAAATAATTGTCGCAGTATTCAACTAAGCTTAGTTCAAGCTTAGTCCAAAACTGCGACACTTATTATGGATTGGAGTGAGTAGGAACTTTTTAAAAAGTTCGTGAATCTGAAAATTATTCGTAGATTTCAAATAATGTCTATGTATTTAAAAAGGTTTCACTTAAAAAATATTCATGAATTTAAAAAATGTTCATAGTTTTCTTAAATGTTCACGGCTTTTAAGAAGTATTCATGAATTTAAATGTGAAAAAATAATAATAAAATTGCAGGAAAAAGGAAAGAGCAATAAAAGATCGAAAGAGAAACTATTAAAACCAATGGAAAACGCAAAAATAAAAAACATAGGCAATACCTTTTCAAAACCCAAAAGTCCGTTCAGCCCTACGATACAAACCCTTGTAGGCAGGGCCTATAGCGCCTCCCACAACCCCCGACACAACAAGAGTTCAAACCTAGGGAGCTTAGTATCTTAGTAGATAAATAGATAGTCAGATAGAACCACCTCAAGTTTTTCATACCCAATCACTTCGTCTTTAGTAAATAATACGACTACCTTCTCTCCTATTAGTTTTACAGCACACCAACCATGGAAGGAAGAGTCAGAGGCATTCCTTTAAGGTACTACCTTAAACCTCACACCTGTCCAGGGGCCGTAAGCTGATTTTTCATTTGCCTTCGAACTCAAGATATGTTGAGAGATTTCAGGAAGGTGATTGAACATTGTAATAGGGAATCAAATGTGGTAGCAAACATGAACTAGCTAGATGGGGTAGTGCTAATAACCCTGCTCAATGGTTAGAGGCTTCGCCTGAATTTATTCTAAGATCTATCACAGAGGACGTAATTTTGATTTGAGTTTAATAAAGCTAGCCATAAGGCCTTCCCGTAAAAAAACTCCTACCCCGACATCAGCTACCCAGTCACGGCTGTCAGGCTATGAAGCTGTGACGCCTACGTCCACATCTAGTACCGGGGGATCGGGTGGACACGGCCTAGTGACTGCCATCGGCTGCCGTCGAGAAAGCCTCGGTTAATGACATCTGGCCTTGGCCCGAGCAAGCCCAAACAACACCATGCCCGTGGCCATCGACACCGACCCGTCTAATGAAAGAACGGCCCTCCTGGAGACGCCTCGACCCAATCCGGACGCCATCGCATGAGAGCGCCACCCCGACCGACCTGCAAGATCCCGCCTTGGCATGAACAGAGGTGGACGTATTATAAGTTCCCACTTCATTATAAAATTTGTAGATTGTCCTAGCTTATGCATCTCACCATCTTTCCCATGTTCTTCCATGTTAACCATGTTGGGAAACGTTGCATGGAAAACAAAAAAATTTCTACGCACACGCAACATCTATCCATGGAGATGCATAGCAACGAGAGGGGAGAGTGTGTCTACGTACCCTCGTAGACCGTAAGCGGAAGCGTTTGACAACGTGGTTGATGTAGTCGAACTTCTTCGCGTTCCAACCGATCGAGCACCGAACGTACGGCACCTCCGCGTTCAGCACACGTTCAGATCGATGACGTCCTCCGCCTTCTTGATCCAGCAAGACGGCGAGGTAGTGGATGAGTTCCGGCAAAACGACGGCATGGTGACGGTGATGGTGAAGTGATCTCCGTAGGGCTTCGCCTAAGCACTACGAAAATATGACCGGGGGTGTAAACGGTGGAGGGGAGCGCCGCACACGGATAAGATCATGTTCTGGTGTGCTAGGCGCCCCCCCTCCCACATATATATAGGTGGTGGGAGGAGGGAGCAGCCAGGAGGGCGCCCCAAGTAGGCCGAATCCTACTTGGGGTCCTCCCCCAAGTGGCGCCCCCTTCCTTATTTGGAGTGCGGGAGGAAGGAAGGAGGAGGTGGCGCCCCCCCTTTCCTTTCTCTCCTGAGGAGGGAAAGGCAGGAGGGGCCACCCCTCCCCTTTCCTTCTTCTAGGGCCGACCAGCCAAGGGAAGGGGCGCACCAGCCCCCTTGTGGGCTGGTCTGTCCCCCCTTTGCCCCATAAGGCCCATACACTTGCCGGGGGTGCCCGGAACCCCTTCCGGTGACCCGATGAGTACCTGGTGCACTCCAAAACTATTCCGGTGTCCGAATACCATCGTCCTATATATCAATCTTTACCTCTCGACCATTTAGAGACTCCTCGTCATGTCCATGATCTCATCCGGGATTCCAAAGAACATTCGGTCACCAAAACATATAACTCATATAACACTATATCGTCAACGAACGTTAAGCGTGCGGACCCTACGGGTTCGAGAACTATGTAGGCATGACCGAGACACCTCTCCGGTCAATAACCAATAGCGGAACCTGGATGCCCATATTGGCTCCTACATATTCTACGAAGATCTTTATCGGTCGAACCGTTATGACAACATACATAATTCCCTTTGTCCATAGGTATGTTACTTGCCCGAGATTCGATCGTCGGTATCTCCATACCTAGTTCAATCTCGTTACCGGCAAGTCTCTTTACTCGTTCCATAATACATCACCTCGTAACTAACTCTTTAGTCATTTGCTTGCAAGCTTATGATGTGTATTACCGAGAGGGCCCAGAGATACCTCTCCGATACTTGGAGTGACAAATCCTAATCTTGATCTATGCCAACTCAACAAACACCTTCGGAGATACCTGTAGAGCATCTTTATGATCACCCAGTTACGTTGTGACGTTTGATAGCACATAAGGTATTCCTCCGGTATCCGGGAGTTGCATAATCTCATAGTCGGAGGAATATGTATTTGACATGAAGAAAGCAATAGCAATAAACTGAACAATCAATATGTTAAGCTAACGGATGGGTCTTGTCCATCACATCATTCTCCTAATGATGTGATCCCGTTATCAAATGACAACACATGTCTATGGTTAGGAAACCTTAACCATCTTTGATCAATGAGCTAGTCTAGTAGAGGCTTACTAGGGACACGGTATTTGTTTATGTATTCACACATGTATTTAAGTTTCCGATCAATACAATTCTAGCATGAATAATAAACCTTTATCATGGATAAGGAAATATAAAATAACAACTTTATTATTGCCTCTAGGGCATATTTCCTTCAGTCTCCCACTTGCACTAGAGTCAATAATCTAGTTCACATCGCCATGTGATTAACACCCATAGTTCACATCGCCATGTGACTAACACCCAAAGAGTTTACTAGAGTCAATAATCTAGTTCACATCGCCATGTGATTAACACTCAAAGAGTGCTAAGGTGTGATCATGTTTTGCTTGTGAGAGAAGTTTAGTCAACGGGTCTGTCACATTCAGATCCGTATGTATTTTGCAAATTTCTATGTCTACAATGCTCTGCATGGAGCTACTCTAGCTAATTGCTCCCACTTTCAATATGTATCCAGATTGAGACTCAGAGTCATCTGAATCAGTGTTAAAGCTTGCATCGACGTAACCCTTTACGATGAACTCTTTATCACCTCCATAACCGAGAAATATTTCCTTAGTCCTCTTAGGTAACTAAGGATAATTTTGACCGCTGTCCAATGATCTACTCCTGGATCACTATTGTACCCCCTTGCCAAACTCATGGCAAGGTACACAATAGGTCTGGTACACAGTATGGCATACTTTATAGAACCTATGGCTGAGGCATAGGGAATGACTTTCATTCTCTCTCTATCTTCTGCCGTGGTCGGGTTTTGAGTCTTACTCAACTTCACACCTTACAATACAAGCTAGAACTCCTTCTTTGACTGATCCATTTTGAACTTCTTCAAAACTTTTGTCAAGGTATGTTTTTTGTGAAAGTCCTATTAAGCGCCTCGATCTATTCCCATAGATCTTGATGCCCAATATATAAGCAGCTTCACCGAGGTCTTTCATTGAAAAATTCTTGTTCAAGTATCCTTTTATGCTATCCAGAAATTCTATATCATTTCCAATCAACAATATGTCATCCACATATAATGTCAGAAATGCTACAGAGCTCCCACTCACTTTCTTGTAAATACAGGCTTCACCGTAAGTCTGTATAAAACCATATGCTTTGATCACCTCATCAAAGCGTATATTCCAACTCCGAGATGCTTGCACTAGTCCATAGATGGATCGCTGGAGCTTGCACACTTTGTTAGCACCTTTAGGATCGACAAAACCTTCTGGTTGCATCATATACAACTCTTCTTTGAAAAATCCATTAAGGAATGCAGTTTTGACGTCCATTTGCCAGATTTCATAATCATAAAATGCGGCAATTGCTAACATGATTCAGGCAGACTTAAGCATCGCTACGAGTGAGAAAGTCTCATCGTAGTCAACCCCTTGAACTTTGTCAAAAACCTTTTGCGACAAATCGAGCTTTATAGACAATGATATTACCATCAGCGTCCGTCTTCCTCTTGAAGATCCATTTATTCTTTATGGCTTGCCGATCATCGGGCAAATCCACCAAAGTCCACACTTTATTCTCATACATGGATCCTATCTCAGATTTCATGGCCTCAAGCCATTTTCGGAATCTGGGCTCATCATAGTTTCTTCATAGTTCGTAGGTTCGCCTTGGTCTAGTAACATGACTTCCAGGACAGGATTACCGTACCACTCTGGTGCGGATCATGCTCTGGTCGACCTACGAGTTTCAGTAGCAACTTGATCTGAAGTTTCATGATCATTATCATTTGCTTCCTCTCTAGTTGGTGTAGGCATCACGGGAACGGATTTCTCTGATGTGCTACTTTCCAATTCGAGAGAAGGTACAATTATCTCATCAAGTTCTACTTTCCTCCCATTCACTTCTTTCGAGAGAAACTCCTTCTCTAGAAAGAATCCATTCTTGGCAACAAAGATTGCCTTCAGATCTGTGGTAGAAGGTGTACCCAATTGTTTCCTTAGGGTATCCTATTAAGACGCACTTCTCTGATTTAGATTTGAGCTTATCAGGCTGAAGCCTTTTGACATAAGTGTCGCAACCCCAAACTTTAAGAAACGACAGCTTAGGTTTCTTGCCAAAACATAGTTCATACGGTGTCGTCTCAACAGATTTAGACGGTGCCCTATTTAACATGAATGCGGCTGTCTCTAATGCATAACCCCAAAATGATAATGGTAAATCGATAAGAGACATCATAGAACGCACCATATCCAATAAAGTATGGTTATGACGTTCGGACACACCATTACGCTGTGGTGTTCCAGGTGGCATGAGTTGTGAAATAATTCCACATTGTTTTAAATGAAGGCCAAACTCGTAACTTAAATATTCGCCTCCGCGATCAGATCGTAGAAACTTTATTTTCTTGTTACGATGATTCTCCACTTCACTCTGAAATTCTTTGAACTTTTCAAATGTTTCAGACTTGTGTTTCATCAAGTAGATATACCCATACCTACTCAAATCATCCGTGAAGGTCAGAAAATAACGATACCCACCGCGTACCTCAATACTCATCGGACCGCATACATCGGTATGTATTATTTCCAATAAGTCATTAGCTCGCTCCATTGTTCCGGAGAACGGAGTTTTAGTCATCTTGCCCATGAGGCCTGGTTCGCAAGTATCAAATGATTCATAATCAAGTGACTCCAAAAGTCCATCCGCATGGAGTTTCTTCATGCGCTTTACACCAATATGACCTAAACGGCAGTGCCACAAATATGTTGCACTATCATTATCAACTTTGCATCTTTTGGCATCAATATTATGAATATGTGTATCACTACGATCGAGATTCAATAAACCATTCACATTGGGTGTATGACCATAGAAGGTTTTATTCATGTAAACAGAACAACAATTATTCTCTGACTTAAATGAATAATCGTATTGCAATAAACATGATCCAATCATATTCATGCTCAACGCAAACACCAAATAACATTTATTTAGGTTCAACACTAATCCCGAAGGTAGAGGTAGTGTGTGATGGTGATCGTATTAACCTTGGAATCATTTCCAACACACATCGTCACCTTGCCCTTTACTAGTCTCCGTTTATTCTGCAATTCCTGTTTCGAGTTACTAATCTTAGCAACTGAACTGGTATCGAATACACAGGTGCTACTACGAACACTAGTAAGGTACACATCAATAACATGTATATCAAATATACTTTTGTTCACTTTGCCATCCTTCTTATCCGCCAAGTATTTGGGGCAGTTCCGCTTCTAGTGACCATTTCCTTTGCAGTAGAAGCACTCAGTTTCAGGCTTGGGTCCAGCTTTGGGCTTCATCATGGGAGTGACAACTTGCTTGCCATTCTTCTTGAAGTTCCCTTTTATTCCCTCACCCTTTTTCTTGAAACTAGTGGTCTTGTTAACCATCAACACTTGATGCTCTTTCTTGATTTCTACCTTCGCTGATTTCAGCATCGCGAAGAGCTTGGGAATCGTTTTCGTCATCCCTTGCATATTATAGTTCATCACGAAGTTCTAGTAGCTTGGTGATAGAGACTAGAGAACTCTGTTAATCACTATCTTATCTGGAAGATTAACTCCCACTTGATTCAAGCGATTGTAGTACCCAGACATTCTGAGTACATGCTCACTGGCTGAGATATTCTCCTTCATCTTGTAGGCAAAGTACTTGTCACAAGTCTCATACCTCTCAACACGGGCATAAGTCTGAAATACCAATTTCAGCTCTTGGAACATCTCATATGTTCCATGGCGTTCAAAACATCTTTGAAGCCCCGATTCTAAGCCGTAAAGCATGGCGCACTAAACTATCAAGTAGCCATCATATCGAGCTTGTCAAACGTTCATAACGTCTGCATCAGCTCCTGCAACAGGTCTGTCACCTAGTGGTGCATCAAGGACATAATTCTTCTGTGCAGCAATGAGGATAATCCTCAGATCACGGACCCAGTCCGCATTATTGCTACCATCATCTTTCAACTTAGTTTTCTCTAGGAACATATCAAAAATATAGGGGAGCTATATCGTGAGCTATTGATCTACAACATAGATATGCAAAACTATTAAGACTAAGTTCATGATAAATTAAGTTCAATTAATCAAATTACTAATGAACTCCCACTTAAATAAACATCCCTCAAGTTATCTAAGTGATACGTGATCCAAATCAACTAACCCATGTCGGATCATCACGTGAGATGGGGTAGTCATCAATGGTGAACATTTCTATGTTGATCATATCTACTATATGACTCACGTTTGACCTTTCGGTCTCCAGTGTTCCGAGACCATGTCTGTACATGCTAGGCTCGTCAAGTTTAACCCAAGTATTATGCATGTGCAAAACTGTCTTACACCCGTTGTATGTGAACGTAGAGTCTATCACACCCGATCATCATGTGGTGCTTCGAAACGACGAACTTTGGCAACGGTGCATACTCGGGGAGAACACTTTTATCTTGAAATTTAGTGAAGGGATCATCTTATAATGCTACCGATATTCTAAGCAAAATAAGATGCATAAAAGATAAACATCACATGCAATCAAAATATGTGACATGATATGTCCATCATCATCTTGTGCTTTTGATCTCCATCTTCAAAGCATCGTCATGATCTCCATCGTCACCGGCTTGACACCTTGATCTCCATCGTTGCATCGGGGTCGTCTCGCCAACTATTGCTAACGCATAGCGATAAAGTAAAGCAATTACATGGCGCTTGCATTTCATACAATAAAGAGACAACCCTAAGGCTCCTGCCGGTTGTCGATATTAAAAAACATGATCATCTCATACATCAACATATATCACATCATATCTTGACCATATCACATCACAACATGCCCTGCAAAAACAAGTTAGACGTCCTCTACTTTGTTGTTGCAAGTTTTACGTGGCTGCTACGGGCTTCTAGCAAGAATCGTTCTTACCTACGCAAAAACCACAACGGTGATTCATCAAGTTTGCTATTTTAACCTTCTTCAAGGACCGGCCGTAGTCAAATTCGATTCAACTAAAGTAGGAGAAAAAGACACCCGCCAGCCACCTTTATGCAAAACTAGTTGCATGTCCGTCGGTGGAACTGGTCTCATGTGCGTGGACATGTAAGGTTGGTCCGGGACGCTTCATCACACAATACCGTCGAATCAAAATAAGACGTTGGTGGTAAGCAGTATAACTATCACCGCCCACAACTCTTTGTGTTCTACTCGTGCATATCATCTACGCATAGTCCTGGCTCTGATACCACTATTGGGAAATGTTGCATGGAAAACAAAAAAAATTCTACGCACACGCAACATCTATCTATGGAGATGCATAGCAACAAGAGGGGAGAATGTGTCTACGTACCCTCGTAGACCGTAAGCAGAAGCGTTTGACAACGCGTTTGATGTAGTCGAACTTCTTCGCGTTCCAACCGATCGAGCACCGAACGTACGACACCGAACGCATTCAGCACACGTTCAACTCGATGACGTCATCCGCCTTCTTGATCCAGCAAGACGGCGAGGTAGTGGATGAGTTCCGGCAGCACGACAGCATGGTAACGGTGGCGGTGAAGTGATCTCCGCAGGGCTGCGCCTAAGCACTACGAAAATATGACCGGGGGTGTAAACGGTGGAGGGGAGCGCCGCACACGGCTAAGATCATGTTCTGGTGTGCTAGGCGCCCCGCTCCCACATATATATAGGTGGGGGGAGGAGGGAGCAGCCAGGAAGGCGCCCCAAGTAGGCCGAATCCTACTTGGGGTCCTCCCCCAAGTGGCGCCCCCTTCCTTATTTGGAGTGCGGGAGGAAGGAAGGAGGAGGTGGCACCCCTTCCCCCTTTCCTTTCTCTCCTGAGGAGGGAAAGGCAGGAGGGACCACCCCTCCCCTTTCCTTCCCCTAGGGCCGGCCAGCCAAGGGAAGGGGCGCACCAGCCCCCTTGTGGGCTGGTCTGTCCCCCCCCTTTGGCCCATAAGGCCCATACACTTGCCGGGGGGTGCCCGGAACCCCTTCCGGTGACCCGATGAGTACCCGGTGCACTCCAAAACTATTCCGGTGTCCGAATACCATCGTCCTATATATCAATCTTTACCTCTCGACCATTTCGAGACTCCTCGTCATGTCTGTGATCTCATCCGGGACTCCGAACAACATTCGGTCACCAAAACATATAACTCATATAACACTATATCGTCAACGAACGTTAAGCGTGCGGACCCTATGGGTTCGAGAACTATATAGACATGACCGAGACACCTCTCCGGTCAATAACCAATAGCGGAACCTGGATGCCCATATTGGTTCCTACATATTCTACGAAGATCTTTATCGGTCAAACCGTTATGACAACATACGTAATTCCCTTTGTTCATCGGTATGTTACTTGCCCGAGATTCGATCGTCGGTATCTGCATACCTAGTTCAATCTCGTTACCGGTAAGTCTCTTTACTCGTTCTGTAATACATCACCTCGTAACTAACTCCTTAGTCATTTGCTTGCAAGCTTATGATGTGTATTACCGAGAGGGCCCAGAGATACCTCTCCGATACTCGGAGTGACAAATCCTAATCTCGATCTATGCCAACTCAACAAACACCTTCAGAGATACCTATAGAGCATCTTTATGATCACCCAGTTACGTTGTGACATTTGATAGCACACAAGGTATTCCTCCGGTATCCGGGAGTTGCATAATCTCATAGTCGGAGGAATATTTATTTGACATGAAGAAAGCAATAGCAATAAACTGAACGATCAATATGCTAAGCTAACGGATGGGTCTTGTTCATCACATCATTCTCCTAATGATGTGATCCCGCTATCAAATGACAACACATGTCTATGGTTAGGAAACCTTAACCATCTTTGATTAACGAGCTAGTCTAATAGAGGCTTACTAGGGACACGCTATTTGTTTATGTATTCACACATGTATTTAAGTTTCCGATCAATACAATTCTAGCATGAATAATAAACCTTTATCATGGATAAGGAAATATAAAATAACAACTTTATTATTGCCTCTAGGGCATATTTCCTTCAAACCACACTTGTCAACCCTATCCTTAATTGTTGCATTTAATGAACTGGTCATATCTTTCACATGTTAATGCATTAACTTGCTCCAAGTCATCCATGCCATGTCATGTCATCGCATATCATGAACATGTTGGATCTTCTGTTGTAGTAGTAAGATTGCATCTGATATTATGATGTTTTCTTTCTAGTGTTACTTTGCTTCTTCGCGGATATGAATCAGAGATGACGTGAGATACGAGCAAAGACTGATCGTCTACCAAGCATGGGCACTAGGCAAGACTTACCTCCTCCTTGGACATATCTGAGCCATGTTTTCCCCTCATGCTTGCATTAGATTTATGATGATGTGGTGTGTTCTCGATACCTATATGATGTTGTTCTTGTCACTCCCCTATATTGCCTTGGTATTACTTGACCCCGGCATGACTCGCTTTACCATGTTATATCATGTTGTTGTTCCCTATGAGTAGTTGTTAACCTGGTTCGGATACACTCTTTTATTTGTCTGATGTTATGGGATGAAATATGCTAGTAAGGTAGGAAGGCAATGGTGGAAGGCCATGTTTGAACACATGGTGTTTTGTTCCACTTTGAGCCGCCCTAGAACTCGAGTTCCTGTTGTCTTGATAAAAGACGGGCGCACTAACCATGCATGGAGGTTTTAGGTGGCCTCCTTCAGATACTACCTTAAACCACAGACCTGTCCAGGGGCCATAAGCTAATTTTTCATTTGCCTTCGAACTCTTGAGCCATTAGGGGGGGGGGTCCCTGGTGGCTCACAAACTTTGCGAAGTAGCCGACAACTAGCCTGTAATGGGTTTGGTTAGCCATAGCCCCTTTTACATATTATCGAGTCTGATTCGAAGCTGTGAACGGAATCTCGCTTCGGGTGTCGAATCAATCGAACTTGGTTTGCAGCGTTATGGAAGTGGTGAGTCGATCGCTTCCCTGGTGTACTAACATGTAGGTGTGATTTCCGCGGAATATGTGCTTCGATACATGACCTAAAGAGTTGATCGTACGTGTGGATACATTGGTGCACCCCTGCAAGGTTAGACATTAATTTTTTTAGTTGATAGATTTAAACAACTTCAACTAATTTAATTGAAACTTGCCAAAGTGTCTTAGGGACTCTTCTTCATGGGTGATGCAAATGCAAGGATGTCTTATGTTTGGCGATAGGGTATATGCTCAATGTGGGCATAACCTATGAGGTTTGTTGCACAATGTTTAGTATAGATGGTCCTTATACACGGGAAGTGCTATTCTGAGCTCGAGCTCAGCTACACTCAATATCACAGTCGTTCGCTAGCATCAAGATTCACAACTTCCCATGTATATTCCTTTGTATTCGACCAATCTATTTCCAGACCAGGGCCCACCTACCAACCCCAATTAATGTCACGGGCGTCATCCCACAGTAACCGGCTCAGACGGCCTGCAAACAAGGGCCATGGCTCCCTGATCAAAAAACAAGGGCCACAGCTCCCTGATCAAAAAACAAGGGCCACGGCTCAGCCCCCATCCCATAACGGCAGCCGTCCACACCAGCCCCTTGATTTACTGCAACTCACCAACCACCACCTCCTTAAGATCCTTCCTGCTCTTCTCTCCTCATCCTCTTCAACCAACGCGCCGCAAGAAACCAGATTGCCGGCCATGACCTCCTCAGCTTCTTCCTCGCACCATGGGGAGATACTCTTGCTCATTCCTTGTCCTGATTGTGGTGGCTAGGTCGTCACATTCGTCGTCCCGGGCTGGAGTCAGGTTCTACAAGTGCGTCAACAAAATGTAAGATTTCAGTTCCACAAACATAATGTTGGAATTTGATAGTGGGCCTTTGGCCCAAAGCCCAACTAAAATTCTGAAATTCTCTTGGCCCATTCATGCACACATGTGAGTGGTGTGAGTGAGACTAAAGTTTAGTCCCACCCCGAAAGTTGAGTGAGACTTGCACCTCTTTATAAGGTGAGCTCTTCTACCACTTGTATGAGCATGAGAAGAGGAGACCTACACGCGCGCTCCTCCTCCTCGCTCGCCTCGCTGCTACTTCTTGAGCTTGCGTTGGTTTTTCCCTTGAAGAGGAAAGGGTGACGCAGCACAGTAGAGGTACGTATTTCCCCCAGTTAAGAACCAAGGTATCAATCTAGTAGGAGAAGAACGCACAAATCACCAACACCTGCACAAACAATCAAACACTTGCACCCAACGCGATAAAGGGGTTGTCAATCCCTTCATGGTCAATTGCAAAAGTGAGATCTGATAGAGATAGATAAACAAAAGATAAAATATTTTTGGGTTTTTGGTATATAGATCTGAAAATAAAAGATTGCAAAATAGTAGATCGGAAAGTAATATGATGGAAAATAGTAGATCGGAAAGTATTATGATGGAAAATAGACCCGGGGGCCATAGGTTTCACTAGAGGCTTCTCTCATGAAGGCAAATAATACGGTGGGTGAACAAATTACTGTCGAGCAATTGATAGAAAAGCGCAAAGTTATGACGATATCCAAGGCAATGATTACGCATATAGGCATCACGTCCGTGTCAAGTAGACCGACTCTTGCCTGCATCTACTACTATTACTCCACACATCGACCGCTATCCAGCATGCATCTAGAGTATTAAGTTCATAAAGAATGGAGTAACGCCATAAGTAAGATGACATGATGTAGAGGAATTAACTCAAGCAATATGATGAAAACCCCATCTTTTTATCCTCGATGGCAACAATACAATACGTGTCTCTCTACCCCTACTTTGTCACAGGGTGAAATCACGCCAGATTGAACCCAAAGCTAAGCACCTCTCCCATTGCAAGAAAAACCAATCTAGTTGGCCAAACCAAACCGATAATTCGAAAAGAAATACAAAGATATTAAATCATGCATAAAAGAATTCAGAGAAGATTCAAATAATATTCATAGATAAGCTGATCATAAATCCACAATTCATTGAATCTCGACAAACACACCGCAAAAGAAGATTACATCGGATAGATCTCCAAGAACATCAAGGAGAACGTTGTATTGAGAATCAAAGAGAGAGAAGAAGCCATCTAGCTACTAGCTATGGACCCGTAGGTCTGAGGTAAACTACTCACGCATCATCGGAAGGGCAATGGAGTTGATGTAGAAGTCCTCAGTGATCGATACCCCCTCCGGCGGGATGCCGAAAAAGGCCCCAAGATGGGATCTCACGGAAACAGAAGGTTGCGGCGGTGGAAAAGTGTTTTCGTAGATGCCTCTGGTGGTTCTGGAATATATGTGAATATATAGGAGGAAGAGCTAGGTCAGGGGAGTCCCGAGGGGCCCACAAGGCAGGGGCGCCCCCCTAGGGCGCGCCCTCCACCCTTGTCGCCGCCTCGTGGCTCTTCTGACTTGGACTCCAAGTCTCCTGGGTGTCTTCTGGTCCAAGAAAAATCATCGTGAAGTTTTATTCCGTTTGGACTCCGTTTGGTATTCCTTTTCTGCGAGGCTCAAAAACAAGGAAAAAACAGAAACTGGCACTGGGCTCTAGGTTAATAGGTTAGTCCCAAAAATAATATAAAATAGCATATTAATGCATATAAAACATCCAAAACAGATAATATAATAGCATGGAACAATCACAAATTATAGATATGTTGGAGACGTATCAAGCATCCCCAAGCTTAATTCCTGCTCGTCCTCGAGTAGGTAAATGATAAAAACAGAATTTTTGATGTGGAATGCTACCTAACATACTTATCCATGTAATTTTATTTATTGTGGCATGAATGTTCAGATCCATAAGATTCAAAACAAAAGTTTAATATTGACATAAAAACAATAATACTTCAAGCATACTAATAAAGCAGTCATGTCTTCTCAAAATAACATGGCCAAAGAAAGTTATCCCTACAAAATCATATAGTCTGGCTATGCTCCATCTTCATCAAACAAAGTACTCAAATCATGCACAACCCCGATGACAAGCCAAGCAATTGTTTCATACTTTTGATGTTCTCAAACCTTTTCAACTTTCATGCAATACATGAGCGTGAGCCATGGACATAGCACTATAGGTGGAATAGAATATGGTGGTTGTGGAGAAGACAAAAAGGAGGAGATAGTCTCACATCAACTAGGCGTATCAACGGGCTATGGAGATGCCCATGAATAGATATCAATGTGAGTGAGTAGGGATTGCCATGCAATGGATGCACTAGAGCTATAAGTTTATGAAAGCTCAAAAAAGAAACTAAGTGGGTGTGCATCCAACTTGCTTGCTCACGAAGACCTAGGGCAATTTGAGGAAGCCCATCATTGGAATATAGAAGCCAAGTTCTATAATGAAAAATTCCCACTAGTATATGAAAGTGACAACATAGGAGACTCTCTATCATGAAGATCATGGTGCTACTTTGAAGCACAAGTGTGGAAAAAGGATAGTAACATTGCCCCTTCTCTCTTTTCTCTCATTTTTTTGGTGGGCTTCTTTGGCCTCTTTTTTTTGTGGGCTTCGTTGGCCTCTTTTATTTTTTTATAAAGTCCGGAGACTCATCCCAACTTGTGAGGGAATCATAGCTTCCATCATCCTTTCCTCACATGGGACAATGCTCTAATAATGAAGATCATCACACTTTTATTTACTTACAACTCAAGAATTACAACTCGATACTTAGAACAAAATATGACTCTATATGAATGCCTCCGGCGGTGTACCGGGATGTGCAAGGACTCAAGAGTGACATGTTTAAAAATTATGAACGGTGGCTTTGCCACAAATACTATGTCAACTACATGATCATGCAAAGCAATATGACAATGATGGAACGTGTCATAATAAAATGGAATGGTGGAAAGTTGCATGGCAATATATCTCGGAATGGCTATTAAAATGCCATAATAGGTAGGTATGGTGGCTGTTTTGAGGAAGGTAAAAGGTAGGTGTATGGCACCGGAGAAAGTTGCGCGATACTAGAGAGGCTAGCAAAAGTGGAAGGGTGAGAGTGCGTATAATCCATGGACTCAACATTAGTCATAAAGAACTCACATACTTATTGCAAAAATCTATTAGTCATCGAAACGAAGTACTACGCGCATGCTCCTAGGGGGATAGATTGGTAGGAAAAGACCATCGCTCGTCCCCGACCGCCACTCATAAGGAAGACAATCAATAAATACCTCATTATCCGACTTCATCACATAACGGTTCACCATACGTGCACGCTACTAGCTATGGACCGCCACTCATAAGAAGATTACATCGGATAGATCTCCAAGAACATCAAGGAGAACATTGTATTGAGAATCAAAGAGAGAGAAGAAGCCATCTAGCTACTAGCTATGGACCTGTAGGTCTGAGGTAAACTACTCACGCATCATCAGAAGGGCAATGGAGTTGATGTAGAAGCCCTCCGTGATCGATACCCCCTCCGGCGGGATGCCGGAAAAGGCCCCAAGATGGGATCTCACGGGAACAGAAGGTTGCGACGGTGGAAAAGTGTTTTCGTGGATGCCTCTGGTGGTTCTGGAATATATATGAATATATAGGAGGAAGAGCTAGGTCAGGGGAGTCCTGAGGGGCCCACAAGGCAGGGGGCCGCGCCCTCCACCCTTGTCTCCGCCTCGTGGCTCTTCTGACTTGGACTCCAAGTCTCCTGGGTGTCTTCTGGTCCAAGAAAAATCATCGTGAAGTTTTATTCCGTTTGGACTCCGTTTGGTATTCCTTTTCTGTGAGGCTCAAAAACAAGGAAAAACTGAAACTGGCACTGGGCTCTAGGTTAATAGGTTAGTCCCAAAAATAATATAAAATAGCATATTAATGCATATAAAACATCCAAAACAGATAATATAATAGCATGGAACAATAAAAAATTATAGATACGTTGGAGACGTATCACTCGCCACGCCACGCCTCATCACGATGCGCCGCGGGTTGCGGGAATGAGCCGAGCCGAGGACAGAGCTATGCACGTTGCCTATATTTTTGCTGCTCGGGAAAAATTAATGAGTCATTATTAATTAACGGACGCGTTAGTTACTGAACCGTTTCCGATTCTTTTGGATCGCGACTCGGGCATGGGGTTTACTCCCATGACCTACCCAGCCCGCATTATATAGTCAGGCAGACGTCTACCCTAGACGCCGCCATGTCATATGGTTTCGCACCATCGTTCCAGGTCATTGCGCCGCCACGCAAGTCTTCTCCATCCCTCCTTTCGGCGTGCACCACGAGAAGGGACAGCAGGCCTCCTGAACCCCGCCTCTCGTGATCCTGTACGGGAGATGGGCGATCAGGTTTTTGGGGAGCGCACTCGCGCGACTGCTGGAAGCGAGGAGTTCGCCCACGACGACTTCTTCCCCGGCCTCGGCAACCTCTTCCTCAACGACATGGGTGACAACCTCAACGCCAACGGTGTTGCTGCTCCTGTTGCACCGTATGTGATTCTGTCTTTCCTGTTCGAGATCGTGGTAGAATTCATGTTTCTAATCTGTGCCCTAGATTCGATCTGTTCATCTACTATGCTAGTCCACATGATTAGTTTAGTCTCTGTTATTGCCGTCATGACTTATTCTATGTTTATTCAGATTAAATCTCGTAGTAATTTGCTCATATATTCAACAATCCAAAAACCTGATTATAGGCAATTTACGCCGAGTGGTTTTGCTGCGCATATGAAGCCACCTACCTTTAAGGGGGTGCAATATAAGAGGTGGCGCACGAGAGCAGTTTACTGGTTCCAAACCATGTACTGCTATGACGCCACCAAGGGCAAGCCTGAGGGCAATCTTAAACCTGCACAGCATGAAGCTTTTGAGAAGATTGATACCCTCTTTAAAGGCGCCCTTCTGAGTGTTCTTGATGACTCTATTGTGGATTTGTATATGTCGTTTGACAATGGCAAGGACATGTGGGCTGCGCTCGAGGCCAAGTTTGGGGCCTCGGACACTGGCAGCGAGTTGTACGTCATGGAGCAATTCTATGACTACAAGATGACTGACGAGCGCTCTGTTGTCCAGCAAGCTCATGAGATACAGTCGCTCGCAAAGGAACTTGAGTACTTCAAGTGTGTGTTACCGGACAAATTTGTTGCCGGAGGAATCATTGCCAAGCTTCCACCTTTGTGGAACAATTTTGCTTCTTCCCTGAAACACAAGAGACAGGAGTTTTCCGTTTCGGATCTCATTGGTACTCTTGATGCTGAAGAGAAGGCAAGAGCAAAAGACACACGTGCTCGAGTTGCTGAGGGAGCTTCTAGTGCCCACATGGTACATAAGAAGAACTTCCAGCCCAACAAGTTCAAAAACAACAAGAACAAAACTCAGGGCAAAGGCAAGTTTGATGCAAAGAACAAGCCGTCACATTCTACCAACTTCAAGAAGAACTCTCATAAGAAGGGGAAGGGACTTTGCCATGTCTACTGTGATCCTAATCACTGGGCTCCGAAGTGTCGTAACCGCTTTGAGGAGCACGAACATGAGAAGAGTGGCAAGTCCGCTAATGTTGTCATCGGTGATACTGATATGAAGGAATTTGGGTACGATATTCTTCCTACCATCCTTTCAGTATTTCAATCTCCTGATTGGTTAATTGATACTGGTGCCAATGTACATGTTTGTGCTGATGCCTCCATGTTTTCTTCTTACCAGGTCACTGGGACTTCTCCCATGCTGATGGGTAACGGGTCACATGCCACTGTTCGAGGTGTCGGTACGGTCGATCTGAAGTTTACTTCAGGGAAGATCGTGCGTCTGAAGAACGTTCATCATGTGCCGTCCATCAATAAGAATCTCATCAGCGGATCCTATTTATTTCGAGATGGTTTTAAGTTGGTTTTTGAGTCAAATAAAGTTGTAATTTCTAAGTGTTGACAATTTGTTGGAAAAGGCTATGAGTGTGGAGGCTTGTTCCGCCTGTCTTTGTCAAATATTTGCACTAAAGTTATTAATAATGTTTGCCACGATAATGAATCTAATATTTGGCATTCACGACTTTGTCATATTAACTTTGGTTGCATGACGCGGCTAGCCAATATGAGTTTAATTCCGAAATTTACTACTATCAAGGGCTCCAAGTGCCAAGTGTGTGTGCAAGCTAAGCAACCTCGCAAGTCCCATAAGACTGCAGAGGCAAGAGACTTGGCGCCACTAGAGCTTATACATTCTGATCTTTGTGAGATGAATGGCGTGTTGACAAAAGGTGGAAAGAAATACTTCATGACGTTGATTGATGACTCCACTAGATATTGTTATGTGTATCTTCTGAAATCAAAAGATGAGGCTTTAAATTTCTTCAAAAACTATAAAGCTGAAGCAGAGAACCAACTTGACCGGAAAATTAAACGGCTTAGGTCTGATCGTGGTGGAGAGTATTTTTCCAATGAATTTGATTTGTTTTGTGCAGAACATGGTATAATCCATGAGAGGATGCCTCCCTACTCACCTCAGTCAAATGGGGTAGCCGAAAGAAAGAACCGAACTCTAACTGATATGGTTAACACCATGTTAGACACATCGGGTCTCTCCAAGGCATGGTGGGGGGAGGCGCTAATGACTGCATGTCATGTCCTAAACCGAGTTCCCACGAAGCATAAGACCATAACTCCTTTCGAGGAATGGGAAAGGAAAAGATTGAAACTCTATTACCTACGTACTTGGGGTTGTTTGGCGAAAGTCAATATACCAATTCCCAAGAAGCGCAAGCTTGGACCAAAAACCGTGGACTGTGTTCTTCCGGGCTATGCTTTTCATAGCATTGGCTATAGATTTTTGATAATAAAATCTGAGATATCGACATGCATGTTGGTACGATTATGGAGTCGAATGATGCAACTTTCTTTGAGGACATATTTCCCAAGGATATGTCTAGTTCATCAAATCAGGAGATACCTACTCCATCTAGTGAGGAATTCAGTGTAATTCCTGAACCCACCATTGCGATGGAACACGTTGAGAATCCTGTTGAGGGTGACAATGAAACTCCTGTAAGGAGTAAGAGACAGAGGACTGCAAAGTCCTTTGGTGATGATTTCATTGTGTACCTTGTGGATGACACACCCAGGACAAGCTTGGACCAAAAACCATGGACTGTGTTCTTCTGGGCTATGCTTTCAATAGCATTGGCTATAGATTTTTGATAATAAAATCTGAGGTATCCGACATGCATGTTGGTACGATTATGGAGTCGAATGATGCAACTTTCTTTGAGGACATATTTCCCAAGGATATGTCTAGTTCATCAAATCAGGATATACCTACTCCATCTAGTGAGGAATTCGCTGTAATTCTGAACCCACCATTGCGATGGAACATGTTGAGAATCCTGTTGAGGGTGACAATGAAACTCCTGTAAGGAGTAAGAGACAGAGGACTGCAAAGTACTTTGGTGATGATTTCATTGTGTACCTCGTGGATGACACACCCAGGACTATTTCAGAAGCCTATGCATCTCCTAATGCTGACTACTGGAAGGAAGCTGTTCGTAACGAGATGGATTCTATCTTAGCTAACGGGACCTGGGAGATCACTGACTGTCCTTATGGGTGCAAACCTGTAGGATGTAAATGGGTGTTCAAGAAGAAACTTAGACCTGACGGTACGATTGAAAAGTACAAGGCACGGCTTGTGGCTAAGGGTTATACCCAGAAAGAAGGTGAAGACTTCTTTGATACTTACTCACTCGTGGCTAGACTGACCACTATTCGGGTGCTACTATCACTGGCTGCCTCACATGGTCTTCTCGTTCATCAAATGGACGTTAAGACGGCTTTCCTCAATGGAGAGTTGAAGGAGGAAATTTACATGGATCAGCCAGATGGTTTTGTAGTACCTGGTCAGGAAGGAAAGGTGTGCAAGTTATTAAAGTCTTTATATGTCCTTAAACAAGCTCCTAAGGAGTGGCATGAGAAGTTCGAAAGAACATTAACTGCTGCCGGCTTTGTAGTAAACGATGGTGACAAGTGTGTGTACTATCGCCATGGTGGGGGCGAAGGAGTTATTCTTTTTCTGTATGTCGATGACATACTGATCTTTGGAACCAAACTTGATCTAATCAAGGAGGTTAAGGATTTCTTATCTCGCTGTTTTGAGATGAAGGATCTAGGAGTAGCTAATATTATCTTAAACATCAAGCTGTTGAGAGATGAGAATGGTGGGGTTACACTGCTTCAGTATCACTATGTGGAAAAGGTCTTGAGTCATTTTGGGTATAACGACTGCCAGCCTTCTCCAACTCCATATGATGCTAGTGTGTTGCTTCGAAAGAATCGACGGATTGCTAGAGATCAACTGAGGTATTCTCAAATTATTGGCTCGCTTATGTATTTGGCGAGTGCCACGAGGCCTGACATCTCTTTTGCTGTGAGCAAACTAAGTCGGTTTGTGTCAAAACCGGGAGATGATCATTGGCATGCGCTTGAGAGAGTTATGCGCTATTTAAAAGGCACTGCGAGCTATGGGATTCACTACACCGGGTATCCGAGGGTACTGGAGGGTTATAGTGACTCAAACTGGATATCTGATGCTGATGAGATTAAGGCCACAAGTGGTTATGTTTTTACACTTGGTGGTGGCGCTGTTTCCTGGAAGTCTTGCAAGCAGACCATCTTAACGAGGTCAACTATGGAAGCAGAACTCACATCATTAGACACTGCCACTGTTGAAGCAGAGTGGCTTCGTGAGCTCTTGATGGACTTACCTATGGTTGAAAAACCAATACCCCTATCCTGATGAACTGTGACAATCAAACTGTGATCATCAAGATAAACAGTTCTAAGGATAATATGAAGTCCTCAAGGCATGTGAAGAGGAGACTAAAATCTGTCAGAAAATTGAGGAACTCTGGAGTTATTACATTGGATTTTATCCAAACGTCGAAAAACTTGGCAGATCCCTTCACAAAGGGTCTATCACGTAATGTGATAGATAATGCATCGATGAAGATGGGTTTGAGACCGACCGCATGAGTTGTCCATAGTGGTAGCCCACTCTATGTGATCGGAGATCCCGTGAAGTAGAAGTGGGAGACAAGCTGTTGGTCAGCTGAGAGGAGAGTATCACTATTTTAATTATCCCACTCCTTGAAGATGCAATACTCTCCTGATCTGCATGACAGGTTGATAGTTATCTTAATGTGTTCCAAGTGGCTTATTTGAGTAAGCAGAGATGTTATCCTGCAGAGCATCTCCTGAGGAACACACCTATACAAATTTGACTGTTAACGTCGCAGTCTGTGAGAATTGGGTGTTCTCTAATAAAGTCATGAAAGGCCCTGGAGTATGACGTATACGCTCCACCCGCAGGGAAGCCTTGCGGCAGCCCAGTATCGGTCAAGAATTTGTGTGAAACTAGTCTCGTAGAAAACTTGTAGTTCAATGCATAGTCCACTATTCAAGTTATGATCTAGTCTAGCATAAACTTCTAAGTGGAAGTTCAACTTTACAGTCTCCACTAAGCATCGGTGCTTAAACAATGTTTTGGAACTAAATGATGAGATGTGCCAATGAGACTTTGTTGGGGGTTATTGGAATTTGATAGTGGGCCTTTGGCGCAAAGCCCAACTAAAATTCTGAAATTCTCTTGGCCCATTCATGCACACATGTGAGTGGTGTGAGTGAGACTAAAGTTTAGTCCCACCCCGAAAGTTGAGTGAGACTTGCACCTCTTTATAAGGTGAGCTCTTCTACCAGTTGTATGAGCATGAGAAGAGGATACCTACATGCGCGCTCCTCCTCCTCGCTCGCCTTGTCACGACGCGCCGCGGGTTGCGTGAATGAGCCGAGCCGAGGACAGAGCTATGCACGTGGCCTATATTTTTGCTGCTCGGAAAAAATTAATGAGTCATTAATTAATAATTAACGGACACGTTAATTACTGAACCGTTTCTGATTCTTTTGGACCGCGACTCGGACATAGGGTTTACTCCCACGACCTATCCGGTCCGCATTATATAGTCAGGCAGACGTCTATCCTAGCCGCCGCCACGTCGTATAGTTTCGCACCACCATTCCAGATCATTGCGCTGCCACGCAAGTCTTCTCCATCCCTCCTTTCGGCGTGCACCACGAGAAGGGACAACAGGCCTCCGGAACCCCGCCTCTCGTGATCCTGTACGGGAGAGGGGCGATCAGGTTTTTGGGGAGCGCACTCGCGCGACTGCTGGCAGTGAGGACTTCGCCGACGACGACTTCTTCCCCGACCTCGGCAACCTCTTCCTCAACGACATGGGCGACAACCTCAACGCCAACGGTGCTGCTGCTCCTGTTGCACCGTATGTGATTATGTCTTTCCTGTTCAAGATCGTGGTAGAATTCATGTTTTTAGTCTGTGCCCTAGATTCAATCTGTTCATCTACTATGTTAGTCCACATGATTAGTTTAGTCTCTGTTATTGCCGTCATGACTTATTCTGTGTTTATTCGGATTAAATCTCATAGTAATTTGCTCATATATTCAAACACATGATACGTGCTTTTCGGTACTAGATTTATCCTGTTTTGCCCCCATGTCCGCAGGCTGTACTCTGTTCATTCATGAGATCCAGTGACACGTACTACCTGCCGGAGCTGAGTCGCCATGGCCTCTCCCACCGGCACGGATTGCAGCAGCCTCTATCCGTGCATCCAGCTTCGTATCTCCACCAGTGATCTCGCCGGGAGCAGCATTTCCCTGCCGGCACCCAGATCGAGCACCAAGCCGCACATGTACGTCCTCAGCCACAGATTCAGCAGATGCACATTGGTGCTCCTGTCCGGCACTAACCACCTGCTTGTCCTGGCGTTGTTGGTCCTAATTTTTGGGCAGCACAGCAGTTAAACGGTCCTTTAGCTAATTAGCGGGTGCTGTCCCAAATGTACCACGAACCTATGTAATCTGTCATTTAGATTTGGAAGTACGCGCTAAGCCCTTTGTCATCAGCCCTGATGGTTCTTTTGTGTCTGTATATACTCTGCTGTAATCATGGGTTCTACTAATAAAATACGACCGGTGCAGTTGGTAGACCAAGGCCTCTTTTTCCTACCCAAATCAGATGTTCATGCCAAACTGAATTTTATTGTCAGTGATGCATCTTACTCCCTTCGTCCGGCGAAAAGTGTATATATAGAAATTTTAGGACAAATTATAGAGTGTGGTAAAAAAATGCATTGAAAATGTGCAAGCTACCATCTCTCTCCGCTTTAATTACTCAATCCTCAATAAGCTAAGTGCATGTAGAAATTAAGGAGATCATGTGTAGAATGTTATTGGTTTGATTACCGTGCGATGGGAGAATTTTTTTTCCTACTTCAAAGTGCATTGGGAAGATAGATGTACATTATTTTGTACACAAATTTTAAAGCTAAACGTACACTTTTCACCGGACAGAGGGAGTAGTTTGTTGATCTCTCTATCATGCAGTACTTCCAGATATCATTCCACGCACATACATTATCATATCTAATTATATTTCTCATGAGAAGTAAGATATCATGCTCTACCATCTATTAGTACCTCTAGATCTGATTAATTTATTAGCCGGAACTAGTTGTATGCCCGTGCGTTGCCACGGATTAAAAGAATCATTGTAATTCACAACATTGCACATGTGGCTTATGAGTGTGTTGCCACAAATATCATCATCTACTTCATAATATAACAAAATCTACCTTCATACTGTTGCTTTGTGCTCCATAGTGAAGATAAAACATAGGGCCTTTTTTCCACCCAACTTTAACATATATCTTCTCCATCCAACTTGGATACAAAAATATTACTCTATCCTTATCTATATGGCATGTGTGCATTTCGAAATCCAACTTTGCCCATCAAATTCATCAACTAAACATGGATTATGTTACAAAAAAAACCACCAAATTCGAATTCAAGAAAAGTTTCCAATGGTACATTATGTCACATAGCACATATATTACTGAATAAATTAGTAGCCACAGTATCACAATAAAGGTTTTTCTTCACAAAATTCAAATTTGTGACCCCGCAAAAAAAAAATTCAAATTTGTGAAAACATGTTCTCTTCCTCCTTGCAACCCGTCTCAGCTTTGCTAAGAGTTTCAGTGTTGTAATTGCCATGCAATAAAGGCCTCACTTACCAAAAAAGGTTTTTCTCTGCTTTGTATTACAAAGCAACCAACACCAATCACATAGCAATTGCTGGGGCGAGTAGCACAGCAAGCCCAAAAGAAAAGAGAAATAACGAAGAAGAAACAAATGCCAACAACGGCAGCTCGACAAAGCGCGGATGACCCGCCACCGCTGCGCCCTCCGGATTCGACCCACCATAGTCCAAGGCTCTGATCCGCCGCGTACCAAGCATCACCTCCAAGAAGGAATGCGACGCCAATGACGCGTTGACCAGACGTGTCCTAGGGTTTCCCTCGGCACGCGGAGGGGGGGGGGATGGATACCACCGACACCCTCCCGGAAGGAATGGCGGCACCCGTAGGTGTCACCGCATCGGAGCCGGAAGAACCGGCAAGTATTTCTCCCGCACTCAGACCCACTGCCCAACCGGGCCGGAGCCAACCAGCCAACTCGCCGCCCACCAACGTGCACCACTGCGGTCTTGACGCCACTCACGCCGCCTCACTGAGATCACCACCACGAGGCCAAGAGGACGGAGAAAGAAGCACCAGGCATCGGGAGCAGCATCACCTCCACCTTCGTCGTGCGAGAGGCCCATGCCTCCGGCACCGTCGCGGTCGCCATCTAGACACTGCAGCAGGGCATACCAGGCCCAAATCAGGCCCACAAAGCCCCGCCGCCCACATTGCAGAAGGTTGGCACCAGCGCCGCTAGCACCCACCCGCCCATCGCCGCTCCCTCGCCTCTCAGAAGCCACGCCGTCGACAATCCCCGCCATCGGCCCGCCCAGACCCAGATGGGGCCCAAAGGGCCCAAATCTAGGCCAAGCAGGCGCCGCTAGATCACGCTGCCCCGCCACCCCGCCGCCAATGGCAACGCCGCCACCCAGCAAATAACCCGCAACCGCGACAGAGAACCTCGCCGCCATGCCGAACCGCCGCCTAGGAGCACCCCGCGGCACTGCTCCGCCCCGTGTCGGCACGACACCGAGAGGGGAAAGCCCAATGGCCGCCGCCGCTAGCGCCGCCCAGGCAGGCCCGGCACCGGACGACAGCGGGAAGGGAGGAACGGGGAAAGGCTCGGGGGGAGGCAGCGGGGGCACGGCCGATCGTCCGCTGGGGCGACGCGGTCGCAAGAGAGAGGTTCAACAGACTAACAAAGTCTTCCTCCAGATTGTGGTTATCGCCGGCCCCTCACTTCAATACGAGGAACCTTAAACTTTTGGTTTTGTCTCTGTATAAGAAGGCAACAATAAATCTATATATGATTAGTACTTAAGCATGAATCCCCATCTTACAAGGGAAAAAAAATCATAACACATTCACATATCTGATCAGGAAAAAAAGGATGCTTACAGTCCACTCCCATGGCTAAATGTAATATGGATTAATGAAAACTCGAAAAAGGACTGCAAAAAACACATTATATGCTCCTCCACTGAGAGTGATAGAGTGCATGGAGGACAAAATTGCAAAGACATGATAATATCATTCGTTGACACAAAAACACATAAAAGGAAGCAACAACAAAAAGGATGATTTACGACTTTCACCCAGACACAGCTTCTTCATTAATACTTGCGGCACCTCAATAATGAAAATTTAGGAGCTAAAATAGAAGTTGAAGGCATGATCACAACCTGAAATAGATGACACAATAATCAATAAAAATATTTAGTTTGAGGTTGAACACTTCAATGATGCATTAACTAAATAAATGTTGCTGGAAGCAGACCATACCTCAAGGTAAAGATGAATGTTCTGGTACTTGGATTCAAGAAGATGCATACTTAAACTGGAAGCACTTCCAAAACTTCCTTCGGTGTCTTCTTTGTATCGTTATGTAGCATGACTCTACTTTATTAGCCCAATAGAACTGCTGAAGTTGGCTACATAACATGCACATAAATCAGAAAAAGAATAAGTATTATTAGGAGATGAGCTGTATGTCCTAAAAAGGAAAAAAAGATATATTGTAGACGTCTCTTTTTCCTTCACTCTAAAATAGCTGCACACCATATTTGAAGAATGTAATACACCCCCTCCAATTCAAGTTAACTGATGCAACCGCTATACAATGTCATCTATACATTGTATAGATGCTGAGTCAATTAATTCGGATCAGTGGGAATATGAGTTTATATCTAAACAAATAGGTAAACTTCAGGTGAGATTGCTTCATTCTAAAATAAAGGTAGAAGCATATTTAAATTACCATTTGTGTTTGTCCGCAGAGATTATTTTAACGAGGAGCCATTTCTGCAGAATTTGCTTGAGGTTGAACATTTCTTACCATCACAATACTCTTGGGGTAAGCTAGTATAGCTGTGCCGAAAATGCCTTAATTTGACGTCCTCTCTCCCACTTTGTTTCAGCACCACCAAAGCAGCATTGAGATGATTAGAAGGGATTTCCTTGCTGGGCACTGGAAACCATATCTACTCCGTGCTCTCATGTATAGATGACATTGTATAGATGCTGAGTCAACAAATAGGGAAACTTCAAGTGAGATTGCTTCATTCTAAAATAAAGGTAGAAGCATATTTCCCTAAGGTGAACACGCACAACTCTGAAGCAAGTACATAGTATGCTCTATTAAATGGTATTTATTTGCTAAGGTTTTTTGGTTTCTGTAATATTGTTGCTTGGTGATCTCTTCCCCTGCCAATTTTAGAATCAAGGTACAGTACATGAGAAGCCAAACGTGTTCCCCAGAGAAGTAACGTACATGAGTTGATTAACATAGCTGACAACAAGGAGAAGCATCTACAACAAACAAAACACAAGTTGAAAGCATGCAGGCTGCTTCATACAAAACAAGTCAAAGAACCTGAACTCGACTCCAATCTCTGACCACAACTGAAGGTGTGCGCATAAATTTTCGGAAGTCATGAACCTGAGCTCTTGAAGGGCCAAACCATTGGGCTCGATGCTGGCCTGAACTGTGTGTGTGTGTTAAGTCACGCAGCATCAAGATTATGCACATTACCTATCCACTCAATCCACAACACAGTCCGACAGCAATCAAACTATTCTCTTTTCTCTACTAATGTATACAACAATCTATTTCAGGTTCAGGCATCAACCTAGTGGAAGCTTTTTTCAGGTTCAGACAATTTCGCAAGATAATAGTGAAGAAGAAAGTACGACAAGTGGTTGCACGATAAGGATTTGTAACATGGCCCCCAATGCCGGTTTAAACATGTGCTCCACCGACCCCTGGACTGAACAAAAGAACATCGTGCTTACAACACTATGGAGCTAGTTTGTACTAAAATAATACGGCGTTGATCAAACAATGGTGAGGGTACGAAAGCATGCACGACTAAACGGTATTTTGGAAAAGCATGACCAGAAAAGTAGGAACCACAAGACTATGTGGGAAAGATTCCTCTGAATTTACATGTTATTATCACGCGCTGACCTGCAACCCTATACCAGTAAGCTTGTGCCAATTTTATTTTCCAGGTGATGATCCAAAAATGCTGTCCTCGTTTGGAGAAATCATGGAAAATATTTGTGTTAGATCCACAAAAGAGGATTACTCTGTCACAAGCACTACATCCATTTATCACTCGGAAGGTAAATCACTGAAATTACACGTTAAGAAAACATAAGTTTCAGATAACAATAAAGTTTGAAGAAATAATAGGCTTTAGATTACAATATCAGTGAGAAATTAACCGCAGACTTGTGTATGTCAATGTTGCGTCCAACTTCCTTCTATTAACTTGCAGTGGAGCTTAAACCAGAGTTCCTGGGAGTAAAAGAGATGTGAAAAGAAATGTTGTTTAGAGGTTAATGACTGGACCAATAATAACTTGGAAAAGGAAAATTAATCAAACTTCCATAGCAGGACTATTGATCTATACGTGGACTGCAGCTACCAATGTAAATGAACCTCTTTGAAAAGTGAAAAGCGCTCTTTGTAAGACGACATGAAAACTCAAGAATCCAATTGAAACCAATGTGCGACCTGTGTAGCTATATGAGCAGACGGGTATTTCGCTGCAGCAGCATTGTTCTTGAAAGCCAATGGTCAGCACTCAGCACCCTGTTATATGAACTAAAATAATACGTTGAGTTGCGAATGTATGAAATCAAGGCCTGAGAGTTCCAAGGAGAAGAAACATTTGTAAAAAAATATCGTCCTAAATGCAGGCAAATTTCGGATGTGTTTTCCTTTTCTTAAATGGCTTACTAAAGAGATACCAATCATCTTAAATGTGACAAATCTTATTATGAAGCTTGACACTATTAATGCAGATAGGATTTCTATGTTTACCCTGGCGCAGAACTCACAAGGATTGGAACGGAGCAGCGACGCGCTCAGGACGTTGGATAGGTCGACTCCTGGGCATCGGGGCCGCCTAGTCCGACCGCCACCGCCTCGTCATGCGGCGGGTAAGGAACGGATCCATCGGCCGCTCTGCTGCACTACTGAAACCCGTACATGAACAAGGGAGTGCGGGAGCACAACCTACTGGGAGAAGATGGGTAGAGCGATGGTAGGGAGATAAGGTTACCTATGCTGTCGTCCGTTGCCGCTGCCGCCGCGCCGTCCTGCTGGTTGCCCTCCCCGCGTCGAGCACCTCCTGGACTGGGTGAAGAATAAATGAGATGGCAAGCGGCTCCAAGCTAGATCGAGGTCGTCATATGCGGGGAAGGTCGCTCGAGGTCGCCGTAGACGGGGAAGGTCGATTGGATGACGATGATGACGTCGGAATGACATGGTAGAGGAGGAGCTGCCGCTGATGGCTCTGATGAGAGGGCAATTGGATTCGGGTCGTGCGTCGGATGCCAATTCTATGCGAACCAATCACGCAAGCCGGCGTCTGCTCTAAAGACTATTCCCATCACGCCATTCGCCGTCTGGGGACTCGACATGGTCGGCCCTTTTCAAACCGGGGCGAGTGATTTCACACACTTGTTGATGGTAATGGACAAGTTCACCGAGTGGATCAAGGCCAAGCCAATAAAGAAGTTGGACTCGGCCATTGCCATTCAGTTCATCAAGGAAGTAATCTTCACATTCGGAGTCCCGCACAGCATCATCACTGACAACGGGTCTAACTTTGACTCGGACGAGTTCCGTGAGTTTTGCTACACCCAAGACACTCGGGTTGATTACGCCTCCGTAGCGCATCCGCAGTCGAATGGGCAAGCCGAGCGAGCTAATGGGCTCATACTCTAAGGATTGAAACCTCGCCTCATGCGCGACCTAACTCACGCGGTGGGGGCCTGGGTGACCGAGCTACCGTCAGTCCTCTAGGGCTTGCGGACGACCGCGAATCGATCCACCAACCGCACCCCATTCTTTGTGGTGTACGGGTCAGAAGCAGTCTTGCCGAATGATCCGCTCCACAATTCTCCCCGAGTGGATCTCTACTCGGAGGCTGAAGCTGAAGAGGCAAGGCAGGATGGCCTGGACCTTTTGGAGGAGGAACGTGAGCTGGCGCTTATAAGATCAACGTTGTACAAACAAGACTTGCGTCACCACCACGACAGGCACGTCAGAGGACGCGCCTTCCAGGAAGGAGACCTGGTCCTCCGATTGGATCAACAGAAACCTCACAAGCTAGCGCCCCCCGGGAGGGGCCATTCGCCATACCAAAGGTCCTACATAATGGAGCATACAGACTATACAACTTCACCAGAGGAATAGAAGAGCCCAGAGCCTGGAACACAGACTTGCTCCGCAAGTTTTACACTTAGAATAAAATTTCTCCCTTGTAATAGTTAGTCCGAATGAACTTAGATGAATAAAAGTCTCGCTTTTTCCCATATATCGTCTAGTTCGGCCTACGGTCGTGTTTCACTCAGGTGACTAACTGCATTCGGAAACCAACAATCCGAGTGAGGATCTGCTCCACACTCGGGGGCTTAGCTGCGAACCAGCTTTCGCCTAAGTTAAAAAACAACCCGAGTGAGGATCTGCTCTACACTCGGAGGCTTAGGTACGAACCAGCTTTCGCCTAAGTTAAAAAACAATCCGAGTGAGGATCTGCTCCACACTTGAGGATCTGCTCCACACTCGGGGGCTTAGCTGCGAACCAGCTTTCGCCTAAGTTAAAAAATCATTCGAGTGAGGATCTGCTCCACACTCGGGGGCTTAGCTGCGAAACAGCTGTCGCCTAAGTTAAAAAACAACCCGAGTGAGGATCTGCTCCACACTCGGGGGCTTAGCTGCGAACCAGCTTTCACCTGAGCCAGACAAAACACAAGAAGCGAATAGAGACTTAATCACCCAGCATTCCGGGGCAAATTCAACCAAGTGTTTTAAGCCTCAGGCGGAGGGCTAGTTGGGTCAACGAAGGTCTCCAAGTCAATCCCGTCGGCGATGCGGGTGGCGGCTTCAGCGAAGGTCTCCATGAAATCCTCAAACTTGAGGTTCTTCTTGTTCATCACTCGGGGGCCCTTCAGCTTCTCCTCGTCCATGTTCCTGCAATGAACGCGGACGAGTGACAGCGCCACATCAGCTCCACTCCGAGCGGCAGACTTCTTCCAAGCCTTTACTCGAGCAGGAACTTCGTTCAACCACGTCATGACCGACTCCAGGTCCTTCTAAGTCTCCTGACCCGGCTGCAACTCCTGATCAATCCGACCTGCGGCACCCCTCATCCGAGTGATATAGCCTAACGCATTTTCCAAATGGTCTTCAAGCTGGAGGATGACAAGGGCTGCATTGTCGGCGACGAGTGACCTAGAAGGATCCAGATCCCTCTCAAGCCTCTCCAGCTCAAGTTCCTTGTTGTAAAAGTGCTATGTGTCAAGGAAAAAAATCCGTAAGCGGGTGATTGAGAAAAATTTGGCAACAGATGGATTTCACTCAGCCAAAGGAGAACTTACCAGCAAGCTTCTTACTGAATTCCTCACAAACCTCTTCGATATGTTTTTCCAGGGCATTCTTCTTTTCGGTTAGCTGCGTGACCTTCTCCTTTAGCACCTGCTTCTCCTGAGTGAAGGCGCCAACGGCGGCCTTGAGGTCCTTGATCTCATCCTCTAGCTTGCTGACTAAAGACAGCTTCTCGTCGGCAAGTTTGGTCTTGGTCCTGGCTTCCTTCTGGGCTAACGCCAGATCCTTATATTTGTTCTCCAGAGCCTGCTTCATGGTTTCTAAAGAAATAGAAGTCCCGAGCCTCGTTACGAGTTGGGTGTTCTCGCTACGAACATTTATCGGAGCGGAGTGATTCGGATCAAAAGGGAAAAACAATATGCAGCTACCAGACGGAGGAACTAGATTACCTCCTAAAGCCTTTTTCTCTTGCTCCAGTCGGGCGCTCTTGAGCCTCTCAGCCTCCAGACCAAGTCGAAGGGATGTCACCTCCTTCTCCATTGCAGCGTAGTGGGATCCTATCTCGCAAGTCCTCTGCAACATGCAAGAAGCAGTCAGTCGGAAGACCCAAAAGAGAAACCAAAGCATTAACTCGCGAACGTGCGGGCAAACACCGCTGGAAGGAACAAGTTAGACCAGTACCAGATCTTGAAGTACCCTCTAAGTACCAAGTTGACCGTGCACTACTGAGTGGATCAAGTTGGGCCAGTACCAGATCTTGAAGTACCCTTGGGCTACACACTCGGTCGTACCCTCTAAGAGGAACAAGCTTGACCAATACCAAATCCTCAAGTACACTCTGGTTACTAGGTCGGCCAAGCACCCCAGGAGTAGCTAGCTCGACCAGTACCAGATCTTGAAGTACCCTTTGATCTACCCTCACTCGGCTAGCCCTTGGGTCACAATGAAGAAGATAGAGGACAACAACGCCAGACGATCTGCTTCATTCAGCTGACTTCCGAGTCAGCAATGAAGAAGATCCTACCTATGCATCAACTGACCTGTTGTTTGTCGAGCCAGACAATGAAATTGAAGACACAGCTGGTACACTCATTTACAAGCCTGATGCACCTCGCATCATTTCTTCCGAAGGAGTTCCCAAAGCCCATGCTGCTACTCATGCTTCTGCCTCGACCATTCCTCGCTCTGCGAACTCTGATTCGTCAAGCAGTGCGAATTCTGATTCTGAGGACACTCCGGACGAGTAGTTCCTTGTATGTTTTCTCTTTCCTTTTTGACACTTGTTGACAAAAAGGGGGAGAAGTACATCGAGTGATAGATGAACAAGGTATTTGCAGGGTTTTTTCATTCGCTAGTTGCTTTTCGCAGTCGAACTCTTTGGTGTTTGTCGAACAATTTGCTTGATGAACTTATCGCACCGCCTGTGGTGTTGAAATACTCGATCGCCATGTACTGTTAATAACCCCCCCTGCAATGCTATTTGCTTCCAACTACTTGTTTGCAGGTGCTATTGAAAGTTTACTCCTATGCAATGATTATCCTCGATCACTATCTTTCACACAGGGATAGTAAAAGTCTGCTAAGGAGGACAAGAATTTATGCCTCTCTAGTCAGAGACATTTTTACTCCTTGAATCTATGTGTGTTATGGTTAAATATGCTATGATTATTATCTCTTGTTATCTAACCTTGCAGGCGAAGAAAGTCATCTTCAGTTTAAAATCTCTTGAGATTTATCTATTTGACTGACAAAGTGTTTTTCCTCGCATATATTCTTCGTATGAACTTTGTTGCTGGAAAACGTCGTCTGAAACTTAACTCCTCTAAGCGTTATCCTTTATTTCCCCTGCTCTGACATTTCTTGAGTATCAATCTTGCAGGGAACCTACATCTCGTGTGGATTCAAATAGTGCTCTGAGAAAACTTTCATGACATGTCCTTCGTCACAAATCATTTCAAAGTATTCATTGTATCTAACTCTTTTCAAAGATTGTGTGATGGGATTCATCTTAGACATTGTCGAGTGCATTGAAAAAGACAATGAAACACTCATACGAAGATTCACCTCACTTCCTTCCAATTCAACCACGCACTCAAATGATGCATACCTTCAGAGGGAGCGTGCTTTATCTTCGTATTTATCTCTCATCTTTCATTATCCTTCGCATTACATTCAATTCATTATCTATCCTTTGATGTATTCTGTTTTGTCAACAATCATCCAAAAAGGGGGAGATTGTTGGTGCAATATCTGCCTTCCTGTGTTTTGGAGATTGTTGACAGAACAGGTATGGACTGATTTGTTTTCTAGTGCATACAGAAAGAAATAGTCCATACAGAATCCAAAGAGAATGCTGTCTTTGGTGCCAAGTTCAAGGAACTTCACCGAAGTATATCTGCGTTGTAGAGAAAAACGAGCTATATCTAATGAAGATATGTAGACGAGAAGATTGCTGTGAAGGAATTATACCCTCGAAATTTTACTGCTGAAGCAGAGCATTTGGTTCGTCGATTGTTGTCCGAAGAAATTGACTGCAGCGAACGGAAGTCAAAGACAAAGTGAAGACGTAGTATTGTTTTGTTTGTTCTTCTTTCGTTCATTTGAGTCATAGGACCTCCGCACTATTAAGAGGAGTATAGGTTCTCGAAGCTTAGATCCGCTGTGATGCTTAGCCCAAAACCTATGAAAGTTGCGAGAGAAATCTCTTTGTGTTCCGAGCAAATACTTGCCAGCAAGAGGCTGTGATCTTCTTCATTGCGAGAGATTTGTCTCAGACCGAGGAGTTAGCATTATTTTTTCCGCAAGTAATGTTACCGTTGTGCTCAAAATCCGACCGTTGGACTCGTGTCATTTGGCCATTGGTGCTCTCGATGTCAAATTTGGTCAATTCCCTTCAGGGAAGGCTGCGGCTATCACTACAAAAAAAAGACACATCCGTGATATTTTGGCCCGAATGAAAACTTTTTCTGTCATGCTTATGACACTTCTATAACGATAATTGCGACAAAACCACATATCATCATAGATGTGGTGGGCTCCTACTTCTATGACAAAAAATCATGACAGAAAATGGGCTTTTCATCCTAGGCGGGCCGGGGACGCACCTGCATGACATTCTTTGGGCCGTCCATGACGGAAAAAATCATGGTAGAAGCGAGGGGGAGGAAAATTTCGGGGAGTTCCCGGTTACGGTGGGTGGTTGGGGCCGAGCGAGGCATGCGAGGTTTGCGCATTTCTCTCGTACACGTACGCGCGTGTGTGCGAGGCGTTGGGCTCTAACTGAACCCGAGTGAGGCGTTCACTTACTGAACCCGAGGGATTGCACTAGCTACGCACTTTACTGAACCCGAGCGATCGATCCCTTGGCTGTTAACTGAACCTGAGCGATTCCTTTGCTACTACTGCTAACCGAAGCCGATCGAACCTGCCTCTTGATGAACAGTGACCATTGTTGGGGGTTGGATGAACAGTTCCCTGTGGGGGATGGATGAACAGGACCCCGTGGTAGTAGTAGCTAGGCCTTTGCCGCTGGATGAACAGGGCCCCGATCGAGGAGGCCGCCACACCCAAGCCGGTTTGGGGTGGGTGAACAGGACCCCGTGGCGGGCTGGTTGAACAGTAGGCGGTGGAGGCTGCATGAACAGTAGCCCGTGGAGGCAGGAGGAAGACGCGGTGGATGAACAGTAGCAGGTGGAGGCTGGAGGAAGTCGACGGTGGATGAACAGTAGCCCGTGGAGGCTGGAGCGAGGCAGTAGACGATGGATGAACAGGACCCCATTTTGACCGTAGGCGCTCCAATAGAAGTCCGTTTCCTCTGTTTTGCGGTACGCCACACCCCTCCCGATCAACAGGACCCCGTTTCGACCGTAGGCACTCGAACAGAAGTCCGTTTCCTCTATTTTGCGGTACGCCAGACCCTTCCTGATGAACAGGACCCCATTTCGACCGTACGCAGTCGAACAGAAGGCCGTTTCCTCTGTTCTGCGGTACGCCTGACCTCTTTTCGGCTGTTCCATCCAAGCCGGTTGGCTCCCGATGGACACGACGAATTCCGTTGCCTCCCGATGAACACGATGCAGTTTCTCCGTTACGACCCAGCCGGTTGGCTTCCGATGAATAGGACGCCGTTGCTGCCATCTGTTGCCTCTCCATGTACACGTGCCTTGGCCGTACGTATGCACGAGTAGCTAGGCATTTGAGACCCCGCCCGTATGTACGTACGTGGCCGTATTTTTTGGCATGTGGTTGTACGTACGTGTACACAGTTTAGAAGGGACTGCCTGAACTGCTACATCGGGGGCTCTACTACTACATGTCCGCTGCTTGCTCGGCCAAGGTTCATCGTTGCAGAGAGACCGATCGACTAGTATGTACATAGACGTTCGCGACCAGACAGAAAATGCTACGCAAGCTTTGACCGGGTGGGTCCCAGCTGTCAGGGAGGATAAGGACGCAATTCCTTGCATGCGAAGATATAGCTGGTGGGTCCCAGCTGTCAGGGGGAAGAATCATTTTGTTACCCGTAATATGGACGCACTTCCTTGCGTGCGAAGATGTAGCTGGTGGGTCCATCTGTCAGCCTCACCGCGTAGAGTCCTCTTCCGATGGCTATCGTTCGTTGACCACGCTGCGCGGACAGCACCCAGGCGGTGGATGACGGCGAGGCCTAGGAAGGGAACGACGTGGAGCCAGGGAAGACGAGGCAGGTGGATGCCCACACGGAGGGGACTACGAGGGTTCACTGGTTCGGCTGCGGTGTGAGGCTGCCGTCGTCGAAGAATAACAGGAGGTGTTGGTGAGTAGAGGAATGGCCTGGACGACGATGGGAGTAGGGTGAGCTGGTGAGTCCTGCGCGGTAGCACAACCAACCATGGTAGGCGGTAGCAGGCGGTCTCGCCGGTGGTGGTTTGGGCGGCTGAAGCAAGAATATCCGAGATTGAAGAAGCACGACATCCGTTGGATGAACATCCAACGGCCACTGCTGCTAGAATCGTGTGTTGACTATAAGTTGACAAAGCCTTGCATATGCGTCAACTTAGTAGGCCCACAAGTGTGTGGCAGAGAACATATAGCCCATTTGCGATTAATAATGTACAACCCATTTTTGAATTCTAATGGAATTTACTACAGCCCATTTACAGTTTGTTAAAATTACTGCCCATTTTCTAGCCAGGACAACGAGTAATAATTTCAACCAACTGCTCAAAACAGAATTCAATAAAATTTCCCACATTTTGATGGGATCCGAAATATTTTTATCCTGAAATTTTGAATCAGATTAAATATAATTTGAAAATAAATTTGCATTAGGTAAAAATCCAACGAAATATTGCGCAGGCAACAAGTAATGAGATTAAAATTTTCAAAATCCAAAAATAATATTTTTAACTAATTACCTGTTTGGTGCATTTTTTATAGTTACAGCCTAGTTTTTATAATTACAACCCATTTATTATTTCTTAAAGCTCATTTTCTTATTAAGCCTAATACATCCCTCTTAGGAAAGATTTGCAGCCCAGCGGGGCGGAGTATAACAAGTTGACCTGGGCTAGGTATTCCTCAAAAAAAGTATAGCTGGGCTGGATATTTGGTCGACATAAAATAGTAGCCTGGGCTAGACAGGCCACAGCCCGCCCAGTTGATACCCTGCTCCTCTGAACATCAACAAAAACATCGCTCAAGAAAAAATCTGCTCACACCTCAGAAACACAAATACTGCTCGAGCTACTGGGTCCCAGCTGTTGGTCGCTCCTTGTGCAATTCTCTTGTTTATTGACTATATAGGTTGACAATGGTGTGGGACCGTGATGTCAGAAAACCAGGAGGAAGAAAAAAAATTTATAGTTGTATATAATAAGGAGGCACTTGCGTACGTGCGGCTATGGCCCTGGTGGGTCCCCACTGTCATCCTCTCCAAGTAAAGTCATCTCCTGATTCCTCATGTTCGTTGACCATGTTAACAATGCGAGATGGCGGCACCACGGCAAGCCCAACAACTCGAAGGAGGACGAAGAGGGCCTCGCGGGCCCTACGGATGGTCTGATACAGCGCCCGCTGCTCATTCAGGAAGCCAGGATCATAGGGCCACATGTCCGCAACAGCATTGTCGTTTGCTTGTTCATCGGCGATTCGTCCTTAGGCGAGCCGGTGCACGTTGAGGAGACAGAGGTTGCAGCACATGTCCTCCTGCGCTGGTAGCTCTTCCGCCATTAGGGCATCGAAGTGCGGCCGCACCTGCTCTATGGTGAACATAGCATGAACCGGCTTGGGTGGTGGCGCCGGCTCCTGGTCGGAAGCCACGTCCATCGTCTAATTGTCGTCGCTGAGCTCGGCGAGCTTGCTGGCGAGCCAACATGTCCGGCTGTTTGACCGGACCGCTGCCAAGCACGAGTCTGACCGCCCTGGCCCACCAAGATCCCCTCCCTCGCCCGCGCGCGCTTTCCGCCCGAAATGGTCAGCGTCGCCCGTGCCGCTTCCCGCTGTAGGCGATTGCTCCACGTTCAAATGACACAAGTATCGTCCGTCCGTCCGTCTGCCGCCCACATTAGTGATACGCAGTTGCCGAGGCGGCTACTCTGGCGCCACCCGTCCGTCCCTCTGCCACCCACCATTGCTATATAAACTGCTGCGCCGTCCATAGCCGCAGTCATCCGTCTCCGTTCCCTTTCTCCTGTCCACACCACTCCCACCATGGCTTTCTCATGCTCCAGTGTTCTTCGGGATGGTCGGACGACGAACCAGAAGGAGATGGCAGCCATTGCTGCCGACTGGCTGGCCTGTAGGCAGCTGGAGGACGACGACGTCCCAATTGAGAACGTGGTAGTCAACGATCCGGTGCCAACCCCCTCCTCCGCGCCATCCTCGCCGGTGCATTGCTCCATGACCATCGGCGAGGCCCGTGCGCAATACATGGACATGGTGAGGCAGAAGTGTGAGGAGCAGTTCCAAGAGGCGCAGGCCGAGGCTGCCTACAACCACCATGTCCTCCAGGAGCACCTGCAGGCGGAGGAGCAGATCGCTGCGGAGCGGGCAGAGCAGGAGGCATTGCTCGAGTCGTACCGCTCCGCCTGTGAGAGCCGCCTCGCGTGCTGGCGATACTGCATGCAGGTGGCAGAGGTTGCGGCCGCCTACAAAGAGGGCGATGAAGCGAGCGAGGCGCTGTTTGGCGAGACCGATGATGAGGCAGAGGACAATGCCGGCTCCGCCAAGGCCCCGCCCCACCGGCACCGAGGCGGAGTACTTCGCCGGCTTCGGCGAGGCCCTGCTCTGCCGAGGCCCCGCCCTGCCAACAAGGAGGCAGAGGACATCGCCGGCTCCGCTGACGCCCCGCCCTACCGGCAACGAGGGGGAGGATTTCCCCCGCTCCATGGAGGTGCCGCCCTACCGGCAACGAGACAGAGGACATCGCCGACTCCGTCAAGGCCCTGCCCCGCTGCCAACGAGGTCGCACCACACAGAAAACAAGGAAGAGTAGAACACGGTAGGTTGCCGCCACTCGGGTCCAAGTAAGGCCGCCGCTTCTACCCTTCGGTTGAAGCCAAGCTTGGCAGGTTGAACATTGATGGGCGATTAGCTGCTTGGCGGCAACATGGAGTCGGAGAGCTGAGCTGGAGAAGAAGCTTCTGTTCGGCTCAGCTGGACACAGGAAATGGGCGCCAGAGAACATTGATTAGGTTAATAAATTATACCTCCAGCGCACCCCTTTTTAGTTGAAGAATGTATGAAATGTAATGAAATCTGGCATATTTATATGAAATCCGGCCATGTATGAACGAATTTAGTTTGATTAGTTCAAATTCTTGTATCACTGGGATTGGATGAACATGCAAAACAATACGTACTAGCATTATTCTCAGGACGCACGGTGATCACCTCGTTTGCACCAGTTTCACACATACAAAAAGTTTGAGCAGCTTTTTTAGCATGCCTGTACATTGCAATCAAACTCACAGGCCTGGCAATTCATAGAGGACATTCAAAACAATCGATGATTATGCATCTCAATGATTCACATGTCAGAGCCAATATTTACTTCACAACTAAAGAATAAAGAAAAAATGGTCGATGCTACTGACGGCAAAGGGCGTCCCATTCGAAAATATCAAAAGCATGTCTTCTTGCTAACATCAACGAGCAAAAGTTGACAAGGTTGTCTAATTCCAAAATATCAAATGCGTGTCTTTGCGTACATCAATGAGCAAACTTTGACAAGGTTTTCCCATTCCAAAATATCAAATGCCTACAATTGTGGAATGGGCGGGGTTTGCCATCAGTTTGCACATTGACATGTCACCCCGTGCTAAATAAACCAGTTGTTCTTTTTGTGCAGTTCCACTAAAATCAACTAACTTCATGCGTAGCTTGTAGGATTTCGCCTTTATATGTTGCAATGCCTTGAACATATCTGCACCACCTTTCTTGTAGCTAATTTTGTGGCTGGTGGTGGAAATGATTGATTCCAGAACATTCGATGTATTGTGCATGATGAATTATAATGGAGGGCATGAACCATTCGATGTATTGAGCATCCCTGTTTGCATAAATACAAAAAAGTGATTAGTATAAAGCAAACTGTATTATGAATTTACAGTTATGAATCTACAGTTTAAACAGGAACCTACATGATCCATGCAGAGCACACATTTAAAAAAATGGAACTCATCGGAAAGAATCCTAAAACAACATTGTATTGGCCATCACAGCAACAAAGATGAAGATCTGTGAGTCCTTCTGAGCTGAAGTTAGTTTGTTCTTGTGGGCAGTAATGTAACCATCCTTCAACTGCTCCTTATGATAAGAAGAGAGGCTTGGCTTCTTCATCCTAGCATAATCGGAACTAGGCACTTCACGTACTCCATGTTCTTCTTCAGAGAAGGATGATCCTGTTGTGCAAAGACAAGAGAACAACTAAATGCTCGTATCCCTGTTTGCTCGAAAAAAAGGAAAGGAAATATTTAAAACAACCATTACATTAACAATGGGAGTAACTGATGAAATGTATAGTCACAAAGAGATGCATCCTCATTATCCTCGTAGGAAATGATATGATACCAAACACAACACCTCAACTTGAACTGTATTATTACTTCATTTTAACAGTGGCTATAACGGTGGCAAACTGGTGCCTCAATTTATTAGCAGCCTTAGATTAACATGCAAAACAATACCACTTTCTCATGACAATAGCTAAACAGTAGCACAACACCAATAGAGATGACAAAGCTGGATCATATGGATGAAATCCGTGGGCCGGTACCAACCTTTGTCAGGAGGCTTATTGCGTAGAGCATGCAGATGAAGCACTTCTCTGGAACCATCTGTTATTATCTACTGTGGTTGCCATGCTTACTACAAACTCCTCGATTAGTTTAATGTTTCCAACATCTTCTTATGCAGTTCCACTAAAATATATGTTATCTTCAAACAAGATCCCTGTTTGCACAAGTAGAGATAATTACATATTACATTAAGAGTGGCATTAAATCACAGTGGCAAAAGAATTGCTCGTTCCAACCATAGCAATAAATTAAGATGCAAAACTATATCATTACTTGTGTCATCACAGTTCCAGTGCTTCATTACAGCACCGAGAGTTGATTTTTGTTCTTCTTCCACTTGTTCTTCCCCTTCATCACTTGGTTCAATAACAGACAAGCTTCGCCTTCAATATAAGATTTGGCATGTCAATTAGGGGGCACAAGTAAAGCACTAAACAATAACATTACTTTTCTGATGACAGTAGCAAAATATAGGCCAATAGTTGCGAAATATCATTATCTTACCTCAATGGGATATTACAATGCACATACAGATTGGAAGTCTGGTCTCCTTTGCGCAGTTCACTAAAATCAAGCAACATTACCGTATAAGTAGCACAACATATGAAAGCACACTACACAATCATGTGGAAGAAGGCCAGTAGTGACCTCTCATGACGCGGAATTCAAACAACTCACAAGAAGAAGATCTAAAACACATTTGCCAAGACGGATAGGAAGTTAGATCTCCTCTTGTGCAGTTCCACTAAGGTTAAGCAATCAAGCAACGTTGTCGGTGTGACATCTTGGTTGAACTGCACGAAACAGTCTTAAAACAGAAGTGTTTTGTGCAGTGCAACAAAAGGTCGCAATAGCAACGAGGTGAAGTAGATAACCCTGTTTACACAGAGGTGCAAAGGAAACGATTACTGGTCAATAATGGTGGATGACACAGAAGCCCACAAAAAGAAGCATCTAACTTATCTAAATGGGAAAGAAAGCAAGACAATAGCATTTATCAAACAATGGCATTGATTCATATTAACAGATAGATTATATTAACAATAAGATTCTTTAAACATGTGATTTGCTTTTAACTGTGGCATTGCTTCAATTTTCCAGCGGCATTATTAGATTAACAACAGCTAAAGAGTTGTATGGGACAGTGGACGCACAAGCACCATGTGCATCTACCGATGTATAAAGGGGTGATGCACAGTCTGTTGCAACAAACAACCAAGGAGCATATTTGTGTTGGTCCCATTTTTGTTATCTTTAGACACCTTTCCCTATGTGAGGGCAGCAAATCTAGTCCTGCTCAAACTCTACAGCCTTGTCCCCCACCCACAGAAAGATCAGTTCCTTATAGATGTGTGTACTACGTTTGTCATTGTTTTCCCTTTTTGACCAACATAGGTGTTGGACAGCCAGTATGTACTACTTTCCCCCTTCCTTTCCTCTTTGAACCACGACCTAGATTCATGCTATACAACTTTCCCCACTACTTTATTGTTTGATCCAACACCTAGATTCGAGTGCAGAAGCGAAAAAATTCCACATGCAGCTAGAGCAATGCCTGTGGATTGAGTAAATTATACCTTAAGGTTCTTGGGGTGTGGCTCGGTGGGCGGCCGGAGGCCGATCTGCCCACACTATGTATGGCGGCGAGGAAGAAGGGGTCGGAGGCCCTCCCGCGCCGCCACTGGGTGAAAGAGAACAGCGGCGCCGGTAGTGCATTCCCTTCCTAGCCGAGTTAAGCCTCCTTGCCTTCCCCAGTGGGAGGGATCCTGCCGGCTCTTTGACCAGCAGTGAGGGGGGAGAGAGAGAGGAGAGGCCAATGCAGTCTTTTAGATCTAGATAGGGTGAGAGAGTGTGTAGAGAGCAACTACAAGCGTTGAGGCTCCAGCGTGTATATATATAGTGGAGAGAAAGTGTGAAGAGAGCAAACCCTAGAAAACAAGTGCTGAGGCTGCAGCATATATAGTTGGAGTGGTTTTCTTTTTCTCTCCATAAAAATCATTTTAAATTGTGCATGAAACAGAACTCTTTATTTTAACGTACTAGTGAAGAAAAATACTAGTAGGGCAAAGCTAATACGTAAAGAAAGTTTAACGCTCGAAGGAGTTAACTCGCAATTAACACTCCATGCCTCCCGGTCGCACTTATTATCGTTCACGTGTGGTACACGACCCTCCGAAGTGAACAACAACTAAACCACACACGGTCAAAATATCGGAAATGTGGGCTGCACCATCCTCCAATTTTAAATATTTTGGGCACTTGTATTCGGCCGAAGTCAGTGTGCCACCGTATGTACTAAGGGTTAAAGCGGCTGCTAAGAAACTAGGGCGTATTGAGAGTAATTGCCATGCCATTTATTTGTAGGGTCACTTGCAAACTATCAAACTCTATTCTCCTCTTATTTAATGGATGAGGCAAATCTTTTGCCTCCGTTTCGAATTTTTTTTCCGAGAAATTCAATTTTAATTATTTTTTATGTACACTTTGCTCTCTTCCAATAATTTTGGGCACTTGTATTCGGCCTAAGTCAGTGTGCCACCGTATGTCGTACTACTCAATATGCCCTCTCAGTCCAGGTTTTTACGCCACGTCATATATTTTTTGTCAAAGTTTGACCAATTTTTTTAACTACTCACTACTTTCCGGTTTATAGGGTATAAATTTGAAATATCATCAACCAAGGCAGATGCATGATGAGTGGAGAAATGTAGTAAGTACTCCATCTCGTAGTTTAAAAAATTACTCAAACTTTAATCTGCATTAATTGCAATATATTCATGGACGACCACTAAATGAGTAGGAATGGTTACATGCACTGGTTGGTTTCTTTTAATCCTTGCATGCATCAATTTAATGCACCTTGGAATGTGAACGTGTGGTGGAAAGAAGTGAAAATAAGAATTTTATGAAGAAAATGAGATGAGCCCAATAAACAAAGAAAAATTCCGAACCAACGTAATTAATATGGTCACCGGCCGTATGCACACATTTATTTTCCAGCACATTTCTTTATTTCATCAACGACATTTTGATACAGGGGAGTACATTCACCAATTCTTTGCTAGGAGAGCAAGACCAAAGAAAGCAAGAACAAAAATTAGACATTTTTAAAGATATCCAATTTCCATAACTGCTCCCACTAATTGTATTAATATCTTCTCTATGTCTTCATTGTTGATCTGTGGCTTCTCGAGCTTGCACACTTCTTTCTTCTTCAATTCTACAGAACTAGATGTTGCTTCACATCTAATATCATCTCTAGTCTCATCTATAGCCTCTATTCTAGCAAGGAGTGCACGAGCATCTACCAAATTTTGTGCTATCAATATATCGATGTATTCTTCTTCCCAAAACCAAAACTTGCATCCATCCTACACACAAGTATGAGTATAAGCTACCGAACATGCGCCGAATAAGGGAGCAAAGCCGAATCAAAAGAAGTACTATGCACCTTATCTTTTTCGCACTTGATGAACACCCATCCGGGATGTTGTGGCGTGGTCGAAACGCGGCGCAGGACCTGCCGCGGGCAGCCATCGCACTTTATGAGCGGCAATGGTGAACTGACTAGCCGCTGGGCCAGGGCTGGGCCCGGACGGTGGCCGGCCGTGTCTTCGCCGGTGATCCACCGGCGGGATAGACCGAGCGGCTAGAGGTGGATTCAGTACCTGCATGTGACGTGGAGGCATTGCCATTGTCGTGAGACCCGGTACCCGGACAATCCATGGCAAGGCATAGTCGCAGGCGGCCGGAATGCTCCAAATCCGGCAGCCGCGTGCATCAAATCCCGCGGCCGCAGATATAGCGGTTGACCACCGGTGCCGGGATGAGAGAGGCATAGATCCGGCCATCGTGCTGTGGTCGGCTGGGCTATAGTGCGAGGCAGCGGCTGTGTCTCCGACAGACGTGCGTGTACCTCTTCTCTTCTTGTACATACTCCATTTATGTCACTTCCTGTGGCTTCCCACTCCTATTCCTATTCTATGAACCTGTGTGTGTGTGCGTGTGTGTGTGTTTTAATAGCGTGTGTGTGTGTTAGAGAGAGCGACGCATCGACCTACTCCTACAGAGAGATGGTGTAGTACTACAATTTAGCCGCGAGAGTCGGTGCATCCTCTCGTTTCCGGGCGTCCAGTCGGGACAGCTGCCACGCCCGCTCCTGACCAGCCTGGCCCACACAAAGCCCCTCCATCGCCCACGTGTGCTTCCCACCCAAAACGGTCAGCGCCGCTCCAGAGAATCGGGGCCGCATTCATGCCCGGACAGAGTGGACACGACCTCTCACTGGCGCATGCGTTGGGAGAAGCGGATTCAATGAAGAGTGATGGTTGCTTCGTCCGTCCAACTTACTGCCCGGTCTATGTGATTTGACGGCTCATTGGTCATTATTACTGAGGTGGTAAGACCGTGCTGAGTCTCAGTTGTACTGTACACTTTACTTTGGTGCATGACACATGCACTGGATGTCCCACGTTTCGGCGAAAGGAGGTAGAGCGTCTCCACTCTTCACAATTTTCTCCCCTCTTACAGCGGAGGAGTGCGAAATCAGCGAAAACACGGTAGCTCAGTGATTACATGGCCCACCTCACACTATCACCATATTTTTTGGACACCCTGCGACACCTAACTCTTTAGTACACAGTACTGTAATTTCTCAGCGAGATAAAATTGTACACTGCTATGAAGCTTTCAGCTTCTGTTCCATGTATCTTGTGTCCAAGGTTGCCCCGTTGCAACATTCCATCAAATACAAAGGAGACTAACATGCATGCTATTGCATCTCAATGATTCACAGATCATAGCCAATATGTACTCCCTCCGTTCCAAAATAAGTGTCAAAGTTGTACTAAAGTTGACACTTATTTTGGAACAGAGACAGCTAAAGAAAAAAACAATCCATGCAGTCCCTAGGCCTTGAACCCTAAACCCTAACCAAGCTTTAATTTGCTGGCAACCTTGAACCTTCCAAAGAAATGGAGTTTGCAATCCTTTGACCATCGGATCATTTTGTGCAGTTTCACTAAAATCGAGCTGAGCATCCCTGTGGCAAAAAAAGAAGTGTGATTAGAATAAGACTAGTGGGACTAGTTGATGAGACATAAACTCATCACAAATACAGTAGAAGCCAGTAGAGGTGCGTGCAGGGCAAAGAAGTAGAGAAATATCCACATGGAGCGATGTGGGCAGCTAGGGCAGTGGTGCAAGCCAGCTGTAAAGGAAGTTGCACCTGAGGAATGTCGGAATGTAGCTAGAGGAGGGCGGCTGGAGGCGGGAACTGCCCACGTCGCGGCAGTGAGCAAGGGACGAAGGCAACCACACCGACTTGTGAGAGAGAACGGCGGGGACCCATGATCGGGACGCGTCGACAGTGGGTTTTCACCGTCGGCGACGGCGATCGCATCTACACAAAGCATCCACCCCTTCCCCCGGCAGACGTGATCCGCCCGAATGTGTGACTAGAGATGTGGCCACAGTCGTTTTGTGCGAGAGAGTGTGAAGAGAGCAACCCCAGCAAGCAACCGTGTAGGCTCCTGGCTATGTATATAGTGGAGCAGTTTCTTTTTCTCTCCACTGAAGAAAAAAAACTACTCTACCATGCGGTTATTATATGGGCAAAGAGTATAGGCAGTAATAATGACTAATGAGCCATCAAATCACGAGGCCCACCTTTATCTATGTTGGACCAAGGAAGCAGCCTTCATTTCACTCCTCGTTGAATATCCATCCGCTGCTACCTCCGCAAATAAATAAAAATCTGCTGCTACCTCCGCAGCATGGTTAATAATATAGCCATGTCAATCATGACGTAGAAATATCATTCACTGATACAATAGGCTGGCTCTAAGGCTGGTGATTTTTTTACTTTGTCTCTTTCTCTTTTTGTCTCATTTACTCATTTTACATAGGAGCACGTGTAGAGGATGGCTATTCCTTTCGATGGGACTTCTTCATAGGGTTTAAGACTAAGCAGCCCCGAATATTATTCCAGCAACCCACCACTCTGAATCATGCCATCTATGATACTCCCATTGCAACAATGAGGTCCACTAGGTCTAGCACGTCCTGTAAGAAGAGAGTGTCACACAAAACATACATTCTTGTTGCCTTCTTCCTCATACAATACGTATTACTAGTAGTACTACTACTCGTTCTCCTACAAACTTTGCGCTTGGCATCTAAAAAATACTCCGTATTAACCTTGCGCTTGGCTCTTTGCCTCTTCGGGAAGTCGAGCAATGATGGTACTATAGTATATGGTTATGGCTATCTGAGACCGAATTAATTGCTGCACATCCACCACGTGGGCGAGGGGCGAGGGGCAAGGGAGAGTTCGTACTACTACGTCCATTTCAATATGGACTACATACAAAGCAAAATGAGTGAATCTACACTCTAAAATACGTTTATATACATCATTATTTGGATTATGTACTAGTAGTTCATATTGAAATCTGCTAAAAGACATATATTTCAAAAAATATGATATTCTCTCTAACCAAGGTAGGGACGAGGAGTATACGTCTAACGGAGGGAGTAGTAAAATTTTCTCCTCGTCCTGCGAGCCACCACGCGCGTGGGCGAGGGAGCGGGCGTAGGCGTAGTAAAGCAAGCTTCTCCTCATCTTGTGAGCCACCGCGCGTGTGGGCAAGGGAGCCGGCGTAGGCATAGTAAGCAAGCTTCTCCTCATCCTGCGACTCTGCGAGCCACCGCGCCCGGGGGCAGGGGAGAGGGCGTACTAAGCAAGCTTCTCCTTGTTCTACGAGTTGACGGGACACATCAAAAGTAGTACAGAGCATCTCCAATGTATAGAGTTTGCCTCTAAGGTAGGCCCCACATGGTTTGCCTCTTATCAAATAAAAAAACCACAATGTATAGAGACTCTAACCAGCCTCTAAGGTGGGCCCTAGCAGAAATTTAAAAAGTATTGATTAGCACCACATTTGTCCAATCAGGAATATTTCTCTTGTACTTTCTTATGCTTCCTAAGGCTGACAAGTGGGACCAGATGGATTGTTAAATTGTTAGAGGCAGCCTCTAAGGTTAGACACGATGCTAGCTAGTTTTTTGTTAGAGGCAGTTCATACAATGTATAGAGGCCTGCCTCTAAGAGGAGAGAGAGGGCTTAGAGGCAACAAAAAGCATACATTGTGGATGCCCTAAGTTCCTACTTTCCGGTCTATATGATTCAATTTGAAATCTCCCTAACCATAATAGATGCTGAGTGGTGGAATAAATTTGTTACTTCCATAGTTCGCAAAAGTACTGAGCATGTGAGATGGTGAACGGAGGGAGTACGGTACCATTAGTACTACAGTTCTTTTGGAAGGGTTGTAGTAGTCCCTCCCATTCACATGTTCACATTTCAAGCTTCAATAAAAACATTGCACGCAAGGATTAAGAGAAAACTCAGCAATGCATGTACTCCCTCAATCCATATAGGGTCTAACATGCGTTTTGGAGGCTAACTTTGATCACATGTTAGAGCAATAGTATGACATGCAACTTACACAAATCATACCATCAAATTCGTACGTGGTCATTGTACTGCTAACACATGCATGCATTGCAATTAGTACGTACATGATACAGTAGTAAACACCCACTATCTAGTAGTACTAGTTCATTCATTGGTTTAGATTTGGAATTGAGGCCCATCAACCGAAGGGAGGGAATATTATTTTCTGGAACCATCCCCATATGACCATACTTGATGTTTCGGAGAAGGGTTATATGCCTTGCTGCAATAGTACCGTCCAATCTTCACGTGTGGTGTTTTTCTTGGAAAATTATTACGAGAGGATTCTACGATGTGTGAAATGACGTGTTGTTCATGCGTCCAACTTACTATTGGAAAGGCGTGGCTCTGAGACGTGACTGCTCATTAGTAGTATTCCTTGCGGTTGTGGACTCATAATTTGGTGCATTGCACGTGGACCCGGATGCTGGATGTCCCACATGTCGAGGGAAGGAAGTTCGGTGCTCCTGGAATGGTTTCTCGCAATGCTATCAACCTTTCAGCATTTGTTTATATATACTATGCTAGTAAATATAATTTCTCAGCGAGATAAAATTATACTACTACAATGCTATGAAGCTTTCAACTTTTCTTTCATGTGTCTTGCCTTGAAGATTTTCTTGTTACAACATTCCAACAAATACAAAGGAAACTAACATGCATGCTAATGCATATCAATAATTCACATATCAGACCCAATATTTACTTCACAACTTAAGACAAAGTTGTGAGAAGGTGTACAAATAAAGAAAAAAATGATCGATTAGGTCCCTAAGCATGCTTTCATTTCCTTGCCATGGTGGACATGTTGGTAGCCATTTTCACGCGGCTCATTGATGCCCGCCAAGACATGTAGCTATTGGATGCATGCACCATCCCATCATTTTGTGTAGTTGGACTAAAATGGAGCTGAGCATCCCTGTTGACAAGGATATTGAATAAGTGTGATTGCAATAATAGTGGCACTGTTGATGAAACATGGAAAGTACGCCGGCCGAGCTACAGTACGTTTTAGGAAAATAACTAGAGAAGATCGACATGCAGCGACATGGGAAGATGGGCGGTGGAGCAAGGCCGGTTCAAGAGGAAGCTGTACCTGAGGGTCGTCAGGATGTAACCAGGAGGGTGGCGGCAGGCGGGATCTGCCCATACTGCGGCAGCGAGCAAGGGGCAAAGGCAGTACCACGCTGGAGCTTGCTTAGAGGGAACGGCAGGTACCACATATCGGGACGCACCGGCAGTGGGTTTCCTGCTTCGAGGCCAGCGACCGGAGCAACATTGCACATCGTCCATTTCCGCTGGCGGACTGGATCCGACCGGATCAGGGACTAGCGGTGAGAGAGAGAGTGGCCACCTCCATCTTGTGTGAGAGAGTAGAAGAGACCGACCCCAGAAAGCAAGCATTAAGCATCCTGCCTATATTATATAGTATAGTATAGTGGAGCGATTTTCTTTTTTCTCTCCATAACAATTGGTTTATATTATGTACATGCGCCATCGAGGAATAAAATCTTTTTTAAAATAACGCGTCAAGTCGCAATTTGTTTGTTCACTCGTGGTACATGATCCTCCATCAAGTGGACAACCAGTACACATGTCAAATTACCACGTGGGGTGCCTTTTCGTACATAAATGAGCTCCACCGTGTACTAGCGTGGGTGTGGTTGGGAAAGAGATGGGAGTACGTGGGCCGTGCGTGCACCTCTTCTCTTCGTGCACGTCCCCCACCTATGTGGGTGTGTGTGAGAGAGATACAGACCTAGAGAGATGGCATGTGCATTCATGAGTGTTTTTTTATTGGGGGGAGGGGTGTGATTTCATGAGTGTATTTGTGGGAATATGTGTCGATGATATCTCAAACAAAAATGTGACACATGCAATGTGTGTGAAATAGAGGCCTATCTATATCATATATAGAGGGGGCGATCCACGAGAAGAGAGGGAGGGGTCATAGATATCGATAGAGTCGAAGAGAGGATCAAGTGTGTGGGTGCGAGATCGATGAAGAGAGCCATAAAAATTGTGTGTGTGCACGTCAAAGATATAGGGCGACTGACCTACCGGAACGTCAGAGGGGAGAGGGCAAGTTTGTGTGTGGCAGGGAGACAAGACTAGAGCGCTTGATGTATCTGTGTGTGTGGGGGGGAGGGGGCGGGGGTAGGCAGAGACCTAACTACAGAGGTAGATCGACTCGTATATGTGTTGAGAAAGAGAGACCTAGCTATGTCTTGAGGGAGATCGATCGACATCCATACATAAGTGAAGGACGGGAAATAGGTTGCGAGAGAGAGAGAGAAAGGGAGATAGAGTGAGAGAGAGAGAGAGAGAGGTAGAGTGCCGGAGGGGTGGTGGAGTTGCTTCTCGGAGATGGTGGGGGAGGCCTACTAGACAAACTGAGGGTAGAACTACAATATCAAGAAGAGAGGGGATGTGTTTCTGTGTGTGCATGTGTGTGATAGATGTGTCAGGAGGCATGCATGGATGATGAAGGGGGACCATATGTTATTGGTAAGCAGACCTAACTAGATTGGTAGATCAATTGTTGTGTGTCGGAGGAAGGGAGAGACATAACTAATGAGGTAGATCGATCGGCGCGTGGGGAAAATGAGTTATAAACGACCTAGCTAGCTATATGTATAGTGGGAGATTGGTCGGTGTACATCCATTTGTTAGAGGCAAATAAGGCCCAGAGAGACGGATAGAGAGAGAGGGATGGAGCTAGGAGGTGGTGCAAGAGGCCTACTTGATAGGGGGGAGGAGTGTGCGATTGTGAGATCGATGAAAGAGGGGCGAGAGTTTACACGTGTGTGGGACCGTATGAGAGACATGAGGCATGGACAGAGAAAGGAGTAGATGGAAAGTGTGTGTGTATGTGGTAGGCAGACATCGCTAGAGAGGTTTACCGATCGGCGTGTGTCGGAAAGGAGTTGTGGAGACCGTGGGAGAATGACCTAAAGAAAATAAATGAATGTGCGTGATGGATAAAATGCTGAGGGAGGGGGAGGGAGAGGAGGGCGTGTGAATGCACGAGAGAAAGTTAGTGCTAGCTACAAAGGTTGGAGGATTGTGTGGGTGTAAGAGACTAACAAAGATCATAATTCATTATGAAAGTGGATTCATATATTTGAATAAGAGATCATAGTGTTATAAACCTATGCATGCATGCATGAATATAGCGGTGATACGCGTGGTGTGGTTTTGGACATGTTATACTATAATGTGATAATGCATGACGTTTGCACCTCACAGCTAAATATCGAACAATCTAAACCATATTATATATTGAACAATCTCAGATTTTATTTGAATTTGTGATAATGTGTGGCATTTGCAGCTCACAACTAAATATCGAACAATCTAAACCACACTATATATCAAACAATCTCACATTTTATTTGAATTTGTGATAATGTGTGGCGTTTGCAGCTCACAGCTAAATACTTGTAGGCGTAGGGGGTGGGGCACCATATATTATGTGATAAACACATTATACATATGAGACATGGTTTAGATTATGAAGATCTAGCTAGAGCTTGAAATGTACTGTGATTTGAAATCAACATAAAGTGGATTGAAAAATTCGAGTTCGAGTTCATATAATACACATACTTCATATCTAACTCGACAGTAATCATGTGGTGTGTTGTGAAGATAATATACAAATGATGGTTTAACTTGACAATAATGATGATTGCAGATCTTATTAAAAGAGAGAAACGAATTCAAATGGTTTAACTTGACAACAATCATGATTGTAGATCTTATTCAAATAGAGAAACAAATTCAAATTTAGTTCATATTGAAGCGGTAGTATATACGTTTGGAATGCACTAAAATGTTCATTTGAGTAGCAGGTTACATGCATTATACACGTAGCGAAATATTTTAATTGAACATAACATGGATTGAAAGTTTTGAATGGCATTTGTAGTAACTCATACAGTAAAACGGGACTAGACTCTCTTGTGTGGTGCGAATTGATTTCTTTTTGGTTTTTTCATCGAGGTAAATGCAAATTGATCTGGTACAGTACACGTTAGGCTTGTCCGAAAATTTCAACCCGCGCCTTGTTATCCCGAAATTTTAAGATATTTCTTTGTCTCGTTGTGCTCCTAAAATTCCCTCCATCTCAACCCGCGCCTTGCTATCCCAAAATTACAACGCGCGCGAAAACTCCCACCTCCTGCGAAATCCCGACACGCGAAATTCCCATGATACCCCTGAACCGAAAGAACCACCTAGTTCAAATCGGTGGGGCTACTTTCGTAACTTACCCCACATTTTGGACAAGCGTGTCCCTAAGCCATGGTTCCCCCTCCCATCCACTCCGCCCCCATTCGTACACCGAGGCCGCAAAAACCGGCGAAGCCCCACACCCTCCTCCGTTCACCACCCAGCCGGATCCTCTTCCCCGACGACATCGTCCACCTCAACAGCTCGACGTCCCTCATCCACTGCACTGGATGAAGATCTGCCATCGATCTCATCGTCCCGCCAGTTCAGCTGCCCTGTCCTCCACCTCCAAGGAGCTGCCCCGATGTTCGCCTCGTCTATTGCGCCACATCCATTCCTACAGCGCCGTCTTCACCTGCACCACTGGAAGAGCAGCACCATCACCGATTCCTCGGATGAAGCTGAGGCCTAATCGACGCGACCAAAGAGGTTCTACACTAATTGCTGCATTTTCTTCTTGATTCGATCTCACGGTGCTGCCGGCGCTCAGTCCCGAGCCGGCATGGCGCGGCTCAACCTACGGCGGCATCGCCGACCACTTCCTCCATGGCATCTCTCCCTCGGCGGCGACGTCCACATTAGTAGGAGCTGCGATGCTGCTCCGGCTCTCCATGGCCCTGCTGCTGCTGCTTCGGCTCTCGCTCGCGCTGCTGCTCTGCTCTTGCTTGCGCTGCTGCTCTACTCTTGCTCGCGCTGCTGCTGCACGAGCAGCAGCTCCGGCTCTCGCTCGAGCTCCTGCTGCTGCTACCCGAGATGGTGCTACATGACCAGCTGCCCCGGCTCTCACACGCGCTGCTGCCCTGGGTGCTGCTACTGCTGCTACTGCTGCTGCTCCGGCTCTCGCTGGCCCTGCCGCTGCTGCTTCGGCTCTCGCTCGTGCTGCTGCTCTGGTCTTGCTCTCGGTCCCCTGCCTTGTTTGCTCTGGCTCTTGCTCGTGCTACTACTCTTGCTATTGCTCTTGCTTGCGCTGCTGGTCTACTCTTGCTCGCGCTGCTGCTGCACAAGCAGCAGCTCCGGCTCTCGCTCGAGCTCCTGCTCCTGCTACCCGAGGTGCTGCTACACGAATAGCTGACCCGGCTCTCGCACGCGCTATTGCTCGGGGTGCTGCTGCTTCTTTGCCCCGGCTGCTCTCTGGTAGGACGTTCCTTGCTGGAGCGGCTACCGACTTCGATCACTGCTACTCTGCCACTAGTGCTCGTGCGACCAAAACTATTAGTGCACTGCTTTTCTGCTACTAGTGTGTTCAGTTTCGATAGTAAAATTCAGTTTCGACAGCAAAATTTAGTTTCGACAGTAAAATTTAGTTTCAACAGTTAAATTCAGTTTCGACAGTTAGTTTCAGAGATGAGCGGCTGATGTATTTTACATCTAGCACTTTTTGGTTATGTATTTTACATCATCTATTGGAGATGCTATTAGAATACCACTTCAAGTTAACATTGTCCCTCTTGTCCTGCTTCAGCCTCACCGTCGTACACCTCACCGGAGCTGCTCCAACAACAAAACCCTCCATCACAGTGGACCAGTACCCTTGGCTCCATCTCCAGGCGCCTAAGATCTTCTTCCCCTCCTCCGACTACCACATCAGCCGCAGCATCCTCAGCGACCAACCCAATGATGCTGAGATCAACATGGCTTCGCCAAAGAGGTTGTACACTTGCTGCATCAGTTTTTTACTCTACATGTTATATATATTGTCCACTGAGCACACGTAGTAATGTGAAATACGATTAGTTTATCCTATATAACAAGTAGTGAGGTACCAGGCAACTTAGCTAGCCATGATGGACTCTCTCGAAAGGAATCATTATTTATTTCTGCGCGTTTGAGCTATGCATGTGTAGATGGCCCTGGGAGTTGAGCTAGTAGGGCAGTGGCCTGGGTCCAAAGTAGTACAAGAAGCACAAAAACATTTTTGGAGTGTAGGCTTTTGCCTGTTCAAGCCTGCCTACTAGAATTGCCAGTGGTTGAAAGGAAAAGTGAAGGAAAAACATAGGAATTGGAAAGTTTCCTATGGTACTACCATTCATGCATTTGGTTCAAAGGAATGGAGCAAAGGAAAACTGTAGGATTTGTTCCTTTAGTGTCTCTTTCAAAGAAAAACCGTAGGAATTATAATATCCACTTGGTCCTCCTTTTCAAATTCCTATTCATGAAGAAGAAGACTAAGTGATAATAGCATAATAGCATTATAACTGTACATTTTCTTTTGGTTTGACTTAATTTTACCATGCTTCTTTGCATTCCTGTGACCTTCCAATTCCTGTGAACCAAACACCTAGATTGACAGAAATCCTGTGATTTTAAATTATCTGTTTTGCACATGCATTCCTATCCTATTACTGTGTATTTCCTACCCCTAGAATCCTCCAATTCAAACGAGCCCTTACATAATTACTTCTCTTACAGATAGTTGTCAAACAAAACCTTGTGTGGTTTGTCCCGCTCCTGCCACGCCGTCGTCCACCCCAGCTCAGCTGGTCCAACGACAGACTATCTTTCGCCACCTTAGATCTTCTTCCCCGTCGCCAGCAGCCACGACAACTGCATTACCATCATCAACTGAGCAGATGACCTTGAGGACTACACGGGCCCGCAAGAGAGGTCGCACTCTTTCATGTCTGCTTACGTTATGCATCGCTTAATATTACGTGCTACTTTATTGTCCTGTTCACCAATTAGACTCTGAGTCAGCTCCAAACTAATGCTCAAACTTGATTTTTTAAATGGTTGTGGGGTACATATCAGGGCTGCAATCAATAGTATCTGTCTACTATCTGGTTAATCTCTGGTGTCTACTATGAGTATAATGTTGGGTGGGAAACAAACAGTAAAGAAGCCATTATCTGTATTTTTTAACTGAAGCCATTATGTACCTACTATCTTTGGTTTTGGGTCTATCTAGAGGTTGCTACCATCACTCTGGATTTCTGCATGCACTCCTTACATAATCTCACTATGTTTTATTCCTATACATGTCAGTTATTGTACACAATGGAACTGAACATGTAGAGCAAAAGAGACGAGCCTTGCGTAGCAATAAAATTTCATGCAAACATCGCTCCATGGTGGGCGCAAAGGCAGCCCCCCCTAAACCCATTTCAGATTGTAATCAAGAGGAAGATAATTGTTCTGAGGGGAATTCAGAAGGAGCAGACCACTCCTATTTACGCCCGGAGGTCTTTGCTCTAACTTGGCATGCTGATGTTGGTCATATCGTGCATATGGTGCCTTGCATTTCTTACTTTATACATCAAATATGTCATCTGCTTAGTTTAGACATGCTTTGTGTGAATGCCATCTGTTTAGTTTCTATACCATATATGTGAATTATGCAACACCATCTTGTCTAGCCAGGCATCATATATGTGAATTTTGCAATGCCATCCTGCTTAGCCAGTCATCTTATATGTGAATAATATCACGCCATCCTTTTTTTCATTACGTATTACATTTGTCAACAATGTTAGTACATTCAACTACTCTTCGTGTGCATCAGCCATTTGACACGGTGATAGAAAAATCAGAGCAGACAATGCTATCTGACGAAGTGCATATCTCGCTGGTTACAGATAGCTCCTTAGAGGAGGATTCAGAGACAGATGACCAGTCCTATCTCCCCCCGAGGTGTATGCTCTAACTTGGCAGGGTTATGTTGCTCATATTGTGTGTATGGTGTCTTGCATTGCTATGTCATTTGCTTAGTTTATGCATGCTTTGTGTGAATGCCACCTATTTAGTGTCTAATTACCATATATGTGAATTATGCAATGCCATCTTGTTGCAAGACATTATATATGTGAATTATGCAATGCTATCTTTTTGCAAGGCATTATATATGTGAATTATGCAATGCTATCTTTTTGCAAGGCATTATATATGTGAATTATGCAATGCCATCCTATTTAGCCAATCATCATATATGTGAATTGTATCATGCTATCCTTTGGTTGTATTACATAGTCGACAACATTTGTATATTCAACTACTCTTCCTGTGCATCAGCAATTTGAATCAGTGATGGAAATATCTGGAGTGAAAACAATGTCTTTAGAGCAGACAATGCTACCTGCTGAAGCAGACATCTTACTGGTTAGAGATAGCTCCTCAGAGGATGATTCAGAGACAGATGACCAGTCCTATTTCCTCCCTGAGGTGTATGCTCAAACTTGGCAGGGTTATATTACTCATATCATGCATATGTTGTCTTGCATTGCTTAGTTTTACATCATATACACAATATTAAATGCCATCTGCTTAGTTTAGACATCATATATGCGATTGCCATCTTCTTACTTGCTTAGTATATAAATCATATATTTGAATTATATCATGCGATCATGTTTACATAGACAACATCTATCTGAATTATGGCATGCCAATCCATTTAATAAAGACATCATATAGTTATATCATCTTGTCCTATTTAGTGTTTACATAGTCATCATATTTTGAATTATGTCATTCTATCCATGAATTATATCATGCCATCATGTTTCCATAGGCGGCATGTATGCGAATTATGGCATGTCAACCTATTTAATAAACACATCATACAGTTATATCATGTTATCATGTTTACATAGTCATCATATTTTGAATTATGTCTTTCTATCCTGTTTAGTTAGCCATCATATATGTGAAATTGTGTCATGCTATCCTGTTTAGTTAGCCATCATATATGTGAAATTGTCTCATGCTATCCTGTTTGGTTAGACAACATAAATGTGAATTATTTCATGCCCTATTTTATTCCCCACTATCCATTGCACCTGTCTATCATACAATGTCTGTACATTCAATTACTTTTCTTGTTTATCAGCCATTTGAATTGGATGGGGTGATGGCAGTATCTAAGGGAGTAACAGCACGGTCTTCAAAAAAGATAGTGCTACCAGTCGATGTAGATAGAACCACGGTTGTACTTGCCCAAGAACCTGCCTCACCACACATAACCCAGACTCTCGCAGATTGTACCCCTACCCAGTTGGACAGAGAACCAGCTACACCCCTGCTAACCCCAACTGTCGTGGGTTTATCATGGCAGTTGCCCTAGTGAAAGGACTTAGGTGTGGAGCCATCGCAACGTAGGTTAGCTTGAAGGGGTTGAATGGGACAAAGGACACAAAGGGTTTACCCAGGTTCAGCCCCTCACAATGAGGTAAAAGCCTACGTCCTACTTCTAGTTGTACTGCTTGAGTTTTGATCACAAGGGAGTGAATACGCTTGACCTAGTTCTCGACTTGTTGTTTTCTTGAGTTAACCCGCCGCCGGGTCTCGCCTTTATATACACAGGTCGAGGTCCAGCGGCTTACAAGAGTCTAGGTCATATTACACATCGTAACCGAACCCTATCCCTAAATTACCTCGCCTTGCTAGAGAAGCTATCATCAGGCGGCTCACGCCTTCGGATCTTGAGTCACCTCTGGGTTATAGGCTTTTAGCAGCCCGTTTGTACACCTTACTAGGCCTTCAAGTATAAGTCGCAGACGATATGACCCGCCCCCTCTTGGGCGGGTCATAGCACGGGGCTATATCCCCAACATTAGGCCCCAGATTGGTTTGAACTTTGTTCATGTCAATCTCTGTTCTTCAGTGAGCAACTCCTTTGAATCTTTCTAACTCTTAATCTGATAAACTTATATAACCCGCCATAACAAAGCGATGATGTCATGTCATTAATTCCAGAAAAAACCTTATGATATCACAACGGATCTTTGCATTAATCATCCATTCCGAAAAACGAGGCGTCTTTGTTGTTAAGATAATGATTATGCCTCCTCGATTTTCGCACCTGCCATTTACTGTTCATCTTTCCCCTTATAAATAGGCACAGGGGGGTTCTTTTTCACTTTTACCCCGACCCCTTCTCTTCTTCTTCCTCGCACCGTCCGTCGTTGCGCGAGCTCTGCCACCGCCGTCGACCTCCACAAGCTGCTCCAACCTGGCCGCTGCATCACCCTGATCAAACCAGAAAACCGCAATGCCCTTCCGTTGTTCACCAACATCGTCAGGTACTCGCTTTTCTTGACTTCCAATCTACATTAGGGTTCCTTCAGTTCATCGGTTCGTCGGTGTTCATCAGTGTTCATTGCATCCGCTGGTAGTCCCTCCTTTATGCCGCTTAGTCGAAACCCAACATGATACTGAAGTTATGCAGTAGCAATTTTAGCATCTGTTTCTTCAACACAGATCCATCCTGTCCCTTCAAACTTCATTTTCAATAGGTCAGTACTTCCGCCACAGTTTAGGTTTAAGAATAGTTTTTGTTTTTTGAACTGACGTAGATCCATGAATATGGCTGCAATCTTGGAAACCTGTTTATACAACACTTATTGAAATTTTTAGTACTTTCATCTTTATAGACTGCTAACTCACCATACTGCACATGGCGGCTTATATAAACTCTTGTGACCCGCCAGCCTCTAGCCGGCTTAAAAACTTGCAAACAGCTCCATACTGTAATATTGATCTACCGTATTTATTTCCTGCTGACAGCTTTGTCACTTCCGGCTCACCATGACTAAGACACCCACCACTTGCGATTGGATCCCTTCAAAAGTTACTGAAGAGACCCTCAATGAATATGTGACCATGGGTGTTTTAGCCGCCAAGGAAATCATTCATTGGTGAGTTCCCGGCTCTGAATGCCCTCCGGAGCCCCAAGAAGGCGAGGCAGTTTTTACCGATCATCTGCTCCGTGGCTTTTCACCACCCGGCTCAAAATTCTTTCGTGACGTGCTGCACTTTTATAACCTCCATCCTCAAGATATTGGTCCCAATTTTGTCTCTAATATATGCAATTTTCAACTATTCTGCGAAGTATACCTTGGTGAAGAACCTTCTATAGATCTGTTTAGAGATCATGTTTACATCAACCGCCAAACTGAGATGCCCGACGGGCTTAGTCTTGAACTTGGAGGTGTTTTAATTCGAAGACGGAGAGATGTGACCTTCCCAGCAGCCACCCTGCCGAGTCATCCTGAAGATTGGAACTTCACCTGGTTCTACTGCAAATATACCTCTCCAGAAGGAGAAAACCCCTTCCCGGGTTTTTGTCCACATCGTCTTCCTACCAGCTGCCCACTACCAGGCCGGATGACTACTTTAGAACGCGGTCTTTATTCTTCTACTTTTTCAAAGATCCGGGCCTTTATTGCAAATGGCTTAACTGGAGTTGACCTTGTCTGCTGCTGGGTCTCGTGGAGGATTCTACCTTTAAGCCACCGCCCCGGCTTAATGTGTAAATATACTGGAGATACCAAAGATCCTTTGTGCTACAATCCCACTGAACTGACTGAGAAGGAAATCAATGAGACTGTCAAGACGCTTCTTGGCGAGTCATTGGCTAATAGTAGCAAGACGGGTTTAGCTCCTTATTATACTCTTAACCCGCCACCAGCCGTAAGTATTCTTGCATATATATTACTAGCCTTTGTCTACCTCTCTGGTTTTGATGTTATTACTCATATGCCTTCAGGCCAACTCATCTTTCTGGAAAAGGAAGATACAAAACACTGCTGCCCCAACCAAAAGGGTCAAAACAACCACTCGCGGTCTGGGTCATCCTAAGAAGCCCACGGCGCAAGAACAGCTTGCCCTAGATGACTCAGAGGTAGAACTTGATCACTTGGTATTCTCTTTATACAACTTATTGACGCTGATTCACCTCAGGAGGAAACAGAGACAAGCCAAGCTGACGACGCTGAGGTAATTTCTATCTCCTCTGACTCAGAAATTTTGCCAAGAGAGAAAATACGGCGGGTCTCCAGGAAAGTATGGTTTTCCCATCCTCTCGCTCACTTAGATCCAAACTTTCTTTTGAAGAAACATCAGCACGAGATTAGATGGCATACTCAAAACAACGGCCAAGAAGAACTTATGGCCGGCTTGCCCAACACGCCGCCGGTTCATAAACATCATCATGAGGTGCCTCATAGTCCTACTTCCTCTCTTTCACTAGCCGGTCTCATACGGCAACCTCTTAATTCTTCTGACTCAGCATATCAGGATACTTCTCACTCATCTAGTGACTCAAACGGTTCACAGCTCCCCACGTTTGTGGTTAACCCGGCATAAGTATTATTGCTTGTTGACTAATTTACCTTGCCCATTCATACTTATTAAACTGAATAATTTTCCTTAAAGAGCTAAGGCGAAGACGGGCAAGAAGCAAAAACCTGGCCCTTCCAAGATTGCTGAGGCTTTTGAACAAGAGAATCAGGCACCGACAGCCGGCGAAGCTCAAACCTAGGAACTTGAAGATCCTGATAGCCGGCAGGACAACCCACCTCCTCAAGCTGATCTTGTCAATCCTGACTTGGCTGCAAATGTTAATGATGACCCGGCAACCAATCAAGACCCGCCAAGTCCTAAACCACTGTCTCCTGTCAAACATTCAGACAAGTCTTCTGCTGATGCCCATATTGAAGAGGTAATCATTACTGGAACACCTTATCAACCGCCCGGCATCTCCACAATACTAGCCAAACATTCCGCCAAGGATGAAGCACGTTTATCTGACAAAGACAAGCCCAAGCTTGATCTTAAGAGTTACTCCAAGCTGAACACTGGTGAACTGGACTCTGGTTATCCGAGCCGGCTTCATACAAGCCGTGACCTGGAAGCTAGTTTAGTCAATATGATGTGACAGAAATATGAGGTATGAAATCACCTACTCCTTGAACTTTATGTAGATATATATACACTTATCCAGCCCCCAAGTCTTAATCATAGGAAAGGATCATTGAATATGCTTAAGACTTGCAGCAACATGTAAACTTCAATTGTCAAGTCGTAACCTCTTTAAGGCCGGCTTACCTAAGCCGTTTTAACCATGCTGTAATCAAAAGTCTTTCACAAAATAATCCAGTAGAACCCTCAAGGGCCGGATTATCATGCAAGGATGAACCGGGTCTTCCATATAATTTTTGAAAAGTATCGGCCATAGCCCCCAAGAGCCGGCTTAGCCTGAAAAGATAAACTGGGTCTATTGTATTTAGGTTTAACTTGAGAATTGCCATCCATAACCCTCAAGGTCCGACTTATCATGCAAGGATGAGACGGGTCTTCCATATGTTTCTTAAAAATTCAGATCGTAGCCCTCAAGGGCTGGGTCATCTAATGATGATGAACCAGGTCTCATGCACCGAATTTTTTGAAGGAACTTCGTCACACATTAGCCCCCAAGTGCCAAGTATATTGCTTGCAATGTGCTTGGGACTTAAAAATACTCCTTTTATTCATGCTATTCTGCTGAATAGCACTTATGGCCCTCAATGCTCATTTGCAGGATACCTTAAGCTTGAATGACTCACAGCTGGGTGAGCTATAAGAAAAATGCTCAAACATCAAGAGTCGGAGACACAGAAGGCTGAGACCAAGTTGACACTTAGCTTGGAAGAAAATGAGAAGCTCAAGGCCAGTTTCAAAACTGAAAGAGCCGCCTGGGAAAAAGAAAAAAACTTCATTATTACAAAGGGCAGAAGCCGCCGAGACTTCCTTGAAGAGCACCACTGTGGAACTGTCCAGCTTAAATCAATGAATTTTGCAGATGACATCTGCTATCTTTGGTAAGCAAAACCTTAACTTTTTAGCCTTTCACAATCTTATTCATTTTGACTCGCCTGGCGACTCATCTGTATATTTGCTCAACAGGCCCCAGGAGCTCCAATCTTGGCTAGGATATGCTTGTAAAGCTGAAAGCCGTATATGCCCTGGTGGAACAACTATATACTGGCACTCAACGGACTCTGGTGGCTATCTCCAATGGTAAACAACCGCCCACACTTATTAGGGAGGTGCTAGCCAAATTGTCCATAATGCCCCCAAAGCTAGAAGAGATAAAACGGTCAACCGCCCATGCTGGTGCCATTATTGCCCTTAGCCGAGCCAAAGCGTGGCAAGCGGAACTAGACCTGGAAGAGATGGCCACGAGCTGTCCAGGCCTCAAAGAAGATGGGTCTCCTTTCGATCAAACGGACTTTGAAAATGCGTAAAGGAGATGTGTCCCTTAGCATGCAAACTGGCCGAGGAGACTGATTTATCCAGGTATCAGCCGGCGTACAATATGGAAAATGCTAAGGTCAAGGCGCCGGCTTATGACGTCGTGGATCTCATTCCTCCAACTCGTAAGCATAGTTTTGCCCCTGATGTTGATCCGTCCCCAATTATCAATTATGAAGCTATATTCGAATCCTTAACTGTCATCGACTGGACGTCACCTGACATCCAGATGGACGAAGAAGGAGAGCCGGAGCGGGATGACTCGGAGTCATCAACCCACCGCGACGAAGACAACTGATACCATGTGGCTCTCAAATTAGGGCATAGACATCCGATGCCAAAAAAACACTTTGCTCCAATTATGCAGGTCCATGGTGGCCTTGTAATAGGCTAGATTTGAAAACAATGATCTGTCATGCCATCGTGCATGTTAGCTTTTAAGCCGCCAAGTTGATATTTATGACCCGCCATTGTGCTTTCTCATAGTATCATCATTCATGTGGGTCAGATCAATACTTTCATATTTCCTGCACATGAGTTAAATAGCATATGCACTGGCGGCTTACGCCGAGGTGGGTAACAAACCCCAACATAATAGTCTTTGAAATTTTTTTTACAGAAAGACGACAGACCATCTAAGCCAAATATTCTGGTGACTTAACGTCTGAGGCCAGGGCGGGTTATCAAACCCCAAATATTCATGTGATTATTGAAAGACATACCTGTAGATTGACATCATGGTGATATCTTGATAATTATAATCCGTAGCAGGTATCCACCCGAAGGCATGAAATATCATAATTTTGATTGCTCAAGGCAAGAATATTCTGGCGACTTAAAGTCTGCTATCAGGGCGGGTTATCAAACCCAAAAATACTCAAAAAATGAGTCATATAATCAAAGGTTCATGACCCAGATTGTAAAATATGTTTAAGAAACACAAATCAAAAAGATTCAGAAAAGAAGACTCGGAAAAAATCTCAAATACTGTGTGGCCGGCTTATCAAAGCAGGACCAGACAATTTGGCTTACAAGGCCATGTGCTTTCAATGGCCGCACGAGCCGTTTGGCACTTAGGTCATGTGCTTTCAATGGCCGCATGAGCCGTTTGGCACTAAGGCCCACATGATTGCTTTCAAGAGGCGGCAACAGCCTTTTTTGGCACTAAGGCCCACATGATTGCTTTCAGGAGGCAGCAACAGCCTTTTTGGCACTAAGGCCCGCATGATTGCTTTCAAGAGGCAGCAACAGCCTTTTGGCACTAAGGCCCACAATATTGCTTTCAAGAAGCAGCAACAGCCTTTTGGCACTAAGGCCCACATGATTGCTTTCAAGAGGCAGCAACAGCCTTTTGGCACTAAGGCCCACATGATTGCTTTCAAGAGGCAGCAACAGCCTTTTGGCACTAAGGCCCACATGATTGCTTTCAAGAGGCAGCAACAGCCTTGGTTACACCTAGCTCACTGTAAGCCGGCTTTCATGTGATACAAGCCGCCGTTTCCCTCTTAACAAGTTCAGGGTCTTTTTCAAAAAGATTGACTGTAAGGAATTTGGTGGGTTATCAATAGAACAGCCAGTGGCAAACAGGTAGGAGGAAACCTCAGAAGAAGCGGCATTCAAGCCTGCCAAAGGTGTATGAAAACTTTAACCATAATAGGTGGAAGCTCCCAAGTGACCTTATGATCAATCAATAAAGGCTTTGATATGTAGAAGTGAAATGATATAAGCCCCGTAGTTTAGGGTTGCCGGCTGTATTATACTGATCACAATAAGTATATACAGTGACAAGAATATGTACAAGGGTAGGAACTGGTGGCTTAAGTGTAGTACGACCGAAGATGCGCGATATTCCACGGGCGGTGGGTCTCCTCCTCAGACTTGCGAGAATCCTTGTGCTCACGTATATCAATGAGGTAATACGACCCGTTGTTCAGGTTTTTACTGACCACAAAGGGTCCTTCCCAAGGTGGGGATAATTTGTGCATATCTGTCTGGTCTTGGATGAGCCGGAGCACCAAGTCGCCTTCCTGGAACGTCCGGGTCTTCACTCTGCGGCTGTGATAGCGATGCAGATCTTGTTGATATATTGCCGAACGAGCCACCACCAGGTCTCGCTCCTTGTCCAAAACATCAAGTGCGTTCTGATGTGCTATTTCATTATCAGCTTCAACATAAGCCGCCACACAGGGCGAGTCATGACGGATATCGCTAGGAAGAACCGCCTCTGCCCCGTAGACCATGAAAAAAGGTGTAAAACCTGTTGACCTGTTGGGGGTGGTGTTGATACTCCAAAGCACGGAAGGTAACTCCTCCACCCAACAACCCGGCGTTCACTACAAAGGAACCATAAGCCGGGGCTTGATACCTCGCAAGGTTTCCTGATTTGCCTTCTCAGCTTGACCGTTAGATTGTGGGTGAGCCACATTAGAAACGTCCAGACGAATATGCTCCTGTTGACAGAATTCTCTCATAGCACCTTTAGACAGATTAGTACCGTTGTCAATTATGATACTATGAGGGTAACCAAAGTAGAAGACCAGTTTTTTAACAAACTGAACTGTTGTTGCCGCATCACACTTGCTGACCGGCTCTGCTTCAACCCACTTGGTAAATTTATCAACCGCCACAAAGAGGTGGGTTTTCTTATCCTTAGACCTTTTGAAAGGTCCGACCATATCCAGCCCCCAGACCGCAAACGGCCAAGTAATTGGAATCATCCTCAATACTTGAGCCGACACATGAGCCCGTCGAGAGTTTTTTTGACATCCATCACACTTACTAACAAGATCCTCTGCATCAACATGGGCTGTTAACCAGTAAAATCCATGCCGGAAAGCTTTAGCCACTAAGGATTTAGAGTCGGCGTGATAACCACAATCACCTTCATGGATTTCCCTCAGAATTTCACGACCCTCTTCAGGAGAAACGCAACGCTGGAACACACCTGTGACGCTGCATCGGTGTAACTCGCCATTGACAATAGTCATTGACTTAGATCACCGGGTTATCTGTCTGGCCAGAGTTTTATCCTCAGGTAACTCACCTCGGGTCATATAAGCCAAATATGGAACTGTCCAATCTGGAATAGCATGAAGAGCCGCCACCAACTGCGCCTCCGGGTCAGGAATAGCAATATCCTCTTCTGACGGCAATTTGACTGAAGGATTATTCAACACATCAAGGAATACATTAGGGGGCACTGACTTACATTGAGACCCGAGCTGGCACAAAGCATCAGCCGCCTCATTCTTCCTTCGATCAAGATGCTCCACCTGGTAACCTTTGATGTGACCAGCAATATTGTCAACTGCCCGGCGATAAGCTGCCATGAGCGGGTCCTTGGAATCCCATATGCCTGAGACTTGCTGAGCTGCCAGGTCTGAGTCGCCGAAACACCTGACCCGGTTTAAATTCATCTCCTTGGCCATACGAAGGCCATGAAGCAAAGCCTCATATTCAGCTGCATTGTTAGTACAAGGAAACATTAGCCTTAAAACATAGCAGAATTTGTCACCTCGTGGGGAAGTCAAAATAACTCCAGCCCCCGATCCTTCTACTGTCTAGACCCATCAAAATGAATAGTCCAATATGTGTTGTCAGGCTTCTCCTCAGGCATCTGCAACTCTGTCCAATCATTGATGAAATCCACAAGAGCCTGAGACTTGATTGCTGTTCTTGGCGCATATTTCAACCCATGAGGTCCAAGCTCTATCGCCCACTTGGCAACCCGGCCAGTGGCCTCCCCATTTTGAATAATATCCCCTAAGGGAGCAGAGCTGACCACAATAATAGGATGACCTAGAAAATAGTGCTTTAGTTTACGGCTTGCCATGAACACCCCATAAACCAACTTCTGCCAATGTGGGTATCGCTGCTTGGACTCAATTAAAACTTCACTGACATAATAAGCCGGCCACTGGACTGGGTACTCTTTGCCTGTTTCCTTGTGTTCCACTACAGCCACCACACCAACAGCCCTGATGTTGGCAGCCACATATAACAGCAAAGGCTCTTTCTCAATGGGAGCTGCAAGGACGGGCGGCTCAGCCAACTATTTTTTGAGCGCCTCAAACACCTCATTAGCAGCATCACTCCAGACAAAGTGATCTGTTTTCTTCATCATCTGGTACAGAGGAATTGCCTTCTCTCCCAGGTGACTTATGAACTGGCTCAAAGCTGTAATGCGACCCGCCAAGCGCTGGACATCATTGACACACGTCGGCTTAGTCAAGGAAGTGATAGCCTTAATTTTCTCCGGGTTAGCTTCAATACCCCTCTCTGAGACCAGGAAACCCAAAAGCTTGCCTGCAGGTACACCAAAAACACACTTGGCCGGGTTAAGCATCATTTTATATATTCGGAGATTATCAAAAGTCTCCTTCAAATCATCCAATAGTCTCCTTCTTTCTTGACTTGACAACAATGTCATCCACATAAGCGTGAACATTCCGCCCAATCTGGTCATGGAAACAATTCTGGACACAACGCTGATAAGTCGCCTGGGCACTCTTGAGCCCAAAAGGCATAGACACATAGTAGAAAGCACGAAAAGGTGTAATAAAAGCTGTCTATTCTTGGTCTTTAACTGCCATCTTAATCTGATGGTAACTAGAATAAGCATCCAAGAAGCATAAACGCTCACAACCCGCCGTGGCATCTATAATCTGATCAATACGGGGGAGAGCGAAAGGATCAACCGGACATGCCTTATTAAGGTTCGTGTAATCAACACACATACGCCAAGTGCCATTCTTCTTAAGCACCAGCACCGGGTTAGCCAACCACTCTGGGTGAAAAACTTCAACGATGAACCCGGCCGCCAAGAGCCAGGCCACCTCTTCTCCAATGGCCTTACATCGACCCAGTAGATAGTAACCCAGTTCCAGTTGACACAACACTGTCTCCACCACAGAGCACCCAAACACGAGCAGTTAGTAAGGCAACTGCAGTGCCCAAAGCACGAGGACCACAACTCCGAACCCCAACTCAAAGCTTAAAGCAGAAGAAGAATTGTTCTCAGGTCAGGTTCTGTAGCTATGGTTCATACTCCTTTGCTCTTGCATCACTGTATTTACTCATACCAACTAATTTCAAATTTGAAGGATGGAATTGAAACTCCAATGGCGCAACAGGTATGTTTTAAACCTATTTCTTTAACTGGTTTGCTGTTGTAACTTGCTCTATGTTGATTTCAGTTTCAATTGAATAAACAGTTATGTTCTCATGTCATGCACATTACAAGTGTTGTTATTGCTATGTAGTTTCCCACACTCATATTCTGTCTATGCTGCTTTGTCTTAAACAGATATGATTTGAACTATGTCTCTATCTTGACTTGGCAACAAAAACTAGAATGATATAGACCATATAGTAACCATGGTACATAGATATATGTTTGTTTCATGCTGTTATCCTATCCACTTTACTACTGAACTGATTTACCAACATGAGTTTCATATACAACATGGTAAACCTGTGATGTGTCTTCTTGTTTCTCTTTTAGAATGCGGACAAAATACTGGAGAAGAGTACCCCGTTATGCAATGGTAAAGGAAATAATGCACATAAGGTTCAAGATAGTGAGACATCCCTGTTGGTCTCCAAGAAAGCTGATAAAAAGTATCTTGACGACAGTGAGACAACCCCAAAGTCCTGTCTTGATGTAGTGTTCGAATTACTGGTCACTACTGCTGGCACAAGCTCTTCGAACTCGCTGCCTGAATCAGTTCGTCTTCTTGAGTCTCAACTTCAAGTTGAAAGACATCGATCAGATGTGCTGCGACACGAAGCATAAGGACTGAGGAAGTCCCTGCAGAATTCAGATGCATACTTTCTGGTGCAACAGCAAGAGCTGGAGGATATAAGCGCCAAACAAGAGAAAGCTAATAAGCTTGCTAAGCATCTTGCCAGCATGCTGGGTACCCAGGATATTGTTTCTTGAGCCCTTCTGAAGTGGTTTCAGTTCTGGACTTGTTTTGCGGCGGTGTTTATTTGCACTGGTCGCCAACTTTGACAACCAGTGTATGTAATATGCTGCTTTGTTCCCCATATTTGCACTGGTGGCGAACTTTGATGCCTAGTGGATGTAATATGTGTAATAGCCGTAATAGCCTAGTGTAAGTTGCTTGCTTATTTATTTCCTTGTTTTCTTGTTTATTTGTTTGCTTGTAGTCAGTGTAGTTCTTTTTCCGCGGTTTGCTAGTGGCCGCAATAACCTATTTTTTAAAACTAGGCCACAATAACCATGGGCTACATACAGACCGTTGCCACCATGGTCCTGCTATTTGTTGTAGTGACCATGGGCCTCCTATGGGCCTTCTACGGGCCGTAGAATCAATGGGCCTTTTATGGGCCGTATGTTTGATTGGCCAAACATTGGCCAATAACGGACCGCATTATGGGCCGTAAATGGGCTAGAGTGGGAATCGTCCGTTCATGAGCCGACCATAATGGGCCGTTAAGAGGCCGATGAGTATAACAGGCTTGATTCTATCGACAGGCATAACGGGTCGTTAATGGGCCATATTTGATGAGGCTATGAAAACAGCCCAACGGATTAACAGGCCCCAAACGGGCCGACTTTAACGACGGGCTGAATTTGGCCCACAACCGGAATAGGCCAGTAACGGATTGTAAGTAATCGAATGCTGCAAATTAGCCCAAGAATAAATGGGCCCTTAGAAGGCCGAAAGATAACACGGGCTGGAGACGGCCCAATGTAATAATGGGTATAAAGTGATAGACTGTTCATTACGGGACAGTTTCACCATGGGTCGTTAATGGGCCAAGAGTTACAAAGGGCCTCATATGGGCCGAAAGACGTCATGGGCCATACATAGGACGAAAGTTACAACGGGCTGGAATCATATTGGATGGCCCAGATGACTCTACTGGGCCTAATTCGTATAGGCCATAATGGGCCGTGAGTTAGCGGGCTATAAATGGGCTATATGCGAACAGGCCGTTAACAGGCTTTAAGTGGGCCAGGCCGTTACCTTTTGACCAGGTCAAATGGGCCAGCCTTTTGACCTAAATGGGCTACTGTTGGGCTGAGCCACATGTCGACATATCATAGGCGCGTCCCACCATTCGCTGGATGACATCTATCCCAACGCTGAGCCGACACATGGAAAATCCCCGTTGGTCCGGGCTGTTAACGGGTTATCGGATCCAAACCGGAACCCGATAGCTTAACGACGACCTGTCACGGTGGATGCCACGTGTTAGTTACCCTTGATGAAAGCGCTTCCATGATGTGCCATTTATCGTCATGGAAGTGGACACTTCCGTGATGATAATTTTGGTATTGTCATGGAACACTTCTACAACAGCACATGTATGACTATCTTGATTCTGTCATAAAATCGTCATGGATGTACATGCATGACAGAAAACGTGACCAACTGTGACAAACATGTATCATCACGAAGGTGGTTTTTTTGTAGTGTATAAATAGCCACCCCGCACCGGCTTTGTCCGGTGGCTACTCCGCTTAAGATTTCTGAGAAGATTGACTTGAGCACCCCCTCTCTGAGTGATTTGAGTTTAAGATCCACCGAGAGAAAATCAAGAGCCCAAACTTAGACAGTGGTTGAGCATCATAGTAGTTCCGAGTTAGAGTTCATGTACCTATTACTCTTGAGAGCTGTGCACTCTCTAGATGGATAGGTTTCGGCTCGAGTGTTGAAGAGTTGTTTTCTTCACCGAGCTAGATCTTCAATAACCAAGAGTGATTGTGGTTCGTGAAGGTCGACCGAAGGTTTGGATATTGCCGACAAGTATCTACCACGAGTGAAATCAACTAAAGTCTAATCAGCTTCGAGTTGAAGGAGAATAGGGTGAAGAGATTTTATCTTCCGTGTTAAGTCACAGCCCCTCCAACCAGACGTAGCCCTTTGGCAGAAGGGTGAACTGGTCTACCAAATTTCTCTGTCTCTATCGAGCACCACTGGTTCAATTTACTTCACTGCATTACTTTCGGCAGTATTCACATGTGCTCTGTGACGATAGTTATCTAATCTGTTATTTTCTGTTGCAGATCGTTCGGCTCCTTTATCGCTGTGTTAGTTATCATTCGATGCTCACTTTGTTGCACCATCATCATTCTTTCATGCTATCTTAGTCCTTGTTGTTTTCTGTGTTGTGATCATTTACCTCATTATAGTTTTTCTTCATAGTTGTCCTTCGCAGTTCTATTCTAGCTCTCTGTGATGATATTGTATCTGTTTGCATATTGCATTACCATCGTTATCATCAAGCCTGTTATATCATATACTTGAACCATTATTGCATCCTACATCAAAGGCTTTGTTCCTCAATAGCAAGATTGATTGAGTTCATTTCTACCGAACATTATTTCCACTGCTGTGTTTGGGATCATTTCAAAATATTCACAAGAATTTTTGAATCTCCCATTCACCCCCCTCTAGTTGATATACTCTCGTTCCTAACACCTTGCCCTTTTTCTTGAAACTAGTGGTCTTGTTAACCATCAACACTTGATGCTCTTTCTTGATTTCTACCTCCGCCGATTTCAGCATCGCGAAGAGCTCGGGAATCGTTTTCGTCATCCCTTGCATATTATAGTTCATCACAAAGGCTTTGTAGCTCGGTGGCAGTGACTGAAGAACTCTGTCAATAACACTCTCAACTAGAAGATCAATTCCTAGCTGAGTCAAGTGGTTATGATACCCGGCCATTTTGAGTATGTGTTCACTGACGGAACTGTTCTCCTCCATCTTACAGCTAAAGAACTTCTTGGAGACTTCGTATCTCTCAACCCGGGCAGTAGCTTGAAATATCAACTTCAGCTCTTGAAACATCTCATATGCTCCGTGTCGCTCCTCCGCCCTGCCCCTGCAGCCGCGCGCCGGTGTCGCTCCTCCGCTCCGCCTTCGCGTGCCGCCCGTGCCGGACGCCCCATCGCGCGCCTGCATCCGCGCCGCCACCACGGCCGCGCACTCGTGTCGGTCGCCCCGCCGCCCGCGCCGGCTGCACCACCGTGCGCATGCGTCTGCGCTGCTCCGCCGCACCCAGGGCCGCGCGCCTGCGATGGCCCGTCGCCGCGCCGGACACATGGTCGTGCGCCTGTGTCCTCCCTGTCGCCTCGTCGGCTCGCTGCGTGGGCCCGAACGCCCCGCCCCTGTGCACGCCGGCTCCTCCTCTGGCCTGCGCGTGCGCCGGCTCCGCCTACTTCTGTCGGGTGCCCGAGAGAACGGGAGGCCGACTCCCAAAAAGAAAAAAAAGAGAAGAAATAATGTCAGCTGGAGAAAAGGGGTCGGATGCCCGTCAAGCTGAAAAAATGGAAAAATAGTCCGACTGTCCGAGAGCATGCTAGAAAAAAGCAGAGGGCCGGCTGCCCAAGCCGGCTGAAAAAATGATGACGAAAAAAAAGAGGCCGGCTGTGCCCACTTGCCCGCGTCACCACCTGCTGACGCCTGGCCGGCTGCACCAGGCCGGCCCCGCCTGCCCGCGTTGTCGACTGGTTAGCTGGCCGGTCCGCCCGCCCACTACGACACCGAGCCGGCTGGAGAGCCGGCCAGGCTGCCCGTCCGCTTCGACGCCCGGCCGGTCGGGTCTGGCTAGCTGGCACACCGTTCGACTGCCCGGAGGCTACACCCAGTGTGCGGAGCGCACCGGCTGCAAGCCGGCAGCTGGCAGTCATCGACAACCTCTGCCTGCGCCAAAGCAATGTGAGCTCCCCACCAGCATATTTTTGCACGATGCACAAAAACAGATAACCCCGAGCGACCCTCGGGGGCTATCTCCACATTGTTTCCAGTTACATTACTATTAACCCCGGCGCCAGCGAGTCTCGGCCCGGGGGCTCGCCGTTCGGCCCGATATGTTCGTTCTCTCAGACGGCTTAATAATGTGCACGGTACCAAAGGCCCACTCTTCATCTCACCTACAGACCGTCCTGTGGCTGTTGATAACCCACAAGTATATGGGATCGCAATAGTTTTTGAGGGTAGAGTATTCAACCCAAATTTATTGATTCGACACAAGGGGAGCCAAAGAATATTCCCAAGTATTAGCAGCTGAGTTGTCAATTCAACCACACCTGAAAGACTTAACATCTGCTGCAAAGTTTTTAGTAGCAAAGTAGTATGGAAGTAACGGTAACGGTGGCAGAAGTAATAGTCGCAGTTTTGTAGCAATTGTAACAGTAGCAACGGCAAATTAACTTAGCAAAGATCAATATGTGAAAAGCTCGTAGGCAACGGATCAGTGATGGATAATTATGTCGGATGGCATTCATCATGCAACAGTTATAACCTAGGGTGACATAGAACTAGCTCCAATTCATCAATATAATGTAGGCATGTATTCCGAATATAGTCATACGTGCTTATGGAAAAGAACTTGTATGGCATCTTTTGTCCTACACTCCCGTGGCAGCGGGGTCCTAATGGAAACTAAGGGATATTAAGGCCTCCTTTCAATAGAGAACCGGAACAAAGAATTAGCACTTAGTGAATACAAGAACTCCTCAAACTACGGTAATCACCGGAAAGAATCCCAATTATTGTCACCGTGGGGTATGCGGATCATAACACGTAATAGGTGTCTACAACTTGCAAGATAGGATCAAGAATACAAATATATTCATGAAAACATAATAGGTTCAGATCTGAAATCATGGCACTCGGGCCCTAGTGACAAGCATTAAGTATAGCAAAGTCATAGCAACATCAATCTCAGAACATAGTGGATACTAGGGATCAAACCCTAACAAAACTAACTCAATTACATGATAAATATCATCCAACCCATCACCGTCCAGCAAGCCTATGATGGAATTACTCACGCACGGCGGTGAGCATCATGAAATTGGTGATGGAGGATGGTTGGTGATGACGACGGCGTCGATTTCCCCTCTTCGGAGCCCAAAACAGACTCCAGATCTGCCCTCCCGAGGAAGAACAGGAGGTGGCGGCGGCTCCGTATCGTGAAACGCGATGAACTCTTCTTGATTTTTTTCTCTCCGGATGTGAATATGTAGAGTTGGAGTTAGGGTCGGAGGAGGTCCAGGGGGCCTACAAGCCACCAGGGCGCCCCCAGGGGGGCCCAGGCTTGTGGCCAATGGGTGGACCCCCTCTGGTTGATTCTTTCACCAGTATTTTTTATATATTCCAAAAATATTCTCCGTAAATTTTCAGGTCAATCCGAGAACTTTTATTTCTACACAAAAATAACACCATGGCAATTCTGGTGAAAACAGCGTCAGTTCAGGTTAGTTCCATCCAAATCATGCAAATTAGAGTCCAAAACAAGGGCAAAAGAGTTTGGAAAAGTAGATACGATGGAGACGTATCAACTCCCCCAAGCTTAACCCATTGCTTGTCCTCAAGCAATTCAGTTGACAAACTGAAAGTGACAAAGAAAAACTTTTACAAACTCTGTTTGATCTTGTTGCAAATATGTATAGCCAGCATGCAGGTTTTCAACAAAGATTATGAACTAACCATATTCACAATAACATTTAGGTATCACATTTACTCATATCAATGGCATAATCAACTAGCGAGCAATAATAATGAATCTCAGATGACAACACTTTTTCAAAACAATCACGATATGATATAACAAAATGGTATCTCGCTAGCCCTTTCTGAGACCGCAAAACATAAATGCAGAGCACCCCTGAAGATCAAGGACTGAGTAGACATTGTAATTCATGGTAAAAGAGATCCAGTCACAGTCATACTCAATATCAATTAATAACAATGCATACAAATGACAGTGGTGCTCTCTAACTGGTGCTTTTTATAAGAGGATGATGACTTAGCAATAAAAGTAAATAGATAGGCCCTTCGCAGAGGGAAGCATGGATTTGCAGAGGTGCCAGAGCTCGAGCTTTTAAAACAGAGATGAATATGATTTTGAGCGGTATGCTTTCATTGTCAACATAACAACCAAGATATCTCATTATCTTCCATGCTAGATACATTATAGGCGGTTCCCAAACAGAATGGTAAAGTTTTTTACTCCCCCTCCACCAACAATCACACTCCATGGCTGGTTCGAAACAACGAGTACGGTCCATACCAACAACAGTCCTGGGGGAGTTTTGTTTGATAATTATATTTTGATTTGATTTAGAGCATGGAACTGCGCATCCCGATTACCAGCCACTTTCTCGTGAATGAAAAGTGAATCAACACTCATCGTGATAATAACCCACCTAGCATGGAAGATATTGACAGCCTCCAGTCACTACATGAGCGATTCGGGCATACAAAACAAATTATTATTTGAAGGTTTAGAGTTTGGCACATGCAAATTTACTTCGAACGGCTGGTAAATACCGCATATAGGTAGGTATGGTGGACTCATATGGAACAACTTTGGGTTTAAGGAAGTGGATGCATAAGCAGTATTCCCGCTTAGTACAAGTGAAGGCTAGCAAAAGATTGAGGAGCGACCAACTAGAGAGCGACAACGGTCATAAACATGCATTGAGATTAACCAACATTGAATGCAAGCATGAGTAGGATATAAATCACCATGAACATAAATATCGTGGAGGCTATGTTGATTTTGATTCAACTACATGTGTGAACATGTGCCAAGTCAAGCCACTCGAATCATTCAAAGGAGGATACCATCCTATCATACTACATCATAACCATTTTAATTTTCATTTTGGCACACAAGGTAAACCATTATAAACTCCTAGCTAATTAAGCATGGCATGAGTAACTACAATCTCTAATTGTCATTGCAAACATGTTTCATTCATAATAGGCTGAATCAAGAACGATAAGCTAATCATATTTACAAAAACAAAATAGGTCGAGTTCGTACCAGCTTTTCTCCATCCCAATCATTTCATCATATATCGTCATTATTGCCTTTCACTTGCATGACCGAACGGTGTTAATAATAATAAGAGTGCATGTGCCTTGGACTAAGCTGGAATCTGCAAACATTTATTCAACAGAGAAGACAAGGTAATATGGGCTCTTTGTTCGATCAACAATAATGCATATGAGAGCCACTCAACATTTTCATCGTGGTCTTCTCCTCTCGACCCAAAGAAAAGAACTTCAAAGAAACACACTGGAATATTTTTGAAGTTTTTGTTTTTCTGAAGAAAGTAAAAACAAGAACGAGAAAAACTATTTACACGGGAAAGCTCCCAACAAGCAAAAGAAGAACGAGAAATCTTTTTGGGTTTTCTTTTAATAATACTACTAAATAAACTAGAACTATTTTTTTATTTTCTCAAAGTTTTTTTTCAAACACATAAGAAGAAAGAGAGAAAAATAAACTAACATGGATAATATAATGAAAAAGTATGAACACCGACAACTGGAATGAGTGTGTGAACATGAATAATAATGTCGGTGAGAAATACGTACTCCCCCAAGCTTAGGATTTTGGCCTAAGTTGGTCTAGGGCCGCGACTAGCCTGGCGGATATCCAAAGTTGTAGTCGGGGTTGTACTGGGATGCGGCAGCCACCGCTTCAAGAGCTGCCTCATGTAGGCGAGCGGCCTCCCCTGCTCTCTTATACTTGTCTGCCTCCTCTCTGGTTATGAAGTATCTCCGTTTGACCTGAAAGTCAAAGAAGACAGGAGCAGGAAGCGTAACATGGAAGACGTGCACCCTATCAAAGATTAGTCGGTACAGGAGGGACTGTTCGTTCCTCTCAAGAAACTGGTAGCGTACCATAGCATTATAATCAAGGAAAGCAGGTGGTAACTCAATGTCACCCCCCCTTATGGGAACCCCAAGATAATTAGCTAAACGGGTGGCATAAATCCCACCAAAGAAATCTCCATCTTTAGCATTAAGATGTAACCTCCTTGCAATAATAGCCCCCAAGTTATATCGTTTATCACCCATTACCGCACACTTGAGGACACTAAGATCTGATGCACAAAGGTGGCTATGATCATGTTTACCATTAATGCATCTTCCTATAAAGAGAGCAAAATAATGTATGGCAGGAAAGTGAATGCTCCCTATGGTGGCTTGTGTAATATTTCTAGTTTCTCCCACCATGACGCTAGCAAGGAAATCATTATATTCAGTTTTACGAGGTTCACTATGAATGCCCCACTGTGGAATTTTGCATGCTTCATTAAAATCTTCTAGGTCCATAGTACATGATTTATCATAAAGATCAAACAAGACAGAATGAGTATTGTGCTGGGATGTAAATTTAAATCTTCGCACAAATGAATCAGTGAGGTGATAGTACTACCGACACTTATCTGACACGAAGTCCTCAAGGCCAGCATTTTGTACATATGCATCAAATTCATCCTTGAAACCTACACGGACCATGAATTGATCTGACGGCCATTCGCAAGGCCGTACTTGAGCTTCCCTTGGCGGTTCAAGGTCCGGCTCACGTATCGAGAGCCTTGGGGCTTGCTTCCTTGAGGAACCACCTTGGTATATCTTCCTAAACATTTTTCTTCCTTTGAAAAATTTCTGAAATTTTTAGTGACTCAAAATAAAAGTGAACCAAACTCAACAAAACTAATAGCAACTACTCCCACAAGTGCCGAGAGGCTATATCATGCAACAAAACAACTTGGGACCATATAAATTTGACATGCAAGCTCAAGAACAAGGTCACCACAGCAGCAAAAACTTGCAAGAAATAAAGCACTATAACAAAAACTAATTGGACCATTGGAGGAGTCACATACTGAAGAACAATCCACCCAAACAGTTTTGCAAATGGAGCTTTGAGCAAGGAGATCGAAAATGGCAGCAAGATGAGCAAGAACATGGGTTTGAGCAACGGGATGATTTTTTCTGGAGGAAGACGAAGTGGATGGGTGCTGGAATAAGTGACGGGGACCCATGTGGGACCCACAAGCCACTAGGGCGTGCCCCCAGGGCTTGTGGCCCCCTGGTGTGTTCTCAGTGCCAAAAATTCTCAAATATTCTATAAAAAATCATACTAAATTTTTAGGGCATTTGGAGAACTTTTATTTTTGGGACATTTTTTATTGCACGGATAATTCAGAAAACAGACGAATAAAAGCAATTCTACTTTATTTATTCTAAATAACAGAGAGTAAAAGGTGGGTACAGAAAGTTGTGTTTACTAAATTCATCCATCTCATGCTCATCAAAAGGAATCCATTAACAAGGTTGATCAAGTCTTATTAACAAACTTCTTCCGAGTGACATGAAACCGGAGAATTTTCGTATAACACTAGGTTTCCTCAACGGGGATATGCATGTCCCCAACAATAAGAATATCATATTTCTTTTTGACAGTAGGAAGAGGGAATTCAAAACCTCCAATAGCAATAGTTGAAATTTTTCCAATAGAATTGATACTATGAACTTGAGGTTGTTTCTTCGGAAAGTGTACTGTATGCTCATTACCATTCACATGAAAAGTGACATTGCCTTTGTTGCAATCAATAACAGCCCCTGCAGTATTCAAAAAGGGTCTACCAAGGATGATTGACATACTGTCATCCTCAGGAATATCAAGAATAACAAAGTCCGTTAAGATAGTAACATTTGCAACCACAACAGGCACATCCTCACAAATACCGATGGGTATAGCAGTTGATTTATCAGCCATTTGCAAAGAAATTTCAGTAGGTGTCAACTTTTTCAAATCAAGTCTACGATATAAAGAGAAAGGCATAACACTAATACCGGCTCCCAAATCACATAAAGTAGTTTTAATATAGTTTCTTTTAATGGAGCATGGTAGTTGGTATTCCTGGATCTCCTAATTTCTTTGGTATTCCACCCTTAAAAGTATAATTAGCAAGCATGGTGGAAATTTCAGCTTTTGGTATCTTTCTTTTATTTGTAACAATATCTTTCATATACTTGGCATAAGGAGACATTTTCAGAATATCAGTCAAACGCATACGCAAAAAGACAGGTCTAAGCATTTCAGCAAAGCGCTCAAAATCCTCATCATCCTTTTTCTTGGATGGTTTAGGAGGAAAGGGCATGGATTTCTGAACCCATGGTTCTCTTTCTTTACCATGCTTCCTAGCAACAAAGTCTCTCTTATCATATCTTTTATTCTTAGGTTGTGGGTTATCAAGATCAACAACAGGTTCAATCTCCACATCATTATCATTACTAGGTTGAGCATCAACATGAACATCATTATTAGCATTATCACTAGGTTCATATTCATCACCAGATTGGGTCTCAGCATCAGAAATAGAAATATCATTTGGATTCTCAGGTGTGTCTATAACAGGTTCACTAGAAGCATGCAAAGTCCTGTCATCATTCCTTTTCTTTTTATTAATAGGAGGACTAGGTGCATCAGTATTAATTCTCTGAGAATCTTGCTCAACTCTCTTAGGATGGCCTTCAGGATACAAAGGTTCCTGAGTCATTTTACCACCTCTAGTCATAACTCTAACAGGATTATCATTCACCTTATTATTCTTCTCATTTAGCAAATCATTTTGTGCCTTGAGAACCTGTTCTACTTGGCTTTTTACCATGGAAGCATGTTTACTAATAAGTTTGAGATCATTAATAGTTCTACACATGTAATCACCCAAGCGTTCAAGCATATAAGCATTACGTTTAAATTGTCTACTAACATAAGCATTGAAGTTTTCTTGTTTAACAATAAAGTTGTCAAATTCATCCAAGCATTGACTAGCAGACTTATTATAAGGAATATCACCTTCATCAAATCTATAGAGAGAATTTACCTCTACTACCTGTGTCGAGGCATTAAGACCATATATTTCATCAATAGGCGGTAAATTCTTAACATCTTCAGCTTTAATACCTTTTTCTTTCATAGATTTCTTTGCCTCTTGCATATCTTCAGGACTGAGAAATAGAATACCTCTTTTCTTTGGAGTTGGCTTAGGAGGCGGTTCGGGAAGAGTCCAATCATTATCATTACTCAATATATTATTCAATGGCACTTCAGCTTGCTCAACAGTACGTTCCCTGAAAACACAACCAACACAACTATCTAGGTGGTCCCTAGAAGCATCGGTTAGTCCATTATAAAAGATATCAAGTATTTCATTTTTCTTGAGAGGATGATCAAGCAAAGCTTTAAGTAATTGGACAAGCCTCCCCCAAGCTTGTGGGAGACTCTCTTCTTCAATTTGCACAAAGTTAAATATTTCCTGTAAAGCAGCTTGTTTCTTATGAGGAGGAAAATATTTTTCAGAGAAGTAATATATCATATCCTGGGGACTACACACACAACCAGGAGCAAGAGAATTAAACCATATCTTAGCATCACCCTTTAATGAGAAAGGAAACAACTTAAGAATATAGTAATAGCGAATTTTTTCCTCATGAGCAAATAGGGTGGCTATATCATTCAATTTAGTAAGATGTGCCACAACAATTTCAGATTCATAACCATGGAAAGGATCAGATTCAACCAAAGTAATTAACTCAGGATCGACAAAGAATTCATAATCCTTATCAGTAACAAAGATAGGTGAAGTAGCAAACTTAGGATCATATTGCATCCTAGCATTCAAAGATTTTTTTTCCAGCTTAGCTAACAATTTCTTAAGATCATCTCTATCATTGCAAGCAAAAAAGTCTCTAGCAGTTTCTTCATCCATAATATAACCCTTAGGTACCTTAAGCAATTCATATCTAGGGGGAGAATCGTAATCTTCAGTTTCAATAATTTCATCAGTTTCAGTAATTTCATTCTCTCTAACCCTAGCAAGTTGTTCATCAAGAAATTCACCTAGTGGCACAGTATTATCAAGAAAAGCAGTAGTATCATCATAAGCATCATGCATAGCAGAAGTAGCATCATCAATTACTTGCGGCATATCAGAATTACTAGCAGGTGGTGGTGTCACAAGCTTACTCAAAACAGAAGGTGAATCAAGTGCGGAGCTAGATGGCAGTTCCTTACCTCCCCTCGTAGTAGAGGGATAGATCTTGGTTTTGGTATCTTTCAAATTCTTCATAGTGATCAACAAATATAAATCCCAAGTGACTTAGAGAATAGAGCTATGCTCCCCGGCAACAGCGCCAGAAAAAGGTCTTGATAACCCACAAGTATAGGGGATCGCAATAGTTTTCGAGGGTAGAGTATTCAACCCAAATTTATTGATTCGACACAAGGGGGGCCAAAGAATATTCCCAAGTATTAGCAGCTGAGTTGCCAATTCAACCACACCTGAAAGACTTAATGTCTGCAGCAAAGTTTTTAGTAGAAAAGTAGTATGGAAGTAACGATAACGGTGGCAGAAGTAACAGTCGCAAATTTGTAGCAATTGTAACAGTAGCAACGGCAAAGTAACTTAGCAAAGATCAATACGTGAAAAGCTCGTAGGCAACATATTAGTGATGGAGAATTATGTCGAATGGCATTCATCATTCAACAGTTATAACCTAGGGTGACAAAGAACTAGCTCCAATTCATCAATATAATGTAGGCATGTATTCCGAATATAGTCATATGTGCTTATGGAAAAGAACTTGTATGATATCTTTTATCCTACCCTCCCGTGGCAGCGGGGTCCTAATGGAAACTAAGGGATATTAAGGCCTCCTTTTAATAGAGAACCAGAACAAAGCATTAGCACTTAGTGAATACATGAACTCCTCAAACTACGGTAATCACCGGAAAGAACCCCAATTATTGTCACCTTGGGGTATGCGGATCATAACACGTAATAGGTGTCTACAACTTGCAAGATAGGATCAAGAACACAAATATATTCATGAAAACACAATAGGTTCAGATCTGAAATCATGGCACTTGGGCCCTAGTGACAAGCATTAAGCATAGCAAAGTCATAGCAACAACAATCTCAGAACATAGTGGATACTAGGGATCAAACCCTAACAAAACTAACTAGATTACATGATAAATCTCATCCAACCCATCACCGTCCAGCAAGCCTATGATGGAATTACTCACGCACGATGGTGAGCATCATGAAATTGGTGATGGAGGATGGTTGGTGATGATGATGGCGTCGATTTCCCCTCTCTGAAGCCCAAAACAGACTCCAGATCTGCCCTCCTGAGGAAGAATAGGAGGTGGCGGCAGCTCCGTATTGTGAAACGCGATGAACTCTTCTCCTTGATTTTTTCTCTCCGGATGTGAATATATAGAGTTGGAGTTAGGGTCGGAGGAGGTCCAGGGGGCCCACAAGCAACCAGGGCGCGCCCCCCAGGCTTGTGGCCAATGGGTGGACACCCTTTGGTTGATTCTTTCACCAGTATTTTTTATATATTCCAAAAATATTCTCCATAAATTTTCAGGTCAATCCGAGAACTTTTATTTCTGCACAAAAACAACACCATGGAAATTCTGCTGAAAAAAGCGTTAGTCCGGGTTAGTTCCATCCAAATCATGCAAATTAGAGTCCAAAACAAGGGTAAAAGAGTTTGGAAAAGTAGATACGATGGAGACATATCAGCTGTCCGGCTAGCGAGACCAAAACCTGGAGGACACCCCACACAAAAAATGTCCCGGGGAGAAAACAACTTGGGCGACCCAGTCGTTTCCTTTGTTAGTATCTACTCGGTCGAATCTGCTCCCCAGGGTCCGAGTATTGTACGCGCCACTCTGCGGCCCACTCTTTGCCTCAGCTACAGACCGGCTCCTGGCTGTCCGGCTGGCAAGGGCAAAAGCAAAAGAATAGGGGGGACATCAAAAAAGACTGAAGGAGGCTCGGATAAAACCAAGTCGGCACCCCCTGCATAAAACTTGCATTGCCAAAGCAAAATATTTGATATACCTGTGCCGACTCACTAAACTTGTCTTCTGCACGATCATTTCCGTGGGGAACCCTCCTCCTTGCCCGGACGCTGGGAGGCTACACCCACTGGGTGTGCCAGCGCGCCCCGCTGGGAAAACACCGCGCCGGTTGCAGGCCCGCCACCAGCTGCAACCGGCATCCTCGATGCCACTGTCTACTCCATCAACAGTGAAGACCCCCCACCCGACTCTTCGAGTCGCCCTGAGGCTCGGAGGCTACACCCAGTGGGTGCGCTGGCACGCCCCCACTGCAAGCAAGCCGCGCCGGCTTTCATCGACAACCAGTGCTCCAACGGACAACGAAGACCCTCCGCCTGACTCTTCGAGTCGCCCAGAGGATCGGAGGCTACACCTAGTGGGTGCACTGGCGCGCCCCCACTGGAAGCAAGCCGTGCCGGCTGCAACCCACAGCCAGCCGCCATCAGCAACCTCTACTACAACCACTGTGAAGACCCTCCACCCGACCCTTCGAGTCGCCCAAAGGCTCGGAGGCTATACCCAGTGGGTGCGCTGGAGCGCCCCCACTGGAAGGACAGCTGCGCCGCTCGTAGGCCGGCGGCCGGCCGCCACTGAGGTCCTCGACGCCACCATCTGTCACCTAAAGGCTCGAAGGCTACCGTTAGGGGGATGACCCCTGGGTGGTCCCAATACAGCGAGCCGGACGGTGTGCCTGCCCGCTTGGGCCGGCTGCTCTGGCTCACGCCCGCGGCTGGCTTCCCAAAGTCAACCATTGCGTCCCATCACCACGTCCCATCGGACATACGCGGACGTGATGGCCACGCCCTGGCCACTATTGCTACATAGGCGTGCCCTGTTCGCTTGTCATGTATCATCATCTACGGTGCCACATCGTCACCTACAGTGCCATTTGTTCCCTGGGTACTAATTTATAAAGTGTCACAGGGGATCCTCGCCTCTGTATGCTCGCAGACACTCATTCTTGCCTCTCTCCTCCAGACAATGACACGAAGGCCCCGCACCTATGTATCTTTACCGTTGTAACCCTGGGGGTCGGCCTATAAGACCCCCCTAGGAGCCCTCCATGCAGAGGGTCGCCCGATCAGTAGAGCACACACCCACACATACACATTCTCAGGAGAGACGAGAACTGAGGCCTAGCACTTTCTTCCTCCTCCACCCAAATAGCTCCAGGAGCACCATTGTAACTCTAGTGCATATCATCCCATTTCGGCAGGAGTAGGGGTTTTACCTCCCATGGGGGGCCCCAAACCTGGGTACGCCTTGTGTCCCGCACTCGCGCATGCTAACCTTGCTTCTAAAACCCACCGGCATCCTCACGTAGCCCCCTACTTTTAGTCATCTTATGGCATCTGCCGTGAAATCACCACGATAGGTTCAGTTATAGCGACACGGCTCGCACCACGCGCGTACGAGAGAGAAACGCGCAAACCATATTGCATCGCTCGGCCCCGACCACCCACCGTAACCGAAAATTTCCTCGTGCTCACTTCTACCATGATTTTTATGTCATGGACGACCCAAATAATATCATGCAGGTGCGTCCCCGGCCCGCCTAGGACGAAAAGCCCATTTTCTGTCATGATTTTTTGTCATAGAAGTAGGACCCCACCACATCTATGATGATACGTGTTTTTGTCACAATTATCGTCATAGAAGTGTCATAACCATGACGGAAAAAAAAATCGTTCGGTCCATAATGTCACGGATGTGTCTTTTTTTAGTGCACTCTCTTTTCTGAAGACAACGTTTTTACTCCCTTAGAGACTACCATCACCCCCTCTAATTCAAATGGCTGATAAACAAGAAAAGTAATTGAATGTACAGACATTGTATGATAGACAGGTATAACGGATCGTGGGGAATAAAAGAGGGCTTGAAATAATTCACATTTATGTTGTCTAACCAAACAAGATACACTGGTACAGCGAGGTGCTATACAAACGGTTTTAACCCCTTTCCGCCATGATGTTCTGAACCGTCGCCTAGTGAGTGACTATGATAGGGGGGGTCCTTCCCACACGACCCAGAAACAATCGGGGATATGCCCTCCTGGCACACACGCTCGGCAAAATAAGGTCGTGTGCGACCGGCGAGCGATCAAATACGGTTATACGTACAGTTGTGCTAAAAAACTACAATTATACAGGCAAATCGTTTCCTGTCGTAAGTACATCCCACACAGTCAGTCCCCGCTAAACGTTTATGTTCCTATGTACATTCCACACAGTCAATCCAAGGAATACATTTCAGTTAGTATGTACATCCCACACAGTTAATCCAAGAAGTACGTTTCCGTTCGTATATACATCCCACACAGTCACTCCAAGGAAAACGTTTCCGTTCGCAGGTACATCATACACAATTTTCCCCATTAAATCATTTGTGATAGCGTTGCCATTGCACACGATATTAACAATTTTATCATTTGCGTTATTGAATGCATCACACACGGTGCGTAGAAGAAACTGTGTGGCAAAGGCTGTCCATCACACACACTTTTATGTGGTAAACGTTTGCGCAAGGTGGCCTAACGCAAACAGTTTTCAAGAGGATGTTGTGTGTGATTGTTCATTGATACAACACGGTTTATTCCTAAAAACTGTGTGCGTTGCCTGAGGTCATCGCCCACGGTGTTTTCTCAATAACCGTTTGCAATAGAAAAACCCAATTAGCAGGCTAATTGGCCATTAGCAGGCTAATTGCCCTATTATTAATAATCCATTTATTAATCTAATTGACATTTCATATTAAGCACACAATATATTTCATTTCCATATTAAGGAAGCAGGATTTCATAATTGAAATACATCAGAGTACAACATCATATAGCTTCGGCACTCAGCTACCCCATTACACAACTGCACTAGCACCAAGTTTCACATGCAACATCTAGAACCTTTCGAAATTAGCATCATAGATGGTACATACACAGATGCATCTCATCTGGAAAATTGCTAAAGCGGAAGGTGAATATTGAGCCTTCATTGATGTTGAAGGTCTTTGCAACTTTAGGCCAGTGCCTATGGATGATTGACCGTCCATCCTTCATCCTCTTCAGGAACACCTCAATATTGAACCATGGGTGTTGTATGAAAACCTTCCTCGCCTCCTGACCATAGAGGTGGTTTCAGAGGTAATCATCAGTGAACTGCCTTGGAAAGGCCTGAAAACATGGATGTGCATAAATATCTTCTCTATATTGCAAATGGGGCAAAGGAATAAAAAAAGGCAAGGTATGATAGTTAGTACCATCTTGTAGTGAACTGATGTCTTCTTCATTGTGCAGACAAATATCTTGTTGTTTTTTGTCACTAATTTCTTTATCCTAACAATCTTTCTGAGTTTCTTGACTTGACTGATATTCATGGACAAATCATTTCCCCATATGCAAAAAGGGTCGAACAGTGGGTCGAAACCTCTGACAGCAGGACCTACATGTGCAAGACCAAATTGTTGAAAACCTAAATATTAGAATGGTTCCTGCAATTGCACAATAATGTGCTATTAGACAAAGGACCATGCATGTGTAAACCTCGATTGTAAACCTCAGTGCTTCCCATTGTTTCCCTGCAACACATATGAGGTAGTTAGTCATCAGGTTAAGTGAGAGTTCGCATACTATCAGTAAAATATGTTGATGAAAAATAAGCACATTGCAGATTCATCAGATTAATTCAAGCCACATGGAAAACCCATTTATCCAAACCAAGCATGATTAAGAACTAGGAAATATAGCAGTTGTATATGTTTCTCATGTATTAAGTGCAGCCAAATCGATTTATTCCTCACATGCACAACAATACAAAATTCTACCCATGACAATTGAACATTGCATTGCAGAATTGAACCAAGCAGTTAACTAAACACTACAATAAATGAACCAAACATTAACTGAGCACCACATTGCACAATATAACATACTCCTAATAGAAGATCAGACAATTAACCAAACCAAGCATCCTTAAAAACTTGGAAATATAGCAATTGTATTTGTTTCTCATATATTTAGTACATCCAAATTCGATTTATTTCTCACATGGTATACAATAACAGAATGCACCCACAACAATTGAACATCACATTGCAGAATTGTACCAAACAGTTAACAAAACACCACAACAAATGAACCAAACGTTAACCGAGCACCACATTGCACAATATAACATACTCCTAATAGAAGATCAGACAGTTAACCAAACCAAGCATGCTTAACAACTTAGAAATATAGCAATTGTATTTGTTTCTTATGTATTTAGTACAGCCAAATTCAATTTATTTCTCACATGGTATACAATAACAGAATGCACCCACAACCATTGAACATCCCATTGCAGAATTGAACCAAACAGTTAACTAAACACCACAACAAATGAACCAAACATTAACTGAGCACTACATTGCACAATGTATAACATACTAGAAGATCAGACAGTTAACCAAACCAAGCATGCTTGACAACTTGGAAATATAGCAATTGTATTTGTTTCTCATGTATTTTGTAAAGATAAATTCGATTTATTTCTCACATGGAAGACAATACAAAGTTGCAGCCTGAAGAATTGAACATCACATTTGCAGAATTGAACCAAACAGTTAACTGAAGATGACAACTAATTAACCAAACAGTTAATAAGTGAGCACCACATTGCACGACATATAGAACATATACACTAGAGCAACAGATTGCATGGTAAAATTAGATAGCACAATTCACTAGAATTTGTTAAGGAAAGGCAGGAGCAACACATGCAACGGGTAAACCGAACATGCTTAACCGGTGTAGCTAGCAAACTAAACATGGGTCCTTATAGTGAGCTAATAAGACAAGCTACTCCTCATCGTCGGAGATATCGATGATGATTGGCTCCTTGGACATGGAAGAGGGCGAGGCCTCCACATCGTGGGCGCCCTTGTCGTAGTGGTGAGTTGCCTGAGCCGCTCCGAGCACCAACCTGCTGGCTCTCGAGTTGAGGTAAGCACGTGCACGCTGAGAAAACACCTCGTAGTCTTCGTCGAAGGCAGCAAGGGTGGCCTCGAGAAAACGCCACGAACTGTCGTTTAAAGCAGCTAACCGCGTCACGGCGTCGGCGCGCGAGGCGTCGACGGTGGCCTCGACGGCGAGGTGCTGCTCCAAGATCTGGGGGTCGGCACGAATGGCAGCCATCGCGACCTCATCCACGCGTGCGGCCGTGATTTGCTTCTCCGCTGCCAAATGCTCCTTGAGCTCCTGGCTATACTGCGTGCACCATGGATTAGGCGGTGCTTATTTGGGGGAGGGGTCGGTGATTTGGGTGCAAGGTGTTGCACTGGCGGTCGGGGCATGTGGGATGTGGAAGGAGGAGGAGGATGGGGGTCGGGTGTGGATTACCTGCCTGGATAGACGAGGCCGAGCAGCGTGAAGGAGGGTCGCCGGTGAGGAGGCGGCGCTGCAAGCAAGGAGTGAAGGTTTCAGCTTGGAAAGGAAGGCGGAAACAGGGGAAATGTGGCTTTTGGTAAGGGAGAGGGGGCAGGGAGGTAGATATTTCCGCGGAAGCCAAAATTTTTGAATCGGTGCAGCGAAAAAACTGGCGCGCAAAGTGTCATCAGACACGGTCCCTTATTTAGCACTGTGTATGATATGTGAGCATCACAAATGATTCATATAGCTTAACCCATGTGTGATGAGTTTGAACGTGCAAATTTTGGTTGGAATTTCCCTAGTTACAGTGGTCATCCATGTCATTGCATAATTTGGGTACACAAAGGAGACTACAGCACACCCACACTTCTTAATCGAGCAAGTTTAGCAATTAAACAGAGCTAGCTGACCTAAACATCACTCTAACAAATTAAAGACCAGCACTCTTAATTAAACAAAACAAAGAGTACTACTACGGCTGGTGCTCATCGATCTCCACCGCCTCCTCCATGTCCAGCTCGCGCCCGACGGTCCCCTGGGGAAGGGGCTCCATGGCATCCATCGCACCATACTCGGCAAGCATCTCGCCATCCGCGTCCGCCATCTCTTTTGAAAAGGCCGCCACGAGCTAGGCGTGGGCGGCCGCAATCTATGCTTGGACGGGCTCCATCGTGGCAAGGTATGTGGCGGAGGAACGGACGGCTGCTCGAACACTCTCGGCGATTGCCAACTCTTTGGCCGTGGGTTGCCGACCCTTGTCGGAGAAGCTTCATTCGATTTGTGCAGTTACCGCCATGAGCTGGGCATGGGCAGCCTCGACATGGTCGTGGGTGGCCTTCATCAGGGCTAAGGCCACCGCTGCGGAACAGACAGCTGCTGTGTCGCTCTCGCCAGTTGCTATCCCCGAGGCAGATGTTGTTGCCGCCACCTGAGAAGCAACAGCGGCCGTTTGGGCTGCCTTGGCCACCCTGTCGCAGATTGCGGCCGCGCTCATGCACCTTGTTAGCACGCACATGGCGGCTGCGGCCGCGCTCTCGCCGGAGTGGGCCACCGAAGTTGCCCTCACAATGCGGGTCCACGTCCCCATCTTTCATCGGCGATGATTGAACAGTGAAATGATATTTGGGGAGCGAGCTAGTGTGCTTGACACGCCGGCTGTGGACTATAGCCGACGCACCTTCTCACGTAATCCATAGGCGTACTATACTCTGACGGTGCTCCAAGATATTTTGTACTGCATCTCACACGGTTGGTGATAATAAACTGTGGGCGATCTACTTGATTTTTCACCTTGATTTGAATTACATAATGGGGTCACAGCGGCAATGGAGGGTGTTTGAATTGCTAGAACTTTTATCTGCAGTGAACATGCAACTATATGTGTGTCGTAAAAAAGTTGGAATTATTCAGGGTTCATTTGGACATTTTATACATTAACTTGGTTTTCTAGCCATTTCAGGTGCACAATTCAAAATTAAACTACATGCACATGCTCCGGTGCACCGACATGGGCTGTAAAATCATATATGTGTCCATGGGTTTATGCTTATGTCCCATGCAAGAAATGGGGATGAATTTCGAACACCACGGCACCGTGGCTCTCTGGCAAAGGTTGAGGCACTTGCTTTTGTAATTCTAGTAAATCCAAAACCCCTCTGAAATTCATGAACCTTGGCATGCTATCATGGAATGGCATCAACATGCTGCGGTAAAAAATATTGTCCCATTTGGGGTAGGTTATGGTATAAGCTTCTCACAAACCAGAGCTTCTCACAAGAAGCCTCATGGTTCTGTGAGGGAAACATGTCACCTTTGTGGACAAAATGTTATTCGTCGCCTCTTCTTGCTTTCAATTTTTCCCTAGTGTCAACATAGAACAATAGGAGTGTCGTGTTAAATTTTGGAATTTTTCGGGGATCGTTTGGACATTTTTATACGTTAACTGAGTTTTCTAGGCATTTATGTGCATAATTAAAAATTGATCTACATGCACATGCTCCAGTGCATAAAAATGGGTTGAAAAATTAAATGTGTGTCCTTGGTTGCAAGCTTAGGTCACATGCAAGAAATGAGAATGAATGTCAAACACCTTGACACTGTCGCTCGACCGCTAACATTGAGATACATGGTTTTAAAATTCTAGTAAATCGAAAACTCGTCTGAAATTCATGAAACTTGACATGATATCATGGAACGGCATCGACATGCCATGGTAAAAATATTGTCCCATTTGGGGTAGGTTTGGGTATAAGCTTCTCTCAAACCAGAGCTTCTCTCACAACAAGCATGATGGTTTCGGTAGGGAATATGCCACCTTGGGGGACGAAACAATATCTGTTGCCTCTTCTTACTTTCAAATTTTTTCTCGTGTCAACATAGAACAACAGGAGTGTTTTGTCAATTTTTGGGATTTTTCAGGGTTCGCTTGGACATTTTTATACATTAACTGAGTTTTCTATGCATTTATGTGCATAATTCAAATTTGAACTACATGCACATGCTCCAGTGCATATAAATGGGTTCAAAATTGAAATGTGTGTCCTTGGTTGCATGGTTAAGTCCCATGCAAGAAATGAGAATGAATGTCAAACACCTTGCCACCGTCGCTCGGCCGCTAACATTGAGATACATGGTTTTTAAATTCTAGTAAATCGAAAACGCGTCTGAAATTTATGAAACTTGACATGCTAGCATGGAACGGTATCAACATTCTGTGGTAAAAATATTGTCCCATTTGTGGCAGGTTGGGGTATAAGCTTCTCACAAACCAGAGCTTCTCACAACAAGCCTCATGGTTACGATAGGGAACGTTTCACCTATCTGGACGAAATGATATCCGTTGCCTCTTCTAGATTTCAGTTTTTTTTCTAGTGTCAACATAGAATAACATGAGTGTTGTGTTAATTTTAGGAATTTTTTGGGGTTCGTTTGGACATTTTTATACATTAACTGGGTTTTCTATGCATTTATGTGCATAATTCAAATTTGAACTATAGGCACATGCTCCAGTGCATGTAAATTGGTTGAAAAATCAAATCTGTGTCCTTGGATTGCATGCTTAGGTCTCATGCAAGAAAAGGGAATGAATGTCAAACACCTTGCCACTGTCGCTCAGCCGCAAACATTGAGATACATGGTTTTTAAATTCTAGTAATCCAAAACTCGTCTGAAGTTCATGAAACTTGACATGCTATCATGGAGCGGCATCAACATGCTGTGGTAAAAAAATTGCCCCATTTGGGGCAGGTTTGGGTATAAGCTTCTCGCAAACCAGAGCTTCTCACAACAATCCTGATGGTTTCGGTAGGGAACGTGCCACCTTTGGGGACGAAACGATATCCATTGCCTCTTCTTGCTTTCAAATTTTTTCTAGTGTCAACATAGAACGACAGGAGTGTTGTGTCAATTTTTGGGATTTTTCGGGGTTCGCTTGGATATTTTTATACATTAACTGGGTTTTCTAGGCATTTTATGTGAATAATTCAAATTTGAACTACGTGCACATGCTCCAGTGCAGAAAAATGGGTTGACATATCAAATGTGTGTCCTTGGGTGCATGCTTAGGTCCCATGCAAGAAATGGGAATGCATTTCAAACACCAGGGCACCGTTGATTGCCGGCAAAACGTTGAGATACTTTGTTTTTAAATTCTAGTAAATTCAAAACTCGTCTGAAATTCATGAAACTTGGCATGCTAACAAGGAATGGCACCCTACATGTTGTGGTATTTTTCGTGTCCATTTTGAGAGAAGGCGCACTCGAATAACAGCCAACAAAGGCATTTTGAAACAAATAGCTGCCACTTTAACATCTCAAACGTTTGTATAATTTAAATCATGTGCGCTCTGTTAACCATTCATGTGACGCCACGTGTCTGGCTTTTAATGGCTATAGGAGGTGTCATGCGGACAGCTGCTTGACTGAACGGGAGGTGTGCGAGCGTAGTCCGGTGCGCAGGCTGACCGAGAGGCATGCAAGCTGTCCTCCAATGCGTAGGCTCACCGGGAAGCGTGTGACCTGTACGCTGCGCAGGCTCACTGGGAAGTGAGCCCTTTGACTTCCATGGCCGCCCGCCTTGCTCGCATCCTCTCCATTAATGACGCCCGAGCCGCTGTTTAATACGGGCGGCCTTACTGTTCGCCTCCCATTCCCCTCCACTACTGGAATCTGGGTCTTTGCCATCTGCCAGCTCTTTGCCGTCTGCCAGCTGATGGCAAAGAGGCTCTTTGCCGTCTGTCTTCTCAAAGCAGACGGCAAAGAACCAGCTGATGGCAAATAGGGTCTTTGCCATCTGCGAGCTCTTTGCCGTCCGCCAGCAGACGGCAAAGAGTTCTTTGCCATCCGCCAGCAGACGGCAAAGAGAAAAAAAAACAGACGACAATGCGGGGGGTTAATTTGGCCCCCCGCGCGCGCGCCCTCCTCCATCTCTTTCTCCCGCCTCCCCAGCCTCTGCCTCCCGCACGCGCGCAGGCCGCCGCCGCCGCCGCCGCGCCCTCCCGCGCAGGCCGCCGCCGCCGCCCCCTCCCGCACAACTGGCCATCCTCCGTGCCTGGGGGACGGGCATCCGGGACGGGGTCCACCCTAAGCCTTGGGTTCTCTCCTTCCCTCACTCCCTCCGTCCCGCCTGTCTCACAAACACTACCCCTTCCTCCTTCCTCCGCCGGCGGATACCCCTCCCCTCCCCCCCCGGGGTGGGCCCCTCCCCCTCCTCCTCCTATCGCGGAGAACCCCTCCTCCCCGCCCCCTCCTCCTTCCGCCGGGGAGCTCGCCCCTTCCTCCCCCTCCTTCCTCCCTCCCCTCCCTCCATCCCCGCCCACTGCCCCCCTCCCTCCCCCCGCGCACGGTCCCCTCCACCACGAATCCACGCGCTCAACGCCCTCCTCCCCACCCAACCCCCCTGCCCTCCCTCCCACCGCGCAACCCTCCATTCCTCCCCTCTCCCATCCGCCCTCCCCCCTCCCTCCCCTTGGGTTCCGACCGCGTCCGCCTGCTCCCCCGCCCTTCTCCCCCTCCCCACCTCCTCCCATCTCCGTTCTTGCCCCCCTCCGTTGCTCTGCCTTCTCCTCTCCTCCGTCCCCTTCACTCCTCCACGTCGAAGGGAGATCCGCCGCTCTCCCTCTCTCTGGCTCCGCGCCTCCGCCACTGACGGCAAATAAGGCCACGTGGCAGCTTCCCAGTGACTCCTATTTGGGCTCTTTGCCGTCTGCTGGCGGACGGCAAAGACCTTAGCCTCTTTGCCGTCTGCCGGCTGACGGCAAAGCACGCCGTTAACCCCTAACGGCTCCCACCTCACCTCACTGCCGTCTACGCTCTTTGCCGTCTGCTGGCCACAAACGGCTGACGGCATAAACCTTTGTCGTCCGCTTCTCTGAAGCAGACGGCAAAGAAGGCCTTTACCGGCAGGAATTGAGCCGGACTGTTTGCCGACAGCTAGCAGTCGGCAAAGAGCTTTGCCGACCGCCATTCATGCCTTTGCCGTCTGCCATGGCAGACGGCAAAGAAGCTGATTCCTGTAGTGCTCCCTCCCACAGACCTCCACCAACACCATGGCGCAGAAGGATCATCTGCCACTAGTCTTCAAGTTTGGTGAAGTCGACTCCGAGCCGGAGGAGAGAGAAAATAAGGAGGAATGGGGCCTCATGGACATGGCCCTGATCGAGCTGGCCGCGGCGGTTGCTGCCCCCGCGCCCATCCCAACTCCCATCCCCGCGCCCGCGCCAGCGACCATCCCTGTAGCATTGACAGGCTGGTCGCCGAGCACTATCGCAGAGCTGGAAGCCGCGGACGTCAGCGAGGTCTCCGTGAACCCGCGCGAGCTCATGTACATGCCAGCGCCAGCGCCCGTGCCCGTGCGCGCCCCTCCACCCACCGCGGCGCCGGTCCCCATGCGTTTGCCTGCACACCCCACGCCCGTGCCGTGCGCACGCCCCCCTTAGCGGCATGGGAGGCCGCCGTTGACCGCTACCTTGCAGCGCCGCCAATTGCCGTCCTCCCGCGCCCTGCCCGTCGATCGCGCGATGACATGATGTTTGATTTCCAAGTGAAGAACATTCAGTGCTGCCTGGAAGACTTCAACAACGGCGTCCCGGAGGACGACAACGACAACGCCGGCGCGGCACGCCGCCTCCGCCACCACCGAAAATAGTTTTTTTGGGTTTAATACTGTATCTCGATCATATGAATATAAATTCGCAGTGTGACTGAATGAAAGATATGGTTTAAACGAACTTGTGTTTCTCTCTCTTAATGTACAACCTTATCAAACAATTTTGTTTTAAAGAAACGTCAATGGTTTTTAAATATAAAACACTCATCGCAAATGTTTTATTTAGAACACCCGTATGCAAACCGACAGCTTCCCCAGGAAGCCAAGGGAAAATGTGCCGAGCAGGATTTGTGCAGCTCTTGATCACAAACATTTTAGATAGAACACCCGTATGCAAAGTGAGAGCTATGGTCTTCCCCAGTAAGTTAAGGGAAAATTCACAGCGCAGGATTTGTGCATCTCTTCAACGCAAACGGTTCAGATTGAATACGGTATGCAAAGCCAGACTTCGGCGCTAAGCCAAGAGAAAATGTGGCGACCAGGATTTGTACACCCCTTCAATGCAAACGGTTGTTTTGGATGACCCGTGTGCAACCACGTACATACAATTTGGTAAGATCTGCATCTGTCATATTGGGTATATTGCCATTTGTCAAACTGGAAAGATTGACATTTTTTGATCTAGTAACATTGCCATTTGTCAACCTTGTAACACTGCGATTTGTCAAAATATGCAGCTAAAAATCACTAGCACTATCTAATTTTTGCAACTAAAATTCAGTAATTAAGCATAGATTTCATTCATAGATTAAGCAGTCGTTCTTTATACAAACAGTTCAACTCGACAGCTGAATCGACCAAACTTTTCCCCAATTGTTGCCAACCACATACTGAAATAGCTAGTTCAACTATATATACTGGCTAATTTTAAGTACGTTGTATAGTTTCACCACATCTATAGTCAGATGAACTGAACAAAATAGCCCCTAAATACTACTACTACGGAGGAGCTTTGTACTACTTCCGATAGCCTCTCCTCTGTCGAGCGCGCTCAGTAAGAGGCAGAGGAGGAGGAGCCTACCGAGGAGCTGGACAACTGCAATACGGTGCCTGCCGCTGCTGCACCTTCAGCGACGCTCACCTCGAACGCCCTCTGCCACTCCAGACGATCCCTCTCGAAGGGGTGGTTCTCCTCGTAGATCTCCTGATTCCTCGCCTCTATGGCAGTGTGTGCTGCAGCCACGGCAGCGGTTAGGCTCTTTGCGTGCTGACAAGGCGCTCCTCCTCCTCCCGCAGGAACTCGACGTAGCGCGTAAGGTCGCTGACACATGTGCGGGCCTCCACCTCCGCCTCCCGCCTTCGGGCGGCGGTGGCGGAGCGGGTGATGACCCCGGTGGGCTGGCGGCCATGGCGGCCGACGATGGGGTGGCGGCCACGACCACCGCCACCCACCTTCGGGCCGCGGCGGCAGAGCGGGTGATGGCCACCGTGGCCGGCAGTGGGTTGGCAGCCACGACGGCCACCTCCCACCTTCGGGCCGCGGTGGCGGAGCGGGCGATGGCCCTGGCTATCGACGATGGTGTGGCGACCACGGTGGCAGATGGTGGGGTGGCGGCAATGGCAGCCAGCAACAGCTGCCAACGGGCAGCGGCGGCGGAGCGTGTGGTGGGTGTTTGGTGCACACCCAATAGGGACGCCACGCGCACTACACTATGTCGGGGACTGCGCCGCCACCGCGGTGTAGCCTCCCTGCTGGAGCTATCCTCTGATGACGGCGGAGTGGCTGAGTGACGACGACGGACAGGTGCCATTGGTGATTGTGGGAGAAGCAGACGAGATAAGCTACAGGGAGGGAGGGGAAAATGCGACACATGACTTGCCGACAATGAGGGTTTATATAGCAGGCCGGTAAGCACTGGGATTTTGGAGGATTTCACCAACTCGGGCGGGAAGCTTGCGCGGGAACCTGCGCGGTTGCGCGGGAACGGGCTCACCACTGTTTGGCCAAAAGAACGCCCTCGCTCGCTGCTCAAGCTTGTGCTCTAAGCCGTCTGCGGCAGCGGGGTGACAAGATATGCGAGAGGAGGACGAAAGGGCATGCACACATACGGTTAATAAAATAAAAACATTTGTGATTATATTACCTACTACCCCCGTCCTGGTTTATAAGTCGTCTATGTATTTTTGTGCCAAATTTTGACTATAGATTTAACTAATAAAATACGAACGCATGTTGCCAAAGATTATATCGTTGGATTCGTATTTGAACATAGTTTCCAATTATATAATTTTTGTAACATGCATTAACATTTTGTTGGTTAAATTTAAGTTCAAAATATGGCACAGAATATAAAGGGGACTAATAGACCAACACAACAGTAGTAGCACATGGCCGCTCTCTATGCAGCGATGCAACTGTTGGCCGGCTTGTAGACGACCATTTCCTGCGTGTTCAACTGCTCTATGCGTGTGGTTGCTTGCGGTTGAGGCAGCCACTCCGCGCTCTGCTCTTGTCCCGCCGCGCACGCTCTGCTCTCGTGTCCCTCCGGGCGCTCTGCCCTCGTCCCTCCACGCGCGCTGCCAGTGTTTGGGGCCGGCACACGATCACGCACGTTCATCTGCATGCGGTTGCGCCGGGCGCGACGCCACGATGCAGTTACTCGCTGCAAAAACTGCCATGCGGACGCGCCAAGAATCCAGGCCGCCAGTCCCCCATTTATTCTTGTGGCCATTTACCTTCATCTCTCACGCCACACGACACAATAAGCACACCCACGACGACACATACAGAGAGGAAATCCAGTGGTGCCAATGGTGCTCCCCGTGGCTCCAATGGTGCTCCCAGCGGCCGATGATGACAACGGCGGGCAGTTCACCATGCATCACGTAGTGGACACCCACGTTAGGGGGAAGGCCCACTCGGTGGTGTACACGAACGAGCCGGTCTCGGTGGAGAGCTCCATCCAAACTATGGAGTAGTTGCTTGCCGAGGACAAGTACCAAGTGGTCGGCTTTGACCTCGAGTACACCATCAGTCGTGCCGGGCATGATCAGAAGGTTGCTGTCACCCAGTTGTGCGTGCGACATGATGTCCTCGTCTACCACTACCATCTGGCCACAAGGCCTTGCGAGCATTTCTCCAGGCTTATCAACAGCTCCGACTATAGTTTTGCTACGGTGGACACCACCAACGATCTAAAAGCGCTCAAGGTTTCGGGCTTGAAATGCCAGAATCTTGTCAACATCCAGGTCCACTACAAGGTTTGTGGCAGCGGCAACAACAAACAGAACTCCCTGGTTGACATCGCTTCGGCCATCATCGACCCCTACTACATGAAGATGAAGGATGAGAGCAAGAAGGACAAGAACGCCTAGCACAGTGTCTGGCATGAGAGACTGGATGAACAACACGTCAAGTACATGACCAAGGACGCGTACACAAGCTACGCGATGTACATGCGGATTGTTGACATGAGGGAGTATCTTCTTCCTGCCCCAGGTGAGGGATCGAGCCACAGCGCAGTGGCGGGAGCGTCACAAGAAGTAGATGACTAGACGATCATTTCTCCTAGTTTATAATGCATACAATTTTTTATTGAGGTGTGTGCGAATGATCTGTATAGCCACTTATGTAATTGGATGTTTATTTCAGTTATATATATAAATATATGTTATTCTTCTATAGATAGAGCAAATCACACGGCTTATTAGCAGCAATTGTCTGTGTTATTATTGGTCTTCGCACACATTTCTGATTACGAACCTGTTTGCCGCGTATCACACACATCTTGTTCAGTTGAGCTGTTTCTATTGTGTTGCCTAATCACACACAGTTCATCCTAGTGAACTGTATGCTGTATATCGCACACACCCTCATCTGGCAGCCCATTTCTGTTGTTCTGCCTCATCGCAAACAGTTCTTCTGGATTAACCGTTTGCCACGAATTGCACACGCAACTCCAATATGAACCGTGTTTGATGTCACCGCCATCGCAAATGTTTTGCATCTTTTTTGACAGTTTTATTACATCACCATTTGTGATTGATGCATCGCACACGGTTTCATCGAAGGGTCTCTGATTGGACTGTCACGTTTGGACCATCCTGCAGTAGTGATAGCATGACACAATTTCACATATATGGTGGCTAACTAAACAGGATAGCATGACACAATTTCACATATATGATGGCTACCTAAACAGGATAGAGTGACATAATTCAAAATATGATGACTATGTAAACAGGATGAGATGATATATATATATATGATGTCTTTATTAAATAGGTTGGCATGCCATAATTTAGATACATGTTGTCTATGTAAACATGATGGCATGTTATAATTCAAATATATGATTTATATACTAAGCAAGTAAGCATATGGAAATCACATATATGATGTCTAAACTAAGCAGATGGCATTCAATATTGTGTATATGATGTAAAAACTAAGCAATGCAATACAACATATGCATGATATGAGTAATATAACATTGCCAAGTTTGATTATACACCTCAGGGGGGAAATAGGACTGGTCATCTGTATCTGAATCCTCCTCCGAGGAGCTATCTGTAACCAGCAAGATATCTGCTTCAGTAGGTAGCATTGTCAGCTCTGAATAACTTGTTTTCTCTCCAGATTTTTCAATCACCGATTTAAATGCGTGATGCACAGGAAGAGTAGTTGAATATACAAACATTGTCGACAAATGAAATACTTAATACAAAAAAGGATGGCATGATATAATTCACAAATATGATGCCTGGCTAAAGAGCATGGCATTGTATAATTCACATATATTATGCCTGGCAACAAGATGGCATTGCATAAGTCACATATATAATGCCTTGCAACAAGTGCATAATTCACATATATGGTAATTAGACACTAAACAGATGGCAGTCACACAAAGCATGTCTGAACTAAGCAGATGAAAGATTTGATGTATAAAGTAAGCAATGCAAGGTGCCATATGCATGATTTGACCAACATCAGCATGCTAAGTTAGAGCAAAGACCTCAGGGGGTAAATAGGACTGGTCTGCTCCCTCTGAATCCCACTCCAAACAGTTATCTTCCTCTTGATTACAATCTGGAATGGGGGTAGGGGCTACCATTACGCCCATCATGGAGCAACGTCTGCGTGACATTTCATTGCCATGCAAGGCTTGTCTCTTTTGCTCTACATGTGCAGTACCATTGTGTACAATAACTAACATGCATAGGAATAAAACATAGTGAGATTATGTAAGGAGTGCATGCAGAAATCTAGAGTGATGGCTGCAACCTGTGGATAGACCTAAAACCAATGATAGCAGGCAGATAATAGCTTCAGTTAAAAAAAATACAAATAATGGCTCCTTTACTGTTTGTTTCCCACCCAACATGAAACACATAGTAGACACCCGAGATTAACCAGATAGTAGATAGATACTATTTGTTGCCACCCCGATATGTACCCCGCAACCATTTAAAAATTACAGTTTGAGCATTAATTTGGACCTGACTCAGAGTCTAAGAGGTGAACAGGACAATAAAGTAGCAGGTAATATTAAGCGATGCATAACATAAGCAGACACGAAAGAGTGTGACCTCTCTTGCGGACCCGTGTAGTCCTCAAGGTCATCTGCTCAGTTGATGATGGTAATGCAGTTGTGGTGGCTGCCGGCAGCAGGGAAGAAGATCTAAGGCTATGAAAGACAGTCTGGAGGGGGATCTCCGCTATGGTGGATGCTTCCATCATTGGAGCAGCTCAGCTCGGGTGGACGATGGTGCGGCAGGAGCCGGACAAAGCACACAAGGTTTTCTTTGACACAGAAGTAATTATATAAGGGCTCATTTGAATTGGAGGGTTCTAACAACGCAGGGATATGAAATACACAGGAATAGGATAGGAATGCACATGCAAAACAGAGCATTTTGCACACACAAGATTTTCGTCAATCTGGGTGTTTGGTTTACCAGAATTGGAGATCACAGGAATGCAAAGAAGCATGGTCAAATTAAGTCAAACCACAAGAAAATGTATAGTTATAATGCTATTATGGTACTATCACTTAGTCTTGTTCTTCATGAATAGGAAATTGAAAAGGAGGGCCAAGTGGATATTCAAATTCCTACGCCTTTTCTTTGGAAGAGACACTAAAGGAAAAAATCCTACAGTTTTCCCTTGGTCCATTCCTTTGAACCAAACACATGAATAGTAGTACCATAGGAAACTTTCCAATTCCTATGTTTTTCCTTCACTTTTCCTTTCAACCACTGGTGATTCTAGTAGGCAGGCTTGAACAGGCAAAAGCCTACACTCCAAAAATCTTTTTGTACTACTTCTACTACTTTGGACCCAGGCCACTGCCCTACTAGCTCAACTCTCAGGCCCATCTACACATGCACAGCTCCAATGCAGACATAAATAATGATGGCTTTCGAGAGAGTCCATCACGGATAGCTAACTTGCCTAGTACCTCACTGCTTGTCATATAGGAGGAACTATTTATATATGTCAGTACTATGTCTGCTTAGTGGACAATATATATTACATGTACAGTAAAAAAGCAATGCGACAAGTGTACAACCTCTTTGGCGAAGCCATGTCGATCTTAGCATCATTGGGTTGGTTGCTGCGGATGTTGCGGCTGATGTGCCTGTCAGAGGCGGGGAAGAAGATCTTAGGCATCTGGAGATGGAGCTGAGGGTACTTCTCCACTGTGATGGACGGTTTCATCGTTGGAGCAGCTCCAGTGAGGTGTACTATGGCCAGGATGCAGCTAGACAAGAGAGACAATGTTAACCTGAAGTGGTATTCTAATTGCATCTCCAATAGATGATGTAAAATACATCTCCAAAAAGTGCTAGATGTAAAATACATCAGCCGCTCATCTCTGAACTTAACTATCAAAACTGAACTTAACTGTCAAAACTGAATTTTACTGTCGAAACTGAATTTTGTTGTCGAAACTGAATTTTACTATCGAAACTAAACGCACTACTAGCAGAGAAGCAGTGCACTAATAGTTTTGGCTGCTCGGCACTAGTGGCAGAGTAGCAGTGATCTAAATCGGTAGCCGCTCCAGCAGGGAACATACTACGAGAGAGTAGTCGAGGCAGCTGGTCGTGCAGCAGCAGCGCATGCGAGAGCCAGGTAGCTAGTCGTGTAGCACCATCTCAGGTAGCAGCAGAAGGAGCGCGAGCGAGAGCCGGAGCTACTGCTCATGCAGCAGCAGCGCGAGTACAAGTAGATCAGTAGCGTGAGCAAGAGAAAGAGTAGAGCAACAGCGCGAGCAAGAGCAAGAGCAGAGCAGCACCATGAGCAAGAGCAAGAGCATAGGAGGAACGTGACTGAGAGCAAGAGCAGAGTAGCAGCGCGAGCGAGAGCCGAAGCAGCAGCAGCAGCAGCTCCTGCTGATGTGGACGTCACCACCGAGGGAGCAACGCCATGGCGGAGATACGCTGTAGAGGAAGTGTCCTTGAGATTGAATCAAGGAGAACATGCAGCGATTAGTGTAGAACCTCTTTGGTGGCACCGACTAGGTGTCAGCTTCATCCGAGGAATCGGTGATGGTGCTGCTCTTCTGATGGTGCAGGTGAAGATTGTTGTGGGAATGGAGGTGGCACGATAGACGAGGCAAACATCGGGGCAGCTCCTTGGAGGTGGACAACGGGGTGGCCGAACCGGTGGGACGACGAGATCAGTGAGGATCCTCATCCGGTGTGGTGGATGAGGGACGTTGAGCTATTGCGGTGGACGATGTCGTCGGGGAAGAGGCTCTACCTGGGCGGCGGTCGGGTGGTGGACGGAGGAGGGTGTGGGGCTTCGCGGGTTTTGGCGGCCTCGGCTACGAATGGGGGACGAGGGGGGATGGGAGGGGGAAACATGGCTTAGGGGAAGCGCTTGTCCGAAATGTAGAGTAAGTTACAAAACTCCCACCGATTTGAACTAGGCACTTCTTTTAGTTCAGGGGTATAATGGAATTTCGCCTCTCGGGATTTTGCAAGAGGTGGGAGTTTTTGCGTGCGTTGTAAATTTGGGATAGCAAGGCGCCGGTTGAGAAGGAGCGAGTTTTCGGAGCACAAAGAGACAAAGAGATATCTGAAATTTTGGGATAACAAGGTGCGGGTTGAAATTTTAGGACAAGCCTAACGTGTACAGTAACAAATCAATTCGCACTTTCTGTAACGAAAAAACAAAAAATCTATTTGCCCCACAGAAGAGAGAGTCTTGTCCCGTTTTACTGTATGGATTATTAGAAATGCCCTTGAAAACTTTGAATCCATGTTATGTCCAATTACAAAATTTGCTACGTGTATAATGCATGTAACCTACTGTATATACTACCGCTGCAATTCGAACTAAATTTGAATTCGTTTCTGTATTTCAATAAGAATCTACAATCATGATTGTTGCCAAGTTAAACCAGCATCTGTATATTATCTTCACAACACACCACATGATTACTGTCGAGTTAGATATGAACTATGTGTACTATATGAACTCGAATTCAAATGTTTTAATCCACTTGATGTTGATTCCAAATAATAGTACATTTGAAGCGCTAGCTAGATCTTCATAATCTATACCATGTTTCATATGTATAATGTGTTTATCACACAACGTATAGTGCCCTGCCCCTACACTATGAGAAGTATTTAGTTGTGAGCTGCAAAAGCCAAACATTATCACAAATTCAAATAAATGTCATATATATTATATACAGTATAACATGTTCATAACCACACTATGCGTATCACCATTATATTCATGCATGTGTGGGTTTAAAATACTATGATTTCTTATTCAAATATTCGAATCCAATTTTATAATGAATTATGATCTTTGTTAGTCTTTTACACCCACACAATCTTCTTCTCTTTGTAGCTAGCACTAACTTTCTCTCATGCATGCACACGCCTGACTCACCCTCCCTCTCCCTCAGCTTTCTCTTCATCGCACACATTCATTATTTTTCTTTAGGTCGTTCTCCCACGGTGTCTGTAGGTCTCCCTATCTCCTTTACCGAACAAACTGATTGATATACCTCTCTAGCCAGGTATGCCTACCACAAACACACACTTACCCTCTTCTCTTCTCACCTTCCATGCTTCCCTATGTCTAATACCGTCCCACACACATGCACACTCTCGCCCTCTTTTCATCGATCTGGCACTCGCACACTCCCCCCCCCCATATAGTAGGCCTCTCACACCACCTCCTAGTCACATCCCTCTCTCTCTCTATCTGTCTCTTCGGGCCTTATTTGACTCAAACGCATGAATTAATACATATAGCTAAGCCGACTATAACTCTTTCCCCCCATGCACCGATTGATCTACCTCACTAGTTATGTCTCTGCCTTTCTCAGACACACGACGATTGACTACCTATCTACTTAGGTCTGCTTACCATAGACATATCATTCCCCAGCCCTCATCATCAATGCATGCCTCCTGACCCGTCTCTCACACACACGCGCACACACACATCCCCTCTCTTATTGATATTGCAGTTGTACCCTCCATTTGTCTAGTAGGTCTCTCCCGCCATCTCCGAGAAGCAAATCCCCCACCACCCCTTCGGCACTCTAGCTCTGTCTCTCTTCCAACCTTATTCCTATATTACACATATGCATGTATGGATGCCGATCGATCTCCCTTAATACATAGCTAGGTCTTGATACGTCTCCAACGTATCTATAATTTATGATGTATTCATTCCATGTTTACAACAATTTTATATGGTTTTGGTATGATTTGAATGGAACTAACCCAGACGGACGCTGTTTTCAGCAAAACTACCATGGTGTTGTTTTTTGTGCAGAAATAAAAGTTCTCCAAATGCAACGAAACTTTTTGACGATTTTTTTGGAATAAAAGAGGCACTAGAAGCTTCGTGGGAGGACCAGAAGGTGAAGGAGGTGAGCACAACCCACCAGGGCGCGCCTAGGCCCTTGCCCATGTGCAAGTGGGTTGTGGTCACCTCGAAGCCCATCTTCGCGTGAAACCAACGCCAAAAAATCCTATTAATACAGAAACCCCCAGAAATAACCCTAGATCAGAAGTTCCACTGCCGCAAGCCTCTGTAGCCATAAAAAACCAATCTAGACCCTGTTCCGGCACTCTACCGGATGGGGAAATCATCACCGGTGGCCATCTTCATCAACCCTATGGCCACCATGACGAGGAGGGAGTAGTCCACCCTCGGGGCTGAGGGTTTGTACCAGTAGCTATGTGTTTAATCTCTCTCTCTCTCTCTCTCTCTCTCTCGTGTTCTTGATTTGGCATGATCTTGATGTATCGTGAGCTTTGTTAATATAGTTGGATCATATGCTGTTTTCCCCTCTCTATCATGCTGTGATGAATCGAGTTTTCCCTTTGAGATTTCATTTTTATTGGATTGAATACTTTTATGGATTTGAGAGCACTTGATGTATGTCTTTCTATGAATACCCATGGTGACAATGGGGTATCATATTGATTCACTTGATATGTGTTTTGGCACTCAACTTGCGGATTCCCGAGGAGATATTGGGGTAATCTATGCATAGGGGTTGATGCGCGTTCTTATCTTTCTTTCTCCGGTAGAAATCTTGGGGCACTCTTGGAGGTTCTTTGTGTTGGATTTAGTATTATGAATCTGAAATTGTTTGATGCATATTGTATAATCAACTCACGGATACTCGCGGTGACATTGGAGTATCTATGTGACATTAGATTTGGTTGATGTGTATCATATGGTGTTATTTTAGTACGAACTCTTGGATAGATCGATCGGAAAGGATAACTTGGTGTTATTTTAGTATGAACTCTTAGATAGGTCGATCAAAAAGGATAACTTTGAGGTGGTTTCATACCCTACAAACAATTTCTTCTTTTGTTCTCTACTAGATAGGAACTTTGGAATGATTCTTCATCGCATGTTGAGGGATGGTTATATGATCCAATTATATTAGCATTGTTGAGAGATTGCACTAGCGAAAGTACGGACCCTAGGCCTCATTTTCAAGCATTGCAATACCGTTTATGCTCCGTTTTATCAATTACTACGCTTGTATCACCATCTCTTCGCCGAACTAGTGCACCTATACAAATTACCATTGTATTTGGTGTGTTGGGGACACAAGAGACTCTTTGTTATTTGGTTGCAGGGTTGTTTGAGAGATACCATCTTCATCCTACGCCTCCCATGGATTGATAAACCATAGGTCATCCACTTGAGGGAAAATTGCTACTGTCCTACAAAACTCTGCGCTTGGAGGCCCAACACGAGTCTACAAGAACAAGTTGTGTAGTAGACATCAAGCTCTCTTCTGGCGCCATTGCCGGGGAGGTGAGTGCTTGAAGTTACATCTTTAGATCTTGCAATAGAATCTTTTAGTTTCTTGTTTTATCACTAGTTTGGTTTATAAAAGAAAACTACAAAAAAATGGAATTGAGGTGGCCTCATATTATTCGTCATTATCATGTCTTTCTTGAAAATGATGGAAAGGAAAATTGTGCTCAATTGATAGAAGAAGAATTCAATAAAATGTTTGGCATTAAATCTTTGAATGATGAGCATGATTGCAATGTTGTTGGTATGAATTCTTTGAATATTCATGATGCTAATGATATGCAAAGCCATAAGCTTGGGGATGCTATGTTTGATGAACATGATATTTTTAGTCCCCCAAGTTTTGATGAGAATATTTATTATGATGATTGCACACCTATTTATGATGATTATATTGATGAAAGTGGATTTGGAGAGGTCATGACTTTATTTAATGATGAATCCACTATTTTGGAAGAGGTTTCAATTGATTATGAAAACAAAGTTCCTATCTATGATGATTATGGTGATGACATGTATGCTATAAAGAGTAATGATAACCATGAAACTTTTCATCATCATTTTAATGCCCAAATTGATTATTTCAATTAAGTATCTCATGATAGTTATTTTTGTTGAGTTTGCTCCCACTACTATTCATGAGAATAAATTTGCTTATGTGGAGAGTAATAAAAAAATTATGCATGTGGATCATGAAAAGAATGCTTTATGTGATAGCTATATTGTTGAATTCATTCATGATGCTACTAAAAATTATTATGAGAGGGGAACATATGCTTTTACATATTGCAATAATATTAAGTTTCCTCTCTATGTGTTGAAAATCTTGAAGTTTTGCTTGTTTTGCCTTCCTATGCTAGTTGATTCTTGTACCCATGAATTATTTGCTCACAAAATACCTATGCATAGGAAGTGGGTTAGGCTTAAATGTGCTAGTCATATGCTTCATGATGCTCTCTTAGTGTTTCAATTCTTATCTTTTATGTGAGCATCATTGAAATCATCATGCCTGGCTAAAAAGGCATTAAAGAAAAGTGCTTGTTGGGAGACAACCCAATATTTACCTCTACTGTTTTTGTGTGTTCACATGATTAGGATACTGTATTAATCCTGTTTTATAGCTTTTGTTTCAATAAAGTACCAAGAAAAGCCTTTGGGATAGTGTGGATGATAGTTGACTTGATTCTGTGCAAAAACAGAAACTTTTGTGCCTAGTAACAGAATTGTTAAAAATCACTGGAGCACAGAAAAATTCTGAATTTTTTACAGATGATTTGTATACAAATTTTCCACGCTTTCCTACATTTTAAGAAGTAGTGGAGTTACATAAGGAGGACCATAATTCAGATCTTTACAGACTGTTCTGTTTTTGACAGATTCTGTTTGCAATGCATAGTTTGCTTGTTTTATGGTTTCTATGGCTTATATTGCTTAATATAAATTGTGGAAATTGTAGAGTATAGTATAAATTATTTGGAAACAATTATGAATCTTATCTTTACAGTACCAAAGTGAATGATTTGTCTTTATCATACTAACCCATCTCACGAAGTTCCGTTAAGTTTTGTGTGATTAAAGTTTTCAAGTTTTGGGTGAGATCTCGATATGAGTAGAATAAGGAGTGACAAGATTAAGATTGGCGATGCCCAAGGCAACCCAAGGTAATATTCAAGGAACATCCAAGCAACTAAGCTTGGGGATGCCCCGGAAGGCATCCTCTCTTTCGTCTCCAACATTATCGGTAACCTTACTTAGGGCTATATTTTTATTCATCAGATAATATGTGTTTTGCTTGGAGCATCATTTTATTTTATTTGGATTTTCTTTATTTTATTTATAATAATGTTTTACATCTTTTATTTCAATAAAAGTTCATGAGTATCCTTCACCATGCTTAGTTTGCAAGTATTTGAGTTGTTGTTTCAAAACAGAAAGTTGCACGCTAGTGCGTGAATTCTTGAGAAAAGTCAGAATGTGATAAAATGTTGAATTGTTTTGTACAATAAGCTATGATAAATTTTCTACAGTGTGGTAAATTTTTAGAGTTAGGGAATTGTGAGTAAAATTCCTCTCTTTACAGACTATCCTGTTTGGACAGATTGCTATTATGTTTTCATTGTTTGCATATGTTTGCTTGTTTAATGATTCTATTTGAGGATAGGAGTATTAAATATGCAGAGGCATTTAGTATGCAATGTTAAATAATAATTTTAGTGATTTTCTACAGTAGAGAATGACAAGGTTATTGCATTGATTTATACTAACTTATCTCACGAGTTCTTGTTGAGTTTTGTGTGGATGAAGTTTTTAAGATTTAGGGAAACCGTGATATAAAAGGAATTAAGGAGACACAAAAGCTCAAGCTTGGGGATGCCCAAGGCATCCCAAGATAATATTTCAAGAAGTCTCAAGCATCTAAGCTTGGGGATGCCCTGGTAGGCAACCCACCTTTCTTCATCAACAATTATCGGTTAGTATCGGTTGAGCCTAAGTTTTTGCTTCTTTACATGATGTGTGCTATTTTTGGAATGTCTTTTTATTTTTTTTTGCTTGCTGTTTTAATAAATACTTAGATTTGAAAGTTTCTAAATAAGAGAGAGTCCTCAAATGGATACCCATCTACTTAACTACTCGCTTGATCTTCACTTATATCTTTTTGGAGTAGTTTGTCGAACACTCTCGTGCTTCACTTATATTATTTTGAGAGTTGATAATAGCGATGACAATTTGCACAAGCTATGAACTTGGTCCCAAAGTGATGGATGTTCAAGAAGGATATAATAAAAACTTTCACGTAAATCATTGGATATGATAAGTTTGATTCCTTGCAATAGTTTTGCATTATGGAGATAATAATATGTGAGTCATGTTGGTGAGTAATTATGCTTTAGTAAGAATATTGGTGTTAAGGTTTGTGATTCCCTATGCAAGCACGAAAGTCAATAGTTATGCAATAAAATTACATCCTACTTGTGGTGCATTATTCAGTATTAGTTATGTTTAATGCTCGTTTATGATTGTTTTCGTTTCTTGGTTGGTCGCTTCTCAATCTATTTGCTAGCCTTCATTTGTACTAAGCGGGAATACTGCTTGTGCATCCAAACTCCTTAAACCTAGTTGTGCCAAATGAGTCCACCATACCTACCTATATGCGGTATTTCCATGCCATTCCAAGTAAATTTGTATGTGCCAACTCTAATTTTCAAAATAAATTTCCTTTTTTATGTGCCCGTACCACTCATGAAGCGGCAGGGGGTGGCCAATATTTTCCATGCTAGATGTGTTATTCTCAAGATGACTGTTTATTCACTTGTCATTGTATGAGGGTAAGGCGGTAATAGGGATGCCCAGTCCCGAAATGAAAAAGAAATTTACTTTATGTTGTCAAATAATAAATTCCTTGGAAAGTGTTGGTATGGACGGTACCTGTGGATACGGCTAGCCGTGGAGTGTGAAAGTATGGTGGAACAAGGAATAAACTTTATTTTATGTTTGGGAACCGTCTATGATGTATCTAGCATGGAAAGTGTTGGGAATTACTCGGTCGTTTTCGTTGACGGGAAAACTATGCCTCTGAAAATATTTTATCTCTCAATTTAAGCTATCTACAAATCTCTTCTTCCCTCTACGAAGGGCCTATCTATTTACTTTATGCAATTTTTATTTTTATTTGAGTCTCCATCTTCTCTTATAAAGCACCAACTAGGGAGCACTATGATCATACCTTTGCATTGGATGTAGCTAATATTCGAGTGTGTTTCATGAATGGATCAATGATTGAGCATAATGGGCTAGGGATAGCTTTCTTTAGCGTTGATATTTTGAAAGACATGGTTGCTTGTTAGTATGCTTGAGTATTGATGTCTTCATGTCAAATTATAGACTATTGCTTTGAATCATTCAAGTCCAAATGTCCATGATACAAAAGAAAGAGTATATGATGAATATGACAGGTAGCATTCTACAACAAAAAATCCACTTTCAATTGCTACTTTAACATGAGAAGTTTTATGATAAAGAGTTGCTTTTATGATGCTAGGAAAAGTGATTAAAATTATCATTGATCAAACTTATGCACTTTGCTAGCATTCACACTTCTTAAATCATTTATTTTATCATTTACCTACTCGAGGACGAGTAGGAATTAAGCTTGGGGATGCTGATACGTCTCCAACGTATCTATAATTTATGAAGTATTCATGCCATGTTTACGACAATTTTATTAGGTTTTGGTATGATTTGAATGGAACTAACCTGACTGACGCTGTTTTCAACAGAACTACCGTGGTGTTGTTTTTTGTGCAGAAATAAAAGTTCTCCAAATGCAACGAAACTTTTTGATGATTTTTTTTGGAATAAAAGAGGCACTAGAAGCTTTGTGGGAGGACCAGAAGGTGAAGGAGGTGAGAACAACCCACTAGGGCGCGCCTGGGCCCTTGCCCGTGTGCAGGTGGGTTGTGGTCACCTCGAAGCCCATCTTCGCGTGAAACCAATGCCAAAAAATCTTATAAATACAGAAGCCCCCAGAAATAAGATCAGAAGTTCCACTGCCACAAGCCTTTGTAGCCACAAAAAAACAATCTAGACCCCGTTCCGGTACCTTGCCGGAGGGGGAAATCATCACCGGTGGCCATCTTCATCATCCCTATGGCCACCATGATGAGGAGGGAGTAGTCCACCCTCGGGGCTGAGGGTTTTTACCAGTAGCTATGTGTTTGATCTCTCTCTCTCTCTCTCTCTCTCTCTCTCTCTCTCTCTCTCTCTCGTGTTCTTGATTTGGCACGATCTTGATGTATCGTGATCTTTGTTAATATAGTTGGATCATATGGTGTTTCCCCCTCTCTATCTTGTTGTGATGGATAGAGTTTTCAAATTGAGATTTCATTTTTATCGCATTGAATACTTTTATGGATTTGAGAGCACTTGATGTATGTCTTGCTACAAATACCCATGGTGACAATGGGATATCATATTGGTTCACTTGATATGTGTTTTGGCACTCAACTTGCGGGTTCCCGAGGTGATATTGGGGTAATCTATGTATAGGGGTTGATGTATGTCCTCCTCTTTGTTTCTCCGGTAGAAATCTTGGTGCACTCTTTGAGGTTCCTTGTGTTGGATTGAGTATTATGAATCTGAAATTGTTTGATGCATATCGTATAATCAACTCACGGATACTCGCGGTGACATTGGAGTATCTAGGTGACATTAGAGTTGGTTGATGTGTATCATATGGTGTTATTTTAGTACGAACTCTTGGATAGATCGATCGGAAAGGGTAACTTGGTGTTATTTTAGTATGAACTCTTAGATAGATCGATCGGAAAGGATAACTATGAGGTGGTTTCGTACCCTAGAAACAATTTCTTCTTATGTTCTCCGCTAGATAGGAACTTTGGAGTGATCCTTCATCGCACATTGAGGGATGGTTATATGATCCAATTATATTAGCATTGTTGAGAGATTGCACTAGTGAAAGTATGGACCCTAGGCCTCATTTTCAAGCATTGTAATATCGCTTATGCTCCGCTTTATCAATTGCTACCTTGTCGTTTTTATTGTTCCTATTACAAAAATCAATATGTACTATCATTACTATGCTTGCACTACTAGGGAAAAGCTTATACACAGAGACTTATCAGTAGCGCTTGTTAAAACAAAGTGCTACTGCTATCAAACAATAGCGCGGGATGAAAATGCATGCTACTGCTACATAAATAGCAGTAGTGCGTCCCTCATAAAAAGCGCTACTACTATAACTGTTACACCATTGCCGCCAGGCTTGGTATAGTAGTAGCGCCCTTCTAAGGACAGCGCTACTGCTAACAAAATAGTGGCAGCGCATTTTAAGGCAACAGTGCTGCAACTAAGAAAAGGAAAAGAAAAGAAAAAAAGAAAAAGAAAAAATGAAAGCAATAGCAGCAGCGCGTTTTCACGAAAGCGCTATAGCTACTTTAGCTATAGCACGTTTTCACAAACAAGTGCTATAGCTAACTTATCTATAGCAGTAGCACGTTCCTTCGAAAAGCGCTATAGCTAAGTAGCTATAGCGCTTGTTGGGAAAAAGCGCTACTAGTAAGTTTGATTTGCCCCTGCGCGGCCGTCCTTCCATCCCCCAATTCCCCATTCTTCTCGCGTCTCCCCTACCTCTCCCCCGCCGCCCCTGCCTCCGTCGCCGTCATCGGAGCCGCCATCGGAGCCGCGTGCCCTCTACGCCCCCGGAGCCACCCTCGTCTGCTCCTCACCGCCCTTGCCTCCCTCGCCGTCACCGGAGCCGCCGTAGACGCCACCGGAGCTACCCTCGACGCCCTCCGCGCCATCGTCTCCCCTGAACACCTCCCCGCAACCGTTCCCCCGAGCCACCCTCAACGCCCACCTCTCTATAAGCCCACACCCCTCCTCTCTAGGTTAATTTACTTAGGTGAATTTAGTTATGAACCCTAGGAATTAGCTAGGTTAAGTAGGTTAACTAGGTAGGTTAAGTAACTAAGTGAACTAGCTAGGTTAATTTGGTTCATTAGGTTAACTAGCTAGGTAAACTAGGATGGCTAGGTTAGAGCAAAAATTTAGTTTAGAGCAAAAATTTAGTTAGGGCAGTAGGGTTTAATTATGGTTTTTGTTTTCATAGATGTTTTTTTAAAAGAACAAAATGTTGCAGCAGTGCTGCTAGTAGTATGTATAGTGGTACTAGTAGATGTTAATTAGGTTAGGGCAGTAGTTGTACTAGTAGATGTTAATTAGATGTTTTTTAGCTAGGGCAGTAGGGTTTTACTAGGTTAATTAGGTTAGTAGTTCTACTAGTAGTAGTGGTATAGTAGGTTAAATAGGTGAAGTTAAATGAATGAAATTAGTAGTTAACTAATTTTTTTTCATTTCATCATTATAGAGCACTAAAGTTAACTGAATTTTGTTCTATTAGTAGTTAACTGAATTTTCTTCTAACTTAGTTTTTGAATTAGATGTTAATTAGGGCAGTAGAGTTTAGTTTAGAGAAAAAATTCAGTATAAAAATATAAATTTCTATTAGTGCTGCAAGTCTAGTAAGTTCTTAATTTTTACTGATTTTTTATTATGACAGAAATTTAGGACATAATTTGAATTGAGTTCTAGGGTTCATAATTTGAAATTTAGGACAAAAATTGAGTTCTAGGGTTCATAATTTTTATTAGGACATATATTTTTTAGTTGCTCATGTACAGGTTCTTAAGTGGTCCTGTTATATGCAACATTGAAGTGGTTCGATTGTGCCCAAGTGGCCTTTTGTTGTTTGCAGGGAATGAAGCCGAGTGGCCTATGTTTTGCTAGAATGTTGATTCATTTCCATTTTGGCAAATTTCAGGCTCTCGATTTGTCCACTTTACAGCAAAGGTCATGCCGAATTTTTTTGTGAATTTCGGCATGACTTGTGCTATGAACTAGGACATATCGAGTGCCTGGGATTTGCCGCAACGGGAATGAATCAACATTCCTACAAAACATAGGCCTTTTTTTTATGTCATTATTCATTTTATTAGGTCTAGAATTAATTGACTAGATTTAATCGTATGAAACATGGCTAGCAACGATGAAGGATAGGGTTCTGGTGATTGCAACGTCTACGAGGCGGCAGACGCCTATTTGAACTTTCTCGAGGAGCAACGGTTGTTGCAGTGCCCGCCTGTCACATCTGAGACTGAGACCGACATCGAGACTGGCGCTCAGACCAACACCGAGACTGGCGAAGCCGGTATAGAACAGAAACCGAAGAGGATACGTTGCCCAAACCAGCTCAACACTGCTAGACTGGTGGTCACGGAGGTGGACTCCGGCAATTTTGAGCCAAAAGAGCCTGCGGAAGCGCGCGCGTGCTACGTCAATCAAATAGGCTACATCCTATGGGCAACCGCCACCATCAACGATGAGAAATTAAAGAATATACCAAATATGGAGCACTCCCTCCGAAGGAAGCTGCACCAGGTATTCTTGTTCCTGGGCCGGGATGAAATCAAATATACTCGACCGTGGCAAGACCCGGCAATGAAGAAGATAAACAAATGCGCCATGGACAAGTTTAGCGGTGCGTTGTCCTCCTGTAAAGTAAGGGTGAAACATCGGATCATCGTCAAAGAGGAACCCTACTCTGAGATTGTAAAGGATAATCCGACAATTACGGAAGAGCAGTTTGAAATATTCAAGAAGGCTTGCATTGCCGAAGCTGCCAAAGAAAAGTCGGAGTACATGAAGGGGCTTCAAGAGAGGAACATGGGGTGCCACCACCTTGGAAGCCGTGGTTATGTGGGGAAGAGGCCCATATGGGCCAAGGAGGACACGGAACGCGAAAGTTTGGGAATCCCAGGCCCCTTGGCGGAGTTCACCGTCCCGCAGGAGCGTGACATCATCAGGGACCGGTACCATTGGGACCGAGTCAACAAGGTTTTTGATACAGATGCGGTCACAAAGGAGTTCATGAGACTGCTGGTAATTATTAATTTACCCCCTAATTTTAGCTTCTGATCAATTCAACTGCACGTTTAGTCACATTTGTAAACGATCCACGTTCCTTTTGCAGAAAGAGCTGCACAGGATTGCGGCCGAAAGCGACTCACCGTCTGAGGGGTTGGCGAGGCCCAAGTGGGACACCCCATTCAACCGGGCCTTGAACATATTGAAAGGACTCCCGGTGGACACTCGGCCATCATATGGATGTGTGCACGGCGTCAGAGACGGCGCCACGTGGAAGAAGTACTACCGTGAGACCACCGACGAGAGAAAGGAAAGACGGAGGTTAAACGAAGAAAACATCGACAAGAAGGTTGAGATTATGGTTGATAAGAAATCAGCTGAGACAGTCAAAGTAGCGGTAGCTACCGCAAGAGAGGAAATGGCAGCTTCGTATAGTGTCTTGATTCCGGCTATCGTTAGTTGGACTAAGCAAAATCTAGATAAAGAGGCAGCGGACTTTCCCCTTTCCAACTTCTTCAGGAGCAGCTCGTTTAGCGTTGCACCAGCACCTGCTCATGCAACCGCACCTGCTCCCGCACCTTCTCATAGCAGCCCGTCCTCAGTCTATCTCATGCTTGGCGGGGCTTCTTCTTTGGCTGAGCTCGACGCCCTCATGGTACCTGTCACACCGGCCCTCTTCAATATATGTATAATCTCCCGTTTCCGTTGCCTTTCGGATGTCTCACATCACAGACATGTCTTTGCAGGCCGACGTAACCCCGTGCACCATACTGTACACCATCGACAGCCAGAAGGTGGACGTGGGAAATGCGATGATAGTGAAGCCGAAGGATCAATTGTTCCACACCCAGCCAATGCCCCTGGCATCTTCAAGGTTTCCATGGCCAGTATTAAACCGGGCCACGAGAATTTGGCTCCTCCAGTACTAGGGGGAGATGACGATGAGACCCCGCGGCGACTTGGCGATTGCAATAGTTGGGTCCTATTGTGGCCGAAGAGTCTGCTTCATCTGGAGGCGGCCGGGAGCACACCCACAATCAAGCATCCTCAGCAAGGTATGAACACCAACACCCCAGCTACCCAATTAGCGTCGCCTATCATGCCGGGTAGTGATAGCGGACGGCGTGAGGAAGAGGCTCCATTAGTGGCTGATGACGTAGCCGCCTTCGAAGAAACAATGCATGATGCCATGGACGACGAGGATGATGACCCTCTACAGTATCTCAATACCGGCGCCTATGACGATGGAGGATTGATGGCTCAGCAATATGAGTACTCAGGGTTTGAGTGTGATGAGTTGGTGCCTGAATTGTCGGAGGATGAACGTATGATAGGCTCACTTCCGGTAGCAAAGATGCATAGGAAGAGACCGAAGAAAGACAAAGCTACTTCTATGAGCCAGCCGCCTCCGCAGCCTCGGGTTGAAGACCGTATACCTATCATAGGTGCGGCGAAATACCATATCCCCGGTGATCCGATCCTACCTAAGGCAGCGGTAGAGGCCATATACGGCAATCTAAGGAGACTTCATGACGATGTGCTGCGGAGAGAGAAAAGCCTGATCGCCTCAACAAATCCAGGATACCCGCTTTACATGGTTAACGTGCCGCGACAAAGATTGTACGTCGACACATTCCCCACGGAAAAGTTCTTCCTTTGATTTGATTACATCTTCGACATGTTTCACTTGAAGAAGCTGGATTTTATGTTTCTCTGCCTTTTTGCCTTGTACATGAACTACATCATCAGGATTGAGCAAATACCTTATATCTGTGTCGCTGACCTGTACTTCATGCACGAGGGCTTCTTGGCAGTCTGCCAAGAGCACCGTGAATACGCGAGGGACTACATCACCAATTTCATGGTCGGCAATAAGGACAAGGAGACGATTCTCCTGCCTTATCATCCCATGTAAGTCATCCGCGGATATCCTTCCTTCGATTTCAATCATTCATTTGCATGCGTGGAGGCTAATTTGTGGTGTACTTTTTTTGCGCAGTGACGGGCACGCCATTCTCATCATCCTTTACCCCTGATTCTCCCACGCTCTTTACTTGGACACGTTGAAGAACATGAAGAAAAAGGATTACACCCACATCAAGTATGTTCTCGACAGTGCTATCGTAAGCTACGGCCACCGGGGTGGAGAGATCACGATCAAGAAGACAAGGAACCGCGCGCCCTGCTTCGGCCATAAGACCGACTTCTGTTGCATCCAGCAACCGAGAGGTACTCTCAGTGATGGATTCTATGTCCTCCACCACATGCTGGAGTACAGACGGGATCACCAGAACCTTCGCATGTCATCTAGATCCGGCGATGCCGATATTCTGCAATGGGCAAAGAATCTAGGAAATGTCCCGGATCATTGACTCCGAGCTGAGTTCTATCACATCCAGCGTGAACTTGCTCAAATCATCATGAAGGAGGTCCTCGAAAAAACAGGGATGTTCTACAAAGAAGGGGAAATGTCGCGGGAATATGTTCGAACACGCGTAGCTGCTTAGCTTCTCGACCTGAAGCCTTTCACTTCGCTCGGGGACTTCCTCCCTGATTTGGATGGTTGGCACGACATGTCTGTTAACTTGTATCGCTATATTGTGATTATGATGTGATGACATGATTTGTGTTGGATGATATGATGAGACTATCATGTGTATGATATGATGAGCATATTGCATGTTTATGATATGATTAGAATACTGTATAAAACCTATACAAAAACATCGCAAATACGTACCCAAAAAAATATGTAAAAATATAGTAGTAGCGCTCTTTAGCGCTGGACAGGAAAACGCTACTGCTAAGCAACTTAGCAGTAGCGCTAGCGCTGGTGCGGACAGCGCTACTGCTAAGTAGGTATAGCAGTAGCGCTGGTCAAAACGCGCTACTGCTAAATGTTAGCTGTAGCGCCATATTAGTAGCGCGGGACACCGCGCTACTGACAGCCCTTAGACCCGCACTACTGCTAGGCTTTTCGCTAGTAGTGTTGTATCACCATCTCTTCGTCGACCTAGTGCACCTATACAAATTACCATTTTATTTGGTGTGTTGGGGACACAAGATACTCTTTGTTATTTGGTTGCAGGGTTGTTTGAGAGAGACCATCTTCATCCTACGCCTCCCACGAATTGATAAACCTTAGGTCATTCACTTGAGGGAAAATTGCTACTGTCCTACAAAACTCTGCGCTTGGAGGCCCAACACGAGTCTACAAGAACAAGTTGTGTAGTAGACATCAGGTCTCTCCTTCTCCACGCATATACCTGTAAATCTACCTCTCTAGTTAGGTCTCTTCCTACCCCCCCCCCCAACACACACATGCGCCGATAATCGAACGCTCTAGTTATGTCCCCGTTGCACACACAAACTGCACCTCTGACCTCTCCCCTCTCATGCTCCAGTAAGGCCAGTCACCCTATATCTTTAACGTGTGCACACACAATTTTGCTGGTTATCTTTATTGATCTCGCGCCCATCCACTTCATCCCTCTCTTTGATTCTATCGATATATCACACCGATGATCCCTCCCCTCTCTTCTCATGGATCGCCCCCTCTATATATGATATAGCTAGGCCTCTTTTTCACACGTATGTTACATTTTTTGAAATATCATCGACACATATTCCCTGTCTATCTCTCACGCACACTAATACACTTACGAACCCCCCCCCCCCCAAAAGTCATGAACGTACACACCTCTCTCTCTAGGTTTGTACCTCTCTCTCACACACACCCACGTAGGTGGGGTATGAGCACAAAGAGAAGAGATGCACGCACGACACAGGTACTCTTTGCCTCTTTCCCTAACACACACGCGCGGGTACAAGGTGGAGCTCATTTTTGTACGAAAAGGCACCCACGTGGTAATTTGACTCATGTAGCGGTTGTTCACTTGAAGGAGGGCCATGTACCACGCCTGAATGAAACAAATTGCGACTGGACATGTTGGCGCATAATTTTGAAATAAAGTTATATTCCTCAACGAGACGTATAGAATATAAACCGATTGTTATCGACAACAACAAAAAACCCCTCATACTATATAATATACTAGTAGGCAGGAGCCTCAGTGCTTGCTTGCTGGGGTTGGTCTCACTCTCTCACACAAGATGGTGGTGGCCACACTCTCTCTCTCTCTCACTGTTAGTCACTGTTCCGGACGGATCCTGGCCGGTCGGCAAAAAAGGGAGGATGTGCAGGTTTCTCCATTCAACAGCGTTGATGTAGGAAACCCACTGCTGGCTCGTCCAGATCTGCGATACCCATTGTTTTCTCTGACCAATCTCCGGCATGGTAGGGCCTTTGCCCCTTGCTTGCTGCCGCAATATGGGCTGATCCCGCCCGCCGACGACCTCCTAGTTACATCCTGACGACCCTCAGGTATAGCTTCCTCCGTCCTTGCTCCACTTCAAATCTTCCCACGTTGCTGCATGTGGATCTTCTTTATTTCTTTGCCTAAAACGTAGCTCGGCCGATGTACTTTCCATCTTGCAATCTCGTACTCACACCGTTTTAGATAAACCATCGTGCTGCTATCTTTCCCTTAGGACAAGGAGCATGCTTCTTTTTTGTCGGCGTATGTGTCATCAACTGTTATTGGCCAGTAATTGTTTTCTTTCTACCTCTTTTTGCAAACATGGCTATCCATTTCTCCTAGTTGCTATCGCGACCTTTTCGTGAAATGCACAAATCACTTTTTTCTTATAAGAGTGTCTTGTGCAGTTCTCCTAAAATGTCACACGGGCAGCATTTCTTCATTTCAGAGGGATTGCACAAAGGGAGATTGGTTTTGCTATCCTCCTCATCCAACTCCGAGCCTAATCTTCCCAACAAGTAGTTTGTCTTAAGAGAGATTGCAAAGGTGATCGGATTCTATTTGTGTGTGTATGTTTCATCAACTAGTGCCACTATTATTGTAACACTTATTGAATATCTTTGCAAACACGGATGATCAGCTCGATTTTAGTGGAACTGCACAAAATGATCGAATTGTCATGTCATCCATACACCTCTTTCTTGGCTACAGAGCTGCGTGAAACTAGCTACCAACCAATGAACATCGTGGCTAGGAAATGGAACCATGCCTACGGACATCATCGATAAATTTTATATTTTTCTCTATTTGTAGACCTTCCCACAACTTTGTCTTCAGTTGTGATGTAAATATTGGTGCTGATCTATGAACCATTTAGATGCATTTGCAGGGACCAACCAAGAAACGAAAATGATGGCGACTCGGCTGGCGACCCATGGCGCTTCCTCCTTGTGATCCTCTCTAACGACCATGGTGCCACCCCTTCTAGATCCCACTCCGGGAGCTTAGATTCGCAAGCCAGGTCAGAGCCAGATTCTCCACTCCAGTCCATTGCCCTGACCCAAATCATGCCATCCACTTGGTGGTTATTTTAGCCGTTCTTCGTTTCCTCTTACGATTGATCATGTTGGTCTAGCATTTCATGCTTGCATTGGTGGATCCCGATCAGATCTTCATGCTACTCATCTTCGTGGCCATGTTTTCAAATTTTCTGTCATATCTAAGGCGGCTGGATTTATGATCTACAAACTTAGATCCTTTTCATGCCCATTGTTCCAATGCTTTTTTCATCTATGGGGTTTTGGTGGTCCGGCCTGGATTAGAGAATATCAATCTTGGTTATATGATCTTGATCATGAATGGACCATGGTGTCTAGATCACCCTGTCGCACTCTCGCTAGTGCTAACTCCATCTCCATCAGCTGCTGCCCGCCGCCGGCGAATACTACGATCACAGCCAACCAACCGGCACCTATCTCGGATCATGAGCCAGCTTCGGGCACTGCTGTTACCTTTCAAATTTCAAATACCAACCATTGCACCTCGGCCCAACCCACTCAATCAAGGCCCACATGCTCCCCCACTCACCCCGTGATACCTCAGCATAACCAACATCAGCCCACGGCCCATTCCCCTCTTACCTCACACAATCACGACTGGCCCACTACCCAAACCCCACTTAACACCACCAACCACGTCTCCAATTCTATTTCCTCCACACTTTTATTTTGTGGAAAATGTTTATCTGATGGACATCTCCGAGTAGATTGCAAAAATCTGTTTAAATGCTGCAAATGTCTTCGCTATGGCCACATATCTCGCTTTTGTTACTATATCAGGAACAAACTCCCTGTCTATCGGATCAAATCCCACCCACCTACCAAACTGGCACCCATATCCAATAGCCCGACCGTCGACTCGTCGCCCCAAAACCCCACTACCACCCCTCCGCTCATCCGCTCCCAATGCCAAACCCTCTGTTCACCATCATCACCTTGCTCTGCTCCACCATCCTTCTTGTTCGCTCCTCCCAACTCCGCCGCCGTCATGGCCACCTATCCCTGTGACCCACTACCCCTCCTTCCACCCGGCACTACTGTCATGGAGGCAGACGAAAATCGACATCAACGCACCTACCATTACCTTGGTGGTGAACCCCTGGTCCAATCCGGGGACTGGGCCATCATCTCCCTCGCCCCGCCACCGGACTCAAATCAGTTTGAGACAGATGCCATGCTCATTCGTCATTTCCTTGACCATGAGCGTGGCTTTCGCATCGGGGAGATCTCTCACTGCGGCATGGTCATTGTGTTCGTCCGGTTCACGCACGCCTGCGACATCGACACTGCTATCGCCAACAGCCCCTTCTTTGTTGGAGACTCCGTCCTCCGCGTCATCCGCCACGACTGTGGTATCAACCATAGGGATTGCACCTTAACCCATGATGCTTGGATTATGATGGTAAACTTTCCTCTTGAGGCTTGGAGGCCGGACAAAGTTAGAGAGTCTGTCAGTGGATTTGGTAATTTTTTAGTCTGGAACCGTGATATGTCAAATCGTGCTCACATCCTCATCAAAGTCCGTGTCCCTAATCTGCTTGAAATTCATGTGAGCCATGTTATATGTGAGAGCCTAGATGATTTTGGACATGAAGAGTCTTGCACTTGTGCAGTTTATATTCTTCAGGCAGACCTTCTTGGCGCCATGGGTGGTGATGAAGATTCCATCCCCCCGTATGGTGTTATTCATCCCATGCCTTTTGCTCCATTTGGTGGTATTTGGAATGATGCTGAGTTTGTGGATAATGAGAACCACCATGCTGCTCCTGCAGCCCATCATGCTCCGAAAGCTGGGAATGAGGATGTTCCTATGGTCCATACTCCCCCCTCAACCCTGAGCAAGAGCTGCATGACCAACCTATCCAACCTGCTGTTGAGGCTGCCGATTCTTTCATTGCTCTTCAAGACATGATGTCAAAAATTATGGCCTCTGCACCTGCCATATTAGAACAACTAGCTGGCACCACTGTCGTCAAACCAGATGCCAGTTGATTAATGTTGAGGAGGAACATGGAACTATCAAGAAATGTTTACTTACCATAACTACATATTACCCTGCTGCACCACCTGCTCCTTTTGTGTCAATCACTGAGTTACCTGAAGTTATAGAGCACAACACTGTTTGGAGTTCTGAGCAAGATGAAGCTCCTGCACAGTTGGAGTTTATTGAGTGTACCCAACCCATTCAAGCCCATGAGAACCCACACACTGGTGCAAACGACACTACTGCTGTTAATGCCTCGCCTGCTGTCAACAAGCGCAAGAAGATCAATGCTCCATTGGATATGAACGATCAGTGTCATAGCCGTCGCCTAGCTGGACAGAGCGTTGGATTCAAAGATGAAGATGCTGCTATCAAAGCAAAAGACCTGGCAAAGTGCAAGAAGAACCTCTCTACTGAATTTGAATATGAGATCCGTGATCCTATGGTTGAACCCCCTCTGGAGCTTCCACTCGCCACCATCCAAGCCATAGCAACCAAGCATTGTCAGATCCCTCCCGAGGAGGTCTCTGGGGAAAAACTAAAGTCTGCTGGTGACCATGATTAAATTTAGCTCTCATATTAGCTGGTCTTGTTGTGTCAAGACCCCATTCGGCCTTATGTCTTTTTATTATGTCAGTTGTTGCTGGTTATCATGCTTTGATACTATCATGAACTCGGTTTGTAGGGAGTTAAACTCCATAATAAGTTTCTTTTGTTGGGATTTTATGCTATGCTTACTATTTCACTTTATGAGAAGTCTGAATTGTCAGGTTGATAATGATCTATTATACTGTTCAATGAGGTCAAGTTTAAACTATTGGTTTATTACTGCTTACCAATACATGCACCAGCTCCCAGTTGTGTCAGGGATGATTAATTTATATCCTACATATGAACCCCCCCCCCCCACAATCCTTTTATCAATGAATATAACATGGAATATTCTCAACTGGAATGTTAGAGGGATTAATTCTCAAACTAGATGGGATGACTTGAGGGCTAGAATTGATGAGAGTAACTGTGGCATTATATGTATTCAAGAAACAAAAAGAGACACTTTTGATCTGGCTTATCTTAGAAACTTCTCACCCAGAAGATATAACCAATATGCATACACCCCATCTATGGGACTCTCTGGTGGTCTAATTACTATTTGGAATGGTAACCTTTTCACTGGATCTATCATCAGTCTGTCCAAATTTCAAATTACTATAAAATTGGTTTGCAACTTATCTGGGTACATTTTTTATATCACCAATGTTTATGGTCCTTGTCAAAATGAAGACATAGCTGATTTTTTAAATTGGTTGGACAATGTGGATGCCTCACAAATGGATCACTAGATGTTAGTTGGGGATTTTAATCTGATCAGAAGTCCTCATGACAGAAACAGACCAGGTGGGGACACAAATAACATGCTAATGTTCAATAGCCTTATACAGCAATTGGATCTAGTGGAAATCCCACTTAAAGGAAGAAATTTCACTTGGAGCAATGTGCATGATCTGCCACTTTTGGAAAAGTTAGACTGGATTTTTACTTCTGCAAATTGGACATTATCATTCCCAAATACAATGGCACATCCTCTTGCTAGAGTATCATCTGACCATATGCCCATTCACATTCAAATTGGCAGTGACATACCAAGGGCCTCCATTTTCAGATTTGAAAACTACTGGTATGAATTTGATGGATTTTATGAGACCGTGACACAATGTTGGAACAGAAATCAGCAATTGAGTGATTCTGCTAAAGATGTTTCTGCCAGATTTAAATGCCTCAGACTAGGTCTAAAAAATGGAGCAAAAACCTATCCAGACTTAACAACACTATTGCTGCATGCAACTATGTTCTCACTATGTTGGATGGCATTGAAGATCAGAGGGCACTGACTACAATGGAATCCAATTTCAGGAAAATATTGAAGAGGCACACTGCTAAACTATTGGAAATTAAAAGAATTTGTTGGAAGACCAGATTCAAAATGAGAAGTGTCAAACTTGATGATGAAAACACTAATTTTTTTCATGCTATGGCTACTTAGAGCTATAGAAAAATTACATTACCACTATCATTGGAGATGATGGAGCATCATATCAGAATCATGATCATAAAGCTGCAATCATCTGGCAATCCTACAAAGATAGACTGGGCAGATCCATTAATGCTACCATGCTATTCAACCTTGATGAACTCATCCAATCCCATGACTTAGCTAAACTTCATGCACCATTCACAATGGATGAAATTGAGGAGGTTGTCAAAGAATTCCCTACTGACAGAGCTCCAGGACCGGATGGCTTTAACGGATCTTTCTTGAGGAAATGTTGGGATATTATTAAACAAGATTTTTACACTATGATTTGGGACTTCTTTGAAGGTAACTGTGATATTCAAAGTATAAACACTGCTTTCATCACACTCATACCAAAGATTGCTAATCATGAGAATATGAATGACTTTAGACATATATCACTGGTTAGCCTTCCTCTTAAATTCATCACCAAGTTAATGGCAAATAGAGCTCAAAAGATTATCACCACTGTTATTCATCAGAATCAATATGGATTTATCAAAGGTAGAAACATACAAGACTGTCTGGGATATGCTTTTGAATATCTTCACTTATGACATCACTCAAAAAAACCTATCATCATTCTCAAGCTAGATTTTGAAAAGGCATTTGACAAGATTGAATATAAGGCTATTATTGCTATGCTCAAGGCCAAAGGGTTTGGACCTAGATGGATCAAATGGGTGTCCAACATATTACACTCTGCTTCTACTGTTGTTCTTCTTAATGGAGTTGCAGGTAAAAAAATTATATGCAGAAGAGGAGTTAGACAAGGTGATCCTCATTCACCACCCTATATGTTATTGCTGCTGACCTGGTATAATCTGTTATTAATGCTGCTTGGGCAAATGGTGAAATTTCTCTACCTATTGATCATGCTTATGGTCAAGACTATCCAATCATCCAATATGTTGATGACATTTTAATGATAATGCCACCTAATGAAGGTCAGCTTATGCATCTGAAATATTTACTCCGTATATTTAGTTTATCTACTGGCCTCTTTGTTAACTTCAGCAAGTCATCCATGATCCCTATTAATATTGATCAAAAATTAGTCTCTATGCCGGCAAATTCTTTTGGATGCAAGGTAGAGAGTCTGCCATTTACTTATCTGGGTCTCCCTATGGGCACTACCAAACCCACAGTTCAAGATCTTATTCCTGTAATTTCCAAGATTGACAAGAGGCTATCTGGAGTGGCCAGATTTATGAACCATTCTAGCAGGTTCACATACATAAACTCTGTGGTTGCCTCCATGCCCATATTTGCTATGTGTTCACTTAAAGTACACTACACAATATTGGATCATGTTGATAAATCAAGCAGGAACTTCCTATGGTATGGAAATGAGATCAATAAAAAAGGAAAATGTCTTGCAAGTTGGGATATGATATGCAAGCCTAAAAATGAAGGAGGTCTTGGTGTTTTAAATCTAAGAACACAAAACAAAGCCCTCCTTGTCAAACATCTATACAAATTTTACAATCAGGCTGATGTACCCTGGGTTAGACTACTTTGGAATGCTTGTTATCAGAACAAGGAGGTCCCACACTCTGGTAGCAACAAAGGTTCTTTTTGGTGGAAAGATTTCACGAAACTGTTTGAGTTGTTTAAAACTATGACTACCTGCCAAGTCAACTCAGGGAAATCTACTTTACTACGGGAGGACAATTGGAATGGATCCATTATGAAATTGAAGATTCCTGAATTACATTCCTTCACTCAACAGGAAAACATCTCTATTTTGGCAGCCAAGAACATTGACAATAAATATAATCTCTTCCAATTGCCATTATCTATTGTTGCTCATCAGCAGTTTCACTTGCTATCTGATCAATTAAATGCCATCAGATATAACAATGATCATGATAGATGGTATTTCAAATGGGGTAGCACTGTCAACATGACTAAGAAGATCTATAACTACCTTATGGATTATGATGAAGCTGTTGCTCCAATCAAATGGATATGGAAATCATGTTGTGTACCAAAGCATAAATTCTTCTGCTGGTTAATGCTCAATGACAGGATAAATACTTGTGATCTTCTGACCAGGAAAAGTTTTCATCTTGATTCCACCAACTGTGTATTATGTAATGATGAAGGCATGGAGGACAGAACTCATCTTCTTTTCTCTTGCCCATTTAGTCAGGGATTTTGGTGGAACATTGGTATTGAATGGAACACGTATATAAGCATCTATGATATGATAATTGAAGCAAAACAGATATACCAACATGGTTTTTTCATGGAAATTGTGACAGTAGGCTACTGGAGTATCTGGAATCAAAGGAATGGACTATCTTTGAAGGAATACCTTGCTCAATCACAGAATGCAGATATGACTTCATCAAAAAATTTAAATCGACCATGCTTAGAGCTAAACCTAGTCTTAAGGATGGCATGTCATCCTGGATTGATAATATTTGATTCTATTTTCTTTTTTACTTCTAAGACTTCTCTGGTTGTTTCCCCATCAACCATTGTGACACTATTTTTGTTTCTTTTCTTATAAATGAAAAATGGCACACAGCAGGGCTTTTGCCTTACTATTTTATGGTCAAAAAGATGCATTAGCAGCCATGTTAGTTTCATTTGTAATTGATGGAATGTTGTAAGGAGACAACCTTGAGGCAAGAGGACACATGAAACCAAAGTTGAAACCTTTTTTTGTGGGAACCAAAGTGAAACCTTCGTAGCACTACAGTACAATTTCATTATCGTGGAAAATTATGCTGTCGGTGCAACAAACCCTGGGTCTGTTGCCCAGACCATGCACAGGCCTAAAAGAGCAAGGTTGCAACATCCTAGTCAAGATCAAATTGAAGAGATAGCTCTTTGAGGAATCAAAGGGCAGATCAAGATGACCAAGAAAAGCTAAATGAGCAAGACACCACTAAGGGAAAGCCTCCCTTGCCGGGCAGGCGAGCCTGGCGAGGTCGAGTTGGCCCCGAAGACAAGCCTCAAGACCGTCCTGGCAGGCTTGCCGGGCACGACAAAGGCAAACTACCCCGCCAAGGCTCCACCGCTCCACCTCACAGCGACGCAAGTCATTGATCGGTGTGGTGTCAAGCCCCCAAGTGACTAAGTGGCTGTTATTTGGCACGTGGTAGCCACTTCCTATGGAAATCACCTCCAAATGACACCCGTCCAAAGACGTGTCAAGCAGACAGACGAGGAGGTGGCCAAGCAGCCCAGCATGGCTTGCCGGGCATGCCACGATGTGACACTAAGCAACGCATTTAATGCGCTCTGCTCTGTCTGCAGAGTTAGGTATGATAGCACTGTTCGCTATCTAATCAGTACACAATGACTGATTTGCCATTGTGGTGACCCCTTGATCTATAAAAGCAGGGCCATGGCAACCATAGAAAGGATTCGGACCCTTGTACACTCGTACGCGCATAGCTGCTCTCGCCCCGAGGCAACCTTGCCGGGCATGAGCGTTGCATTTCCACCACAACCCACCATCATTCCACCAAAGCAGGAGTAGGGTTTTATGCCTCGCAGTGGCCCGAACCTGGGTAAAACTGCCCGTGTGATCTCTGCCATGCTGTGCTATGTTCTCCGCTCTTTGTGCAATGTGCTCATCCCCCCTGCCGAACCACAAGGGGCTGATGGCCCCATAGGTGGCTATGGTTTCCCACGACATCTTTGGCGTGCCAGGTAGGGGGAAGCGCTTGCGTGAACCCGAGAAGCATACGCAGTGCGTCATTATCTTCATCATCTTCACCATCTTCTTCATCGACGGCTCCATCGTCCATGGCGCCCAAGAAGAAGCTCGGTGCTGCGGCCCATCCGTCCACTTCGAAGGCCCCGTCGCACATGGCCGCCGACGCCGCGGGGGCTATGGGGATGCACAGAGACATGGACGCTGTGGGGGACGTGGCCAGCGTAGGCGGTGTCGTCGCCACCTCCCTTGCGGCTGAAACAAGGGCAAAAGGCACCGGGGAAGGACAGCACCAACGGCGTCCCAGCGGCCACGCTCCACGAGGTACGGGTGGAGAAACCATTCCGGCTGCACCTCTCCACCCGGGCGAAGGGCACACCGCAGCGGTGGCACTCGCTCTGGGGCGAATCACAACTCTCCGGCCGCTCCTGCTGTGGCCGCGGCCGCAGGGCGTGCGCCACTCCCGGAACGAGCTGACCCAGCCGATGCGCTAAAAGGAGCCGCTGGCCCCCAAGTGCCTCCACCTCATCACCATGCCACCCTGGCGACGGGCTCACGACAACGAGAACACGGCGCGGCTACTACCGGCACCATAAGGAGCCAAGCGACGCTACGGTCTTTGTCGTCATCCATGCTAAGCACTACTTCGGAGGCCATGGCGCGTGCCCAGCTGCTGTTGAGATTTCCGCTGGCAGCCGATCAGATAGATGAGTGGAGAGCCACCATTCAAAGCCTGATTGCTTTCGCCGAGGAGGGAGGATCACAGCGAGCTGCCCCGCCACGGCCTCCCCAGGTGACGATGACGGCCCGCGCTGCTGGCCGTGCGGAAGGGGCCACCCCCACGGTGCAGTCCCCTCTGCGGCAGCCTACGCAAGGGCCACAGCCAGAGCCACGTGATCAAGAACCCGACGATGCCTCGATGGCTTCGATCGACCCTCGAGCGCGTCAAGGCCAACGGCGAGTCCTGGAGGACAGGCAAAGGGAAGGTGCGCGCGTCACCATCGAGCGACACCGCGACACCCACTGCCAGTCCGATAGGCACAATGGCCCTGACGTCGATGAGCCCACTCTCGGTGAAGGTGGGTACCTACCTTTCGAGGTTGGGTGCCCCGCCTTCACTCGTGAGTTGCGACAAGTCCGTTGGCCATCTACCTGCATGTTCAAGCCAGAAATACCAGAGAAGTACGACGGGAAACTAAACCCGGTAGAGTTCTTGAGCATCTACACCATCGATGTTCAAGCTGCCGGGGGAAGAGACGAGAAGGTGTTCACCAACTACTTCCCTCTGGCACTCAAGCCGAATGTGAGGTCTTGGCTAATGCACCTGCCGGAGAACTCCATTTCGACCTGGACTGACCTGTGCCATGAGTTTGTTGGCGCCTTCACGGGCGGCCATTAAGAACCAGGGTGGCCCGGTGACTTGCAGCTCCTCTCGCAGAAGGAAGGAGAGACCCAGCGGAAGTGCATGCAGAGGTTCAGCCGAGTACACAGGAACATTCTAGACATCCACCCGGCAGCTGTGATAGCTGCGTTCCAGTCCAATGTGCGCAATCGCCGGTACATTCCAAGATGAACGTTCGACTACCCAAGACTATGAAGGAGCTTTACACTCTAGTGGATAAGTGTGCTCGGGTAGAGGAGGGGAGGCGGCTCCCCGGTGAAGAGGATGGCGTTGACATCGACTCAGAGGATGACGATGAGGCCACCGGTCAGAAGAAGAAGAACAAGAAGCGCAACAAAAGGTGCAAGGATAAGGCAGTGATGACCGTCGAGGGATCGGGCACACCTAGTACCGGCAAGAAGGCCAAGACCAAAGTTCCTGGCAAGGAAGTTGCCGCGTGCACCGATTGACGGGAAGCTGCGGCTGCCGAGAAGGCTGGGAAAGGTGATGGGCCGTACTGCAAGATCCATCAGACCAAGGGCCACGATCTCCAGGGGTGTCATCAGGTCGAGCAACTCGTCAAGAAGCAGAGTGCTGAATACGAGAAGCGTGATAAGGAGAAAGGCCAAGATGGCGCTGGCGGGAAAGGACGAGGCGGCGGAGCAAGCCACCCCGGCAAGGCTCCTCAGAATCAAGAGAAACCCGCCAGAGGCCGTAAGAAGAAGGATTGCAATGATGAGAGTGATGGAGGAGATGAAGAGGAAACCAGTGTGCAGGAGTTCCAGAAAGCCACTGATGCCCTGTGCATTAACGAGGGTGCATCTTTGCACTCCTCTCACCGCCAACTTAAACAGTGGGCACGTGAAGTCAATGCCGTGGAGCCAGCGGCAGATTCTCGAAAGCCGCTCAAGTTGTCCCGCACGCCCATCATCTTTGACGAAGAGGATCACCCTGACCGCACCACTGCGGTAGGGTGCTTGCCGTTGTTGACCTCACCAATAATCCGCAACCTTAAGGTCACAAAGATGTTGGTGGACGGCGGGGCCGGGTTGAATCTGATTTCTCCAAAGGTCATCAGCAAACTTCAGATTGCAGAGGAAGAGCTCAAGGTTACTAGCACGTTTCAAGGGATCAACCCCGGCAGGAGCCGTCCTAAGGGGAAAGGTCACGCTACCGGTGATGTTCGGGGGGGAGTTAAACTACCGGACTGAGAAGATCGTATTTGATGTGGTTGACCTCCCCCTGCCGTACAATGGAATCCTTGGCGGCCCAGCCCTGGCCAAATTCATGGCAGCATCCCACTATGCCTACAATACCTTGAAGATGCCAGGGCCGATAGGCGTCATTTCCATTCCGTCAGACAAGAAGGATGCAGTCATTTGTGTGGACAAGATGTATCGGGAAGCGGTCGTGGCAGAGGCCGCGGAAGCCAGTGTTCCCACCAAGGAAAACAACAAGAAGAAGAGAGATAGCAAGGATGCCTGCAAGGAATCGGGGAAACGTGCCTCTTCGAAGTACGTTGTGCCCGTTGATGACGTGCCGGAGAGTTCCAATAGCAAGCGACTGAAGGCTGCTACACCCGCTGTGAAAAAGGTCCCGGCAGGGCTGGCTGGCGCTGATGGTACATTCACTATCAGTGCCACCCTTGATGACAAATATCGATGTGTTTGCCTGGCAACCATCTGATATCCCCGGTGTTCCTAGGGAGGTAATCGAGCACCACCTTGTTGTCTGCCCACATGCCCGACCCGTCAAGCAGAAGGTCCGGAAGCAAGCTTTGGAGCGGCAGCAATTCATTGCCGAGGAGATCAAGAAACTTGAGGCAGCTGGTCTGGTCAGAGGAGTACTGCATCCAACATGGTTAGCAAATCCTGTGGTGGTACGCAAGGCTAATGGGAAATGGAGGCTTTGCATAGATTTTACGGATCAGAACAAGGCATGCCCAAAGGACCCATTTCCCTTTCCACGCATCGACCATATTGTGGATTCCACCTCCGGGTGTGACTTGCTCTCTTTTCTGGATGCATACTCTGGATACCACCAGATTTTCATGTCCAAGGAAGACAAGGAGAAGACCGTGTTCATAACCCCATGTGGCACATACTGCTTCGTACGGATGCCCTTCGGGTTGAAGAGCTCCGGATCCACTTTTGCAAGAGCAGTACAGATTGGATTTGAGTCCCAGCTGCATGGAAACGTTGAAGCTTACATGGATGATATTGTGGTCAAGACCAAGGACAGATCAACCCTCATCTATGATTGGGAAGAAATCTTTGCTAATCTGCGTAAGATCAACTTGAAGCTGAACCCGAAGAAGTGCGTGTTTGGCATCCCTTCCGGCAAGCTACTTGGCTTCTTTGTGTCCCATCGGGGGATAGAGGCCAACCCTGACAAGATCAAGGCTATTGAGCAGATTCAAGCACCCAAGACAGTTAAGGACATGAGGTGTTTGACTAGATGTGTTGCCGCGCTTAGCAAGTTCATTTCCAAGTCTGCCGAGCGCGCCTTGTCGTTCTTCAAAATCTTGAAGAAGGCAGGGCCTATGGAGTGGACCCCGGAGGCAGACGTTGCTCTACAAGATTTGAAGACCTATCTCTCCTATGTGCCCACTTTGGTCGCTCCTAAACCACAAGAGTCGTTGCTGCTATACTTAGTGGCAACCAATCAAGTGGTTAGTTGTCATGCCCAATATGCGACCCTATCCGAGTGGAACTCGAAGGTCCCACCAAGGATAGAAGTGCATATTGAAGACGCTTTGCAAGGTGGATATCATTACATCGTACCATTACATAATAGATGGGGATACATACATAGGCATACAAATGCCACATGAATACAACAAACATCATACAGAAGAGAGGCATCCGACTACGGATGAACATAGATGGAAAACACAAACGACATCCACCCTGCTAGCCTAGGCTGCCGACTAGGAACCTATCCCCTTATCAAAAAAGAAGAAGCAGAAGAAGAACTCCAAAACAAGCAAACCTCGCTCTCACGTCAGATCATCGCATTACCTGTACCGACAACTGTTGTTGAAGTAATCTGTGAGCCACGAGGACTCAGAAATCCCATTACCATGGGTATCAAGACTAGCAAAGCTTAATGGGTATGGAAAGGATAAGTGGTAAGGTTGCAGCAGCACTAAGCATTGTATGGTGGCTAACTTACGAGTACAAGAATAAGAAGTGAAGCTACGCATAACGGTCGCAAACTGGTAATGATCAAGAAGTGATCCTGAACTACTTATGTTCAAACATAACCCCACCGTGTTCTCTTCTCGAACTCACTCGAAAAGAGACGGTCACGGTTACACATGCGGTTGGTGTATTTTACTTCGGATCTGGTGCCAATTTCTCTACAACCGGATATTAAAAATTCCCATCTGCCACATAACCACGGGCACGGCTTTCGAAAGATCAAACCCTACAGGGGTGTCCCAACCTAGTCCATCACAAACTCTCACGATCAATGGAGGAAAATCCTCCTCCCGGAACAACCCGATCAAGCTCGCAATCCCGGTTCACAAGACATTTCAACAATGGTAAAACAAGTCCAGCAAGACCTCCCGACGTGCCGACACCCTGATAATAGCCGCGCGTATCTCGTCTTAGTCCACGATCGGATGGGACATCCTACGAGTAAAACCAGACCTCGAGTTTCCCCATGGTGGCCCAGCAGTCTACCCGGTTTGGACTAGCACCATCAGCACTGGCCCCACCTGTATTATGTTAAATTATCCTCGGGTAGCGCTAACTCCCTATGCGTCAAATTTAATATCATGTTTATTATGTTGGGCAAATGTTAAAACCAATGTTGGGCCTTGCTGGAAGAGTTTTCTTCAAAGCGAACTGTCAAGGGGGCCCATAAACCCCGACCGTGTTAGGAACGCAAAATCAAGGAACATAACACCGGTATGACAGAAACTAGGGCGGCAAGAGTGGAACAAAACACCAGGCAAAAGGCCGAGCCTTCCACCCTTTACCAAGTATATAGATGCATTAATTAAATAAGAGATATTGTGATATCCCAAGATATCCATGTCCCAACATGGAACAACCTGCAACTGCACCTGCAACTAGCAACGCTATAAGAGGGGCTGAGCAAAGTGGTAACATAGCCAAACAACTGTTTGCTGCGATGGTAAAAAGGTTAGAGGCTTATCATGGCAATTTGGGAGGCTGGATAAATGAGTGGTAGGTAGCGCGACATAGCGATAGCATCGAGACAACTAGCAAAGCAAAGATAGTAGTGGTATCAAGGGTAACGATCATCTTGCCTAAAATCCCGCTCGAAAGAAGATCGAGTTCATGAAGTAGACGAACCAATATAGACGAATGCATCCTCACAATCGCAACGAAACCGGAACTACCGAGAAGAAGCACAACCGGAAAGAAGCAAACAACATAGTAAACACTCAACACATAAACATGACGTGATGCTCATCCAAGTATGATCCATGATAAGGCTACATGATGCTACTCATGGCAAGAGATGATGCATACAAGAACCCCACAATCAAAGCAAGTTTAAATGAGGCCGGAAACAACATATAACACTTCCGGAAACTCCCCATATGCAAAATTTGAAATTAGTCAAGATCTGAATAACACATTATGTTGAAGTTGTTAAACAGCAAGTTAATATGCACCATGATAATATACACGTTTTTCTAATCAAGTTACATATAAAGTTCATTTAATTCAGAGCTACGGCCTAGAAGATATGAGCAAAACAAGTTAAACATGGCATTGATGCAAAATGCATTCAAATATCAAGCTCACATACTCAAATCAAGGATGCAACATGACATGATCAAACTACATACAAAATCAAGCAAGTTTCATATAGGACATGATCAAAATGGAGCAACGGTTCAACACATACACTCAAAACAAGATATAACAATAATCTGCCTAAACAGCAACTAGGTACTTTGCAATCATCAAAACAACATGCTACAAGAACCACATGAGCATAAAATTGATATGCACTTCAATTATAGATTACATACTTAAATATCATTAAGTTTCAGGTTTATAGACATCAAGATTAAACCAATATGATCAATGCAAAAAGCAACTTTATAACACAGATTAGGACTTGGTGAAAAAACTGGGCATATACATGAGCAGAGTTAATATGATGGCATGTTGGAGGCATGAAACAAGTATGCTACATTGCATTAGCATGGCATCAAGAGGTATAGCATGCTAGTACATATCATGGAGCTCAAATAATACAACATGGTATATACATAGGAGCAACATGGTCATGCAAATCATCAAGACAAGATGCAAACATGAAATAGCAGATTCTCCGACTTCGTGAAAATCTGAGAATGCAAAACAGTAATATTATGATGCTGACTTTGGAGGCACATAACAGCAAGCATAGCAATTTAAATAAATATTCAAAGGTCATGAGCATGTAGTAGGCATGACATACCTCCAGTTAAACCAAAGGCACAATTTATAAGATGCATAGATTAATTACAAAGAGCATTGCAAAATGGAACATGCTGTTAATAGACTGACAGTTATATTTTTAAGCAGTTTGAGAGCATGAAAAGAATAAGCTACATTAGGCTATAATTGCAAACAAGGGCATGTATGGATAGATCATAACATGGTCTTCAAAACATGCTTAATCAATGTCTCTACATTAGGCATAGATTTCATGGTAGCATCAAGTAAACATGGCATCACAATATAACAGATTCAGACTTGGCAGAATTTACCAAGTCTCTGAAAACAGAAAACAGCGAGTAGGCCACTTTGCAAGCTCATGTCACTCACATCAGGACATATCATGGAATGAAATAAATACTAGCAGCTAGAGGACACAGAAATGCACCAAACTCATGTTGACAAGATGCTCATATGGTGCATGCATTAAATCACACAAAAATAACAAAAGAGCAAGTTTTATCAGTTTCAGCACTTAACATCAGCAAGCACTTTTACAACAGAGGTTAACATATCAAAATTCCTCCTAATATGCAATCAAAGCACTCCATCATGAAGAGCACACTGAGCAGATCATCTCCATATAAAGAACATCATAGTAGGACCAACATGCACAGAGTTACATCATGATCAAAATGCCTATATGATGAGGAAAACTGGGGACTAAAAAACCACCTCGGGGAAAGCTGGACCTCGCGGTGCAGTGGGACAAAGGGGTTTGGGATCAATCGGGCATGGTGTTTGGTTCGAGGGACGATGACGTCGAGGACGGAGCCGTCCCGCGGGCGGTGCAGAGGTGAGCGGTGCCGACGGCGAGGTCACGGGCGGCGGCGCGCTCCGGCGATCGACAGAATGAATGGATCCGGCCATGAGGCACCGGATCTGGGCGCGGCGGAGGTCGGAAGGCGACCGGCGGCGGCGTGCGAGCTCCAGGTCGGCTCTAGCGCTGGTCGCGGGCTCCTGCGGCGGCGGATCTAGAGATGGCGGAGTCGGGCAGAGCTTGAGGCGGCGGGGCCATGGCGAGGGGAGACGAGGGAGCTGGCGTGGCGGAGGAGAGGTGGCTGATGCTCATCGGCGGTGAGGCGACGCGCTCCAGCGCGGCTAGCGGGCAGTGGCCGGTCGAACGGCGGGGCGACGCGGGCGAGCGGGATCGGGCGGCGGGCGGCTTCAGGCTCGCGCGGGGAGCGACGACGCGGGATCCGGGCCTGCGCGGGCCCGTGATGGGATCCGCAGGCCATGGCGGCTGGAGGCGCGGGGAGGGGTGCGAGGCGACGTGGCGCGCCGTGATAGGTCGAGGGTGCCGGCGCTGGTGGTGGCTGGCGGCGGCTGGCCCTTGGGGCGGCGACAAGTGGTGAGGAGGGAGCGGCTGCGCACGGAAATGGAGGTGGGAGGCGGCTAGAGGTAGGTGGAGGGTCTAGGCTGCCAGATTTGGATGGGGGAGACGTTTATATAGGGAAGGGGCTAGGGTTAGAGGGATTTGGAGCATTTTGGAGCCCTCCGATCGCGATCCAACGGTTCCGGTCGGAGAGGGAGGTTGGTGGGCTGGTTGTGGGCTGTGCTAGAGGGGGTTGGGCTGAGAGGAGAGAAGAGAAATGCAGCCCGACAATAGTTTCCGGATACCGAAAATGTCCGACATTAGACCGGCTATATTGCCGCTATATGTTTAACGGTTGGGCTGTCAAACGGACTCTGAATGCGACGAAATTTGGCAGGCGTTCTACCTACAATAAAACAAGGCCGCACGCCAACTTTCACCTCATTCCGAGAACATTTTTATCCCACTTATAAAATTATATTTCAGAGGTGTCGGGGCGTGTGCGAGTGTGGTTGGGCTCAGAACGGACAATGAAGAGAACTGGGAGACCCGGACGGATGCAAGTTTTGAAAAACATGCAGATGAAATGCACATGATGACATGGCAAAGGGCAACACGCAAGCGAATGACATGGCAACGACGGCGAATAACTGGAAGACACCTGGCGCATCGGTCTCGGGGCATTACAACTCTCCTCCACTAACAGAAGATCTCGTCCCTAGATCTTAGGAACGAAGCGGAAGATAAAGAGGATAAGGTGAAAGAAGAACACAATAGAGAGGATGAACAAAGTCACGAGCACTCGGCTAGAAAAGAGGAACGACGATTATGACGAGAATTAAAAGCTCAAGGAACAAGATAGACTCTGAAACCACTCCGGTTAGAAGAAGATAGAAAAGAAATAAGAATGAAAGAATTGGGATAGCATCCTGGTATAAAAGAAAAGGAGAGGTAGACAAGATAAGAGATTTGAAAAGAGGACACCACACTCCGGTAAATGAATTAATAAGGAAAGAAAATGGTCTTAGAGGAACGAGATAATGGGCCGAAGAGAGCAACATCACCGTGCCTCCAGAACGAAAGAGTAGAAAGTAAATTGTTGGAAGGAAAAGAAAGGGGAAAACAAAAGACAACTTCCTCCATAGTTGGATTGAGAAGCATCCTTGCAAGGAAGGATTGAATAAAGTTGCTGGAAATTCAACAACGAAAAGAATAAGCTTGTTGTGGGCTTATGGAAAACATCTCAAAATTATGAGGTGATAACCGGCCACAAACGGAAAGGATTGTTTACTTGAGTCAAAAGAAAAGATGCGAAACAAAATATCTGAAATACAAGGAAGGATTAGTTGTACTTTGGTATGCAAGAAGAGGGATACTTGAGCTCCAACAAGAATCTTGACGGACTTGAAGAATGAATTAAATCCTTGATGAGAATGAGTTAAATCCTTTATGAACCACCATGAAGAACTCCGGTAACCAAAAGGATTAAAGAAACGAATGTTGAAAAGAACAAGATGAAGCCTTGCGATGATTTAGATGGAGCTTTGTGACGAGACAAGCGAGAAAACTTTGAACTCCAGAAAAGAAAAGATGAACAACTTAGATCCGAGAGATTATTCATCATGAACAATCTTCGAAGGAAGGAATTACATGACCATGAAGAAATAAGAATAAGGATTACGTTATGCTTATCCTCATCAAATTTAATTGATGACAAACGGATTTGGCATGCAACTTATTCCTCTTGAAAAGGATTGAGGAGAGATATAGCGCAAACTTGGGAAGGTTTTCCTGAACCACTGGTAGGATTGGAAAGAACGAATGAACTGATATAATAACAAAGGAAAAGGAATCTTGAACGAACCACCGTAAGAAATTGAAAATGAATGTAGAAAGAGGATTCATCGCCGGGTAGAATTAGAAAAGGAACAAAGATACCTGAGGGAATTTAGAGACAAGAGAACGAAGAGATCGCGAACTGATTAAAGAATACTTGACAGACGCGTCGGGATAATTGGATAACGATAGCTGGAATGTGAGGACGAAGAATTCTTCTAGAAAGATGGCCTTCGGTGAAATGAAACAGAAAACAACTCCTGACATACTCTGGATGGGTAAGAAAAGAATTACTGACAAATGGAATAATTTGAGAGGATAACATGAAGCTGGAACCACGAATCTTCGACAGAACGGACAAGATTTAGAGGAAAACTCTTCTTCGGTCTTCAAATGTTGAGAATGATGACGAGAAACATCACCAAAATTGTTGGGATACTCCGGAAGAATGAAAAGAGGAAATGTTGAACCAAAGTTGAAAAGAATTTGACAGCGATCTTGGAGAAGGCATGTGACTGATGGAATCCATTCTTACGTCACACTTTGAAAAGAATTGGGAATAACTCTAGAAAATTAGAAGAGTCAGGTAAGATCCTGGGAAAAGACTTGTGGGTTAGGGCCCACTGAAAAGAAAACACCATTGAAAATGATAGTTAGAAGAGGGAGATGCACCGGTTGACTGAAATGGCTTGGATGAGGTAGCAACCTCGCAATAGAAGGAACGAGTCTTGAGCTGAAACACAAATTCCCTGAGATAACTTCAGCTCTCTGGAAAAATCGAATAGCGAGAGGCAAACGAGCAAGGGAAAACATCTGAGCCTAGGGAAAGAATATGAACAACACCGAAAACTGGAATTGGATCCACCGGAGAAGAAAAAGAGATAAATAATGTCGAACGAGACAAGAATTCACCGGTTGAAATAATCTGGTGAAGAATGGATAGACTTTGCATTAATAGAATGGATAATCGATTCAAGACTTCGGACTCCGTGAAGAAAAGGGTGGGTGGGTGGGAAAAAGAAAGACAACTTCAGACGGGGAAACAATGTCATTGAGAAAGAACTGAGGATTGATCTCGCAAAAGACGACGAGGGTCGAATGACTCAAAGAGAAGTGCGCCGGATGAAAAGAGCTGACATCACAACAATCGGAAAACTAACTGCGTGATCCAAAAGAAAATTTGAAGGGGAAGAGGAGTATATCAAAACACCTACGTCAAGATTCCTCACCAGAGCGACGAAGGGGATAAGGAGTAAAAAGAATTCCTACTCTCTGATATAACTAGACTTCGAAAATAGTTTTCTTCTAGACTCAATAACGGCCAAACTACGATCAATCAAGGGGGCTCCTATGGTCGGTCGAGGCTCTGATACCAACTTGTCACGCCCAATATGCGACCCTATCCGAGTGGAACTCGAAGGTCCCACCAAGGATAGAAGCGCATATTGAAGACGCTTTGCAAGGTGGATATCATTACATCGTACCATTACATAATAGATGGGGATACATACATAGGCATACAAATGCCACATGAATACAATAAACATCATACAGAAGAGAGTCATCCGACTACGGATGAACATGAATGGAAAACACAAACAACATCCACCCTGCTAGCCCAGGTTGCCGACCGGGAACCTATCCCCCTGATCGAAGAAGAAGAAGCAGAAGAAGAACTCCAAAACAAGCAAACATCACTGTCACGTCAGATCATCGCATTACCTGTACCAGCAACTGTTGTTGTAGTAATCTGTGAGCCACGAGGACTCAGCAATCCCATTACCATGGGTATCAAGACTAGCAAAGCTTAATGGGTATGGAAAGGATAAGTGGTGAGGTTGTAGTAGCACTAAGCATTGTATGGTGGCTAACTTACGAGTACAAGAATAAGAAGAGAAGCTGTGCATAACGGTCGCAAACTAGTAATGATCAAGAAGTGATCCTAAACTACTTATGTTCAAACATAACCCCACCGTGTTCTCTTCTCGAACTCACTCGAAAAGAGACGATCACAGTTACACACGCGGTTGGTGTATTTTACTTCGGATCTGGTGTCAATTTATCTACAACTGGATATTAAAAATTCCCATCTGCCACATAACCGCGGGCACAACTTTCGAAAGATCAAACCCTGCAGGGGTGTCCCAACTTAGTCCATCACAAACTCTCACGATCAACGGAGGAAAATCCTCCTCCCGGAACAACCCGATCAAGCTCGGAATCCCGGTTCACAAGACATTTCGACAATGGTAAAACAAGTCCAGCAAGACCTCCCGACGTGCCGACACCCTGATAATAGCCGTGCGTATCTCGTCTCAGGCCACGATCGGATGGGACATCCTACGAGTAAAACCAGACCTCGAGTTTCCCCGTGGTGGCCCCGCAGTCTACCCAGTTTGGACCAGCACCATCAGCACTGGCCCCACCTGTATTATGTTAAATTACTCCTCGGGTAGTGCTAACTCCCTATGCGTCAAATTTAATATCATGTTTATTATGTTGGGCAAATGTCAAAACCAATGTTGGGCCTTGCTGGAAGAGTTTTATTCAAAGCGAAATGTCAAGGGGGGCCCATAAACCTCGACCGTGTTAGGAACGCAAAATGAAGGAACATAACACCGGTATGTCAGAAACTAGGGCGGCAAGCGTGGAACAAAACACCAGGCAAAAGGCCGAGCCTTCCACCCTTTACCAAGTATATAGATGCATTAATTAAATAAGAGATATTGTGATATCCCAAGATATCCATGTCCCAACATGGAACAACCTGCAACTGCACCTGCAACTAGCAACGCTATAAGAGGGGCTGAGCAAATCGGTAACATAGCCAAACAACGGTTTGCTGGGATGGTGGAAAGGTTAGAGGCTTATCATGGCAATTTGGGAGGCTGCATAAACGAGTGGTAGGTAGCGCGACATAGCGATAGCATCGGGACAACTAGCAAAGCAAAGATAGTAGTGGTATCGAGGGTAATGATCATCTTGCCTGAAATCCTACTCAGAAGAAGATCGAGTCCATGAAGTAGACAAACCAACGTAGCCGAACGCATCCTCACAATCGCAACGAAACCGGAACTATCGAGAAGAAGCACAACCGGAAAGAAGCAATCAACATAGTAAACACACAATACGTAAACATGACATGATGCTCATCCAAGTATGATGCATGACAAGGCTACATGATGCTACTCATGGCAAGAGATGATGCATACAGGAACCCCACAATCAAAGCAAATTTAAATGAGGCCGGAATCAACATATAACACTTCCGAAAACTCCCCATGTGCAAATTTCGAAATTGGTCCAGATCTGAATAACACATTATGTTGAAGTTGTTAAATAGCAAGTTAATATGCACAATGATGATCTACATGTTTTTCTAATCAAGTTACATATAAAGTTCATTTAATTCAGAGCTACGGCCTATAAGATATGAGAAAAACAAGTTAAACATGGCATTGATGTAAAATGCATTCAAACATCAAGCTCACATACTCAAATCAAGGATGCAACATGACATGATGAAACTACATGCAAAACCAAGCAAGTTTCATATAGAACATGATCAAAACGGAGCAACGGTTCAACACATACACTCAAAACAAGATATAACAACAATCTGCCTAAACAGCAACTAGGCACTTTGCAATCATCAAAACAACATGCTACAGGAACCACATGAGCACAAACTTGATATGCACTTGAAGTACAGATTACATACTTCAAATATCATTAAGGTTCATGTTCATAGGCATCAAGATTAAACCAATATGACCAAACCAAAAGCAACTTTATAACACATATTAGGACTCGGCATATGATCAAAACTGGGCATATACATGAGCAGAGTTAATATGATGGCATGTTGGAGGCATGAAACAAGTATGCTACAGTGCATGAACATGGAATCAAGAGGTATAGCATGGTAGCACATATCATAGAGCTCAAATAATGCAACATGGCCTATACATAGGAGCAACATGATCATGGGAATCATCAAGACAAGATGCAAACATGAAATAGCAGATTCTCCGACAGTGAAAATCTGGGAATGCAAAACAGTAACATTATGATGCTGAGTTTGGAAGCACATAACAACAAGCATAGCAATTTTAATAAATATGCAAAGGTCATTAGCATGTAGTAGGCATGACATACTTCCTGTTAAACCAAAGGCACAATTTATAAGATGCATAGATTAATTACAAAGATCTTTGCAAAATGGAACATGCTGTTAACAGACTGACAGTTATATTTTTAAGAAATTTGAGAGCATGAAAAGAACAATCTACAGTAGGCTATAGTTGCAAACAAGGTCATGGATAGATAGAGCATAACATGGTCTTCAAAACATGCTTACTCAACATCTCTAGATTATGCATAGATTTGATGGTAGCATCAAGTAAACATGGCACCCTAATGTAACAGATTCAGACAGCAGAATATAGCGCCTCTGAAAACAAAAAACAGCGAGTAGGCCACTTTGCAAGCTCATGGCACTCACATCAGGATATATCATGGCATGAAATAAATACTAGCAGCTAGAGGACATAGAAATGCACCAAACTCATGTTGACAAGATGCTCATATGGTGCATGCATTAAATCACACAAAAATAACAAAAGAGAGCTTTATTAGTTTCAGCACTTAACATCAGCAAGCACTTTCGCAACAGAGGTTAACATATTAAAATGGCTCCTAATATGCAAGCAAAGCACTCCATCATGAAGAGCACACTAAGTAGATCATCTCCATATAAAGAACATCATAGTAGGACCAACATGCATAGAGTTACATCATGATCAAAATGCCTCTATGATGAGGAAAACTGGGGACTTGGAAGAAAAAACCACCTCGGGGAAAGCTGGATCTCGCGGTGCAGTGGGACGAGGGGGTTCGGGATCGATCGGGCGCGGTGTTTGGTTTGAGGGACGATGACGTCCGGGATGGAGCAGTCCCACGGGTAGTGCAGAGGCGAGCAGTGCCGACGGCGAGGTCACGGGTGGCGGCGCGCTCCGGCGATCGACGGAATGAACGGATCCGGCCATGAGGCACCGGATCCGGGCGCGGCGGAGGTCGGAAGGCGACCGGCGGCGGCGTGCGAGGTCCAGACCGGCTCTGGGGCTGGTCGCGGGCTCCGACGGCGGCGGATCTGGAGATGGCGGGGTCGGGCAGAGCTTGAGGCAGCGGGGCCATGGCGAGGGGAGACGAGGGCGCCGGCGCGGCGAAGGAGAGGTGGCTGGTGCACGTCGGCGACGAGGCGACGCGCTCCAGCGTGGGTAGCGGGCGGCAGCCGGTCGAATGGCGAGGCGACGCGGGCGAGCGGGATCGGGCGGCGGGCAGCTTCGAGCTTGCGCGAGGAGCGGCGGCGCGGGATCCGGGCCTGCACGAGCCTGTGATGGGCTCCGCGGGCCGCGGTGGCTGGAGGCGCGGGGAGGGCCACGGGGCGACGTGGCATGCCGCGATAGGTCGAGGGTGGCGGCGCTGGTGGTGGCTGGCGGCAGCTGGCCCTTGGGGCGGCGACAAGTGGCAAGGAGGGAGTGGCTGCGCACGGAAATGGAGGTGGGAGGCGGCTAGAGGTAGGTGGAGGGGCTGGGCTACCAGATTTGGAAGGGGGAGACGTTTATATAGGGAAGGGGCTAGGGTTTGAGGGATTTGGAGCGTTTCGGAGCCCTCCGATCGCGATCCAACGGTCCAGGTCGGAGTGGGAGGTTGGTGGGCTGGTTGTGGGCTGTGCTAGAGGGGGTTGAGCTGAGAGGAGAGAAGAGAAATGCAGCCCGACAATAGTTTCCGGATACCGAAAACGTCCGACGTTAGACCGGCTATATTGCCGCTATATGTTTTACCGTTGGGCTATCAAACGGACTCCGAATGCGACGAAATTTGGCAGCTGGTCTACCTACAATAAAACAAGGCCGCATGCCAACTTTCACCTCATTCTGAGAACATTTTTATCCCACTTATAAAATAATATTTCGGAGGTGCTGGGGCGCGTACGAGTGTGGTTGGGCTCAGAACGGACAACGGAGAGAACTGGGAGACCCGGACGGATGCAAGTTTTGAAAAACATGCAGATGAAATCCACATGCTGACATGGCAAAGTGCAACACGCAAGCGAATGACATGGCAATGACGGTGAATAACTCGAAGACACCTGGCGCATCGGTCTTGGGGCATTACATTAGTGCAGCACTGGTGGTGCAGCGGGAAGTAGACGAAGTGGCAGCTACCATCGTCCCCTCTGGAGAAGGAAGTGAACCCGTCCCGGCAAGACCAGAGTCAGTCCAAAGCGAAGAAAGGCAGGGCAGCGGAAGCAGTTCTATTGTCACAGCAAAGAAGAAAGTGGTGCAGTGCCCAGTGTACTTCATCAGCTCCCTATTATAGGGGGCTAGGTCAAGGTACTTTGGCGTGCAAAATTTGATTTTTGGCCTCATCATGGCCTCAAGGAAACTGCGCCACTACTTCCAAGCCCACGAGATCACAGTTGTCACCCGCTTCCCCTTGCAATGCATACTCCGGAACCCTGAGGCCACCAGCAGGATTGTGGAATGGGCTTTGGAGTTGTCCAGCTTTGGTTTAAAGTTTGAAAGAACGTCAACCATTCAGAGCAGAGCACTAGCAGAACTCATTGCAGAGTGGACGCCAACCCTTGATGAAGAAGTGTTGGAGACAGTTATCCCCGGCAAGGAGGTGCCCCAAGAATGGATTATGTATTTCGATGGTGCCTTCTCCCTACAAGATGCAGGAGCTGGCGTACTTCTCGTTTCCCCCACTGGGGAGCACCTGAAGTACGTCGTCCAGATGCATTTCCCCCGGGAGGAGGTTACCAACAATACTGCAGAGTATGAAGGGCTCCTTGCCGGGCTCAGGATTGCAACAGAACTGGGAATCAAGAAGCTGATCATCCGCGGAGACTCGCAACTTGTGGTGAGACAAGTGAACAAGGATTACCAAAGTCCATTGATGGAGGCATACGTTGAGGAAGTGAGGAAGTTGAAGGAGCGCTTTGATGAATTGCAAACAGAGCACGTACCCCATGCGGAAAATAGCATCGCTGATCATATGTCGAAGTGCGCTGCACAAAAACTCCCTGTGGAACTAGGGACTTTTGTTCTCCATCTGACTCAGCCCTCCGTATCCCCGGCAACAATGTCCAGAAAGAGGAGGAAACTGGACTCCGGCAAGCCTCTCCCGGTAGAGCCTCCCGAGGCCCCCAGCAGAGGGCTTGGCAGGAACAACTCCCCTTCGATCGCTGAGTTGCACCCTCCCGTCAGACCACCGGTCCCTGCGGTCGAGGAATGCACTCCCACTAATGAGGAGGTGCCGCTAGTCCTCGTTGCCGAGCCCCAGGATCCAACTTGGGCGCGGCACATAGTCCATTTCCTCCAAACTGGAGAACTTCCCGAGGAGCAAGAAGAAGCTGAAAGAGTTACCCGGAGGGCCAGTATGTATCAGTTCATTGACGACACGCTATACAGAAGAAGGCCCAACGGTGTGAAATTGAAGTGCATTTGCTGGGAGGAAGGAAAGGAACTGTTGGCAGAAATACACAAGGGTATGTGCGGCTCACACATTGGATCGAGGGCTCTGGTTGGAAAAGCCTTCCGGCAAGGATTTTACTGGCCCACGGCCCTCCAAGATGCAGTTGAGTTGGTCAGCAAATGTTAAGCCTGCCAGTTCCATTCCAAGAATATCCATCTGCCTGCCCAAGCTCTTCAGACAATCCCTTTGTCATGGCCGTTTTCGGTCTGGTGGCTCGACATCTTGGGCCCCTTTCCCCCGTGCTACCGGGGGCTTTGAATTCTTGTTCGTTGCAATCGACAAGTTTACAAAGTGGCTGGAAGTAGAGCCCGTGAGAAAGGTGACTACTCAGTCAGCTATCAAGTTCTTGACAGGATTGGTGTGCCGCTTCGGGGTCCCTGCCCGAATCGTCACCGACAATGGCACCCAATTCACGAGCCACGCCTTCATGCAATACGTTCATGCCCTCAGAAGCAAAATCTCATTCGCCTCTGTTGCTCATCCAGGGAGCAACGAGCAAGCTGAGAGGGCAAACGCTGAAGTGTTGAGAGGACTCAAGACAAGAACATTTGATAAGCTGCTGAAGTGTGGCAGGCGATGGATCGACGAGCTATCGGTGGTTCTTTGCTCCCTCAGAACGACACCAAATCAAGCTACCGGGCATACTCCCTTCTCCCTAGTCTATGGGGCAGAAGCAGTTAACCCCATGGAACTCATTTACGGGTGACCTCGAGTGCTTGCCTATGATGAAGTGGCACAAGAACAGCACCGGTGTGACGACGCTGTGCTACTCGAGGAGAACCGTCTCTGGGCTACTACGCGTGCTGCACGCTACCACCAAGCCCTGCGTCGCTATCACAGCCGCATGGTTCATGCCCGAAGTTTTGAGGAAGGCGACCTTGTCCTTAGGCGCGTTCAGTCCGCCAAGGGTACAAACAAGTTGACGCCGAAGTGGGAAGGCCCTTACCAGGTAGTACGAGTCACCACACCTAGCGCAGTCCGTCTGGAGACCGGAGATGGCATTCAATTACAAAACTCATGGAACATTGAGCATCTCCGTAAGTTCTACCCGTAAGGCCCGGCAGCCACCCTTTTGTGCAGGCCTTACCGATGCTGCATGTAACCCCTTGTACAAAGCCAGGCGCAGACCCTGAGCAGCAAAGAAATAAATGAAGCGCTGGGGGGCCCCCGAAACTTGCATGCATGCATAAGCATATCATGAGCATAGCATGATCATGTAGATCAGATCGCACATGGCATCATTTTCATCTGCACTAGGTTGCAGGGCTCTTACTGTGGACTTGGTCCCGAAGAAGAGAAGAGAAGACAAGCCTATGTCGCGATCCCCGGCAAGCCAAACAGATAAGTTTTATCTCTTATCCATACGTGTTCTCTGAAGAGAAACTTGTGCATATGAAAACCTCACCACCTTTGAAACCTAGGTGCTCACATCCCTTGACTCGAACGTTGCTTCGGTCAGGATGGTTGTAGTGGCCTTTGGCGGGGGGCTGGTCCCTCCCTGTGGTTTGTGCCCGGCAGGCCTAGCCCCGCGGCAACGAACTGAGGGTACGGCAGGATAGCCTGCCGGGGAAAACTTGTTTACTTTAATGTATAGAGGCATTTCACCTCTGCATGGATATGTTACATGCACAAGTACCCGGCAAGGCTTGTCTTTTTCATTAATATGCTGATTAACAAGTACAAATCTTACAAAACATAAGCATGGATAAAGAAGATTACATAATTTAGACTAAAGTTTGGCAAATGCCTACTTATTTTAGATTGAAAAAAGATAAGTGCCCCGTGATGCCCTTTCTTGTCCCTCTCCTCCTAGGCACTGCGGTGGGAGGCGAAGAGGGCGAAAAGAGCGCCTGGGCAGGAGCCCAGCCTGACCCCGTCAGGCCCTTTGGAAAGGAGCCTGGCGGGGGCGGGAGGGTGCAGGCGAAGGTGATGGTGAAGAGATCAGCGAAGACGACCCACCAGCCGCCACCACCAGGGCCAGCAGGACGCGGCAGGGCGAACGGAGCTGCAGCCCGCGAGGAAGCCTGCCGGGGTCCAGCTGGAAGGCTGCTGGAGGAGCCCGGGGCACCACTCCCACCTCTGCATCCAACTCCCTGGCAGATCGCCTTGCCGGGAAAGGAAAGCGGGTGCAGATATTGGTGCCCCTGGCCTGATGGTGACGATGCGGCTGGTGTTCAGCCAGAGTCGGAGCCGTCGTCCTCCCCATCGGCGCCGTCGTCATCACCGTCACTGTCCTCCTCGTCGTTGTCGCTCGAGGAGGAGCTTTCGTCGTTGGTCGAGCTCTCCGCGCAGCACCCTAAGCAAGCACCCGAGCACCCAAAGACCTTGACGGAGAGCAGGTCGGCCTCCATTAATTTAAAATGGAGGACATGTCCCTCCGACAAGCTATGGGCGCGAGCAAAGGTCTTCTAGCCACGTCGGAAGAACATGACATGAGGGGCAGGAAAATCCATATCCACCTGCATGCCGCCGTTCCCGCAACCCCTCATGTGCAGCTTCAATGTGTGTGGCTGTTCGAGCTCCATCGCCCTCGCGAATGGAGTGGGGAGACGGAGGCGGCCGCGCGGAGGCTTGTACAATCTGATGATGAACTCCAGGGGTTGGTCTCCAACATGGCCTTCCATCGGGGGAGGGGCAGCCGGTGGGGGCGCAATCAGAACGCCACCCCGGCCTCCTCGGCCCCGGGTGCCACGACGACGACGACCACAATCTCGGAGGGAGGAGGGAGACGCTGTCGAGCAGAATTTCTCGTCGCCGCCACTGGAACAGCCCGCGCCCCCGACCTCTGGCCATGGTGGGCGAGGACTGCTGCAGGAATGGAAGGAGAAGGATGTGTGGAAAAATGCCTTGCCCCATGTTCCCTTTTTATAGGCGAGCTGGGCAGGGGGCTAGATTTTTTCATGAAGGTAGCCGCCCCGTTCGTCCAGTCCGGCTCCTCCTCACCATTAATGGCTCAAGGAATCAAGGCTGACCCCCTGCACCAATCCACGATGCCTGGCTTTCTGTCACGGTGCTCATTCCCGCGCCATCCGCATCCGCCACCAACTTTGCGCAGTGCATGCAATACATGTGGCGGAGGCGGTTGGGGCGGGAAAGATAATGGGGTGGCAGTTACCGCCCCGTGAACGTGGGACGTGGGTACCCCACGGATCATGGCCCATTATCTCTCCCACTACAATTGGCGTTACGCGATGCGCGGGAGAACCGGAAACTGACCTGGGCTCAGGTTAATGAAGAAGCAAAGAAGATCTCAAAGGACAAGCAACTGCTACCCTCTTGCCTGTGCACTGGATAGGGCCTACCCCGACGACGCCCGACAGTGCGTTTGGGCCAGGCCCGGGGGCTGCTGTCGATGCAACAAACCCTGGGTCTCTTGCCCAGACCGTGCACAGGCCTAAAAGAGCAAGGTTGCAACATCCAAGTCAAGATCAAATTCAAGAGATAGCTCTTTGAGGAATCAAAGGGTAGATCAAGAAGACCAAGACAAGCTAAATGAGCAAGACACCACTAAGGGAAAGCCTCCCTTGCCGGGCAGGCGAGCCTGGCGAGGTCGAGGTGGCCCCGAAGACAAGCCTCAAGACCATCCCGGCAGGCCTGCTAGGCACGACAAAGGCAAACTACCCCGCCAAGGCTCCACCGTTCCACCTCACAGCGACGCAAGTCATCGATCGGTGGGGTGTCAAGCCCCCAAGTGACTAAGTGGCTGTTATTTGGCACGTGGCAGCCACTTCCTATGGAAATCCCCTCCAAATGACACCCGTCCAGAGATGTGTCAAGCAGACAGACGAGGAGGTGGCCGAGCAGCCCAGCAAGGCTTGCCGGGCATGCCACAATGTGACACTAAGCGGCGCATTTAATGCGCTCTGCTCTGTCTGCAGAGTTAGGTATGATAGCACTGTTCTCTATCTAATCAGTACACAATGACTAATTTGCCATTGTGGTGACCCCTTGATCTATAAAAGGAGGGCCATGGCAACCATAGAAAGGACTCAGACCCTTGTACACTCGTACGCGCGTAGCTGCTCTCGCCCCGAGGCAACCCTGCTGGGCAAGAGCGCTACGTTTCCACCACAACCCACCATCAATCCACCAAAGCAGGAGTAGGGTTTTATGCCTCGCGACGGTCGGAACCTGGGTAAAACTGCCCGTGTGATCTCTGCTGTGTTGTGTTAGGTTCTCTACTCTTTGTGCAATGTGCTCATCCCCCTGCCGAACCACAAGGGGCTGATGGCCCCATAGTTGGCTGTGGTTTCCCCCGACATATGTGTACATATAAACAAATCCTGAAAGCTTGATAGCAATAACATAAACCATTCAACTTTGTTTCGCTGGCGTGTGGGACATCCTGCATTCGACTCCACCTTCCATGCACCAATATTGAGTGCATAACTATAGGGGAGATTTACCCTGGTCATTACGCCACAGTAATACTGACTAGTGAGTAGTCAAATCACAGAGCCCCACCTTTGCCACAGTAAGTTGCTCGGACAAAGCAACCATCATTTCACTCTTTGTTGAATCTGCTCATACACCAACAATCCCAGAGTAAGTTGCTCAGACAAAGCAACCATCACTTCACCTTTCCCATAGTAAGCTCCTCGCTTTTTCATATTAGAAACTAACACACGTGAATATTGGATGGTAGCAGCACAACATCAAGTGTACTATGGGTTTATGGGACTCAATTCAAAAATTGAAACCAACCAATGAACTACTAGATGGTGAGTGTTTACTAGTATCAAGTAGTATTAATCGCAACGCATGCATGCGTGAGGAGTACAATGACCAAGAATGTTTACATGCATTGGTTAATTTTCTCAGAATCATTGCATGCAACAATTTAATGTGCTTTGAAATCTAAACATGTGAATGTGACCAATAAAATTGAGACTGACAAAATGGTACTCCCTCCGTACCGGTGTGGGGAAAACGAGATAACTTATGATATTTATTTGCTAACTAATACCATTACATGCAGAGAATTGACCACTACATGTTATGCTAAGTACGTATACTACCATAATATAAGAGCGTTTTTAACACTAGTGTAGTGTAAAAAACGCTCTTATATTACGGGACGGAGGGAGTACCTTCGTCCTGGTTTATTGTTCCCCTTTGTATTTTGTGACAAATTTTGACTATGAATTTAATTGACAAAATGTTAATGCATGTCACAAAAAATAGTATCATTGGAAACTATGTTCAAATATGAATCCAACTATTATATAATTTTTAATAACATGCATTAAAAAAATTCAATTAGTAAATCTATGGTCAAATTTTGACACAAAATACGAAGAGGAACAATAAATCAGGATGGAGGTAGTAGTCTCTAGTCACTGAATGCATACACGCCCCACGTCTTCTACTGGCTGATTTCTTTTTTCATAGCAAAAAACAGGGAACAAGGTGAGTAGTTAATGCACCACACCTAAGAGTTTTGGGATTATTTGGTCTTCATAATGTGACTTATGCACCGGTACGGAGGGAGTACTCTAGATGTGATGGATACAATAAACTGTAGCAGGACGGTTGAAGGATTAGCAGAAAGCGAAGCACCTTTTTAGTGGGGATTTGCATCAATCTATGAAGGTGCACAACTAGGGTTTACTACTACACCAAACAAGTTCAAAATAAGAAATTGGACCCACTCCGGAAGGGCACGCTTCTCATTTGGTCCGTTGGTCAAAGCGCTTCCTCTTGGCATATCACTAGTGTATTTTTTATAATGCTCTTAACATGTGGGAGGGAGTGTGAGTAAACCGGCCTCAATAGACGGCCAAATCGTCAGCCCGCCACACTTTCAGAGAGATGAGGAGCGAGAAGCAATACAGGCTGGTGGATTACAAGAGCTAGGTGTCGCAAAGAGACCAAGAAATATGGTGATAGCATGAGGTGGGCCATGTATGATGTAACTACACTGGGCTGCCATGTTTCGAACTCTTTCGGTCTATATGTGGAGACGATTGGGTTGATTTTATGTCGCTGAATATAAAATATTAAGAGTGTAGACGGTCCATGGTGAGGTTCCTTGGTGATTCTCAGTCGTCGAAAAGCGTTCTTCTTCCTTTTATCGACACGTGGGACATCCAACATCCAGGTCCACGTGTCATGGAAGAAAAGGAGATAAGTAGTAGGAGTATTAAAGTGAGACTCACCAATGGGCACGAACGTAGGTGGATACATGCACGAATCACCCGAAAAAAGGAGTATGTGCATGAATCACCCAAAAAAAGGAGTATGTGCATGAAGAAAAGAGATGCACGCACCAACGCAGGTACTCTTTGCCTCTTTGCCTAATACTCACACGCGAGGTACACGGTGAGCTCATTTCTGTATGAAGAGACAGCTCACGTGATAATTTGATGAGTGTAGTTGTTGTTCACTTAGTGGAGGGTCGGGAACCATGCGTGAACGAATCAAAGTTCCACCATAAAGCGGTGGCGCGTTATTTATAAATTAAGTTATTCTCTTCGATGGCATGTACACAATATTTTTTTCTTGAATGGAACGTGAATCGTGCATGTACTCAATGATGGAGCACTGGATGGTAGCCATGGACATGGTCTGCCCTTTTTGGAGACTACACTACTACTTTGATGTGTCCCATCAACTCGTAGAACGAGGTGAAGCTTCTTTACTATGCACTCTCCCTCGCCCAGGCGCACGCGGTGGCTCGTAGGACGAGGAGAAGCTTTTGCTTTACAATAGTGGGCTGATACACGCGGTGGACGTGCAACCGTTCATTCAGTGTCAGATTGCCAGAAGTATATAGTACTACTATAGTACTATCATCATTGTTCGACTTCCCGAGGAGGCGAAGAGCCAAGCGCAAGGTCACCTACTCACTAGTATAGCCGGCTACTAGCTCTATTCTTGTGGCACATCATTTAGAGCAAGTACTCCCTCTGTTTCTTTTTGTTGATTCGTACTATGATTCTTAAAATGCAGGAATAGGAAAAATACATGATTCGAGTGGCATGTCCACTTGAAGCCCATAGGATTAGCACCGAGTCTTTGATGCCACAGGAAAAACAAAGGAAGTGAAAAAAAGTTGGAGTGGATGCTAGATTTCCAATCAAATGTAGTAGTGCACGTGATTCCATAGTAAAAATTACTATAGGATTCAATACTATGAATCAAACATCCAATGTACTAAGGATTCTAACCCTTTGAAAATCCTATGAAATTCCTTTGAATCAAAGGAGCCCTAAGGTCTGCATATAAAATTGTGCCGAAGTCAAGCTTTGTAAAGTTTGACTAACTTTGTAGAAAAAATATCATGGGGGTCTGTCGGTGTAGTAAACAGGGGGGTGTTCACTACCCCTGGACACGCACCGGCAAGTCGCAGCCTCCAGGCGGGAAGGACATGGCAGAGGAGGAATCCACCCAAGAGTACATTCGAAGCCCGGTTCCCGGCAAGGTCTACTTGCCGGGAATGGGTCCACGCAACGCCGGCAAGGCAGAGCTGGCAAGACAAGACTCCAGGCGGGTCGACCAGAAGATCAAGTCCACTACTGCCGGCGAGATCAGGGCCGGCAAGCTCAGGACTCGACAAGACTAAAGATAAGGCCCCGGCAAGGTTCTTGCCGGGATGACCAGCTGAGCCCGGCAAGGTTATGCCACTATGCTGCTGCTCCAGTGCGGCCGCCAGCATGGCACTCTGGACCCTTCTCCAGGCATGCGTGGCAGAGCACTGTGCCAAGCGGTGCTGATGGGATGGCCCCTTTTCCCATCCCTAAGAAGCTAAGGGACACCTAGACAGAGCATTTAATGCGCTTGTCCTGACCCGTCGGTGATAAGCATGTAAATGCTGTAGCAGAGTACTTGCCCCGGCAAGTCATTAGGCTGCGGCAAGGTATTGGCTACGGCAAGATAGCAGCTGCGGCAAGGTACTTGCCCCGGCAAGTTACCTTGCGCGGCAAGCTATTGGTTGCGGCAAGCTATCAAGTGCGGCAAGGTCTTGCCGCGGCAAGCGTTACTGTACCACTGTGCTACTGTGCTGCTGCTCCAGTGCCTCTGCCAGCGTGGCGCTCTGGGTCCTTCCAGGCGTGCGTGGCAGGGCACTGTGTAGACGGTGGTGCTCTGTAGCTAGCGGTGCAGGAGCAGGTGGGATAGGCTTTTCCCACGTCCAAGACGTCCAGATACATGTATCTGGACAGCTAAGGCATGGGCATTTAATGCCCTTGTCCCCTGCCGTCAGTGGTAGGTAGGACATGTCATCCTAGTAACAATGGCCTTACTGTAGCAACTTTCCACCTCTACCTTTACTGTTTGCCACCAGTTGGTGACCCCTTTGTGCGTATAAAAGGAGGCCCATAGGCAACGTGGAGGAAAAGGAGGGACTGGGAAATGGAGAACTCCAGTATTGTACGCAGCTACTCGGTACTGTAGCGCTCCTGGAGCTAGAACAATCATACAGATAAGAACACAAAGCAGGAGTAGGGTTTTACGCATCCGTGCGGCCCGAACCTGGGTAAATCTCTCTCGTGCACTGTCGTGTTCTTCGCTAGATTTGCTCTTCGTGCGACCGTCTCTCCCTGCCGAGCGTAAAGGGGTCCTTCCCTGGGTCCCATGGGTGATCGCAGATTCGTCCCCGACATCTTTGGCGCGCCAGGTAGGGGTTGCGGGGCTGTGCGAACCTGATCTGGCGATCAGCGCGGTAGTTTCTTCATCATCTTCACCGCCATAGCGTCCAAGAAGAAGGGCCTGAACCTTCGCAAAAAGCTAAGTTTTAAAGCTTTAATTACTTTCTGCTGTTGAGTCTTATCCTGGACGATATTTTTGTGCGTAACCTGTGCGCGAAGGAGCGCTCCTGAAGCATTCTGCGCTCCTGGTTGTTTTGGGTCCGCCCAACAATACAGATGCAGCTGCGATTGTTTCTGAAGCGTTAAGCTCCCGAAGAGGCGGCGTTCTCGATAGGCTGCTGAACAGGACCCGATCCTAAGCGCCATCGACCAGAACGTGCGCATTCGGGGAGTATTCCGGCAAGCGTGGGGGCTCACTGTGCAAAAATGCAGTCGTTTAAGGAGAAGGACTTAGCGAGTTTTATTCTAAGGTTCCTGCGTAAACCCGTATGCTGAGGAGCCTTCCCGGGGCTAGTCGCGCTCCTAGTTGCCTCGAGTCCGCTCGGCAACCTGAGATGCTGCGCCAGAGCCGGGAAGGTAAACCTTTTCGGGAGGCGGCGTTCCCGGCATGCTGCTAAGGATCCGTTCCTCAAAGCGCTGCTGACTGGATCGTGCGCACCGGAAAGTGTTCCGGCAAGCAAGGGAATATTCAGCAGGAGTCAAGATTGCAGCGAATCCGACATTAACCAGAAGCTAATCAACTTGTTGTGCTCAAACGCTGTTGTGGCATTTCATGCCCAGTCAGTGTTGCAGGAACACGCATGGAAGGCGAGCTCGGGGGCTGGCAACGCCCCAGAGAGTAACCCCCTGAAGAGCCTCCCCGGCAACAAGCTTGCCGGAAGCTGGCGTTGAGAACGTCAAGGTTCTCCGCCAGAGTCAAGAGCCTCCCCGGCAACAAGCTTGCCGGAAGCTGGCGTTGAGAACGTCAAGGTTCTCCGCCAGAGTCAAGAGCCTCCCCGGCAACAAGCTTGCCGGAAGCTGGCGTTGAGAACGTCAAGGTTCTCCGCCAGAGTCAAGAGTCTCCCCGGCAACAAGCTTGCCGGAAGCTGGCGTTGAGAACGTCAAGGTTCTCCACCAGAGTCAAGAGCCTTCCCGGCAACCCCTTGCCGGAAGCTGGCGTCGAGAACGTCAAAGTTCTCCGCCAGAGTTAAGAGCCTCCCTTGCCGGGGGCTCCGACAACCACTCTTTGAGCAAGAAACAAGCTCGGGGGCTAGCGGCGCCCTAGCAGAAAAAGCTAAGTTGCACAGATTTTTTGGCAATTGCATTCATTTTACTGTCCTCACTCGCTTCTTACACCTACACGCGAAGGAGCCTTCCCGGGGCTAGTTGCGTTCCTAGTCGCCTCGAGTCCGCTCGGCGATGTGAGCAGCTGCACTAGAACCGGGAAGGTAAACCTTTCCGGGAGGCGGCGTTCCCGGCGAGCTGCTAAGGACCCGATCCCCAAGCGCCGCTGCCTGGAGCGTGCACACCGGAAAGCTTTCCAGCAAGCGTGGGTCGTCTTGATTGATTCCTCGTTCTCGTATATCGACCTGCATGCGAAAGGACCTTGCCGTGGTTAGTCCGCGCTCTGGTTTTGCCTCGAGTCCGCTCGGCAAACTTAGCAGCTGCGTTCTGGCCCGGCAAGTCGCCTTGCCGGCGGCGGCGTTTCCAGCAGGCTGCTAAAGACCCGCACCTAGCGCTCGCGGCAAGCGTGCGCACCGGCAGGGTTTCCAGACAGCGTAGGGTACAAGATACGTGCAAGGACGGAATCAATCAAGGGGGAAGCATGCATTCATTTAGCATGAAGGAATATCTCTTGTGCCATAAAGCTTGGCCTAATTAAGGTAAATTGTTTCTTTATGCGTGCCATTGCAGCAACAGGGTTGCGACCTCCAGGCGGGAGGAACGGCAGGGAACAGATTTACATGTTGTCGGTGCGCGTCGTTGGGCCTAGCCCGGACAACCACTGTGCACGCCTGTCCGGCCCAGGCCCGGGGGCTCCTGTCGGTGTAGTAAACAGGGGGGTGTTCACTACCCCTGGACACGCACCGGCAAGTCGCAGCCTCCAGGCGGGAAGGACATGGCAGAGGAGGAATCCACCCAAGAGTACATTTGAAGCCCGGTTCCCGGCAAGGTCTACTTGCCGGGAATGGGTCCACGCAACGCCGGCAAGGCAGAGCTGGCAAGACAAGACTCCAGGCGGGTCGACCAGAAGATCAAGTCCACTACTGCCGGCGAGATCAGGGCCGGCAAGCTCAGGACTCGACAAGACTAAAGATAAGGCCCCGGCAAGGTTCTTGCCGGGATGACCAGCTGAGCCCGGCAAGGTTATGCCACTATGCTGCTGCTCCAGTGCGGCCGCCAGCATGGCACTCTGGACCCTTCTCCAGGCATGCGTGGCAGAGCACTGTGCCAAGCGGTGCTGATGGGATGGCCCCTTTTCCCATCCCTAAGAAGCTAAGGGACACCTAGACAGAGCATTTAATGCGCTTGTCCTGACCCGTCGGTGATAAGCATGTAAATGCTGTAGCAGAGTACTTGCCCCGGCAAGTCATTAGGCTGCGGCAAGGTATTGGCTACGGCAAGATAGCAGCTGCGGCAAGGTACTTGCCCCGGCAAGTTACCTTGCGCGGCAAGCTATCAAGTGCGGCAAGGTCTTGCCGCGGCAAGCGTTACTGTACCACTGTGCTACTGTGCTGCTGCTCCAGTGCCTCTGCGAGCGTGGCGCTCTGGGTCCTTCCAAGCGTGCGTGGCAGGGCACTGTGTAGACTGCGGTGCTCTGTAGCTAGCGGTGCAGGAGCAGGTGGGATAGGCTTTTCCCACGTCCAAGACGTCCAGATACATGTATCTGGACAACTAAGGCATGGGCATTTAATGCCCTTGTCCCCTGCCGTCAGTGGTAGGTAGGACATGTCATCCTAGTAACAATGGCCTTACTGTAGCAACTTTCCACCTCTACCTTTATTGTTTGCCACCTGTTGGTGACCCCTTTGTGCGTATAAAAGGAGGCCCATAGGCAACGTGGAGGAAAAGGAGGGACTGGGAAATGGAGAACTCCAGTATTGTACGCAGCTACTCGGTACTGTAGCGCTCCTGGAGCTAGAACAATCATACAGATAAGAACACAAAGCAGGAGTAGGGTTTTACGCATCCGTGCGGCCCGAACCTGGGTAAATCTCTCTCGTGCACTGTCGTGTTCTTCGCTAGATTTGCTCTTCGTGCGACCGTCTCTCCCTGCCGAACGTAAAGGGGTCCTTCCCTGGGTCCCATGGGTGATCGCGGATTCGTCCCCGACAGGGTCTCTCCGACAGTGTTCCTCGGCTCACACCTAGCATCGGGTCGAACTCGGAGCCATTCATCTCATACACGTGGCATCTTAGATCTTGACACAAGGTGACATACATGGTGAAGGTCCACAGTAAAGGCGGCACAGGGCGGACGCGACCTCTCACTACGTCTTCCATTGAAGCGACGTGCTTCCTGAGGGCGGCAGGGCGCCGCCCGCTGCATGGCTAGCTGAACGCGCCTCCTCGCCGCATTCAAACACCTACATTAAACCCGCGTGGAATCTGAGAAACCTACACCCACGTGGAATCTGAGAAACCTACTCCGGCCACACGGCCATTCAGGAGCGGGACGCCCGCCAAGCTCCTCCTTTCACAATTTTCTCCACCATTTCAATGGGCATCCGACAAGCAGGACAAGCAGGCAGAGCAGGTCCCGAGGCAGCTCGCTGCTCCACCTCCCTTGCCTAGCCCGATGGAGCCAGTTGCTGCCATAAGCTAGTGCGTGGTTCTGCAACTGGCCACCCCAATCCTACCCAAGGAGGAGTGGCGAGTTGATCCACACCGGCACAGCGGGGAGCATGGTGGTACGGGCATCGTAGCTTCCATTGATGATGCCACATCGTACCGCACCTCCAGTGCCTACGACTGCGCCATCCACCATCGACACGCGCGTAGCCGTGCCATGCAGGCAGAGAAAGAAGCCAGCTGCGCGAATGTCGATGAGGATACGACCAGCACATCTGCACCCAACACCATCATCGAGGAGAAGTAAAACATGGGAGGCCACCACCACTTGTATCCCATGAAGGCCACCACCGAGGCGACGCCAGCGTAAACAACCGGTGTCTTGCACGATTCTTCTTCAGCACAGACCATCGTCAACCCCGCATGGGCTCCACAGAAGCAGAGTCACCCCCTTTCCCTCTGGTTGAAGCAACAATTGGGGGTTCCACTCTATCACACCCTTTGTTTTGTACCATGTCATTTGAATTACTAAAGCATAAAAAATTGATCCATCAAAAACTTTTGCCTTGGGTGGCTTTGTTGTTGACTTGAATTTTTGTTTGCTAATTTCAAGTGCTCATGAAAATCATATAATAGCTCTAACTCCTATACTTCCTCCTCTTGATCTAAAACTTTGCCCCATGATCATTCCATGTCTATAGGAAAGAATAGTATTTTCTTGCAAAAGTAATTTGGCCAAAAAGTATTTTCTAAATTAGGTTTTCCAAAACCCCATGAGTTAAGGCTTGAACTACAAGTACTTATTTTGGGCTGAGAAAAATCTTTCAAAAATTATATTTGAATCCTATTAGCCATAGGACTCCCTAAAACCACAAAAGTAATATTTTAAAAGTCATTTCCTATTTTATTTAAAGGTTTTTCCTTAAGGCCAGAAATGGTCTTTAATAGGTTAAAATTATTTTGATATTTCAAAAATATTTGAGAAAATTTAGGGAAGCTCAGTGGACATATATTTTCCATATATATGAGTTTCAACACATGTCGATGACCAAAATAATGGTCAAACCCCTCAAAAACCCTTTCTGGATATTTCAAGCTTTTGAAATATTTATAAAGGAAAGTTTCTCCATAAATTCCAAGAAAATTCTTCCTTGTCAAATTGACCTATTGGATGATCTTGCCAAGTCTCGTGACATGAAGAACAAGATAACCCCACCAAACCCTCTCAAAACCTCTCCTGTTCATTTCCAAGTTTCATCAACTTTGCACTGCCAAACATGTCCAAATGTGTTCAAACTCGGTACACATGCTCAAATGTCTTGGTAATTCATCTAGGCCAAGTGGTGCATCAAGGAGAACAAGATAGCATGATTAGGTCTAGCCAAAATTGTTTTTGCCCATTTCTAGGGTTTGAAACTTTTACATTGGCTAGTTTCTCCAAATGAGATGAAATTTGGACCACAGAGTCACATGATCATGGCCATCATCCCTACCAAGTGGCACAGCTAGGGGATGGGTGCAACTATCCCAAACCAAGAACAAACACCTTCTGGTAGAACTTAAAAATCCATATTTAGGCCCCTTCCAATAATCTTTTTGAGCTAAATTTTTTGCCACACCCTCTACTAATCCCCATCTACCTCTTGTAGGCTTCCCTGCCCCGACGAGAAATGATGAAGGGGGCTAGAGCCCCATTTTTCTTCTCTGGACAGTGGGTTTCTCTCTCGCCCATAGTCTCTCTCTCCCTCCTCGACTTTTTAGAGCATTCAAGGCTCTCTGCGACTTTTGCCCACACCTCCTGCAGCCTCCAGACACAAGTGTACACGCGAGGACACGGGAAAGCCATGAATGCCGGCCAAAGTCACGCTCTGGAGCGCCTGGCAGGGCATCCGACCATTGATGCCGCGTCCTCCGACCACCATGAGCCTCCCCCGTGCTCCAGTCGACGCGCCTCGGCGTCGGCAACACGCCAGCAGGCCGCCCACTTGCTCCCACGCCCTCCTCCCTTTCCTGCAGCTCACACCAGAGCACCGCCCTTCCCGACCAATCCGGGCATAGCATCTGTGGCCCGCGACGGCTCGTCTTGCTCTTCTCTCTCTCCCTGGCAGCCTAGACTAACCCCACGAACGCCCCTGAGCCCTCATTTCCCTCTCTAACGGCCACCGGAGCTGATCCCGCGGACACCTGTAGGCTGTGCCTAAGGTGGACCTCGGTCGGCCTACATAGGGCCTCCTCAAGCCCCTCTGTCCACTCCTTCTGCCCTCCACCACTCCAAATCGCCCCCTTGTGCCACTCACCCATCCACAGGGCCGCCCGAGCTTGAGATCGGGCTCGACCTCTGCCGCCTCGGGTCGCTGTTGATCTCTGGGTACAAGCCCACTCCGCCCCTATTTCCTTCTGATCTAGAGCCCCTGGGCCATCCTGACCATTTCCCCTCTCTTTCCTCTGTCGATTACAGCCGAAGGTGACCGGAACGACCACCTCTCGGAGCGTCGCCGCCCTGTTTCCTCGCCGCCGGTGAACCAGCCCACCCTGGCCACTCACTCCACCACCACCCGAAGGGTGACTCGACGCTGAGCTCAGCGGTGCCCTCAGCTGGCCACGCCGTGCCCGGAAACACCGCCGGTGAGCTCGCCATCCTCCCTAGCAAGAGGTTGACAACAATGGTCGTGGGGCCCGTCGGTCAACCTCACACCCTGACAGGGGGCCCCACCTGTCAGGTTTGAATCTCCATCGCGCGTGCGTCGGTTCGCCACATAAGTGGAGGCGTATTCCTCGAATACGCCTTCGACCTAGCTGCCCCCGCGCGGGCTGATTCCCTCTGGGCCTCCTGCACTGTGCCTGTTCTCACCCAGTTTGCACAGTGCCAATTTTCTTTTTCCTTTTTCTAGAAACTTGTAGAAATTCCACAGGATAATTTTTTTGTCCAAATGCAATAATTCCAACTCCTATATTCCTCTAAAATTACCACCTATTTAATGGTGTAACTTTCTTACATGTCCATCACACTATTTTGTACTGTTCAAATTTAAATACAAATTTGAACATGAATGTCAACCTTCAAAAATCCAAATCTTTGTTTTTATAGCTCCAACTCCAGAACCAAAAATATTGGCATTCCTGACATTCACCCTAGTATTTAATAAAAATGAGTTAACATTTTTATGGGCACTTTTTTTTCTGTTTTTGCTATTGCCTTATTTTTTCACTATTTATTGGGACGATTAGATCCCATATTTGACGAAGTTGCTGGAGAACAAGTTTAGGAAGGATTCGAAGACTTTGAAAACCAAGGCAAACAAGGCAAGCTACCCTTTGACCATGATGCACCTTCTTTTGTTCCTCGAATAAATTCCGTATGCATGTCGATGATGATAGTGGTGATGAGTTTGCTATGCATATCGCATTGATGCATGATCCGTTGACACTTGCATGATTCGTAGCTCTATTTTGTGCTTAGAGATACGATGGTGAACCATAGTTGTTGAAGCATGAACATGCATAAATTCCGTGAATATCACCTTGAGATAAATCTTTCGAAAGCCCCAATGGGTGCCACTAATGCCCTTGGGAGATGATGTTGAGCTAGGTCACTACTTGATGGAGAAGTAGTGTACCAAGGCAAGTTGAATGTGTAGTTTCTATAAATGGATTAGATTTAAGATTTGTCAATCGTCCGAACCGAACATGCACAACCACACTACCCTTATATGGGAAAGGGCATTATTAACTACCTAGTTCATGCTATCACAGATGCCCACATTACTAGTGACGGGAGTGGTGTGGTCACTCTCGGGACGGGGTCGTGCTTGGGTAGGCGTCCATGACTGTTTTTATAGGGCATCGGCCACACCGTTGGTACCTCCGTGCATGGTTATGTGATAAGTCTAGGAGCGAGGCTCTGGAGACAAAGATAAAAATTGAGAGAATGTGTGGCACGGGGGATGGTACCAATTGAGTGGATCCCGTGTTGGTAGCATCTAGGGAAAGGTAGTGATCGGGTGCTCACCCCGGGTACTTGAGGTGCCGCATGTCATGGCTGACATGGGAGTTCCCCAGATTTTGTGGGTAAAGTGTGCAACCTCTGCAGAATGTCAAATTATTCAAAAAGTCGTGTCCACGGTCAAGGACAGTTGGGTGCTGCTGCTTAGACTATGTCCATATGTTTCTGAAAAACAACATGGAATGGCACCATTGTTGTTGTGAATCATGAGGAAGGTCCTGATGAGCTTGAAATGGAGTTGTGGATAACACTCTCTCTTATGTTGATATTTGTAACCGCTTTTAGCATGTTGGAGACATATGCATGACCCCTAAAAAGGGTATTAATCATACTTGCATGAGGAGAACTAGCATTCCTAGATATACCAACTTAGAAATGAAACCATGCGTATTTGTTTGTTATCATTCATGGGTTGCTTGCGAGTACATTCAAATGTACTCATTGGCTTGTCCCTGGCTATTTACTTGGTCAGGCCTAGAAGAGCAGGAATATGAAGGAGTTCTTTGGTGACGAACATGCGAACTAGGACGCTTTCCCAGTCAGAATGCCTGTTGGGTTAAGGCATATGGCATGGGTCCAAGTTATCGTAAAAGATTTCCGCTGCTTTGTTTTATCTGCTGTTTAGCCCAGAGGCTCTATCTATGTAAGACTTGACCATAATGGTCCTATTTGTGTAAGATGCTATGTAATGGATGTAAACTCTTGATATTCAATATGTTGTGTATGGTGAGCATTGATCCTTGGGATCACTGTGCACGTGCATTCTATGCCTTCCACGGTATATGTCGGGGTCCCCTCAGAGCTGGTATCAGAGCCATCCTGACTGTTGGAAGCATTAGTTAGCATGGGCGTTAGCTAAAGTGATACCATTCCCAAAACTATCTATACATCCTTCCTTTCTGATATATACTAAAACCAGAGATTATATTTCCCCTATTGACCTCTCCCATTCCACTTTTCTAGATGGCCGTCCTGCCCGAGGACTTCCTGACCACCGGATTTCCCGTTCTTCTCGAGGATAGCCTCAATAAGTGCCAGTTTCACCGAGCCCCCACTTTCGCCTACCATGAGCACTGGATCAACGACACTAAGACAGAGTACCTTGTGGAGGTTGTCGTGAGGGCTACGACTCCCCGACAAGTTGGTTCTTTGAGGGGCCCCAGATGGCGACACTGCTCCTCGCCGTTGAGACTGCTGCATGATGACCAACAAGTATAGGGGATCTATCGTAGTCCTTTCGATAAGTAAGAGTGTCGAACCCAACAAGGAGCAGAAGGAAATGACAAGCAGTTTTCAGCAAGGTATTTTCTGCTGGAACTGAAATTGTCGGTAATAGATAGTTTGATAGCAAGGTAATTTGTAACAAGCAAGTAATAGTAATGGTAACAAAAGTGCTGCAAGGTAGCCCAAGCAAAGGACAGTCCGAAACGATCTCTTATAATAAGCAAAGCGTTCTTGAGGACACACGGGAATTTCATCTAGTCACTTTCATCATGTTTGTTTGATTCTCGTTCCCTACTTTGATAATTTATATGTGGGTGGACCAGTGCTTGGGTGCTGTTCTTACTTGAACAAGCCTTACACTTATGATTAACCCCTCTCGCAAGCATCCGCAACTATGAAAGAACAATTAAGATAAAATCTAACCATAGCATTAAACATATGGATCATCATAAGCCCCTTACGGAATAATGCATAAACTAGGGTTTAAGCTTCTGTCACTCTAGCAACCAATCATCCAATAACTACTCCACAATGCATTCCCTTCGGCCCAAAGATGGTTAAGTGTCATTTAGTCGATGTTCACATAACATCACTAAGGGAATCAACAACATACATATCATCGAAATATTGAACGAATACCAAATTCACATGATTACTTATGACAAGACTTCTCCCATGTCCTCAAGAACAAAAGCAACTACTGACAAATAATAATCATGCTCAAGATTAGAGGGGTATTGAATAGCATAATAGATCCCAAGATATGATCTTCCACCAAATAAACCAACTAGCATCAACTACAAAATGTAATCAACACTACTAGCAACCCATAGGTACAAATCTGAGGTTTTGATACAAGATTGAATACAAGAGATAAACTAGGGTTTTAGATGAGATGGTGCTGGTGAAGATGTTGATGAAGATTGGCCCTCCCATGATGAGAGGGTTGTTGGTGATGACGATGGCTTCAATTTCCCCCTCTCATAGGGAAGTATCCCTAGCAGAATTGCTCCACCGGAGAGAAAAAGTGCTAGTGCCCAAGTTCCGCCTCGACACGGTGGCACTCCATCCCGAAAGTCCTCTCCTTATTTTTTGTAGGGAAAATGGGCTTATATACCAGAAGATGGGCACCGAAGGCTAGCCAGGGGCCCCATTACCAACCAGGGCGTGCTAGTGGGGGGGGGGGGTAGGCGCGCCCTGGTGCCTAGTGGGCACCTGGGTGGCCCCCTCTGGTATTTCTTTTCTCCAATAATTTTTATATATTCCATAATAAATCTCTATGAAATTTCAGCTCATTTGGATATGTGCAGAATAGGTATCTTTAACGTAGCATTTTCAGGTCTAGTATTCTAGCTGCCAGCAATCTCCCTCTTCATGTAAACCTTGCATATTAAGAGATAAAAGGCATTAGAATTGCTCCACAAAGTGTTATAATGATTAAAAACACTATAAATAACAGTAAGAAAACATGATGCCAAATGGACGTATCAACTCCCCCAAGCTTAGACCTCGCTTGCCCTCAAACGAAAGCCGATATCGATAATCATGTCCACATGTTTAGAGAGAGAGAGAGGTGTCGATAAAAACAAAATATGGACATAGTAGCATCATGAACATTATTATAACAGAAATATTTATCATCATAAAACTTCTCATGAACAAGTAACAATTCATCACAACATCGAAGTATAAGGCATAAACTTTCTTAAAAACTAACAAACTATGTTCTCAATCAACTATGCAATCGCAATTCATCATATTTTCAGGAAGGGTCTCATGTTGGAGATTTTTAGCAAGTCCACATACTCAACCATCATTTAGTCTTATATGATTGCTAACACTCACACCATACATATGGACCAAAAAGTTTCAGCCAGACACATAGAAAGATAGGGGCTTCTAATTTCGCCTCCCAACCTATTCACCTCAAGGGTGATGTCAACAACAATAACTCATGATCGCTGATATCTAGCTGGATATATGTGCCTAGATCTTTCCCCACCACATGATGCTTGGAAAAGAGAAAAATAAAAAGGAATAAAGAAGAACACTATTGACTCTTGCTTGAAAAGTAAATGCATAAAATTAAAATATAGGCCCTTCGCAGAGGGAAGCAGAGGTTGTCATGTGCATTTTGTTTTTGGATGCACAAGCTCTTAATGCAAAGGAACGTCACATTATATTGCCACTTACGATAGAAACCTTTATTATGTAATCCGTCGCTTTTATTATTTTTGCCATACAAGTTTGTACAACGCTTATTTTACCTTACAATAAATGATCAAACATATTTAGAAGCAATTTTTATTGCTTTATGCAATGATGACAACCTACTTGAAGGATCTTATTCAATCCATAGGTAGGTATAGTGGACGCTCATAACATGAAATTGGATTTAAGGTTTTTGGATGCACAAGTAGTATCTCTACTTGGTGCGGATTTTTGGCTAGCAAAGATGTTGGGCAAGCACCACATGTCTGAGGATCTATGACAATATAACTTCTATGTGAATATGAACAAACATAAATCATTATGTTGTCTTCCGTGTCCAACGTCAACGATTTGGCATAAAATACTTAATGGGGGTTCACAATCATAAAAGATGTCCAAGATAGTATATTTGCATGTGAATCTTCTCTTTCCTTATTAATTTTTGACCAATGTTGTGTTTGTCAACTTCCAAAAAAATTACCACTTACACTCTTCCTTATGTAATGTCATTACTTTCCATAAGATTAGCATATGATCTTTTTCATTATTTTCATTATTTTGATTGAAACATAAAAGTAAAGAAGCAAAAACTCAAACTAATCTTTATTATAGAACTCTCACTCGATTACATAGATAGATAGATCACGAAACTAGCACTCAAAATTAGATCATACTAAATGTTTATTCAACTAAATCACGAAATAGCTAATGATCGAACTAAAAATAGGCAAAGATAATAAAAGTGATGGTGATACGATACCGGGGCACCTCCCCCAAGCTTGGCACAAACCAAGGGGAGTGCCAATACCCATGTACTCAAGCTTCCTTATTAAGTGATGGTGGTACTGGTGAAGTAGTGGTAGTCTTTTTCTCCAGCTTACATTTGAGGATGAAATTTTCCTCCCTCGAATCATCGACTTCTTGCTCAAGCTTCAATACCCTTTTACATAATGCCTCCTCGCTTTCCTGCAGAAAACGGGATGGGACAAATTGGGGCTTAGATCCATTAACTTTGTTTGGAAGACTCGACTTCTTGAATTCCTCGTGCATATCCCCAGGTTGAGCTAGAGGGTCTTCGTCTTCTTCTAAGCTAGCATCCTTCGTCTCCTTCAGATCCTCATCTTCTTCTTCCTCCGTGGACCAACCATAAGGATCCACCTCTCCATAGATCCTTGGGTTTACGATATAGTGGGAAACATATCTCTCTCCATCTGAGTCTTGGGATGACATGCTTTCAGATCTATCAGAAAAACAGCACGAAACAAGAACAGAGGATATTTCTGCGATACGGTGGTCAAAATGCCGGGAGTATATATAAAGAATATTTATCTTGCGAAACAAGTATTCCAGAAGAAAACGGAGCCGGGAAGGCTAACCCGGGGCCCACTACCCACCAGGGCGCGCCAGGAGGGCAGGCGCGCCCTGGTGCCTAGTGGGCACCTGGGTGGCCCCTTCCGGTGTTTCTTATTTTTGTATTTTTTTTTTCTAATATTCCAAAACTGACAAAAAATATTTTTATGGAATTTTTGGAGTCGGTTTACTTACCGTATCATGTACCTCTTCCTTTGCATGGTTCTGGAGTAGGTCTCTTTTATGTATTTCTTCGGTGTCATAGTTTGAATAATGTTATTTTCAACTTTAATAGGCATACCTAAGATATAATGTTTAATTCTCTGGCCATTTACCACCTTCAGATTAGTGCCTTCGGCATTACTGATCTTAATAGCTCCAGAGCGATAAGATTCTTCAATGATATATGGTCCTTCCCATTTAGAGAGAAGTTTTCCTGCAAGAAATCTAAAACAAGAATTGTACAATAGAATATACTCACCTACTTTGAATTCCCACTTTTGGATTCTTTTTTCATGCCATATTTTAAATTTTTCTTTAAACAATTTGGAATTTTCATAAGCTTGGGTTCTCCATTCATCAAACGAGCTCATATCAAATAACCTTTGTTCTCCGGCAAGTTTGAAATCATAATTGAGTTCTTTAATTGCCCAATATGCTTTATTTTCTAACTCAAGAGGTAAACGACATGGTTTTCCATAAACCATTTTGTATGGAGACATACCCATAGGATTTTTATAAGCAGTTCTATAAGCCCATAATGCATAATCTAATATCTTAGACCAATTCTTCCTAGATCTATTGATGGTCTTTTGCAAAATTAACTTTATTTCTCTATTCCTCAATTCAACTTGGCCACTAGACCGAGGGTGATAGGGAGATGCAATTCTATGGTTGACATCATATTTAGCAAGCAGTTTACGGAATGCAACATGAATAAAATGTGAACCACCATCAGTCATTAAATATCTAGGGACTCCGAACCTCGCGAAAATAACTTCCTTAAGCATTTTAATAGAAGTGTTGTGATCAGAACTACTAGTTGGGATAGCTTCTACCCACTTAGTAACATAATCAACAGCAACCAAAATATGTGTATACCCATTAGAGGAAGGAAAAGGCCCCATATAATCAAATCCCCAAACATCAAATGGTTCAATAACAAGTGAATAATTCATAGGCATTTCCTGAGTCTACCAATATTACCAATTATTTGACATTCATCACAAGATACGACAAACTTATGAGCATCCTTGAAAAGAGTAGGCCAATAAAAACCAGATTGTAATACCGTGTGTGCAGTTCTGTCTCCCGCATGGTGTCCTCCATAAGCCTCGGTGTGACACTTCTGAAGGATTTTTTCCTATTCATGCTCAGGTATACAACACCTAATAATACCATCTACTACTTCTTTATAAAGCTGTGGGGAATCCCAAAAGTAATGTCTTAAATCAAAGAAAAACTTTTCCTTTTGTTGGTATGCGAAACTAGGTGGTATAAATTTAGCAACAATATAATTAGCATAGTCTGCATACCAAGGAGTATTGTGAGAAGCATTTATGACAGCTAGTTGTTCATTAGGGAAACTATCATCAATAGGTAATGGGTCATCAAGGATATTTTTTAACCTAGGCAAGTTATGAGCTACGGGATTCTCAGCTCCCTTCCTATCAATAATATGCAAATCAAATTCTTGTAGCAAAAGAACCCACCTAATGAGTCTAGGTTTAGCACCTTCTTTTCCATAAGGTATTTAATAGCAGCATGATCAGTGTGAACAATTACTTTAGAATCAACAATGTAGGATCTGAATTTATCACAAGCAAATACAAATGCTAGAAATTCTTGCTCAGTAGTAGCATAATTTATTTGGGCACTGTCTAGAGTTTTACTAGCATAATGGACAACATTTAATTTTTTATCCAGTCTTTGTCCTAAAATAGCACCAACAACATAATCACTAGCATCACACATAATTTCAAAAGGCAGGTTCCAATCAGGTGGTTGAACAATGGGTGCAGAGGTCAAGGCTTTCTTAAGTGTTTCAAAGGCTTCTACACAATAATCATAAAAAAAATGGAACATCTTTTTGCAAGAGATTAGTAAGAGGCCTAGAAATTTTAGAGAAGTCTTTAATGAACCTCCTATAGAAACCAGCATGACCAAGGAAACTTTGTATACCTTTGATATCTTTAGGACATGGAATTTTCTCAATTGCATCAACTTTAGCTTTGTCTACTTCAATACCTCATTCAGAAATTTTATGCCCCAAGACAATACCTTCATTTACCATGAAGTGGCACTTCTCCTAATTCAAGACTAGATTAGTTTGTTCACATCTCTGCAAAACTCGATCAAGGTTGTTTAAGCAATCATCAAAAGAAGTTTCGGAAAAGAAAAAATCATCCATAAAAACCTCAACAATCTTTTCACAAAAGTTAGACAATATAGTATTCATACATCTTTGAAAGGTAGTAGGTGCATTGCATAAACCAAAATGCATACATCTATAAGCATAAGTTCCAAAAGTGCAAGTAAAAGTGCTTTTCTCTTGATCAGATTGTGATACAGGTATTTGTGAGAAACCAAAATGTCCATCAAGGAAGCAAAAGTGTGTGTGCTTAGATAGTCTTTCTAACATTTGATCAATAAAAGGTAAGGGGTAATGATCTTTTCTGGTAGCTTTGTTTAATTTTCTAAAATCAATAACCATCCTATAACCAGTTACAATCCTTTGTGGAATAAGTTCATTTTTATCATTAGGAACAATAGTAATGCCTCCTTTCTTAGGGACACAATGAACAGGACTTACCCATCTACTATCGGCTATAGGATAAATTATACATGTTTCCAGAAGCTTTAATATTTCCGTTCTTACCACTTCTTTCATCATAGGATTTAATCGTTGTTGATTATCAGCAACTGGCTTAGCATCAGGTTCCATATTAATCTTGTGCTGACATAAAGTGGGACTAATGCCCTTAAGATCATCAAGAGTTTATCCAATAGCAGCACAGTGGTTCCTCAGAGTTTTAAGTAATCTCTTTTCTTCATGCTCTGAAAGGTTAGCACTAATAATACCAGGATATATCTTCTTTTCATCAAGATAAGCATATTTCGGTGTATCAGGCAATTTTTTTAATTCAAACACAGGATCACCTTTAGGTGGAGGAGGACCTCATAGAGTTTCAATAGGCAAATTGTGTTTAAGAATAGGGGTTGATCAAAGAACATCTTATCTATCTCATTTCTTTCATGCAAATGCATATCATTTTCATGATCCAACAAATATTGTTCTAACGGATCAGTAGGAGGTACAACAATAGAAGCAAGACCAATCATTTCATCCTTACTGGCAATTCTTTATCATGAGGTTGTCTACGAAACTTAGAGAAATTAAACTCATGAGATACATCACCAAAATTAACACTGACAGGTTCTTTAGTGCAATCAATCTTAGCATTAAGAGTGTTCAAGAAAGGTCTACCAAATAATATGTGGAAAAATCATCTTGTGGAGAACCAAGAACTAGAAAATTAGTAAGCTATTTTATTTTCCCACACAAGACTTCAACATCTCTAACAATCCCAAGCGGTGAAATAGTATCTCTATTAGCAAGCTTAATAGTAACATCTATATCTTCTATATCAGCAGGCGCAATATCATTCATAATTTCTTGATATAAGGTAAACGGGATATCACCCACACTAGCACAAAAATCACATAAGCCATGATAACAATGATCTCCTACTTTAAACAAGACAACAGGCATGCCAACAACAGGCTTATTCTTGTCTTTTTCATCGGGTTTAGCAATTCTAGTGGCTTCATCACAGAAATAAATAGCATGCACATCAATATTATCGGCCAATAGATCTTTAACCATAGCAATATTAGGTTCAACTTTAATTTGTTCAGAGGATCTAGGTGCTCTAATATTACTTTGAAACTTTAGCGCATTCCTTTATCCTAAGAGGGGAAGGTGGTTTTTCAATGTAAGCAGTAGGCCCAACTGGGTTAACATTATAAATGGTAGTTTCATATTTAACTATAATAGGCTCCTCAATCTTTTCTTTAACAGGGGGATGATATTTAAACCATTTCCCCTTAGGGAGATTAATATGAGTAGCAAATGATTCACAAAAAGAGGCTACTATCTCAGACTCAAGTCCATATTTAGTGCTAAACATGTGAAAAGCATCGGTATCCATAAAAGATTTAACACAATCAAACAATCAAACCTAAGTGTTATACCTGACTCATTACCTTTGTCCAGTTCCCAATCTTCAGAGTTGCGTTTAATTCTTTCTAGAAGATCTCGTCTGAATTCAATAGTTTTATTCATAAAAGAGCTAGTCGAAGAAGAATCGAGCATGCTTTGATCATCATGAGAAAGACGAGCATAAAAATTATGTAAGATAATTTAGTTTGAGAGCTCATGATTGGGGCATGTATACATCATATACTTAAGCGTCCCCCAAGCTTGAGAGATACTTTCTCCTTCACGAGGCCAAAAATTATATATATAATTCCGACGACTATGAACTAGATGCATAAGATAAAACTTTTGATGCAATTCCAATTTCCATCGATTCCAGTCGCCAGATGACTGCTGGACCACCAAGTCCGAGTCGCCGTAACACAAAATCCGGCGGATGCCAATCTCCTTGGCTAGCCAGAGTCCGTGTATGAGCGCCTCATACTCGGCCACGTTATTGGAGGCGGTAAAGTGAATCTGCAGCGTGTACTTGAGCTTGTTGCATTTGGGAGAGGTAAGGACGATGCCGGCTCCCAAACCAGTGCACATCTTCGAGCCGTCAAAGTGCATTCGCCAATGAGTGAAATCCGGCGCCGGCGGCAAGTACTGGGTCTCGGCCCAGTCGACTAGGAAGTTGTCCAGCGCTTGGGACTTGACGGCGGTGCGGGGCTGGTAGAGGATGGTGTGTGGAGCCAGCTCAATGGCCCACTTCACCACCCGGCCTGATGCATCTCTGTTGCCTATGATCTCAGCAAGGGGCGCGGTGCAGATGACCGTGATGGTGTGCTCCTGGAAATACTGCTTCAGCTTCTTGGCGGCAAAGTACACGTCGTAGCACATCTTCTGGTAGTGGGGGTAGTTCTGCTTGGAGGCGGACAGCACCTCACTCAGATAGTATACTGGCCTCTGGACCGGCTGGGCCTTGCCGTCTTCTGGGCGCTTGACCACGATCACGGTGCTGACCACCCGGCTTGTGGCGGCGATGTAGAGGAACATGGGTTCTTTAGCAGTCGGAGCGGCCAAAACAGGCGGCGTGGACAGCATCCGCTTGAGCTGGAGGAAAGCCTCATCCGCCTGGTCATTCCATTCAAAGCAGGTGGTCTTCTTCATCAGCTGGTACAGTGAGAGGGCCTTCTCGCACAGCCGACTGATGAACCCGCTGAGTGATGCCAAGCACCCGGTGAACTTCTGGACGTCCCGCAGCCGGGTTGGCCTTTGCATCCGCTCGATGGCCTTGATCTTCATGGGGTTGCACTCGATCCCGCGCTCAGAGACAAGGAAGCCAAGGAGCTGGCCGGCTGGTACTCCGAAGACGCATTTCTCCGGGTTGAGCTTGATCTGAAAGCGGCGCAGGTTGTCAAATGTCTCCTTGAGGTCTTCCAGAAGGGTGCCGCGCTTCTCCGTCTTCACCACAATATCGTCTACATAGACATGGGCATTTCTGCCGAGTTGCTTGAGGAGGCACTTCTGCATGCAACGCTGGAACATGGCGCCGGCATTTCTCAAGCCGTCATGGTCAGGTAATAGAAGGCTCCGAATGGTGTGATGAAGGTGGTCTTCAGCCGATTGGCCGAGTTCAACTTGATCTGGTGGTAGCCGGAGTAGGCGTCCAGGAAAGACAGCAACTCGCATCCGGCTGTGGAGTCGATCACTTGATCTATCCGGGGCAAGGCAAAAGGATCCTTGGGGCAGGCTTTGTTGAGGCTACTGTAGTCGATACACATGCGCCACTTGTTGTTCTTTTTCAAAACAAGGACTGGGTTGGCAAGCCAGTCCGGGTAGAATACTTCCATGATGAAGCTGGCTGCCAGAAGCCGGGCGATCTCTTCACCAACAATCCCTCTCTTCTCTTCTGACAGGCGGCGGAGGGGTTGCTTGACCGGTTTAGCATCCGGTCTCACATGTAGCTTGTGCTCGGCGAAATCCGTCGGAACACCCGGCATGTCTCTGGGAGACCATGCGAAGATGTCCCGATTCTCACGGAGAAAATCGACGAGCTCGCTTTCCTATTTGCTGTCGAGGTTTGACCCCACGACAGCAAATCTCTCCGGGTGCGCCGGATCCAAGGCAATCTTCTTGGTTTCCTTGGCTGGCTGGAAGGAGTCCTGGGTGTCCGCGTCCTGGGGGTCGGATGGCATGTTCGGCTGCTTGCTGGCCATGGCCACCACCCGGGCAAGGAGGCGCTTCTCTTCGGCGATGACAAGGGACTCAGCCAGCTGGCTGCTGGCGGTGGCACATGAGAGCGACTTCTGGTAGTCGTCGGCGATGGTGATGATGCCCTTGGGGCCCGGCATCTTCATCTTCAGGTAGGCGTAATGCAGCACCGCCATGAACTTGGCCAGGGCGGGCCGGCCCAAGAGCGCGTGGTAGGGGCTGTCCAAGTTGACCACCTCGAACCAGATTGGCTCGCGGCGAAAGTGTGTCTTGTCGCCGAACAAGACATCAATCTTGATCTTGCCGATCGGAGAGCAGGAAAGCCCAGGGACTATGCCATGGAACACGGTTCGGCTGGCCAGGAGTTGCTTTTCCTTGATGCCCAGCTTCTCCATGGTGTCACGGTACAGGATGTTGATGTTGCTGCCGCCGTCTATCAGGATCCAGGAGAAGCGGCAAGCCCGCCTCTCTGTTGAGAAGGTGGAGTCCAGCACCATCGCATAAGCACCCGCCGAGGGCATCTCGGCCGGGTGGTCTTCACGGCTCCAACTGATGGGCTTCTCGGACCAGTGCATGAATGGGGAGACCTCTGAAGCGACAGCGTTGACCTCATGGTGCTGCTGCCACCGACTGTGCTTATCGTCGGCTTGGCTGGTGAAGACGACGTTTGTGGCATTGGGCTCGGGGAACTCATCTTGGAGCATGCCGACTGGGCGGGCCGCCGGCTGCTGAGGAGGCGGAACCGGTGGGCCAGTAGGCGGCAGGCCTTCGCCCTTGGCAATTCAGGTGAGCCAGTGGCATTTTCGAGTGGTGTGGTTGGACGGCTTTGCGCCGCTGTGGAACTTGCACAGGGCGTCGAGTGCCTGCTCGAAGGAGAAGGCGGGCAACCAAGCGGCCTTGCCGCCCTTCTGACGCTTGGGGCCGGACTGCCCTTCCGGCTGCTGGTCTTCGACTGCTGCCACTTGCCGGCTGTTGGAAGCCGGCTGCTGGGCCTTGCGTTTGTTGTCGTTTGGATGTTGGCGCCGGTTGGTGTTACCAGCCGGCGTGTGAGGAGCCGGCGGGTGCACCTTCCCGGATGCGTCCACTCGAATCTCTGACTTCATGGAGGAGTCGGCGGTGGTGTACTTGTCGGCCACGACCAGGAGCTCGTCCAGTGTAGCCGGCTCGTCGCACAAGAGCTTGTGCTTGAGCAAGGTGCCCTCTCTGCACCCGGTGGTGAAGTACTCGATGGCCTGCAACTCGTGCACCCCTTCGCAAGAGTTGCGCAACTCGGCCCAGCGCGTCAGGTAGTCACGTGTGGACTCGGTTGGGCCCTGAACACACATGGAGAGTTGGCGCGGCTTGGGGGCCGCTTGTAGGTGCTGGTGAAGTTGCGGATGAAGACATCGGCGAAGTCAAGCCAGTTGTTGACGCTGTACGGCCTGAGGCTGTTCAGCCATGTCCGGGCCGTGCCCTGGAGCATGAGCAAAACGTACTTCACGGCAACGCGCTTGTTGCCGTTTGCTATGCTGACGGCCGTGGAGTAGTCGACCAGCCAGTCCTCCGGCTTCACGGAGCCATTGTACTTGGGAGTATCTCGGGGAAGCAAGAACCCATTGGGGAAGGGCTCGTCACAAATGCGGGGGCCAAAGCAGGCCGGGCCAATCGCATCTTCTTCCTCTACGGCCAGGGACCGGGCAAGCCGCTCGATCTGATGGCGCGCGTCGTTCTCTCCGACTCCTTCACGGGGGCCAAGCCGGCCTCCAAGAGTCGGGTGGTCCACAGGCGGCGGAGAGGCCAGCCTCTCCCTACGAGGAGGAGGCAGACGCTCATCCCGTTGGTGCTCCACTCGTGGGCGGCCATCATGGCTGCGCACAACCGTAAGGCGAGTGCGCCGGCTGCGGCTAGTAGCCGGCTCCGGTTATTGCTGACCGCGGTCCCCGCCTGCTGGGGACCGGGAGGTCGCTCCATGCTCACGGGAGGGGGGGGGAGATGGTCCTCGGCTTGCTTGCCGGCCGTCATCGCGCGATGCCGCGCGTCTTGTTGCGTGGTCGCAGCGTCAAGGAGCTCCTGGATGCGTGCCATCTGGCTGCGACGCTCGTCGCCCTCCAGGTCATCCAGCTCGTCTGCCACCGCCTGGGCAGCGCGCAGGTTCTCCATGGGACTGGCGTAGACTGGGCGTCCGACTCCCGGCATGCTGGCTATGGCCGCGCCGCGTTGCCGAACGGCACCGGCTCAGCTGGGTTCGCCAGCAGCCGGCGTGCCGCTTGCTATGCGGTCGATCTCGCGCTGGCAGGCCTCAGCGCGGCGCCTCATGGCCGCCATCTTGTTGGCACTTTCAAGGAGCGAGACACGGAATGCCTCCAGTGTCGCCCCATCGGCGTTAACAGCCACTGGGGTGGCCAAGCCCTGCATGGCCGCTCGCAGCGGGTCCTGGGCAGCCCCAGCGGAATCGTCGCGATGGCCAGTGACCAGCACCTCTGCGATGGTGCTGGCATCGGTGATGCTGGCGATAAGAGGGAGCGGATCATCGATGACCACCACATCGGTGGGGAATTCATTGGTGGAGGCCATGTCGGAGTCGATGAGCATCACGACGGGCTCGATGGAGGGGTCGATGGAGCCGACGGACTCCGCGTCGGAGGCCGGCTCGTTGGTGATGCCGATCTTGCCGAAGAGGTCGATGAGGCAGCTCACAGGGGACGCCGCTCCTGCGCCAGGAGCGGGCTCGTCGGAGAGGCTGGCCTTGCCGAGGAAGTCGGCAAGGCAGCTCGTGGGGCAGGCCGCCACCGCGCCAAGCGGCGCGCTGATGCATGCGCCAACGGGCGCGCCGGGCTGGCTGATCAGGCCAGGCGCGACGTGCTCGTCGGAGCGGAAGAGGGTTCCCGTCCAGAACATGTTTTTGGCTAACGGTGCGCTTAGCCCCACGGTGGGCGCCAAATGTCGGGGTAATCTCGCGACATATGCCAAGGGGTGGCTTATCATGGATGGGGGCAGGAGTACGTCGTCGGGCCCTGGAAAAGGGAGTGAGCGAGATCTCGAACGAACATGAGTCTTACCCAGGTTCGGGGCTCTCCGAGGAGATAACACCCCTAGTCCTGCTCTGCGGGGTCTCCGCATGATGACTATGATCAATCTCGTAGCTACAAGCTTGCTCCTTGAGCTGTTTGCTAGAGGAAGGAGGAGGGCAAGGCTAGCCCAGGTGCTTCTCTAGCTATGTGTGTGTGTAACGGCGTGGGAGATGAGCTGAACCCTTTGCATGGGCGAACCTGGGGGGTTTATATAGGCCTAACCCCCAGGGGTACAATGGTAACTGGGCCGGGTGTAGGACCCGGATGTCAGCGTCTATGGGAGCCGGGTTCTCCGCCGACTGCTGGGGCCCGCCGCTTGGTGGGTCCCGCCGGCTGCTGAGGATTCGGCCGACAAGAGGGGCCCGCCGCTTGCGGGCCACGCTGATTGCCTTTTGCTGTAGTCTTGCCCTTGATGACGAGGGCCTCGTCAGGGGAGGCATGGCTACAGTCCGCCGCCTGGCGGGCGTTCACTGTAACCACACCCCGTCTCGTCGAAGTGACGGTGCGTTGACTCCTAGTGGTGGGAGAGGCCGGCTGCTGGAGGCCGGTCTGTAACTGAGGCCGCCTTCTGGAGGTGCGCCGTCTTCCGTTTGCTCACGGATAGGTAGGGTCCGCCGCCTGCAGGCCGTACCGACCGCCTGTCGTGGGAGCATAGTCCTACTGACGGGGGCTCCATCACGGGCCGCGTGGCTACAGTGCCGCGCCTGGCAGAGGGGTGTCCGCTTGGTCAGCCCGCCCTATAGCCACGCCCTGCTTGGATTTGGGGGTACGGGTGGCCCTGTAGCCACGCCCCATCTTATCGTATTGAATGGGCGCAAACTCCGAGGGGAGGAGGGGCCATTTGCTAGGACCCGGCCTCCCCCGAAGCCGCCTGCTGAGGGTACACCGCCATCTGGGAGTCGGCCCCTTGGGCCAGCCGGCCCAAGGGAGCCGGCCACACGTTCAGGAGGCGCAAGGGGCTTGGCTTGCCCTGTTGTCTTGAAATGCTATGGGGTGCTGGTGAGGCTACCCGTGGTCAATCCCTCCGACAGCATCCCTTGAAATGACTGGCGATAATTGTAACAGCATGTCTGTAAGCCGCTATGAGGGGGTCTTTAGAATCCCAAGTCCCAGAGACCTGTTGAGAAACCAAATCTTAGTTACCCAAACACCTGACCCGGCTGAGGATCATCACCTTAGCCACATGGAGCCCATGAAGCAAAGCCTCATATCGGCTTCATTGTTACTATAGGGAAACATAAGTCTCAAAACATAGCAAAATTTATCAAATCACGGTGAAGTTAAGACAACTCCAGCCCCCGAGCCTTCCAATTGCATAGAGCCATCAAAGTGTATTGTCCAGTATTGTCTGGCCTTTCTTCGTGAACTTGGAATTCAGTCCAGTCGTTGATGAAATCCACCAAAGCCTGAGATTTGATGGCTGTTCGAGGCACATACTTTAGATGATGCGGACCAAGTTCAATAGCCCACTTGGCAACCCGGCCTGTAGCCTCCCTATTTTGTATGATATCTCCCAGAGGTGTTGAACTGACCATAGTGATAGGATGCTGCTGAAAGTAGTGCTTCAACTTGCGACTAGCCATAAAGACACCGAAAACTAGCTTCTGCCAACGTGGATATCGATGCTTTGACTCGGTCAGAACCTTGCTGACATAATAAACTAGCCTTTGGACTGGATATTCCTTGCATTCTACAACAGCTGCCACACTTACCGCTTTTTTATTAGTGGCAATGTATAAAAGCATCGGCTCCTTTTCCCGAGGAGCAGCAAGGATAGGCGGCTCGGACAACTACTTCTTAAGGACTCAAAAGCTTTATCTGCTGCATCAGCCCAAGTGAAGTCGTCTGCCTTCTTCAAGAGCTGATACAGAGGGATGGCTGAGGGAGTCCTGGATTAAGGGGTCCTCTGTAACACCCCCAGTGGTTAGCCACAGTAATTCCATTTTGATAATGCCAAGTCAGCATGATTAACAGTGCGTGATCATCATTAGCATTATATTGCATTTCAACTCCTAAGTCAAAATTCAAATTTAAATGAAAGTGAAAAATAAAAGTTGTGCAACATAGAAACTAAAATGTTCAGTAAATAACAAATATTCCAGAGACAATTCTAAAATTGAACCCAACATTTTTGGAGCTGGGTAATTAGCTTGAACATCCTCAAATAGTGGCTGGAAAACAATATTTAATGACCTATAAATAAATATGAAATGATAAATACCCCAAACTAATTTTTGGAGTTAGGGTATAATGCACTGCTAATTTTGGGCTAGGTCACTTGTTTAGTAAAAATCATTTTGGGGCCTAATTATTTGCAAACAGGAAAAACAGAAAATGAATAAAGAAAAAGACAGAAGAAATTAAAAAAATATTATAAAAAATATATAAAAAAAAAGCCCTTCCCCCCCCCCCCGGACCAACTGGGCCGTGGCCCAGCTGGACCCCAGGCCGGCCCAGCTGCCTCCCCACCCCTGCCCTAACCCCACCCCGGTAACCCTAGCCCACTACCCCACCACTCGCACCCCCACCCATGATCCCCTTTCCCCCATCCCGAGCAGGATCGAGATCGGGCCAACGCCCGGTCGCCGCCGCCCAAGTCCCGCCGTCACTCCCCGGTCGCCGCCGACCTTCCCGTCGCCCGGATCGTCATCGCCCCATTCTCACCTCCTCCCGACTGGCGCCCAGCGCTCGGCGCCCCCCCACCCCGTCGCCGCTCGACGCCGCCGCCACCGGATCGCCCTCGCTGTCGTTCGCCGGGTCACCCGCTACCTCGCCGGCGTCGCCTCCCCACCGTTCTGCGTCGTCCTCATCCCCTCCTCGACACCTGCTGCCTAGTCCCTACCCCGTACGGTGAGGCCCTCGGCCTCCTCTGCTCCTGCTCGCTGCTGCCGCCCGCCTGCTCGCTCGGCCGCCCCGTCGTCTACCCGCTCACTTGGTCACGCCCGCCCTCAACCAGCGACGCCCGTGCGCGCGCCCCACCACGGCCGGCCGGGCCGCCGCTGCCTGTCGTGGCCTACACCGCCCGCGGTGGCCCCGAGCGCCGCTGCGTCCACCTCTGCTTGCCATGGCCTTTCCCCTTCACCCCGCGCCCTCCTGGCTTCGCCGCGCCTCGCCTCCGCCCTCTCCTCCTCCCGCGGCAGCGCCACCGCGCCCGCCCGCGCGCCACTGGCCGCGCCGGCTTGCCCCGCCGTCGGTGCCCTGCTCGGGTGCGCCCGCACCCGATGCCTGCGCCCAGCGCCCGTTCCTGGCGCCCGCTAAGGCCCCCAGGCCTATGACAGCACGGGCCCACGCCCTTAAACGATTTAAAAAAAAAAATAGAAAATAAAAATAGTTAATAAAATAAATAATTAGTTAATTAATTAGTAAATTAATTAAGTTAATTAATCCTGTTTAATTAGTCTAATTAATTAGTTAGTTTAATTAATCAGTAATTAATTAGCTAAACCCTAATTAAACCTAACAGAGTATGACAGGTGGGACCCACTGGTCCTGACGTCATGCTGACGTCATGCTGACATCAGCAGACACTGTTTCGGATAATGTTGAAATTAAATAAATAAAATAATTCCAGAAATTAATAAAAACTTTAGAAAATCATATCTTTTAATCCGTAGCTCAGATCGAAAAACTTTGTACATGAAAGTTGCTCAGAACGACGAGACGAATCCGAACACGCGGTCCGTTCGTCCGCCACACGTCCCTAACTATCCAAACATGCAACCGTTCCCCTCCGGTCATCTGTCTGACAAATGTCCGGAACCGGGAAAACATTCCCGGATGGATTCCTCCTTCCTCGGTGACGTGCAACCATACGTTAGGACACACCCGACACTGCACATTGTCATGTCGTGCTTTGTGTTGCTCATGTTTGCTCTATATTTATACTGTTTCCTCCCCCTCTTCTCTCTCGATAGCCCCCGACCTCGACGTCGTCCCCGAGACCAACGCAGCTCCGGAGCCCGAAGACACTATTGACAACCTTGCCCTTGCCGCCGAGCAACCAGGCAAGCCCCCCCTTTTGATCATCCCGATATCGCCCATTCTATTTCTCATGCTTGCATTAGAATTGCTGCTGCTGCTTTACCTATTATGATGCATAGCCTGTTCATTGTAACCTGCTGTTGATAATTACCTGCATATCCTAAACTGTTTAGTGTAGGCTGGGTAGAGACCTATCAGTGACCCCACTTATCCCAACTGCCGCGCTGGATCGTCAGAAGACCCGATCAACGGGATTGAAGACCAGGCCCCGACACCGCACATCACCCCCCCCCCTTAGTTGTAACGACACTGCAGCGTTACTATCGAGTGCCGAGGGTGAAACCTCTTGTAGCACTTCTGATGTAAACTCTGTAGAGTAGCTATTCGGTCGTGGTCATCGAGGGTGATTCCTCCTTCACCGCTTCCGATAACGACGCCGTCGTACAACACCTCAAGTGTGAACCAAGTGAGGGTGATTCCTCCGAGTTCACCTTGACGGATACATCGAGTAGGAATCCAACGAGGGTGATACCTCGGATTCCCCTGATGTTATGGACACACGGATACTTGGACTTTACACTATTACTTGGACAGGTGGGTCGACCCTGAGGGGTACCCGCGTGCGCCGGAGAGGCGAGTGTTGTGAAGACGGGTGCCAGTGTGGTGCCCGAATGATGAATACGAGGCGTGGCCGGGCATTCTTGACCCTTGCAGCAAGTCCTCGAGATGGGGCGACGGGGTCACATCTTTCATGAGTCTCTGCTCGTTACCGCAAGCCCCTAGTCCTAACGATTTGGATATTTGATCCGAGCAGGCCTCTGGTCTGATAGCACTAACCATCACGTGGGCATAGTATGGGCGTTCTGCATCGTATGCATCAGCCGAAAGCTCTGTCAGACGTCCAGTTCAGCAGTGCGGCATGGAGTGATTGGCGCCATTGCGGTGGTGCTTGGATCTGAGCCATGTGCGCAACGACCCGGAGGGCGAGGGGCGATGGCCAAGACCCCCTTGCGCTTAGGATGTAGACCGGCGGGGACCTCTCTGCTGAGCTGTAGGTAGGGTTGCGATGTGTCGTTTGGCCGAGGCCGGGCATGACCCAGGAAAGTATGTCCGGCCGGAGTTAATCGAGCGTGTTGGGTAAGTTGGTGCACCCCTGCAGGGAAGAAAACTTCTATCGATAGCATGTCCTACGGTAAAGGACACTCGGAGTTGTATCCCGATCGATACAGATAGAACATGATATGAGACCTGGATATGAGGCTCTGGGATTGCTTCTCGCAGGGAGTCGAGAAGGGATCTCCGGACGAGGTTGATGACTGTATGGCTCTGGGATTGCTTTCTCGCAGGGAGTCGAGAAAGGATCTCTGGGTGAGGTTGAGACATAATGATACTGCTACATTATATTGTACTGTTCTACTCTCTTCTATTTCTGCAAGACCTCTGAAGATGCTAGTCTTCGATAGGACTAGGCCTTCTCTCTATTCTGGCATTTCTGCAGCCTAGTCCACATATACAGCCTCCCCTTGAAAAGGTTGCATATGTAGTGTAGATCCTTGCTTGCTGAGTACTTCTGAGTACTCACGGTTGCTTTGTTTTCCTTTTCTCCCCATATCAGTTTGTCGTAACAAGATGACGGAGCCCCTGAGACAGCTGCCCTGCCGACGATCGCTACTACTACTACCTAGAGGATGGATACTACTATGAGTTGACTGATGACCAGGAGTAGGATCGGAGGGTCCCAGGCAGGAGGCCTACGCCTTTCGATCGTAGTGTTTTATTTTGCCCCGCCTTTCTAAAGGCCTTTCTGTTTCTATTTCATATATGTACTCAGATATCTGATGCTTCCGCTGACGCTTGTACGCAAGCTTATGTATTCGAGCCCTCGAGGCCCCTGGCTTGTAATATAAAGCTTGTATGACTTTATTTATGTTTTAGAGTTGTGTTGTGATATCTTCCCGTGAGTCCTTAGGCTTGATCGTGTGCATTTGCGTGTATGATTAGTGCACGATCGGGCCGGGGGCGTCACATCCTCGGGTGGCCGGGCTATGTAACATGGGCTGGACTGATGGGCTGTGAAGATACAAGACAGAAGACCTTTCCTCGTGTCCGGGTGGGACTCTCCTTTGCGTGGATGGCAAGTTTGGCATCCAGATGTATAGTTTCCTTCCTCTGTAAACTGACTCTGTACAACCCTAGCCCCTTCCGGTGTCTATATAAACCGAAGGGTTTAGTCCGTAGAGGCTATCAGAATTCTCATAGGCTAGACAACTAGGGTTTAGCCATTACAATCTCGAGGTAGATCAACTCTTGTAACCCCATACTCATCAAATACAATAAAGCAGGACGTAGGGTTTTACCTCCATTAAGAGGGCCCGAACCTGGGTAAACATCATGTTCCCTTTGTCCCTTGTTACCTTCGATCCTCAGACGCACAGTTCGGGACCCCCTACCCGAGATCGGCCGGTTTTGACACCGACATTGGTGCTTTCATTGAGAGTTCCATTGTGTCGTCGGCAGAAGGATCGATGGCTCGTTTGATCATCAACAACGATGCTGTTTCTAGGAAGACCTTCCTCCCCGGTCAACTTTTTGTATTTGGCGGCTTCGCTCTGCGCGCCAATTCAGTTGGTCACCTTGAGCAGATCGACAGCTACGCCCCTAGTCATCAGATCAGATTTGGGAGCTTGAATTACGTCGCTGATATCCGAGGAGACTTGATCTTTGAAGGGTTCACGGCCTCGACTACTATTCCTCATCTTCAAGAAGGCAACCCATCGGATCCGTCATCAGGCGCCACTCAAGGACCAACTACTATCCCTGCCCTGGCCATAGATCCAGAGCAGGCCACCTCATCCGAAGATGGGATCTTAAAACCCACCAGATCCTCTCCTCCCATGGAGCCCTTTGCCGAAGACCAAGAAGCAACTGTATGTTCGGCGAGCTTGGAATCAAGCAGGACCCTCCTTGTCATCGGAGAGCCAAACTCGCCTCTGGAGGCCAACTCCGAACTCTCAAGGTCTGCGTCTGGTGAACACAACCTGGCAGAGTCTGCCATGCCCAGCTCCGCTGGTCCTCGGTTTCCAGTCCGGCCTTCACTCTTAAGCGAGGCCCTGGACTTAATGCGATCTCTCACCATCACGGAGGTATCACCTCCGAATTACGCACAGCCTGAACTAGGGGCTGAGTGCAGGGAATTTTACGTCCCACCCACCACCCACTTGATAGCCACTGTCGAGGACTTAACTGACATACTCGACTACGCCTCCGAAGACATCGACGGTATGGATGACGATGCCGGAGCCGAACCAGGCCAAAACCCGCCCATCACCGGACGTTGGACTGCCACTTCTACATACGACGTGTACATGGTGGATACACACAAAGAGGATGACGATGGCAATCAAGATCCGATCGAGGACAAGCCCATCGAGGTACCACCGAAGCGTCGATGTCAGCGGCACCGTTCACGATCACGGCGGGAAAAAGAAAGTAATACTAGCACCGGAGACATTGACACTCCGGATAATGCCGAAGACTCTGACCAACCCATTGAGCCTGGCGTAGAGCAGGATAATTGGGAAGAGGGACAAGTTAACCTCGACGAGCCAGTCGGGAAGGAGGATTCGGAGGATAGTAACTATCTACCGATCTCCGAGGAGGATGTTAGCCTCGCCAACGAAGACTTCATCGTGCCAGAGGAACCCCTCGAGCAAGAGCGCTTTAAGCGACAACTCATCGCAACTGCGAGGAGCCTAAAAAAGAAACAGCAACAGCTTCAAGCCGAACAAGATACGCTAAACGACAGATGGACCCAGGTCCTAGCTGCCGAGGAGTACGGCCTCGAACGCCCAACAAAGAGCTATCCAAAGCGTCGGCTACTGCCACAATTCGATGACGAGGCCCTAGAGCCAATACCGTCAAGATATAACCATGCTGATGAACTAGACCGACCACCACATGGGCGAGACAAAGCGGCTACTCATGCCGAACACCAGCCCGCGCCACCTCGCCATCGAGGCAAAGAGGTAGCAGCTCAGGGCTACACCTACGACTTACGTCAGGACCTGGACAATAGAGCCGGCAAGACCAGATCAATATACGGATCAAGGGGGCATGCTCCAATGAGAGACGATGGCCTTCAAGCTTGGCGCGAGCAGCATAACCGAACTCGGGCCAAAAATTGTACACGGATGTCATCCGAACTCCGTCGTGACGTTGCCCGATATAGAGGCGCCGCACACCCCTTGTGCTTTACCGATGAAGTAATGCAGCACCAATTTCCAGAAGGGTTTAAACCAGTAAACATCGAATCATACGATGGAACAACAGATCCCGTGGTATGGATTGAGGATTTTCTTCTCCATATCCACATGGCCCGTGGCGACGATCTCCACGCCATCAAATACCTCCCCCTAAAACTAAAAGGACCAGCGCGGCACTGGTTAAACAGCCTACCAGAGAACTCTATTGGTAGCTGGGAAGACTTGGAGGATGCCTTTAGAGACAACTTCCAAGGTACCTATGTCCGGCCTCCGTATGCCGATGACCTCAGTCGTATAGTCCAGCAACCCGGTGAGTCAGCCCGCAAACTCTGGACTAGGTTCTTAATTAAAAAGAACCAAATCATCGACTGTCCGGATGCCGAAGCCCTCGCAGCCTTTAAACATAGCGTCCGCGATGAATGGCTCGCCCGACACCTTGGTCAGGAAAAGCCGAAGTCTATGGCAGCTCTTACTGCACTCATGACCCGCTTCTGCGTGGGAGAGGACAGCTGGTTGGCTCGTAGAAGCAATAGTACCAGCGACCCTGGCACCTCCGAAGTCAGGGACGACAATGGCAGGCCACGACGCAACAAACACAAGCGTCAAAACAACAACGAAGAAACTGAAGACACAGCGGTTAACGCCGAATTCAGTGGCTCTAAATCTGGTCAGCGGAAGAAGCCATTCAAAGGAAATAAGGACGGTCCATCTAATTTGGACAAAATACTCGATCGGCCTTGCCAGATTCATGGCACCCCCGACAAGCCTGCCAACCACTCCAACAGAAATTGTTGGGTCTTCAAACAGGCCGGTAAGTTAAATACCGAACATAAGGGGAAAGGGTCGCCAAGCGAGGACGATGACGAGCCCCGCCCACCGAACACAGGGGGACAAAAGAAATTTCCCCCTGAGGTGAAAACAGTGAACATGATATATGTCACGCATATCCCCAAAAGGGAGCGCAAGCGCGCACTAAGGGACGTCTACGTCGTAGAGCCTGTCGCCCCCAAATTCAACCCATGGTCGGATTGTCCGATCACCTTCGATCGCAGGGACCACCCGACCAGTATCCGTCACGGAGGTTCGGCGGCCCTGGTCCTCGATCCAATCATTGACGGCTATCATCTGACTCGAGTCCTTATGGACGGCGGCAGCAGTCTCAACTTGATCTATCAAGACACTGTCCGCAAAATGGGTATTGACCCGTCAAGAATCAAGCCTCGTAACACCACCTTTAAAGGAGTGATACCTGGTGTCGAGGCCCGCTGTACGGGCTCATTAACATTGGAAGTAGTCTTCGGTTCACCGGACAACTTCCGAAGCGAAGACTTGATCTTCGACATCGTCCCCTTCTGCAGTGGTTATCACGCACTGCTCGGACGTACTGCCTTCACCCGCTTCAATGCAGTCCCGCATTATGCTTACTTAAAGCTCAAAATGCCTGGACCCCGCAGCGTTATCACAGTCAATGGAAACATGGAACGCTCCCTCCGTACTGAGGAGCACACTGCGGCCCTTGCAGCCGAGGTACAGAGCGGCCTTATCAAGCCGAACACTTCATCGGCCATCAAGCCTCCGGACACTATTAAACGAGTCCGGCCTACTCTGCAGAACGACAGCTCAGTCAATCCGGAGCTGGACTAGCAGTTTTGCCCCCGTCCACCGCCCCCTCTAATCGCGGCATATGTACCGCGTGTGCATAACTACGCACTCAAAATACCTTGGGCGATGACGGAGGCACTCTGCGGACGAGGTCCATAATACGGCTCGACCCTATTCGGACCTTAATCTTCTTCTTCTTTTTTCTCTTTTCTATCATATTCTAGGTTCTTTAAAACCTAAATCACTTTACGGTGGTACAAGGGCCCTTTCCAAGGCCCCTTCTCTATAGACGATCGTCGATCCTTTCAAAGGATCCTCCACCAAGGCGAAAAGCGGCACATACGTGCGGCAGGATGTCCAAAGGATCTTCACGACTACCTTTTTTTAAGGACCTGTATATAGCTTTCCCTTGTTGAAAAATTCTCGGCATGTAAAATAGCCCTGATGCTTATAGCATTATCTGTAAGAGCACGTTTTGACGTATCAATCAGACTATAATGGAAACAGTTTTTACCAACCTATTTGGTATTGGTCTATTTCATAATCTGTATTCCCTCTTCACGTCAGATTGGCATATACACTTCGCAATGGCTTCAAATGCCAGGGGCTCTATTCGGCCACCTATATTTTCAAAAAAAAAGTCTGAACGCTTTTAGAGTGCACTTCGGCGTCCCGAATATTGCACTATATGCATCAGCTCCGAATCATGTCTTTGGTCAATAGTTGGGTTGCCCGGCTCCTGTGGTTACTACCTTACGTTCCGCTCGTTCGGCTAGGGTAGTAAAGGGAGAACTACTGCGATTGTGTTTCTGGTTCGTCCGGTCAAACACCTCGGTAGAGAAAGCCGAAAACTGACTGTCATGGTGCGGCGAGAGCTGGTCAGCTATTCGGCGACTTGCTATAAATCTTTTGCGATTTCTTCCATATTATACGAAGGACTGGCCTCCGTCCAGTCATGTGCTTAAGGCATCCCAGTTCGGATAGCCGCATACGCACCAGGGGCTAATACTTCGCCCCACCGTCAAACTCCTATGGCTAAGTGAAAGTGATAAAGCTGCATAGTCTGATTGCCTGGTTTGCCTACGCAGACACCTCCTTCACGGACCAAGACGTTGGGTCAAGAGTGCTCATGCGTTATTTCAAACACCCCCGTAATATCCACATGGGGGCTGAAGCCGACGACTGGCAAACTTTCAGAATAGCAGAATACGGCCGCACAGGAGGCAAGTAATTCTAGATAAAGGCATAAATATATTACAAAGCCTTGGTTCATAATACAATGTCTGGACAGCTCGGATACATTCACTCAAATATGATATCCTTTGTGCATTGACCCTCTATTAATTGGGCACCCTCAAGGACATCTGCAAAATACCGCTCTGGCTTGCGGTGGTCCTTGCCTTTGGGTGGGCCCTCAACCGCCACGACGGCGGCCTTCATCTTCGCCCAGTGCATCTTGACACGGGCAAAGGCCATCCGCGCACCTTCTATGCACGCCGAGCGCTTGACAGCTTCAATCCGAGGCAGCGCGTCAGCAAGTCACTGCACCAAGCTGAAGTAGCTGCTAGGAATGGGTTCGGTTGTTCAACAGTGTCGGACGCTCCAACGCCGCGAACTGTGACCAGAAGAGCTTCTCCGTCGTGTGCCCCTCCTGGGCCTGGAAGAACTGCGCGACGTCAGCGGCACTCTTCGAAAGATCCGCAAATGCGTCTGGAGAACTCCACAGTCGAGTGAGCAAGGCATATCTTTGACCGCCAAATATAGTCTGCAAAAGAAAGGGCTTACCAGCCGCTATCTGTTCGGACTGCCGGATTTCCTCATGAGCTGCCCGGGACTCGGTCCACGCCTCCTTGGCCTCTTGGAGGGCCTTGGCGAGTTCGGCCGCCTGGGCCTTATTATTCTCCTCCAAGGACTCGCACTTGCTGGCGGCGTCCTTGAGCTGTTGCTCCACTTCGGTCACCCTCTCCTCGTACTGGCGGCGGGCGACCTGTTCGGACTTTAAATCTGCAGCCGCTTTGTCTGTGGCCACTTTGCTCGCCTTCGCCTCCTCCTTGACTTGGGCAAGGGCACTCTTGAGGGTCTCGACCTCGGCCGTGCTACCTGCAATCATACACATAGCAGCGCACGAGTTTAAACTCAGAATTTGCATATCAATTCAGGCATGTGCGAGATATTTCAAACATACCTTGCGCCTCATCGAACCGCTTGTTCATGCGGTCGATATCATCTTTAGCCAGCTGCAGCCTCTGCTTGAGATCGGAAACTTCAGCGACCTGGGCGGTCGCCGCCAACAGAGAAGCCTGTTATAAAAATAGGAAAGTCCGTCACCTCTACCAAATACTATGTGATCCTCTGTTCGGCTTTTTTCAAAAACCGAACATAGTCTCAGGGGCTGCTACCTATATACAGACATATTTTTCATATGATAAGCGGCTAAGAATATTACATTGCATACCTCGAAGCCTGTTAACAGGCTGGTGAAGGCTTCATTCAGCCCGCTCTTTGCGGACTGAACCTTCTCAACCACTGCACCCATCAGGGTGCGGTGCTCCTTTACGATGGCGGCACATTGTAGTGCCTCCACCAGAATGTTCGGCGCCTCCAGATTAATGGTGGTCGCCGACAGAGTTGGCGCTCCCCCCTCTTTCGAAGGGGGTTGCTCATTCGATTCTGGAGCCGTATGGGTCTCCGGAATTGTGTTCGGCTGGGGGCCGGACTGGTCAAAGCCCCCGTCGTTGGTCTCCATGGGGGTTGTGCCCCCCATATTCTCGGCAGCCAAGGTCTCACCCCCAGGCGCCGTGTTCGCAGCCTCCTTTGCTTCTCCATGGCCCGGAGAGGCCCTTCGGGACAACACCTCGGTGTCATCTGCGTTGGTCGATGGAGAGGCTTGCAGAGGCGTCTCGCTCTCCCCCATCCCTAGTGCCAGAGAGTTTCCCTCAGACAGCGATGGTTGGGGGAGGTCGCGGGCTGGGCTGAAACACACAATATGATATGTTATATTACAACCATAACAGACCGAATATTTGCTAAGTATCCTTTTCGACACTTACGATTCAGCCAGGGGCTTTTCCCTAAGGCACCTCTTGGGGGTGTGTTCGGTGTCCGTATCCGAACCGTCCGAGAGGGTTATCTTCCCCCTCTTGGATGCCCCCTCCTCCAGGTTTGTGGAGGCGGCCCTTTTCTTCTTTCCCCCCTTTAGGGGAGAACCACTTTCCGCCTCCTCCTCTTCATCTTCATCCCCCTCGAGGGAGGAGTGGGCTTCGGTTTCTGTGGACACTACGTCCGAAGTACCTTTACGGCGGAGGCCGCCCTTGGCCTCCTTGCCCTTCTTCTTGGCCTTCTTCTCTGGCGCCTGATATAGCGCCGGAACCAGCATCCTCGTTAGCAGAGGATTGGCTGGGTCTTCAGGTAGCGGAGCCGGACACTTGATCCACTCCGCCTTCGCTGTCCAGCCCTGAATGAAGAATGGAAATCTCGGTATAACCTTTGATTTATGGACCAAAAATTGTGTTCGGAACTAAAATACTTACAGGAGTGGCCGGATTCTCGCTGTCGAGGCCGATGTCTTCGGTCTTCTTCGGCCATGTCTTCTGGGCCTTGAAGAGCAGCTTCCAGATCTCTTCGTGCATTGTACCGAAGAAGCGCTGCAGGGTCCGGGGACCTTCCGAATTGAACTCCCACATATGGAGAGGCCGGAGTTGGCAGGGGAGGATCCGGCGGAAGAGCATCACCAGAATCACGTCAGTGAGACTGGTATTCTTGCTTATCATATTTTTGATGCGCTTCTACAGCGTCATCACTTCCGCGGTCGACCCCCAGTCCAGACCCTTGTTGGTCCATGACGCGAGCCACATTGGGGGTCTAGATCTAAACTCAGGAACGGCCGCCCATCTGGCGCCGCAGGGTTCGGTGATGTAGAACCACTCCTGCTGCCAGACCTTGACGGTCTCCACAAAGGCCCCTTTAGGCCAAGTGGTGTAGGGGAGTTTGCTCACCATGGCACCACCGCAGTCCGCATGCTTCCCGTCGACCACCTTCGGCTTCACGTTGAAGACCTTGAGCCACAGGCCGAAGTGTGGGGGGATGCGGAGTAGTGCCTCGCACACAACGATGAACGCCGAGATGTGCATGAAAGAATTTGGGGCTAGATCATGGAAATCTAGCCCGTAGTAGAACATGAGGCCGCGGGCAAAGGGGTGGAGGGGAAATCCTAGTCCGCGGAGGAAGTGAGGGATGAACACCACCCTTTAGCCGGGCTCCGGGCTGGGGATAACTTGCTCCTTGGCAGGGAGTCTGTGTGTGATATCCGCAGACAAGTACCCCGCCTCCCGGAGGTCCTTTATGTCCTTCTCCGTGACGGAGGAGGCCTCCCACTTGCCCTTCGAGCCAGATCCAGACATGACTGGAGAGGTTGGCGGCGATGGGACAAATTGAAGCTTGGGTGCTGGAGCTTGAGGATAGGGAAGCAGGAGAAGGAAGAAGGCGTGGGGTGAAAAGATGGATCTTTATCCACTTATATAGGCAGTAAATATCAGCCCCCCCCTCAAGCCTTAAAACTCGCCTGTTCCCAAGGGGTCGTGCGAATGGCACGGTTGGATTACCCAAACCCGTATTGATGAGGATCCCGCAATAAGTGGGCACGATCTCCACTTTGACGAGACGTGTCGATAGAGGCCGTGTCTCGAAATATGAAGCAGGAGGCCAAAAAACGGTTCGAAATGATAAAGAAGCTAGATGTGACGTTTCACCGAAAAAGCTGTCAGTTGATGGACATTACTTTGACTAAGTATTTTACCTTCATGGTTGAGGGTTGTGACTGTCATGCAGAGCCGGATACAGTTCTTTTATTCAGAAGATTGCTTTGAAGTATTCAGAGGAGGAACCCACCTTGCAATGACGAAGACAATCTACGTGCCGAATACATCGCCATTGAAGACTAGTTCAGGGGCTGCTGAGGGAGTCCTGGATTAAGGGGTCCTCGGGTGGCCGGGCTATGTAACATGGGCCGAACTGATGGGCCGTGAAGATACAAGACACAAGACCTTTCCTCGTGTCCGGGTGGGACTCTCCTTTGCGTGGATGGCAAGTTTGGAGTCCAGATGTATAGTTTCCTTCCTCTGTAAACCGACTCTGTACAACCCTAGCCCCCTCCGGTGTCTATATAAACCGGAGGGTTTAGTCCGTAGAGGCTATCAGAATTCTCATAGGCTAGACAACTAGGGTTTAGCCATTACGATCTCGGGGTAGATCAACTCTTGTAACCCCCATACTCATCAAATACAATCAAGCAGGACGTAGGGTTTTACCTCCATTAAGAGGGCCCGAACCTGGGTAAACATCATGTTCCCTTTGTCCCTTGTTACCTTCGATCCTCAGACGCACAGTTCGGGACCCCCTACCCGAGATCGGCCGGTTTTGACACCGACAATGGCCTTCTCACCAAGCCGGCTGATAAATTGGCTCAGAGCTGCCATGCGACCCGTCAACCTTTGGACGACATTGATGTTGGCCGGCTTGGCTAATGCTGTGATTGCTTTGATTTTTTCCGGGTTAGCTTCAATGCCATGCTCGGACATGAGAAAACCCAGTAGTTTACCTGCAGGGACACCGAATACACACTTTGCCGGGTTGAGCTTTATCTGGTAAACTCGAAGGTTATCAAACGTCTCCTTGAGGTTGTCAAGCAAGGTTTCCTTCTGAGATTTAACCACGATGTCATCAACATAAGCGTGAACGTTACGGCCGATCTACTTATGAAAACAATTCTGGACACAACGCTGGTAAGTTGCACCTGCACTTTTAGCCCAAGTGGCATAGATGTATAGCAAAAAGCTCCAAAGGGTGTTATAAAGGCTGTCTTCTCCTGATCTTTTTCTGCCATCTTAATCCGATGATATCCAGAATAAGCATCCAGGAAACACAAACACTCACAGCCAGCAGTGAAATCAATAATCTCATCAATGTGAGGAAGAGCAAATGGATCCTTAGGGCAGGCTTTGTTCAAGTGTGTGTAATCAACACACATCCGCCAAGTTCCATTCTTCTTCAGAACAAGCACTGGGTTGGCCAACCACTCAGGGTGAAAAACTTCAGCAATGAACCCGACAGGTACGAGCCGGGCCATTTCTTCTCCAATAGCTTTGTGTCTCTCCTCGTTAAAACGACGGAGGTATTTCCGGATAGGTTTCATCTTAGGATCAACATTTAAGCAGTGCTCAGCGAGTTCTCTTGGTACACCAGGCATGTCAGAAGGTTTCCATGCAAAAATGTCCTGATTCTCACAGACGAACTCGATGAGCGCGCTTTCCTATTTGGGGTCCATATTCACTCCAATAGTGAACTGCTGAGATGAGTCACCAGGGGTGAAGTCAACCTGTTTTGTATCCTCAGCCGACTTGAACTTGAGCAGGGGGTTAAACTCAGTAGTGGGATTTTTCAAAGAGGTCATATCAACCGGGTCAACATTAGCTTTGTAGAATTTTAACTCCTCCGCTGCACAGGCCGACTCAGCATAAGCGGCATCACCTTCCGCACATTCAAGAGCAATCTTTCTGTCTCCATCGACTGTGATCATTCCCTCAGGTCCTGGCATCTTGAGCTTCAAATAAACATAGCAAGGACGTGCCACGAATAGAGCGTAAGCCAGCCATCCATATAGAGCATGATAAGGACTTTTGATTTTAACCACCTCAAATGTCAGAAATTTAGATCTGAAGTTGAATTCAGTGCCAAAAGCGACTTCTAGGGAGATTTTTCCGATAGGATATGCCGACTTGCCGGGAATGATCCCATGAAACACTGTAGATGACGGCTTAAGTTGTTTCTCTAACAAATTCATCCGCTTGAAAGTATCATAGTAGAGGATGTTGATGCTACTCCCACCGTCCATGAATACCTTAGTAAGTTTATAGCCACCGACTTGAGGTGCCACTACCAAGGCAAGGCAACCCGGATTATCAACCCAGGGAGGGTGATCCGCTAGACTCCAAGTTACAAGCTGCTTCGACCAGTTCAAATACTCTGGAACTGCCGGCGCAACTAAATTGACTGCTCGCCTTTGGAGTTTTTGATCACGTTTGCAAGTACTAGTTGTGAAGACATGATAATGTCCACTGTTCAACTGCTTTGGATTGCTCTAAAATCCGGACTGACTTCCATGGTTCTGATTCCCCTGACCAGATCGCTGATTATTGCCTCCGCCATGGCCAGACCCCTGGAACCCAGACCCTTGGTCACCTGATCCCTGGACCCCGGCTCCGAGGTAATTTCCCTGGAAGCCGGCTCCTGAGCCACTGGCTTGAGGATTTCCTAGGGGTCCGCTGGCACCACCACCATTTTGATGGTTCTAAAAGGCCTAATTCCAAAATTCCTGCATGATGAAGCAGTTTTCCCAGGAATGATTTGCCGGCTTGCCATCCACACTGTGTTTTGGGAACGGGCCTTTGAGGGCTTCCTCATAATTACGAGGAAGATTTCCATAATAGGGCCGACCAGAATTATTGTTCCGGCGCTAACTCTTGAAATTGGTGTTAGTATTGCAACAAAATCTGAAGCTCCATCAGTATTCTTGCGTTTATTGCCACCACGGTTGCCATTGTCCAAACCTTCCAGACTCAGCTAGAAACTAGCTTCAAAACATGATCCAGATTCTAGGCTAGTCTGGATTCTGGAATAGGTTTAGGAGTTGGGGTCCAGCTTAACCCAGAGGTCCTAAAATCCAGTTGATACCACCAGAACCTAACCCAGACTCAACTTTGGATTCCAAGTGCCCTGGAGTTTCATCCTGGAATTCCAGGAAATATGATCTAAGCAACAAAAAACTAAACCTCTGGGATAGGTTTAATAGATTTGTTTCTAAAATATCAGTACTAAGTCCAAAACAACCAACGGATGGCCAGTGAGCTAGAATAATGAAATAAGGAAATGAAGGGGATCTTTCCGAGGCTATTTAGCTGCACCATATATGAAACTATGGATGTGTATTTGGCTATATGTAGGTAATAGGATTACCATTCCAAGTTAAAACTCCCTTCTGTGCTCGTGCTCGCTTGCTCTTTGAATCATAGTAACATCCGAACCTCCATTGCCATTTAATGCCCACTGTATTGACGTGATGGTCGATTCATTCAGAAATACAAGTGTAGTATATATAGGGAGCTTGAGGTCATGTGCACCACACATGATTATGTTGATAGGTCATTTTTATCGAGTAATAATATTCTTCTACCAAGAGATCATAATTTTTAGATCTTACTTGATCATACCTTAGTACTATATTCAACACGGTTGAAATAAGTTAGAACACCCAACTACTATACTAGACATCGGTTAACAACAAGCTGCATCTCCTTGGCATGGGTGGCACGACACCGATGACAACATGAACGCCATCATGTTAGTCTTGGCAATTAGGCGCACGTATGCATGAAGTTCACACACACGAAAGTTCTAGCGTAGTTGTTTGACCGAGAAACAACATGCTTGGACTCTTTAGACGTGGTAACTTCGTGCCCGTCTCGAGCTCTAGGTAACATGAGCACGCCGACTGCTACAACAGACAACTCGGCACCACGGGCCGCAGGAACCACGGGAATACGCAACTCGCCCTTGTCAGTCACTACAACGCTCGGCTCAGGCACACCAGAGACCACCACTTCATGCTCAACAAAATTGTATTCAAGTTCATTAGAGCACGTAATGTTTTCACATTGATCGCCTTTATTACCTATTACCTGTCAACCACCATGATAGATAAATAGGTCTGGATTTTGAGACCACACAAACCTGAGCACTAAACCTCTTCATATATGACTTGTTTTTAATAGTGCCTCTATCATGTGACCTAGAATCAAAGAGAAAAGATGCATAATTTGAATACGCTAACTTTCTTTTCACTTTAACAATGATGGTTTTCCGTCTATCTTCGCCTACTACCTTTTGGATTAAGACCATTTCATACATTTAGTAAACATGGTTAGTCCTAAATTCATTTGTCGATTACGCTAAAATCCATTTAGGAGAATAATGTGATTTCAAAAACTAACATAAGTGTCAGCACGTCCTCTTACAACCTTCGGTTTCTTCTCCAGTCTCGTCATCTGCGTCATTTTCGTTGTGACTGCGGGGGCTGTTAGAGTATCATGATATTCAGAAAATATAGGATGGTGTAGGATTTATTTTATCATGTCATGTACTTCAAGAAGATTCATGTACTCAATCTCTCTCAAGCTCAGCAATACAACAACAATTCCAACAATCTCCTCTCTAATCATCTTACAATAATTTATAAGAAAGAAATGCGGAGAGAGAGAAAGAGATAGTCATGGGTCCCACCATGTAAAAGTTGTCCCAGATGAATGATCGTCAATTATTATTTTGTATTAATTGCCATACATATCAAGATTATGAAGGACTAGCACATATGCCCGTGCGTTGCAACGAGGTAATAAAGACATAGACAGTATTACCTGTACGAATTCCATAGAAATTTTGCTAAAAAGTCTTTAGATAAGTCAAAAATGCATATGACATCCACATCTTAATCTTAGATAAAAAACACGAGGGTAACAGAACTCTTATAACTTAGCCTACTTTAAACTGAACTGCATCAATTTCTTCACACTCATTGCTCCAAAAAGATTGAGATAGTCAGAGAAATCACCTTCCAAGATAAATTCGGTCAATTATCTGGTATCATCTATACAGAAGGAGAAAAGGCAATCAATCATTTTCCTACATCTATATATGTCATATTTCTAGGCCTTAATTTGGATGGACATCCAACCATGAAGCGCGCGCACACACACACAATACTGCAAGGTTAGGGAAGTGATGTGCAATTTTATGAAATTCAAACAACTAAGGATTAATAATGACAAAATTATAAAAAATCCACATCTTCTATTCTGAGCAACCATAAATAATCTACACTGGAATTAGTTAATGACAAACTTGTAAGTGGGCTAAAAAACTAGCCTATGTCTCAAGCGCATTGTTGCTCAAGTGATCAATGCACAAATTTTGTACTTCTACCGAATTCCATTTGATCATGTACGCATACACATCCATCCAGCTTATTGCGAAGAATAGGAAAAAAAATCTCTGAATTCATATCCTGCTCTTGTGTGTGAGACGCGTTGCCGAAGACGGTAGAATTTGAACCATGGATTCGGCATTCATTTCCTTTCTACGGAGCGGAATTTATTTTGGACGGTAGCTTAGCCCGGTGCCCTTTTTTCCTTTCCTTCCTTGCTCGAGCAGAGTCTATGTTTTCTTCCTTCCTGCTGCTCATAATAGCGCATCAAGATTTATTTCTTTAAATTTATTTCCTTTCTTCATATAAGAGTAGAATTTCTTCCTTCTTTTTCTCTCACAGGGAAATTAATTTTTGTCTTTTAACCCTATTCGTTTTAATTCCTTTCCTTCTTTGCTCATATAAGAGCAGAATTCCTGATTCCTTTTAATTCCTTTCTTTCTTTGCTCATATAAGAGCGCAATTCCTTCCTTCTTTTCCCCATATCCTGGGATCCACTCCTTGAGGTCGCTTACTAATTTAAAATGTGGTTTGATAAAGCGAGGTGGGACTAAGGGCGGCTCGGTTGAACGGGTCCTTTTCTACCCAACTGTTGGGAGTTCGATTCGTGAATCACCGTTACATATTTTTTGTCTGGGCCGCCGCTGCACAAATCTATGAGCTGAGGCCCATGAAGGGCGATCAAATCGATGAGCTGAGCCCATGAAAGGCGATCGAGCGACCCAAAGATGCATGAAGGAAAAAAGCGTACGAAACTGGACGGGCGAGGTGGACGGTTGAAAAACGGACGAAATTACGGTGGTAAGAAATGCTTCTCCTTTTATTAGTAGGTACTCCCTCCGTTCCTTTATATAAGGTGTATTTGTCCTTTTTGATAAAAATTTAGAATGTAAGGTGCATTTCTTCTAGTTCCTCATAATTCCCTTATTAGCCCTCCGAAAAAAGGAAATTATCTCTCTCCTGATTGTCTTTTTTTTATAACTCCGCTCTCTGGATTTTATTCATTCAGCGGTAGCATATCCGAGTGCACAACGCATCTCAGAAAACCAGGGATTACATTAGAGTATGTAGCAACATTCTCTACAGCTAAAGCTTCCTTAGCACAAGTATGAGCAACATAATTCACTAGACGACTAGCATAATGAAGCTCGAATCCCTGAAGAAACGGCAGCTCCTCCTGCATCTCTTGGAAGATGTGGAACCCTTCGATTTGCCTCATAGTCTACCTTCCCATAACTGAACTTCATTGAGGCAGTCTGTCTCCACTATCACATGCTGATAGTTCTTCTCCCTGGCGAGCAAAATAGCATCTCTACATGCCAACATTTCCAATGTTAGGGGATCAACCACCCCTTGGTAGCCAGTGCACCGCGACACTAGTAGTCCGCCATCGCTATTTCGGGCAACTACGCCGGTGCCGCCTTTCGCACTAGCCGTGTCAACAGCGCCATCGACATTCATCTTTACAACCCCGGCCATCAGCTCCTTCCATCGCTGCTGCCCGTTGACAACAGGTATATGTGTCACAGGAGGAAACTCCAATGCCCCCACAATTTCTGAAATAATCTCCATGGACCGCTTCGGTTGGTATCTTTCTTCATGGTGAGTGAACCTGTTCCGACTGCTCCAAACAGCCCACATCACCATAATGCCTATAGCTGCCTCCTTCTTTGGCACCAAACTAGCATCAAGAAAATCAGTGCCCCAAGTGTTTGGATGGAGACGTGGCTTCTTTATGTGAAATACTGTTTCTGCTTCCACCCAAAACAACTTGGCATGATCACATGCTAACAAGCAGTGAAAGAGACTTTCATCTCCATGCCCGCACATCGGGCAGACTGAGTATTTGCTCACATGTTGTCATTGCAATTCCTGCAGGCAGGGTAGCATATTCTTCACAACCCGCCACCAGAAGACCCGGATCTTCGGCAACACTTGTAGCTTCCAGAGCTCCTTCCACGTGTGATTAGCTCCCCGAGAACTACCCTCCAAGGCCTGCAAGTTTTGTTTTCTGTCCATTGTCTCTCGGTAGGCCAATCTTACGCTGAAAACACCAGATTTCTCCCACGCCCACGCCCAAATATCCTCTCCACCTCGTCTAGGTCTCGACATTGCCAATATAGCTTCAGCATCTAGTGGCAGGAATATTTGACGTACCATTGCGTCATCCCAATTCCCCATATCCAGATCCAACAGATCACCGACCAGTTGAACCGGGCTATCTGTGAGCCTCCCCATTGGGCACATGGATCTTGTGCCCTCAATCCAATTGTCATGCCATATCTCCGTCTTCGTTCCATCTCCAATACGGCGAATAAGCCCCGCCTTTAGGATCTCACGCCCACATATAATTGCCTTCCAAGTCTGAGAGGCACTTGCGGGGCAGTTAGCAGAAAGGATCTCACCATCTGGATAGTATCGCCCTTTCAATACCCGCGCACACAAGCTGTTAGGAAATTCCAACAGTCTCCAAGCCTGTTTGGCCAACATTGCATCATTGAAAACTTCCATATCCCTAAATCCCATGCCACCCTTGGACTTAGGGATTGCCATTTTTTCCCAAGCTTGCCAATGCATTCCTCTTTTGTCAAGTGATCCAGCCCACCAATATTTAGACATAGTCTTAATGAGTTTGTTGCACAGACCTTTTGTGAGTTTGAAACAACTCATAGAGTAGGTCGGTAGGGCTTGTACCACTGATTTCAAGAGGACTTCTCTAGCTGCACACAATATCAACCGTTCACACCATCCTTGTACCTTCCCTCTAGATCTCTCATTAAGATGCTCAAAATGTTGCTCCGTCAATCTTCCCACGGCAGTAGGCAGGCCAAGGTATTTCTCTGTGAGTGCTTCCCGTTGAATGTTCAGTGTGTTCTTCACTCCTCTTCTATTAGAAGCATCACAATTCGGACTAAAAAAGACCGAGCTTTTTGCCAAATTGGCACTCCGACCAGAACCACTGGAGTAGTCTTGAAGAACGGAGTTTAATCTCATAGCGCTCCTATGATCTGATTTCATGAAAATCAAACAATCGTCAGCAAACAAGAAGTGGGATATCCATGGAGCTCTTGTACTGACCCGAATTCCTCTATCAATCCAGCCACCATCATAGTTTTTAAACATACAAGATAATCCTTCACCACACAACTGGAACAAGTATGGGGAGATTGTGTCCCCCTGCCTTAAACCTCTTGTAGGTCTAAATGAGGGTAATAACTCCCCATTTACCTTCACTTGAAAACTCACTGTGGAGACACACCGCATAACCAACGATATCCAGGCTTCCTCAAAGCCTAGCTGCTGCATCATACCCTGCAGATAAATCCACTCAACGCGGTCATATGCCTTCATCATGTCAATCTTCACAACACAATATCCCTGCTTCCCTTTCTTCCTCTTCATTGAGTGAACGCACTCGTAAGCAATTAGCACATTGTCTGTGATTAGCCTTCCAGGAACGAAGGCACTTTACTCTTCTGCAATCAGTTCATCTAAGATCTCCTTCAACCGGTTAGCTAGAACTTTAGAATAGATCTTGTAAATGACATTGCAAAGAGAAATTGGTCTATACTGGGTAATATTTTGAGGATTCTTTATTTTTGGTATAAGTACAATTACCGTTTTATTCACTACCTCCGGCATATAGCCACCATTTAAGAAACCAAGAACCACGGACGTCACATCCTCCTTGAGGAGCTCCCAATGGCGTTGGTAGAACCCGACGTTGAAGCCATCCACACCTGGTGCTTTGGAGGGGCCCATTGAGAAAAGCGCAGCCCTGACTTCCTCCGCTGAAAAGGGTCGGAGGAGCCTAGCATTCATCTGGTCATTCACCATTGCGGGTACATGGTGCAGTACTGCTTCAATGTTTGTGTCATCTTGGGCCTGATACAACCCCTCATAGAAATTCTACACTTCAGCATTGATTTCTTCCTTCTGCACACACAAAGTTCCATCCGCAGCTTGTAAACACGTAATTATATTCTGACTTCGCCTTGCGGATGCTTGGGCATGAAAGAAACCCGTATTGCGGTCACCAGCTTTCAGCCACCCAACCCTTGATCGTTGCCTTGCCATGATTCTTGCTTATGTAGCAAATCTGAAAGTTCTCTGGCAAGTTCTCGCTCCCTAGAAGAGGGACCACGAAACAGGGAATCTTTCCACTCTTTCTCATATTCTCTACGGATTCTCTTGATTCTACATTTGATGTCACCAAACTTCTTATCTTTCCAACTACTCAGACTCCCTTGCATTTGCATTAAGGCATCATTTAGCCCCAGCAATCCTTCCCTGCCTGCGCCATTACGCCAAGCTGCTATCACTTCATCCTCATAAGATTCCTCCTTATGCCAAGCATCTTCATACCTAAAAAGCCTCGCTCATGGACTCTCCTGCCCGCTCAGCGAACGGACCCATGCCACGAGCATACAATGGTCCGATCTGGGAGACCACACATGGCGTACAAAGGTGCCTGCATACATACGCATCATCTCGGGATCGGCGAGAAACTGATACAATCTAACCTTTACATTAGCTTGGCCGTCTTGCATATTATCCCACGTAAATAGCGTCCCTTGGAACCCCAGATCATGGAAGCCACAAAAATCCATCACTTCACGGAACCCTTCCATCTGCCACTCCGGGCGATCATGCATACCAAAGTACTCAGAACCATGGATAATCTCATTCACATCACCTCCACACAGCCACGGTAGGTCACTTTGGGTCCGCAACCATCTTAACAATTCCCAACTAGCTGAACGTTCCTTACGTTTTGCCTTTGCATAGAAACCAGTAAACCTCCAGCTCTTGTTATCAGTCCCAATATTATTAACTTTTGCATCAATATGCTGATCAGACCGTGTCTCCACGTTAACCTCTACTCCTTTGGACCAAAACAGTGCCAAACCTCCACTGAGGCCAGCACTATCAACTGAAAAGCATCCTTCAAAACCAAGTCTTTTCGTTAGATCAGTCACACGATTACCCTTGATCTTTGTCTCACACAAAAAAACAAGGGCGGGCGCTTCTAGCCTCACAAGGTTGTGAAGCTCACGAACTGTCTCCGGCTTCCCAAGCCCGCGACAGTTCCAAACTATGGCATTCATTGTGTCGTGCGGAGCTGACTAGCAGCCTCCGCACCTGTATTTGCCGCCTCAAGCTCGGCCTTCTTCTTCTTTGAATCCCTACTGTCATTTTCTGACTCTGCCTGTTGCTCCTCACTAGCTCTTTTCTTATTCAGCGTGTCTTGGTCCAGAAGCATGAGTGCACCTGTGGTACTTGTTTCTGTATGATTCATATCAACTCTCCGGTACACTCCCCTACCCCTGTTGCCTTCCCTTCCAAATGTACGACCTCCACCACGGGCGAAACCACCTCTGCCTCTTGCATTAAATTGATACACTGCATTCTGAACTCTACCGGTTGTATTTTTTGCCGGCGAAGTCACCTCATCTCCTTTCTCAACCTCCTCCTGTTCTGCTGCAGGTTCCCACTTGCCCTTTGCACCAGTTTGATGACCTTCATAGCTGGCAGCAGGGTCACCCCAGCCCTTAGCACGGTACGGCAAATACCTTAGCGATTCACAGTACGGTGGTCTTCCAAGCTCATCTCTCCCAGCAGGTGTTTGACACATAGCTTCCGCGTGGCCGAGGAGCCCACACGAGAAGCAGAAGTACGGCAAGTTTTCATACTGTATATCAAAGAACTCGGTAGTCCCTTTTTTTTCCGAATCTTGTTGTACCCATCTCATCACAGGTTCATGCACATTAAGCCAGATCCTGGCCCTAACACAGTCACCAGCCGCGTAGCCTTTGGCGTCTACATCAAGCTGGATGACATCACCCACCATTGCCGCTATCCGTGCCGTCCATGGAGGACACAACAGATTAAACGGCAAGTTCACCACCCTTGCCCAAATCCTGATCTTATCAAAGCTGAGCTCTGAAGGGCGTGAAGTGATGTTAAAGATCTCCACCACCACACAGTGCTTACCAACAGTCCACGACCCTCCTTCCAGGACTCGATCACGATCTCTCTTCCCTTCAAAGCTTGCCACAAACACGTTCTCCCCTCTGGATCGGAATTTCAAAGCCCTAGGGTTCCCCCATGCTGGACGGAGTGCATCTGTGATCGTACTAATATGTAGTACCCTGCGGTACAAGACCTTACCAATGAGCGACCATCTCAGATCCTCCGCCATGCCTTCCTCATCGCCAACCACTAATGTTGCCTTCTCCTTGTCTGTTAATCCCATCTTCTGGAACATCTGCTCTACTCCCTCCTCACGCCTGATCCCATCTGGATTTTGATTGCTCGAACTGGCCATGTCCGCCCGAGCCGCCGTGCTACCTTCCTCACGCCCCCGATCGTACACCAAGGGTGGGTAAGGATGCGAGGATCCCCTCTTGATCACCCCGAGCGTACAGGCCGGAGAGTCGTCGAGGAATTAGCTGCCGATGGGCGAACCCTAGCTTGGCACCGTGGAGATCGCAAAATCGCCAACGCGCCGCCTTGCTACTCGAACCCTAGAAAACGGTTCGGAGCCCTCTCTCCTGATTGTCTGTATCTCTCCTTGTAGCAAAAAAAGAAAGTATCTCTCTGTCGATTGCATGTATCTCATACTTTTCTAGACTAATTGATTTACATGCCACTAACCAATAAATTTCCAAGCATAATTTTGTCATAACTTGTCTATAATGTGCATTGGTCACCGTGCCGAAAATAATACACCTTACATAAAGAAACTGAGGGAGTAATAGATAAGGGAGCATAAATATTGTGTTTTAAAATAAATAAAGTAAAATGATGCAACATGTGGACCCCACACAGGCACACGGCAAATAGGATGGCCCCACATGTTAGCGTCTTTTGTTCTTGAGAGACCCACTCGTCGGTGTTGCTGGTAGAAGCACCATGGGTTCCCAAGGAAGCGAAGAGAAAGCCACCGGACAAGAGCAAGAAGGGTTGGAAGGCGGCGGCAGGATAGAGGAGAGGAGTCAGAAGATGGCTCCGGTGAAGAAGCCCAAAAAGGCCAAGCGGAAGATCAGTGACTCCGGCGAGACCAAGATCGATGACTCCAGCGAGGCGAAGACCAAGGACGCCAGCAAGGTCAAGAGAACCAAGTCCGGCGGCTCGTTGGCGTTGCTTCCGGCGGACCTTCGTGGCCCCGATACGGAATGGTGGTATGTCTTCCTCAGCAAGCACGCGGAACTCCACAAGGAAGCCGAATCAGGTACCGCACCTCCCAAACCCTCGCGCTTTCATCCTCCAAACCCTGAGGCCTTGTTAGGTACTAGGGTTTTTAGGGAATTGGTGGGGATAATCCCCACAGGGATTGGGTGAAACCCCAACCTTCACTCAATCCCTTCAAATCCCTATTTATCCCCAATACACTAGGTAGGGGTAGTGTATTGGATATTGAGAAAAATGCACTAGAGTTTGGGGATTTGTGGAGAAATATGGGGATGAAACATGTCAAATACACTAGAACCAAACGGTGTTTTGGAATATGTGGGGATTTAGGGGTTTGACCGGGATAATCCCCACCAATTCTCTAAAATACACTAGTACGAAACAAGGCCTGGCCGTCATCTTGTTTGGTGTGTTTGTGTATGTGTTTTGCCAAGATTTTGGGGTGGGCGGCCGTGTTCTTGCTGGAAGCACGAATCTTGTAGATTAATTGCGACCTTGCAATGCGATGCTGTCGAGACGAATCTTAGAGATATAATTTTGAGTTTTTATTCACTCTGTTGGACAGGTGGTCGTGCTCCAGTGCCTTCAGATGATGAGGAAGCGTTCAGGTACTTCTTCAGGACATCGAGGAGGACTTTTGACTACATCTGCTCGATTGTACGGGAGGATTTGATATCGAGGCCGCCTTCTGGGCTGATCAACATTGAGGGGAGACTGCTTAGTGTGGAGAAGCAAGTAGCGATTGCCATGAGGAGGCTGGCATCTGGGGATTCGCAGGTGTCCGTTGGAGCTGCTTTTGGTGTGGGGCAGTCTACTGTTTCCCAAGTCACATGGAGGTTTATCGAATCGATGGAAGAGAGGGCTCGGCATCATTTGGTGTGGCCGGGCCAGGAGAGGATGGAGGAGATCAAAGCTAGGTTGGAGGCTGTCTCTGGTCTACCGAATTGCTGCGGTGCCATTGATGCCACACACATTATCATGACGCTTCCTGCTGTTGAGTCATCTGAAGACTGGTGTGACCCTGCGAAAAACTACAGTATGTTCCTACAAGGTATTGTTGACGATGAGATGAGATTTATTGATATTGTCACCGGTTGGCCAGGGAGCATGACATTCTCACGCTTGTTAAAATGCTCTGGGTTTTACAAGCTCTGTGAGGCTGGAAAACGCTTGAATGGTCCTGTCAGAACTTCAGGGGAGGATTCAGAAATAAGGGAATTCATTGTTGGTGACATGTGTTATCCTCTACTGCCATGGCTTATGGCTCCGTACCAAGGAGAAAGTCTATCTACCCCAATGGTCAACTTTAATGCCCGGCAAAAAACTGCAAGGATGCTTGGAACAAGAGCATTGGCACGGCTGAAAGGCTCCTGGAAGATCTTGCACAAAGTCATGTGGAGGCCTGATAAAAATAAGTTACCGAGTATAATCCTGGTGTGCTGTCTCCTTCACAATATAATTCTGGACTGCAACGACAAACTGCTTCCGGATATTCAGCTTCCAGATCATCATGATAATGGTTATAATGAAGAGAACTGCCAGCAAGAGAATTCTAATGGCAAAGTAATTAGAGAGATCATTACAGGATATCTCCCAACTTATGAAGCTACATCAAACTGAATTAAGCTGGATAGAAGCATAGTTGGAGATGCGATGATGTGTCTTTGTTCTATTGTTATTTACCTCAGTTATCCCTAATGTTCTTGTTCTAGTTTAATCAGATCTGCTGGTTACAGTAAAGATTCTGCATGAATGGTGTGATTTATTCCTTCAGCAATTAGCTACTTTGAAACACATGTTGAGTTAATTTTTTCCTGATGATGACAGTCCCTATCATGTTGAGTTTCATAATGTTGCTGAGGCCAGTTGTTTTGAATCAAGGAAATCAATTTTTTTTTCGAAAATGGGCAAAGGAATCATCTTTGAGGGTCTATTGTCATTAGCTACACAATTTTATTGTATATATTATAACTGAATCCATGGTAGATAATTATTTAAACATGAGTTCTCCGGCCCTTTTAGTGAGTATACTGTCCATAATATGTCATGCTGTGGACAGTACTAGTCACGAATGCTTTGTTGCCTCATCTTTGGTAGATTACTAGGCCACAGTTTCTATTTTATTACGGTTTGTGTTTGACATGACTGGTGGTGATTTACTGAACTTCTGAAGATAAAACTTAACGTTCCATGATTTTTTGGGGGTGATTTGCTATTATTTCCCTGATAAGTGGCAAGTGTTTTTATGTGTAATGAATACACCTTCTTTGGTAGCACACTTGATATAGTCAAAGAGGAAGTAAAGTCTTTCTTTCGAGCTTCTTAATAAGATTGATGAGTATGCCAGTAGTATTACACTAGAACTATTTGGATTACCATAATTGTCTCAAATAATCTTTTCTGTAAGGCATGATGGAATCTGATACTAATGTAGGAGCTATAATTCATGATATTATGGTCTATCTATCCATAACTTTTTTTATTTGTGCTTCTGTTGCTGAACTTGAATTTTGTTTCTGTATAGTAGCTTGTTCAACATCGTCTGAGATGGTTTGGGCATATTCAGCGCAGGCCTCCAGAAGCTCCAGTGCATAGCGGACGGTTAAAGCGTGCGGAGAATGTCAAGAGAGGTCGGGATAGACCGAATTTGACATGGAATGAGTCCATAAAGAGAGGTTTGAAGGAATGGAGCATCACCAAAGAACTAGTTATGGACAGGGGTGCGTGGAAGTTTGCTATCCATGTGCCCGAACCATGAGTTGGTCGCGAGATCTTATGGGCTTCACCTCTAGCCTACCCTAACTTGCTTGGGACTAACGGCTTTGTTGTTGTTGTTGTATAGTAGCTGTACACCACTATCATTTCATAGTTCAATGTTCCTTATCTGGCAAGCCCTTTCTGTGAAGTTGGTTTCTTTCTAGGTAAACTGCAAGCATCATACCATAGGACTTTTTTTGTACTCTGACGTTTTGTATTCCTTTTACCAGAGAAACATTATACTCGTGAAATATTGATTCTATAGAGCATACTGATAATCTGACATCCTCTGATGTACAGGTAACTGTTTACAGCTAAGTAATACGTACTATTATAACTGTGATTTAACAAACAAACCCCTTGCATATTTCCCATGAAACGCTTGTGTCCAAATTATTTCTGCCCTATCTTGCACACAGACTATAATCACAGATGCAGATAATTTCTTGACAGGCATTGGAGGGATGAATTGCCTTTTTCCAATGAGGACTCCCATTTATATCTTATACTCTACACATACCTTTTTGTGTTTCTTGTTCCTTGTTTTGAATACCATTAATGTTTACCACCCTCATGGTTATTTTATTAGTTAATGCCAAGTAAATGTGAGTTCTGTGAAGTGATTTTGTACACATGAAGATTCTCATTCCTAGGAAATAGAGTAAAATGCATCAAAGATCCTAATATTTTTCTGGAGGTGTCAAGTTAGTCCTAATTCTGTAAAACTGCATATCTATGTCCTATAGAAGTATTTAAGTCGTTCATGTCCACAGGTGGCCGGTTGACCACTGCCATGTAAACAACATTTCCTGCAAAACCCCCCTGAAAAATTCCGTCCTCCAATTTTTTGGACGTTCTGGCGTGGCTCTGTCAACGGCAACCTGCTCTCTGTACGCATCCCCGTCGCGCGCCGGAGATTTTCTTGGGGCACGCCGGAAAAGGGAAGTGTCTTAATGGCAACGGTGGAACCCCGGCGTAGGTCTCTCTCTCTCTCTCTCTCTCCCCGGTAGTCTAACAGTGCGCGGGGCGGCGTCAGCTAATGGCGGGTGGAGGCAACTGCACGACGCTGCAGGGCGCACGACATGGCGCTCTGCTGGATGAGCTTCAGGCCGCGCGACATGGCGCTCTGCTGGATAAGTTTCAGGGCGCACGGCAGGTGATGATCTGCCAAGAACCTGATTTTGGGGGAGCAATTAACGTGCTCGACGAAATGCTTTACCGGAGAGGCAGCGCCGGCTTATCAGGACAACTCGCGCTGGAAGAGCAGGTCGCGGTTCTCCAGTGCTACGCTGACACATGCTCGCTAGCCTATCCCAGACGAGACCACCGGCCCACCGCCTGCTCTGCAAGTCCATGTCCTGGTTCGATGCCCCCCAGCGGCGCATGGCGCGTCCTAGATGGAGCGTCAAGGCCGGCGCTAGGCAAGGGCGCAGACGAAGCAGAGGGAGGTGTACGAGATGTGTGCGAGCTGCACGAGGAGTTACGCACGGCAGGGTACATATCAGATGCCCGCCTTGTGCTGCACGACATGTACCCAGCGAACGCCTTGCCATCACGTTGGGGCTGGTAAGCATGCCACACGGCCACCTTTTTTGGTATTTTCTTCTCTCCGTTCATCTCTCTGCTTAAACGGGCTCGTATTCACATCACTGTTTGCTCTAGTTAGTTGATTGTGACTCCTGACTCTTCCTGGACTCATATTGTGATTGCGTGTCTGAATGGTTTGGTCTGAGTGGCACAAATGATCACTACTAGGAAAAAATCTAGTAGTAGTGCGAGTTAAACAACTAGTAGTAGCGCGGGTGCGCTACAGCTAACTGGGTAGTAGTAGCACGGGTGCCACCCCGTGGTACTACTACGTCTGTTAGTAGTAGCGCGGGTGCCACCTGCGGTACTAATAATTATCTGTAGCGAGTGTCTTATACCTCGCGTTACTATTATTAATTTAAAAAACAAAACAAAAATTCTTGATCCCGTGCGTGCTGTCAATGGCAGCAATGTTTCGATCCAGTGACGGTAGGGGTCGCCGAAGGCGCGGAAGGGCAGCGGCAGACCAGATCCGGTTGCGGCTGTTGGAGAGGGCCCGGATCCATGGCAGAGCAAGGCGGCGGCATGGGGCTCCTCTTCGCAGCCAAGGCAGAGAGCTCCCGGTCATCCATGGCGACGACCTGCACGGGCATGGATATGGGAGGGTGAGTCAAACCAGAGGGAGAGAGAGAAAAAGAAAAACGAGGGAGAGAGGAAGAAGATGGAGGTAGAAGCGGGGCTAGTCGTCGGTGGTGAGGTGCTCCGACGTGATGGCATGGAGACGCGGGGGAAGACCGACAAGCTCCTGGACGCCAGCGGCCTCTTTTGGCGCCATGGAGGAGGAGGCGCGCATGGGCAGGAGGTCCATATGAGAGCCTATGGAGAGAGTGTTGGGAATCGTTGCATGGAAAACAAAAAAATTTATGCGCACACGCAATGGTCTATCCATGGAGATGCATAGCAACGAGGGGGAGAGTGTGTCTACGTACCCTCGTAGACCGTAAGCGGAAGCGTTTGTTAACGCGGTTGATGTAGTCGAACTTCTTCTCGTTCCGACCGATCAAGCACCGAACGTACGGCACCTCCGAGTTCTGCACACGTTCAGCTCGATGGCGTCCCTCGAACTCTTGATCCAGCAAACTGTCGAGGGAGAGTTCCGTCAGCACGACGGCGTGGTGACGGTGATGGTGAAGTGATCCGCGCAGGGCTTCGCCTAAGCACTACGTGAATATGACCGGAGACGTAAATTGTGGAGGGGGGCGCCGCACACGGCTAACAATTGTTGGTGTGTGTTCTAGCGGTGCCCCCCCTTCATATATATAGGTTGGAGGGGAGGAGAGGCAGCCAAGGGGGCGCCCCAAGTAGGAGGAATCCTACTTGGGCGCCTCCCAATTCGGCCGCCCCCCTTACCATATCCACCGGAGGGGGAAGGAAAGAGGACGGAGGAGGGAAGGAAGGGGGAGGCCGAATCCCTCCCCTTCCTTCTCTTTTTTCCCCTTTCCTTTCCCTTAGGTGCGGCCCATATGGGGGGTGCAGCAGCCCCTGCTGGCTGCTGCATTTCCCCTCTTGGCCCATTAGGCCCATATCTTTGCCGGGGGGTGCCCGGAACCCCTTCCGGTGACCCGATATGTACCCGGTACCCCCAAAACACTTCCGGTGTCCGAATACCATCGTCCTATATATGAATCTTTACCTCTCGACCATTTCGAGACTCCTCGTCATGTCTGTGATCTCATCCGGGACTCCGAACAACATTCGGTCACCAAATCACATAACTCATATAATACAAAATCGTCATCGAACGTTAAGCGTGCGGACCCTACGGGTTCGAGAACTATGTAGACATGACCGAGACACCTCTCCGGTCAATAACCAATAGCGGAACCTGGATGCTCATATTGGCTCCCACATATTCTACGAAGATCTTTATCGGTCGAACCGTTATGACAACATACGTTATTCCCTTTGTCATCGGTATGTTACTTGCTCGAGATTCGATCGTCGGTATCTTTATACCTAGTTCAATCTCGTTACCGGCAAGTTTCTTTACTCATTCCATAATACATCATCCTTTGGCTAAGTCACTTTGCTTGCAAGGCTTCTTATGATGTGCATTACTGAGAGGGCCCAGAGATAACTCTCCGATACTCGGAGTGACAAATCCTAATCTCGATCTATGCCAACCCAACAGACACCTTCGGAGATACCTGTAGAGCATCTTTATAATCACCCAGTTATGTTGTGACGTTTGATAGCACACAAGGCATTCCTCCGGTATCCGGGAGTTGCATAATCTCATAGTCGAAGGAATATGTATTTAACATGAAGAAAGCAGTAGCAATAAAACTGAACGATCATTATGCTAAGCTAACGGATGGGTCTTGTCCATCACATCATTCTCCTAATGATGTGATCCCATTCATCAAATGACAACACATGTCTATGGTTAGGAAACTTAACCATCTTTGATTAACGAGCTAGTCTAGTAGAGGCTTACTAGGGACACGGTGTTTTGTCTATTTATCCACACATGTATTAAGTTTCCGGTTAATACAATTCTAGCATGAATAATAAACATTTATCATGATATAAGGAAATATAAAATAACAACTTTATTATTGCCTCTAGGGCATATTTCCTTCAGTCTCCCACTTGCACTAGAGTCAATAATCTAGTTCACATCACCATGCGATTTAACACCAATAGTTCACATCTTTATGTGATTAACACCAATAGTTCACATCGCCATGTGACCAACACCCAAAGGGTTTACTAGAGTCAATAATCTAGTTCGCATCGCCATGTGATTAACACCCAAAGAGTACTAAGGTGTGATCATGTTTTGTTTGTGAGAGAAGTTTAGTCAACGGGTCTGCCACATTCAGATCCATATGTATTTCGCAAATTTCTATGTCTACAATGCTCTATATGGAGCTACTCTAGCTAATTTGTAACGCCCAAGATGCAATTCTATCCCAATCATGTGATGAACTCATGATTGGGGCACAATCGCATTTCGGACGCGTAGCAAGGTGGCATACAAATTCATACAACCAAGTGAATAGATAGAATACGAGATCCAAGCATCACTTGCCCCAGAATAGCATAAATATGACAATCATCATACAATCATCCATACATAAGTAGTGTCCGACTACGGACTAGATAGAAAAGGAAAATCCACCCTGCTACTAAGCCCACGGATACTCCGACTAGGTCCTCTACTGATCGTCTGGGTAAGTAACATAGAAACGACCACGATCTTCATCGAACTCCCACTGGAGCTCAGTGGCATCTCCTGCATCGGACTCAATGGTACCTGCAACTGTGTTTGTAGTGTTCTGTGAGCCATGGGGACTCAGCAATCATATCACCCACGGTATCAAGACTAACAAAGCTTAAAAGGGGTAAGGCATGGATAAGTGGTGGAGCTGCAGCAAGCACTAAGCATATGTATGGTGGCTAACTTACGAATACAAGAATAAGATGAGAAACTACGCAACGGTCGCAAACTAGTAATGATCAAGAAGTGATCCTGAACTACTTACGTTCAAACATAACCCCACCGTGTTCTCTTCCCGAACCTCGTCAAAAAGAGACCATCACGGTTACACACGCGGTTGGTGTATTTTAAAGAGTTTAGTGTCAAGTTCACTACAACCAGATATTAAAAACTCCCATCTGCCACATAACCACGGGCACGGCTTTCGAAAGATCAAACCCTACAGGGGTGTCCCAACTTAGCCCATCACAAGCTCTCACGATCAACGGAGGAAAATCCTCCTCCCGGAACAACCCGATCAAGCTCGGAATCCCGGTTCACAAGACATTTCGACAATGGTAAAACAAAACCAGCAAGACCGCCCGATGTGCCGATAAATCCCGATAGGAGTCGCACATATCTCGTTCTCAGGGCACACCGGATGGGCAAGACGTCGGGTTGGCTGAGACCCTGGTTGCCCAGGGGGCGCCGGACATCGCCCAGGTTGGACCAACTCTCAGAGGAGCACTGGCCCGGGTTGTTGATTAAGAATCCTCGGGTTAATTACTCCCGATGCAAGTTTTTAGTTGTTATTAGGCAAATGGTAAAACCAAAGTTGGGCCTTGCTGGAAGAGTTTTATTCAAAGAGAACTGTCAAGGGGGGCCCATAAACCCCAATTGTGTAAGGAACGCAAAATCAAGGAACATAGCACCGGTATGACAGAAACTAAGGCGGCAAGAGTGGAACAAAACACCGAGCAAAAGGCCAAGCCTTCCACCCTTTACCAAGTATATAGATGCATTAATTAAATAAGAGATATTGTGATATCCCAAGATATCCATGTCCCTACATGGAACAACCTGCACTGCACCTGCAACTAGCAACGCTATAAGAGGGGCTGAGCAAAAACGGTAACAGAGCCAAACAACGGTTTGCTAGGAAGATGGGTTAGAGGCTTGACATGGCAATTTGGGAGGCTATATAAACAAGTGGTAGGTATTGCAACATAGCGGTAGAACGAACACTAGCAAGCAAAGGTAGAAGTGATATCGGGGGTAATGATCATCTTGCCTGAATTATCCTCAGTGGGAACGAAAGTTTGCTCCTCGTGAATGTACTCGACAGGGTCCTCGTTCACGAACTCGTCTCCCGGCTCTACCCAAAGCAAAAACACAAGCAACGGAACAACAATCAATCACGGTGCAATGCGCAAGCAACATGATGCAAGATATGTCATGGAATGCAAGACATGATGTGCAATGCATATGGGTGCTCCGGAAGGGGTGCAATCGAGACGAAAAGGGGAAACGACGAACATGGCACAATCTTGGTAATCCAAGCATGCCACTGGATATATTGGAATATTTCGGTTGAAATCGATATAAAGAACACGAGGAACGGATACACACAACTCAAACGGTGAGCAAAACAATAGACAATGCAAAACTGACACTTAACAGCAACATGGCACTTAAGACGCAACACCTAAATATGCTACGGCACTCCAACATGAAAATAATTGGCATGGCAGTGAAGTACATGTAGAGCACTACAAAACATGATTACTGAGCTACTGCTAGAAACCACTAGAACATGCTCAAAACATCAGGGCTAGAATGCAAATGATAACAGATTCATAGACTCGGCAGAAATTCACTGAACATGCAAAAACAGATTCAGGTAGGCAGGTTTACAAGCTTGTGGCACTCATCACAGTGCACCTTTTGACATAGAATAAAATCTAGCATGAAGTAGACATGAAAAAGAAGCTATACATATGCAAAGCTACCATATAGCATGTTTGAATTTAATCACACAAAAATGACAAAACAACAACATAATGTAAAATGGCATGTGTGCAAACTTGCTCAGATGATGAAATGGATGCCACCAATGGATTCATTGGATTTTTCTAGCCCGAAAACATATATAATATGTGGGGGTTGCTGTAGAAAAATGCTCACGAGTGCGCTAAGTGAAAACCTGCCTAAAATGGCTATGTACAGAAATGGAATCTGCCAGAACAGGAATGCCCAAATTTGGACATGGCCAGAAATGGAAAGATGCTAATTTCCAGAAATGGAATGCGCTGGGATAAAAGATTAAGGAAAAATATAGAAAAGAGGGGGGTAATGTGTGTGTATGACAGGTGGGGCCTACCTGTCGGCGAGAGAGAAAAGGTAAAAAAAAAGGGGGGGGGAAGAAATCCTGCGCTCGGTGGGATTCGAACCCAGGTCTCCCCCCTGGAAGAGCAGCGGCGCGGCCAGTCGGGCTAGGTAGGTGAGCTCGACAGAGAGAGGGGGCGATGGCTTTAGTAATAACCCGAACAGGGTCTCACCGGCGACGTGCGACGCGCGGCGGAGGTGCTCATCGGACTTGCCTATGGTGGCCAAACGGCCCGGCGGAAGGGCGCAACGGGGTCGCAGGAAGATCCCGCACCCGCGTGTGCATCTCGCCGCGCCAGGCGTCGATGGAGGCGACGCCGGCGACGAGGGACAGACGCGGCGACGACGGATTCGAACACGGCGAGGCGAGGGACTAAACGGGCGGCAGCGAGCATGGGTCGAGCCTACGAGATGCGGGGAACGCGAAGGACACGCACGCGAGACGTAAGGAGGTCAGAACACTCGCCGGCGATGATGTCCGACGGAGGTGGATTCGGGCGGACACAACAAATGGCGACAGAGCACGCTAACGAGGGGGAAAAGAGCATGGGGAGGCGCAGCTGCTCACCACGAACACGATGGGGTGCCCGGCTTGGCGCGAAGTGGACGGAGATGGCGACGGCGATGATCGAACAGGTATGGCCACCGGGATCGAAGACGAGGAAGACAACGCCGCAGCTTGGCGTCCTAGGCCTCCATAGTCGACGAAGGGGACGTAGTCGACGTCGGGGAAGGCGGAAGACACGAACGGCGAAACTAAGGACGACGGGGTGCACGCCGGCGACGAACTCGCGCTCCTGGATGCGCTCGGGACTGGGTGCAGGTGGCGGATCTGGTGGCCGGAGCGCACCTGGCGGCGGGGAGGAGGAAGAGGGGAACCCTAGGGTTGCCCTGGACACGGAGAGAGTTTAAGTAGGGGGCTAGGGCGAGCGGGGCAAGGTCACGCACTCTCGGCCGCGGCCATGTGCGGGTGAGCGAGGGGGACCGAAGGAGGAAGAAAAGGTGGGTGCGAGCGTGGGCACGCTCGCTGACCAGTGGGACCGACGCGGCCATGTGGGCGCGCGCTAGCGGGGGTGCGTGCGCGTGTGGGTGACAAAAAGCAGGGGAGGGGAGCGCGCGGTGGCTGGCTGGGCTGCTGCTGCTGCGTGGGTTGGGCTGTAGGTAAGGGAGAGGCCCAAGTGGGATCGCTGGGAAGTCTCGCTCTCTCCCTTATTATTTTTCTTTAAATCTTTTCTTCAAGCAGAAAAGCAAGAAAAAGGCCAGAGAGCTAGGCAATGAAATAGGATTATATAAAAATATATTCGAGGTCCTGAATTTATGAAGCATTTGAATAATTTGCTTTGGTCATTTTTAGAGGTAGAAAAATAAAACAAGTTTGAATATAATTCAAACTTGAGGCATTTTTGAACCTAACCAAAACAACTTCAAAAGAGCTGAAATTTGGCAGAGAGGTTTAGGCCATGGTGCTAGAATATTGGGGAAAAGTTGAACATTATTTGAGGCTAAATAATGTTGCTTGCCAAAATAAGAAAAAGGGAGAAGTGGAGAGATGAGGGGGAATAGTGATGATGCCATGACTTGAGGATGTTCTTGCAACACATCAAGAACTCCTCTATGCACAACACAACAAAGCCAAGCCATGACCATGATGCAACATGAGAATGGCAGAAAATGCAACATAGCAAGGAACATGATGCACCACATGATAACAACATGAATGAGCAAATACACTATGACAAGTTAAGCATGGCAAAAGCAATACATAAAGCAACAAACAAAAACAAATGGAGCCACAAATGAAGGAACCCACTTGGAATTAGATGAGGATCAAGTTGGATATATGCCAAATATGGAAATGTTACATGTGGGGTGTTACATAATTGCTCCCACTTTCAATATGTATCCAGATTGAGACTTAGAGTCATCTGGATCGGTAAAACGTAACTCTTTACGACGAACTCTTTATCACCTTCATAACCGAGAAATATTTCCTTAGTCCTCTAAGGATAATTTTGACCGCTGCCTAGTGATCTACTCCTGGATCACTATTGTTTCTCTTTGCCAAACTCATGGCAAGGTACACAACAGGTTTGGTACACAGCATGGCATACTTTATAGAACCTATGGCTGAGGCATAGGGAATGACTTTCATTCTCTCTCTATCTTCTGCCGTGGTCGGGCTTTGAGTCTTACTCTGTTGGGGAACATGCAATTTCAAAAAAATTCTTACGCTCACGCAAGATCTATCTAGGAGATGCATAGTAATGAGAACGAGAGGGGGAGAGTGTGTCCACGTACCCTCGTAGACCGAAAGCGTTAGCTAAACGCGGTTGATGTAGTCGAACGTCTTCGCGATCCAACCGATCAAGCACCGAACGTACGACACCTCCGAGTTCAGCACATGTTCAGCTCGATGACGTCCCTCAAACTCTTGATCCAGTAGAGGGTCGAGGGAGAGTTCCGTCAGCACGATGGCGTGGCGATGGTGTTGGTGATGTGATCCGCGCAGGGCTTCGCCTAAGCACTACGACGCTATGACCGGAGGAGTAGACTGTGGAGGGGGGCACCGCACACGGCTAAGAGAACAATTGATATGTCTTTGGGGTGCCCCCCCCCGCCCCCGTATATAAAGGAGAGGGGGAGGAGGCGGCCGGCCAGGAGGAGGCGCGCCAAGGGGGGGAGTCCTACTAGGACTCCACTCCTAGTAGGATTCGGTCCCCCCTTCCTTCCAACGGAGAGGGGAAAGGGGGGAGAGGGAGAAGGAAAGGAGGGGCCGCGCCCCCCACCCCTTGTCCAATTCGGATTGGGCAGGGGGAGGCGCGCGCCACCTTGTGGCCTTCCTCCCTCTCTCCACTATGGCCCAATAAGGCCCATTAACTTCCCCGGGGGGTTCCGGTAACCCCTCGGTACTCCGAAAAGTACCCAAATTACTCTGTAACCATTCCGGTGTCCGAATATAGCCTTCCAATATATCAATCTTTACCTCACGACCATTTAGAGACTCCTCGTCATGTCCGTGATCTCATCCGGGACTCCGAACAAACTTCGGTCACCAAAACACACAACTCATAATACAAATCGTCATCGAACGTTAAGCGTGCGGACCCTACGGGTTCGAGAACTATGTAGACATGACCGAGACACATCTCCGGTCAATAACCAATAGCGGAACCTGGATGCTCATATTGGCTCCTACATATTCTACAAAGATCTTTATCGGTCAAACCGCATAACAACATACGTCATTCCCTTTGTCATCGGTATGTTACTTGCCCGAGATTCGATCGTCGGTATCATCATACCTAGTTCAATCTCGTTACCGACAAGTCTCTTTACTCGTTCCGTAATGCATCATCCCGTAACTAACTCATTAGTCACATTGCTTGCAAGGCTTATAGTGATGTGCATTACCGAGAGGGCCCAGACATACCTCTCCGATACACGGAGTGACAAATCCTAATCTTGATCTATGCCAACCCAACAAACACCTTCGGAGACACCTGTAGAGCATCTTTATAATCACCCAGTTACGTTGTGATGTTTGATAGCACACAAAGTGTTCCTCTGCTATTCGGGAGTTGCATAATCTCATAGTCTGAGGAATATGTATAAGTCATGAAGAAAGCAATAGCAATAAAACTAAACGATCAATATGCTAAGCTAACGGATGGGTCTTGTCCATCACATCATTCTCTAATGATGTGATCCTGTTCATCAAATAACAACACATGTCTATGGTCAGGAAACATAACCATCTTTGATAAACAAGTTAGTCAAGTAGAGGCACACTAGGGACACTCTGTTTGTCTATGTATTCACACATGTACTAAGTTTCCGGTTAATACAATTCTAGCATGAATAATAAACATTTATCATGATATAAGGAAATATAAATAACAACTTTATTATTGCCTCTAGGGCATATTTCCTTCAGTCTCCCACTTGCACTAGAGTCAATAATCTAGATTACATAGTAATGATTCTAACACCCATGGAGTCTTGGTGCTGATCATGTTTTGCTCGTGGAAGAGGCTTAGTCAACGGGTCTGCAACATTCAGATCCGTATGTATTTTGCAAATCTCTATGTCTCCCTCCTTGACTTGATCACGGATGGAATTGAAGCGTCTCTTGATGTGTTTGGTTCTCTTGTGAAATCTGGATTGCTTCGCCAAGGCAATTGCTTCAGTATTGTCACAAAAGATTTTCATTGGACCCGATGCACTAGGTATTACACCTAGATCGGATATGAACTCCTTCATCCAGACTCCTTCATTTGCTGCTTCCGAAGCAGCTATGTACTCCGCTTCACACGTAGATCCCGCCACGACGCTCTGCTTGGAACTGCACCAACTGACAGCTCCACCATTCAATATAAATACGTATCCGGTTTGTGACTTAGAGTCATCCGGATCAGTGTTAAAGCTTGCATCGACGTAACCATTTACGACAAGCTCTTTGTCACCTCCATAAACGAGAAACATATCCTTAGTCCTTTTCAGGTATTTTAGGATGTTCTTGACCGCTGTCCAGTGATCCACTCCTGGATTACTTTGGTACCTCCCTGCTAAACTTATAGCAAGGCACACATCAGGTCTGGTACACAGCATTGCATACATGACAGAACCTATGGCTGAACCATAGGGAATGAGTTTCATTTTCTCTCTATCTTCTACAATGGTCGGGCATTGAGTCTGACTCAACTTTACACCTTGTAACACAGGTAAGAACCCTTTCTTTGATTGATCCATTTTGAACTTCTTCAAAACTATATCAAGGTATGTGCTTTGTGAAAGTCCAATTAAGCATCTTGATCTATCTCTATAGATCTTGATGCCTAATATATAAGCAGCTTCACCGAGGTCTTTCATTGAAAAATTCTTATTCAAGTATCCTTTTATGCTATCCAGAAATTCCGTATCATTTCCAATCAACAATATGTCATCCACATATAATATCAGAAATGCTACAGAGCTCCCACTCACTTTCTTGTAAATACAAGCTTCTCCAAAAGTCTGTATAAACCATATGCTTTGATCACACTATCAAAGCGTATATTCCAACTCCGAGAGGCTTGCACCAGTCCATAAATGGATCGCTGGAGCTTGCACACTTTGTTAGCACCCTTAGGATAGACAAAACCTTCTGGTTGCATCATATACAACTCTTCTTTAAGAAATCCATTAAGGAATGCAGTTTTGACATCCATTTGCCAAATTTCATAATCATAAAATGCGGCAATTGCTAACATGATTCGGACAGACTTAAGCATCGCTACGGGTGAGAAGGTCTCATCGTAGTCAACTCCTTGAACTTGTCGAAAACCTTTTGCAACAAGTCGAGCTTTGTAGAAAGTAACATTACCATCAGCGTCAGTCTTCTTCTTGAAGATCCATTTATTCTCTATGGCTTGCCGATCATCGGGCAAGTCAACCAAAGTCCACACTTTGTTCTCATACATGGATCCCATCTCAGATTTCATGGCCTCAAGCCATTTCGCAGAATTTGGGCTCATCATCGCTTCCTCATAGTTCGTAGGTTTGTCATGGTCTAGTAACATGACTTCCAGAACAGGATTACCATACCACTCTGGTGCGGAACGTACTCTGGTTGACCTACAAGGTTCGGTAGTAACTTGATCCGAAGTTTCATGATCATCATCATTAACTTCCTCACTAATTGGTGTAGGCATCACTGGAACTGATTTCTGTGATGAACTACTTTCCAATTCAGGAGAAGGTACAATTACCTCATCAAATTCTACTTTCCTCCCACTCACTTCTTTCGAGAGAAACTCCTTCTCTAGAAAGGATCCATTCTTAGCAACGAATATCTTGCCTTCGGATCTGTGATAGAAGGTGTACCCAACAGTCTCCTTTGGGTATCCTATGAAGACGCATTTCTCCGATTTAGGTTCGAGCTTATCAGGTTGAAGCTTTTTCACATAAGCATCGCACACCCAAACTTTAAGAAACGACAGCTTAGGTTTCTTGCCAAACCATAGTTCATATGGTGTCGTCTCAACGGATTTAGATGGTGCCCTATTTAACGTGAATGCAGCCGTCTCTAAAGCATAACCCCAAAACGATAGTGGTAAATCGGTAAGAGACATCATAGATCGCACCATATCCAATAAAGTACGGTTACGACGTTCGGACACACCATTACGCTGTGGTGTTCTAGGTGGCGTGAGTTGGGAAACTATTCCAGATTGTTTCAAATGAAGACCAAACTCATAACTCAAATATTCACCTCCACGATCAGATCGTAGAAACTTTATTTTCTTGTTACGATGATTTTCCACTTCACTCTGAAATTCTTTTAACTTTTCAAATGTTTCAGACTTATGTTTCATTAAGTAGATATACCCATATCTGCTCAAATCATCTGTGAAGGTCAGAAAATAACGATACCCGCCGTGAGCCTCAACACTTATCGGACTGCATAGATCAGTATGTATTATTTCCAATAAGTCAGTTGCTCGCTCCATTGTTCCGGAGAACGGAGTCTTAGCCATCTTGCCCATGAGGCATGGTTCACAAGTATCAAGTGATTCCAAAAGCCCATCAGCATGGAGTTTCTTCATGCGCTTTAAACCAATATGACCTAAACGGCAGTGCCACAAATAAGTTGCACTATCATTATTAACTTTGCATCTTTTGGCTTCAATATTATGAATATGTGTATCACTACAATCGAGATTCAACAAAAATAGACCACTCCTCAAGGGTGCATGACCATAAAAGATATTACTCATATAAATAGAACAACCATTATTCTTTGATTTAAATGAATAACCGTCTCGCATCAAACAAGATCCAAATATAATGTTCATGCTCAACGCTGGCACCAAATAACAATTATTCAGGTCTAAAACTAATCCCGAAGGTAGATGTAGAGGTAGCATGCCGACGGCGATCACATCGACTTTGGAACCATTTCCCACGCGCATTGTCACCTCGTTCTTAGCCAATCTTTGTTTAATCCGTAGCCCCTGTTTCGAGTTGCAAATATGAGCAACAGAACCAGTATCAAATACCCAGGCGCTACTACGAGCATTAGTAAGGTACACATCAATAACATGTATATCAAATATACCTTTTACTTTGCCATCCTTCTTATCCGCCAAATACGTGGGGCAGTTCCGCTTCCAGTGACCAGTCCCTTTGCAGTAGAAGCACTCAGTTTCAGGCTTAGGTCCAGACTTGGGCTTCTTCCCGGGAGTAGCAACTTGCTTGCTATTCTTCTTGAAGTTCCCCTTCTTCCCTTTGCCCTTTTTCTTGAAACTAGTGGTCTTGTTAACCATCAACACTTCATGCTCCTTCTTGATTTCTACCTCCGTAGCCTTTTGCATCGCGAAGAGCTCAGGAATTGTCTTTTCCATCCCTTGCAAATTATAGTTCATCACGAAGCCTTTATAGCTTGATGGCAGTGATTGAAGAACTCTGTTAATGACACTATCATCAGGAAGATTAACTCCCAGCTGAGTCAAGTGGTTATGGTACCCAGACATTCTGAGTGTATGTTCACTGACAGAACTATTCTCCTCCATCTTGCAGCTATAGAACTTGTTGGAGACTTCATATCTCTCAACTCGGGCATTTGCTTGAAATATTAACTTCAACTCTTGGAACATCTCATATGCTCCATGACGTTCAAAACGTCTTTGAAGTCCTGATTCTAAGCCATAAAGCATGGCACACTGAACTATCGAGTGGTCATCAGCTTTGCTCTGCCAGACGTTCATAACGTCCGGAGTTGCTCCTGCAGCGGGTCTTGCACCTAGCGGTGCTTCCAGGACGTAATTCTTCTATGCAGCAATGAGGATAATCCTCAAGTTACGGACCCAGTCCGTGTAGTTGCTACCATCATCTTTCAACTTAGCTTTCTCTAGGAACGCATTAAAATTCAAGGGAACGGTAGCACGGGCCATTGATCTACAACCACATAGATATGCAAAAACTATCAGTTACTAAGTTCATGATAAATTAAAGTTCAATTAATCATATTACTTAAGAACTCCCACTTAGATAGACATCCCTCTAGTCATCTAAATGATCACGTGATCCATATCAACTAAACCATGTCCGATCATCACGTGAGATGGAGTAGTTTTCAATGGTGAACATCACTATGTTGATCATATCTACTATATGATTCACGTTCGACCTTTCGGTCTCAGTGTTCCGAGGCCATATCTGTATATGCTAGGCTCGTCAAGTTTAACCCGAGTATTCTGCACGTGCAAAACTGGCTTGCACCCGTTGTATGTGAACGTAGAGCTTATCACACCCGATCATCACGTGGTGTCTCGGCACGACGAACTGTAGCAATGGTGCATACTCAGGGAGAACACTTATACCTTGAAATTTAGTGAGGGATCATCTTATAATGCTACCGCCGTACTAAGCAAAATAAGATGCATAAAAGATAAACATCACATGTAATCAAAATATGTGACATGATATGGTCATCATCATCTTGTGCCTTTGATCTCCATCTCCAAAGCACCGTCATGATCTCCATCGTCACCGGCTTGACACCTTGATTTCCATCGTAGCGTCGTTGTCGTCTCGCCAACTATTGCTTCTACGACTATCGCTACCGCATAGTGATAAAGTAAAGCAATTACATGGCGATTGCATTTCATACAATAAAGCGACAACCATAAGGCTCCTGCCAGTTGCCGATAACTTTTACAAAACATGATCATCTCATACAATAACGTATATCACATCATGTCTTGACCACATCACATCACAACATGCCCTGCAAAAACAAGTTAGACGTCCTCTACTTTGTTGTTGCAAGTTTTACGTGGCTGCTACGGGCTTCTAGCAAGAACCGTTCTTACCTACGCATCAAAACCACAATGATTTTTTGTCAAGTGTGCTGTTTTAACTTTCAACAAGGACCGGCCATAGTCAAACTCGATTCAACTAAAGTTGGAGAAACAGACACCCGCCAGCCACCTGTGTGCAAAGCACGTCGGTAGAACTAGTCTCATGAACGTGGTCATGTAATGTCGGTCCGGGCCGCTTCATCCAACAATACCGCCGAATCAAAGTAAGACGTTGGTGGTAAGCAGTATGACTATTATCGCCCACAACTCTTTGTGTTCTACTCGTGCATATCATCTACGCATAGACCTGGCTCGGATGCCATTGTTGGGGAACGTGCAATTTCAAAAAAAATCTTACGCTCACGCAAGATCTATCTAGGAGATGCATAGCAATGAGAGGGGGAGAGTGTGTCCACGTACCCTCGTAGACCGAAAGCGGAAGCGTTAGCTTAACGCAGTTGATGTAGTCGAACGTCTTTGCGATCCAACCGATCAAGCACCGAACGTACGACACCTCCGAGTTCAGCACACGTTCAGCTCGATGACGTCCCTCGAACTCTTCATCCAGTAGAGGGTCGAGGGAGAGTTCCGTCAGCATGACGGCGTGGCGACGGTGTTGGTGATGTGATCCGCGCAGGGCTTCGCCTAAGCACTACGACGCTATGACCGGAGGAGCAGACTGTGGAGGGGGGCACCGCCCATGGCTAAGAGAACAATTGATATGTCTTTGGGGTGCCCCCCCACCCCCGTATATAAAGGAGAGGGGGAGGAGGCGGCCGGCCAGGAGGAGGCGCGCCAAGGGGGGGAGTCCTACTAGGACTCCACTCCTAGTAGGATTCGGTCCCCCCCTTCCTTCCAACGGAGTGGGGAAAGGGGAAAGGGGGGAGAGGGAGAAGGAAAGGAGGGGCCGCGCCCCCCACCCCTTGTCCAATTCGGATTGGGCAGGGGGGAGGCGCGCGCCACCTTGTGGCCTTCCTCCCTCTCTCCACTATGGCCCAATAAGGCCCATTAACTTCCCCGGGGGGTTCCGGTAACCCCTCGGTACTCCGAAAAATACCCGAATTACTCTGTAACCATTCCGGTGTCCGAATATAGCCTTCCAATATATCAATCTTTACCTCTCGACCATTTCGAGACTCCTCGTCATGTCTGTGATTTCATCCGGGATGCCGAATAAACTTCGGTCACCAAAACACACAACTCATAATACAAATCGTCATCGAACGTTAAGCGTGCAGACCTACGGGTTCGAGAACTATGTAGACATGACCGAGACACATCTCCGGTCAATAACCAATAGCGGAACCTGGATGCTCATATTGGCTCCCACATATTCTACGAAGATCTTTATCGGTCAAACCGCATAACAACATACGTCATTCCCTTTGTCATCGGTATGTTACTTGCCCGAGATTCGATCGTCTGTATCATCATACCTAGTTCAATCTCGTTACCGGCAAGTCTCTTTACTCGTTCCGTAATGCATCATCCCGTAACTAACTCATTAGTCACATTGCTTGCAAGGCTTATAGTGATGTGCATTACCGAGAGGGCCCAGAGATACCTCTCCGATACACGGAGTGACAAATCCTAATCTTGATCTATGCCAACCCAACAAACACCTTCGGAGACACCTGTAGAGCATCTTTATAATCACCCAGTTACGTTGTGATGTTTGATAGCACACAAAGTGTTCCTCTGGTATTCGGGAGTTGCATAATCTTATAGTCAGAGGAATATGTATAAGTCATGAAGAAAGCAATAGCAATAAAACTAAACGATCAATATGCTAAGCTAGCGGATGGGGCTTGTCCATCACATCATTCTCTAATGAAGTGATCTTGTTCATCAAATGACAACACATGTCTATGGTCAGGAAACATAACCATCTTTGATAAACAAGCTAGTCAAGTAGAGGCATACTAGGGACACTCTGTTTGTCTATGTATTCACACATGTACTAAGTTTTCGGTTAATACAATTCTAGCATGAATAATAAACATTTATCATGATATAAGGAAATATAAATAATAACTTTATTATTGCCTCTAGGGCATATTTCCTTCATACTCAACTTCACACCTTACAATACAGGCTAGAACTCTTTCTTTGACTGATTCATTTTGAACTCCTTCAAAATCTTGTTAAGGTATGTATTCATTGAAAATCTTATCAAGCGTCTTGATCTATCTCTATAGATCTTGATGCCCAATATGTAAGTAGCTTCACCGAGGTCTCTCATTAAAAAACACTTATTCAAGTATCCTTTTATGCTATCCAGAAATTCTATATCATTTCCAATCAGCAATATGTCATCCACGTATAATATCAGAAATGCTACAGAGCTCCCACTCACTTTCTTGTAAATACAGGCTTCATCATAAGTCTGTATAAAACCATATGCTTTGATCAACTCATCAAAGCGTATATTCCAACTCCGAGATGCTTGCACCAGTCCATAGATGGATCGCTGGAGCTTGCACACTTTGTTAGCACCTTTAGGATCGACAAAACCTTCTGGTGGCATCATATACAACTCTTCTTTAAGAAATCCATTAAGGAATGCAGTTTTGACGTCCATTTGCCAGATTTCATAATCATAAAATGCGGCAATTGCTAACATGATTCGGACAGAATTAAGCTTCGCTACGGGTGAGAAGGTCTCATCGTAGTCAACTCCTTGAACTTGTCGAAAACCTTTTGCGACAAGTCGAGCTTTGTAGACAGTAACATTACCATCAGCGTCAGTCTTCTTCTTGAAGATCCATTTATTCTCTATGGCTCGCCGATCATCGGGCAAGTCAACCAAAGTCCACACTTTGTTCTCATACATGGATCCTATCTCAAATTTCATGGCCTCAAGCCATTTATCGGAATCTGGGCTCATCATTGCTTCTTCATAGTTCGTAGGTTCGTCATTGTCTAGTAACATGACTTCCAGAACAGGATTACCGTACCACTCTGGTGCGGAACGTGCTCTGGTTGACCTACGAGGTTCGGTAGTAACTTGATCTGAAGTTTCATGATCATTATCATTAGCTTCCTCTCTAGTTGGTGTAGGCATCACGGGAACAGATTTCTCTGATGAGCTACTTTCCAAATTGAGAGAAGGTACAATTACCTCGTCAAGTTCTACTTTCCTCCCACTCACTTCTTTTGAGAGAAACTCCTTCTCTAGAAAGGATCCATTCGTAGCAATAAAGATCTTGCCTTCGGATCTGTGATAGAAGGTGTACCCAACAGTTTCTTTTGGGTATCCTATGAAGACGCACTTCTCCGATTTGGGTTCGAGCTTATCAGGCTGAAGCTTTTTCACATAAGCATCGCAACCCCAAACTTTAAGAAACGATAGCTTAGGTTTCTTGCCAAACCACAGTTCATACGGTGTCGTCTCAACGGATTTAGATGGTGCCCTATTTAACGTGAATGCAGTTGTCTCTAATGCATAACCCCAAAACGGTAGTGATAAATCTGTAAGAGACATCATAGATCGCATCATATCCAATAATGTACGGTTACGATGTTCGAACACACCATTACGCTGTGGTGTTCTAGGTGGCGTGAGTTGTGAAACTATTCCACATTGTTTTAAATGAAGGCCAAACTCGTAACTCAAATATTCGCCTCCGCGATCAGATCGTAGAAACTTTATTTTCTTGTTACGATGATTCTCCACTTCACTCTGAAATTCTTTGAACTTTTCAAATGTTTCAGACTTGTGATTCATTAAGTAGATATACCCATATCTGCTCAAATCATCTGTGAAGGTCAGAAAATAACGATACCCGCCGCGTGCTTCAACACTCATCGGACCGCATACATCGGTATGTATTATTTCCAATAAGTCATTAGCTCACTCCATTGTTCCGGAGAACGGAGTTTTAGTCATCTTGCCCATGAGGCATGGTTCACAAGTATCAGATGATTCATAATCAAGTGATTCCAAAAGCCCATCTGCATGGAGTTTCTTGATGCGCTTTACACCAATATGACCTAAACGGCAGTGCCACAAGTATGTCGCACTATCATTATCAACTTTGCATCTTTTGGCATCAATATTATGAATATGTGTATCACTACGATCGATATTCAATAAACCATTTACATTGAGTGTATGACCATAGAAAGTTTTATTCATGTAAACAAAACAACAATTATTCTCTGACTTAAATGAATAACCATATCGCAATAAACATGATCCAATCATATTCATGCTCAACACAAACACCAAATAACATTTATTTATTTAGGTCCAACACTAATCCCAAAGGTAGAGGGAGTGTGCGATGGTGATCTTATCAACCTTGGAATTACTTCCAACACACATCGTCACCTTGTCATTAACTAGTCTCTGTCATTTTGCAACTCCTGTTTTGAGTTACTAATGTTAGCAACTGAACCAGTATCAAATACCCAGGGGCTACTATGAACACTAGTAAAATACACATCAATAACATGTATATCAAATATACCTTTGTTCACTTTGCCATCCTTCTTATCCGCCAATTATTTGGGGCAGTTCCGCTTCTAGTGACCAGTCCCTTTACAGTAGAAGCACTCAGTTTCAGGCTTGGGTCTAGCTTTGGGCTTCTTCCCGGGAGTGGCAACTTGCTTTCCATTCTTCTTGAAATTCCCTTTCTTTCCCTTGCCCTTTTTCTTGAAACTAGTGGTCTTGTTAACCATCAACACTTGATGCTATTTCTTGATTTCCACCTTCGCCGATTTCAGCATCGCGAAGAGCTTGGGAATCGTTTTCGTCATCCCTTGGATATTATAGTTCATCACAAAGTTCTAGTAACTTAGTGGTAGTGACTAGAGAACTCTGTCAATCACTATCTTTTCTGGAAGATTATCTCCCACTTGATTCAAGCGATTGTAGTACCCAGACATTCTGAGCACATACTCACTTGCTGAGCTATTCTCCTCCATTTTGTAGGCAAAGTACTTGTCAGAGGTCTCATACCTCTCGACATGGGCATGAATCTGAAATACCAATTTCAGCTCTTGGAACATCTCATATGCTCCGTGGCGTTCAAAACGTTTTTGAAGTCCCGGTTCTAAGCCGTAAAGCATGGCGCACTAAACTATCAAGTAGTCATCATATCGAGCTTGCTAAACGTTCATAACATCTGCATCTGCTCCTGCAATAGGTCTGTCACCTAGCGGTGCATCAAGGACATAATTCTTCTGTGCAGCAATGAGGATAATCCTCAGATCACGGACCGAGTCCGCATCATTGCTACTATCATCTTTCAACTTAGTTTTCTCTAGGGACATATCAAAATAAAACAGGGGAGCTATACGCGAGCTATTGATCTACAACATAATTTGCAAATACTATCAGGACTAAGTTCATGATAAATTAAAGTTCAATTAATCATATTACTTAAGAACTCCCACTTAGATAGACATCCCGCGAGTCATCTAAGTGATCACGTGATCCAGATGAACTAAACCATGTCCGATCATCACGTGAGATGGAGTAGTTTTCAATGGTGAACATCTCTATGTTGATCATACCTACTATATGATTCAGGTTCGACCTTTCGGTCTCCAGTGTTCCGAGGCCATGTCTGTACATGCTAGGCTCATCAAGTTTAACCCGAGTATTCCGCATGTGCAAAACTGTCTTGCACCCGTTGTATGTGAACATGGAGCCTATCACACCCGATCATCACGTGGTGTCTCAGCACGATGAACTGTCGCAATGGTGCATACTCAGGGAGAACACTTATACCATGAAATTTTAGTAAGGGATCATCTTATAATGCTACCGCCGTACTAAGCAAAATAAGATGCATAAAAGATAAACATCACATGCAATCAAAATATGTGACATGATATGGCCATCATCATCTTGTGCTTTTGATCTCTATCTCCAAAGCACCGTCATGATCTCCATCGTCACCGGCTTGACACCTTGATCTCCATCGTAGCGTCGTGGTCGTGTTGCCAACTATTGCTTCTACAACTATCGCTAATGCATAGTGATAAAGTAAAGCAATTCCATGGCGTTTGCATTTCATACAATAAAGCGACAACCATAAGGCTCCTGCCAGTTGCCGATAACTTTTACAAAACATGATCATCTCATACAACAACGTATATCACATCATGTCTCGACCATATCACATCACAACATGCCCTGCAAAAACAAGTTAGATGTTCTCTACTTTGTTGTTGCAAGTTTTACGTGGCTGCTACAGGCTTCTAGCAAGAACCGTTCTTACCTACGCATCAAAACCACAACGGTGTTTCGTCAAGTTTGCTGTTTTAACCTTCAACAAGGACCGGCCGTAGTCAAATTCGACTCAACTAAAGTTGGAGAAACAGACACTCGCCAGCCACCTTTATGCAAAACTAGTTGCATGTCTGTCGGTGGAACCGGTCTCATGAACGTGGTCATGTAAGGTTGGTCCGGGCCGATTCATCCAACAATACCGCCGAATCAAAATAAGACGTTGGTGGTAAGCAGTATGACTATCACCGCCCACAACTCTTTTGTGTTCTACTCGTGCATATCATCTATGCATAGACCTGGCTCGGATGCCACTGTTGGGAATCGTTGCATGGAAAACAAAAAAATTATGCGCACACGCAATGATCTATCCATGGAGATGCATAGCAACGAGGGGGAGAGTGTGTCTACGTACCCTCGTAGACCCCTAAGCGGAAGCGTTTGTTAACGCGGTTGATGTAGTCAAACTTCTTCTCGTTCCGACCGATCAAGCACCGAACATACGACACCTCCGAGTTCTGCACACGTTCAGCTCGATGACGTCCCTCGAACTCTTGATCCAGCAAAGTGTTGAGGGAGAGTTCTGTCAGCACGACGGCGTGGTGATGGTGATGGTGAAGTGATCTGCGCAGGGCTTCGCCTAAGCACTACGTGAATATGACCGGAGGCGTAAACTGTGGAGGGGGGCGCCGCACACGGCTAACAATTGTTGGTGTGTGTTCTAGCGGTGCCCCCCCCCTTCATATATATAGGTTGGAGGGGAGGAGAGGCAGCCAAGGGGGCGCCCCAAGTAGGAGGAATCCTACTTGGGCGCATCCCAATTCGGCCTCCCCCCTTACCATATCCACCGGAGGGGGAAGGAAAGAGGAGGGAGGAGGGAAGGAAGGGGGAGGCCGAATCCCTCCCCTTCCTTCTCTTTTTCCCCTTTCCTTTCCCTCACGTGCGGCCCATATGGGGGGCGCAGCAGCCCCTGCTGGCTGCTGCGTTTCCCCTCTTGGCCCATTAGGCCAATATCTTTGCCGGGGGGGTGCCCGGAACCCCTTCCGGTGACCCAATATGTACCCGGTACACCCAGAACACTTCCGGTGTCCGAATACCATCGTACTATATATGAATCTTTACCTCTCAACCATTTTGAGACTCCTCATCATGTCCGTGATCTCATCTGGGACTCCAAACAACATTCGGTCACCAAATCACATAACTCATATAATACAAAATCGTCATCGAACGTTAAGCGTGCGTACCCTACGGGTTCGAGAACTATGTAGACATGATCGAGACACCTCTCTGGTCAATAACCAATAGCGGAACCTGGATGCTCATATTGGCTCCTACATATTCTACGAAGATCTTTATCGGTCGAACCGTTATGACAACATACGTTATTCCCTTTGTCATCGGTATGTTACTTGCTCGAGATTCGATCGTCGGTATCTTTATACCTAGTTCAATCTCGTTACCGGCAAGTTTCTTTACTCGTTCCGTAATACATCATCCTGTGACTAAGTCACTTTGCTTGCAAGGCTTCTTATGATGTGCGTTACTGAGAGGGCCCAGAGATACCTCTCCGATACTCGGAGTGACAAATCCTAATCTCGATCTATGCCAACCCAATAGACACCTTCGGAGATACCTGTAGAGCATCTTTATAATCACCCAGTTATGTTGTGACATTTGATAGCACACAAGGCATTCCTCCGGTATCCGGGAGTTGCATAATCTCATAGTCGAAGGAATATGTATTTGACATGAAGAAAGCAGTAGCAATAAAACTGAACGATCATTATGCTAAGCTAACGGATGGGTCTTGTCCATCACATCATTCTCCTAATGATGTGATCCCGTTCATCAAATGACAACACATGTCTATGGTTAGGAAACTTAACCATCTTTGATTAACAAGCTAGTCTAGTAGAGGCTTACTAGAGACACGGTGTTTTGTCTATTTATCCACACATGTATCAAGTTTCCAGTTAATACAATTCTAGCATGAATAATAAACATTTATCATGATATAAGGAAATATAAAATAACAACTTTATTATTGCCTCTAGGGCATATTTCCTTCAGAGAGAGGGGCAAAGTGACGTGAGAGAGGAAGGACTTGGGGGAGATGGGGATTACAGGCTGTTAAAAAGCCATGTACTTAGCAGCAGCGTGGGTTTATAGCCCGCGCTACTACTACCAACATAGTAGTAGCGCGGGGTTTATACCCCTTGCTACTACTATGGCCTGTCCGGGTGGCACAATGGACACCACTTAGTAGCAGTGTGGGTTTATAGCCCGCGCTACTACTATCAACTTAGTAGCAGTGTGGGTTTATACCCCCCCCCCCACTACTACTATGGGATGTTCCGGGGCGCACGATGGAGACCACTTAGTAGTAGTGTGGGTTTATAGCCCGCGCTACTAGTATCAACTTAGTTGTAGCGTGGGGTTTATACCCCACGCTACTACTATGGCCTTTCCTGAAGGGCACGGTGGAGACCACTTAGTAGCAGTGTGGGTTTCTATCCCGCGCTACTACTATCAACTTAGTAGTAGCTCGGGGTTTATTCCCCTCGCTACTACTAATTAGCAGCAACGCGGCCCATATACCCCTCGCTACTGCTAAACATCTATATAAGGTATTTTCTAGTAGTGGATGGTGAGGCTGCTACAGCCTAGACCTTAGCACCACAGCAACAACACGTACTCGACAAGCACTGCTGACCATGATAGGCAGCTGTAGGCCGTAACTGATGTGGCGCAGTGGGAGCTCCTTCTGGCTGACTGGGATGTGATGTGAGTGGGTTTGAGAGAGCAGTTGAAGAAGAGAGAGAGAGGCCACTAAATAAGAAGAGCAAAAAATCAGGGCATTTTTTTCAAAATATTGCCTATGTCACTAGTGGAAAAAGTGCTAGCCACAACTTTCGTGGTGGCGCGCCATTTACAACCAACGCTAGCACTATATTTTTCAAGTAGTGGTGGTGTTGCCTTATTTGGTACGACATTAGTAGGGGCATAGTGGTGGCGTTGGAAAACAGAGTAGAGTCAGAAGTATATGGGATCAACAATTTGTACCAGGTGTAATATAGTGCTGTCGTGGAATAGCATGGAACGCCAGCACTATTATGTTTAGTTGTGGCGTGCTGTTGGTTCCTATGTCAGCATTGTTATTTTGTCAATGCCAACATTCTTATATTATTATTTTTATAGTATATTGTTGTTTGGGACTTCAAATATGTAGTTTGACACTTATAATACTGTAGTTTACTTTTATTAAATTTCTATTATTTTAAATGGAAACAATGACATTTTTAAAAATATGTACTTTGAGACACTTTAAATTTACTTTTTTTCCCTTTTTAGTTTAAGACTTGAAATATAGTTTTGAGCTTTCAAATATGTAGTTTGACACTTCCAAATTTTTTCTTTTTAGTTTTTTATGTGGTGATCTTTTTTAACTATAATAGTTTACTTTTATTAAATTTATATTATTTTAAATGGAAATAATTAATGACATTTTTTAAAATTTGTATTTTGAGACTTTAAATTTACTTTTTTTTAAGATTTGAAATATATAGTTTTGAGTCTTCAAATATGTAGTTTGACACTTTCAATTTTTTTTATTTTTAGTTTTTTATGTGGTGATATTTTTTATGTTATTTGTTTACTTTTATTAATTTTCTATTATTTTAAATGGAAATAATGGCATTTTTTAAAATATGTACTTTGAGACTTTAACTTTAATTTTTTTCTTTTTAGTTTAAGACTTAAAATATATAGTTTTGAGCATTCAAATATGTAGTTTGACACTTCCAAATTTTTTTCTTTTTAGTTTTTTATGTGGTGATCTTTATTATAGTATATTATATTTTACTTTTAAATGGAAATAATGACATTTGTTAGGTGGTGACCTTTTTTCTTATTGGGCAAGCCCAAATAGTATTAGGATGCCGTGGGGGTCAAAACCAACGGGGGCAACGGCCCCCTCGACCCACTCCCTCTCTCTGCCCTCCTGCTCTGTTATGTTTCCCTTTCTCTCTCTCTCTCGCGCCGCTCCTCGTCGCCGCTTCGATTCCGGCGATTGCCGTCGTTCTCCGGTCCTGAGGTACACATATGAGCCTCCCACTCTCATCTGGTCCATTTGGATTTTTTTAATTAGAGGTGTGTTTCGCATTCCCTATGCTAGGGTTTCGGCGACGGCAGCAGGCGACAGCGACGGAGTAGACTGTAGGCGACCCTCGACTCCAACCCAGGTGAGCATATCATCCCTCCCTCTTTTGCTGTAGGTCACTTCCACTGTCAATTTTTTTATTTGCATCGTTGGGGTTCATCACTGCTAGGCAGTGACAATTTGCTGTAGTTCTCTAGAATTAAGGTACATATATTTTTCAATCTTCGGTTAGCACTAGCTGTAGAAACTGGAAGTGCAATCTGTCAATCAAATTAAGGTAGATATATTTTTTCAAAACACTGTTCAAGATATCTTCCGATATTCCGATAAATCGGCCGATTTATCGCTTACCGTTCTCTGACCGATAAGATAAATCGGCCGATAAATCAGCCGATATGGCGACAAATCAGCCGATATGCCGATAAATTAACCGATTTACCCCTTATCATGGGTCGACAATAAGTTCCCGATAAGCGATATCCCCAACATTGATTTTTTAAGTCATCATCTTTGGAAGCATCTAAATTCTGAAACAAAGTGTTTGAGTTGCTGTTGTAATCCATAACAAAGTGTTTGAGTTGCTGTTGTGTACTACTTTTTCACCATCTCACATATATCACTAGCTTCTCATTGAATCTTCGGTTTAATTCAAATAGTTGAGTATCCAATGTGGCAATATGTGGCAAATATAGTGTCCAAAAAAAAAATTTCACTCGAAAGTAATGCTCCAAGTTAGGTGTGGCAAAATAGTTGAATGTCCAAAGAAAATTTCCACTCGAAAGTAATGCTCCAAGTTAGGTGTGGCAAATATAGTCACAATCCAAACAAGGCCTTAGGGGTTGTTTGGTTCCAAGCCATATAATTGTGTGAAGATATCGATAGTGCTATATTGTTGTTGTCCAAAGCTAGTTATGCACATGCTATGATATATTGTTGCTGTTTTACCCTTGATGAAATCTGCCAAGTCTGAAACTGGCAGAATTAAAACTTACCATGTTTCCATGATGTTTCCCACTAATCTATAACTATTTTCAACATTATCAGTAAAGATGTTTTGTTATGAATTACCAGTACATTCACACCATGCCTTTTGTTGCCATGTAAAACTACTGTAGCATGACTTAAACTTGCTCTAAATATGCCATGTTAATATAATAGTTTGCTAATGTAGCATACTCCATGATGCTAATGAACTTGAACCTTTGGATGAATTGATGTGCATCTAGCATACTCCATCCACATGCCATGCATATGCACTTTATGTTACTGTAGCATGTCTTGGTCTTGCTTGTATATTGCCATGTTGCTGTTATGGACGGATTTGCATTGTATACTTTGACATGTGTGTTTGGTTCTTGTCATAATAACCTATACTTGTTATTATTTTGAAGTTCCAGCCATGACTAGCTGGAACAGCCACTACCAGTCCTCGTGCAACTTCACGGCCTATGAAGTTGATAAAGGCAAAACGAGCACCAACCAGGTAAGATTACAAAAACATTCATGAGCATTGCAAACACATGCATATTTATACATATATCATCTAACCATTCATTATTGATGATTTCAAATATTTAACTTGCCAGGCGTATGTATGAGAACCATCTCCAGAACCGGTCCAGCAGCAGCTACCGGTACGTGATGTGGACATGCTCAGCCGTGAGCTTGTCGCGTCAAAGGAGAGTACAATGAAGGCACTTAAGGAGTTGAACGACTCCCTAAAGAAAGAGAAGGAAGAGATGATCGACGAGAACTCTGATCTCTATGATAAGAAATTGAAGCTCATCGACCAGAAGGAGCTACTGGTCATCGATATCAAGTCTATGAAGAAGGAGATACGGCTCCTGAAGGCCGAGAAGGAGGAACTGAAGACCCGCAAAGTCTATTTTAGAAAGGAGGGACAGAGCAACAGGAACAAGTTGTGTGAGATGGGGATCATTCTTCATCGTAGCTAGTTAGCGGATAGTACAAGTTGCGTGAGATGAGGATAACTTTTGCTTGTAGCTAGCTACCGGATAACCTTTGCTTGTAGGTAGCAAGCTAGTTGATCACTACTGTTTGTGGATTTGAAGTTACCACTAGAAGTTTAAATGGTTGCACATATACTAATAGCTGGGTATATATTATTTATTACTGAAAAATACAAATTGCTGGCGTTGCCTCACAATAAACGCCATAGCTAACACAATATATTGTTGGCATTAGCCTGGTGGCACACCATCAGTACTAAAGACTGCTGACGTGTCTGCCAACGCCACCACTAAATTGTTTTCACTGGTGCCATATTGGTGGCGTTGGGTCTCTACACCAGCAAGGCACTTTTTGCCACGCCATAGCTAGGCTTTTTTCCACTACTGTGTGGTGGTGGTCAACTTGCCTCATGTGCAGGTCAAATGGGATTAGAGCTGCATAGGACCTGCCGTGAACGACTTGGATGCTTCTAGGATGTAGATGTGCAATTTTTAAGAATTAGGACTAACTTACAAAAAAATTAGGACAATGATGCATTTTACTCTAAGGCAATATACCACTGATATGGTAAGTCAAAATCCCAAGGAAAATAATACTTTTTAAGAACATGTTACGTCACTACAGCTATTGTATACATCCTTTGTTTCAGAGTATCTGTCCCGCATGCATACCTAGGAGGCCAAAAGAGTGAGTGATATTTGGTGGAATTTTATTGTTCTTGCTTTCATGAAATGGGCATACTACTAATATATCTAGTGAGAACAAGTATGCTATTCCATCAATTATTACTTCAATTCTGTGTCTCCATGTGGGATAAATTATGGAGAAGAGGTAGTATAAATTAATTCATGTTATGCACAAACCAAGTCTCAAATGATTCCTTGCAAACTAGTTTGGTAAGTCAAAAATCTCCAGGCAAAATTTACTTCTAAAAACATGTTACATCACTGCAGCTATTCTATACAACTTTATTCATGTTATGCACAAACGAAACCTCAAATAATTACTTGCAAAACAGTTTGATAACTCGAAAATCCCCGGCAAAGTATGCTTGACAAAAAATGTTATGTCAACGTAGCTAGCTATACGTGTTAATTCATGTTATGCACATCCCCTGGAGTTAATTGGCTGCTTCTTATAATGAATGACACGATTTTTTTTTGCTGAGACTCATCAGAAAGATATACCATACTAAATGGTTTTCTATTGGTCTTGTAATTTTATACAAGGCTGCAGAAAATGAAACTGTCCAACACTTAGAAGACATAGATTAATGCACATGTAGGTATAAGCATAGTGACCATCAAATTTGCTGCATTCTTTGAGTTCCTGGAGCTTGATGTTGCATTCGACTTCGGGCTTCCTGCATTAAATTGAATGATGTAGCAGTTAGTCTTTGAGTTCTCACCATGAATTGCATACTGGATTGGAGGAACACTAGACTACTGCTGATCTCATCGTGTAGTTCTGGAAGCAGTTTTTTATGCATGTATTGGGATGCCTTGATAACCAGAATTTTTTAACTTACATTGGTCTAGGGTGGTAAATACTTGTGTACTCTGCAGTAATGTGTACCAAAACTTTTATTTGGCCAGAAATGGATGACACAGCCGAAGCAAATTTTGATCTTGCATTTTGTACAGGAAAATAATAATGAAGAATCTTAAATGAACACACGGTATGTTCCATGTTTAGGCTTATTTATGACTTTACCTTTAGGTGCATCTGTGACTTGGTTGCTCGTCTCCTCCGGTGGGTCTTCTGGCGCTGTTGCTGGAGGAACTGGGATGGCTGGAATTTGAGAAGTCTGATATAATGAGTTTAAGAAGCAACATGTTACTTACTCTAGGGTGCAATGGACCGTAACATTTACAGACCTGTGCATTGGCTAATCGGCGGTGCTTGGACCTTGCAGATGCCAGGGAGCTCCAGGGCCCTCGTGTGGTTAATGGCGATGCCAAATGACGCTGCGCTGCCATCGAGAACCATGCAGAGGCAACGGGGGTCGGTCTGGACGATGCCGGCGAGCGTGGTGCAGCAGGAGAAGCCGGGCTCCAGGGCTTTGCTCCCGATGAAGTCAAGGCATGGGGATAGGGTCATCATCACGCTCGAGCAGCCGTTGTTCTGCGCTGCGGCCTTGGAGGCAATCATCGTCGCCAGAATAAGAGCGATGGCAGCGATCTCCATCTTCCCCAAAATGAACAATGCCGGTAAGTAATATCACAAATCTATGACTCGGAGAGGAAAAAACTTGGGTGTATTGACAGGTAGTGGTTCATAAGGACATTGTAGGAAGAGGAAGAGGGCATTGTCTGCTGTGGATGCGACCGGATTTTTCGGAATGATATACCAGGAAGCTGGTACCGTCTCCTGACCACACACATGTTTGGTCTATTGTTGTAGCATTCTAATCGTGGAAAGGGCTTTATGCATGTGCATAAATTTAGGGTGGTTTGTTTCTCCCAACCAGTCACAGTTCTCCTTTATTATTCCTTAACCTGGACATTTTGTCTTCATATTTGTTTTGTAGGAGGCAACTATTATTTGCTTGTTTTGAGAATTAACCTACATTATCATATAAGTGTGTTTTTAATTAGTTAGAGTGAAAACAAAAATATATGCCTCACAAAAATATATGCGTAAGAGCATCACAATAGGTGATGTAGATGTAAAAATAACCGAAATATACATCACTTAGGCTAAAAAAAGTCCCTCCAATACACGATGTAGATGTAAATCTTTTACATCTGAGTTTACTCCAAATGTAAAATGCATCACTAAGTGATGCAAATATACATCACTTGGCTGCGCCGGATGAAAACGTATCCGCACCGCGCAGAGCCCTGCCTCCCGCTACACCATGCCGTTGCGCCGCCTGCCCATCGGACCATCGCCGCACCCTACTGTCGGCAGATCCGGCCTCCCACCCCCGCCGCTGTTGGATCCGTCGCCCAAGCCTCGAAAGCGCCCAAATCCGTCGCTTTTTTGCCGCTCCACTGATGTCGTGCGATTTGAAGCTTCTTCGTCATCGTCTGCACAGCCTCTGGCCTCCCCAACCCCTGCCGCTACGCAATTTGAAGCTTCTCCGTCACTGCCGCCACACAATTTGAAGCTTCTCCATTGCCGCGTTGTCGCTCGATTTGGAAGCTGTAACCACTCAGCCGTCGTCGTGCGCTCGCTCGATTTGGAAGCAGCACGGCTCGACTTCGCCGCTCTTCTCAAAGTCGCACCAGCACCGCCGCCGTGCCGCCGAAGAAGGCCGCGAAGAGCAAGACTGGCTTCTTCGGGGCGTGGGAGAAATCGTCCAGGAACTTCGGTGTCGAGTTCCAGTGCGACGGCTATCGCTACTGGCTCGGCACCTTCAAGTACCGAGAGGTGGCCGCGCGTGTGTACGATGTTGCCGCCTGGCATTTCGGCCCACTGAGGCACGAGATGAACTTCCCGGAGATTGAAACCCGAGAGGATGCGAAGTTCATCGGGTCAAAGAGTCTTAAGATACGGCGGATGGACAAGAGGAAGGGGGAGAAGAAGAAGAAGACGGGCATCGCCATTGCTCCTGGCGAGAGTGACGAAGCAGCGCTTGCGAGGTTCGTGCGGGAGCATCCGGACTATGTCCAAGCTAAGCAGGAATTCTATTGGAAGTGTGACGCCGAGCAGAAGAAGAAGGCGGTGAAGAAGTAGGATGAGGTCAGCCCCTCAACGGTGATCCCCGTCGAGTCTGACTCGTCAGGCTGGGATGACTCGAGGAGGAGGAGGAGGATAAGCTCGATGACTGGGACGGCTCCAGCAAAGATGAGTTCTGGGAGCAGTTCAAGAGCGACGATGAGTAGTTTTTGTTTGATGTAGTTCAAGTAGACTCGGAGTAGTCGTAGTAGTAGTTTGGTGTGATTTAGTAGTTTGAACTATGTTTAATTATGTTTTAAGAACTATGTTAGCTTCAAATGAACTTGGTATGTTTGAATTTTATGTTTGAAATGATGTAGTAGTTCAACTAGTTTTACATCATCTATTGGAGCACTAGTTTACATCAACTATTATACTTCATCTGTTGGAGTTGGGTGTTTTTCGGTGATGTAAATTTTACATCTAGCACTTTTTGGTGATGTATTTTACATTATCTATTGGAGATGCTTAGCACCGGAAATGCTCTAAGTAGCACTGCACCAGGTGGTGCAAATATATACTCTTCTGTATCCCCCTATTGCTGCAGGTGCTTGATCTTATAATTACTAGATGACACCTTGCGCAACCAATTATGTAAAACATATTTTATGAATGATCCATACAGGGCAAAAAAAACTATCTCTGTAGGATGTTTTTCGTGAATTCTCTCCTAATGATTATGTTTGTATTGCATCTGTATTTGCCTTATATTAACTAACCTCAGACAACAATAATTGCTGCCCATGTATTTCTTTGGCGATACATAAGCCATTTGCTTGAGTGGGTGAATTGACTCTAATTTCTTTAGACTAGTGGGGTCGATAGAAACCCGTCCACACCCCATGACAAATGATCCGAACCATCAAAACCGGGCACTCCCACCAAGAACCACATGGCAGAAGAAAACCAAGCGAACCGACCAGACGAGTGACGGTCTAAGGGAAGAGTGCGATTCGTGCAGCGTACACGCCAACTGGCTAAGCCCCAACATCGAAAGGCCGACAGACATGGCAAAACACGCCATCCAGCCCGCAGCAGCGTTCAAAGGCCGGGCAGGCATGGGAAAACACGTTTGGCTAGCTGCATTGATCAAAGCCCGTCCAGACGGGAGGTCCTATTGCGCGCCTTCAGCGCCGCGCAAGCTAACCGGCGCCCGCAACAGCGGCTGGATGGGCCGGCCCACAATCGCGTAGCGTGAAAAGGACGGCCAAAAAAGAGCTCTCGATCGGGATCGATCTCGCGCCCTCGCGCTTGCAACGAGAAAGCCTAACCACTTGACCAACGACACGTGCTGCTCCTTACTTGACCACGGTTCATCATTGCAGAGAGACCGACCAGTATCTACATACACGTTTGCGACCAGACAGATAACACTACATACGCTTTGATCTGGTGGGTCCCAGCTGTTAGGGCGAGGAATCATTTTTTGCGCGTAATAAGGAGGCATTTTGTTCCATGCGACCATGTAGCTGGTTGGTCCCAGCTATTAGGGGGAGTAATCATTTTTTTGCGCATAATGAGGCACTTGCTTGCATGTGACCCTGGACCTCGTTGGTCCCAGCTATCAGGGGGAGGAATCATTTTTTGAGCGTAATAAGAAGGCAATTGCTTGCGTGCGGCCATACACATCATGGGTCCTAGCTATCAGGGGGACAAATCATTTATTTTCTGGGTAATAAGGAGGCAATTCCTTGCGTGCGCGCATGTAGCTCGTGGGTCCCAGCTGTCAATGGGAGGAATCACTTTTTTGCGCGTAATAAGGACGCACTTCCTTCCGTGCGGCCATGTCATCGGTCGGTCCCTACCGTCAACCTCTTCACATACAGTTTCTTTCGATGGCTGTTGTTCGTTGACCACGCCGTGCCGAGCGCACCAAGGTGGTGGACGACGGCGAGGCCCCGGAGCAGAATGACCCAGAGACGGGGAAGACGCGACAGTGGTGTCCCAGGCAGAGGAAAATATGAGGGTTGACTGGTTAGGCTGCAGGGTGAGGCTGCCGTCACCGGAAAATAACAGAAGGTGTGGGTGGGTAGAGGGATGGCCTAGTGAGAGTAGGTGGGACAATGAGGCCTACGCGGCCGACCACGGGAGGCGGGAGCCGGCGCTGGTTTGGGCGGCTGAAGAAAGAAGATCAAAGATTGAAGAAGCACGACGACCATTGGATGGACATCCAACGGTCATTACTTCTAGAATCGTTTGTTGACTAAGTAGACAAAGCCTTAGCGTGTGTCAACTTAGTAGGCCCACAAAAGCGCCTCTAAATTTGTGGCGGACAACATACAACATATTTGATTTTTTTTATAATTTACAGCCCATTTACTATTTCTTAAGGAATTTATTGCGGCCTATTTTCTTTTTTAGCATTATAGACCATTTTCTAGCCAGGGCCAGGGTTAAAAATTTGAATGGAATTTTGCATATTTCGATGTAGTCTGAACTATTTTTGTTCCCAAAATTTCGAGCCAGATTCAAACAAATTTCAAAATAAATTTAAATTTGGCTAAAATCAAATTAAATTTGAAACCCAATGATCCAACAAAAGAATGAAAGTAATTGCCGGTTTGTTGTATTTTTTTTTTATTTACAACACATTTCTTATTACTTACAACCTATTTTCTGGGCACCCTGAATGCATCCCTGATTTGCAGTTCAGTAAGACGCAGAAAAACAAGTTGGTCTGGATTAGGTATTCTTCAAAAATAAATAAAGCTGGTCTAGCCATTTTCACAAAGAAAAAACCAGCCGGGCTAGTCATATGGTAAACATAAAATAAAAATCTGGAGGATCACAGCCCCTGCACAACCCAGTTGTTACCTTGCTCCATTTCAAAAACAAAAAAACAACTGCTCGAGTTGCTGGGTGATACGTCTCCAACGTATTTATAATTTTTGATTGCTTCATGCTATTATATTATCAATCTTAGATACTTTATATGCAGTTTTATATCATTTTTTGAGACTACCTATTAACTCAGTGCCTAGTGCCAGTTGTTGTTTTCTGCTTGTTTTTTATTTTATAGAAAATCCGTACAAAACGAAGTCCAAACACGACGAAACTTTTTGACGACTTTTTTCCGGACATTAGAGACCCTAGAAGCTTCGGGGAGGGACTAGAAGACCTACGAGAAGACAGCAAGGGAACAGGGCGCGCCCTGGGGGGTAGGCCCGCCCGGATGCCTTGTGGGCCCCTCGTGGCTCCTTCTGACCTAATTCCAGTGCTATAAATTCCCAAATATTGGGAAAACCCATCAGAAGCCATCGAAACAATTTTTTCACCGCCGCAAGTCTGTGTTCTTCCATAATCCCATCTGGAGGCCTTTTTCGATACTCTGTCGGAGAGGAAATCAATCACAGAGGGCCTCTACATCAACCTTGCTGCACCTCCGATGATGTGTGAGTAGGTCAGCACAGACCTACAGGTTCATAGTGATTAGCTAGCTGACTTCTTCCTTTTTTTGATCTTTAATACAATGTTCTTCTCAAAGTTCTATTCGATGTAGTTTAACGGGATTCAAGAGCGCGCTGTGAGGCTTCCAAAGGAGTGCTCGTCAATTAGTCGCTCCCAACTTTTCTTATTTCTCTTTTCAGTAATTTTGGAGAAGAGAAATTAGCATCGGAGATAGGAGTAGCGCAGCCCATCCAATCTCCAAACCCTAGCCCCACGCAGAGCCCTCTGCCTCCTCTCGATTCCCCTCCAGCGCCGTCACAGGAGAGGGCTCCCGATTCCCCTGGTCTCTCCGTCTTCCCATCGCGCCGCCACACACGCACACAGCCAGCACCAGGAGAAGACATGCCCGATCCCCGCGCCCGATCCCCTCGGCCACCGCGCCGCCCCTTGCCCCGTCTCCGGCGCCTCCCTCCTCCCTCCTCTCCTGTCTCGCGCGCGCCGAACGCGCATGACCTCCCGTGCTCTACCCCGCAGGCGCACACATGGGCGCCTCCCATGGCCGCCGTTGCCCGCTGCTGGTCTCGTTCCCGTGCGCCCACCTTGCCGCCGGCCCTTGCTCCGCCTCGTCGCATCTCCCGCGACCCACGTCTCTACCTCGCGCCTCCTTCTCCCCCACTGCGCCGCCCTCTGTTTCCATGGCTTCGCCTCCTCGGCTCACGGCCGCTGCGAGCACCAGCTGCCTCGCCCGACTTCGTCCGCTTCCCCTGCCGTAGCGCCGTCGCCCACAGCAGCTCCGCCAAGTGTGCCTCTGCACGCCTCCTCTGTCCCTGCTGCCGGCAAACAGCGCCAAGCGCCGCCCCTTCCCGACCTCAGCCTCCCTCAACCACCTGCCGCCGGCCATCTCCATGCCCTCGAGGAGCCGCGAGCCGCCTCTGTCATGCAACTTCTCCACAACCCTGGCACTCCCCGATGCCCCGCTCGTAATTTGGCCGTAGATCCCTACCGATGAGGGTGGACAGGTTGGATAGAGTCGAGTAGTACCAATAGGTGTCGTGGTGTGGCTACTTAGCCGTGGTTGAGTTGTAAAAACATCTGCCGTCTTGGCATTTTCTATCTATGATTACGTATCCAGTGCTATGGTGCGTCCCATGATACCATGCTCCAAGGCCTCATGGTACGTTGGATCTGCATGTAGGGATAGGATCAACTCTCTTATTGTTTACATACACACCCTTGGTATATTTGCATGTTGCCCCCGTAAGGCCTTGCAAAATCACAACAGATGTCAACGTTTCAACAACAGATTATGTACAAAAACAGGATTCTGTACTGAACTGGGCATCCTAGTGGCTTGGTTACTCCTGCCAACATCCAGTGTCAATAAAGAGGAGCAGATTAAGCAAATTTACACCAGATTATTGAGGGGGATATTTGCGTACACGTACATAATTCATTTTCTGCAACAGAATTCTTCACTGGAATGCAGAGTACAGATTGAGTGCAGGCATGCTATTCCTTTTTCAGAATGAGTTGCACAGTAAGTATAAAAGTATAAGCAGAAGAAAATGTATTGCCATCTGTTTGCATTGCTCACTATCCTCAAAGCAGAACTTTAGCAAGGCAATGGTAATACAATAATCATGAGCACTATTTGATGACAAGGCATATACGGAAAACCCATTCGTAGCATCAAAAGACCACTGAAAACAAAATCACTTCAACAAATAAAGTTGCACCACATGCTGACATCTTTATCTTGTACTCCGGTAATTCACAAATTCACAAGAGTACCGCATTGTGACCATATATATATAAGAGTACCATTTCTATAGGGAAAATACATCTGAAACATATACAAGAGTACCATTTTAGTTCACAAATTCACATAGCTAAACAAAACAACTTTACTATAGACCACTTGATGAGCCCTTACTCTCCTAATGGCAAGCACAAAAGCACACCTACATGACAAAATCAAGGATTAGAACAGCTGATTATTTTGATATCAGCTGATAGCACTGCTAAAACATGCACAAAAGTGAAACTTAACTATGTCTGCGACTAGCTATAATAGGCATCTGATGCTACATGCAGCAGTGACATAAATTTGAAATGGCAAGAACTTGCACACGAGTATTACACTTGGTACATAGATAACCAAGAAAGTAGCAGTCATTGTTCAGTGTGCCAAGTACGAACACTTTGTTGCTCACCCTCCATGGCATTGTTCTCTTACTAAGAATCTAAACAGTGCTGATGTCGTATTTACCCATAACATTTGTTAAACGACAAAGAAAGCCTATCTTTTGACCGAAGAAACTCAATCATGCTGAAATGGCAGTAAAACAATTACCTAAGCTAGGTCAAACAAAAAGTTTTTATATTAGTCACATGTTCCCAAATTGTTTCGAATCTACAAAATTATGTGAGCCAGCAATGCATGGTTCTAATCGTTCCCAAAGATTTTTTGGGTGGAAGCTAATGCACAATAAATCTTTGCTTAACATAAATGGTCAGTAACTTAGTTTATTACACTCTGAAAAAACTATTTTGGAGTCATCGAACTTTTCTAAGTCCAGCTGCTGTGAAGTGAGAACAACTACATAGATTTCTAGTACTCAGTGTCCCAGTCTGACATAGAATTCTACTGGGATTTCTGCTAGTAAAAATATTCTTGGGGTTCATCTGGTATTAATTTAGTCGATCACTCAAGCTGTAGACATGACTTAGTAATAGTCTAAAGGCTCACTTTTTCGGATCATATGGCCGGCTGGACTAATAATGCACTTGGTCTGAACTTGCGCTAGGCTGTACATGTGGTTTCCAACTCCCATATATAAGAAACATTCTATGACACTCTATAAGATAGATTATGTTTATAATTCAGCTAGACATGTTAGGAGAGAAAGCAACAGCCAACATTTAAGCACCACTAGATTTCATGATTTCCAAGATGCTGTAAGAGAGTGACTCAACGAGAACTTGGTCCATGTAGTAAGCATTCTTCTGATTGTGCCAGGATTTAAAACATACTGTTGCATATATATGCTCCAAACTAACTTTACTATCTGCTGAGATTGCATTGCGGGACATGGAATTTTTCATAACTACAACTAACATTAGATGTAGCTTTCCTTGCATAATTTTTTCACTTCTTTCATTTGTTGGCATACAACTGCAACAGTTGGCTTTCAGTTCATAATTTTAGCCACATCATGGCAGACTTCCAACCATTACGGGCTACATTGTAGAGAGCAATACACGGCACTATGAAATTAGAGGATGAACCAAATGCAGCACGCCTCCACGGCTCCACAGATATGTGTTGCACTTCTGGAGGAAAGGGCAGCGGGCAAGCACGGACTACAACTCAGGCCTGGTTCAGAATCTTACCTGATCGTCTTTGAAGAGAGTCTCCGGCTCCCGGGACATGGTCGGCTTCAGCGACGGCGCGGACAGATCCGTCTCGGCTCCCATGAAACTTAACGGATCTGGGCGAAGGAGTCGACACGCGCGCGAGAGCCTATAGGCTGTGCTGGATTTGTGCTAGCAACAGTAGATGGGGCATGCCATGGTGGCCTGCCGGCGGCGGCAGGAGAGATGCCCTAGGCGGAGGAGCTGTGAATCGAATTGACGTAGAAGCGAACGGAACAGACGGATATGCAGCTCGTCGCTGAATTATAAACCAGGGTGTGTTTTGCATAAATGGCAACGTCAGGTGAGCCAGCTCAATCTTGTGCCTCCAGTCCAGATCGAACGACCCACATGGTCGCGTATCAGGGGCAGCATCTCATGTACCGTATCACCAGATATCTACCCATTCCTGACGTATCCTTGAAAAAAAAAATTGGCCGTCGTGTACGAGTTCGGTCAACCAACATCACTTCTGGCCTCCGCTTGCCTCTTGTTCAGGAGAGAATTTCGACCATTTCTTAAAATTTGCTTCACTATTTGGCCTAAAATAAAATTTTCTTCTCTATTTGACATCTAAAGTAAATTTTGTTTCTTATACGACACTTCTATCCATTTTAGGCATTGATGTTGTTAAGTGTGTAGTGAAAATACCATTTTGCCCCTAGTGAATTGTGTGACTATTCTAGATGTAGTAAAAAAGCAATCAGTTCATCCATGTTTTGGGGATGTGCAACGGATGCGCATGTATATGTATGTTCCACAGTGGTGCCATGAGTTGCGGTCGTCAAACTGGTCGAGTACTTTCCGGCCGTAGACTGCACGTAAGTAACTTGGTTCCGTCGAGACACGAGCTAGCTGATTCCGCTGGAGTTGAGGGGCACATACACACCAGGTGAATTGATTCCACGTGAACCTAATACTAGTACATGCATGTATGCACGATCGTCACGTACAAAGCTATTAAGCACGACTATTTGCGAGGGCCAGACGACCGGCGGCAGTGGCTGCCTCAGTCTGGGCGAGCGTGTGGTTTCCAGCTTCGCGTAGCTATGAGACCAAGATGGATCGACGGGCGACAGCCGGGTTGGCGCATGCCGACAGTACGTGCCAACGATTTGTAACTAACAAACGCTGTCTTCCCTCTTAACATATTCAATGAGCAGTTTTTTCGTCGAAAAAAAAAGAGTTGCGGGCGTTCCCCTGGTCCTCCGCTTTTTTTTTTTGAACGAAGACGCCAAAGGCATCCGGCTTTAAATTAAGAAAACCAACAAAGCAGCGTACACAAAGTCTGAAGACATACACCACGGCACATCAGCACAAGCATTACAGTACCAGCCAAAATAAATAAAGGTCCACCATCATTAGCACGTAGGCTGGAAGCAAAGTCATCGGCATGCATAAACCAGAAGAATAAGCGATGAAACGAGTATTAAAATGGGATCAGTCTTGAGCCACCACTTGGCGAGCTTCCACCTGAATGCTCCGGATCCGCTCCATCGTCTCGGACATGCGCTCCTCATCACGCGGTTTCCCCAACGGTGTCCAAGTCTGTAAGAAAAGGTGACATTTAAACAGGACATCAGCGGGGTGAGAAGGAAATTTCTTCTCAATGGTCATCTTATTACGCACAGTCCATAAGGACCACAGCAGCGCCCCTACGCATCGCCAAACAATCCTCGCACTAGCCCCCTTTTGCGTACGAATAATTTGTAAAAGGTCGGCGCCGGTCGAAGGGTTCCAGTTTTGCTGGAACGAAGCTCTAACTGCGCTCCAGGCAAACCTAGCTAGATGGCACCGGAAGAAAGCATGGTTTGCATCTTCCATTGTTCCGCACACCACACAAGCTCCGTCCGAAGGCCCGTTACGTTTCGCAACATTGTCTGCCGTCGGGAGGCGGTTTTGGAACATCTGCCAAAGGAAGATTTTTATCTTAAGCGGGAGACCAGCCTTCCATAGCCCCCTAGCTATGTCCAGCACAGTGCCCTCGGTTAGTTTGTTGTACAGCGACTTAACAGAGAACACCCCCGAGGCGGAAAGTTTCCAAGAGACCTCGTCGGCACCAGGGCTGGTTCTGCGCTGGCCAATCAAGGCCTTCATCTCGTCCCATTCAGCCACCTCGGCCGGGAGCAGAGTCCTCAGGAAACTAACAGAAGGCGGAGAGGTCCGAAGAGCCTCGCCAACTAGCAACTCAGTGTTGGAGGCCACTTGAAATATTGCCGGATGGCTCTGCCAAAGCGAAGAAGGGACAAGCCAAGAGTCCAGCCAGAATCTAGTAGATTGGCCGTCCTTGACTTGAAACTTCGCCCCTAGGGAGAAGGCGGGTCGCACAGCCTGGATCCCGTTCCAGAATGAGGAACCCGACTTCTTTGCGGAGAAAACATTGCCATCAGGGAAATATTTCGCCTTAAGCAGGTCAGCCCAGAGCCCCGACTCGTTTTGGGCCAACCTCCACCACCACCGGGATAAGAGAGTGACATTCATGAATTTGGAGTTTAAAATACCCAAGCCCCCAACTTTTTTTGGCTGGCAAACCGCGGCCCACTTGACAAGATGGTATTTCCGCTTGATACCAGTTCCTTCCCAGAAAAACCGAGATCGCGGCGTGTCAAGTTTAGCGTGAACCCCATCCGCTAAAAGAAACATTCCCATGGTAAACATTGGGAGAGAAGACATGCTAGAATTGGTCAGAATAAGCCTAGCAACTGACGACATAAACCTCCCTCGCCACGGGCTTACCCTACCAGCCACTTTACCATATAAAGGCTCCCAGTCCTTAATGGAAAGCCTCCTATATGAGATGGGTAGACCAAGATACTTAATAGGTAAACTCCCTAGTTTGCAGTTAAGGAGGTTGGCCACCCGCATACTCTCATGGTCATCCATCCCCATGGTAATGACCTCGCTTTTGAGGAAGTTTATTTTGAGCCTGGAGAGAAGTTCGAAAGCAAGCAGCAGGAGCTTGATTGAGGCTATACTATTGGCATCCGGTTCAAAAAGCAACATCGTATCATCCGCGTATTGGAGGTGCGTCACTCCTCCTGGGATTAGGTGAGGCACCAACCCTTTGATGTGCCCGGCCGTCCTTGCCTTAGACAGCATAGCCGACAAGGCATTCGCAACAAAATTAAAAACAATAGGAGACAGCGGGTCTCCTTGTCTTAAACCTTTTTTGTTGCGGAAGAACTTACCCAAATCCCCATTGATGGAAACAGCCGTATGTCCACTATTAATCAAATTCATGATACGGTGGACAAATCCTGCCTCAAAACCCTTCTTGAGGAGAACCTCCTGTACAAACTCCCAGTTTACACGGTCATAGGCTTTTTCGAAATCGAGCTTGAGCAGCACCCCTTGCTGCTTTTTCCGCTTTAGCTCATGAACAATTTCAAGGAGAGCAATAGGGCCCTCCAGAATGTTCCGTCCTTTAAGAATGGCAGTTTGGCTCGTGAGGATAACCCGTTGAGCCACCGGAGCCAAGCGGGACGCATAGGCCTTAGCGCAAATCTTAAAGGGGACATTGATAAGAGTGATTGGTCTGAACAACTTAATGTTGTCCGCCCCTTTAACTTTAGGGATTAGGCTGATTGCCCCGTAGTTGAGGCGGGACACATCTACCGTACCTAGGGCAAACCCATTCACAATATCAAAGAAAAGGTGCCGAAGAATAGGCCAGAATCTACAAAAGAATTCAACCGGCCAACCATCTGGACCCGGGGCCGTGGCTTTCTTCATCCCCATTAGGGCCGCATCAACTTCTTCAGGGAGGAAAGAGAGCGCGAGGCTCTCGTTCTCCTGAATCGACACCCTATCCTCGGGATCCCACAGATCCTCTCGGAGACACAACTTTTTCTCATCAGCCGTTCCCAACAGACCAACGAAATACTCATATATATGGCGAGAGATGTCGCCCTGGGAGAGAAGGAGGCCCTGCTCCGATTGGAGGCGAAGGATCGCACTCTTACGCTTTCTGCCATTAGCATATGCATGAAAATATGCAGTATTTGCGTCTTCCTTAGTCACCCACTTAATGCCGCCCCTACGGCGCCAGTATTCTTCCTCAGCGCGGAGGATCGCCAAAACCTTATGCTCCAATTCATAACGATGAGCCCACTCAGCCTCCGAAAAAAATCGAGTGTCAGCCTGAGCATCAAGGTCAGCGATCTCCTCTACTAGCCTCCCTCGCTCGCGCTTTGTGTCGCTACCATGATTGGCTCCCCACCCTCGAAGGAAAGCCCTCAAGACCGCAGCAGCAGCCGACCAGCATTCCACCGGTCCCCTTTGAAACCCCAACTGGGCTAAAATCTGCTCCCAGCGACCTTGAACCATAGGAATGAAACCCTCTGCTTCAAACCAGGCCGTTTGAAAGAAGAAACGGCCGCTGCGGCGAGCCCTCTCTTCCCCTGAAGAGAGAATGAGCGGGACATGATCCGAACCAATGCGGGTTTCCGCCACCAGAGTGCATAGAGGAAAGAGGACCTCCCACTCCGGGGTGAAGAAGACCCGGTCCAAGACACTGCGAACCGGGGCCAACTGCTTGTTAGTCCAGGTGTACCTGGCCCCAGTTCGAGCCGCTTCGTGGAGCGCGGCCGCCGCAATGGCATTATTGAACATGGACACCCTTGCCCAGTCCACCCTGTCATTGTTTTTGTCCGCACCCGAGCGGATCAAATTAAAGTCGCCACCGACGACCAGGGGGAGGTTTGCCGCGCGTTTGGCCCCAACCAAGGCCGTGACCTCCTCCAGGAATGTAGCAGAGCGCGAATGGTCGGCAGGACCATAAACATACACCACCACCCAAATCAGCCCCGAGACACTGCGGCGAACAGTAGCAGTGACAAAAAACTCGCCTTGCTCCCAGGCTAGAACCTCACATATGTCCCGGTTGCAACCCATTAAAATGCCTCCCGAGTGGCCTGACGATGACAGCCAGTGCCAATCAGAATGATTGAGGGGATCAAAAGCCAGTAGGTCACAAAAAGAAAATTCAGACTTGATCGTTTCCTGGAGCGCAACTACATCGATACGTTCCTTGGCCATATATTCTCTAAGTTGTGTCCGCTGTCCCTCGTGGCCACAACCCCTAATATTCCAAAATAGGTACCGCATCAAATAATACGGTTCCGCAGGCGGACCCCTCGAGAGGTCACCGCCTTAGCCACTCGCTTCCGAGCCGGGGCACGGCTGGAAGAAGGGAGATCAGAAGCCACCCTCGCTTCTGCTCCCTCATCGGGAAAGGAGGCGGCACCAGCCCCTACTGGTACCAACTCCGACGAGCCCGCTAGCACACACCGAGCAGCAGCCTCGGCGAGCGCCGCTTGGGCCTCTTCACGCGCACGAACCAGCGAGATGATCTCACCGTTGGAAATAGACACAACTACCCCGCTATCTTTCAGAACCCGCGCAAGATGTTCATCCGAGAAAGCATTAAGGATTCTGTAAGAGGGGAGAGGATTACCTGAAACCTCTAGGTTCTTGTCTGCAGTACGAAGCTTGGCGCTCTCCAAAGAAGACAGCTCGCCTAGCTTGGCCTTGGCACGTGCGCTGGGAGCACGCAGCGCCACGGGAGTCGCCTTGGAGCGCTTGGCCTTTGCACCCGCACCCACCGACGCCAGCGCCGCGCCCAGATCGCGCCGGATCGGCTCAACCGCCATCACCGCACCCGCCTTAGGCCCAAGTTTGCTGCCCGCCGTCTTCTTGGGGGGTCTGCCCGATCCACCAGAGCCTCGGCACCTCGAGGATGGGGTGAGAGTAGAGTCTTCATTGAGAACACAACCAGCATCAGCCCCGCCAGTGGCCTGCGGGGACCGAGGAACGGCAGCCCCAGTGTCACCAGAGTATAGATCCACCTCCATGGGAGCCAAGGACGGCGTCCCAAGGTGAGAGCCATACTCGTAGAAAGAGCCAGCGAGGGTCCGAGCCAGCGAAGGGAGGCTGACCGCGGTATCCTGCATCGCCACGGCCGTCGTGCCCCCAGACAGCATCCCAAGCTTGTCCCAGGTCTTGGTATCGATAGAAGTGTCATGAATACTATCATCAAGCTCCTCATCCTGGCCTCCCATCTCCACATCTTTGGGCGTCGCAGACCCGAGCACCCCGCCAGACGCTGGCTTAGCCGAGGCCTTGCCGCCCCCAAGCGGCTTGGCACCCATCCCCGCATCCCGCGGGCGGCCATCCTTGTGAGAGGAGGAGGGAGGCGGTCTTTCAGAAGGGCCAGCGCCACTGGAGCCGCCCTCACCAGTACGTTTCGGAAGCCGCTCCACCTCCACCTTGACCTGATATCCTTCACCATTAAACCACACCTCCACAAAGCCGTTAAGCTTGTCCGGAGATTTGCATGCCAGCTTCATTCTCACCGGCCCCAGCCTAATGAGAGAGAGTTCATCCACCACAATAGGATGCCCCAGCATCTTCAGCCCTTCCATCAAACGCTCCACGCGACGGTGCTTCTTGGAGATGCCGTGGAGCCGCACCCACGTCTCCGGCATGGCCAAAGGCACAATCTCCTCATGAAGGGATTCCCTCACCCGCGCAGTTATGTCATTGATAGATAGGAAGAGCTTGCCACTGGATTTGGCCATGTGCAGCAGGTCGCCCGAGGGGAAGATCACCGAAAAATCATTGTCCCCCACCTGAGATATTTGCCAGTCCCGGTCGCCGGCCACCATGTGCTTGAGCTCTTGCTTGAGAATACGGAGCGAAAGCCGGCCAGGATCTGCAGAAATTATCGCTGCATTGTCGAACTTCAGATCCGAGCTGTCGTCAGTCTCCTCATCCTCCTCGAACTGGAGACAGAAGAAGCCCTCACCCGAGATGGCACTTCCCATAATCTGGAGATTGAGGGGCTTCCCACGCGACAGACAAATATGCCGAAGCATGGCCCTCCTCCTTGCACAGCACGCAGAGCGGCTTGTTCTTGCACTTAGATTGGTAGTGCCCCCAGCGCCCACACTTGAAGCACTCCACATCCAGGATCTCCTCCACGTGGATGGGCTCGGCGGCTGTACCTTTGGAGGAAGCCGGAAGCGCCACTGCCAACAACTCCGCACTGGCCCGCGGCTTCTTGGCCAACGGATCGCCATGACCACCCCCACAGTTGGGATGCGACATGGGTTTCTGCTCCAGCTCCCTTTGCCTACGCCCCACCTTCTTCAACCTCCTCCGCACCTGCTGCTGGATCCACCAAGGGGGAGGACAACCCCAATCCCCCTCACGCCCTCCTTGCGCGGCAGAGGAACCGTGCGCCTCGCGCTCATCACGGCCACCCTGCCGCCCGCTCATGGAGCTCTTAGCCTTCTCTCAGAGGAGCTTCTCTCGCCGCTGCTCCGCCTCCAGCTCCCCCGACGCCATCAGACGCTTGTCCGCTCTCCGGTCCCCCATCACCGCCGCCGCAAAGGAAATGGAGAGAGGAGGAGGAGGGGGGGAGGATGCGAATAGATCTCGCTGTGTGAGAAAGGCGCCGCACCTCTTTAGTCGATGCAGGAAACCCTAAAGACGGGTCGGGGCACCCCTTGCGCACCCATATATAGCCGCGGCGCATCCTGGGCTCGCGGCCTGCCACAGGCCCAGCAGAGCACGCTCCAGCTGCCACCACCGGCCCATAGGGCGAGACGCCACCGACCGGCCCAAGGGAGCCCACCAGAGCCACCGGCCCAAGTGAGCCCAACTGGGCCCTGGGCCCAGGGATGCAACCCTAGGCAGCGGAGACCCCGATCTCGCCGCCCGGTCATCTCCACCCTCGCCCAACGCCGCCGCCGCCGCCGGGCAGGAGGGAGGAACGGAGGGAAGGCATGGCCACTCCTCCACAGTCCTCACAACTGCCACCGGAGCGGCCAGCGCCGCCGCGGCTCGGGCGCGGATAGCACCAGCCGCCACCCCCGCCGAGTCCCCACTCGCAGGCGAAGCCGCCGATGGACGCCAGATGCACACCGCTACAGCCCGCGAGCCACCACCTCCCGGGGCAAAACGCCGTCGCCGACCACCTCCATCGGACTTCTCCGCTGCAAACGCAATGAAATCACATACCTTTGGGCCCGAGGGCACCGCTCGAACACTCACCTCCTCCGGCTCCTCCTTGCTGTCCGAGCACTCCGAGGCGAGGGCCCAGAACCTGCTGCCGCCGGCAGCCGGCCCAGCGCTCAAGCAGGGTGACGCCCGCCGCACCGGAGACCGTCCGGGGCCCCACCGCACCGGCTGCCACTCCGCCTCCGACAGGCCCGCGACGGCGCCCTTCGAGTCGCCCCCCAGTCGCCAGAGCTAACCCATAACGGTTCGCTCATTTCGAATCCCTTTTCCTGCCCTGGTCCTTCGCTGTGCGTGGTGTCCAATTTGTATGGCCTTTACACGCACAACCAGATGCTTAAGGAACCAAACATTGGAGCATACATATACATCTGCTGATCTGCAACATCCGTTCAACATCCCTAAAATATGGGTGAACTGATTGCTTTTTATTTTTCTTACATCCAGGATAGTTACACACTTAACATCGTTACTGTCTAAAATGGACGAAAGTGTCATATAAGGAACGAAATGTACTTTAGGTGTCAAATAGAGAAGAAAATTTTATTTGGGCCAAAAAAGGAACCAAATTTTAAGAAAGGGCCAAATAAGGAATTCTCTCCTCGTTGAGCCTGCTGCTCGGGGACAATAGCACAACTTGCTTTCAAGTTCTACCGTGGCCGTGTTTGACTGAGTAAATTATTGAAAACCACCACATTTATGGCTAGAGTACTCCAAAACTACCTCTTTTGCCAAAAATAACAGAAGACCACCGCTTCTTTGGCAAGTGAATAACATATTGCACTAAACGAGTTGTTAACCGCGACTAACAGCAAACCTGACAGGTTGGGCCCACTTGCGGGGCCAGGGGTGTGGATGCACAGAGACGGACGCTAGCGGCGTTTGCAAACAGGTTCAGGCCCACGCACACACCAACCCACTCCCACTCATTACGCCCCCACGGCAGATCTCGCCATGGCCACCACCAGAGCTCTCTGCTCCTCGCTGCCGTGGGAGCCTTCCCTCCTGCAGGCCGCCTCCAAGTTGGGGGCGCCGCCGGCGGAGATGCGAGCAGAGCTGAAGGACCCTAGTGGCGCCGACGAGCCTGACCCCAGGGACGGTTCACGGAGCCTCACCCTCTCCTGCCCCGACGCGTCGGTGCTGTTCCACCACCGACGGCGCTCCACATGGGGAGCGGTAGGGAGCTCCGGTTGAGGACGCACGCATGACCTCCCTTGCGGTTGTCCCTAGTGTCATCGCCGGGCATGGTTTGTGGCCGACGCCAGCTGGAGCTCGCCGTCGAGCGCGTGTGCGGGTACGGGATTGGTAGGTGTGTGCGTGGGGCTCGCATAGGTGTGAGTATAGGAGCGAGGGGAGCGGGCTCCAATGGCCACGGCGGCGATGGGCGGGAGCTCAGCCCCGACCAAATCGACGGCTACGAACATGGGCGGGAGCTCGGCTCCGACCAAATCGACGGGTACAGCCATGGGCGGGAGCTCGGCTCTGACCAAATCGATGGCTATGGCCTAGGACGCGGCCGCCCCACACACCGTGCTGTGACTGGCCCTCTTCCCGCCCCGACGCATGGCGCCATCGCTGTCCCTTGCACCACCGCCAGTGTTCTTCCTCCTCCGGTCATCGCTGCACAACAGGTGGGCCACGGCCACTCCCTCCTCTGGCTAACGTCCGTCTCCTCGCCCCCGTTTGCAGATGCCATATGGCCCCGACAGGTGGGCCTGACCGGTTAGTTTTGCTATTAGAGGCAGCTCAATTTCGAATCAGTGCAATCTGTTATTCACTTGCCGAAGAAGCGGTGGTCTTTTGTTATTTTTGGCAAAAGAGGTAGTTTTGAAGTACCCTAGGCATAAATGTGATGGTTTTCAGCAATTTACTCTGTTTGACTACCGTCGCCAAGACCAAGTCCATTGATAAGTACCTCCACCGAAGTCCTGGGACTTGGCTTTCCATCGCTCTCTGTCTCTTGAAGAGTTTGATGATTGGCAACGACTTGTTGCTTTCATCCCTGTGCTCTCGGAGAGAGAGGACTCGGTTGTCTGGCCCCATTCTTCGTGTGGCCGCTTTTCTGTTAAGTCCTTGTATGCCAAGTTAATTTCTGGTACCTCACTGCTAAGTTTAGACCTATTTGGCGTGCTCGGATCCCTCCCAAGGTGAAGATTTTCTTATGGCAAGCCTTCAAAGGTCGCCTGCCTGCGGTGGATCAAATTCATAAACGCAATGGCCCGGGCTCAGACAGATGCGTGTTATGCGGAGACCTGGATCACGCGAATCACATATTATTCAAATGTGTCTTGGCCAAGTTGATCTGGTGCTGCATTAGGTCTTGGCTTCGGGTCTCATGGAGCCCTTCCTCCTTTGCTGAGCTCCGGGTTTTAGGTAATGACCTAGTGGGGGGTCACCAAGCGTTTGTTTTTGGGTTGGCCTAGCTGCGGTCTGCTGGGCCCTTTGGACAACTAGGAACAAATTCACTATCGAGCATATTTTTCCCGCTAAACCTTCCGATTGCTTATTTAAATCTTGCTTGTTTCTGCATCAGTGGAGATCATTGACTAAGACTGAAGACCGTGATGCTTTTGACCTCATGTCTTCTAAAATTCGGGCTTCAACGTCTTCTATCTCGGGGCAGGAGCCAGGTGGCTAGTTGTCCAGGGTGGTCCCCTTTTGGCTTTGGGAGTGGCTTTGTGTGGCTGCCTTCCTTTCTCGTAGTCCTCTTAGTCCCGGCCTGCGAGCCGTCGTTTCGGTCTGAGTGCCTTGTACCCCCGTACTTTGCCCTGTGGTTGTGGCCGACTATCTGGTTCGTTGGTTGTGGTTTGGTTGTGATGAACGCTGCCTGGTGGCTTTATTTATAAAGTCGGGCCGATGCCTTTCCTCTAAAAAAGGTTCCCAAGTACCCCTTTTGGTTCGTAAGGCCGACAAGACCACCATCATGTATGGCTACATAGTGATGCTTCAAGTACCTCTATCATCATCTTCGGAATCGCCAAGAACGCCAAGTACCTCGACGTCCGATGCATTGTACGACTACTGTCGCCGAAGACCCATGGACCACAAAAATCAAGTTCGACTACCGTCGTGTGCACCACTACTTCCACTATGACCCACGACCGACTACCGCACGAACTCGTTCCACCCCGAAATGCACACTTCGAAGGTGTAACCGTCGGGGCAACCGCCCGTTGATGAATGGATGTGATGTATGAGAAGCTCGTGTTCGCATCGTGTCCGAATTGTCTCGTGCACGTTCCTCGTTTGCCATGCTACCGACACGTCGGACACCTGGTAACCGGGATCACTCCTAGTGACTCTTTCATGGTTCGCATATCCGCACGCTTGTTCTTTTGCACCGGTATCTCAATGAGTTACCGGATAACCGGAATGTTGCCGTGGCATCATTTCCGCTTTCGCTGCCGTGGCACCCAATTCTTTCCGCCATGGCGACAAATGCTCCATATCATATTATGCCATCATTTCATAACATTTCATCAAACTTGAATATGTCATTCGCATCAATGACAATCACATGTAAAAATGTTAAAATTGTTGTTCAAATTAAAATTGCTTAATGACTTGCTAAAATGGTTTATTTCATAGCTAAATAATCGTAGCTCCGAATTAATTAAATTATATATGTAAATGGAGTAGAAAATGTGTAGATTAACATGGTGCACTTTATTTTGCTGTTTAACAACTATAAAATTGTGTTTTAGGAAGAACGGTACCACATTCAAAATTTTCATATGGGGATTTTCTGGATTTGATATATGTTAATTCCGACCTCATTTAAACTTGCCTAGATAGGTATTTTTGTTATGCTTCACCTCTTGCCACGAGTAACAACATTTAATCTTGTCATGCATCATACTTGGTTGTGCATCATGTCATGTTTATGCTTGTGTGTTTATCATGTTGTTTGCCTCTCTCCGGTTGTGCTTCTTCTCGATAGTTCCCGATAATGTTGTGATTATGAGGATTCGGTCGACTATGTTGGTTTGCCTACTTCATGGATTCGGTCTTCTTCCTAGCGGGATTTCAGGCAAGATGACCATTACCTTGGATATCACTACTATCTTTTCTTTGCTACTTGTCTCGATGCTATCGCTATGTCTCGCTACCTACCACTTATTTGTCAGCCTCCCAATTGCCATGATAAGCCTCTGACCTTCCACCATCCCAGCAAACCGTTGATTTGCTACGTTACTACTTTGCTCAGCCCCTCTTATAGTGTTGCTAGTTGCAGGTGCAGTTGCAGGTTATTCCATGTTTGGGACATGGATATCATCACAATATCTCTTATTTAATTAATGCATTTATATACTTGGTTGTGTGTGGAAGGCTCGGCCTCTTGCCTAGTGTTTTGTTCCACTCATGCCGCCCTAGTTTCCGTCATACCAGAGTTATGTTCCATCATGAGCGCCCCTAACACATGTGGGGTTTTACGGGTACCCCCTTGATCATCCGTTTTAGAGTAAAACTCCTTCAGCCAGGCCCAACTTTGGTTTTAAAATTTGCCAACATAATAATACTGAAAAATAATTAATTAGCATCGGAGGTCGCGTCCTCGCGGATTCTTTCTTCAACATAAGAGGTGGGCCAATGCCGATGGTGTTGGTCCAAAACGGGCAACCCGGGGGGCCACCACGGGGAAACTCGAGGAGTGATTTTACTCGTAGTTTAACCCATCTGGTCGTGTCCTGAGAACGAGATACGCGGCTCCTATCGGGTTCGTCGACATGTCGGGCGGTCTTGCTGGTTTAGTTTTACCTTTGATGAGAGGCTTGTCCACCAGGATTCTTTATAGGCATCGTGTTATCACGGTGTGAGTTTTCCATCGGATGTGTGTGTTAGTTTATAATGGACTACTTGGAGCACCCCTGTGATGTCTACTACGCAACTTTATTCTTGTAGACTCGTGTTGGGCCTCCAAGCGTAGTGTTTTGTAGGACAGTAGCAATTTTCCCTCAAGTGGATGACCTAAGGTTTATCAATCCATGGTAGGCGTAGGATGAAGATGGTCTCTCTCAAACAACCTTGCAACCAAATACAAGAAATCTCTTGTGTCCCCAACACACCCAATACAATGGCAAATTGTATAGGTGCACTAGTTCGACGAAGAGATGGTGATACAAGTGTAGTATGGATAGTAGATATAGGTTTTTGTAATGTGAAAATGAAAAAACAACAAGGTAGCAAGTGATAAACGGAGCACAAACGGTATTGCAATGCTTAGAAACAAGGCCTAGGGTTCATACTTTCACTAGTGCAATCTCTCAACAGTGCTAACATAGTTGACTCATATAACAATCCCTCAACGCGCGACAAAGAATCACTCCAAAGTTCTTATCTAGCAGAGAACATAAGATGAAATTGTTTGTAGGGTACGAAACCACCTCAAAGTTATCCTTTGCGATCGATCTATTGAGCTATTCCTATAAGTGTCACAAACAACCCTAGAGTTCATACTAAAATAACACCATACGATACACATCAACCAAATCTAATGTCACCTAGATACTCCAATGTCACCACAAGTATCCGTGAGTTGATTATATGATATGCATCAAACAACTTCAGATTCATAATATTCAATCCAACACAAAGAACTTCAAAGAGTGCCCCAAGATTTCTACCAAAGAAAGTAGGACGAAAACATGCATCAACCCCTATGCATAGATTACCCCAATTTCACCTCGGGAATCCGCGAGTTGAGTGCCAAAACATACATCAAGTGAATCAATATAATACCCCATTGTCACCACGGTTATTCATATGCATAATATACATCAAGTGTTCTCAAATCCATAAAAGTATTCAATCCGATGATAGTGAAACCTCAAAGGTAAAAACTCAATTCATCAGAACAAGATAGAGAGGGACAAACACCATATGATCCAACTATATTAACAAAGATCACGGTACATCAAGATCATGCCAAATTAAGAACACGAGAGAGAGAGAGATCAAACACATAGCTACTAGTACATACCCCTAGCCTCAAGGGTGGACTACTACCTCCTCGTCATGGTGGCCGTCGGGATGATGAAGATGGCCTCCGGTGATGATTTCCCCCTCCTGCAGGGTGCCAGAACAGGCTCCCGATTGAGTTTTCGTGTATACATAGGCTTGCGGCGGCAGAACTTCTCATCTAGGGTTATTTCTGGGGGTTTCTGTATTTATAGGATTTTTTGGCATCGGTCTCACGCTAAGATGGGCTTCGAGGGGCCCACTACCCACCAGGGCTTGCCAGCCCCCCTGGCGCGCCCTGATAGGTAGTGGGGCCCTCGTGGCTCTTCTGGCCCTCCCACGAAGCTTCTAGTGCCTCTTTTCCTCCAAAAAAATCATCAAAAAGTTTGGCTGCATTTGGAGAAATTTGATTTCTGCACAAAAAACAACACCACGGTAGTTCTACTGAAAACAACGTCAGTCCAGGTTAGTTCCATTTAAATCATATAAAATTGTTGTAAACATGGCATGAATACCTCATAAATTATAGATACGTTGGAGAGTATCACCCTACAGTGTTAGATCTTTCCGAAAGCCATGCCCGCGGTTATGTATCGACTTAGAAATTTATAATATTCAGTTGTAGAGAACTTGACACTAAACTTAAATTAAAATACACCAACCGCGTGCGTAACTGTGATCGTCTCTTTTCGAGGGAGTTCGGGAAGAGAACATGGTGGGGTTATGTATGACTCATAAGTAGGTGTTCAGGATCACTTCTTGATCATTACTAGTTCATGTACATTATGCGTAGTTTACTCTTGTACTCATAAGTTAGCCACATACAAATACTTAGTGCTTGCTGCAACCCCACCACTTAACCATTCCATACCCATTAAGCTTTGCTAGTTTTGATACCCATGGTAATGAGATTGCTGAGTCCCCGTTGTCGAGGTTACGATCCTGGCAATGAGTTCTAGGGGTACGAAAGAGGGGCAGAGCCTAGCTATGGCGCAGATGTAACACTCTGTGTTTACGAGTCTGCGCCCCTCTCGGAGGAGGTAACAACTCTACATCTCGTGCCCTCAGGCTTGTTTTCTCTTGGGGGGTATGATTACAAAGAGTGCTTAACCCCTGCTCAGGAGGGAGAGGGCAGCTTATATAGAGTGCACCGCAACCTCTTCCCTCCTATGTTACAAGGGTGGTTTAATAGATATAACTATGGCAGTTACTAGTGTTAATAGCCACAACTAGAGCAGTTACATGTAACGGTAGTCTTGACCATGCTTAAAGTCTGACTTAAAACTACTCGACCATTGGATCTCTCACGTCATCCCTTCACCTTCCTTGTTCGAGTGGTGATGGCTGGGCTGACTAGAGGGAGGACGTCCGAGTGGCATCGGTGGGTCCCTGTTATACGCATCTGAATGCATCTATGGTCCAGAGACCTATCAACGATGGTGTGGGGCCCTTGGTGGGCCATAGATGTCAGGTCCTTGACCCTACCTGTAGTAGGTGACCTCATCATTAGGCCCCGAATTGGTTGAGGTTTCGTAGGACAAGCGGATTGAGCTTTCCGGTTCGGTCCGAGTGCTTTAGGGGCACTTGGAATATGTTTTTGAATGGTAATTCACCGTGCCTCGGATGAAAACATAACGTATTATGTACTAAAAGTTTTTTCGAGTGATTAGACGTTGCTGATCGCCGAGCAAAACTTGGTGGCATTCATATGTCTCTCGGGAGAGATAGACCTGAGGTCCGAGCATGGACATGCCATAAAACCTGAGTGATGATGCCGACACGTGGTCTGACTCTCTGGGGAGATTCCACTCCTTATCCCAGGGGAACACCAGCGCAGGTCATCTCCGGGTCCAAGTTTATGAGGCATGCGCCTTGGAGCCTAGTGAAAGGGCCAAGTTAACCCGTGGAGGGGCGTCAAGCTCATCTTATAGAAATTCTGAAGGTGACTTCAGTCGGGTGTTTTACGTGTCCGAGTGCACGGGTTCCCAAGGAGGGTGGTCATCCAAACTGACTAGTGTCTTGAGGAAAGGAGTGGTGGGCAATCAATTGGGTCAATTTGTTGCGAAAATTCCAGGATTTGAAATCAAGCGTGCGCGTGTGGAAGCGGTTACTCCGCGGCTAGTGAAGAAAGTGGGGGCATGACTCCTCGATCCTCGCCCCGAAAATCCGCCACGTGTTGCACTGTTCCTGCGCGTACGGCCGTCGCGGGCACCATGGATCTAGAGATCTGCGGCTGAAAATCAGCGGCGCAATTTTTACCCGCGGTATAAAAGATTGGAAGGCTAGGGTTATTCCCTCAGATCCCCTTTTCTTCTCATCTCCTCCGCTTCTCTTCTCCACTCGTCCATTCACCCCGCGTGCCAGAGCACTCGAGACCATGCCGAGGGACTCCACGGTGAAGCTGGAGAGGGCGAAGAAAGCAGGGAAGGCCATGTCGTCGAGCTTGGGCCTACGGGTGGGCCGCGTTACGGGAGATTGGATCCCCTTGCATGTCACAACGAAGCGACTGCAAGAGGTCCCAGACAAGGGCCTCATTCCGGCAGACGGATGGAGGCGGCCGGGGGCGGGCGAGATCAAGCCAGCACCACAGGGGGACGAGCGCGTCCTCCTGGTCACCCATGTCGAGCGAGATTTCTCGATGCCCCCACCCCTTCTTTCGCGCTTTTCTGGATTACTTTGGGGCTTAGCTTCACCACCTCCCACCTAATGCCATCATCTATTTGTCCGCCTTTGTCTCTCTGCGCCAGAACTACATTGGTTGCTATCCCCACTGGGGTTTGTTCAAGCAGAACTTCACGTGTCGGTTAATGACCGTGAAGAAAGACTCGCCGGATGGTGAGAAGGCCCATGTGACCTAGATGTGTGGAGGGCTCGCCATACAGGTCCGGGGGCGGAGCGCGTTCCCGAAAATGAGCTTTCCTGACTCAGTGAAGGGGTGGCAGGATAGTTGGTTTTATTGCAAGGATGTCCCGAGTGAGGGATCTCCGAATGGCCTTCCCCCGTACTGGGGAGCATGAGTCAACGCGCCTTCGTCCCTCGAGGTGACCAAGGAGGAGAAGGTATACGTGGGCATTCTGACCGATGCCCTGGTATGGGTCGTGAACGCTAGGGGTCAACGGGATGGATTTGCTGGAGACCTTCCTCGCTTGGTGGATCCAGCCACTTCAAGACAGGTCGCGTCCGATGTGGATGTACGAGTGCACCCATAGGAACTCGACGAGAAGGCCATGGCGAGCAAGATCAAGGCCATCACCTCGGCCCATGACAACCCACGCGGGTCCAAGCGAGTGCCCCCGTACAACAAGGATGCCCCGCCAGTTGAGGTAACTCTATCTTTGATTAGTCGCGCTGTCTGTAGGCTTCTTTCTGTGCATCTGAATTCTGAACTTGTTAACTTCTTTTCCTCTTCTTCCTCAGAGCTTCCAACATATGACCTCTCAAGTGCCGGTGGTGAACCGGTCCTCGGAGGACGTGACGAGTAACACGGAGCGCCAATACTCGGAGGAGAGCAATGAGGACGACGAGGAGAGTGATGAGGACGAGAGTACAGAGGAGGGCGAGGAGGCCGAGTCCTCGCCATCATCCGATGGCCCCAAGGAGCCCCGCACCAAGGCGCTGCATGATCTGAGTGGTCGAGTGGAGGATGTTCTGCAGCCGACTTTCTCCGGTCACACCACGCGTAGCTCGAAGCATGGACGATCGGAGGCGGAGAGCTCTGCCGAGAAGCAGCCCAAGCAAATCACTGCCAAGCCTCGGAAGGCTGCTGTGTCAAGGATCAAGGTGGTGGTGCCTGTTGCTTTGACATAAGTGTCATTGCTACACTTTCTTCTGTTCCAATTTTGACTCGATTGACGGTCGAGTGACTATGTGATCCACAACAATGAGACATCGACGACCTCTTTGGACCCGAACGCTCCAAAGCAGGGTCAGACGAAGGGGAACGCCACTAACACCGCCACTTCCAAAGGTACTGTTCTGCTGAGTAATTTATCTTTTGAGCATTATTCGACTGAATGCTGAGCTGACTCTTCACTTCGTGTGCCCATGCAACACCGACTGAAGCTATTCAGCTGGACCATGATGAGAGGACCAACCCGCTGAACTTGAAGGCCGACAAGAGGGTGGTGCCCGACACTGACACGACTATGCAGGAGGCTTCTCACAGCCGGAAGGGCCGTGCTTCTCTCGCTAAGGCAGCCGCGAAGCCCACGGGTCAGAGTCCTCTGGCTCAGTCCGGCCCTGCGGTGGTGGCCATGGTGCCCAAGTCTCAGCCTGCGTTTGTTCATCATCCGGCCCCTGTCACCACCTTCACACTGCACAGGGTCCTGGAGGACCAGGTGGGGGAAAGCAAGGAGGCTCTGATCCAGGTGCGGCTGCTGAACCAGCGGCTGAAAGAGGCGTACGGCGTCAGTGAGGCACTGGAGACCAACGTCCAAGTTAGTACCATCGTAAGTGCGATTTCCAGTCAGAGTCATTGATTTTTTTGAGTTTTCTTCTGTGTTCCGAATGCGTAGATGTACTCTCGTAAGTAGGTTTGTAAGGGGCGCAACCACTGGGTGTAAGGTTCCAGTGGGGGCACGTTGAGTGCACCCAATTGGGTGTAGTCCCCGAGACTGCCGTCGACTGGAAGCAGTCGGTGGGAGTCTTTAGAACTTCATTTTTTTATCACCATTTTCACTCGGATTTAGCCAGGCCATTTTCGAGTTCTTTCGATTCTAGTGGGGGCACGCTGAGTGCACCCACTAGGTGTAGTCCCCAAGAGTGCCGTCAACGGGAAGCAATCAGCAGGAGTCTTAGAGTATTTGACTTTTTTTGTGAACCATCCGAGTGGATGTCCTATAGTGGGGGCACGCTGAGTGCACCCATTGGGTGTAGTCCCCGAGACTGCCGATGATTGTGGGTAATCAGCGGTAGTCTTTAGAACTGTGCCTGTTGCGTAGCACTCGGGGTGCGTCATCGCACTCGGCTGACCGAGTGGGTTGCCTGGTAATATGAAGACCAGTGTGTTGTTGTCCTCAATCTTCTTCATTGTTGACTTAGTGGCAAGATGGTAATCAAAGACCAGTGTGTTGTTGACCTCGATCTTCTTCATTGCCGACTTAGTGGCAAGCTGGTAATCAAAGACTAGTGTGTTGTTGCCCTCGAACTTCTTCATTGCCGATTCAGTGGCAAGATGATACCTAAGGATTTGATGTTGGTCTAGTTTGTTCCTTCCGACTGACTGTCTTCTTTTCTTGTAACAGAGATCCTGCAAGCTGGGATCCCAGTACGTCGCCCTGGAGAAGGACGCATTGCAGCTCCGAGTTGACTTGGAGGCCGAGAAGCACAAGAGTGACCGCTTTGATAAGGAGAAGAAAGCCCTGGGAGGTGAGTTGTTTTCTCTGACTACACATTGTATCTTGTTTTCTCCCTTGATCCGAGTCGAGTCACTTCAACAAATGTTCATAGCTACAATGGTCAACTCGTAAAGAGGCTCAGGACTTCCATTTCTTTAGAAACCATGAAGGAGGCCCTGGAGGACAAGGACAAGGAGTTGGCACTGGCGCAGAAGGAGGCCAGGGCCAAGACCAAGACCGCCGAGGAGAAGCTTGCGTCAGTCGACAAATTGGAGGAGGATATCAAGGCCTTGAAGGCCGCTGTTGAGGCAGCAAAAGGTGAAGCCTCTGAGTGGGAGAAGAAGTGTAAGGACCAGACTAGCGTCTTCGAGCAGGAGAAGAAAACCTTGGGAGAGAAGGTCGCCTAGCTCCTCGAGAAGAAGGTGACACTCGAGCAGTACATTGAAGACTTCTGCATAGAGATGAATGAGAAACTTGCTGGTAAGCCTTTTTTCCTGAGTGAACCTATCTTGACTTTGAGTTCTTGCAATTATTGATTTTTGTGCCATTTCCTTCCCGATAGAGTATTGCCCCAACGAGGAGCTGGAGACCGAGAGGATCGAAAGGGATCTGAACCCCATGAGGCAGCTCGTCAGTGACAAGGCTGCCATTGCCGTCCTCCTGCTGGATGACCGTATCGACAATGCCTTGGGCTATATCATTCGGCTAAGGGGTGCCATGAGAAGAATCGACAAGGAGCTGCAGCCTGAAGAGACCATCAAGATGGATCTAGAGTCCATGATGGCACGACTGAATGAGATCCCTGCTCGAGTGCAGTCCTGGAAGAAGTCGGTAGCCCGCAATGGTGCCGATGTGGCTTATCACTTGTCTGCGTCCACTGTAAGGATGTGGACGAAGAGAAGCTGAAGACTCTCCAAGTGGTCAACAAGAAGAAGCTCAAGATCGAGGACTTCATGGAGACGTTCGCTGAGGTGGCCACACGGATTGCCGATGGCATTGATCTAGAGACCTTCATTGAGCCGGCCAGTCCCTAGCCCGACGTGTAAAAAACCTTCTTTGAATGAATTTGCCTCAGAATGCCGGGTGGTTGCTGTAACCATAAACTTTGATGAGCCTCAGGATCATTTAATTTGCTTTTGCCTCTGAATACTCGAATGAATCGAAGTTTTCAATCAAGAGACTTAATCTTTATTTGCCAATATGTTTTTTAGCTTAGGCGAAATCGGGTTCGCCACAAAGCCCCCGAGTGTGGAGCATGTCAGCACTTGGAACGTTTTAACTTGGGGGAAAGCGGGTTCGCAACTAAGCCCCCGAGTGTGGAGCATGTCCGCACTCAGAATGTTTTTAACTTAAGCGAAAGCGGGTTCGCAGCTAAGCCCCCAAGTGTGGAGCATGTCCGCACTCGGAATGATTTCAACTTAGGCGAAAGCGGGTTCGCAGCTAAGCCCCCGAGTGTGGAGCATGTTCGCACTCGGAATGTTTTTAACTTAGGCGAAAGCGGGTTCGCGGCTAAGCCCCCGAGTGTGGATCATTTCTGCACTCGGAATGTTTTTAACTTAGGCAAAAACTGGTTCGCAGCTAAGCCCTTGAGTGTGGAGCATGTCCGCACTCAGAATGTTTTTAACTTAGGCAAAAACTGGTTCGCAGCGGAGTCCGAGAATGTGGAGCATGTCCATACTTGGAATGATTTTAACTTAGGCAAAAATGGGTTCCCAGCTAAGCCGATTTTAACTTAGGCAAAAACTTGAATGCATGGAGGGATGGCCAACGAACTTGCCACAACTCACGCGTGAAAGCAGGGCACCCAACCTCGTAAGGTAGGTACCTGCCAACAGCAAGCGCTGGCTCATCGACGGCTGGGCCGTTACGCGCGTCGTATTGGCGGCGTGCCTCTCGGCGATGTTGGATGGTGGTACGAGCATCCTCTGCTCGCCTGTCCAGCAATACTTTTCGCTGATCTTGCTGTGTCTGCGGGTCTGAAGAGGCCATTGAGACATCATCAGTCTCAGCAGTCCGCTGGGTTCATTGATGCTGTTGCCGGGGTTGATGTCGCGGAGGTGATTGCATTGTTGGTGCACCGCCTGCTACGTGGCCATCAGCTTGGGCGATCGGTGCAGTTTGTGGGCGTCGCGAGGGCTCTGCCAGTTGAGGTTTGTTAGCGTCCGCAAACCCGATCAAACTCTGAATGGTGGTCACCCACTCATCCATCTTATCCGCCACTTGGGGGGGGGGGGAGTTCAGACCCAGTTGGGCTCATGCCATCGCCTCCGTCGCCGTCGAGGGCATGTTAGAGCACGAAGAACGTGACGTCACTCGACTCCTGGCAGAGCTAGCAGGAGCGCCATTGTAATCTTGCCATCGTACTGCGGGCAGGTGGAAGGATGGCGTGGCGGAAGTGGTGCCTGAGGATCTTGAACTTGATCAACGAGCGACTTGCCATGCGGGCACCGTTGCGCGCGGTCAATAACGCCGCTCGGGGTCACGTCGCGCCCATCTCGTGACGGGCGCGGTGTGTGTTTTGACGTCATCTTCTGCGCCACCGCTGTAGTTGCTGTAGTGGGAGGGTCTTGGCTTGCGCCCGATTGGGCCATGTGACTCCAGTGGCCGCGCTCGCCGTCGCTCTATGGAGGCGGAAGTTGCGTGTCCGCGTCGTTGTTACTGTCTTCGCTGGAGCGCCACGGTAGGTGACCGCCTTCTGCGCCACCACCGCCCGTTCCCGCTGCAGTGGGCACAGCGACCACGCCTCCTGCGATGGCCGTGCCTACCATGACGTCCGCACTGCCTGCATCGCCCGCGGGTGCATGTGAAGGAGCCTTGGACGCAGAGGGCTTTGTCGCCATGGGGCCCTTCTTCTTGGGCGCCATGGGCGATGAAGATGATGATGAAACTTGTTAAATTCGATGTGCAGTCTATTGACCAGGTTCATGCCAGTGAATCCCCCCTACTTGGAGCGCCAAAGATATCGGTGTGGATCGACTATCTATGGGGTGTTCTAGCCCCTTTGTGGTTTGGTGAGGGGATTGCACAAGACGCGAAGAGTAGGTACAGCACAAAGCACAAGGATTTTACCCAGATTCGAGCCACCTTTGAGGTGTAATACCCTACTCCTGCTTTTGGTATATTGAGAAAGTGGAGCAGAAGTACACAGAGCGCTCTCCCTCGGCAAGGTGCTAGGAGAAGGCAGCTACACAAGAAAACGTGCCTGGAGTTTGAATGGGTTCGAACCCTTGTAAAGGTTGCCCTGTCCCTCTTTTTATAGCTCAAGGGGTTACCACAGAGGCAAAAAGGTAATTACACAATGATTAGATAGCATACAGTGCTATCATACCTAACTCTGCTAGTTAGGACAAAATGTATTTAATGTATCACTAGGTGTCGTGAGGGGGAGAAGCCCCGGCAAGAATGCAGCACCGCTTGCCTAGCTAGCTCCTATTAGCTTGACACGCCATTTGGACGGGTGTCGATAAAGGTAATCTTCTCTCCAGCGCGCCTACATGTGCCGGGGAACCCCACCTTGCTGCCTGCAGGCTCGACACGTCACCGATCAGCGACCAGTTGGCTGGCGAGGTGGAGCGCTAGTAGTTGGCGGGGGTCTGCTAGCCACGGGGCTCGCCTGGTCTTTGCCTTGCCGGCTTGACCTTGTCGGCAAGGGCTACTTCTAGTGCTTTGTCTTGTTGCTTGTCTTGTTCTACTCCTTGGTCTTCTTGATGCGCTTCATGGTCTTTCAAGGAGCCGTTCCTTTGATCCAAGAACCTTCCCGGAGACTTTGGTCTGGTGGGGAAGCTACCACTTGTCTGTGCATAGGTCAGGGTATTACACACCCATGTTTAATACACCGACAACCTTCTCTCCTTCATGATCTTGAGGCGACCCATGACTCTTCTATGGCCCTTGCCGAACCCTCCTTTAAGGACGAAGGGCTGAGGTCCTTTTTGGAAAGCGACTCAGACAGTGGCCGACTAGAGGCAGCCGACTAAACTGATCTTCAAATCAGTCCGACCGATCCGACGGTCATAGACCTGACACGGGATGAGGATGCTAGGGCTTCGGACCCGTGGTCCTTAGAGATCGAAACTCACCCACCCACCCCCACATCAAGTATCGCCCTGATAACTCGGGCCCACCAGAAATCTGGGATCTCGCTTATGTGTAACCACTTCCCGACGAATAAATCCAATAGTTCTGGGCTAGGTTCTTGTCTATCAAAAACAAGATACCAAACTATGAGGACTCAGATATAATAACAGCCTTCCAGCATGGATGCAAGGATAAAGGTGTTTCAAATGCCCTCACTCGCTGCTGTGTTCAAACACTCCCGGACTTTTCCGGTCTGGTGTCCAGATTCTGCACAATCGAAGATGCTTGGCTGGCCGGGGAAAGCACATATTCCATGTGTGAACACAATTCGAAACACGATAGACCCGCACCTCAGTGCGAGTCCCGCAAGCGGAACATACCGGTCAAAAGACCTCAGAAGAAGAAGAAGAAAACCCCCGGCCACCCCGGGACTACCCTCGACGGCCTCCTGGATAAACCATGCCCGATACATGCTATTCTTCTCAATTCCTGTCGGACTCACAACCTTCGCGACTGTTGGGTGGTGAGGTAGGTGGCTAAGGGGCGCCCCGAGCTGCGTAGAACATTCCTCAAACGTAGATGAGGTCATGATGATTTATGGGACCTTCGCGTCCAACAACCAGCGAACGAGCCCTGCAGGAAATCAATTCCATCCGACAGGTGACAACTCGGGGTGCCTGAATAGACACGCCGATCACCTTTGATCATAAAGATCAGCCGATGTCGACCCCGAATAGATGCCACGCCGCGCTGGTCCTCAACCCAATTGTCGGCAGCTGCCAACTTCGGAAGGTGCTCATGGACGGAGGCAGCAGCTTAAATCTGATATATGCAAACACTCTGGACAAAATGCACATCGATAAATCATGCATAGAACAATGTAGCACCACCTTCAAAGGTATAATACATGGGCAAGAGGCACTCTGCATGTCGTGCGTAGGACCATCTATGGGATCATGGTGATCCCTTTGCTGTTCGACTGGGGAGATCGACGAGCACAAAGAGCAGAACTAGCAGGACGTAAGATGTTTACTCAGGTTCGGGCCGCTGTGAAGTGTAAAACCCTACTCCTACTTTGTATATGGGATGTGTATATGTCCAGTTACAAGGTACGCACGTCCCGTCAAGGTACTCGAAGAGTGCAGCTACGCGTGCAAATGGACAGGGTTTCCACCTTTGTAAAGGTAGCCATGGGCCTCCTTTTAAAGACTAAAGGGTTCACCATAGTGGCAAAATGGTTACACACTGTAAATAGTGGATACAGTGCAAAATACCTAACTCTGACGAGTTAGGACAAACGCATTAATTGTGCTGTGAGGTGTCTTGTGGATGGAGCTCCCAGCAAGGATGGTCTCACCTTCTATGCCATTCACCCATCTATCTTTTATTTCCTTGACACGATCCTGGGACAGGTGTCACTAAAGCATATCTTCGGCAGTGAGCTGCCACGTGCCCAGACAAGACTCACCTAACTACCTGCCCGCTCGACACCTATTCGACAAGTGACAACCTAATCGATGAGGTGGAGCGGTGGCAAAGGTAGTGGGATTCTTGCCGGGCTTGGGACTTAGCGGGTCTTCGCCAACTCTCTGGCAAGGATCTTGCCGGGTCTTCCAAGCTGGATCTTTTGTGCTCCTGATCACAACTTGGATGTCTTCTTTGTGTCTTTGTAATTTGGTCTTGAGTTGTCTTCCGACAAGCCTTGCCGTCGGGAAGGCTACACTGTCTGTGCATAAGTCTAGAGTACTAAGGACCCAAATCTTAGTACACCGACAGGGGCCCCCGAGCCTGGCCCACACACCCATGCGAGGCATTATTGGGCTAGGCCCAAAACAATACACAGGCATGCATGACAGAGAATATCTGTCATAGTCTATCATAATCTACTCTTTTACTGCGCCCTCCCACCACACACATTAAACGCGGAACATGGGATTGGTGAAACGGGGCGGTTACTGGAGTAGTGTGCCTGACAGAGTACGGTCACTTCGAACAGTAAAGAGCCAGCCCCAGCGCCTTCCCCATATAGAGGAACCCACAAAAAGCGCTGCTCATTCACATCTTCCCATTCCAATCTATTAGCCACCATCGTCTTCTTACCTTGTCTCTCCTTCTTCTATTTTCCCAAAAACAATTGCTTCAGTGGCGAGGGGTAGGGGCCGAGCTCGAGCATCAGGTGCTGCCACGAGAGCTTCCCCTAGAGGCCAAGAGCGTAACTTAGTCACGACTGCAGGGGTTGGTCCTAGAGTCCGTGGAAGAGGCACAAAACGCAGTCGTGTAAGGCGTGGTGTCCAGAGTCGGGCTAGCCATGGTGGAATGCCCGCACTTCCACCCCATGCGGAAGCTCACATGACGGAGACAACATACGAGTTCGTCGTGGCGCTACACCATCAGCCACGCAGCTGGCTACAGCTTACAAGCCCCTTTGCAAGTGTCACACCCAAGATGCAATTCTATACCGATCACGTGATGAATTCATGATTGGGGCAGAATCACATTTCGAGTGCATGGCAAGCTGAATATCACTACAACATACCATGTACTGAATAGACAAGGATACCAGATAAAGGCTTACACTCGCTACAAGCTACAACATGAATACATCAATACATAACAATCCTCATACAGAAGAGCAGGATCCGACTATGGATGAAATCAAATGAAAAATAGGAACGAAATCCACCCTGCAAATCCCAGGCTCCCAACCGGGATCCCAGCCTATGATCGACGAAGAAGAACCAGAAGAAGAACTCCAAAAGCAAACATGCATCGCTTTCACATCAAAGCATCGCTCTACCTATACCTGCACCTGTTGTTGTAGTAATTTGTCAGCCACGGGGCCTCAACAATCCCATTACCGTGGGTATCAAGAGTAACAAAGCTTAATGGGTATTGAATGGTTAAGTGGTGAGGTTGCAGCAAGCGCTAAGCATTTGCATGGTGGCTGTCTTACGAATACAAGAGTAAGAAGAGTAAACTACGCATAACGGTCGCGAACTAGTAATGATCAAGAAGTGATCCTGAACTACTTACGAGTCAAACATAACCCCACCGTGTTCTCTTCCTGAACTCCCTCGAAAAGAGACGGTCACAATTACGCACGCGGTTGGTGTATTTTATTTCGAAGTTAGTGTCAAGTTCTCTACAACTAGATATTATAAATTTCCAAGTCGCCACATAACCGCGGGCATGGCTTTCGAAAAGATTTAACCCATCCCAAGATCGATGAAGCAGAAGAAGAACTCCAAAAGAAAACATGCATTGCTCTCACGTTAGATCATCGCATTACCTGTACCTGCACCTGTTGTTGTTGTAATCTGTGAGCCACGAGGACTCAGCAATCCCATTACCTTGGGTATCAAGACTAACAAAGCTTAATGGGTATGGAATGGTTAAGTGGTGAGCTTGCAACAAGCACTAAGCATTTATATGGTGGCTGTATTACGATTACAAGAGTAAGAAGAATAAACCACACATAACGGTCGCAAACTAGGCGAGGGATAGTCTTCGGGCTGCTCACCTTGGGCCCATGGACCAGCTCGGGGCGCTGGTTTAGGCCGGTTAGGTGGCGGTTGGCACGGACCGGGCCGGTCTAGGCAGACCTAGCCAGTCGAGGCGGTTCAGGTGGGTGGTCGAACAGACCCGTTCGACCGGCCGAACCAGGACGGTTCACGACGGGCGGCAGGCGGTCCCTCCGGATCCCGCCGGATCCGGAGAAGATGGCGATGCAAGCGATAGATGACGATGGCAGCGGGGCGTAGAAGGCAAATCCGGGTGTGGGCGGGCGCCGGGGTCCCATCTCCGGCCAGATCGAGGCGGAGGCGACCGGATCCGGTGGCGGGGAAGCTCCGGCGGGTGGCGGCCATGGTCTAGGTGGCGCCGGCGGTTGCTACAAGAGAGAGATAGAGAGAGAGAGTCAGGTGAGGGACAGAGAGGAAGGAGAGGCACGGGAAGGAGGGAGGAGCAAGCGGCGGGATCCGGCATGGTTGCCGGCGGCTTGCCGGAGTCGGTCGGAGCGACATCGAGGTGGCAGGGTCCGACGATGCTGCGAAGGAGGTGGTGAGGCGCTCGGGGCTCCCTCCCGATCCAGATCGGATCAAGGAGGAGCTGCTTCTCCTGGCGGCTGCGGGCGAGGTTGTTCGGGCCCAAGCGGGCCTGCTGTGGGCCGGGAGGGCCGCAGTGGCTGGGGCACTAGGGGGATAACATGGCGGCCCCTAGTAGGCCGCGGGCGGTAGCGCAGGTGGCGGCGCGGCCAGGTGCACCAAGTGGCGGCGGGGAGGCTGGCTGGGTGGCGGCGCGGGGTTGGAGGGGCATGGAATACGAGGGAGAGGGCTAGGTTTCCAAATCTGGAGGGCTAGGCCTGCTTAAATAGGAAATGGGGGCTAGGGTTGGGGGTTTGAGCAGTTTTCGAGCCCTAAGATCGCGATCCGACGGATTCGATCAAGAGGGGGGTTAGGCAGGCCTAGTATTAGAGGGTTTGGGCTGAAAGGAGATAAGAGAAGAGGGGCCCGACACAGGTTTTCGAACACCAAAAACATCCGACGATTTATCCGGCTATAATGACCGCTATATTTAATGGTGGGCTATCAAACGGACTCCAAATGCGATGAAATTTGGCAGGCGGTCTACCTACAATATAACAAGATCGCATGCCAACTTTCACCCCATTTCAAGATTTTTTTATCCCACTTATAAAATAATATTTCGGAGATGCCGCGGGTGCGTGCGAGTGTGGTCGGACTCAGAACAGACAACGAAAGAGATGGGGAGAACCAGCAACTATGAACAAATGCATGTTTTGAAAAGAATGACGACATGGAGTGCCGATGTAATGCGAATGATCCGATGATGAATGCAACAAACAGATGAATCACCCGGCAACAATGAAAATAAATGGAAGGCACTGGAGCATTGGTATCGGGGCGTCACAACACTCTCCCACTAACAGAAGATCTCGTCCCGAGATCTTAGAAACGAAACACAGGAGAATGAGGATGATGAAAATGAAAGGAAATGAATGAAAATCCCAAAGAAGAGAATCGACTGAAGAGGACTCATCCTGACGTCGAACTTGGAAAGAATTTGAGAATAACTCCAGAAAAATTAGAAGAGCCAGGTAGGATCATGGGGAAAAACCTGTGGGTTAGGGCCCAACACCGTTGCAAAATATTGAAGAAGATATGATGCACTAGAATGATTTAAAGGGATAAGATCCACACCGAAAGCTTGAATTGGATTCACCGGAGAAGAAAAAGATGAATAATAATGAACTAGACGAGAATTGACCGGTTGAGACAATTGAGGAAGGAATGAAGAAGCTTCACATGAACAAAATAGATACTTGATTAAATATTTCGGACTCCGTGAAGAAAAAGGGTGGGAGGGTGAGTAAAACAAAGGCAACTTGGGACGGATGGAATGGGCACTGTTGAGAAGAACTCAGAATTGAACTTGAAAAAGATGAAGAGGATTGAATCAACTTGAAGAGAAATGCACTGGCTAAAAAAAAGGATTGACATCGCAACGATCGAAAATACCCGCGTGATCCTAAAGAAAATTTGAAGGGGAAGAGGACTTAGAATCAAAAGACCTACATCACAAATCCTCACCAGAGCGACGAAGGGGATAAGGAGTAAAAGGAATCCCTACTCTTCGATATAACTAGACTCTGAGAATACCAACTTGCAACGCCGAAGATGCAATTCTATCCCGATCACGTGATGAATTCATGATTGGGGCAGAATTGCATTTCGAGCGCATGGCATGGTGGATATCATTACGACATACCATGTACTGAATAGATGAGCATACCAGATAAAGGCTTACAGTGGCCACAAGTTACATCATGAATACATCAATACATACCAATCCTCATACAGAAGAGCGGGATCCAACTATGGATAAACTCAAACGAAAAACACGAATGACATAAACCCTGCTAATCCCAGGCTGCCGACCAGGAACACATCCCAAGATCCAAGAAGCAGAAGAACTCCAAAAGAAAACATGCATCGTTCTCACGGAGATAATCGCATTACCTATACCTACACCTGTTGTTGTTGTTGTTGTTGTAATTTGTGAGGCACGAGGACTCAGCAATCCCATTACCATGGGTATTAAGACTAACAAAGCTTAATGGGTATGGAATGGTTAAGTGGTGAGGTTGCAGCAAGCGCTATGCATTTGTATGGTGGCTGTCTTACGATTACAAGAGTAAGAAGAGTAAACCACGCATAACGGTCGTAAATTAGGCGAGGGATAGTCTCCGGGCTGCTCACCTTGGGCCCATGGGCTGGCTCGAGGCGCTGGTTCAGGCCGGTCGGGCGGTGGTTGGCACGGACTGGGCTGATCTAGGCAGACCGAGCCGGTCGAGGTGGTTCAGGCGGGCAGTTCAGACGGACCGGTTCGACCGGCCGAACCGGGACGGTTCACGATGTGCGGCGGGTGGTCCCTCCGGATACCACTGGATCCGGGGAAGCTGGTGATGCGGGCGGCAAATGACGACGATGGCATGGCATAGAGGGAGAATCCGGGCATGGGCAGGTGCCGTGGTCCTATCTCCAGCCGGATCAAGGCGGAGGCGATTGGATCTGGCGGCGGGGAAGCTCCAGCGGGCGGCGGCCATGGTCTAGGCGGTGGGTTGCTACAAGAGAGAGAGAGAGAGAGATAGAGGCGGGTGAGGGAGAGAGAGAGAAAGGAGAGGCAGGGGAAGGAGGGAGGAGCAGGCGGCGGGATCCGGCCTGATTGCCGGCGGCTTGCTGGAGTCGGCCGATGCGACGGCGAGGCGGTAGGGTCCGACGGTGCTGCAGAGGAGGTGGTGAGGCGTGCGGGGCTCCCTCCCGATCCAAATCGAATCAAAGAGGAGCTACTGCTCCTGGCGGTTGCGGACTATGGGGTTCGGGCCTGGGCGGGCCTGCTATGGGCATGGAGGGCCGCGGTGGCTGGGGCATTGTGGGGCGACATGACGGCCCCTGGTAGGCCGCGGGCGGCGGCGCAGGTGGAGGAGCGGCCGTCGGAGCTACGCCAAGTGGTGGCGGGAGGCTGGCTAGGTGGCGGCGTGGGGTTGTAGGGGCACGGAATACGAGGGAGAGGGCTAGAATTCCAAACCTGGAGGGCTAGGCCTACTTAAATAGGAAATGGGAGCTAGGGTTGGGGGTTGGGGGTTTGGGCAGTTTTTGAGCCCTACGATCGTGATTCGATGGATCCGATCGAGAGGGGGGTTAGGTAGGCCTAGTGGGCCGTGTTAGAGGCATTGGGCTGAGAGGAGAGAAGAGAAGAGGAGCCCGGCACCGGTTTTCGAATACCGAAAACGTCCGACGATTTATCCAACTATAGTGCTGCTATATTTAATGGCTGGGCTATCAAACAGACTTCGAATGCGACGAAATTTGGCAGGCGGTCTACCTACAATATAACAAGCACTCCAAAAAAAGACACATCGGTGACATTTTAGCCTGAACAAAAACTTTTTCTGTCATGGTTATGACACTTCTATGACGATAATTGTGACAAAATCACGTATCTGCATGAATAGTAGTAGGAGGTAGGAGGAAGATGCGGTGGATGAATAGTAGTAGGTGGAGGCTGGAGGAAGTCGACGGTGGATGAAAAGTAGCCCATGGAGGCTGGAGCGAGGCAGTAGACGATTGATGAATAGTAGCCCATGAAGTCCCGTTTTACGGTACGCCACACCCCTCCCAATGAACAGGACCCCGTTTCGACCGTAGGCGCTCCAACACAAGTCTGTTTCCTCTGTTTTGTGGTACGCCACACCCCTCCCGATCAACAGCACCCGTTTCGACCGTAGGAGCTCGAACAGAAATCCATTTTCTCCGTTTTGCGGTACGCCAGACCCTTCCTGATGAACATGACCACGTTTCGACCATACGCGGTCGAACAGAAGGCCGTTTCCTCTGTTCTGCGGTATGCCAGACCTAGTTTCGGCTGTTCCGTCCAAGCCGGTTGGCTCCCGATGAACATGACGTATTCCGACCGAGTCGGTTGGCTCCCGAAGGACACAACGCTGTTTCCTCCATTCCGACCCAGCTGGTTGGCTGCCGATGAACAGGATGCCATCGCTGTATGTGTTCGAGACCCCGCTCAAATGTACGTACGTAGCCATATTTACTTTCTTGCAGCGTGGCTGTACATACGTGTACACGATATAGACGGGACTGTGTGACATGCTACGTCGGCGGTTCTACTACGATACCTGCCGCTCCTTACTCGGCCAGGGTTCATCGCTGCAGAGAGACTGATCGACCAGTATGTACATACACATTCGTGACCAGACAGATAACGCTACGTATGCTTCGACTGGGTGGGTCCTAGCTGTCAGGGAGGACAAGGAGGCACTTCCTTACGTGCGAATACATAGCTGGCGGGTCTCAACTGTCAAGGGCAGAATCACATATTTTTTGCCCGTAATAAGGAGGCACTTCCTTGCGTGCAAAGATGTTGTTGATGGGTCCCAGCTGTCAGGGGCAGGAATAAGGAGGCACTTCCTTCTGTGCGAAGATATACGTGGTGGGTCCCAGATTTCAGGGGGAGGAATAATTTTATTTTCGCGTAATAAGGTGGTGGTTTCATGCGTGCGTCCATGGACGTGGTGCGTCCCCACTGTCAGCCTCTCCACATATAGTCCTCTTCTGATGACTCTCGTTTGTTGACCACATTGACCACGCCGCACTGAGTGCATCAAGGCGTTGGACGACGACGAGGCCCCGGACGGCAATGAGCCGAAGACGGGAAGACGCGTGTCGTGGGAAATCACGGCCACCTATGGGGCCATCGGCCCCTTTTGGTTCGGCAGGGGGGCTAAACACATTGCACAAAGAGCGGAGGACCGTAGCGCAGCATGACAGAGATCACACGGGCAGTTTTACCCAGGTTCGGGCCGCCGCGAGGCGTAAAACCCTGCTCCTGCTTTAGTGGATTGATGGTGGATTGGGGTGGAAACGCAGCGCTCTTGCCCGGCAGGGTTGCCTCGGGGCGAGAGTAGCTACGCGCGTATGAGTGTACAAGGTTCCGAACCCTTTCTTTGGTTGCCATGGCCCTTCTTCTATAGACCAAGGGGTTACCACAGTGGCAAATCAGTCATTGTGTACTGATTAGATAGCGAACTGTGCTATCATACCTAACTCTGCAGGCACAGCAGAGCGCATTAAATGCACCTCTTAGTGTCACATCATAGCCTGCCCGGCAAGCCTTGCCGGGCCGCCCGGCCACCTTTTCGCCTGTCTGCTTGACACATCTCTGGACGGGTGTCATCTGGAGATGGTTTCCTCTGGAAATGGATGCCATGTGTTGAATAACTGCCACTTAGTCACTTGGGGGCTTGACACCGCGCCGATCGATGACTTGCGTCACTGTGAGGTGGAGCGGTGAAGCCTTGGTGGGGTAGTTTGTTTTAGTAGTGCCCGGCAGGCTTGCCGGGGCGGTTTTGTGGCTTGTCTTTGGGGCCACCTCGTCCTCGCCAGGCTCGCCTGCCCGGCAAGGGAGGTTTTTCCTTAGCAGTGTCTTGGTCTTCTTGCCCTGCCCTTTGATTCCTCAAAGAGCCATCTCTCCTAGCTTGATCTGGTCTTGGATGTTGCGGCTGTGCTCTTTTAGGCCCGTGCACGGTCTGGGCAATAGACCCAGGGTTTGTTGCACCGACAGGAGCCCCCGGGCCTGGCCCGAACGCGCCGTCGGGCGTCGTTGGGGTAGGCCCTATCCAGTGCACAGGCAAGAGGGTAGCAGTTGCTTCACCCTTTGAGATCTTCTTTGCTTCTTCATTAACCTAAGCCCAGGTCAGTTTCCGGTTCTTCCGCCCATCGCGTAACGCCAATTGTGGTGGGGGAGATAATGGGCCACGATCCGCGGGGTACCCACGTCCCACGTCCACGGGGCGTTAACTGTTACCCCATTATCCTTCCCGCCTCGAGTGCCTCCGCCACGTGTATCGCATGCACTACGCAGGGTTGGTGGCGGATGCGGAGGGCGCGGGAATGAGCGCCGTGGCAGAAAGCCAGGCGTTGTAGATTGGTGAAGGGGGTCAGCCTTGATTTCTCGAGCCGTTAGTGGCGAGGAGGAGCCGGACTGGCCGAGTGGGGCAGCCACCTTCATGGAGGAATCCAGCCCCCTGCCCCGTTCGCCTATAAAAAGGGGAACGTGGGGGTAAAGTGTTTCCCCACACACTCTTCTCCTTCCGTTACTGCAGTAGTTCTCCCCCGCCATGGCGAGAGGTCGGGGACGCGGCACTACTCTAGTGACGGCGATGAGAACTTCTGCACGACAGCGCCTCCCTCCTCCCTCCGAAAATGTGGGGGTGGAGCCCGCCATGAGAGGAGGTGGGAGGGGACGAGGTCGAGGTCATCATGGCGCCCGGGGCCGAGGAGGACGGGGCGGCGCTCTGGTTGCACCCCCGCTGGCCGCCCCTCCCCCGATGGAAGGCCATGTTGGAGATCAACCCCTAGAGTTCATCATCAGACTGTACAAGCCTCCATGCGGCCACCTTCGTCTCCCCACTCCATTTGCAAGGGCGATGGAGTTTGAACAACCGCACTCATTGAAGCTGCACATGAGGGGTTGCGGGAACAGCGTCATGCGGGTGGATGTGGATTTCCCTGCCCCTCATGTCATGCTCTTTCGACGCGGCTGGAAGACCTTTGCATGTGCCCATAGCTTGTCGGAGGGGCACATCCATCCTCCATTTCAAATTAATGGAGGCTGATCTGCTCTCCGTCAAGGTCTTTGGGTGCTCGGGTGCTCGCTTAGGGTGCTGCGTGGAGAGCTCGACCGACGACGAAAGCTCCTCCTCGAGCAACAGCGACGAGGAGGACAGTGACGGCGATGACGACGACGCCAATGGGGAGGACGGCGACTCTGACTGATCGTCAGCCACACCATCACCGTCAGGCGGCAGCACCACTATCTACACCTGCATCCCGTCCCCGGCAAGGAGATTCCCCGGGGAGTTGGATGCAGAGGTGGGGGTGGTGCTCCGGGCTCCTCCAGCAGCCTTCCAGCTAGGCCCCGGCAGGCTTCCTCGTGGGCTGCAGCTCCGTTTGCCCTGTCGTGCCCTGCTGCCCTAGTGGCGGTGGCTGGCGGGTCGTCTCCGCCGCTCTCTTCACCATCACCTTCGCCCGCGCCCTCCCGCTCCTGTTAGGCCCCTTGACAAGGGGCCTGACAGGGTCAGGCTGGGCTTCTACCCAGGCGCTCCTTTTGCCTTCTTCACCTTCCGCCGTAGTGCCTAGGAGGAGGAGGGCAAGAAAGAGCATCACGGGGCACTTATCTTTTTTTAATCTAAAACATGTAGGCACTTGCCAAACTTTAGTCTAAATAATGTAATATTCTTTATCCTTGTTGGTGTTCTGTAAGATCTGTACTTGTTCATCCGCATATTAATGAAAAAGACAAGCTTTGCCGGGCACTTGTGCATGCGTCATACTCATGCAGAGGTGAAATGCCTCTATACGTTCAAGTAAACAAGTTATCTCCGGCAAGCTATCCTGCCGGTACCCTCGAATTGTTTCCGTGGAGCTAAGCTTGCCGGGCACAAATTGTAAAGAGGGACCAGCTCCCCGCCAAGCCTTCTCCATCAAAGGCCACTGCGACCATCCTGACCAAAGCAACGTTCAAGTCAAAGGATGGGAGTACCTAAGTTTCGAAGGTGGCGAGGTTTTCATATGCACAAGTTTCTGCTTACAGAACACGTAAGGATAAGAAGAGAACTTATCTGTTTGGCTTGCCGAGGATCGTCACGTAGGCTTGTCTTCATTTCTTCTCTTTTGGGACCAAGTCCACGGCAAGAACCCTGCAACTTAATGCAGATGAAAACAATGCCTCATGCGACCTCATCTACATGATCATGCTATGCTTATGCATGCATGCAAGTTTTGCCCCCCTAGCGCTTCATTTATTTTTGTTGCTCAGGGTCTGCGCCTGGTTTTGTACAAGGGGTTACATGCAACAGTGGCAAGGCCTGTACGAAAGGGTGGCTGCCGGGCAGGGCCCGACAACCGCGCCTTACGGGTAGCACTTAAGGAGATGCTCAATGTTCCATGAGTTTTGCAATTGAATGACATCTCCGGTCTCCAGACGGACTGCGCCAGGTCTGGTGACTCGTACTACCGGGTGAGGGCCTTCCCACTTCGGCGTCAACTTGTTTGTACCCTTGGTGGACTGAACACGCCTAAGGACAAGGTCGCCTTCCTCAAAACCCCGGGCACGAACCCTGCGGCTGTGATAGCGACGCAGGGCTTGCTGGTAGTTTGCAGCACGCGTAGCGGCCCGGAGATGGTTCTCCTCAAGTAGCACAGTGTCGTCATGCCAGTGCCATTCCTGCGCTACTTCATCATAGGCAAGCACTCGAGGAGACCCGAATATGAGTTCTGTGGGGATAACTACTTCTGCCCCATAGACTAGGGAGAAGGGAGTCTGCCCGATAGCTCAATTTGGTGTCGTTCTGAGGACCAAAGAACCACTGGCAGCTCGCCGATCCATCGCCCGCCACACTTCTGCAGTCTATCAAAAGTTCTTGTCTTGAGGTCCCGTAATACTTCAGCATTCGCCCTCTCAGCTTGTCCGTTGCTTCTCGGATGGGCGACAGAGGCAAACGAGATCTTGCTTCTGAGGGCATGAACATATTGCATGAAGGCGCGGCTCGTGAATTGGGTGCCATTGTCAGTGATGATCCAGGCAGGAACTCCGAAGCGGCACACCAATCCTTTCAAGAACTTGATAGCTGACTAAGCGGTCACCTTTCTCACGGGCTCCACCTCTGGCCACTTTGTGAACTTGTCGATAGCGATGAACAAGAACTCAAAGCCCCCAGTAGCACAGGGGAAGCGGCCTAAGATATCGAGCCCCCAGACCGAGAAGGGCCATGATAAAGGGATCGTTTGAAGAGCTTGGGCAGGCTGATGAATGTTCTTGGAGTGGAACTGGCAGGCTTCACATTTGGTGACGAGCTCAACTGCACCTTGGAGGGCCGTGGGCCAATAGAAACCTTGCCGGAAGGCTTTTCCAACTAGGGCCCTTGATCCAATGTGTGAGCCACACATAGCTTTGTGTATCTCTGCCAACAGTTCCTTTCCTTCCTCCCGGCAAATGCACTTCAATTTCACGCCGTTGGGCCTCCTTCTGTATAGTGTGTCGTCGACAAACTGATACATACTGGCCCTCCGGGCAACTCTTTCAGCTTCTTCTTGCTCTTCAGGGAGTTCTCCAGTTTGGAGGAAATGGACTATGTGCCATGCCCAAGTTGGGGCCATAGGCTCGGCAACAAGGACCAACGGCACCTCCTCATTCGCAGGAGTGCACTTCTCGACCGCAGGGACCGGTGGTCTGGCGGGATGGTGCAGCTCGCTGATCGAAGGGGAGTTGTTCCCGCCAAGCTCTCTGCCGGGGGCCTTGGGAGGCCCTGCCGTGTGAGGCTTGCCGGAGTCCAGTTTCCTCCTCTTTCTGGCCATTGTTGCCGGGGATACGGAGGGTTGAGTCAGATGGAGAACAAAAGTCTCAAGTTCCACAGGGAGTTTTTGCGCAGCGCACTTTGACAGATGATCAACGATGCTGTTTTCCGCATGGGGTATGTGCTCTGTTTGTAATCCGTCAAAGCGCTCCTCCAACTTTCTCACTTCCTCAACATATGCCTCCATCAATGGACTTTGGTAATCCTTGTTGACTTGTCTCACCACAAGTTGTGAATCTCCGCGGATGATCAGCTTCTTGATTCCCTGTTCTGTTGCAATTCTGAGGCCGGCAAGGAGCCCTTCATACTCTACAGTATTGTTGGTAGCCTTCTCCCGGGGAAAGTGCATCTGGACGATGTACTTAAGGTGCTCCCCAGTGGGAGCAACAAGAAGCACGCCAGCCCCTGCACCTTGTAGAGAGAAGGCACCATCAAAATACATGATCCAATCTTGGGGCGCTTCCTTGCCGGGAATAACTGTCTCCAATACCTCTTCATCAGGAGTTGGTGTCTACTCTACGATGAATTCTGCTAGTGCTCTGCTCTGAATGGTTGACGTGCTTTCAAACTTCAAACCAAAGCTAGACAACTCCAAAGCCCATTCCACAATCCTGCCGGTGGCCCCAGGGTTCCAGAGTATGCGTTGCAAGGGGAAACGAGTGACAACTGTGATCTCGTGGGCTTGGAAGTAGTGGCGCAGTTTCCTTGAGCCCATGATGAGGCCAAAAATCAGCCTTTGCATGCCAGAGTACCTCAACCTAGCCCCCTACAACAGGGAGTTGACGAAGTACACTGGGCACTGCACCACTTTCTTCTCTGCCATGACCAGATAACTGCTTCCACTGCTCTGCCTTTCTTCGCTCTGGACTGACTCTGGCCTTGTCGGGATAGGTCCACTTTCTTCTCCAGAGGTAACAGTGGTTGTGGTTGCCGCGTCATCCACTTCCTGCTGCGCCACCAGTGCTGCGCTAACCACTTGATTGGTTGCCGCCAAGTATAGCAGCAATGACTCTTTTGGTTTGGGAGCGACCAAGATGGGCACAGAGGAAAGATAGGTCTTCAAATCTTGTAGTGCGGCATCTGCCTCCGGGGTCCATTCCATGGGCCCTGCCTTCTTCAAGATTTTGAAAAACGGCAGGACGCGCTCGGCAGACTTGGAAATGAACCTGCTCAGTGCATCCACGCATCGTGTCAAATGCCTCATGTCCTTGACTGTCTTGGGTGCTTGAATCTGCTCGATAGCCTTGATCTTGTCGGGGTTGGCTTCTATCCCTCGATGAGACACAAAGAAACCAAGTAGCTTATCGAAGGGGACGCCAAACACACACTTCTCCGGGTTCAGCTTCAAGTTGATTTTACGCAGATTAGCAAAGGTTTCTTCCAAATCCTGGATGAGGGTTGATCTGTCCTTGGTCTTGACCACAATATCATCCATGTAAGCCTCAATGTTTCTGTGTAGCTAGGACTCAAAGCCAATCTGTAATGCTCTTGCAAAGGTGGATCCGGCGCTCTTCAGCCCGAAGGGCATCCGTACAAAGCAGTACGTGCCACACGGGGTTATGAACGCGGTTTTCTCCTTGTCTTCCTTAGACATGAAGATCTGGTGGTATCCGGAGTAGGCATCTAGAAAGAAAAGGAGATCGCACCCAGAAGTGGAATCCACAATCTGGTCGATGCGCGGCAAGGGGAACGGGTCCTTCGGGCATGCCTTGTTCAAATCGGTAAAATCTATGCAAAGCCTCCATTTCCCATTTGCCTTGCACACCTCCACTGGATTGGCCAACCACGTGGGGTGCAACACTCCCTTGACCAAACCAGCTGCTTCAAGTTTCTTGATCTCATCGGCAATAAACTGTTGCCGCTCCAAAGCTTGCTTCCAGACCTTCTGCTTGACGGGCTGGGCATGTGGGCAGACAACAAGGTGGTGCTCGATTACCTCCCTGGGAACACCGGGGATGTCAGATGGTTGCCAGGCAAACACATCACCATTCGCCCGCAGGAAGGCAACGAGCGCGCTTTCCTATTTGTCATCGAGGGTGGAACTAATAGTGAAGGTACCATCAGTGCCAGCCAGCCCTGCCGGGACCTTCTTCACAGCAGGTGCAGCAGCTTTGGATCTCTTGCTATTGGAACTCTCCGGCAAGTCATCGACAGGCGCAGCGCACTCCGGAGAGGCACGCTTCCCGGATTCCTTGCTGGAATCCTTGCTAGCTCTCTTCATTTTCTTACTCTCCATGGCGAGAACACTGGCTTTCGCAGCCTCTGCCGCGATTGCTTCCTGATGCATCTTGTCCACGCATATGACTGCATCTTTCTCATCTGACGGAATGGAAATGACTCCTATCAGCCCTGGCATCTTCAAGGTGTTGTAGGCATAGTGAGATGCTGCCATGAACTTGGCCAGAGCTGGGGAACCAAGGATTCCATTGTACAGCAAGGGGAGGTCAACCACGTCAAACATGATCTTCTCAGTCCGGTAGTTTAACTCCCCCCCGAACGTCACCGGCAACGTGATTTTTCCTTTAGGACGACTCCTACCGGGGTTGATTCCTTGGAACGTACTAGTAACCTTGAGCTCCTCATCCGCTATCTGAAGTTTGCTGAGGACCTTTGGAGATATCAGATTCAACCTAGCCCCACCGTTAACCAACATCTTTGTGACTTTGAGGTTGCTTATTGTTGGTGAGACCAACAATGGCAAGCACCCTACCGCAGTGGTGCGATAAGGGTGATCCTCTTCGTCAAAGATGATGGGCGTGCGGGACCATTTGAGCAGCTTCCGAGAATCTGCCACTGGCTCCATGGCGTTGACTTCACGCGCCCACGGTTTAAGTTGGTGGTGAGAGGAGTGCAGAGATGCACCCCCGTCAACGCACAAGGCGTCAGTGGCTTTCTGGAACTCCTGCTCGCTGGTTTCCTCTTCATCTCCCTCATCGGTCTCATCACTGCAATCCTTCTTCTCATGGCCTCTGGCGGGTTTCCCTTGATTCTGAGGAGCCTTGCCGGGGCGGCTTACTCCACCGCCACGGCCCTTCCCGCCAGCACCATCCTGATTCTTCTCTTTATCAAGCTTCTCGTACTCAGCCCTCTGCTTCCTGACGAGCTGCTCAACCTGATGACACTCTTGAAGGTCGTGGCCCTTGGTCCTATGGATCTTGCAATACGACCCCTCACCCTTCCCGGCGTTCTCGGCAGCCGCAGCCGCCCGGTAGTCAGTGCACGCGGCAACCTCCTTGCCGGGTGCTTTGGCCTTGGCCTTCGTGCCGGTACTAGGTGTGCTTGACCCTTCGACTGCCATCACAACTTTCTCCTTGCGCTTCTTATTGCGTTTCTTGTTCTTCTTCTGGCTGGTGGCATCATCGTCATCGTCTGAATCGATGTCGACGCCGTCCTCTTCGCCGCGAAGTCGCCTTCCCTCCTCTATGCGAGCACACTTATCCACCAGTGTGTATAACTCATTCACAGTCCGGGGCAGCCGCACGTTCATTTTGGAACGTATCCGGCGGTTGCGCACGTTGGACTGGAATGCAGCTATCATGGCTGCCGGGTGGATGTCTGGGATGTTCCTGTGCGCTCGGCTGAACCTTTGCATGTACTTCCGCAGGGTCTCCCCTTCCTTTCGCGGGAGGAGTTGCAGATCGCTGGGCCGCCCTGGTTCTTGATGGCCACCCGTGAAGGCGCCAACAAACTCATGGCACAGGTCAGCCCAAGTTGAAATGGAGTTCTCCGGTAGGTGCATCAGCCAAGACCTCACGTTTGGCTTGAGTGCCAAAGGGAAGTAGTTGGCGAACACCTTCTCGTCTCTCCCCCCGGCAGCCTGAACAGTGATGGTGTAGATGCTCAGGAACTCTGCCAGGTTCAATCTTCCATCGTACTTCTCTGGTATCTCTGGCTTGAATGTGCGGGAAGACGGCCAATGGACTTGCCGTAGCTCACGAGTGAAGGCGGGGCACCCAACCTCGAAAGGTAGGCACCCACCCTCACCGAGCGCAGGCTCGTCGACGTCGAGGCCGTTGCGCCGACCAGACTAGCAGCGGGTGTCACGGCGTTGCTCGACGGTGACGCGCGCGCCTTCCCCTCACCTACCTTCCTGGGCTTGCCGCATGTCTCGACGCGCTCGAGGACCGGACGAAGCAATCGAGGCGTCGTCGGGTTCTTGATCGTGTGGCTCTGGTCGTGGCCTTTACGCAGGCTGCCGCGGAGGGGACTTCCTTGCGTGTGAATATATAGCTGGCGGGTCTTAGCTATCAGGGGCAGAATCACATATTTTTTGCCCGTAATAAGGAGGCACTTCCTTGCATGCAAAGATGTTGTTGATGGGTCCCAGCTGTCAGGGGCAGGAATAAGGAGGCACTTCCTTCCGTGCGAAGATATACGTGGTGGGTCCCTAATTTCAGGGGGAGGAATAATTTTATTTTCGCGTAATAAGGAGGCGGTTTCATGCGTGCGTCCATGGACCTGGTGCGTCCCCACTATCAGCCTCTCCACGTACAGTCCTCTTCCGATGACTCTTGTTTGTTGACCACGTTGACCACGCCGCGCCGAGCGCACCAAGGCGATGGACGACGACGAGGCCCCGGCCGGCAATGAGCTAGAGATGGGAAGACGCGTGTCATGGGAAATCACGACCACCTATGGGGCCATCGGCCCCTTTTGGTTCGGCAGGGGGGCTGAGCACATTGCACAAAGAGCGGAGGACCGTAGCGCAGCACGGCAGAGATCACACGGGCAATTTTACCCAGGTTCGGTCCGCCGCGAGGCGTAAAACCCTACTCCTGCTTTAGTGGATTGATGGTGGCTTCGGGTGGAAACGCAGTGCTCTTGCCCGGCAGGGTTGCCTCGGGGCGAGAGCAGCTACGCGCGTACGAGTGTACAAGGTTCCGAACCCTTTCTCTGGTTGCCATGGCCCTCCTTTTATAGACCAAGGGGTTACCACAGTGGCAAATCAGTCATTGTGTACTGATTGGATAGCAAACAGTGCTATCATACCTAACTCTGCAGGCAGAGCAGAGCGCATTAAATGCGCCGCTTAGTGTCACATCGTAGCCTGCCCGTCAAGCCTTGCCGGGCCGCTCAGCCACCTTTTTGCCTGTCTGCTTGACACGTCTCTGGATGGGTGTCATCTGGAGATGGTTTCCTCTGGAAATGGATGCCATGTGTTGAATAACTACCACTTAGTCACTTGGGGGCTTGACACCGCACCGATCGATGACTTGCGTCGCTGTGAGGTGGAGCGGTGAAGCCTTGGCAGGGTAGTTTGTTTTAGTAGTGCCCGGCAGGCTTGCCGGGGCGGTTTTGTGGCTTGTCTTTGGGGCCACCTCGTCCTCGCCAGGCTCGCCTGCCCGGCAAGGGAGGTTTTTCCTTAGCAGTACAATCTTGTGTCTGTATATGTACCACCTTTTTTCTTTAATTTCATCTTGTTAATTTTGCTCCATGGCGCAATCCATACTACTACTGTACAAAAGTACATTTAAAAGGCTAGAGGGTGGGGCAGTCTTGCCTGGTCGGTTTGACGAGAGGCGAGGGCCTTTGTGATTTGACGGCTCATTACTGCTGGAAGGTGGGGCCTTGTGATTTGATTGCTCGTATAATTGTTGCCGACGGCCTGAGGAGGAGCAATGAACCGTGCGGTATACTCTAGTTTTCCACTCGAGTACTAGTACAACGGAGGAGCGCGAAACATGACTGCCCAGTGCGATATGGCGATAAAAAATGATCTACTCCCTTTGTTCCTAAATATTTGTCTTTCTAGAGATTTCAACAAGTGACTACATACGGAGCAAAATGAGTGAATCTACACTTTAAAATATGTCTCTATACATCCGTATGTGGTAGTCCATTTGAAATCTCTAAAAAGACAAATATTTAGGAACGGAGGGAGTAATTTGCTAGTCATCGATCCCACGACGCAACTCATCGTCAGCATTGTTCTATTCGTGCCTCGCAGAGAACGTGACAGATGCGGCGAAACACCCGAAGCAAAAGAAGAAACACAAGAGCAAAAGAATAAGGAAGATAAAAAAGAAGGAAGACATAGACACAAGTCTGGGGTGGTGCTCTCTACTTCATGAAGGGTTGCTGGCCGCACAGTCCTAACTGCTTCTTCATTGCCTCCACGACCTTCATCTCCTCGCGCATTTCCTCTGCCATCTTCTTCATTCTGTCCATGACATGGGATTTCTCGAGGCGAGTGTTCATCATCTTTTTCACGGCCGTATTACGCAGCTTGACAGCAGCCGGGTGCTCGATGTGGAGCTTCACCAACTCCTCCTTCTATTCCATGACGAGGGCATTCAACATCTTCACCGAGGAACTTCTCTTCTCATGCAACTTCTTCCAGCCGGCGTTCTCCTCCTTCAGCAGGTCGAGCTCGTGGCGGAGCTTCGCCTTGTCCTCCTAAAGTTGCAGGATTTCGCCGCTCACCTTCTTACCCAAGGCAATGCTCTCCTTCAGCAGCTTCACCAAGCCGGCGGTCAACTCCTCCTGCTTATTGAGCTCAGCGGGCATGTCATCGAGGCTCTCCTTCAGCAGCTTCACCAAGCCGTCGGTCAACTCCTTCTGCTTATTAAGCTGAGCGGGCATGTCATTGAGGGATAAAGACTCCAGCACCGCCAGCTCGGCATGTTCGCCTTCGCGGCTAGGGCGCTCCTGGGAGCCCTCGCTTGCCCATGAGAGATCTTTCAAGGCCTCTGTGAGGCGGCGAGCCCTCTCTTTTTTCTGTGGCCTTGGTCGCCGCTCCCTTGTTACTAGTAGTTCTTGACCTAGAGCTCTGCACACCGGCCATGGCAAGGACGGACGAACAAGAAAGACTTATGAGGAGAAAGGTAGAGTAATTTTCAGCTAGGTAGTTCCCCTTTTTATAACCTACTAGCACTAGTACTAAAACCTGCATAGTGGGAACACGTTCAGGTTTGATATGTAGGTGTGAACAGGTTTGCACTTAATTATAGCATGGTAGTACTACTTTGGAGAATGTGATGGGAACAAGATAAAGATTAATTGATGGTTTTGGTTTCGAGGCCCGAAACGGCTCCTGATGAGTTTCCTGGAACACAAATCTCAAGTACTACTGCTCAAATGCGGTCGCACAAGTCAGTGATGTAACTGGCCGTACATGTCAGAACAAGCCAATGCGTGTCCCTTCGGTGAGACGCGGGTCCGACCGACCGTCTGTTGGTGGGACCGATCGTCAGGTATTACGCGATGGAGACTTGTGGTTGTGGCTTCGGGTGATTGTCATGACCAAGCATTCAAAAACTCATGATAAATCAATTACCATCTTTTTCCGAATGACCAAGTATTTTCACAGAAATACAATACATATAGATGGAGTGAATGTCGTGGTTGCAAACTGCCATGGCGCCGCAAGTTCACTCCAGCAGCAACCGAGTAGGTCACTGCATCTCTGGCGGGGAAGGAGGGCAGCTCACCTCGCCTACGATGCATCCCCAGCGCCGCCGCCGCAGCTGGCTCCGCAATTTCACTTCTCCTACCGCCCATTTGAACAGTTGCACCGGCTGCTCATCCCATCCCGCAGGCATGCGCGCTCTTTCCTCCGCAGTCGACTCCGTGAATATGATCTCTGCCATTAGCCCCAGGTCGAAATCAACGCGACGCTGCCAGATGCTGACAGCCCTCAGCATCTCTCCCCTGAGATCAACTTGCGCCTCTGCCTTGTGCTTTGCCAGGCGCAGCTCCTTCGAACTTGTCTCCAATCGACGCGACGCTTCCTCGATCCGATTTGCCCTTGCTGCCCACAACCTGAAATGCAGCCCTGGCATGTCCTTCGGAGCCACCGATCTATGATTCCAGAGCAATGGATCCCCTCTAAAACACATGTGGGTTTTGCTCAAAGGCGGCAGTGCTGCGGGCCGCACCGAGAGGGAAGCCCGCGGGATCCTCGGACCTAAGGGATTATCCATGGCGAGATCCTCCATGGCGGGATCCAGTGGGCGAGGCGGGGAGGCGAGCGTAGGCGCTGGGAGAGCCCTACGAGGCTAAGATAAAGATAGTACTACCCCACTCTGTCCTTATTTAAATACAAAGGCCACCAACAGTAACCCAGGCAAAAATTGATCATGCTGCCTGTGTCCTGGTTTATTGGCCCCCTTTTTATTTTGTGCCAAATTTTGACCAAAAATTTAACCAAGAAAATGTTAATGCATGTCACCAAAAATTATATCAATGGAATCACATTTGAACATAGTTTTCGATCATATTACTTTTTATGACATGCATAAATATTGTGTTACTTAAAATTATGGTAAAAAATTGGCACAAAATATGAAGGAGACCAATGGAAGTAGCAACCCATGATTTAACTACTCGCATGCACGCAGTGGAGTAGTAATGCCATTCTCAACTACTTCCTCACGTCCACTCAATTTGCATGCGCTGTATTAATTGACCATCCATTAAGTGAACGACTTTACACGCGTCAAATTATCACATGAGGTGGATCTTCGTACAAAAATGCGTTCCACCGTGTACCCGCGTGTGCGTGCGAGGGAATGAGTGCGTGCATGCACATCTTCGCTTCGTGCACGTACTCCGCCAGTGTGCGTGAGAGAGGACGAGTACATTCTTCTGGAACCAGCAGCACGTCATTGTGATCAATCCACACAAGAAGGTCGCCACAATACCTCCACATGTGCCACGTGGCTTCATGAATGCCCCCCACATCATTTTAATCATAATATATTAACTGAAAAAGGGAGAGACACTGTGTAGCATGCCATTGGAATTCTAATTTATGTGTTTTGCACATACTGGAAGTACTAGTAAGGTACACGTGCATTGCACGCATGAGATTTGGCAACCAAATTATGAATAAATACCACACTATAGCATGTAAGCATTGAGTCATATATGGATGATGTAGATGTTCGTTTAATTCTTATAGTTTGTCTCATTCAAAATCAATTAGTTTTTATAAAAAAGTTAATCTATTTTAAGATTCATGGAATTGTGCGTTGTAAAGCATAAAGTAAAAACAAATAATGGCAATTCATCTAGAAAATAAAGTTTGGGCGATTATGATACGGAAGATTCTAGAACAAAGGGGAAGTGCTTGTGTTTTGAGGTTTGTGCATTATGCTTAAGTTCAATCATGGAGTCTTCTAGATTGTACATGTGGCAGAATTTGGTGGAATGTAGATGATATTCAACGGCCAACAGTGCTCGGATTTGCCATCTCTGCACTGTCGGATTGGCTTCACCCAACGACCATCTTTCAAAGTTATTCACACACTATATAGGGGTATATATATAGACTAGTGGCACATCGTCTAAAGCCTTTCTACACGCTCATTTTTTGTACAAATGTGCTCCACCATGCACCCGCGCATTTATATGTGGGAACGAGTGCGTGTGTGCACCTCTTCTCTTTCGTACACGTAGTCCATGTGTGTGAGAGATACTGAGATATGGTGAGGGAATACGTGTCAATGCAATTTGTGTGAAGGAGAGGCCTATATACATACATGTATGTGCATGGGGCCGGGGTGATATACGAGAAGGGAGGGGAGGGGTTGACCGCGCGAGATATTGATAGAGACAGATAGAGGGAAGAGCTCTACGAGCGTACAAGCACTGGGATATGGGGGGTGCTGGAAGATGGTGCGAGGGGCCAAGTGGAGGGAGACTGGGAAGGAGTGCACAAGTGCGAGATCGATATTTAAAGAGAGGGGGCGAGAATGTGCGCGGTTGCGCATAGTGGTGGAGCCATGAAAATTAAATGAGCTATGGGGCCAAGCATTGCTAATCCTTTATGGGGAGGGCCAATTCATCAACTTAAACCATTTTACCAACAATTGATCTACTAATCACATTCATATTAGCCTCAATATAGTGATGTTAGGGGGGCCAGGGCCCTTGCTGCCCCTATCTTTGCCACTGTGCGCGTGTTTGAGAGATGAAGCGGAAGGCATGAATGATGAGAGGGAGACGATGGATAGATAATGTGTGTGTATTATCTATGTAATCCTATATAGAGAGGTAGATTTGATCGATGTGTACGTGGGAAAGAGCAGGGTGAGACCTGACTAGAGATATAGATCGATCGGTTTGTGTGGAAAACAGGGAAAGACCTAGCTATATATACACACACATAGAGGAACATCGATCGTTGTGCATGCATGTGAGAGATAAAGAATGCCGAAGTGATGAAGAGGGGGAGGTGTGTGTGCATGCATGGGAGACCGACCTGAAGAAAAAGATTGCGTAAGTGCGATGGATAATGCCGAGTGGTAGTGTGTGTGCATGCATACACGAGAGAAAGTTAGTGGTACAACTATAAAGAGAAGACGACTGTGTGGGTGTAAAAGACTTGCTGAGGTCATAATCAATGTAAACTTGAATTCAAATATTTGAATAAGAGATCATGATGGTTGAAACCCATGATGCATGAATATAATTGAGATATGCGTGGTGTGGTTTTGCAACGAGCATGCTATACTGTATACACATTGAACAAGGTCAAACTGATTTGAATTTGAGATACCGATGGTAGGCATCGTTTGGCCACATTGCATCCATGCATGGACACACTACTCAAATTGGAGGTGATGGGTGGCTTTCGCAACACATATCTAAATGGTGTGTGTGTGTGTGTGGTGTGTGCGTGTTGAACACATTGTACGTAGTATCATACATGGTTTAGATTCCGAACTTCTAGCTAGAGCATACATGTACTATGATTTGAATTCAACATAAAATGGATACATATATTTGAATTCGAGATCGTATGTACATGTAGTTCATATTTATATGGGAATTTACTACACCTATATTCATGTCATGTGTTGTGAAGATAATATTTAGATGGTTGTATAACTAACCCGAGTACAATCCCATTCAAACAGGAAAAATGCACTCAAATTTAGTCCATATACTAGACAATACGAATTGTTTTTTATTGTTGAGGGAAGTGCAAATAGATCTGGTACTGTACACGTTAAGCTTGTTCTCCCGATTATTTTAGTTTTTTGTTGTTGTTTTTGAATGGCATTTCTAGTAATATAGTAAAACAGGACATGGCTCTCTCTAGTGGGGTGCGAATTATCTTTATTTTGTACATGTTAAGATTGTTCTCCCGAAATTTCAAGCCGCGCCTTGTTAGGCCGAAATTTCAAGCTAGTATCTCTGTTTATCGTGCTGCGGAACTCTCGCCTCTTCAACCCGCGCCTTATTATCCCGAAATTTTAAGATATCTCTTTTTCTCATTGTGCTCCGTAAACTCCCTCCATCTCAACCCGCGCCTTGCTATCCCAAAATTACAATGCGCGCAAAAAATCTCACCTCCTGCGAATTCCCGTGATACCCCTAAACCGAAAGAACCACCTAGTTCAAATCGGTGGGGGTACTTTCATAACTAACCCCACATTTCGAACAAGTGCGTCCCTAAGCCATGGTTCCCCCCTCCCATCCCCTCCGCCCCCATTCGTACACCGAGTCCACGAAAACCCGCAAAGCCCCACACCCTCCTCCGTCCGCCACCCAGCCGGAGCCTCTTCCCCGATGACATCGTCCACCGCAACAACTCGACGTCCCTCATCCACCGCACCGGATGAGGATCCATCGTCGATCTCATCGTCCTGCCGGTTCAGCCACCCCGTCCACCTCCAAGGAGATGCCCCGACGTTCGCCTCATCTATCACGCCACCTCCATTCCCACAACGCTGTCTTCACCTGCACCACCGGAAGAGCAGCACCATCACCGATTCCTCAGATGAAGCTGAGGCCTAATCGGCGCCACCAAAGAGGTTCTACACTAATCGCTGTATTTTCTTCTTGATTCGACCTCATGGAGTTGCCAGCGCTCGGTCCCGAGCCGCCATGGCGTGGCTCCATCTACGGTGGCGTCGCCGGCCACTTCCTCCATGGCGTCGCTCCCTTGACGGCGACGTCCACATCAGTAGGAGCCGCTGCTGCTGCTACTGCTCTGGCTCTCACTGGCCCTACTGCTGCTACTTCGGCTCTCGCTTGCGCTACTGTTCTGCTCTTGCTCTTTCTTGCGCTGCTGCTCTACTGTTGCTCGCACTGCTGCTGCACGAGCAGCAGCTCCGGCTCTCGCTTGAGCTCCTGCTGCTGCTACCCGAGATGCTGCTACACGACCAGCTGCCCCGGCTCTCGCACACGCTGCTACTCTGGACGCTGCTGCTGCTGCACGACCAGCTGCCCCGGTTTCTCTCTGGTAGTACTTTCCCTGCCGGAGCGGCTACCGATTTAGATCACTGCTACTCTGCCACTAGTGCTCGAGCGGCCAAAACTATTAGTGCACTGCTTTTCTGCTACTACTGCGTTCAGTTTCGACAGCAAAATTCAGTTTGGACAGTAAAATTCAGTTTTGACAGTTAAATTCAGTTTCGACAGTTAAGTTCAGATATGAGCGGCTGATGTATTTTACATCTAGCACTTTGTGGTTATGTATTTTACATCATCTATTGGAGATGCTATTAGAATTCCACTCAGGTTAATGTTGTCTCTCTTGTCCTGCTTCAGCCTCGCCGTCGTACAACTCATCGGAGCTGCTCCAATGATGAAACCCTCCATCACAACGGAGCAACACCCTCGGCTCCATGTCCAGGCGCCTAAGATCTTCTTCCCCTACTCCGACAGCCACAAAAGCCGCAACATCCTCAGCAACCAACCCAATGATGTTGAGATCGACATGGCTTAGCCAAAGAGGTTGTACACTTGTTGCATCGCTATTTTACTCTACATGTTATATATATTATCCACTGAGCACGCGTAGTAACATGAAATACAATTAGTTTCTCCTACTATATGACAAGAAGTGAGGTGCCAGGCAACTTAGCTATCTGTGATGGACTCTCTCGAAAGCCATCATTATTTATTTCTGCATGTTTGAGCTGTGCATTTGTAGATGGGCCTGGGAGTTGAGCTAGTAGGGCAGTGGCCTGGGTCCAAAGTAGTAGAAGTAGCACAAAAACATTTTTGGAGTGTAGGATTTTGCCTGTTCAAGCCTGTGTACTAGAATCGCCAGTGCTTGAAAGGAAAAGCGAAGGAAAAACATAGGAATTGTAAAGTTTCGTATGGTACTACTATTCATGCATTTGGTTCAACGGAATGGAGCAAAGGAAAGCTATAGGATTTGTTCCTTTAGTGTCTCCCTCAAAGAAAAACCGTAGGAATTTTAATATCCACTTGGCCTCCTTTTCAAATTACTATTCATGAAGCACAATACTAAGAGATAGTAGCATAATAGCATTATAACTATACATTTTCTTGTGGTTTGACTTAATTTCACCATGTTTCTTTGCATTCCTGTGATCTTCCAATTCTTGTGAACTAAACACCCAGATTGACAGAAATCCTGTGTCTTTAAATTCTCTATTTTGCACGTGCATTCCTATCCTATTCATGTGTATTTCCTATCCCTGCATTGTTAGAATCCTCCAATTCAAACAAGCCCTTACAGAATTACTTCTGTTACAGATATGTGTCAAAGAAAACCTTGTGTGGTTTGTCCCGCTCCTGCTGTGCTGTCGTCCACCCCAGCTTAGCTGCTCCAATGACGGAAGGGTTCACTACAGCAGGGATCTGCCCTCCAGACTGTCTTTCACCGCCTCAGATCTTCTTCCCTGTTGCCGGCAGCCATGACAACTGCATTACCATCATCAGCTGAGCAAATGACCTTGAGGACTACACGGGTCAGCAAGAGAGGTCGCACTCTTTTGTATCTGCTTACGTTATGCATGGCTTAATATGACATGCTACTTTATCATCCTGTTCACTGATTAGACTCTGAGTCAGGTCCAAACTAATGCTCAAACTTGAGTTTTTAAATGGTTGTGGGGTACATATTGGGGCAGCAATCAATAGTATCTGTCTACTATCTAGTTAATCTCGGGTGTCTACTATGAGTTTCATGTTGGGTGGGAAACAAACATTAAAGGAGCCATTATCTGTATTTTTTAACTGAAGCTATTTTCTGCCTGCTATCATTGGTTTTGGGTCTATCCACAGGTTGCTACCATCACTCTGGATTTGTGCATGCACTCCTTACATAATCTCACTATGTTTTATTCCTATGCATGTCAGTTATTGTACACAATGGTACTAAACATGTAGAGCAAAAGAGATGAGCCTTGCATGGCAATATAATTTCATGCAGACGCCGCTCCATGGTGGGCGCAAAAGCAACTCCCCCTCCCCCCATTCTACACTGTAATCAAGAGGAAGATAACTGTTCAGAGGGGGATTCAGAGGGAGCAGACCACTCCTATTTACCCCCTGAGGTCTTTTGCTCTAACTTGGCATGCTGATGTTGGTCATATCATGCATATGACGCCTTGCATTGCTTACTTTATACATAAAATATGTCATCTGCTTAGTTTAGACATGCTTTGTGTGAATGCCATATGTTTAGTTTCTATATCATATATGTGAATATTGCAATGCCATCTTGTTTAGCCAGGCATCATATATGTGAATTTTGCAATGCCATCCTGGTTAGCCAGTCATCTTATATGTGAATTATATCATGCCATCCTTTTTTTATTACATATTAAATTTGTCAACAATGTTAGTACATTAAATTACTCTTCCTGTGCATCAGCCATTCGACACGGTCATGGAAAAATCTGGAGTGAAAACAAGGTCTTTAGAGTAGACAATGCTATCTGACGAAGCGCATGTTTTGCTGGTTATGGATAGCTCCTCAGAGGAGGATTCAGAGACAGATGACTAGTCCTATTTCCCCCCGAGGTGCATGCTCTAACTTGGCAGTTTTATATTGCTCATATCGTCCATATGGTGTCTTGCATTGCTATGTCATTTGCTTAGTTTAGACATGCTTTGTGTGAATGCCACCTGTTTAGTGTCTAATTACCATATATGTTAATTATGCAATGCCATCTTGTCGCAAGACATTATATATGTGAATTATGCAATGCTATCTTGTTGCAAGGCATTATATATGTGAATTATGCAATGCCATGCTGTTTAGCCAAGCATCATATATGTGAATTATATCATGCCATCCTTTTTTTGTATTACGTATTCCATTTGTCGACAATGTTTTTATATTCAACTAGTCTTCCTCTGCATTAGCCATTTGAATTGGTGATGGAAAAATCTGGAGTGAAAACAAGGTCTTCAAAGCAGACAATACTACCTGCTGAAGTAGATATCTTGCTGGTTACAGATAGCTCCTCATAGGAGGATTCAGAGACAGATGACCTGTCGTATTTTCCCCCTGAGGTGTATGCTCAAACTTGGCAGGGTTATATTACTCATATCATGCATATGTTGTCTTGCAATGCTTAGTTTTTACATCATATATACAATATTGAATGCCGTCTGCTTAGTTTACACATCATATATGCGATTGCCCTCTGCTTACTTGCTTAGTATATAAATCATATATTTGAATTATATCATGCCATGAAGTTTACATAGACAGCATGCATATGAATGATGACATGCCAACCCATTTTCTAAAGACATAATATAGTTATATCATCTCATCCTGTTTACATAGTCAGCATATTTTGAATTATGTCATTCTATTCGTGAATTATATCATGCCATCATGTTTCCATTGAAGGCATGTATGTGAATTATGGCATGCCAACCACTTTAATAGACACATCATATAGTTATATCATGCCATCCTGTTTACATAGTCATCATATTTTGAAGTATGTCATTCTATCCTGTTTAGTTAGCCATCATATATGTGAAATTGTGTCATGCTATCCTGTTTAGTTAGCCATCATATATGTGAAATTGTGTCATGCTATCCCGTTTGGTTAGACAACATAAACGTGAATTATTTCATGCCCTGTTTTCTTCCCTACTATCCATTGCACCTGTCTATTATACAATGTCTGTATATTCAATTACTTTTCTTGTTTATCAGCCATTTGAATTGGAGGGGGTGATGGCAGTATCTAAGGGAGTAAAAACACGGTCTTCAGAAAAGATAGTGCTACTCATTAATGCAGATAGAACCACGATTGTACTTGCCCAAGAACCAGCCTGACCACACATAACCCAGACTCACGCAGATTGTACCCCTACCCAGTTGGACAGAGAACCAGCTACACCCCTTCTAACCCCAACCCCAACAGATAGTAACCCAGTTCAAGTTGACACAACACTGTCTCCACCACAGAGCACCCAAACACGAGCAATTAGTAAGGCAACTACAGTGCCCAAAGCAAGAGGACCACCACTCTGAACCCCAAGTCAATGCTTAAAGCAGAAGAAGAATTGTTCTCAGGTTAGGTTCCGTAGCTATGGTTCATACTCCTTTGCTCTTGCATCACTGCATTTACTCATAACAACTAATTTCAAATTTGAAGGATGCAATTGAAACTCCAATGGCGCAACAGGTATGTTTTAAACCTGTTTCTTTAACTGGTTTGCTGTTGTAACTTGCTCTATGTTGGTTTCAGTTTCAATTGAATAAACAGTTATGTTCTCATGCCATGCACATTACAAGTGTTGTTAGTGTTGTGTAGTTTCCCAAACTTATATTCTGTCTATGCTACTTTGTCTTAAACAGATATGATTTGAACTGTCTCTATCTTGATTTGGCAACATAAACTAGAATGATATAGACCATACAGTGACCATAGTCCATAGATATATGTTTGTTTCATGCTATTATCCTGTCCACCTTACTACTGAACTCGTTTACCAAAGTGAGTTTCATATACAACATGGTAAACCCGTGATGTGCTTGCTTGTTTCTCTTTTAGAATGCAGACAAAATATTGGAGAAGAATACCCTGTTATGCAATCGTAAGTGAAGTAATGCAGGTAAAGTTCAAGATAGTGAGACATCCCTGTTGGTCTCCAAGAAAGCTGATAAAAACTATCTTGAAGATAGTGAGACAACCCCAAAGTCCTATCTTGATGTAGTGTTCGAGTTACTGGCCACTACTGCTGGCACAAGCTCTTCGAACTCGCTGCCTGAATCAGTTCGTCTTCTTGAGTCTCAACTTCAAGTTGAAAGACATCGATCAGATGTGCTGCGACACGAAGCTGAAGGACCGAGGAAGTCCTTGCAGAATTCAGATGCATACTTTCTGGTGCAATAGCAAGCGCTGGAGGATTTAAGCGCCAAACAAGAGAAAGTTAATAAGCTTGCTAAGCATCTTGCCAGCATGGTGGGTACCCAGGATATTGTTTCTTGAGCTCTTATAAAGTGGTTTCAGTTCTGGACTTGTTTTGCTGTGGCGTTTATTTGCACTGGTCGCCAACTTTGCCAACCAGTGTATGTAATATGCTGCTTTGTTCCCTATATGTCATGGGAAACCACGGCCACCTATGGGGCCATCGGCCCCTTTGTGGTTCGGCGGGGGGAAGGGCACATTACACAAAGAGCGGAGAGCGCAGCTCAGCATGGCAGAGATCATGCGGGCAGTTTTTACCCAGGTTTGGGCCTCCGGGAGGTGTAAAACCCTAATCCTGCTTTGGTGGATTGATGTGAGGACCGTGGTGGAAACGTAGCGCTATAGCCCGGCAGGGTTGCCTTGGGGCGAGAGCAGCTATACATGTCTGAGTGTACATGGGTCCGAATCCTTTTTATGGTTGCCATGGCCCTCCTTTTATAGATCAAGGGGTCACCACAATGGCAAATCAGTCATTGTGTACTGATTAGATAGCAAACAGTGCTATCATACCTAACTCTGCAGACAGAGCAAAGCGCATTAAATGCGCCGCTTAGTGTCACATCGTGGCGTGCCCAACAAGCCTTGCCGGGCCGTTCGGCCACCTTCTCGTCTGCCTGCTTGACTCGTCTCTGGACGGGTGTCATTTGGAGGTGGTTTCTCTGGAAATGGCTGCCATGTGTCAAATAACAGCCACTTAGTCACTTGGGGGCTTGACACCGCATCGATCGATGACTTGCATCGCTGTGAGGTGGAGCGGTGGAGCCTTGGTGAGGTAGGTTGCCCTTGGTGTCCCCGGCAAGCCTGCCGGGGCAGTTTTGAGTTCTGTCTTCGGGGTAACCTCGTCCTCGCCAGGCTCGCCTGCCCGGCAAGGGAGGTTTCTCCTTAGTTGTGTCTTGCTTATTTAGCTTGTCTTGGTCTTCTTGATCCGCCCATTGATCTCTCAAAGAGCTGATCTCTCCTTGCTTGGTCTGGACTTGGATGTTGCGAGCTTGCCTGACCGGTGGTTTGCTGTCCGTGCACAAGTCAGGGGAAACATACACCCCTGTTTGTGTACCCTGACAGAAGCCCCCGGGCCTGAGCCATACGTGTCGCTGGGCACGTTGGGTTAGGCCCCAAACAGTGCACGGACACGTGGCGAGAAGGTGCTGCGCGTGCAGCGGTTTGCCATGATGACCAGTTGAAAGCACAAGTGCTCCCTGTGAAAGCACAAGTGCTCCCTGTGTGGTTTTGGTAATTAATGTCAACATATCTCTTGTTGGACTAATACTTTCATCTAGTATATTTCAGATAGTTCAACGATGGTGTGGCCTGGACAAGAGGATGTGGAACCCCTTCAAAATGCTAAGGACAAAGATTGGCACATGATCAAGACTCTACATTTCTATTTTAGTGATCCAAGATCACATTGAGTCCATAGGAAAAGCCAATACTATTGAAAGGGGATGAGGTGTTGCTTAATGGTCTACTTGCTCAAAGTGCTTAGTGATATGCTCCAAAGCCCTCAACCACTCTCTCAATTCCAGATATGTCCTAAACCTAAAGTCAAACTCGGCCCCACCGATTTGATCTATCTGGCGCCATCGAGTTCCTTTGACATAGCCACTGCCAGAAACCCTAATCAGCTCGGTCTCACCGATAGGTGTCTCGGTCTCATCGAGATGGCAATGCAAACTCTCTGTTTTCCTTCGTAACATTTCGGTCTTACCGAGATGAGCGATCGGTCTCACCAAGTTCACCTTGCAAACTCTCTGTTGCCTGTTGCAACTATTTCGGTCTCACCGAAATGTGCAACCGGTCACACCGAGTTTGCCTGACCAATTCTCTGTTTGCTCATTGCTGAAATCGGTCTCACCGAGTTCATGCAATCGGTCACACCGAGATGAGGTTTCGCCCTAACCCTAGCTCATCGGTCCCACCGAGTTGGTCATGTCGGTCCCACCGAAAATCCTAACGTTCACATTTTGAATTGAATCAGTCTCACCGAGTTCTTCTATTCGGTCTGACCGAGTTGGGTCAAATGTGTGTAACGGTTAGATTTTGTGTGGAGGCTATATATACCCCTCCACCCCCTTCTCTATTCAAGAGAGAGCCATCAGAACAAGCCTACACTTCCACTACTTATTTTCTGAGAGAGAACCACCTACTCATGTGTTGAGATCAAGACAGTCCAATCCAACCACAAGAATCTTGATCTCTAGCCTTCCCCAAGTTGCTTTCCACTCAAATCATCTTTCCACCATAGCCAAATATGTGAGAGAGAGTTGAGTGTTGGGGAGACTATCATTTGAAGCACAAGAGCAAGGAGTTCATCATCAACACACCATTTATTACCTTTTGGAGAGTGGTGTCTCCTAGTTTGGTTAGGTGTCACTTGGGAGCCTCCGACAAGATTGTGGAGTTGAACCAATGAGTTTGTAAGGGCAAGGAGATCGCCTACTTCATGAAGATCTACCCGAGTGAGGCAACTCCTTCATGGGCGATGGCCATGGTGGGATAGACAAGGTTGCTTCTTCGTGGACCCTTCGTGGGTGGAGCCCTCCGTGGACTCGTGCAACCATTACCCTTTGTGGATTGAAGTCTCCATCAATGTGGACGTACGATAGCACCAACTATCGGAACCACGCCTAAATCTCCATGCCTCCAATTGCGTTTGCACACTCCAATCCCATCCCTTTACTTTCTTGCATATTGCATGCTTTACTCTTTCTGCTACTCATACTCTTATCATGCTTGCTTGAAATGTATTGTGAATGCTTAAACTTGTGCTAAAACTCTACCTCAACTTGAAGAACTTAAAAACAGCTACTTTTGCTAGTTGAGTGTCTAATCACCCCCCTCTAGACACCTCTTCTCGATCCTTTCAATTGGTATTAGAGCATTGGTCTCCATTGCTTTGGTTTAATCACCATTGGAGGAAGATGGATGAGTCTACGATTGGGAGTATTAGACGTAGAGTACCTTTACTTGATGGAGAGTTCTATCATGATTGAAAAAATGAGATGCTTTTGATTTTCAATGAATATAATTTGAACAAGTATATTACTTGCCCTTGTGCACCTCCTATTTATCCTTTGCATCCTACCCCCGGTGAGTCTCTTGACATGATCCGCAATCTTAAACTGTTAATCTTATCATTAGAGGATTGCCTAGAAACTTGATTGTGTGCTTGCCTACACTTGAATGTGCTTACACTATATGGAGATATCTCGAGAAACGCTTTCCAAACTATTCCTTGAAAAATCTAGATGAAATTCTTCAAAAGTCCATTGCTTTAAATAAGATGAATTCTAGTGATCCTAAGTTTGGTGATTGTTTATTTGAGCTTCGTGACCTCATGCAAGCCAAAGGAGATGTTGGAATCATTAGTGACATTATCTCTCAAGTTATTAGAATTCATAAATATGAACATTGTCATGGTCATAAATCTAATGAGTTACCTTCTCTAGGTAATGATCATTCATATGATTATGATGTTGAGCATGGATATTATGATGAGGATGATGATAGTGACTTTGATCTTGAAGAGTCTATGAGGCACTTTGGTCTTATGGCTAACCTTCGTGGTTACATGGCTGGAGGAAAGGAATGGGTACTTGATAGTGGATGTACAGATCACATGACCGGAGACAAGGAGATGTTTCTTGAGCTTGCTGAAAATGACGGCCCTCGAAAGTATGTCACTTTTGGCGATAACTCAAAGGGTAAGGTGGTTGGCCTTGGTAAGGTGGCCATCTCACATGACAGCTCCATCCAAAATGTTATGCTTGTTGAATCTCTTGGCTACAATTTACTTTCCGTATCTAGACTAGCCGATTTCGGTCTCAATGTTCTATTCACTGAAGTAGATTGCCAAGTGTTTCGAAGTGATAATCATAATATGGTTTTTACCGGTATACGTAGAGGTGATCTATACATTGTTGACTTCACTAAAAAGGCTCGACCTAGAACCTGCTTAATTGCTAAATCTTCTAAAGGTTAGTTATGGCATAGAAGGTTAGGTCATGTGGGCATGCGAAATCTTGATAAGCTTATTAAAGGTGATCATATCCTTGGTGTTAAAGATGTTATATTTGACAAGGATAGACTTTGCAGTGCTTGTCAAGCAGGAAAACAAGTTGGAGGAAGTCATCCCGTGAAAAACATCATGACCACGAGAAGACCACTTGAGCTACTTCATATGGATCTTTTTGGTCCCAATGCCTACAAGAGTCTCGGTGGTAACTCGTTTGGTTTAGTCATTGTTGATGATTTTTCCAGATTTACGTGGGTGTTCTTTCTTGATGATAAATCGCAGGTCCAAAAGATCTTCAAGAACTTCGCCAGGAAGGCCCAAAATCAATTTGAAGTGAAGATCAAGAAGGTTCGCAGTGACAACGAAACGGAGTTCAAGAACGCCAATGTGGATACCTTTCTTGACGAAAGAGGGATTTCACATGAGTTCTCGGCTACGTACACACCTCAACAAAATGGAGTTGTTGAGAGGAAGAACCACACACTCATTGAGATGGCAAGAATGATGCCTGATGAATACAAGACGCCAAAACACTTTTGGGCGGAAGCGGTTGAGACAGCTTGTCATGCAACAAACCGACTATATCTTCACAAGCTACTCGGCAAGACGGCATACGAGCTTCTCACCGGTAACAAACCCTAAGTTGGATACTTTTGGGTATTTGGCTCAAAGTGCTACATTCTTGATAAGCATCATCGTTCAAAATTTGCTCCTAAATCTCATGAAGGTTTCCTACTCGGTTATGGCTCAAACTCTCACACTTACCGTGTCTACAACAATTTCACCCGAAAGGTTGAAGAGACGGTAGATGTGAAGTTTGATGAATCTAACGGCTCGCAAGTAGAGCAATTGCCAATTGATGTAGGTGACAAAGACCCTTCGGAAGCGATTCTAGACTTGTCTATTGGCAAGATTCGCCCAACGGAGGTGAAGGAGAGTACCTCATCCGTTCAAGTGGAAGCCTCAACTTCACACCAAGGTGAATCACAAGTTGACTTAGAGGCATCCACAAGTGGAACACGTCAAGATGAAGGAAACAAGGATGTACACCAAGATGAACCTCATCGACCTCCTTCTCCACCTCCACAAGAGAACATCAACGCCAACAACAATGAAGAAAGACAGGAGGAAGAACAGGATGATGAAGAGGATGTTCCACCCCAACCCAAACAAAAGCTCTCGCGAGTTAGAGCAAGAGTTTCAAGAGATCATCCCGTTGAACAAATCTTCGATGATATTCAAACCGGGAGAATTACTCGCTCTAAGTCTCGTTTAGCCAACTTTTGTTAACATTATTCATTCATTTCTAACATTGAACCTATGAAGGTTGAAGAAGCTCTTGATGATCCGGATTGGGTGAACGCTATGCATGAATAGCTACACAATTTCTAGAGGAATCAAGTATGGACGCTTGTTGAACAGCCTGATGAAAAGCACAATGTCATTAAAACCAAATGGGTGTTTCGGAATAAGCAAGATGAAGATGGACAAGTTGTACGCAACAAGGCCCGTCTCGTTGCCCAAGGTTACACACAAGTCGAAGGTATGGACTATGGTGAGACATATGCCCCCGTTGCTAGACTTGAGTCCATACACATCTTACTTGCTTATGCCAATCACCATGATATCACTCTATACCAAATGGACATTAAAAGTGCCTTTCTAAATGGAGAAATTGAGGAGGAAGTCTATGTTAAACAACCTCCCGGCTTTGTTAAACCCAAGAAACCTAATCATGTTTACAAACTTCACAAAGCTCTTTATGGTCTTAAACAAGCTCCTAGAGCATGGTATAAATGCTTGACTAAGTTTCTTATTGAAAAAGGCTTTGAGATTGGAAAAATTGATTCTACACTTTTTACTAAAAGCGTTAATGGTGAATTATTTGTGTGCCAAATTTATATGGATGATATCATATTTGGTTCGACTAACCCTCATTTTAGTGAAAAGTTCAGAAGGCTAATGTCGAAGAAGTTTGAGATGTCTATGATGAGTGAACTCAAATTCTTTCTTGGTTTGTAAATCAAGCAAACTAAGGAGGGTACCTTTGTTTCCCAAACAAAGTATACCAAGGACTTATTCAAGATGTTCAATATGCAAGAGAGCAAAGGTATGAAAACACCCATGCCTACTAGTGGACATCTTGACTTGACTAAGGATGGCAAATCGGTTGACCAAAAGGTTTACCGCTCTATGATTGGTTCATTGTTATATCTATGTGCCTCCTGTCCCAATATTATGCTAAGTGTGTGCATGTGTGCACGATATCAAGTGGCCCCTAAAGAATGTCATCTTAAGGCTGTGAAAAGGATAGTGAGATACTTAATTCATACACCAAACTTTGGCATTTGGTATTGTGGTCACCACATAGGGTCAAGAGCCCTTGCTGGAAAGGCTTTCCGGCAAGGTTTCTTTTGGCCCACCGCCCTCCAGGATGCAACTGCACTAGTAACCAAGTGTGAAGCATGCCAGTTTCATTCCAAGCAGATTCATCAGCCAGCTCAAGCTCTCCAGACAATCCCTCTCTCCTGGCCATTTTCGGTCTGGGGGCTCGACATCCTCGGCCCCTTTCCCCGTGCCACCGGGGGCTTCGAGTACTTGTATGTGGCCATCGACAAGTTTACGAAGTGGCCGGAAGTGGAAGCAGTGAGGAAGGTGACAGCACAATCAGCCATCAAGTTCTTCAAGGGAATTGTTTGTCGCTTTGGTGTTCCTAACAGGATCATCACCAACAACGGTACCCAGTTCATGAGCCACGCCTTCATGCAGTATGTCGAAGACCTTGGCGCCAAGGTCTGTTTCGCTTCTGTTGCTCACCTGCGAAGCAATGGTCAAGCTGAAAGGGCAAATGCTGAAGTGCTGCGTGGGCTCAAGACGAGAACTTTCGACAGGCTGCGCAAGTGCGGCAAGAACTGGATCAAGGAGCTGCCAGTGGTTCTTTGGTCGATCAGGACGACGCCAAATCGAGCTACTGGCCAGACGCCTTTTGCTCTAGTTTATGGAGCAGAGGCAGTTCTCCCCACAGTCGGCGCCAAAAGATGTCGGGGACGAATCCGCGATCACCTATGGGACCCAAGGAAGGACCCCTTTACGTTCGGCAGGGAGAGACGGTCGCACGAAGAGCAAATCTAGCGAAGAACACGACAGCGCACGAGAGAGATTTACCCAGGTTCGGGCCGCACGGATGCGTAAAACCCTACTTTTGCTTTTTGGTGTATTATCTGGATGATTGTTCTAGCTCCAGGAGCGCTACAGTACAGAGTAGCTGCGTACAATACTGGAGTTCTCAATCTCCCAGTTCCTAACCTCCTTCCACGTTGCCTATGGGCCTCCTTTTATACGCACAAAGGGGTCACCAATAGGTGGCAAACAGTAAAGGTAGAGGTGGAAAGTTGCTACAGTAAGGCCATTATTACTAGGATGACATGTCCTACCTACCACTGACGGCAGGGGACAAGGGCATTAAATGCCCATGCCTTAGCTGTCCAGATACATGTACCCGGACGTCTTGGACGTGGGAAAAGCCTATCTACAGAGTACCGCCGTCTACACAGTGCCCTCCCACACACGCTTGGAAGGACCCAGAGCACCGCGCTGGCAGAGGCACCGGAGCAGCACAGTAGCACAGTGGTACAGTAATGCTTGCCGCGGCAAGACCTTGCCGCACTTGATAGCTTGCCGCAACCAATAGCTTGCCGCGCAAGGTAACTTGCCGGGGCAAGTACCTTGCCGCAGCCAATACCTTGCCGCAGCCAATGACTTGCCGGGGCAAGTACCTTGCCGCGGCAAGTACTCTGCTACAGCAAACCTCAGGCTGGGCCTCAACTGTCCCTCCCGGCAAGCTCCTCTTGCCGGGGCCTTGACTCTTGCTTTGTATACTTTGTTCTTGAATGGCTTAATAATCTTGAGCTTCTCTCTGGCTGTCCTCCCGTAAGCCTGGCCGCGGGATGCTGCTACTGCCCGTGCACAAGTACGGGGTACTAGGGTACCCCTATTCTAGTACACCGACAGGAGCCCCCGGGCCTGGGCCACACACGGTGCCGGGCGTTGTTGGGCCAGGCCCAAACAGTGCATGGGCACACGTGGCTGGGATAAGCCGAAACGTCTCTACGCTGTTTAATTGCACGCTCTCCCACGCGTCGCGCATTGAATGCGGAGCGTGGGAAGCGTGCGCAGTTATCTCGAATGACGAAGAGGCAGATGTTTCCGCATCTTTCCCCATAAAAGGAGGGACCTGCAGAAGCACTCACACACTCCTCTCACCATTCTCGATCTCCAAATCTCCGCCTTCTTCTTCCTCCGCTCCAAAATAAAGCGGTTTCCCAATCCTCCGCCACCGCGCGCGTCCGCATCTCCCTCGGACCTCAGCTCCGCCTTCGCCATGCCTCCCAAAGGAGAAAAGGGGAAGACGGGGAAGTCCTCAAGGACGGAGACCCAGGCGCAGTTGAAGAGGCAGAAGTACGCGCTCTTCGCTCCGACGCTCACGGGGGCGGATCTAAAGGCCAAGTTCCAAGGCATGTGGGCCGTGAGGACCAAGGCACATCCGGCCACCCGCGTTCGCCCAGCCACCGACGAGAGCGAAGTGAGCAAGTACCCCTTCTTCGCTTGCTACTTTTGGTGCGGGCTCTGCCCGCCGTACTCGGATTTCTTCAGCGACGTCATGTACACCTTCAATCTCCGTCTGCTAGATCTCACACCGAATGCCGTATCCACCATGGCAATATTCGCGCATCTGTGCGAGAACTTCGTCGGCGTCGCACCCAACACCGCGCTGTTCAGGCATTACTTCACTCCCCGTGCTGAAAAGGGGGAGCCTCTCACTGTTGGCGTCTCGTTCGTTTCAAGATTGGGCGCCAAGGAGCATTATCTGAAGGGGGATCTCCGCCCAAGATGGGGAGAAATCCGGTCTGAATGGTGTTGGATCATTGACGACGAGCCGCCACCATACTGTGAGCTTCGCAAGACCCCAGCAGCGCGTGGCACGGACTGGAGCGATCTGGATCCCCAGGACAAGAAGCTGGAGATTGCCGCTACCAGGATCATACGGCTCAGGGAGGCCGGGCTCACCATAGGGATGGTTGGTGCAGACTTCCTCTGCCGCCGCATTGCTCCTCTGCAGCAGAGAGGAAGGCCGGCCTCTGATTGGAAGAACCCAGCCGATATCATGCGGCTGCACCCTGGACTGATCAACAACTTCACAGTTCTGCAGCACGACTTCTTCATGCGAGAACTGTTCAAGCAAGAGACAGATCCAGAGAAGCGCGACAAGGCGTTCGCGCTGCCGAAGCACATCGTGCCCCTTTGCAACAACTCCGCATTGAGTGCCATCATCGCTATGATGCCGCTCTGCAATGCGCACAGCGTTGAAGCAACTTGAGACGTGCCACTCGAAGAAGACGTGCGGCGATTCTTTGACTCCACGGTCGAAAAGCAGGTCCGGGTGGAGGAGTGGCTCGTCCGCAACACCACTGAGCAAGAAATAGAATTCATTGCTCGAAGAGTGGAGGAGGACAGGCTCGCCAGGGAAGCTAGCGATTTTGGTTATACTTTGGTGGAGCTCGATGAGGCACAAAAGGAGAGCCTTGCCGAGCAGGGGATGCTTGCCGGGAAGGGCGAGCTCACCGCACCCGGCAAGGATGTCGGGCCAAGCCAGCCTGCCGACGAGTCAGGCGGCTCGGAGGATGAGGACTCCTCTTCCGAGGAGGGCATCGAAAGCCCACCGCAGTCAGAGTCCCCAGCCCCTCTGAGGAGGAAACGCCTTTGCAGGCTTGGCAAAGTGGCTGAGCGGCAAGAAGTTCAACAACCGCCGGAGCGCCGTTCGACGCGCTCGATCGCGGCAAGGGCTGGTGCCGCGGGAGCGTCTCACGCGGCCCCGGCAACTGGAGCAGGGTCATCAAAGACCGCTGCTACTACCCCCGCCAAGCGGCCAAGGAGCCCAGCTCCCCCTCCTCCCCCTCCTCACACGGAGGCGGACTTTGATTTTTCCGCTCTCAGCGAAGAGGACGACGAGGAAGAGTAAGTTCCCTTGCCGCGACCCTCAATCTTTGTAAGATTTTGTTTCTGTCCTCACTTGTCGCACTCCGTCCTTGCTTCCACAGGGAGGAAACCTTGGCGGAGAGGATGAGGAAGAGAGCTATGGTCTCGACGAGCAAGACCGTGGTGGTCGTCAAAGATGAGCCCACGGCAACCACCGGGGGAGCGTCTGAGACCATCCCGACCAGCTCGGAGCCCAGCCCTCGTCGCAGCCCCCAGCGCAGCCCCCAGCGTAAGTATTCCAACTACCTTTGGCTGGCGGTCGCTGAGGAACAAGCATTTGTCGCTGACATCTTTGCGCGTGTAGGAGAGGAGTAGCAAGTGGAGCCATCTGAAGGTGCTCCAGAAGTACCACCCCCCTCAACCACACCGCCAAGGAGAAGATCTCCGGTAAGGGCTCCCACTAGCGAGCCGAGCCACGAAGAGGAGCCGGCAAGCGCCCAAGCGCCAAGCACCAGCGCTGGTGACCCCACCCCAATGACAAACGTTGACGGGGGAGGGGAGCCCACCGCTCCTGAGCTCAACACGGGTAAACCCACTTGCCGCAAAACTCTTTCTGCTTTCTTTCTTTTGTCTTCTTGAATTTCTTCCTGAAGCTCTTTTTGCTTTACTTCTCGGGTTGGCCGAGCCCTCCTCGGTAGAGCCAATGACCATTGACTCTTCTGCCGAGGAGAACACCGCAGGGGCCGTCGACGACGAGGCCGCCAAGGCCGCCGCTGCCAAGGCCGACAAGCTGGCAGCCGACAAGCTTGCCGACGAAGAAGCTGCAAGGGCTGCCGAAGAGGCCGGCAAGTCCGCCGAGGATAATACCGCCAAGGCGCCCACCGATGAAGCCGCCAAGGCTGCTGAAGCTGAGGCCACCCAGAAGGCTGCTGAGGAGGCTGGCGAGGGAGCCGGTGGTCGTACTGATGGCCCTGAGGCCACAGGAGCGCCAGGCGCTACTCCGACCACGGGTCCCTCAACCACTGAAGAGGCGGCAGCGCCCAACTCACCTCCGCCAAGCAAATACATCCGGGTCGGCGAGAACGTATATGTCAGCCTCCCCTGGACGGTGGGCTCCAGAGCGCCAACCGAGGAGGATGTTGTGGACAAGGAGATCCTTGCCGCTGCCGGGCTCCAGCTTGTGGATGCGCCAGGCGCCAGCAGCAGCAGCACGTCTGAAGAGGAGCAACTGCTCCAAAAGCTGCTGAATCTTCATCGCGCCCGACGGGAGAAGCTAGCTTCCAGGGAGGCGCTCATCGAGAAGGCCAAAGCTGACATGTTGAGGCGCTCGGAGATCTTGGCGGACGTCCGCGCGCGATCTCTTAATGCGTTAGAGGTCAAGCGGGCACAGCTGGCCGAAGAACGGCAGGCCCTCCTCCTGATGAAGCAAGACATTGAACAAAAACAGGAGGAGACCGCCAAGGAGTTGTCTGCTCAGGCCGGTGATCTGAACCAGCGGAAAGTGGACCTCGATGCCCACGAAGAGGAACTTGCCGAGCGCAAGAAGAAACTTGCCGAAACCCTCCAGCAGAAAGACAAGGAGGTGGCAAGACTTGTCGCAGAGTGGACCCAGGGGCAGGCACAAAAACACCCGAAGGAAATCGAAGCCTTGGCCCAAGAGTACGCCAGCAAGTTGGTGAAGGCCACCAATGTTGTCGCTGCTGCAGAAGTGAACAGGAAGGAAATGGAGGAGAAAGTGGCAAGACTAGAGGCTGCCCTCAAGGCAAACGGTGACAAGCTCTCAACGCTTGAAAGTGAGAGGGCAAAGGTGACCCACACTTTGGCGGAGATGCAAGTTACCATAGCCAAGAAGAACAATCTGCTTGCCGCCGCCAACGACTCCATAGCAGACCTGAAGCTGAAGCTGACCACGCTGAAGGAGACGCTCGACACCACCAGAAAGCGCGAAGGGCTTCTAATGACAGAGCTCCAGAAGGAAAAGGGTCTGCTTCAAGACGCTATTGCAACCCACAAGAAGTTCAGGGATAACGTGGGGATCTTCACAGACAGGCCTGCCAGCGCCGCCGAGGGCATCGACAAGGAGCTGACTGCCCTGAAGGTGCCGGACTTCGGGTACTCCACCGACAAGAACACGCAAACTAGCGTCAAGCTAGCCGAGTTCTTCGACGGAGTAGTAGAAGCACTCCAACAGCTCCAAGTCAATCACAAGGCTCAACTGGCCGACGAGTCACGCAGGCTTTGCCGGGGAGTTCTCCGTAGGTTGTTGGTGAAGATAGCATACAGAAACCCGGGCGTCGACTTCAGCAACATCTTCAAAAGCTTGCCGAAGGGATACGACCCCGCGCCACTAGAGGCCCTTGTCGCGCCCATCATGGAGAGGGTGGACCATATCCAGAGAGTCGAAGGCGAGCACCGCAATTAGAGAGCCCATTCTTCTCCCTCCTTGCCGCCGCTAGACATGTTAAAGAACAATCTGTTTAAGCCGCGGCAACTTATCTTGTAATATAACTTGCAATATTTTGGAGTTAATGCATGTCATCTCACTTGAGCAATTTCTTTCTTTGTGTGTACTTGCCCTACGCTTATAGGGAACTTGCCGGTGCGCGCACCATTGCCACGAGCGCTAGGTGCAGGACTTCAGCAGCCTGCTGGCGGTGCCGCTGCCGGCAAGCAACCTTGTCGCGCTCAGTGCAGCCACTTAGGTTGTTGAGCGGACTCGAAACAAGATAAGGGCGCGACCGATTACGCTTAGGTTCCGTCGTGCACAGGTTTTCCATACAAAGAGTAGTATTGTTCAAGGAAAATAACCTTGCAAATAAAAAAGAATTTGATTGTTCAAACTTTGGCACTTAGCTTTGTCGCTGATCTCTCCGCGGCAAGGTCTTGTCACTGCTTGCCGCTGCCTTCTTCCCGGCAAGGCAAAGTTTCTTTGAACGACGCCTGGTCCATATCATTATCCCATCCCCCCCGGCAAACTTGTGCGCGAGGGAAGCTTCTGTCTCTTTGAGAAAAAGAAAGAAGAGAAAATAAAGATGCTTGGCGGCTCGTTAATGCTTACCGGGGAGGCTGTACTGCACAGTATGTCAGATAATCATGCAAAAATAAAAGTAAACATGAAATCGTCAAAAACTGCGAAATACAAAAGCTGTATTTATGCACAGGGTCTGCGCCTGGCTTTGTACAAAGGATTACATGCAACAGTGGCAAGACTTGTACAAAAGGTGGTTGCCGGGGAAGGGCCCGGCAACCGCGCCTTATGGAAAAAACTTACGAAGATGCTCAATGTTCCAGGAATTGATCACTGGAATGCCATCCTCGGTCTCCAGGCGGACAGCGCCAGGCCTGGTGACTCGTTTCACCCGATAAGGGCCTTCCCACTTCGGCGTCAACTTGTTTGAATTCTTGGCCGACTGAACGCGCCGAAGAACAAGGTCGCCTTCCTCGAGACTTCTGGCATTAACTTTGCGGCTATGGTAGCGACGCAAAGCTTGCTGGTAGCGAGCAGCTCTCACAGCAGCCTGAAGACGATCCTCCTCGAGGAGCACAGCATCATCTTGCCGCAGTTGCTCTAGCTCAAGCTCATCGTAAGCGAGCACTCGAGGTGACCCGTATATGAGTTCCGTGGGGAGAACTGCCTCTGCTCCATAAACTAGAGCAAAAGGCGTATGGCCAGTAGCTCGATTTGGCGTCGTCCTGATCGACCAAAGAACCACTGGCAGCTCCTCGATCCAGTTCTTGCCGCACTTGCGCAGCCTGTCGAAAGTTCTCGTCTTGAGCCCACGCAGCACTTCAGCATTTGCCCTTTCAGCTTGACCGTTGCTTCGCGGGTGAGCAACAGAAGCGAAACAGACCTTGGCGCCAAGGTCTTCGACATACTGCATGAAGGCGTGGCTCGTGAACTGGGTACCATTGTCGGTGATGATCCTGTTAGGAACACCAAAGCGACAAACAATTCCCTTGAAGAACTTGATGGCTGATTGTGCTGTCACCTTCCTCACTGCTTCCACTTCCGGCCACTTCGTAAACTTGTCGATGGCCACATACAAGTACTCGAAGCCCCCGGTGGCACGGGGAAAGGGGCCGAGGATGTTGAGCCCCCAGACCGAAAATGGCCAGGAGAGAGGGATTGTCTGGAGAGCTTGAGCTGGCTGATGAATCTGCTTGGAATGAAACTGGCACGCTTCACACTTGGTTACTCGTGCAGTTGCATCCTGGAGGGCGGTGGGCCAAAAGAAACCTTGCCGGAAAGCCTTTCCAGCAAGGGCTCTTGACCCTATGTGGTGACCACATATGCCTCCATGAATCTCTGCCAACAGCTCCTGTCCTTCTTCCCGGGGAATACACTTCAATTTCACACCGTTTGGTCTTTTTCTGCACAGCATGTCATCGACAAATTGATACATATTGGACCGTCAGGCTACTTTCTCCGCTTCTTCCTGCTCTTCGGGAAGTTCTCCTGTCTGAAGGAAACGGACGATCTGCTGCGCCCACGCTGGAGCCTGTGGCTCGACAACGAGGACTAAAGGCATTTCTTCTGCTGCGGGAACATCAGGCCCTACGGCAAGAGCTTGTTGCTCTACCAGAGCCGGCCGTTCCCTGACGAGCTTGGCGGGAACAGCCGCTTCAACGACAAGAGCATGGGGCCCTACTGGAGCGTGCTGTCCTTCAACAAGCTCGTCGGGAGCAGTTGCTTCAACGACGGAAGCCCAAGGCCTCGTCGGAGCATCTTGCTCCTCAGCGCTTTGATCAGGAGCGCCTGCTTCAATGACAAGGACCCGAAGTCTTGTCGGAGCAAGTTGCCCCTTTGCCTCTTGCCTAGGAGCACCCGCTTCAACGACAAGAGCGTGAGGCCTTGTCGGAGCAAGTTGCCCCTCTGCATCTTTGGCGCTGGCTTTGGCAGCCTTCTTGCCGGCGGCTTCGGGGAGCTCTGCCGGGAAGTAGTCGCCAGAAGCCAACTTCCTCTTCCTGCCTTGCCCTACTGATGGCGTCACGGATGGCTGAGTTAGTTGGAGCACAAAAGTGCCTGGTTCCACAGGCAATTTGAGTGCGGCGCGCTTTGACAAACCATCGGCAATGTCATTCTCAGCACGTGGGACGTGCTCCATTTGTAGGCCGTCAAAGCGTTCCTCCAACTTCCTCACCTCATCTACATAAGCTTCCATCAATGGGCATTGGTAGTTCTTGTTCACTTGCCTGACGACAAGCTGCGAATCTCCCCTGACAATAAGCTTCTTGATCCCAAGGTCTGCCGCGATCCTGAGACCGGCAAGCAACCCCTCATATTCTGCAGTATTGTTCGTCGCCTGTTCCTTGGGAAAGTGCATTTGGACCACGTACTTGAGGTGCTCTCCGGTGGGTGCGACAAGCAGTACGCCAGCACCGGCGCCTTGTAGTGAAAAGGCACCATCAAAGTACATAAGCCACTCTTTGCTTGTCTCCTTGCCGGGGAGAGTCGTCTCTGGGATTTCTTCGTCTGGCATTGGTGTCCATTCTGCGACAAACTCTGCCAAAACTCGGCTCTGTATGGTTGATGTACTCTCAAACTTGAGACCAAAGCTCGACAACTCCAACGCCCACTCGACAATCCTGCCTGTCGCTTCTGGATTTTGCAAAATCCTTTTCAGCGGGAAGCGAGTGACGACGGTAACTTCATGTGCTTGAAAGTAATGGCGCAGCTTTCTCGAGGCCATGAGAAGGCCGAAAAGCAGCTTCTGCACACCAGAATACCTAGACCTAGCTCCCTGCAGAAGAGAGCTCACAAAGTAGACCGGGCGCTGCACCATTTTCTTCTTTTGTATCACTTCGCCTGACTGCGCAGACGAATCCTTGTCGGCAGCAAAACTTGTCGGGGGAGCCCCCAGCTTGTCGCTGGACGTGCTTGCCGCAGTTACTGCCTCCTCATCCACCTCTCTCTCCGCTACTAGCGCAGCACTAACCACTTGATTGGTTGTCGCTAGATACAGCAACAACTTCTCTTGTGGTTTAGGTGCGACAAGTATTGGAGGAGAGGAGAGGTATCTCTTCAAGTCTTGCAGCGCTGCCTCCGCCTCCGGAGTCCATTTCAATGGACCTACCTTTTTTAAGATTTTGAAAAATGGCAGGGCGCACTCAGCTGACTTGGAGATAAACCTACTGAGAGCAGCAACACAGCCGGCAAGTCGTTGTACATCCTTGACGCGCTTCGGTGCTTCAATTTGCTCAATGGCTTTGATCTTGTCAGGATTGGCTTCAATTCCACGTTGAGACACAAAGAACCCGAGAAGCTTGCCGGAGGGAACTCCAAACACGCACTTCTCGGGGTTGAGCTTCAGGTTGATCTTGCGCAGATTTACAAAAGTTTCTTCTAGATCTTGAACCAAAGTAGCCCTGTCCTTGCTTTTGACCACTATATCATCCATATAGGCTTCCACATTTCTGTGCAGCTGAGGCTCAAAAGCAATCTGGACGGCTCTTGCAAATGTTGAACCAGCATTTTTCAAACCAAATGGCATACGTATGAAACAGTATGTGCCACAGGGTGTGATAAATGCGGTATTTTCCTCATCTTCCTCAGCCATGAAGATTTGATGATACCCTGAATATGCGTCAAGAAATGAAAGCAAATCACATCCTGCCGTGGAGTCAACAATCTAGTCTATGCGGGGCAAAGGAAATGGGTCTTTGGGACAAGCTTTATTGACATCAGTGAAATCAATACAAAGCCTCCATTTTCCATTCGCTTTGCGCACGACAACAGGATTGGCCAACCACGTAGGATGGAGCACTCCTCTGATGAGGCCTGCTGCTTCCAACTTCTTGATTTCTTCTGCAATAAACTCTTGCCGCTCCACAGCTTGCTTTCTGGCTTTCTGCTTGACGGGCCTCGCATGGGGACAGACGGCAAGGTGGTGCTCAATTACTTTCCTGGGAACACCGGGGATGTCGGACGGTTGCCATGCAAACACGTCGACATTCGCCCGCAGGAAAGCAACGAGCGCGCTTTCCTATTTGTTGTCAAGTGTGGCACTGATGGTGAAGGAACCACCAGTGCCGTCCTCCTTGGCGGGCACCTTCTTTGTCGCCGGTGGAGCGGCTTTGTTCTTCTTGCACTTGCCGGTGGAACTCTCTGGTGCGTCCTCGACGGCAGCGCAGCACTCCGAAGAGGTGCGCTTGCCGGAGTGGGCACAGGAGCTCTTGCCGAACTTCCTCTTGTTCTTCCCCCCGGGAGCTTCAGCGGCAAGTGCCTTGGCGGCAGTTGCGGCAGCTGCTTCCCGGTAGATCTTGTCGGCGCAAATAAGTGCATCCTTCTTATTGCAGGGAACTGTGATAACACTTACTGGGCCTGGCATCTTCAACACGTTGTAGGCATAATGAGAGGCTGCCATGAACTTGGCGAGCGCTGGACGGCCAAGTATCCCATTATAAGGCAATGGAATATCGGCAACGTCAAAGGTGACCTTCTCGGTCCGGTAGTTCAGCTCGCCGCCAAATGTCACTGGCAGCGTGATCTTCCCTTTCGGCTTGCTCCTTCCTGGATTGACTCCTTGGAAAGTACCAGTTTCCTCAAGCTCGCCGTCAGGGATTTGAAGTTTCCGGAGCACAGCGGGCGAAATCAGATTCAAGCCGGCCCCACCGTCAACTAACATCTTCGTGACCTTGAGGTTGCGGATCGTTGGTGAAACCAACATCGGCAAGTACTCGACCGCTGTTGTGCGGTCAGGGTGGTCCTCGATGTCAAAGACGATAGGCGTGTCGGACCACTTCAGAAGCTTTCTGGCGTCAACAGATGGTTCCGCCGCATTGATCTCTCGCGCCCACTGTTTAAGTTGGCGGTGAGAAGAATGCAACGAAGCACCACCGTCAACACACAAGACTTCTGCGGCTTTCTGAAATTCGTGCTCACTGGATTCTTCATCATCTAGATCATCATCATCATCATCTTTGTCGCGGCCACGAGGAGGCCTGTCTCTCTGCTGCTGCTTGGCCTTGCTGCGACGCCCTCCTCGGGCAGTGCGCTTCTTGCCGGACCTGCCAGCACCTTCTGGGGCCTTCTCCTTGTCGCGCCTCTCATACTCAGCTTTCTGCTGCTCGACAAGCTGCTCGACTCGTCGGCAGTTCTGGAGATCGTGTCCCTTGGTGCGGTGGATCTTGCAATATTGCTTGTCGGAGCCGTCCTGCTTGTCAGCAGCCGCCAAGGCCTGACAGTTGGCGCACGCGGCAATCTCCTTGCCGGAGCGCTCGACTTTGGCCTTGTCGGCGCTGCCGTTGCCGCTGGACTGTTCGACGGCAAGCACAGTTTTGCCCTTTTTCTTCCTGTTGTTCCGCCGCCGGCCCTTCTTTGCCGGGGCGGTACCTTCGCTATCAGAGCTCCCCCCTGCGCCAACACCTTCACCGGGAAGTTTCCTTCCCTCTTCAGCACGCGCACACTTGTCGGCGAGAGCATATAGCTGGCCAATGTCTCTGACCTTGGTCATCGCCATTTCCTCCCGCATCTTGCAGTTACGCACGTTCTGATGGAACGCACTAATAACCGTAGCGGGGTGAACATCTGGGATGTTGTACTGTACGCGGCTGAACCTTTGAATGTATTTGCGCAGGGGCTCTCCTTCCTTCTGGGGGATGAGATGAAGATCACTCTCCTGGCCATGAGGTTGATGTCCGCCAGTAAAGGCACCAACAAACTGATGGCACAGGTCCGCCCATGAAGAAATGGAGTTCTCCGGCAAGTGCATGAGCCATGAGACGACGTTGCGCTTTAACACGAGCGGGAAGTAGTTAGCAAGAATCTTGTCGTCTCGTCCCCCGGCAGCTTGCACCGCAATGGTGTAAATGCTGAGGAACTCCGACGGGTGTGTCTTGCCATCATACTTCTCCGGCACGTCAGGCTTGAAAGCCATGCGGTTGGGCCACTGGACCTGCCGCAGCTCACGGGTGAACGCTGGACAACTTACCGCGTACGGCAAGTCGCCAGGATCCCCTGGCGCATGCATGTCAACAGCGGGCCCTGCGCGTCTGTCGGACTGACAATGCGCTTCTCTCCTTCGCTCGATAGTGGTACGAGCGTCTTCTCCTCTGCATTCCTGAAGAACGAGGCGCTGGTCACGACGAGCTCGCGGGTCAGACGACGCCGTGGAATCATCACCACAGGCGTCGTTTCGACGTGTCGGCGACCGAGGCTGTCTGGGCGGGGAGTGTACGGTTGTTGCCCCCTCACCGTTCTTGTTGGTGACAGCATTGTCACCAGTTCTCTTGTCAGCCGCGCGCACCGGGTCGGCATCAGCGAAGCTGAGAAGGCTCTGAATGGTTGCTCTCCACTCATCAAGCTTATCTGCTGGTGGAGGGAAGTTCAGGAGCAGCTGCGCACGCGCCAACGCTTCTGCTGGTGAGGGAGGTATCGAGTGGCGTGAGGACTGTGGGATGCTCTTACTCCTAACAGTGTTAGAAGGAGCATCTCCACGCCCAGGCGACCGTACCTCGACCCCGCCAGCGTGTTGATGCGTATGGTGACCCTGCGCATCTCGAGATCGATGCGCAAGTTCATTATCCAGGGAGCGCCTGGCACCTGGGGCGTCAGGACGCTGCCTGTCACGGGCTTCCTGCGAAGGCCGCGGCGTCTGAACCGGCGCAGGCGTTCTAGAACGCGCAGCACCATTTCTGGAGCTTGCAGGGCCAGCAGCAGCGAGCAGCGCTGCGTTCCCAGACCCAGCAGCGCCAAGATTGGCGTTGTTGGCCCGGTTTTGGACAGGTGGAGGTAATGGGAGCTCTCGCTCTCCAGTCCCTCCAGCAGCCGCAATCACGTCGGCACCCTCCTGCATGGGAGCAGGCGGGTTGGACGTAGACGCACCGATGGCCGAAGTCTTCTTTTTTGGAGCCATAAGGCGGAGGATGGCCCAAAAACTAACGCGCGAATCGCTAGATTAGGTTCACACAACCTCTCCCCCTACCTGGCACGCCAAAGATGTCGGGGACGAATCCGCGATCACCTATGGGACCCAGGGAAGGACCCCTTTATGTTTGGCAGGGAGAGATGGTCGCACGAAGAGCAAATCTAGCGAAGAACACGACAGCGCACGAGAGAGATTTACCCAGGTTCGGGCCGCACGGATGCGTAAAACCCTACTCCTGCTTTTTGGTGTATTATCTGGATGATTGTTCTAGCTCCAGGAGCGCTACAGTACAGAGTAGCTGCGTACAATACTGGAGTTCTCAATCTCCCAGTTCCTAACATCCTTCCACGTTGCCTATGGGCCTCCTTTTATACGCACAAAGGGGTCACCAATAGGTGGCAAACAGTAAAGGTAGAGGTGGAAAGTTGCTACAGTAAGGCCATTATTACTAGGATGACATGTCCTACCTACCACTGACGGCAGGGGACAAGGGCATTAAATGCCCATGCCTTAGCTGTCCGGATACATGTACCCGGATGTCTTGGACGTGGGAAAAGCCTATCCCACCTGCTCCTGCACCGCTAGCTACAGAGTACCGCCGTCTACACAGTGCCCTGCCACACACGCTTGGAAGGACCCAGAGCGCCACGCTGGCAGAGGCACCGGAGCAGCACAGTAGCACAGTGGTACAGTAATGCTTGTCGCGGCAAGACCTTGCCGCACTTGATAGCTTGCCGCGCAAGGTAACTTGCCGGGGTAAGTACCTTGCCGCAGCTGCTATCTTGCCGCAGCCAATGACTTGCCGGGGCAAGTACCTTGCCGCGGCAAGTACTCTGCTACAGCAAACCTCAGGCTGGGCCTCAACTGTCCCTCCCGGCAAGCTCCTCTTGCCGGGGCCTTGACTCTTGCTTTGTATACTTTGTTCTTGAATGGCTTAATAATCTTGAGCTTCTCTCTGGCTATCCTCCCGTAAGCCTGGCCGCGGGATGCTGCTACTGCCCGTGCACAAGTACGGGGTACTAGGGTACCCCTATTCTAGTACACCGACAGGTATCCTAAGAGGTCTTCTTTTGATCTTGTTGGCTACTCCGATTCAGACTATGCCAGTGACAAGGTTGATAGAAAGTCCACTTCGGGAACCTGTCAATTTCTTGGTAGATCTCTTGTGTCTTGGTCCTCCAAGAAACAAAACTCGGTATCCTGATCCACCGCCGAAGCGGAATACATTGCCGCCGGTTCATGTTGTGCTCAATTACTTTGGATGACCCAAACTCTTAAAGATTATGGGATATATGTGAAACATGTTCCATTGCTTTGTGATAACGAGAGTGCCATTAAGATTGCTCACAATCCCGTGCAACATTCTCGAACTAAGCATATTGAAGTTCGTCATCATTTCATTTGAGATCATGTTGCTAAAGGAGACATCGATCTTAAGCATGTTCGTATCGATAAGCAATTGGCGGATATATTCACCAAACTTGGGCTATTCTGTCGAATCTTCATAGTGCTGAAGAACTCAAGGAGATGGGATTCCAACAGGACTTTGACTGGTCTCAGCCACCTTCGAAGAAATTCAAGAAGGTCAAAGTTCCTCAGCTGGTTGCCAGTTCATATTCTTCATCACGCGAGACGGATGAAGCTGAAGACTTGAATGACACCGCGGCAGGCCCTACTCCAACGGACGACCCCAACAACGCTGGCGCTCCTCCATCGGCATCATGATGATATTCTTCAGTGGCTATACCTCAAGAGGCTGTGAAGACTTCAACTATAAACCTTCAGCCCAAGCCATAGAACCCTCACTCCAAGAAGCAGAAGTTCAATGCTGAAGATTTCTTCAATGAGCACATATTCTTCACTGACTACAATCCCTATGACTCTGCTAAACTTCGTTGCAAGCGCTTCTGGACTGCTAGCCAGATGAACTTCTATTCCTCACTGTTGTTTGATAAGGACAAGATCTTTGATCATGAGCAAATTCCTCATGTGGATATGGAATCACTGCCCTGCTTCACCCCAGTCCTTAGTGTTCTTCATGACGCTGGGTTACTCAACTTCTGCACCGACATCTACGATTGGAATGAAGAACTCATTCTTCAATTCTACGCCACACTGCACATCACTGGAAATGTTGAAGATGTGAATTCATGGGTGCTAGACTGGATGACTGAAAATACTCATTACAAAGCACCGGTCTCTGAATTGCTTCATGCCGTCCCAGTCAGTCCTCCCACTGAAGGTGCTAGGCTTCTCTATGTTGAACCTGAACTATCCGATCATCTGATGCAAGTGCTGATGAAGCCTTTGAAGCCAGGCCAAGCTCCAAGGACCAAATTCCTCGTCAAGGAATTGCTCTATGTGCCAAGGACAGTTTATCGCATTTTGACCAAAACCCTCAGTCCAATCAAGGGCCACAACTCTGATGACGAAGAGGTTGTTGGCATTATGAAGAATCTGCTGTTCAATATCATTCATGGTATTCCTATCAACTACCACGATTTCTTCATGAGGACTTTGGCCAATGCTGCTCTGTCACCTTTTGAGTTGAAGCCTTATGCTCCCTGGATCATGAAGTTCATCAGATCAAGGTCTTCAATTCATTATAAGGCTGACTTTCAAAATCATCTCAGCTATTTGCCCCCTATTGAAGTCCTCAAACAGACTATTTCCTCAGCTGATGGGAAGGGCAAGGCTGCTGTTATAGATGAAGGAACTCGTCCATTGGATGGACAATTTCGCAAAGCTACTTCATATTCCACCAATGATGACTCTGCAACACAAGATTCTGCCGCCAAAGCTTCAGAACATAATCCTCAAGCCACAGCTCCGCGTGTGATGACTGATTGTGAACTTCTCCTTAGTCTTTATCAGAAAGTTGATCGAAATCACAAGTGGGTCAAGCGTCAGTTTGGTGCAATTCTTCAGAACATGACAGTCACTCAAAACACTGTGAAGAAGAATCACTACTACTTGCATGAAGTCTTTGACCGCACTTGGGCTATTTTGTCGAATCTTCATAGTGCTGAAGAACTCAAGGAGATGGGATTCCAACAGGACTTTGACTGGTCTCAGCCACCTTCGAAGAAATTCAAGAAGGTCAAAGTTCCTCAGCTGGTTGCCAGTTCATATTCTTCATCGCACGAGACGGATGAAGCTAAAGACTTGAACGACACCGCGGCAGGCCCTACTCCAATGGACGACCCCAACAACGCTGGCGCTCCTCCATCGACATCATGATGATATTCTTCAGGGGCGTTAGTCCTCATTTTTCGTCCCTTTTGGTCATTCGATGACAAAGGGGGAGAAATTTGAGTTAGTCTTCAAGCGGGTCTCTATATATGGGCAATTTTTGCTAAGTTACAACTCTCGTTCTTCTGAAGTATTTGTTGGATCGAGTTGTAAACTTAAGTCCTATGGTGGTCTGATACTTTTGAACTGCTTTCTGCATGCTTATTTCCTCAAGTACCTTAATGCACGCATGCTGAACTTCGTTAGACACCATATTTCATCATGCATTTCAAATTCTTCATATCATATGTTAAATGCGTGTATGAATTACAAGATATAAGGGGAGATCTCCATGATATTACTCTACAATGTGCATTTGCAATCCAAAGCAAAATCCTCAATATGCACATCTTCAGGGGGAGTTCTTCTATATCTTGCAATCAAATTCCTCAATATCAGTATTTACACTTCATATGTTTATCCCCGTTGAAAACTTAACCTATATTGTCATCAATCACCAAAAAGGGGGAGATTGTAAGTGCATCTAGTGCCCCTTAGTGATTTTGGTGTATTGAAGACTTATAGGTTAAGGGACTAATGCGTTTGTGAGTGTACACAGGTCTATAAGTCTATGAGGAGTTTGATATTTACGATGAAAGTCGACCCCTAAAAATGAATGTCTTCAACTGAAGACTTTGGTTTTCTTGAAGACTTTGAAAGTGAAGAAATTGGTGTGACCCTGAAGACTTGATATTCATGCGAGGATTATGAAGCGTGAAGACTTTTGTTTTCGTAGTTTCATTTTCTTCTTCTTGAGTCATAGGAAACACCGTACTGTTAAAGGGGGTCGAGGTAAAACTAAGGAAAAGTTTCCAAGTGATGCTCAACTCAAATCCTACACCTACCCAATCCTTCCGAGTGAAGCCATTGGAAATCTCATACAGTTCAGTCAAGTTCTTCAGCGACAGAGATGAAGTTCTTCTGTTCTCTGAGGAATTTGTTCTGACTGAGGAGTTAGGAATTCGCCAGTGCAGATTGCCTACAAGTGAGGAACATGATAGCCCTGAGGAATTTGATACACAAATTTCCGACCGTTGCTGTGCTACGCGCCAGCTGTCCAAATATCCTACCCACCTAACGGTCATATCATTGAAGGGCATTTATGTCTTATCATGTCAGGCTGCTCCCTAGGCCATAAATAGCCGCCCCCTACAACCACCAGTTGGTTGGCTACTCCGAGAGATAGATTGACACTTGTCATTTAGAGCATCCCATCCTCCGAGGACTTTGAGTGAAAATCTTCAAGTGAGGAAAAACCCAAACACCTACAAACCCAAAGTGATTGAGCATCAATGAAGAAATTGTTCCTGTGTGGAACCGACGCTTGTTTCCTTTGAGGATTGTGCATCCTCCAGACGGTTAGGCGTCATGGTCTAGAGCATCCAAGAGGAAATTGTGGATCGTCGAGTGACCGAGTCTGTGAAGGTTTGGAAGTCACCTGTGAAGACTTACCACGAGTGATTGGGCGAGGTCTGTGTGACCTTAGCTCAAGGAGAATACGGTGAGGACTGTGTGTCTGGGACTGTGTGTCCTCAGGTTTAAATACCTATCCGCTCCAACCAGACGTACAACTGTCACAGCAGTTGGAACTGGTCTACCAAATCATTGTCTTCACCGAGCTACTGGTTCTATTTCCTCAACTCTTTCATTTCCTCATTCATGTGTTGATTTCCTTGATCGTTACTGTGTGAAGACTTTGACTGAAGACTTTCTCCATTTCCTCAATCCTATTTCTTTAGTCATTTAGTCTTCAGCCTGCTTATCCTGTGTTTCATGCTACCTGTACTCTGTGCCTATTTCATTTCATCATGATGACTGTACTTATGCCATGTTATGTTTGCATCTGAGTACTTATTCCACTGCTAAGTAGTTCATTGCTTAGGAATTTCCTCACCTTGAAATTCCTCAGTGACGAATTTGTAAAAATCGCCTATTCACCCCCCTCTAGTCGATATAACGCACTTTCAGGGGAAAGGCATGTTATTGTATGTTTATTTTTGCTCTATTTTTTTTCTTGCTCTGATTTTCTCTTACCCTACCTTCTTCCATTATCCAATATCAGATTCAGTGGGAGTGGGAGTTCATATCTAAGGGAAGAAAATCTTTGGAATTCATTGCATATCTTTAATCTTTGGGGACATGTCTATACCCAAATGGAGTACTAAGTACTCACTTACTACATGTCATCCCAGTCTTGGTACTCTTGTGGTTTTCTGAACTTGCTTTGTTTAGTAGTGTTTCTGTGTTATCTAACCCTGTTTTCTCATAGTCATCTCTTCCAAAGCCAGCTCAAGATCACAAGGTAAGTATATGCATCACACTCATGTGCATAATGATCTCTTGTTGATGTACATATTGTTTGCAAGAAGGACCCATGAACATGAAGGTACATTCCCTGTATCTACATCATTTGCTCTAATGCATATAGCCAAGATACATGTAACTCATTGCTTGCTCTGACATGCTTATGCATTCACATGATCTTTCATGCTATCTTTACATGATTGCATACATGTAGGGGGAGCCTATGCATGTTACATGTCCTTCCAAAGCTTTACTTGTTACCTTTCATATACTTATCTAAAGCTTTGATGTATGTTGTCATCAATTACCAAAAAGGGGGAGATTTAAAGCACAAGTGCTCCCTGGGTGGTTTTGGTAATTAATGTGAACATATCTCTTGTTGGACTAATACTTTCATCTAGTATATTTCAGATAGTTCAACGATGGCGTGGCCTGGACAAGAGGATGTGGAACCCCTTCAAAATGCTAAGGACAAAGATTGGCACAAGCTCAAGACTCTACATTTCTATTTTAGTGATCCAAGATCACATTGAGTCCATAGGAAAAGCCAATACTATTAAAAGGGGATGAGGTGTTGCTTAATGGTCTACTTGCTCAAAGTGCTTAGTGATATGCTCCAAAGCCCTCAACCACACTCTCAATTCCAGATATGTCCTAAACCTAAAGTCAAACTCGGCCCCACCGATTTGATCTATCCGGCGCCATCGAGTTCCTTTGACATAGCCACTGCCAGACACCATAATCAGTTCGGTCTCACCGATAGGTGTCTCGGTCTCACCGAGATGGCAATGCAAACTCTCTGTTTCCCTTCGTAACATTTCGGTCTTACCGAGATGAGCGATCAGTCTCACCGAGTTCGCCTTGCAAACTCTCTGTTGCCTGTTGCAACTATTTTGGTCTCACTGAAATGTGCAACCGGTCACACCGAGTTTGCCTGACCAATTCTCTGTTTGCTCATTGCTGAAATCGGTCTCACCGAGTTCATGCAATCGGTCACACCGAGATGAGGTTTCGCCCTAACCCTAGCGCATCAGTCCCACCAAGTTGGTCATGTCGGTCCCACCGAAAATCCTAACGTTCACATTTTGAATTGAATCGGTCTCACCGAGTTCTTCTATTCGGTCTGACCGAGTTGGGTCAAATGTGTGTAACGGTTAGATTTTGTGTGGAGGCTATATATACCCCTCCACCCCCTTCTCTATTCAAGAGAGAGCCATCAGAACGAGCCTACACTTCCACTACTCATTCTCTGAGAGAGAACCACCTACTCATGTGTTGAGATTAAGACATTCCAATCCAACCACAAGAATCTTGATCTCTAGCCTTCCCCAAGTTGCTTTCCACTCAAATCATCTTTCCACCATAGCCAAATCTGTGAGAGAGAGTTGAGTGTTGGGGAGACTATCATTTGAAGCACAAGAGCAAGGAGTTCATCATCAACACACCATTTATTACCTTTTGGAGAGTGGTGTCTCCTAGATTGGTTAGGTGTCACTTGGGAGCCTCCAACAAGATTGTGGAGTTGAACCAAGGATTTTGTAAGGGCAAGGAGATCGCCTACTTCGTGAAGATCTACCCGAGTGAGGCAAGTCCTTCATGGGCGATGGCCATGGTGGGATAGACAAGGTTGCTTCTTCGTGGACCCTTCGTGGGTGGAGCCCTCCGTGGACTCGCGCAACCGTTACCCTTCGTGGGTTGAAGTCTCCATCAACATGGACGTACGATAGCACCACCTATCGGAACCACGCCAAAATCTCTGTGTCTCCAATTGCGTTTGCACACTCCAATCCCATCCCTTTACTTTCTTGCATATTGCATGCTTTACCCTTTCCGCTGCTCATACTCTTATCATGCTTGCTTGAAATGTATTGTGAATGCTTAAACTTGTGCTAAAACTCTACCTCAACTTGAAGAACTTAAAAACTACTACTTTTGCTAGTTGAGTGTCTAATCACCCCCTCTAGACACCTCTTCTCGATCCTTTGACCAGTCAATCCAACGTCCACTTCACGTAAATACCGTAGGTCGTGGGGTCGTGGGATCGCAGTAGTTAATGCGAAACGGTAACTTTCTAAAGAGTCGCGCCCTCTCCCACGCCCTTTCCCACAAGAGAGGAAAACGTGGAAGGGCACTGCTCATCCATCGTCTGCCTTGCCCCCTCCATCATCTTCTTCCGCAAGCCAAGCGACTGTTCTTCCGCTCCACCCTGCCCGCCGCCAATCCCCGCCCAATTTCCTTCCCATCTCCGCCGCAGATCGAAGAGATGGGGAAGAAAACCACCGCTCTAAAGGGGAAGCGGACGACCGCCGCGAAGGAGGCGACCGCCGAGGGGAGCAAGAGAGCAACAGAGCTGGATAGGAAGCGAAGGGGAGACGTCGTCTTCTTCGCGTCGAATCAGGACGGCGAAGTTCTGAAAGCAAGGTACGGATATCTGTGGGGGAGGGAGGTCCCAAAGGGGCATGGTGCTCCCAATGTTCTGGCAGAGGGAAAAAAGGATCCGCCAGATTCATATCGATTCTTTTGCGCATACTTCATATGTGGTCTCTGTCCTCCTTTCTCAAATTTTCTTGAAGCAATGATGGTGATCTATGGATTCCATCTCCCGGACTTCACGCCAAATGCAATGGCGTGTATGGCGATTTTTGCTCACTTGTGCGAGAACTTCGTCGGAGTCGCCCCCAACGTCGATTTGTTCAGGCACTATTTTGACCCGCGGGTGGAGAACAAAGCCCACCGTTCTGGGAACATAAGTTGAATGACACGGGTGCCAAGGGAGAACTGGGATTACCTCCCTGGCCAACAGCATAATAGATGGGAGGAATGGAGGGGAGTTTGGTACTGGATCCAGGACGAGAAGGCCCCAGATTTCTACCAAGCGCGGACAGAGTGCATTGAGCGCGGCAATGATTGGAGGGAAGTCGGCCTTACCGATGATAGGCTTCGCCCCGCAATAAATTGGATCACCCGCCTAAAGGCTGCCGGGCTAACCATCGGGCATGTGGGGGCCGACTTCCTCCTTCGCCGCGTTGCGCTATTGCAGAAGAGGGATAGGTTTGCCTGGTAGTATGGGGGTGCCACAGATAGGATGAGGTTGCTTCCGGGCCTGGCCAACAATTTGTCAGTCTATGGCCATGCTAGGTTCTGCGAACAACTGTTCGGCAGCCTTGGGCCGTTCGAGTTGCCAGCAAATGACATCCCACTGAACATCAACTTTGCCAGGGACCGGATTCTGAAATGGATGCTAGAATGCAATACTCATGGATTCTCGGGCGATTGGCAGCTGCCCGATCTCAACGAAGAGCTTGCGTGGTCCTCAACCTTGGTGGGAATGGCTACCAAGGCGGAGGCCAATGTGTACAAGCGCACCTCCAAGGCGGAGGAGGCGTACATCAAGAGGCGGCTCGAGGAGGACAGAGCACTCCATGCTGCTGCGATGGCGAAGGCCAGGTAGGCAGCAAAGGGGAAGGAGGAGGCTGAAGGCGAAGGCCCTTCCCACGGCAGGAGCGAGGCGCAAGCCATGGAGGGGGGCTACTGGGGATGACCCTGCCGGGGAGGAACCTGCCGGGATTGAGGCTCTATATGCCGCAGCAGCGGAGGCTCTGGAGGAAGAAGAGGTTGAGGAGGCGGAGCAACCTGAGGAGGAGTGGCTCGCAGAAGGCCCTCAAGCCCCCGAGCCAAACTTGGACCAGCGCCCTCGCACGCGGGCGGCCAGCCAGGGAGCAGCAGTTCCTGACCCCGCGCCTGCCGCCAAGAAAGTGAAGAAGACCACCTCCAGGAGAAGCATCCCCGATGCGGTGCGCCGGCAGTCCCCACGGCTTTCTGGGGCTAAGGCTCCTCCTGCCAAGCGACCGGCAGCCGCGGGAGGCGACTCCAGCTCCCAGTCCAGCTCGAGTTCTTCGCAGAGCTCTTCCTCGACGGAGCCCCCTGCGCCTCAGCAAGGCTTGAAGTTGCCGGGGAGCTCCGTTCCCCCACCCCAGAAGAGAAGCAGGCCGTCCTCGCCGCCCATGGAGTTTGAATTGAGCTCCATGCTCATCGACAAAGAGTAAGAAAGAGCAATCTCCTTTCCTCTCCACCATTTCCGCATATCATCTTGTTTGTTAACTGATCATTGCTTGCCGCCTTCGTCAGGGAGGAGGAGGAAGAAGGCGAGACCCTCATCCACCAGACCAAGCGGCTCAGGCACGCGGGGATACCGAAGACTGTTGAAGGTGCGGGCCCGGCAGGAAGCAGCGCGGACGACCTGGCATCAAGCCCCCAGCCCAGCCCCCGGCCTGAGAGTGTAGAACTGGCTCCTCCTGCCAAGAGTGATGGAGGAGAACTCCCCACCCTCGCAGCCAAAGGAGGAGAGGGGACTATCCCAGGCGAGTCCTTCTAGAAGGGACCCACTTCACCTGCTGATCGAGTCGAGGGATCCCCGCCCAAGGTTTCCACGGAAGGGTCTGCCCAGGGCGACACCTTGGTTTCCCAAGGAGGGGATGGTGATCTTGGCCTGGCAAGTGAGGTTGCCGAGGAAACTGAAGCTCCTCCACATCATGCATCTCTAGGTAATCCATTTATTCCTTCTGTATCGTGCTGCCCTTATCATCCTGCAACAGGCTCCTGTCTTGCTAAAACTTCTGCATTCTTGTCATTGATTGCCGACTCTGCTTACATCCCCTTTGAGCGAAGAGCCAGATCTATTGGATGAGGTGGCCAGCATAAGGAAGGACGCTACAGAAGAAGCGGCAAAGATTGCTACCGCTGAGGGGCAGGAACGTGCTGCCGGGAGTGCCCAGGAACTCCTGGAGGGATCAGAGAAAACCTTCGGCGGCACATCAGGGTCGGGGGTTGTGGTCGAAGGGAAAATCCCCCTCCAAACCATGGACCCTCTTCCCTCATTTGGTACTTCGGCAGGGGCCCCACCGCCAACTTCGAGTCACCTGGCACTAGTACTCGCGCAGCCTGGTCTCGGAGCTCCTGGTTTGTCAGCGGCGACGAGCGCGGAACTCGACGGCGAGCTCCAACGCATCCTCACGTCGTTGTACCAGGGGGTCGAGGAGGCAGACGACTCCGCCACCGTCGCCATGGATTTGTCTTTCCTGGGGTCCATGGCAGCAGGCATTAAGGAGATGCTATCTCGGCACAGCCAGAAATGGCACATGCTCAAGGAGCAGCGCGAGTCCGCCAACAAAGTTGACTAGAAACTGAGGGACAAGGGCATCGAGCTGCGCGAGTGGCACGACAAGCAGTTCCAGGTCCTCACGAGGCAACAAGAGACCATCTCGATGGCGCGGGAAGATGTCATTGCCCGGGAGGCTCACCTGGCAGACCGCAAGGCACTTCTAGACGCCAAGGAGCAGGACATCTCTCTCCGAGAGGAGAAGCTCGAGGCCACCCTCCGCGCCAAGGATGATAATCTGGAGGCCCTCGTGCAGCAGCGCACCAAGGAGCTAGAGGACAAGCACATGGTCGCCCTGGATGCCCTCACTGCCGATTCTGCCACCCAACTGAAGAAGCTCGCTGACGATCTTGCCGCTGCCTCTTCTGCCTAGATTGATCTCGACCAGCAGGTGGCCAAGTTGACAGAGGAGCTTGCCGGGAGTGTCAAGGAGGTCGAGGCCCTCAAGGAGGAGGCACAGAAAGCGGAGATCCTTTTGAAGGAGGTGCAATCGCAGCTCTCCTCCAAGAGCCAAGACCTTGTGACTGCCAACGGCACCATTGAAGACATGAAGGCCAGGATTGGCACCTTGGAAAGCTTGGTAGAATCCAGTGGGGCTTGCAAGAATCAGCTGACGATGGATCTGGACACCGCAAGGCGCCTTCAATGGGACGCAGAGGACAAACTGGCAAACCACTCCAGGCAGGTCGACCTTTGGATCAAGAGCCTGGTTGATATCGCCGAGCGTCTCACCGCCCAAACTGCAGCGATGGGCATGGAAGGGCCAGTCTACTCAGCCAGCAAGCATGAGGTCCCCAGTGTCAAGCTAGGAGTCTTCTTCAATGAGCTGATCGAGAAGCTAAAGGCGCACGAAGGGGGAAGGGCCGGCCGCTTCACGACTGAATCTCGGATGCTTGCCCGCAACGCCCTCTTCATGGTTCTGAGCAACATCGCCTGTCGCCATCCAGACCTCAATCTCGCCGATGGCCTCAAGAAGCCGCCGGAGGGCGCAGACGTTTCGGCTGCCGAAGAGAAGGCCGCCCCTCTCGCCGACAAGGTCCTCGGCGTCCCTACCGCTCCAAGAGGTCTCCAGGCCCGGTCTTGAATTATCCTTGCCACTGCGATGTCCTGTAACAAAACATGATGTATGTCTTGTGTTTAGACACCGTACTGCGTATGTTTGTGTGGAACTAATGCTTTTACTTAATCCCGATTGCACATTTATCCCTTTAGAGTTTACCCACTGGTGCTCGTATGATTAGTCTCCGTGCGTATTTTGGCTGCCCGCTGGTATCGTACTGCAGCGATTGTCGCAGGGTCGGGCCCTTAGCAGTTATCTTGGCGAAGATACGTCCTGACAGGTTTTTCCTTGACAGTTTTGACATTGCTACCCATTCTGTGAGCAGGCTCAGAACAGAGTGAGGGTGTAGACAAAAACTGATAAGGTGCCGTCCATATGACAGATTTCCTCATACGAACACCTTGGTATCCAAGGGATAAACAAATGCAAAATTTTAAGTTTATAACTGGGCAAGGATTGCGTAAACTTAGCTCTTTTCTTCGCTTCCTTCCACTCCTTTCAGCCGCGGCCGCTTGTCGCGTTCGCATGCTTCGGGAAGAATAGCTGTCGTGCGTGTTGTTCTCCGGTTCCCGGCAGGGACCGGTAAAAAATCATATGTATCTTGCAGGCGGTAGGACGCGGTGTAAGGGACGACCAGTTTCTCTCTCCTCCTCTCCATACTCTTTAAACAACCTGGTGGCGGCTGGCATAAAAAGTCACGCTAAGGCGGACTGCCTTGCCAGGGCGCACTTGTCGGGGCGTCGATCAATGGATTCGCACTAGCGCTCCACTCAGGATTTCACTAAGCAAGGTAAATGCTGAACCGAGTTTCGCGCGGTGCTCATCGACATTGACGATGCTAAAACCCAAAGTGGCTTGATTGTTGATAAGTGAGAGTGGTGGAGATAGAGACCTTGTACCCATACACTTTGTTCCTTTCCTCTGGACGGGGCTTGCATGGCAATCATGCTGCCCGATCCGTTGGGGTTGGCTTGCCGCCGTCATTACTGGTTCTCGCCGCTGTTGCGGCCGCGGCGGAGGGAGGTGATGGAGATCGAACGGGGGGCGAGGGAAGCGATATCGCTTCCCCTCTCCATTCCCACCACCCTCCGCCTTTTCTTAGGCGTTGTCGGTGTACTAGAATAGGGGTACCCTAGTACCCCGTACTTGTGCACGGGCAGTAGTAGCATCCCGCGGCCAAGCTTGCGGGAGGACAGCCAGAGAGAAGCTCAAGGTTATTAAGCCATTCAAGAACAAAGTATACAAAGTAAGAGTTAAGGCCCCGGCAAGAGGAGCTTGCCGGGAGGGACAGCTGAGGCCCAGCCTGAGGTTTGCTATAGCAGAGTACTTGCCGCGGCAAAGTACTTGCCCCGGCAAGTCATTGGCTGCGGCAAGATAGCAGCTGCGGCAAGGTACTTGCCCCGGCAAGTTACCTTGCGCGGCAAGCTATGGGTTGCGGCAAGCTGTCAGGTGCGGCAAGGTCTTGCCGCGGCAAGCGTTACTGTACCACTGTGCTACTGTGCTGCTCCGGTGCCTCTGCCAGCGTGGCGCTCTGGGTCCTTCCAAGCGTGTATGGCAGGGCACTGTGTCGACGGCGGTACACTGTAGCTAGCGGTGCAGGAGCAGGTGGGATAGGCTTTTCCCACGACCAAGACGTCCGGGTACATGTATCTGGACAGCTAAGGCATGGGCATTTAATGCCCTTGTCCCCTGCCGTCAGTGGTAGGTAGGACATGTCATCCTGGTAATAATGGCCTTACTGTAGCAACTTTCCACCTCTACCTTTACTGTTTGCCACCTGTTGGTGACCCCTTTGTGCATATAAAAGGAGGCCCATAGGCAACGTGGAGGGGGGAAGGGAGGAACTGGGAGATGGAGAACTCCAGTATTGTACGCAGCTACTCTGTACTGTAGCGCTCCTGGAGCTAGAACAATCATACAGATAATAAACCAAAAAGCAGGAGTAGGGTTTTACGCATTCGTGCGGCCCGAACCTGGGTAAATCTCTCTCGTGCACTGTCGTGTTCTTCGCTAGATTTGCTCTTCGTGCGACCGTCTCTCCCTGCCGAACGTAAAGGGGTCCTTCCCTGGGTCCCATAGGTGATCGCGGATTCGTCCCCGACATCTTTGGCGCGCCAGGTAGGGGAGAGGAGGTTGTGTGAACCTAATCTAGCGATTTGCGCGTTAGTTTTTGGGCCATCCTCCGCCTTATGGCTCCAAAAAAGAAGACTTCGGCCATCGGTGCGTCTACGTCCAACCCGCCTGCTCCCATGCAGGAGGGTGCCGACGTGATTGCGGCTGCTGGGGGGACTGGAGAGCGAGAGCTCCTATTACCTCCACCTGTCCAAAACCTTGCCAGCAACGCCAATCTTGGCGCTGCTGGGTCTGGGAACGCAGCGCTGCTCGCTGCTGCTGGCCCTGCAAGCTCCAGAAACGGTGCTGCGCGTTCTGGAACGCCTGCGCCGGTTCAGACGCCGCGGCCTTCGCAAGAAGCCCGTGACAGGCAGCGTCCTGACGCCCCAGGTGCCAGGCGCTCCCTGGATAATGAACTTGCGCATCGATCTCGAGATGCGCGGGGTCACCATACGCAACAACACGTTGGCGGGGTCGAGGTACGGTCGCCTGCGCGTGGAGATGCTCCTTCTAACACTGTTAGGAGTAAGAGCATCCCACAGTCCTCACGCCACTCGATACCACCCTCACCAGCAGAAGCGTTGGCGCATGCGCAGCTGCTCCTGAACTTCCCTCCACCAGTAGATAAGCTTGACGAGTGGAGGGCAACCATTCAGAGCCTTCTCAGCTTTGCTGATGCCGACCCGGTGCGCGCGGCCGACAAGAGAACTGGTGACAATGCTGTCACCAACAAGAACGGCGAGGGGGCAACAACCGTACACTCACCGCCCAGACGGCCTCGGTCCCCGACACGTCAAAACGACGCCCGTGGCGATGGTTCCACGGCGTCGTCTGACCCGCGAGCTCGTTGTGACCAGCGCCTCGTTCTTCAGGAACGCAGAGGAGAAGACGCTCGTACCACTATCGAGCGAAGGAGAGAAGCGCATCGTCAGTCCGACAGACGCGCAGGGCCCGCTGTTGACATGCATGCGCCAGGGGATCCTGGCGACTTGCCGTACGCGGTAAGTTGTCCAGCGTTCACCCGTGAGCTGCGGCAGGTCCAGTGGCCCAACCGCAAGGCTTTCAAGCCTGACGTGCCGGAGAAGTATGATGGCAAGACACACCCGTCGGAGTTCCTCAGCATTTACACCATTGCAGTGCAAGCTGCCGGGGGACGAGACGACAAGATTCTTGCTAACTACTTCCCGCTCGTGTTAAAGCGCAACGTCGTCTCATGGCTCATGCACTTGCCGGAGAACTCCATTTCTTCATGGGCGGACCTGTGCCATCAGTTTGTTGGTGCCTTTACTGGCGGTCATCAACCTCATGGCCAGGAGAGTGATCTTCATCTCATCCCCCAGAAGGAAGGAGAGCCCCTGCACAAATACATTCAAAGGTTCAGCCGCGTACAGTACAACATCCCAGATGTTCACCTCGCTGCGGTTATTAGCGCGTTCCATCAGAACGTGTGTAGCCGCAAGATGCGGGAGGAAATGGCGATGACCAAGGTCAGAGACATTGGCCAGCTATATGCTCTCGCCGACAAGTGTGCGCGTGCTGAAGAGGGAAGGAAACTTCCCGGTGAAGGTGTTGGCGCAGGGGGGAGCTCTGACAGCGAAGGTACCGCCCCGGCAAAGAAGGGCCGGCGGCGGAACAACAGGAAGAAAAAGGGCAAAGCTGTGCTTGCCGTCGAGCAGTCCAGCGGCAACGGCAGCGCCGACAAGGCCAAAGTCGAGGGCTCCGGCAAGGAGATTGCCGCGTGCGCCAACTGTCAGGCCTTGGCGGCTGCCGACAAGCAGGACGGCTCCGACAAGCAATATTGCAAGATCCACCGCACCAAGGGACACGATCTCTAGAACTGTCGACGAGTCGAGCAGCTTGTCGAACAGCAGAAAGCTGAGTATGAGAGGCGCGACAAGGAGAAGGCCCCAGAAGGTGCTGGCGGGTCCGGCAAGAAGCGCACTGCCCGAGGAGGGCGTCGCGGCAAGGCCAAGCAGCAGCAGAGAGACAGGCCTCCTCGTGGCCACGACAAAGATGATGATGATGATGATCTAGATGATGAAGAATCCAGTGAGCACGAATTTCAGAAAGCCGCAGAAGTCTTGTGTGTTGACGGTGGTGCTTCGTTGCATTCTTCTCACCGCCAACTTAAACAGTGGGCGCGAGAGATCAATGCGGCGGAACCATCTGTTGACGCCAGAAAGCTTCTGAAGTGGTCCGACACGCCTATCGTCTTTGACATTGAGGACCACCCTGACCGCACAACGGCGGTCGGGTGCTTGCCGATGTTGGTTTCACCAACGGTCCGCAACCTCAAGGTCACGAAGATGTTAGTTGACGGTGGGGCCGGCTTGAATCTGATTTCGCCCGCTGTGCTCCGGAAACTTCAAATCTCTGACGGCGAGCTTGAGGAAACTGGTACTTTCCAAGGAGTCAATCCAGGAAGGAGCAAGCCGAAAGGGAAGATCGCGCTGCCAGTGACATTTGGCGGCGAGCTGGACTACCGGACCGAGAAGGTCACCTTTGATGTTGCCGATATTCCATTGCCTTATAATGGGATACTTGGCCGTCCAGCGCTCGCCAAGTTCATGGCAGCCTCTCATTATGCCTACAACGTGTTGAAGATGCCAGGTCCAGTAGGTATTATCACAGTTCCCTGCGACAAGAAGGATGCGCTTATTTGCGCCGACAAGATCTACCGGGAAGCAGCTGCCGCAACTGCGACCAAGGCACTTGCCGCTGAAGCGCAGAGGGAGGAGGAACTGGGAGATGGAGAACTCCAGTATTGTACGCAGCTACTCGGTACTGTAGCGCTCCTGGAGCTAGAACAATCATACAGATAATAAACCAAAAAGCAGGAGTAGGGTTTTACGCATCCGTGCGGCCCGAACCTGGGTAAATCTCTCTCGTGCACTGTCGTGTTCTTCGCTAGATTTGCTCTTCGTGCGACCGTCTCTCCCTGCCGAACGTAAAGGGGTCCTTCCCTGGGTCCCATAGGTGATCGCGGATTCGTCCCCGACATCTTTGGCGCGCCAGGTAGGGGGAAGGAGGTTGTGTGAACCTAATCTAGCGATTTGCGCGCTAGTTTTTGGGCCATCCTCCGTCTTATGGCTCCAAAAAAGAAGACTTCAGCCATCGGTGCGTCTACGTCCAACCCGCCTGCTCCCATGCAGGAGGGTGCCGACGTGATTGCGGCTGCTGGGGGGACTGGAGAGCGAGAGCTCCTATTACCTCCACCTGTCCAAAACCGGGCCAGCAACGCTAATCTTGGCGCTGCTGGGTCTGGGAACGCAGCGCTGCTCGCTGCTGCTGGCCCTGCAAGCTCCAGAAATGGTGCTGCGCGTGCTGGAACGCCTGCGCCGGTTCAGACGCCGCAGCCTTCGCAAGAAGCCCGTGACAGGCAGCGTCCTGACGCCCCAGGTGCCAGGCGCTCCCTGGATAATGAACTTGCGCATCGATCTCGAGATGCGCGGGGTCACCATACGCAACAACACGTTGGCGGGGTCGAGGTGCGGTCGCCTGGGCGTGGAGATGCTCCTTCTAACACTGTTAGGAGTAAGAGCATCCCACAGTCCTCACGCCACTCGATACCTCCCTCACCAGCAGAAGTGTTGGCGCGTGCGTAGCTGCTCCTGAACTTCCCTCCACCAGCAGATAAGCTTGACGAGTGGAGGGCAACCATTCAGAGCCTTCTCAGCTTCGCTGATGCCGACCCGGTGCGCGCGGCCGACAAGAGAACTGGTGACAATGCTGTCACCAACAAGAACAGCGAGGGGGCAACAACCATACACTCCCCACCCAGACGGCCTCGGTCGCCGACACGTCGAAACGACGCCCGTGGCGATGATTCCACGGCGTCGTCTGACCCGCGAGCTCGTCGTGACCAGCGCCTCGTTCTTCAGGAACGCAGAGGAGAAGACGCTCGTACCACTATCGAGCGAAGGAGAGAAGCGCATCGTCAGTCCGACAGACGCGCAGGGCCCGCTGTTGACATGCATGCGCCAGGGGATCCTGGCGACTTGCCGTACGCGGTAAGTTGTCCAGCGTTCACCCGTGAGCTGCGGCAGGTCCAGTGGCCCAATCGCAAGGCTTTCAAGCCTGATGTGCCGGAGAAGTATGATGGCAAGACACACCCGTCGGAGTTCCTCAGCATTTACACCATTGCGGTGCAAGCTGCCGGGGGACGAGACGACAAGATTCTTGCTAACTACTTCCCGCTCGTGTTAAAGCGCAACGTCGTCTCATGGCTCATGCACTTGCCGGAGAACTCCATTTCTTCATGGGCGGACTTGTGCCATCAGTTTGTTGGTGCCTTTACTGGCGGTCATCAACCTCATGGCCAGGAGAGTGATCTTCATCTCATCCCCCAGAAGGAAGGAGAGCCCCTGCGCAAATACATTCAAAGGTTCAGCCGCGTACAGTACAACATCCCAGATGTTCACCCCGCTGCGGTTATTAGCGCGTTCCATCAGAACGTGCGTAACCGCAAGATGCGGGAGGAAATGGCGATGACCAAGGTCAGAGACATTGGCCAGCTATATGCTCTCGCCGACAAGTGTGCGCGTGCTGAAGAGGGAAGGAAACTTCCCGGTGAAGGTGTTGGCGCAGGGGGGAGCTCTGACAGCGAAGGTACCGCCCCGGCAAAGAAGGGCCGGCGGCGGAACAACAGGAAGAAAAAGGGCAAAGTTGTGCTTGCCGTCGAACAGTCCAGCGGCAACGGCAGCGCCGACAAGGCCAAAGTCGAGGGCTCCGGCAAGGAGATTGCCGCGTGCGCCAACTGTCAGGCCTTGGCGGCTGCCGACAAGCAGGACGGCTCCGACAAGCAATATTGCAAGATCCACCGCACCAAGGGACACGATCTCCAGAACTGCCGACGAGTCGAGCAGCTTGTCGAACAGCAGAAAGCTGAGTATGAGAGGCGCGACAAGGAGAAGGCCCCAGAAGGTGCTGGCGGGTCCGGCAAGAAGCGCACTGCCCGAGGAGGGCGTCGCGGCAAGGCCAAGCAGCAGCAGAGAGACAGGCCTCCTCGTGGCCGCGACAAAGATGATGATGATGATGATCTAGATGATGAAGAATCCAGTGAGCACGAATTTCAGAAAGCCGCAGAAGTCTTGTGTGTTGATGGTGGTGCTTCGTTGCATTCTTCTCACCGCCAACTTAAACAGTGGGCACGAGAGATTAATGCGGCGGAACCATCTGTTAACGCCAGAAAGCTTCTGAAGTGGTCTGACACGCCTATCGTCTTTGACATTGAGGACCACCCTGACCGCACAACGGCGGTCGGGTGCTTGCCGATGTTGGTTTCACCAACGATCCGCAACCTCAAGGTCACGAAGATGTTAGTTGACGGTGGGGCCGGCTTGAATCTGATTTCGCCCGCTGTGCTCCGGAAACTTCAAATCTCTGACGGCGAGCTTGAGGAAACTGGTACTTTCCAAGGAGTCAATCCAGGAAGGAGCAAGCCGAAAGGGAAGATCACGCTGCCAGTGACATTTGGCGGCGAGCTGAACTACCGGACCGAGAAGGTCACCTTTGATGTTGCCGATATTCCATTGCCTTATAATGGGATACTTGGCCATCCAGCGCTCGCCAAGTTCATGGCAGCCTCTCATTATGCCTACAACGTGTTGAAGATGCCAGGCCCAGTAAGTGTTATCACAGTTCCCTGCGACAAGAAGGATGCGCTTATTTGCGCCGACAAGATCTACCGGGAAGCAGCTGCCGCAACTGCCGCCAAGGCACTTGCCGCTGAAGCTCTCGGGGGGGAGAACAAGAGGAAGTCCGGCAAGAGCTCCTGTGCCCACTCCGGCAAGCGCACCTCTTCGGAGTGCTGCGCTGCCATCGAGGACGCACCAGAGAGCTCCACCGGCAAGTGCAAGAAGAACAAAGCCGCTCCGCCGGCGACAAAGAAGGTGCCCGCCAAGGAGGACGGCACTGGTGGTTCCTTCACCATCAGTGCCACACTTGACAACAAATAGGAAAGCGCGCTCGTTGCTTTCCTGCGGGCGAATGTCGACGTGTTTGCATGGCAACCGTCCGACATCCCCGGTGTTCCCAGGAAAGTAATTGAGCACCACCTTGCCGTTTGTCCCCACGCGAGGCCCATCAAGCAGAAAGCCAGAAAGCAAGCTGTGGAGCGGCAAGAGTTTATTGCGGAAGAAATCAAGAAGTTGGAAGCAGCAGGCCTCGTCAGAGGAGTGCTCCATCCTACGTGGTTGGCCAATCCTGTTGTCGTGCGCAAAGCGAATGGAAAATGGAGGCTTTGTATTGATTTCATTGATGTCAATAAAGCTTGTCCCAAAGACCCATTTCCTTTGCCCCGCATAGACCAGATTGTTGACTCCACGGCAGGATGTGATTTGCTTTCATTTCTTGATGCATATTCAGGGTATCATCAAATCTTCATGGCTGAGGAAGATGAGGAAAAGACCGCATTTATCACACCCTGTGGCACATACTGTTTCGTACGTATGCCATTTGGTTTGAAAAATGCTGGTTCGACATTTGCAAGAGCCGTCCAGATTGCTTTTGAGCCTCAGCTGCACAGAAATGTGGAAGCCTATATGGATGATATAGTGGTCAAAAGCAAAGACAGGGCTACTTTGGTTCAAGATCTAGAAGAAACTTTTGTAAATCTGCGCAAGATCAACCTGAAGCTCAACCCCGAGAAGTGCGTGTTTGGAGTTCCCTCCGGCAAGCTTCTCGGGTTCTTTGTGTCTCAATGTGGAATTGAAGCCAATCCTGACAAGATCAAAGCCATTGAGCAAATTGAAGCACCGAAGCGCGTCAAGGATGTACGACGACTTGCCGGCTGTGTTGCTGCTCTCAGTAGGTTTATCTCCAAGTCAGCTGAGCGCGCCCTGCCATTTTTCAAAATCTTAAAAAAGGCAGGTCCATTGAAATGGACTCCGGAGGCGGAGGCAGCGTTGCAAGACTTGAAGAGATACCTCTCCTCTCCTCCAATACTTGTCGCACCTAAACCACAAGAGAAGTTGTTGCTGTATCTAGCGGCAACCAATCAAGTGGTTAGTGCTGCGCTGGTAGCGGAGAGAGAGGTGGATGAGGAGGCAGTAACTGTGGCAAGCACGTCCAGCGACAAGCTGGGGGCTCCCCCGACAAGTTTTGCTGCCGACAAGGATTCGTCTGCACTATCAGGCGAAGTGATACAAAAGAAGAAAATGGTGCAGCGCCCGGTCTACTTTGTGAGCTCTCTTCTGCAGGGAGCTAGGTCAAGGTATTCTGGTGTGCAGAAGCTGCTTTTCGGCCTTCTCATGGCCTCGAGAAAGCTGCGCCATTACTTTCAAGCACATGAAGTTATCGTCGTCACTCGCTTCCCGCTGAAAAGGATTTTGCAAAATCCAGAAGCGACAGGCAGGATTGTCGAGTGGGCATTGGAGTTGTCGAGCTTTGGTCTCAAGTTTGAGAGTACATCAACCATACAGAGCCGAGTTTTGGCAGAGTTTGTCGCAGAATGGACACCAACGCCAGATGAAGAAATCCCAGAGACGACTCTCCCCGGCAAGGAGACAAGCAAAGAGTGGCTCATGTACTTTGATGGTGCCTTTTCGCTGCAAGGCGCCGGTGCTGGCGTACTGCTTGTCGCACCCACCGGAGAGCACCTCAAGTACGTGGTCCAAATGCACTTTCCCAAGGAACAGGCGACGAACAATACTGCAGAATATGAGGGGTTGCTTGCCGGTCTCAGGATCGCGGCAGACCTTGGGATCAAGAAGCTTATTGTCAGGGGAGATTCGCAGCTTGTCGTCAGGCAAGTGAACAAGAACTACCAATGCCCATTGATGGAAGCTTATGTAGATGAGGTGAGGAATTTGGAGGAACGCTTTGACTGCCTACAAATGGAGCACGTCCCACGTGCTGAGAATGACATTGCCGATGGTTTGTCAAAGCGCGCCGCACTCAAATTGCCTGTGGAACCAGGCACTTTTGTGCTCCAACTAACTCAGCCATCCGTGACGCCATCAGTAGGGCAAGGCAGGAAGAGGAAGTTGGCTTCTGGCGACTACTTCCCGACAGAGCTCCCCGAAGCCGCCGGCAAGAAGGCTGCCAAAGCCAGCGCCAAAGATGCAGAGGGGCAACTTGCTCCGACAAGGCCTCACGCTCTTGTCATTGAAGCAGGTGCTCCTAGGCAAGAGGCAAAGGGGCAACTTGCTCCGACAAGACTTCGGGTCCTTGTCGTTGAAGCAGGCGCTCCTGATCGAAGCGTTGAGGAGCAAGATGCTCCGACGAGGCCTTGGGCTTCCGTCGTTGAAGCAATTGCTCCCGACGAGCTTGTTGAAGGACAGCACGCTCCAGCAGGGCCCCAGGCTCTTGTCGTTGAAGCGGCTGTTCCCGCCAAGCTCGTCGGGGAACGGCCGGCTCTGGTAGAGCGACAAGCTCTTGCCATAGGGCCTGATGTTCCCGCAGCAGAAGAAATGCCTTTAGTCCTCGTTGTCGAGCCACAGGCTCCAGCGTGGGCGCAGCAGATCGTCCGTTTCCTTCAGACAGGAGAACTTCCCGAAGAGCAGGAAGAAGCGGAGAAAGTAGCCCGACGGTCCAATATGTATCAATTTGTCGATGACATGCTGTGCAGAAAAAGACCAAACTGTGTGAAATTGAAGTGTATTCCCCGGGAAGAAGGACAGGAGCTGTTGGCGGAGATTCATGGAGGCATATGTGGTCACCACTTAGGGTCAAGAGCCCTTGCTGGAAAGGCTTTCCGGCAAGGTTTCTTTTGGCCCACCGCCCTCCAGGATGCAACTGCACTAGTAACCAAGTGTGAAGCGTGCCAGTTTCATTCCAAGCAGATTCATCAGCCAGCTCAAGCTCTCCAGACAATCCCTCTCTCCTGGCCATTTTCAGTCTGGGGGCTCGACATCCTCGGCCCCTTTCCCCGTGCCACCGGGGGCTTTGAGTACTTGTATGTGGCCATCGACAAGTTTACGAAGTGGCCGGAAGTGGAAGCAGTGAGGAAGGTAACAGCACAATCAGCCATCAAGTTCTTCAAGGGAATTGTTTGTCGCTTTGGTGTTCCTAACAGGCTCATCACCGACAACGGTACCCAGTTCACGAGCCACGCCTTCATGCAGTATGTCGAAGACCTTGGCGCCAAGGTCTGTTTCGCTTCTGTTGCTCACCCGCGAAGCAACGGTCAAGCTGAAAGGGCAAATGCTGAAGTGCTGCGTGGGCTCAAGACGAGAACTTTCGACAGGCTGCGCAAGTGCGGCAAGAACTGGATCGAGGAGCTGCCAGTGGTTCTTTGGTCGATCAGGACGACGCCAAATCGAGCTACTGGCCAGACGCCTTTTGCTCTAGTTTATGGAGCAGAGGCAGTTCTCCCCACGGAACTCGTATACGGGTCACCTCGAGTGCTCGCTTACGATGAGCTTGAGCAAGAGCAACTGCGGCAAGATGATGCTGTGCTCCTCGAGGAGGATCGTCTTCAGGCTGCTGTGAGAGCTGCTCGCTACCAGCAAGCTTTGCGTCACTACCATAGCCGCAGAGTTAATGCCAGAAGTCTCGAGGAAGGCGACCTTGTTCTTCGGCGTGTTCAGTCAGCCAAGAATTCAAACAAGTTGACGCCGAAGTGGGAAGGCCCTTATCGGGTGAAACGAGTCACCAGGCCCGGCACTGTCCGCCTGGAGACCGGGGATGGCATTCCAGTGATCAATTCCTGGAACATTGAGCATCTTCGTAAGTTTTTTCCATAAGGCGCGGTTGCCGGGCCCTTCCCCGGCAACCACCTTTTGTACAAGTCTTGCCGCTGTGGCATGTAATCCTTTGTACAAAGCCAGGCGCAGACCCTGTGCATAAATAAAGCTTTTGTATTTCGCAGTTTTTGACGATTTCATGTTTACTTTTATTTTGCATGATTATCTGACATACTGTGCAGTACAGCCTCCCCGGTAAGCATTAACGAGCCGCCAAGCTCCTATATCTTTATTTTCTCTTCTTTCTTTTTCTCAAAGAAACAGAAGCTTCCCTCGCGCACAAGTTTGCCGGGGGGGATGGGATAAGGATATGGACCAGGCGTCGTTCAAAGAAACTTTGCCTTGCTGGAAAGAAGGCAGCGGCAAGCAGTGACAAGACCTTGCCGCGGAGAGATCAGCAACAAAGCTAAGTGCCAAAGTTTGAACAATCAAATTCTTTTTTATTTTCAAGGTTATTTTCCTTGAACGATACTACTCTTTGTATGGAAAACCTATGCGCGACGGAACCTAAGCGTAATCGGTCGCGCCCTTACCTTGTTTCGAGTCCGCTCAACAACCTAAGTGGCTGCACTGAGCGCGACAAGGTTGCTTGCCGGTAGCGGCACCACCAGCAGGCTGCTGAAGTCCCGCACCCAGCGCTCGCGGCAATGGTGCGCGCACCGGCAAGTTCCCTATAAGCGTAGGGCAAGTACACACAAAGAAAGAAATTGCTCAAGGGAGATGACATGCATTAACTCCAAAATATTGCAAGTTATATTACAAGATAAGTTGCCACGGCTTAAACAGATTGTTCTTTAACATGTCTAGCGGCGGCAAGGAGGGAAAAGAATGGGCTCTCTAATTGCGGTGCTCGCCTTCGACTCTCTGGATATGGTCCACCCTCTCCACGATGGGCGTGACAAGGGCCTCTAGTGGCGCGGGGTCGTATCCCTTCGGCAAGCTTTTGAAGATGTTGCTGAAGTCGACGCCCGGGTTTCTGTATGCTATCTTCACCAACAACCTCCGGAGAACTCCCCGGCAAAGCCTGCGTGACTCGTCGGCCAGTTGAGCCTTGTGATTGACTTGGAGCTGTTGGAGTGCTTCTACTACTCCGTCGAAGAACTCGGCTAGCTTGACGCTAGTTTGCGTGTTCTTGTCGGTGGAGTACCCGAAGTCCGGCACCTTCAGGGCAGTCAGCTCCTTGTCGATGTCCTCGGCGGTGCTGGCAAGCCTGTCTATGAAGATGCCCACGTTATCCCTGAACTTCTTGTGGGTTGCAATAGCATCTTGGAGCAGACCCTTTTCCTTCTGGAGCTCTGTCATTAGAAGCCCTTCGCGCTTTCTGGTGGTGTCGAGCGTCTCCTTCAGCGTGGTCAGCTTCAGCTTCAGGTCTGCTCTGGAGTCGTTGGCGGCGGCAAGCAGATTGTTCTTCTTGGCTATGGTAACTTGCATCTCCGCCAAAGTTTGGGTCACCTTTGCCCTCTCACTTTCAAGCGTTGAGAGCTTGTCATCGTTTGCCTTGAGGGCGGCCTCTAGTCTTGCCACTTTCTCCTCCGTTTCCTTCCTGTTCACTTCTGCAGCAGCGACAGCGTTGGTGGCCTCCACCAACTTGCAGGCGTACTCTTGGGCCAAGGCTTCGATTTCCTTCTGGTGTTTTTGTGCCTGCCCCTGGGTCCGCTCTGCGACAAGTCTTGCCACCTCCTCGTCTTTCTGCTGGAGGGTTTCGGCAAGTTTCTTCTTGCGCTCGGCAAGTTCCTCTTCGTGGGCATCAAGGTCCACTTTCCGCTGGTTCAGATCACCGGCCTGAGCAGACAACTCCTTGGCGGTCTCCTCCTATTTTTGTTCAATATCTTGCTTCATCAGGAGGAGGGCCTGCCGTTCTTCGGCCAGCTGTGCCCGCTTGACCTCTAACGCATTAAGAGATCGCGCGCGGACGTCCGCCAAGATCTCCGCGCGCCTCAACATGTCAGCTTCGGCCTTCTCGATGAGCGCCTCCCTGGAAGCTAGCTTCTCCCGTCGGGCGCGATGAAGATTCAGCAGCTTTTGGAGCAGTTGCTCCTCTTCAGACGTGCTGCTGCTGCTGGCGCCTAGCGCATCCACAAGCTGGAGCCCGGCAGCGGCAAGGATCTCCTCATCCACAACATCCTCCTCGGTTGGCGCTCTGGAGCCCACCGTCCAGGGGAGGCTGACGTAGACGTTCTTGCCGACCCGGATGTATTTGCTTGGCGGAGGCGAGTTGGGCGCTGCCGCCTCGTCAGTGGTTGAGGGACCCGTGGTCGGAGTAGCGCCTGGCGCTCCTGTGGCCTCAGGGCCGTCAGTAAGACCACCGGCTCCCTCGCCGGCCTCCTCAGCAGCCTTCTGGGCGGCCTCAGCTTCAGTAGCCTTGGCGGCTTCATCGGTGGGCGCCTTGGCGGTATTATCCTCGGCGGCCTTGCCGGCCTCTTCGGCAGCCCTGGCAGCTTCTTCGTCGGCAAGCTTGTCGGCTGCCAGCTTGTCGGCCTTGGCAGCGGCGGCCTTGGCGGCCTCATCGTCGACGGCCCCTACGGTGTTCTCCTCGGCAGAAGAGTCAATGTTCATTGGCTCCACCGAGGAGGGCTCTGCCAACCCGAGAAGTAAAGCAAAAAGAGCTTCAGGAAGAAATTCAAGAAGACAAAAGAAAGAAAGCAGAAAGAGTTTTGCGGCAAGTGCGTTTACCCGTGTTGAGCTCAGGAGCGGTGGGCTCCCCTCCCCCGTCAACGTTTGTCATTGGGGTGGGGTCGCCAGCGCTGGTGCTTGGCGCTTGGCGCTTCGGCGCTTGTCGGCTCCTCTTCGTGGCTCGGCTCGCTAGTGGGAGTCCTTACCGGAGATCTTCTCCTTGGCGGTGTGGTCGAGGGGGGTGGTACTTCTGGAGCACCTTCAGATGGCTCCACTTGCTGCTCCTCTCCTACACGCCCAAAGATGTCAGTGACAAATGCTTGTTCCTCAGCGACCGCCAGCGAAAGGTAGTTGAAATACTTACGCTGGGGGCTGCGACGAGGGCTGGGCTCCGAGCTGGTCGGGATGGTCTCAGACGCTCCCCCGGTGGTTGCCGTGGGCTCATCTTCGACGACCACCACGGTCTTGCTCGTCGAGACCTTAGCTCTCTTCCTTATCCTCTCCGCCAAGGTTTCCTCCCTGCGGAAGCAAGGCCGGAGCGCGACAAGTGAGGACAGAAACAAAATCTTACAAAAATTGAGGGTCGCGGCAAGGGAACTTACTCTTCCTCGTCGTCCTCTTCGCTGAGAGCGGAAAAATCAAAGTCCGCCTCCGTGTGAGGAGGGGGAGGAGGGGGAGCTGGGCTCCTTGGCCGCTTGGCGGGGGTAGTAGCAGCGGTCTTTGATGACCCTGCTCCAGTTGCCGGGGCCGCGTGAGACGCTCCCGCAGCACCAGCCCTTGCCGCGGTCAAGCGCGTCGAACGGCGGTCCGGCGGTTGTTGAACTTCTTGCCGCTCAGCCACTTTGCCAAGCCTACGAAGGCGTTTCCTCCTCAGAGGGGCTGGGGACTCTGACTGCGGTGGGCTTTCGGTGCCCTCCTCGGAAGAGGATCCCTCATCCTCCGAGCTGCCTGACTCGTCGGCAGGCTGGCTTGGCCCGACATCCTTGCCAGGTGCGGCGAGCTCGCCCTTCCCGGCAAGCATCCCCTGCTCGCCAAGGCTCTCCTTTTGTGCCTCGTCGAGCTCTGCCAAAGTATAACCAAAATCGCCAGCTTCCCTGGCGAGCTTGTCCTCCTCCACTCTTCGAGCAATGAATTCTATTTCTTGCTCAGTGGTGTTGCGGACGAGCCACTCCTCCACCCGGACCTGCTTTTCGACCGTGGAGTCAAAGAATCGCCGCACGTCTTCTTCGAGCGGCACGTCCCAAGTTGCTTCAACGCTGTGCGCATTGCAGAGCGGCATCATAGCGATGATTACACTCAATGCGGAGTTGTTGCAAAGGGGCACGATGTGCTTCGGCAGCTTGAACGCCTTGTCGCGCTTCTCTGGATCTGTCTCTTGCTTGAACAGTTCTCGCATGAAGAAGTCGTGCTGCAGAACTGTGAAGTTGTTGATCAGTCCAGGGCGCAGCCGCATGATATCGGCTGGGTTCTTCCAATCAGAGGCCGGCCTTCCTCTCTGCTGCAGAGGAGCAATACGGCGGCGGAGGAAGTCTGCGCCAACCATCCCTATGGTGAGCCCGGCCTCCCTGAGCCGTATGATCCTGGTAGTGGCAATCTCCAGCTTTTTGTCCTGGGGATCCAGATCGCTCCAGTCCGTGCCACACGCTGCTGGGGTCTTGCGAAGCTCACAGTATGGTGGCGGCTCGTCGTCAATGATCCAACACCATTCAGACCGGATTTCTCCCCATCTTGGGCGGAGATCCCCCTTCAGATAATGCTCCTTGGCGCCCAATCTTGAAACGAACGAGACGCCAACAGTGAGAGGCTCCCCCTTTTCAGCACGGGGAGTGAAGTAATGCCTGAACAGCGCGGTGTTGGGTGCGACGCCGACGAAGTTCTCGCACAGATGCGCAAATATTTCCATGGTGGATACGGCATTCGGTGTGAGATCCAGCAGACGGAGATTGAAGGTGTACATGACGTCGCTGAAGAAATCCGAGTACGGTGGGCAGAGCCCGCACCAAAAGTAGCAAGCGAAGAAGGGGTACTTGCTCACTTCGCTCTCGTCGGTGGCCGGGCGAACGCGGGTGGCCGGATGCGCCTTGGTCCTCACGGCCCACATGCCTTGGAACTTGGCCTTCAGATCCGCCCCCGTGAGCGTCGGAGCGAAGAGCGCGTACTTCTGCCTCTTCAACTACGCCTGGGTCTCCGTCCTTGAGGACTTCCCCGTCTTCCCCTTTTCTCCTTTGGGAGGCATGGCGAAGGCGGAGCTGAGGACCGAGGGAGATGCGGACGTGCGCGGTGGCGGAGGATTGGGAAACCGCTTTGTTTTGGAGCGGAGGAAGAAGAAGGCGGAGATTTGGAGATCGAGAATGGTGAGAGGGGTGTGTGAGTGCTTCTGCAGGTCCCTCCTTTTATGGGGAAAGATGCGGAACCATCCGCCCCTTCGTCATTCGAGATAACTGCGCACGCTTCCCACGCTCCGCATTCAACGCGCGACGCGTGGGAGAGCGTGCAATTAAACAGCATAGAGACGTTTCGGCTTATCCCAGCCACGCGTGCCCGTGCACTGTTTGGGCCTGGCCCAACAACGCCCGGCACCGTGTGTGGCCCAGGCCCGGGGGCTCCTGTCAGTGTACTAGAATAGGGGTACCCTAGTACCCCGTACTTGTGCACGGGCAGTAGTAGCATCCCGCGGCCAGGCTTGCGGGAGGACAGCCAGAGAGAAGCTCAAGGTTATTAAGCCATTCAAGAACAAAGTATACAAAGTAAGAGTTAAGGCCCCGGCAAGAGGAGCTTGCTGGGAGGGACAGCTGAGGCCCAGCCTGAGGTTTGCTGTAGCAGAGTACTTGTCGCGGCAAGGTACTTGCCCCGGCAAGTCATTGGCTGCGGCAAGGTATTGGCTGCGGCAAGATAGCAGCTGCGGCAAGGTACTTGCCCCGGCAAGTTACCTTGCGCGGCAAGCTATGGGTTACGGCAAGCTGTCAGGTGCGGCAAGGACTTGCCGCGGCAAGCGTTACTGTACCACTGTGCTACTGTGCTGCTCCGGTGCCTCTGCCAGCGTGGCGCTCTGGGTCCTTCCAAGCGTGTATGGCAGGGCATTGTGTAGACGGCGGTACACTGTAGCTAGCGGTGCAGGAGCAGGTGGGATAGGCTTTTCCCACGTCCAAGACGTCCGGGTACATGTATCTGGACAGCTAAGGCATGGGCATTTAATGCCCTTGTCCCCTGCCGTCAGTGGTAGGTAGGACATGTCATCCTGGTAATAATGGCCTTACTGTAGCAACTTTCCACCTCTACCTTTACTGTTTGCCACCTGTTGGTGACCCCTTTGTGCATATAAAAGGAGGCCCATAGGCAACGTGGAGGGGGGAAGGGAGGAACTGGGAGATGGAGAACTCCAGTATTGTACGCAGCTACTCTGTACTGTAGCGCTCCTGGAGCTAGAACAATCATACAGATAATAAACCAAAAAGCAGGAGTAGGGTTTTACGCATTCATGCGGCCCGAACCTGGGTAAATCTCTCTCGTGCACTGTCGTGTTCTTCGCTAGATTTGCTCTTCGTGCGACCGTCTCTCCCTGCCGAACGTAAAGGGGTCCTTCCCTGGGTCCCATAGGTGATCGCGGATTCGTCCCCGACTGGCGTCGTAGATGATGAAGCCGTCGATGAAGCAGATGATGAAGATGATGTACTGCGTGTGTTTCTCGGGTTCACGCAAACGCAGCCCCCTACCTGGCGCACCAAAGATGTCATGGGAAACCACGGCCACCTATGGGTCCATCGGCCCCTTTGTGGTTCGGCGGGGGGAAGGGCACATTGCACAAAGAGCGGAGAGCACGACGCAGCACGGCAAAGATCACGCATGCAGTTTTTACCCAGGTTCGGGTCGCCACGAGGCGTAAAACCCTACTCGTGCTTTGGTGGATTGATGTGAGGACCATGGTGGAAACGTAGCGCTCTAGCCCGGGAGGGTTGCCTTGGGGCGAGAGCAGCTACGCGCGTCTGAGTGTATAGGGGTCCGAATCCTTTTTATGGTTGCCATGGTCCTCCTTTTATAGATCAAGGGGTCACCACAATGGCAAATCAGTCATTGTGTACTGATTAGATAGCAAACAGTGCTATCATACCTAACTCTGCAGACAGAGCAAAGCGCATTAAATGCGCCGCTTAGTGTCACATCATGGCGTACCCGACAAGCCTTGCCGGGCCGTTCGGCCACCTTCTCGTCTGCCTGCTTGACACGTCTCTGGACGGGTGTCATTTGAAGGTGGTTTCCTCTGGAAATGGCTGCCATGTGTCAAATAATAGTCACTTAGTCACTTGGGGGCTTGACACCACATCGATCGATGACTTGCATTGTTGTGAGGTGGAGCGGTGGAGCCTTGGCGGGGTAGGTGATGTCTACTACGAGGCTTTATTCTTGTAGACTCGTGTTGGGCCTCCAAGCGCAGAGTTTTGTAGGACAGTAGCAATTTTCCCTCAAGTGGATGACCTAAGGTTTATCAATCCGTGGGAGGCGTAGGATGAAGATGGTCTCTCTCAAACAACCCTGCAACCAAATACAAGAAATCTCTTGTGTCCCCAACACACCCAATACAATGGCAAATAGTATAGGTGCACTAGTTCGGCGAAGAGATGGTGATAAAAGTGTAGTATGGATGGTAGAAATATATTTTTATAATCAGAATAAATAAAAACAGCAAGGTAGCGAACGATAAAAGTGAGCACAAATGGTATTGCAATGCTTGAAAACAAGGCCTAGGGTCTGTACTTTCGCTAGTGCAATCTCTCAACAATGCTAATCTAATTAGATCATATAACCATCCCTCAACGTGCGATGAAGAATCACTCCAAAGTTCTTATCTAGCGGAGTACATAAGAAGAAATTGTTTGTAGCTATTCTTTCTGATCGATCTATCCAAGAGTTCGTACTAAAATAACACCAAGTTATTCTTTCCAATCGATCTATCAAGAGTTCATACTAAAATAACACTAAGTTATTCTTTCCGATCGATCTATCAAGAGTTCGTTCTAAAATATCGCCAAAGCAAATTCACATTCATAATACTCAATCCAACACAAAGAACCTCAAAGATTACCCAAAGATTTCTACCAGAGAAACAAAAGATGAGAACATGCATCAACTCCTATGCATAGATTACCCCAATGTCACCTCGGGAATCCGCGAGTTGAGTACCAAAACATATCTCAAGTGAATCAATATAATACCCCATTGTCACCACGGGTATTCATTTGCAGGACATACATCAAGTGCTCTCAAATCCATAAAAGTATTCAATCCGATAAAATGAAATCTCAAAGGGAAAACTCAATTCACAACAAGATAGAGAGGGGAAAACACCATATGATCCAACTATATTAACAAAGCCGCGATACATCAAGATCGTGACATCTCAAGAACACGAGAGAGAGAGAGAGAGAGAGAGATTAAACACATAGCTACTGGTACAAACCCTCAGCCCCGAGGGTGGACTACTCCCTCCTCATCATGGTGGCCCCCGGGATGATGAAGATGGCCACCGGTGATGATTTCCCCCTCCGACGGATTACCGGAACGGGGTCTAGATTGGTTTTTAGTGGCTACAGAGGCTTGCGGCGGCGGAACTTATGATCTAGGGTTACCCCCAGGGTTTTGGGAATATTTGAGAATTTATAGGGCGAAGAGGCGGTGCGGGAGGCCACCGAGGTGGGCACAACCCACCTGGGCGCGCCTGGGCCCCCAGGTGCGCCCTGGTGGGTTGTGCTCCCCTCGGAGCTCCCCTCTGGTACTTCTTTGGCCCACCGGGTGTCTTCTGGTCCAAAAAAAATCTCCAAAAAGTTTCGCTGCGTTTGGACTCTGTTCGGTATTGATTTTCTGCGATGTAAAAAACAAGCAAAAACAACAACTGGCACTGGGCACTATGTCAATAGGTTAGTCCCAAAAAATGATATAAAGTTGCTATAAAATGATTGTAAAACATCCAAGAATGATAATATAATAGCATGAATACTTCATAAATTATAGATACATTGGAGACGTATCAGCATCCCCAAGCTTAATTCCTACTCATCCTCGAGTAGGTAAATGATAAAAGAAATAATTTATGAAGTGTGAATGCTAGCAAAATGCATAAGTTTGATCAATGATAATTTCAATCACTTTTTCTAGCATCATAACATCAACTCTTTCTCATAAAACTTATCATTATAAAGTAGCAATTGAAAACGGAATTTTTGTTGTGGAAAGCTACCTATCATATTCATCATATACTCTTTCTTTTGTAGCATGGACATTTGGACTTGAATGATTCAAAGCAATAGTCTATAATTTGACATGAAGACATCAATACTCAAGCATATCAACAAGCAACCATGTCTTTCAAAATATCAAGACTAAAGAAAGTTATCCCTAGCCCATCATGCTCAATCATTGATCCATTCGCAAAACACACTCGCATATTAGCTACATCCAATGCTCAAGTACGATCATAGTGCCCCTTAGTTGGTGCTTTATAAGAGAAGATGGAGGCTAAAATAAAAATAAAAATTGCATAAAGTAAATAGATAGGTCCTTCGCAGAGGGAAGTAGGGATTTGTAGAGGTGCCAGAGCTCAAAGCTTAAATTGAGAGATAAAATTTTTGAGAGGCATACTTTTCCCGTCAACGAAAACGACCGAGTAATTCCCAACACTTTCCATGCTAGATATATCATAGGCGGTTACCAAACAGAAAATAAAGTTTATTCCTTTTTCCACCATTCTTTCACAATCCATGGCTAGCCGTATCCACGGGTGCCCTCCATACCAACACTTTCCAAGGAATTTATTATTTGACAACATAAAGTAAATTTCTTTTTCATTTCGGGACTAGGCATCCCTAATACCTTTGCCGTACTCTCGTGCAATGACAAGTGAATAAACACCCATCTTGAGAATAACACATCTAGCATGGAAAATATTGGCCACCCCCTACCGCTTCATGAGCGGTACAAGCACACAAAAAGGAAATTATTTTGAAAATTTAGAGATGGCACATACAAATTTTCTTAAAACAGCATGGAAATACCGCATATAGGTAGGTATGGTGGACTCATTTGGCACAACTTTGGGTTTAATAATTTGGATGCACAAGTAGTATTCCCACTTAGTACAAATGGAGGCTAGCAAATAGATTGAGAAGCAACCAACCAAGAAACGAAAATTCACATAAACGAGCATTGAGCATAACTAACACCGAATAATGCACCACAAGTAGGATGTAATTTCATTGCATAATTATTGACTTTCGTGCTTGCATAGGGAATCACAAACCTTAACACCAATATTCTTACTAAAGCATAATTACTCACCAACATGACTCACATATTATTATCTCCATATCGCAAAACTATTGCAAGAAATCAAACTTACCATATCCAGTGATCTACATGAAAGTTTTTATTATATCCTTCTTGAATATCCATTACTTTGAGACTAAATTTATGTATTACCATTGCTACTAACAAGCTCTCAAATAAATTTAAGTGAAGCACGAGAGCAAAAGACAAACTACTCCAAAAAGATATAAGTGAAGATCAAATGAGTAGTTAAGTAAATAGGTAGCTATTTGAGGACTCTCTCTTATTTAAAAACTTTCAGATCTAAGTATTTATTAAAAAATAAAGTTAAACAAAACAAAATGACATTCCGAGAATAGCACACATCATGTGAAGAAGCAAAAACTTAGGCTCAACCGAGACTAACCGATAATTGTTGATGAAGAAAGGTGGGATGCCTACCGGGGCATCCCCAAGCTTAGATGCTTGATACTTCTTGAAATATTATATTGGGATGCCTTGGGAATCCCCAAGCTTGAGCTTTTGTGTCTTCTTAATTCCTTTTATATCACGGTTTCCCTAATTCTTAAAAACTTCATCCACACAAAACTCAACAAGAACTCATGAGATAAGTTAGTATAAATCAATGCAAAACCTTATCATTACCTACTGTAGCAAATCACTAAAATTATTATTCAACATTGCATACTAAATGCCTCTGAATATTTAATACTCCTATCCTCAAATAGAATCATTAAACAAGCAAACATATGCAAACAATGCGAACATAACAGCAATCTGTCTAAACAGGATAGTCTGTAAAGAATGCAGTATTCTTCATACTTACCTAACTCCAAAAATTCTGAAAAATTACAGAACTGTCCAAAATATATAATATCTTATTATGCAAAAAATTCAACATTTTATCACATTCTGAATTTTCTGGAGAAATTTTACAACAGCGATAAACTTTCTGTTTTGAAACAGCAACTCATATACTTGCAAAATAAGCATGGTGAAGGCTATCCTTTCCACTTTTATTGAAGAAAGAGATGCAAAACATTATTCTAAATAATATAAAACAAATCCTAATAAAATAAAATGACTCTCCAAGCAAAACTCATATCATGTGACGAATGAAAATATAGCTCCATGTGAGGTTACCGACAATGTTGAAGACGAAAGAGGGGATGCCTTTCGGGGCATCCCCAAGCTTAGTTGCTTGGATCTTCCTTGAATATTACCTTGGGATGCCTTGGGCATCCTCAAGCTTAGGGTATTGTCACTCCTTATTCTCCTCATATCGATATCTCACCCAAAACTTGAAAACTTCAATCACACAAAACTTAACGGAACTTCGTGAGATGGGTTAGTATGATAAAGACAAATCATTCACTTTGGTACTGTCAAAGAAAAGATTCATAATTGTTCTCACACAATGCCTACTGTACCTTATCATTTATACAATTTATATTGAGCAATATAAGCCATAGAAACTAGAAAACAAGCAAACTATGCATTGAAAATAGAATCTGTTAGAAACAGAACAGTATGTAAAGATCAGAATTAAAGTCATACTTATGTAACTCTAAAAATTCTGAAAAACTAGGACAACGTGGAAAATTTGTATGCCCATAAACTGTAAAAATTTCAGAATTTTTCACGTTCCACTAAAATATAGGAATTTCTGTACTGTACGCAAAAGTTTCTGTTTTTGCACAGAATCAAGTCAACTATCATCCACACTATCCCAAAGGCTTTACTTGGCATTTTATTGAAACAAAAGCTATAAAACAAGATCACTACAGTAGCCTAATCATGCGAACACACAAAAACAGTAGGTAAAAGTGTTGGGTTGTCTCCCAACAAGCGCTTTTCTTTAATGCCTTTTAGCTAGGCATGATGATTTCAACGATGCTCACATGAAAAATAAGAATTGAAACACAAAGAGAGCATCATGAAGCATATGACTAGCACATTTACGTCTAACCCACTTCCTATGCATAGGGATTTTGTGAGCAAACAACTTATGGGAATAAGAATCAACTAGCATAGGAAGGCAAAACAAGCAAAGCTTCAAGATTTTCAACACATAGAGAGGAAACTTGATATTATTGAGATATGTAAAAGCATATGTTCCTCTCTCATTATAATTTTTAGTACCATCATGAATGAATTCAACAATATATATATCACATAAAGCATTATTTTCATGATCCACAAGCATAGAAATTTTATTACTCTCCACATAAGCAAATTTATTCTCATGAATAGTAGTGGGAGCAAACTCAATAAAATAACTATCATGGGATTGAAAATTAAAATCATGATGACAAGTTTCATGGTTATCATTATTCTTTATAGGATACTTTTTATCACCATAATCATCATAGATAGGAGGCATGCTTTCATCATAATAAATTTTCTCATCAAAACTTGGGGGACTAAAAATATCATCTTCATCAAACATAGCATCCCCAAGCTTATGGCTTTGCATATCGTTAGCATCATGGATATTCAAAGAGTTCATACCAACAACATTACAATCATGCTCATCATTCAAAGATTTTCTGTCAAACATTTTATAGAATTCTTCCTCTATCAATTGAGCACAATTTTCCTTTCCATCATTTTCACGAAAGATATTATAAATATGAATAATATGATGCAACCTCAATTCCATTTTTTTGTAGTTTTCTTTTTATAAACCAAACTAGTGATAAAACAAGAAACTAAAAGATTCAATTGCAAGATCTAAAGATATACCTTCAAGCACTCACCTCCCCGACAATGGTGCCAGAAAAGAGCTTGATGTCTACTACGCAACTTTATTCTTGTAGACTCGTGTTGGGTCTCCAAGCGCAGAGTTTTGTAGGACAATAGCAATTTTCCCTCAAGTGGATGACCTAAGGTTTATCAATCCGTGGGAGGCGTAGGATGAAGATGGTCTCTCTCAAACAACCCTGCAACCAAATACAAGAAATCTCTTGTGTCCCCAACACACCCAATACAATGGCAAATAGTATAGGTGCACTAGTTCGGCGAAGAGATGGTGATGAAAGTGTAGTATGGATGGTAGAAATATATTTTTATAATCTGAATAAATAAAAACAGCAAGGTAGCGAATGATAAAAGTGAGCACAAATGGTATTGCAATGCTTGAAAACAAGGCCTAGGGTCCGTACTTTCGCTAGTGCAATCTCTTAACAATGCTAATCTTATTGGATCATATAACCATCCCTCAACGTGCGATGAAGAATCACTCCAATGTTCTTATCTAGCGGAGAACATAATAAGAAATTGTTTGTAGCTATTCTTTTCGATCGATCTATCCAAGAGTTCGTACTAAAATAACACCAAGTTATTCTTTCTGATCGATCTATCAAGAGTTCGTACTAAAATAGCACTAAGTTATTCTTTCCGATCGATCTATCAAGAGTTCGTACTAAAATAACACCAAAGCAAATTCACATTCATAATACTCAATCCAACACAAAGAACCTCATAGAGTGCCCCAAGATTTCTACCGGAGAAACAAAAGACGAGAACGTGCATCAACCCCTATGCATAGATTACCCCAATGTCACCCGGGGAATCCGCGAGTTGAGCACCAAAACATATCTCAAGTGAATCAATATAATACCCCATTGTCACCACGGGTATTCATTTGCAAGACATACATCAAGTATTCTCAAATCCATAAAAGTATTCAATCCGATAAAACAAAATGTCAAAGGGAAAACTCAATTCACAACAAGATAGAGAGGGGAAAACACCATATGATCCAACTATATTAACAAAGCCCGCGATACATCAAGATCATGACATCTCAAGAACACGAGAGAGAGAGAGATTAAACACATAGCTACTGGTACAAACCCTCAGCCCCGAGGGTGGACTACTCCCTCCTCATCATGGTGGCCGCCGGGATGATGAAGATGGCCACCGATGCTGATTTCCCCCTCTGGCGGAGTGCCGAAACGGGGTCTAGATTGGTTTTTCGTGGCTATAGAGGCTTGCGGCGGCGGAACTTCTGATCTAGGGTTACCCCCAGGGTTTTTGGAATATTTGGGAATTTATAGGGCAAAGAGGTGGTGTGGGAGGCCACCGAGGTGGGCACAACCCACCTGGGCGTGCCTGGGCCCCAGGCGTGCCCTGGTGGGTTGTGCTCCCCTCAGAGCTCCCCTCTGGTACTTCTTTGGCCCACCGGGTGACATCTGGTCCAGAAAAAATCTCCAAAAAGTTTCGCTGCGTTTGGACTCCGTTTGTTATTGATTTTCTGCGATGTAAAAAATAAGCAAAAAACAGCAACTGGCACTGGGCACTATGTCAATAGGTTAGTCCCAAAAAATGATATAAAGTTGCTATAAAATGATTGTAAAACATCCAAGAATGATAATATAACAGCATGAATACTTTATAAATTATAGATATGTTGGAGACGTATCAGTAGGCCGCCCTTGGTGTCCCCGGCAAGCCTGCCGGGGCAGTCTTGAGTTCTGTCTTCAGGGTAACCTCGTCCTCGCCAGGCTCGCCTGCCCGGCAAGGGAGGTTTCTCCTTAGTTGTGTCTTGCTTATTTAGCTTGTCTTGGTCTTCTTGATCTGCCCTTTGATCTCTCAAAGAGCTGATCTCTCCTTGCTTGGTCTGGACTTGGACGTTGCGAGCTTGCCTGACCGGTGGTTTGTTGTCCATGCACAAGTCAGGGGAAACATACACCCCTGTTTGTGTACCCCGACACTATATTTGCACTGGTGGCAAACTTTGATGCCCAATGGATGTAATCTGTGTAATTGTTGTAATATCCTAGCGTTAGTTGCTTGCTTATTTATTTTGTTAGTCTTATTTATTTGTTTGCTTCTAGTTCTGCAGTTATTTTTTCTCGGTTTCCTAGTGGCCGCAACAACCTATTTTTTTAAACTAGGCCACAATAACCAGGGGCAACATACAGACCGTTGTAACCATGGTCCTGCTATGTGCTGTAAAGACCATGGGCCTCCTATGGGCCTTTTACGGGTCGTAGATTCAATGGGCCTTCTACGGGCCGTATGATCGATTGGCCAAATATGGTCGTACTATTCGTGGACCATTAACGGACCGCAATATGGGTCGTAAATGGGCTAGAATGTTAATCGTCTATTTATGGGACGACCATAACGAGCCGTTAATAGGCCGATGTGTACAACGGGCTTAATTCTATCAGCAGGCATAACGGGTCATTAATGGGCCATATTTGATGACGCTATGAAAATGGCCCGACGGATTAAAGGTCTATAGACGGGCCGACTTTAACCACGGGCTGAATTTGGCCCACAAGCGTAACAGGCCAGTAACGGACCGTAAGTAATCGAATGCTGGAAATGAGCCCAATAATAAATGGGCCCTTAGAAGGCCAAAAGATAACACGGGCTGGAAACGGCCCAATGGAATAATGGGCCGTTAATGGGTATAAAGCGATATACTGTTCATTACGAGCCAGTTTCACCACGAGCCATTTATGGGCCAAGAGTTACAAAGGGCCTCATATGGGCCGAAAGTCATCATGGGCCATACATGGGACGAAAGTTACAACGGGCCGGAATCATATTGAACAGCCCAGATGACGCTACTAGGCCCAATTCGGATAGGCTATAAGGGGCCGTGAGTTAGCGGGCCGTAAATGGGCTATATGCGAACAGGCCGTTAATAGGCTTTTCGTGGCCGGGCCGCTACCTTTTGACCAAGTCAAACGGGCCGGCCTTTTGGCCTGAATGGGCCATTGTTGGGCCGAGCCACGTGATGACGTATCATAGGCGTATCCCGTCCATTCGCTGGATAACATCTGTCCCAGCACTGAGCTGACACGTGGATCCTCCGGTGAATGAGAATTTCACACGTGGAAAATCCCCATTGGTCAGGGCTGTTAACGGGTTATTGGATCCAAACCGAAACCCGATAGCTTAACAGCGACCCGTCACGGTGGATGCCACGTGTCGGTTACCCTTGATGAAAACACTTCCATGACGCGCCATTTATTGTCATGGAAGTGGACACTTCTGTGATGATAATTTTGGTATTGTCATGGAACACTTCTACGACAGCACAGGTATGATTATCTTGATTCTATCATAAAATCGTCATGGATGTACATGGATGATAGGAAACATGAGCTACTGTGACAAACAGGTATCATCACGGAAGTGTTTTTTTTTGTAGTGAAGACCGCATGCCAACTTTCACCCTATTCCGAGAACATTTTTACCCCACTTATAAAATAATATTTTGGAGATGCCGCGGGCACGTGCTAGTGTGGCCGGACTCAGAACAGACAACAAGAGAGATGGAGAGAACCGGCGTCTACGAATGGATGCAAGTTTGGAAAAGAATGATGACATGGAGTGCCGATGCAATGCGAATGATGCGATGATGAATGCAATAAACAGATGAATCACATGGCAACAACAAAAATAAATGGAAGGTACTGTTGCGCCGGTCTCGGGGCATCACAACACTCTCCAGCTAACAGAAGATCTCGTCCTGAGATCTTAGGAACGAAACGGAAGAGAAACAAGATGATGAAAATGAAAGGAAATGAACGAAAATCCCGAAGAAGAGAAACGACTGAAGAGGACTCATCCTGATGTCGAACTTGGAAATAATTTGAGAATAACTCCGGAAAAATTAGAAGATCCAGGGGAAAAACCTCTGGGTTAGGACCCACTCAAAAGAAACACCGTTGCAAACAATTGACGAAGAGATGGTGCACCAGAACGATTTAAATGGATAAGACCAACACCGAAAGCTTGAATTGGATTCACCGGAGAAGAAAATAACGAATAATGATGAACTAGACGAGAATTCACTGGTTGAGACAATTGAGTAAGGAATGAAGAGGCTTCACATGAAGAAAATGGATACTTGATTAAATATTTTTGACTCCGTGAAGAAAAAGGGTGCGAGGATGGGAAAAACAAACAAAACATGGGATGGATGGAATGGACCCCATTGAGAAGAACTAAGAATTGAACTTCCAAAAGATGAATAGGATCGAATCAACTTGAAGAGAAATGCACTCGCTAAAAAAAGGATTGACATCGCAATGATCGAAAATACCAGCGTGATCCTAAAGAAAATGTGAAGGGGACGAGGACTTAGGATCAAAATACCTACGTCACAAATCCTCATCAGAGCGCCAAGGGGATAAGGAGTAAAAAGAATTCCTACTCTCGATATAAATAGACTCCGAAAATACCAACTTGTAATGCCCAAGATGCAATTCTATCCCGATCACGTGATGAATTCATGATTGGGGCAGAATCACATTTTGAGTGCATAGCAAGGTGGATATCATTACAACATACCATGTACTTAATAGATGAGGATACCAGATAAAGGCTTACACTCGCCACAAGTTACATCATGAATACATCAATACATCAATACATAGCAATCCTCATATAGAAGAGCAGGATCCAACTATGGATGAAATCAAACGAAAAACACGAACGACATAAACCCTGCTAAGCCCAGGCTGCCGACCAGGAACCCATCCCAAGATCAAATAAGTAGAAAAAGAACTCCAAAAGAAAACATGCAATGCTCTCACGCTAGATCATCGCATTACCTCTACCTGCACATGTTGTTGTTGTAATCTGTGAGCCACGAGGACTCAACAATCCCATTACCATGGGTATCAAGACTAACAAAGCTTAATGGGTAGGGAATGGTTAAGTGGTGAGGTAGCAGCAAGCACTAAGCATTTGTATGGTGGTTGCCTTACAATTACAAGAGTAAGAGAGTAAACTACGCATAACGGTCGCAAAGTAGGCGAGGGATAGTCTTCTAGCTGCTCACCTTGGGCCCATGGGTTGGCTAGGGGTGCTGGTTCTGGCCGGTCGGGCGGCAGTTGGCACGGACTGGGCCGGTCTAGGCAGACCGAGCGGGTCAAGGCGGTTAAGGCGGGCGGTTCAAACGGACCAGTTTGACCGGCTGAACCGGGACGGTTCATGACGGGCGGCCCCTCTGGATCACACCAGATCCGGGAAGACGGCGACGCGTGCGACAGATGACGATGGCGATGAGGCACAGTGGGCGAATCTGGGCATGGGCAGGCGCTGGGGTCCCATCTCCGGCCGGATCGAGGTTGTCGGCATTCCGAGAACCAGGGTACCCAGACTTGCCTGCCTGCGGCCCACGGCGTGTCTCCTTCGACGGCCTGGTACAGCCCATCTACAAGACCGCCAAGGCAAGACCCTCGTGAGGGCCCCCCGGCCTCGCGAGGCGGGCGACACCAAGACCTCTGGAGGGAGCGGCCTCCCTAGGCTGCCTCCCAAGGAACGGAGATTTCTATGTAGGTACCAGCCTCATGAGGCTGCCATGACAACCAAGGCCGGGCGGGTGCGAGCGGGCGCAGAGGAGGCAATTTCGTCTTTGGTGCTAAGGAGGCAAGGGCAGGTGTGGGTTCCCAAGGAATCTACCAAAGGTTTCCATTCCGATGCTACAAGACCAAGACCACATGCTCGGCAAGGCGGAGGTCATCGCCGAGCCCACCGCTACGTCACTGGCCAGAAGCTTTGCAAGCGAAGACAACCTTTCGTCAGGATAAGATGTACTACTTGTCCCTTTCAAATTGGCCATTGTGGGATCACTTCCCGCCTACGTTTTGGGGGAAGAGGACCGAGGCCACTATAAATATAGGTTAACACCACCGTAGAGGGGGTCGACTCATTCTCACCCCCGAGCCCTCGCGAGGTTGTTCATCCTCTATACTTGTTCAACCTCAGCCCCTCGTGAGGCCAATCCACCACAAAGCAGGAGTAGGGTTTTACACCGCAAGGTGGCCCGAACATGGGTAAACCGCCGTGTTCATCTTCTTCCTTGTTCACGCGAGTTCGGTTAGGCTAGGCTGTGGGGCGACGAGTTGGCAGGCTTAAGAGGCTGAGTTCTTCGCACACGCCCCAGAGTTCGAACCTTCTTGGGTCTGCAGAGCCATGAATCTGACATTTGGCGCGCCAGGTAGGGGCGTGTCGAAGTCCTTCTTCCACCATTCATTTCGCCTCCGTTCTGTCGCTCCCATGGCCGACGCTCACCGTGTCCGTGCCAAGCGCCGGGCCGCTCGTGTCGCCCAGACGGCACCCGTGGTCAATGGCGCTCCTCACCGCTCTGCCTCCTCGGTGGCCAACGGTGCCACTGACCCTGCTGCTCACGAGCAGCATGGCTTGTCGCTGCCATCTTCCGTGCGGCATGATGGCCGCACCGCCACTCCGTCAGCTACTCCTGCCACGGCGTCATCCTCCCATGCTTGCCGTGGGCCGGCGAACACACAGGCTGCGCTGCTCATGGCACGTGAGCTCCTGCGCTACCGCCCTGCCAACGACCTCTACGATGACTGGCTCAGCCGCATCACTGAGCTCGTCAACGCTGCCGGCGAGGCCCCTGCGCCGTCCCGCTCGCTGCCTCCGCCGCCATCCTAGGCGAGCGACGTGGCTCACGGCGCGCCTCGTCCTCCTCCTCGGTGCGACGTGGACCCGGAGCCCAGGCGCGACGCGCCCCCGTGCGACCCACGGTGAGGGGCGCCGGCAAGGGATGAAGCAAGCTGCCAGGTGGTGCAGCTGCCGCAGGCTGATGCACGCGCGCTCCTGGCGCCTCAGCGCCAGCACCAAGACCTCAGGCTGCCGGAGCCTATGGCGCGTGGGCGACAAGACTGAGCCCCCCCTGTGCGCGTTGCTCTTGTGAGCACGGCAGGCTGCCGTGCTTTCACCCCGGAGCTGCGCCGCGTCGTCTAGCCCGGCAAGTTCAAGCCGAATCTGCCTCCGCGCTACGACGGCACCCCCGACCCCACAGAGTTCCTCCAGCTCTACGCGCTGAGCATCGAAGCGGCGGGCAGCGACGAGAAGGTTATGGCAAACTGGTTTCCCATGGCCCTCAAGGACGGCGCGCGCTCCTGGCTCCTCAACCTCCCGGAGGGGTCAATTTCCTCCTAGGACGAGCTTCGCGAGAGCTTCATCACCAACTTCCAGGGCACCCGCGACCGTGCTCTCGCAGTGGCCGACCTGCTGCGCGTGAAGCAGCAGACGGGCAAAACTTTGCACAAATACATCCAGCGCTTCACGAGCGTTCGCCTCAAGGTCCCGAAGGCGTCGGACGAGGCCATCATCTCGGCATTCACTGATGGCGTTCAGGATGTCAAGATGAAGGAGGAGCTCGCCATTCACGAGGACCTGTGTTCGGCCCTGGAGATGTTCAACCTGGTGACCAAGTGCGCAAGGGCCGAAGAAGGCCATCTCTTCCTCCTTGAGCTTCTAGAGGCCGACCTTGAAGACAAGAAGGCCAAGGCCAAGGAGGCAAAGCGCAAGGGCCCCGCTGTGCTTGCGGCTGAACCTGAGATGAAGCGCGGTCCTGACCATGGCGAATCCTCCAGGGGCAACCGCCCGTTCTGCGTCTTCCACAACGTCCACAGCCACAACACCAACGACTGCCAGGAGCTCAGGATAATCCGAGACGGGCGCCTTGGCCACAGCCCCAAGCACAGCGACCGTGGATACGGCCATGGAGGAGGCTGCGGTGGAGGCCGCTGGGACAACCGCGACCCCCGCCAGGACTGGCGCGACCAACCCCGCGAGGACCGCTGACAAGGCCAGCCTCGTGACGGCCCCTGGCGGGATCATCCTCGTGAGGACCATCCTCAGGGCAACGCCGGCCTCCCTCCGCCGCCGCCGCCAAGGAGAAACGATGACAATCGGCAGGACGATGGGGCTGGGGGCTTCCAGGAGCCTCACGCGATTGCCCGCATCCTGGGTGGCGCTCAGGCTCCCGCCTCCCATAACATCTTCAAGCAGTTCTCTCGTGAGGTGAACGCGGCCCTCCCCAAGCTTGAGGCGTCGCGTCCCCTCAGGTGGTCCAAGCATGCCATCACCTTTGACTCCATGGACTAACTCAAGTGCTTAGCCACCGCTGGTGCGCTCCCGATGCTCTGCACGCCAACCATGAGCAACTTCCTCGTCACCAAAACCCTCATCGATGGTGGCACGGGGCTCAACATTCTCTCCGTCGAGATGTTTGAGATGCTCCAAGTGCCCTATGACCAGCTCCTGTCCACCAAGCCTTTCTTAGGAGTGACCGAAGGCTCCATCGTTCCCCTGGGGCAGGTGCGCCTCCCCGTCACCTTTGGCAACCACAACAACTACCACACTGAGCTCATCGACTTCGATGTCGCCCATATCGGCCTCCCGTACAACGCCATTCTCGGGTATCCAGCCCTCGCCAAGTTCGTGGCGGCAACCCACCATGGCTACAATGTCCTCAAGATGCCAGGAAGTGGCGGCATCATCACGGTCGCCTGCGACGAAAAGGATGCGGTGTGTTCCCTCGAGCGCGCTTACCAGGCTGCGGCAGTCGAGAACTCTGACGACGAGGGCGCCGTCCTCCCTCCTGAGGCCATCGCCAAGAAGGAGAAGAAGCTCCTCCCCAAGGGCCGTCAGGAGGTTGGGGCGCCTGCCGATGGTGCCTCAGGCCCCGCGCCCACTGCTGGGGTGCCTTTCCCTCTCGCATAGGAAGGCGCGCCCGGCACCCCCCTCAGGACGGGCTCAGGAGCTCTTGTCTGGAGGGCCTTTCACTAGACCAGCGTGGCGAGGGAGGCATTCGAGCACCACGTGGAGGCGTGCTTCGACACGCGCCTCCGTGAGCAAGGCGCAAGGCGCGAGGCACCAGACGCGCAAGAGTTCATCACCAAGGCAATCGAAGAGCTTCAGGAGGCGCGAGCCATGCGTGGCGAGTGTCGCCCCGCATCATCGGGTGCAGCCCCGCCCCCCGACATGGGTGGCGAGCTGCGCGTCTGTGTCAACATCCCAGGCCTCAACATGGCTGCTTCGCAGGACCTCTTCTGGCCGTCCCGTGTCGGCCAGAGTGGGGGCTACCCCTGCAGCTACGTCCGCATGCCGTTTGGCCTATTGAACGTGGCCGCCTCGTACCAGCGCTTCGCGTAGGGTGCCATGGCGGCCCACGAGGCCAGGCGCCAGGCGGTCCTGGCGGAGGAGGTGTCGGACCCTCGCGAGATCCCCGGACCTACTGAGCCTCCCGGGCCTCGGGAGGCGGTCGGCTCGTGAGGAGCGATCTCTGCAGCGCGCATATTCAGCTACCCCAACACTTCTACAACGATGGTGCCAGGTGTCTGGCGGGCCGGCCCCGTTCACGTCAGCTCCTAGGGTCATTGGTGTCCGGACTTCTCATGCGATAACCTTCGAAGGGGCATTCGGCGCAGGACCCCCCATCGCCCCACAGGTGTCTTAAGCGCGCCCCGCGCCGCAAAAATCAGGCGCAACCCGCCTTGAGGTAGGGCCTCGTGAGTCCCGCGCTGGCTCACGAGTGCCCAGATACACCTCCTCCAGTTCTGCCGTGCTAGCCACGCGTACGAACGGGGCTGTACACGCCCCGGAGTCTCCTCCAGAGGGAACTCCCACCCACGCACCAGTGGAAGCCCCATGCTCCGCCATGGCGGACGACACTGTCGAGGAGCAACTATGCCCACGCAGCAGTGGAATCCCCATGCTCCGCGCTGGCGGACGACATTGCTGAGGAGTGGCTATGCCCATGCTGAAGTGGAAGCACCATGCTCTGCGCTGGTGAATAAACAACTGAGGGCGCCCTCGTGGCCGCATCAACCTCAGGGCAGCCTCTCGGCTCTTCGCCCGGTAACACCCCACAACTTCCCCCTCGGGAGGATCGCGCGAGGGGGCTGGACACGGGGACTGTGCTCAGGCCAGGCCTGGCACATGCCACCCTACCAGATCCGGGGACCTGGTCTTCTCGCGTCCCCCCCCAGGCGAAAGCTGGCGAGGAAAGGTATGTAGGACTCCTGATTAGCTTAGACGTTGCTCGCTTTTCCTTCATGAGGGCTGTTCATACGTCAAGGGGGACCCCTGAGCATCACGACTTAGGGGCCTCACTAGCCACGTAGCCCCTCACCCCTTAGTCTCGTCCTGGAGATCTGGACGCCCCAACCGCGGTCGAGGTATGCGTGGGGCTGGGCCCTATCAACGAAGAACATTAAGGCTGCTCGTACGTCAAGGGGGACCCCTGAGCATCGCGACTCAGGGGCCTCACTAGTCACGTAGCCCCTCGCCCCTTGGTCTCGTCCTGGTGATCCGGACGCCCCAATGGCGGTCGAGGTATGCGCAGGGCTGAGCTCTGTCGACGCAGAACACTAAGGCAAACACGAAGGAAACCAAGCACGAAAAGGAAATCGTGGAGTTCTGGCAATTATTACAAAACATGCAGTGTTACACAAATTCAAGCAGAAGTCTTTATGCCTCCACGAGGCACAGTAAATGTTGCAGGTTGAAACTAGGAAGAAGTGCCACCACCGCCTTGGCCGTCACCACCACTTGTCCTGGTCGTCGGGAGCCCGTCGTCGACGTCGCTGCCGCCATCCTCGCCGCTGCCAGCCTCCGTCGCCGGGGCCTCGGGATCGGGGACGCAGAGGAACTTCTTCAGCAAGGCATCTACCTGATCCTTCATGGCCTCCGCGGCAGCGGCGTGAGACCCTGGAGCCACCGGGTGGATCAGCGCGCCGAGGTTGAAGCCTGGGTCTTGGAGGTAGAGATGGCTGAAGACGCGCGTCGCAGCCGCGGTGAAGAGCGAGCGGCACTCGACCTCCAAGAAGGAGTCCACTTCAGCGGCGACTCCCTTAAGCGCTTCGGCAAGCTTGGGGAAGATCCCTGCAAGGCCATCTTTGAGGGCCACCAGCGGCTCTTCATACCCTCCCCCGTGTATGGAGCGCAGCGCCTCGAGAAATCCGAGCTCAAGGGAGAGGAAGGCCTCACGTCCTATGGCCGCTTTCTTCTCAGCAGTTGGAAGAGCCTTCTCCCTGGCCTCCAGTTGGGCTGCCGACTCAGAGGCGTGCTAGGCGTGGGACGCTTGAGAATCAGCCACCTCCTTCTTCAGCATAGCTAGGCGGCCGCGCTCCGCGGCCTGGTCGGCGGCCACCTGGTTCAGCTTGGCATCGCGATCGGCGGACTCCGCTTCACGGGCCTTCAGGTCCTCTTCCCGTTGTTGGAGCCACTGGGCATGCATGGCTTGCTCTTCCTGGAGGGCCTTCAGCTAGGCCTCCACCTCGGCGCGGCGCTCCTCGGCGGACACAGTGTTTGCCAACGCTGCGTCACGAGCCTCCTTGGCTTCGGTGGCCTCCTTCCTGCATTCCGTGGTGGCGACCTCGGCCCGGCCACATGCCAGCTTGGCAGACGTGTCAGCCTGGAGCCACCCTGAGACAAGCCCCAGGCGCTCCCTCATGAGGAACCTGTCCACATCTTGGAGGTCGGCACGGAGCTGAGCCAGCACGGCGTAGGCTTCGTCCAGGGTGCCTGGCCCGATCAGAGGGCCGCAGTCCGCCAGCGCAAGGGCTTGGGGAGGAGGCGGCACCGGCACGTCAGCTGGTGCCATCACCAGGGAAGCGGTGGTGAGGACGGCTTGGGGTGCCAGAGGCTCTGAGCCCCCCTCGGGCACGGCAAGGGCGGACGGCTCCGCAACTTGCTGGCACACGGGAGGCGGCTCCTCTTAAGGCTGCATCACCGCATCCTGGTGGGCCTGCTCCGTTGCGAGGGGACGCGAGACGACCTCTTCCACCCGTGTAGGAGTCGCTACGGCCACGGCAAGAGGAGGTGCCTCCTGAGTCCCAGCTCCTTTTTCCTCTTCTTCACCACGACGCCCATGCTGGTCATCAAGAGGGGAGCACTATGGGCATGGTGCCAATCTATGATAAACAGAAACAAGGTAAGGTACTTACTCGTCGGGGTCGATGTACTTCCTCTTCCTGGTCGGGGCTGGGGGACCTCCACTCTTCCTAGGCACGGCCTTTGTCATGCTTTGGGGGTTGGCGGGGTGCTTTTTGGCCGGCCCTGGCGTGGCACCGCCTTGCAAGGCGGAGGCGTCGCCCTGGGGGAACGCGACCTGCAGGACCGCATCCGCTCCGGCAGCCGGAGGGGTGCCCCTTGGGAGGGGTGCCGCCCCGCTCTTCCTCGGGGTCACCTGGCTTGACCTTCGCAGGGACCGAGGAGTGGCTCTGGACCTTGTGAGGACCCCGGTGGAGTGTGGGGATTCCATAGTTAGGGGCTCGTCGGTGTCGTCATCTACAAGGCTGCGAAGGAGCTCGCTCTGAGATGGGGGAGAAATCTCCGCCGCGTCATCCTCGGTCGCCTTCGAGTTCTCCTCGCCCTCTTCGCCGACACTGGAGCTGGAGGACACCAGCACCGGGGAGTTGGGGCCCTCAGGCGACGCGAGCCCCAGCTCGTTGAAGGCGGGCATGGCGGCGACCAGCTCCTCCCTGTCGGCGCGGCGGTACAGCGGGGCATAGACCTTCGGGAGATCCCCTGGCTCGCCCTCGAGCGGGGTGTTCATGGCCTTGTCCAGCTCCTTGCCCATCAAGCTCTCCGAGCGCAGCCTGATGTCGTCCGCCACGCCCCAGAGTTCCCACATGGGTGCATGTGTGACTAGAGTGGGGCTAGGCGCTGCGTCAGGAACTCCTTCACGAGCATGCCCCCGTCAGCGCCCTGGAATCCATGTCTGCGGTCATCTTCCTCAGGACAGGCGCCGCCCGGGGGTCGGAGAACTTCTCATGACCCCACCTATCGAGCTTCTCCGACAGCTTGGTTGGCAGTTCGAGCCACGTGTTGAGGCCCTTGGCATCCATGAAGACCCACCGGCCCCGGAAGCTCTCCACCTTCTTTCCGGCCCTCACGAGCACGTTGTTCTTATGGACCGCGACGAAGGACACGCAGCCGGAGCGCTGGGTCGGATCGTGCAGCCGCAGGGAGAAGAAGTGCCGGAGGAGCGGCACGGAGGGCCTCACGCCCATGAATGCCTCGCAGCAGAAGGCAAAGGTGGACAGGAGGAGGATGGAGTTGGGTTGAAAATGTAGGGCATGGATCTGGTAGTGTTTGAGGACAGCGGTGAAGAACTCGGAGAAAGGTGGGACGAGCCCTGCATAGATGCTGTGGAGGAAGAAGGGATAAACTGTCTGCGCCAGGTCCTTTGCTCGGCAGAGCCGGCCAGGAGCATGGTCTCGTTCCATTCATTGGCATCGCTCGCCGTCTGCGGGAGCACGGCGGCAAAGTGCTTCTCCTCCACGATGGAGGACACGCCGAGGGCTGGCGCAGGAGAGGAGGAGGAGCTTGCGGCCTGCGCGGCAGGTTTTGCCTTCCCGGACGCCATTCGCGAAATCTTGAAGGAAGAGGTGTAGGAGGAAGGAGGAACACGACCGGATCTGGGGATGCTCTCGGCCGGGAGAAAGGGGATCTGGAGCAAGGCGAAGTGGGAGCAATGATGGCACGGTAGCGGGCGCCAGTCTTCTGTCAGTCTGGGCAGTTGCCGAGGCGACGTGGGAAAGCGGAGACGCCCACGTCCCATCAAGCGCCACGAGTCAGCCTGGCTCGTAGGCGATTGGGGCCCGCGACACTTCGCCCTTGCACTTTGGCTTCGCCTCAAACCAAGCCCGAGTGCGACTTGGGCCTGGGGGCTACTGTCGGCATTCCGGGAACCAGGGTACCCAGACTTGCGTGCCTGCGGCCCATGGCATGGCTCCTTCGATGGCCTGGTACAGTCCATCTACAAGACCGCCAAGGCAAGACCCTCGTGAGGGCCCCCCGGCCTCACGAGGCGGGCGACACCAAGACCTCTGGAGGGAGCGGCCTCCCCAGGCTGCCTCCCGAGGAGCGGAGATTTCTATGCAGGTACCAGCCTCATGAGGCTGCCATGATGCAAGCCATGACGACCAAGGCCAGGCGGGCACCAGAGGACGCAGAGGAGGCAGTTTCCTCTTTGGTCCTAAGGAGGCAAGGACAGGCGTGCGTTCCCGAGGAATCTACCAAAGGTTTCCATTTTGATGCTACAAGACCAAGACCACATGCTCGGCAAGGCAGAGGTCATCGCCGAGCCCACCGCTTCGTCACGGCCAGAAGCTTTGTAGGCGAAGACCACCTTTTGTCAGGATAAGATGTACTACTTGTCCCCTTTCAAATTGGCCGTTGAGGGATCCCTTCCCACCTACGTTTTGGGGGAAGAGGGCCGAGGCCACTATAAATATAGGTTAGCACCACCGTAGAGGGGATCATCTCATTCTCACCCCTGATCTCTCGCTAGGTTGTTCATCCTCAGCCCCTCGTGAGGCCAATCCACCACAAAGCAAGAGTAGGGTTTTACACCGCAAGGTGGCCCGAACCTGTGTAAACCGCCGCGTTCATCTTCTTCCTTGTTCACGCGAGTTCAGCTAGGCTAGGCTGTGGGGCGACGAGTTGGCAGGCTTGAGAGGTTGAGTTCTTCGCACACGCCCCAGAGTTTGAACCTTCTTGGGTCTGCGGAGCCCTGAATCCAACAGAGGCAGAGGCGACCGGATCCAGTGGCGAGGAAGCTCTAGCGGGCGAGGGCCATGGTCTAGGCGGCGGCGACAGTTGCTGCAAGAGAGGGGGGGAAGAGAGAGGCGGGTGAGGGAGAGAGAATGGATAGGCAGGGGAAGGAGGGAGGAGTAGGCGACGAGATCCGGTGCGACGGCGAGGTGGTAGGGTCCAACGGTGCTGCGGAGGAGGTGGTGAGGCGATCGGGGCTCCCTCCCGATCCAGATCGGATAAAGGAGGAGCTGTTGCTCCTGGCGGCTGCGGGAGACGGGGTTCGGGCCCGGGCGGGCCTACTGTGGACCGGGAAGGCCGCGGCGGCTGTGGCACTTGGGCGATGTGGCGGCCCTGGTAGGCAGCGGGCAGAGGCGCAGGTGGTGGCGCGACCGTGGGAGCTGCGCCAATTGGCGGCGAGAGGCTTGTTGGGTGGCGGTGCCGGGTTGGAGGGGTATAGAATACGAGGGAGAGGGCTAGGTTTCCAAATCTGGAGGGCTAGGCCTGCTTAAATAGGAAATGGGAGCTAGGGTTGGGGGTTTGGGTAGTTTTCGAGCCCTATGATCATGATTCGATGGATCCGATTGAGAGGGGGATTAGGCAGGCCTAGTGGGCTGTGTTTGAAGGGTTGGGCTGAGAGGAGAGAAGAGAAGATGGGCCCGGCATAGGTTTTCGAATACCACAAACGTCCGACGATTTATCCAGCTATGGTGCCGCTATATTTAATGATTGGGCTATCAAACGGACTCCAAATGGGACGAAATTTGGTAGACGGTCTACCTACAATATAAAAATACCGCACACCAACTTTCACCCCATTCCGTGAACATTTTTATTCCACTTATAAAATAATATTTCGAAGATGCCGCGGGCGCGTGCGAGTGTGGTCGGACTAAGAATGGACAACAGAAGAGATGGGGAGAACCAGAAGCTACGAACGGATGCAAGTTTTGAAAAGAATGACAACATGGAGTGCCGATGCAATGTGAATGATGCTATGATGAATGCAACAAACAAATGAATCACATGGCAACAACGAAAATAAATGGAAGGTACTGGAGCGTCGGTCTCGGGGCGTCACAACACTCTCCCACTAACAGAAGATCTCATCCTGAGATCTTAGGAACGAAACGGAAGAGAAAGAGGATGATGAAAATGAAAGGAAATGAACGAAAATCCCAAAGAAGAGAATCGACTGAAGAGGACTCATCCTGACGTCGAACTTGGAAAGAATTTGAGAATAACTCCGGAAAAATTAGAAGAGCCAGGTAGGATCCTGGGGAAAAACCTGTGGGTTAGGGCCCACTCAAAATAAGCATTGTTGCAAATGATTGAAGAAGAGATGATTCACCAGAACGATTTAAAGGGATAAGATCCACACCGAAAGCTTGAATTGGATTCACCGGAGAAGAATAAGATGAATAATGATGAACTAGATGAGAATTCACCGGTTGAGACAATTGAGAAAGGAATGAAGAGGCTTCACATGAACAAAATGGATACTCGATTGAATATTTCGGACTCCGTGAAGAAAAAGGGTGGGGGGGTGGGTAAAACAAAGGCAACTTGGGACGAATGGAATGGACACCATTGAGAAGAACTGAGAATTGAACTTGCAAAAGGTGAAGAGGATCGAATCAACTTGAAGTGAAATGCACTGGATAAAAAAAGGATTGACATCGCAACGATCAAAAATACCTGCGTGATCCTAAAGAAATTTTGAAGGGGACGAGGACTTAGAATCAAAACACCTACGTCACAAATCCTCATCAGAGCGATGAAGGGATAAGGAGTAAAAAGAATTCCTACTCTCCGATATAACTAGACTCCGAAAATACCAACTTGTAACGCCCAAGATGCAATTCTGTCCCGATCACCAGATGAATTCATGAGTGGGGCAGAATTGCATTTCGAGCGCATAACAAGGTGGATATCATTACAACATAACATGTACTAAATAGATGAGGATACCACATAAAGGCTTACACTCGCGACAAGTTACAGCATGAATACATCAATACATCAATACATAGCAATCCTCATACAGAAGATCAGGATCCTACAATGGATGGAATCAAACGAAAAACACGAACGACATACACCCTGCTAATCCCAGGCTGCCGACCAGGAACCCATCCCAAGATCGAAGAAGGAGAAGAAGAACTCCAAAAGAAAACATGCATCGCTCTCATGTCAGATCATCGCATTACCTCTACCTGCACCTATTGTTGTTGTTGTTGTTGTTGTTGTTGTTGTTGTAATCTGTGAGCCACGAGGACTCAGCAATCCCATTACCATGGGTATCAAGACTAACAAAGCTTAATGGGTATGGAATGGTTAAGTGGTGAAGTTGCAGCATGCACTAAGCATTTGTATGGTGGATGTCTTACGATTACAAGAGTAAGAAGAGTAAACCACGCATAACAGTCGCAAACTAGGCGAGGGATAGTCTTCGGGCTGATCACCTTGGGCCCATGGGCCGGCTCAAGGCACTGGTTCAGGCCGATCGGGCGGCGGTTGGCATGGACCGGGCCAGTCTAGGCAGACCGAGCCAGTTGAGGCGGTTCAGGTGGGCGGTTCGGATGGACCGGTTCGACCGGCCGAACCAGGACGGTTCACGACGGGCGTCCCCTCTAGATCCCACCTGATATGGGGAAGACGGTGATGCAGGTGGCAGACGACAAAGATGGCGAGGTGTAGGGGGCGAATCTAGGCCCAACCAGGTGCCGGGGTCCCATCTTCTGCCGGATCGAGGCGGAGGTGACCGGATCCGGCGGCGAGGAAGCTCCAGCGTGTGGCGGCCATGGTCAAGGCGGTGACGACGGTAGATGGAAGAGAGAGGGAGAGGCGGGTGACGGAGAAACAGAAAGGAGAGGCAGGGAAAGGAGGGAGGAGCAGGCGGCAGGATCCGACCTGGTTGCCGACGGCTTGCCGGAGTCGGCCTGTGCAAAGGCGAGGCAGCAGGGTCCGACGGCGCTGCAGAGGAGGTGGTGGAGCGCTCGGGGCTCCCTCCCGATCAGATCTGATCAAGGAGGAGCTGCTGCTCCTAGCGGCTGCGGGCGACGGGGTTCGGGCCCGGGTGGGCCTGCTGTGGGCCAGGAGGGCCGTGATGGCTGGGGTACTGGGGGGCGATGTGGCGGCCCCTGGTAGGCCGCGGGCGGCGGTGTAGGTGGCGGCGCGGTCGTTGGAGCTGCGCCAAGTGGCGGTGGGAGGCTGGTTAGCAGGCGGCGCGGGGTTGGAGGGGCACAGAATACGAGGGAGTGGGCTAGGTTTCTAAACCTGGAGGGCTAGGCCTGCTTAAATAGGAGATGGGAGCTAAGTTTGGCGGTTTGAGCAGTTTTCGAGCCCTACGATCATGATCTGATGGATCCGATCGAGAGGGGGGTCAGGCAGGCCAAGTGGGCTATGTTAGAGGGGTTGGGCTGAGAGGAGATAAGAGAAGAGGGGCCCGACATAGGTTTTTGAATACCGAAAACGTTCGATGATTTGTCCGACTATAGTGCCGCTATATTTAATGGTTGGGCTATCAAACAGACTTCGAATGCGATGGAATTTGGCAGGCAGTCTACCTACAATATAACAGGACCGCACGCCAACTTTCACCCCATTCCAATAATACTTTTATGCCACTTATAAATAATATTTCGGAGATGCCGCGGGCGCGTGCGAGTGTGGTCGGACTCAGAATAGACAACGAAAGAGATGGGAAGAATGGACAACTACGAACGGATGCAAGTTCTAAAAAGAACTACGACATGGAGTGCCAATGCAATGTGAATGATGCGATGATGAATGCAACAAACAGATGAATCACACAGCAACAACGAAAATAAATGGAAGGCACTGGAGCATCAGTCTCAGGCGTCACAACACTCTCCCACTAACAGAAGATCTCTTCCTGAGATCTTAGGAACAAAACAGAAGAGAAAGAGGACGATGAAAATGAACAAAAATCCCGAAGAAGAGAATTGACTGAAGATGACTCATAATGACATCGAACTAGGAAAGAATTTGAGAATAACTCCGGAAAAATTAGAAGAGCCAGGTACGATCCTGGGGAAAAACCTTTGGGTTAGGGCCCACTCAAAAGAAACACCATTGCAAAGGATTGAAGAAGAGATGATGCACTAGAACGATTTAAAGGGATAAGATGCACAACCGAAGCTTGAATTGGATTCAGCGGAGGAAGAAAAAGATGAATAATGATGAACTAGACGAGAATTCACTAGTTGAGACAATTGAGGAAGGAATGAAGAGGCTTCACATGAACAAAATGGATACTCAATTAAATATTTTGGACTTCGTGAAGAAAAAGGGTGGGAGTGTGGGAAAAACAAAGGCAACTTGGGACGGATGGAATGGACACCATTGAGAAGAACTAAGAATTGAACTTGCAAAAGGTGAAGAGGATCGAATCAACTTGAAGAGAAATGCACTAGCTAAAATAAAGGATTGACATCGCAACGATCGAAAAATACCCCCGTGATCCTAAAGAAAATTTGAAGGGGACGAGGACTTAGAATCAAAACACCTACGTCACAAATCCTCACTTTGCGACGAAGGGGATAAGGAGTAAAAAGAATTCCTACTCTCTGATATAAATAGACTCCGAAAAGACCAACTTGTAACGCCCAAGATGTAATTCTATCCCAATCACGTGATAAATTCATGATTGGGGCAGAATTGCACTTCAAGCGCCTAGCAAGGAGGATATCATTACAATGTACTACGTACTGAATAGATGAGGATACCAAATAAAGGCTTACACTCGCCACAACACTACAAAAAAAACCACTTCCGTGATGATACGTGTTTGTCACAGTAGGTCACGTTTTTTCTGTCATGCATGTACATCCATGACGATTTTATGACAGAATTAAGATAGTCATACCCGTGCTGTCGTAGAAGTGTTCTATGACAATACCAAAATTATCATCACGGAAGTGTCCACTTCCATGACGATAAATGGCACGTCATGGAATTGGTTTTGTCAAGGGTAACCGACACGTGGCATCCACCGTAACGGGTCGCCGTTAAGCTATCGGGTTCCGGTTTGGATCCGATAACCCGTTAACAGCCCAGGCCAATGGGAATTTTCCACGTGTAAAATTCTGATTCACCGGAGTATCCACGTGTCAGCTCCTCATTGGGACATGTGTCATCCAGTGAGTGGACGAGATGCGCCTATGGTACGTCGACACGTGGCTCGGCCCAACAGTGGCCCGTTTAGGTTAAAAGGCCGGGCCTGTCAAAATAAGCGGGCCGGCCCATTAGCGTCCTACTTGAGTCAGGCCCATTCACAAGCACGACCCATATGAGTTACACATAATCGACCCATCAAAGGCCCATTCTGGATTTAACAATTTTGAGCCCATCGTCAGTTCCGGCCCATTAATGGCCTGCTACGTCTTTGGGCTCAATTATGGTCTGACCTTCTTTCGGCCTGTGAGCAGCCCATTATAGATATGGACCAATATGCCGCCGGTACGTCTTTCGGCCTTTTCTCGGCCCATTCTATAGTTGGGCCAACTTCTAGCCCGTTGTGACTTTCGGCCTTTCCTAGGCCCATTCTATACATGGGCTAACTTCTAGCCAATTTTGTCTTTCGGCCTGTTAACGGCCCGCACAATAGTTGGGCCTTTGATGGTGCCACCTGACTTTGGGTCCATTAGCGGCCCACATTTCGCAGGGCACAATTTCAGCCCGACGCGACTTTCAGCCTGTTAAAAGCCTAGTTTGTAAATTGGGCCTCTTTGGGCCCGAAACACTTTCAGCCTCTTACTCACCCATCAAGTAAAAGTGCTGAGACAAAATTGACATTTATTTCGGCCTGCTAGAGGCCCGCGGGCCGTTTCCATTTATACGGCCCTATCGAGCTTTCGGCCTGTTAACGGCCTGCTAAGAGCCGTTGTTACGGTGGGCCACATCGATTGGGATCCACTAAATATTAATTTGACCAGCCCAATTAAGGCCCGCTTTGACTACACATGTTTGTTTGTTCGGATGGCGTCCAGGTAATGTTTATGCTTGTTGGCCCCCATTTCAACGATATAGCATATACAAAGAATTATCCTACTCTATACTATCGCCTCTAAAAAACCTACACTATACAATAAAGAGACTAAGGCATAGAAACGAAGAACAATCCTACACTATACAATAAAGAAATTACAGCAGATTATATCCACTGGGCATTATAGTTCGGCACCAGTGACAATAAAGCGTACACAAACAGCAAATTGCATACACTGGGCAAATAAGGCTCATACATCATGGACACGCATCAACAGAACTTACCATTTGAACTATAATCTCTTCAGAAAATAGGATTGGCCAAACTCAGATAGCACAAATTTCAGTCTGCAAAATCTCCAATTCCTTTGTGGTTACCTCAGTGTCTTGTTTCATTTTTTGAATCCTGCATCTAATACCTGCAACTCCAGTCTCAACATGTTGATTACATGTTGAGAACCATATACACGTTGTCTTGCCACCTCTAGTTGATGCTCAAGAACATCAGCACATTCCAATTCCAATCCATAATCATTTGGTAACGGCCATGCCGCACTTCTATCAGATCTTTGTGTTGATGTCACTTCATCCTGAAATGTTTCTGTAAGTACACATGACTAGGGCAAAAATATAGTTACAACAGTGAAGCGAGCAAGATAGACTATCTTGTACATGGCAAAACAGGACTAACAATAATGTTACACATCATGAAGCATAAGCAGGTGATATTTTAAAAATTATAAAAATGGTAGTCTGTGCAGCCCGCATACAGAAATCTCTCTTGGCTCACCAGAGGAGCACGATGTTGGGGCCAAATCCAAAACACAGACATGTTACAAATTTAGACCACATGCAGCTACTGAACATTATATATATATCTTGCGTATAAGTAAGCAAGCAGTTGGCCATTCTATAGCTCAATTAAAGTCTTAGGGAGCATAATGAACAGTAGAGGGATTCATACAAACCTACTACAACAAGCAAAACTATGCAATCATTAGCCTCGTATAAACTAGATTGTGAGCCTTATGTAGTTATAGTTGGTTAATAGACTTCAAAGCTTCAGGCACACTTCGCCAGAGTAATTAAATGGTAAGGCCTTTAATTATGTCAACTAATAGTTATACAAGTACCCTACATTAGGCATCATTGTTTGGGCATCTCATTAACTGAGGACAAATAAAGCAATTGAAAAGAGCAATTTAACTATGCCTGAAACAAACAAGCAATTGAACTGTTGAGTTGGCAGCGTGCATACATGCACGCCTCAATAACATCCATGGCCTAGCTACATTTACTATATAAAGGAACAAGTTATGTAATATTGTTTGCCCCCTATGAAGTATCTCGACTAGTATGTAATCAAGATCCTAGTAATGATAGGGAGGCTAATGATGTGAATATGCATTTGGTTATGACATTTATGACATCGACAACTCTACTATAGCAGGAAGCAGTTTCACACTGTTCACTACTATAAGATGTTTTAGATATTTAAAAGTAGACTACATCCGTAATGAGTGAACAGACACATTAAAATGTGTTTACATACATCTGATTTACAAAAAAGTTAGAACATCATATAGTAGTGAGCGGAGGGAGTTTTAATCAATGGCCCAATGACTGGGTTACAGGTGAAGAACCCTACGCAAGCACAATGTCAGACAAATAGGATGTCCTGGTAATTGTAATACAGTGACTTACCATAACTGGTTGAACAGGCTCAACGCTGCTCCTCCTTTTCTTGCAAGGCTCCTTCCTAACATCTTGTACTTGGAAATCCTCAATCTTATCCTCATTGCACCCCCTCTGCAAAGTGACACAAACTAGTTACTAGTCTCCTTGGAAGATAAATATGCATACTTTCCAGTCTGTGAACAACACCAAAGGATGAGTTTATAACAAAACACCACCACGTAATGAAACATGCCACATCTCTTGCACATAATGAAATGAGCATTTACTATGTGTGCGCTGTGTAAAAACTAGGCATACCTTCGAACTGGACCTCCAAGTACTCTTGGAGAGCCTACTTTAGTGTACAGCCAAACCATTATGTCACCTATGAGTTATACAAGCCCCCACTATAGTAGCCCTTAGTGTTTAAATCGTTGACAAGCTCTGTTAGGTCAAGAACAACAAGTAATCAAAGCAAACAGTCCTAGTATGGCTGGCTGATACAAACAAGCAATTGAACAAATGTGTGAGCAAATCTTGCACAACACTGAATTACATATCAATAAAAGAAGCATAGAAGGAGGCTTAAAGACCATCACTTGACTGACCAGATTTAAGGGGCATTTAAACATCATGTGCAACGTATGAACTAACATAAACATTGCATATTTCAGATTCTATAATGAAATGCACATGTATTAGGTTATGCCATGTATGATGCCTAAATGTACACTATAGCAGGCATGAGTGATTCATCATTGCACACACAATTGAATTGCAGGTTAAGCCATAAAAGATGTAAAGAACTCGTTTTTGATTTATGGGCTTGGGCTTAACTTATTTTGCTTGGGGGGGGGGGTGCTTCGTGTAGAAGCTCACTAAAAATTGAAGGGAAGGGGAATAGCGAAATGACTCTATTGTCTGCCTATATTACACTCAAAATGCCAATGCTCACACCCGCGTCACACCTGACCCTAAAGTAAAAACAAACACGCAAGCGTTCATTACCCTGCCCGCTTGCATCTCCTCTCCCCTTTCCCTCTACCTCAGTCCCCTGCCTGCTGTGCTAGGGTTCCTCCAGCGAGCCGCCGCCATAGGTCCCATCTGGCCTGCTCCTCGATGATGCTCTGTCCAGCTGGGCTACATGGCCGGCGGGTAGGGCCCAATCTCCCCGGCTACTCCTCCCTCTGGCGCCGCCTCTCACTCTCATGGTCTCCAGTAGCTGCTCTGCTATGGTCCGTCCAACACACTACTCCCGCGGTCGCCGCACAACTACGGTCGATGCCCCACTCCGGCAGAAGGCACCTCGTTCCCCCTCCCCGCCTCCCAGGCCGTGGCTTTAAGGTGCTGTTGAAGGATGAGCTCATCCAACAAGGTGAGGATCTCCTCTGATTTTTTGCCAAATTTTCATTTTGATCCACTATACGATGAATTGCTATGAGTTGCTGCTGCTATATGATGCATTGCTATGAGTTGCTCCTGCTGCTGCTATATGATGAATTGCTACGAGCTGCTACTATATGATGCATTGCTATGAGCTGCTGCTGCTATATGATGAGTTGCTATGAGCTGCTCCTGCTGCTGCTATATGATGAATTGCTATGAGCTGCTCCTGCTGCTACTATATGATGAATTGCTATGAGTTGTTGCTGGTATATGATGAATTGCTAGCTGCTACTGCTACTGCTGCTACTGTATGATGAGTTGCTATGAGCTGTTGCTGCTATATGATGCTTTCAGGTGGTGCTGCTATATGATAATAACCAGCCACTTGGACCATCAAATTTTGATAAATAATGCTTCTTCATTTAAATTTAGGCAATGGATTCTTCATTTAAATTAGGCAATGCATTCTTCATTTAAATTTAGGCAATGCATTCTTCAATTGTATTTGCATTTTGAACAAATATTGATGGTCTGTTTTCCTATCGTATTAATTACTGCACTGGGTTCAATTTGTGATGTTTGCAAGTCAAATTAATTTTCATATGGGCAGCAAAATGACAAAATATAATGCAATCTAGACTTTTCACTGATCATACCACAGATAAGCTGAAAAAGTAGGCAATGAAATAACTGGTTTGCTTATTATCTGGAGTTTATATTCAAAGGGGCTTATTTTCTTAGGATAACTCGAAATAACTGTCCCTAAGAACCCTGGCCAACAACACTGACATACAAATAACATGTCACGATAATTGCAATGGAGTGACCTACCATAGCACACTGTATAGGCTCACCGCGGCCTCTCCTTTTTTTTGTGATGTTCCATGAAATTGCCACATACATCTTGTACTAAGAAATCTTGTACTTTTTCATTGCGGTACCCCATCTGCAAGTTGATACGGTTAATTTGGGATATCTCTCTACATGATAATACATTGCATATCCCTTGCGCATATTTAAACCACCAATTAATGATTGTGCGTGTAGCATAAACTAGCCATGACTCTGTGTACCGGACTAGCCGGCACTCTAAGGGAGCCTAATATAGTGCACTGGAATTCCTACATGCCACCTACGATTTTGTGTAATGTACTACCTCTATTCCTAAATATATGTCTTTGTAGAGATTCCACTATGGACCACATACAGATGTATATAGATGCATTTTAGAGTGTAGATTCACTCATTTTGCTTTGTATGTAGTCTATAGTGGAATCTCTAGAAAGACTTATATTTAGGAACGGAGGGAGTATCATGTATGACATCTGCATCTCTAATTTAGCAGCCAGTAGTGGAAATCATTGTCTGCACAAAGGGATTACTGGTCGAAAATCCTAGCAAAGCACGCTGGCAGGCACACAACAATACAAGAGAGAGACGCACTTACAAGATCATAGCAATGCCTCTGTCCAGGATCTTGGTTGGCCAAGCTGTTAGATCCAGAAGAAACATCATCCTTGTAGTTCTTGCCAGCTGCATAAGATGTAACAACGACCTGTTAGTATATTTGAAGTACATCGGGCAGGTGATGCTGGATAGGTTTAAAGGTGACAAGTACCTAGGCCGCGGCGGGTGCTTGGCATCTTGCCAAACGGTGGGAATTAGGTTAGAAACGTCAAGGGTGATGACGCTACGCTGGCTGTCGGGGTACGGTAAGAAGATCTAGAACCGTGGAGTAGGGTGTTTGTGGATTGGCTCCGGTAGGGTGGACTACGGTGTGGGCGAAGCGGATTCGAGGCTGTGGATGAGGGCGTCGGTGAAGCTGCTCCAGTGGTTGGGTTCATTATGGTGTCGACGATGCGGATCTGCGGCCGTGGATGGGGTGTCAGAAGCTGCTCCGGTAGGTTGGACGAGGGTGCAATGAAGCGGATCTGAGACCGTGGACTTGGGCGTTGGCAAAGCGGCCCCTGTAGGGTTGAGAATAGTATAAGCGAAGCTACTCCGGTAGGGTTGAGAATGGTGTCGGCGAAGCGGCTCCGGTAGGGTTGAGGAAGATGTCGGCGAAGAGGATCAGAGGCCGTCGACGAGGGCGTCGGTGGGGCGGCTCCGGGGGTGTGGACGAAGCATCTCCGGGGGGGAGTACGAAGGAGCCGCTGCAGATGTGTTGCGGTTGATGAGAGTACCGGACAAGGCCGGCACTGAATGGGCTATGGTACAGTGGTGGATGAGCAGTCTACTTGTTTCTAGGGGAGGTGGGAGGGGTAGATGCGGCCGCAGAAGCAGATTCGGTGAGGTGGACGGCGCTGGTAGTGAATGGGCTCTGGTACGCCGGTGGATGAGTAGTCTAGGGTTTCGAGAGGGGAGGGGTAGAAAGGCCGATGAAGTACGGACGGCATGATGTAAGATGCTCTGGTGCTGTGGAGTAGTCGTTTTTGTGGGAGGGAGAGAGGAAATGGGGGTGCCGTGTGGTGGGGGGAACCGGAAGTTACCAAAGCAACCCCGACCTATTATGTAAATGAGGGTTGTATTATAACTATTGTTCTCTGTGCACCAGGACAAAAGGGGAATTTCGCATGCTAAAGACTAGGTGGCGGAAATTTTAGAAGGAGGCGGGAGATTTTGCCACCCGCGGGATTGTTCATATCCAGTTTCAACTAATTTTGGACAGTGCTAGCGGGAAGGTCATGCGAGACTGTGTACACGGGGCACACGTCAGCAGTTAATAACTGGTATGAAGTCCACCCCAGGAAAAAAGACAATAACTTGGGATGATGCACCGATAACTTGGATGTTCACACGGGCGCGGCCAATCGTACGGGTGTAGAGGCACGTTCACAAAAAAAATGGATCAGACGCTCAGCCTATGTATTTCTTGTATAAATATATAATTTAGTGCCATTGGTAATTTATTTTAAACACAATGCATTGACGTGTTAATTTTAATTATATTGCACAGGAACAAATGGATAATAAAGATGCACAAAAGAAATGGATATTGTAGTCCGCTACTTAAAAGTGTTACCTCATAAGATTACATGGCCTCCATTTCAAAAGTTGCGTACCCGTTGAATTCATATATGAATATTACATATATTACTTCATAATAGAACCTTAAATCATCCACTTCTAATGAATTTGAATGCAAAACTAACAATGGTGCATGTACATGATAACTACAATGGTTGTTTGAAGAAACATCACTATAACTTTGGCATGCACAATTGAAAAAGACTATTTGAAAAAAATGCGATATGTGAGTGTCCAATCTTTGTAGCGTTGAATCGATATTGTATCGTTGGCCATGATACGAAGTAAATATTGATTATGTTCAAGTGATGCACGTCCACGATCGCTAGATAGTGATACGTGAATGAATTGTGCAATCTCTCTCACATGCATACATATCTCAGTTCTCCGTGGGCACCGAAATCACACACACGCACTTTGTGTATTTCTCTCCCTCCGTCAAGGTTAGAATTTGTCTTTGTACCCCGTCCTACAAGTCTCTCAAACAAAAGCACACATGCTCTCTCTGTCGAACACGCCCACCCCTTTAATTCCGGCCACCCACCGCTACTGAGGTTGTGACGCCCCTGGCCCAATCGTGCACTAATCATACACGCAAATGCACACGATCAAGCCTAAGGACTCACGGGAAGATATCACAACACAACTCTAAAACATAAATAAAGTCATACAAGCTTTATATTACAAGCCAGGGGCCTCGAGGGCTCGAATACATAAGCTTGCGAACAAGCGTCAGCGGAAGCATCAGATATCTGAGTACAGATATGAAACAGAAACAGAAAGGCCTTTAGAAAGACGGGGCAAAATAAAACACTACGATCGAAAGGCGTAGGCCTCCTGCCTGGGACCCTCCAATCCTACTCCTGGTCATCATCCAACTCGTAGTAGCATCCATCCTGTGGGTAGTAGTAGTAGTCGATCGACGGGGCATCTGTCTCAGGGGGCTCCGTCATCTTAGTTACGTCAAACTGATATGGGGAGAAAAGGAAAACAAAGCAACCGTGAGTACTCAGAAGTCCTCAGCAAGCAAGGATCTACACTACATATGCAACATTTTCAAAGAGAGGCTGTATATGTGGACTGGGCTGCAGAAATGCCAGAATAGAGAGAAGGCCTAGTCCTATCGAAGACTAGCATCTTCAGAGGTCTTGCAGCAATAGAAGAGAGTAGCACAGTATGATATAATGTAGCAGTATCATTAAGTCTCAACCTCACCCAGAGATCCTTTCTCGACTCCCTGCGAGAAAGCAATCCCAGAGCCATACAGTCATCAACCTCGTCCTGAGATCCCTTCTCGACTCCCTGCGAGAAGCAATCCCAGAGCCTTATATCCAGGTCTCATCTCATGTTCTAGCTGTATCGATCGGGATAAAACTCCGAGTGTCCTTTACCGTAGGACAGGCTATCAATAGAAGTTTTCTTCCCTGCAGGGGTGCATCAACTTACCCAACACGCTCGATTAACTCCGGCCGGACACACTTTCCTGGGTCATGCCCGGCCTCGGCCAAACGACACACCGCAACCCTACCTACAGCTCAGCAGAGAGGTCCCCGCCGGTCTACATCCTAAGCTCAAGGGGGTCTTGGCCATCGCCCCATGCCCTCCGGGTCGTTGCGCACACGGTGAAGCCAGGCACCAACACTACAGGAAGGCGTCGGTCCGTCCGTGCCGCCATGCTGAACTAGACGTCTGACAGAGCTTTCGGCTGATGCATACGATGCAGAACGCCCATACTATGCCCACGTGATGGTTAGTGCTATCAGGCCAGAGGCCTGCTCGGATCAAATATCCAAATTGTTAGTACCTTGGGCTTGCGGTAACGAGCAGAGACTCACGAAAGATGTGACCCCGTCGCCCCGTCTCGAGGACTTGCTGCAAGGGTTAAGAATGCCCGGCCGCGCCTCGTATTCATCACTCGGGCACCATACAGGCATGCGTCTTCACAACACTCGCCTCTCAGGCGCACGCGGGTACCCCTCAGGGTCGACCCGCCTATCCAAGTAACAGTGTAAAGTCCAAGTATCCGGGTGTCCATAACATCAGGGGAATCCGAGGTATCACCCTCGTTGGATTCCTACTCGATGTCTCCGTCAAGGTGAACTCGGAGGAATCACCCTCGATGGGTTCACACTTGATGTGTTGCACGACAGTGTTGTTATTGGAAGCGGTGAAGGAGGAATCACCCTCGATGACCACGACCGAATAGCTACTCTACAGAGTTAACATCAGAAGTGCTACATGAGGTTTCACCCTCGGCACTCGATAGTAACGCTGCAGTGTCGTTACAACTAAGGGGGGGTGATGTGCGGTGTCGGGGCCTGGTCTTCAATTCCCGTTGATCGGGTCTTCGGATAATCCAGCGGGGCAATCGGGATAAGTGGGGTCACTGATAGGTCTCTACCCAGCCTATACTAAGCAGTTTAGGATATGCAGGTAATTATCAACAACAGGTTACAATAAACAGGCTATGCATCAGAATAGGTAAAGCAGCAGCAGCAACAATTCTAATGCAAGCATAAGAAATAGAATGGGCGATGTCAGGATGATCAAAAGGGGGGCTTGCCTGGTTGCTCGGCGGCAAGGGCAAGGTCGTCAACGGTGGCGTCGGGCTCCTGAGTTGTGTAGGTCTCGGGGACGACGTCGGTGTCAGGGTCTACCGAGAGAGAAGAGGGGGAAGAAACAGTAAATACAAGCAAACAAGTGCAGCACAAAGCATAACATGGCAATACGCGGTGACGGAGGTGATCTAACGCAGTGCCGGGTGATACTGGCGAAGGTGGGATTCATCCGGGAATGTTTTCCCGGTTCCGGACATTTGTCAGACAGATGACCGGAGGGGAACGGTTGCATGTTCGGATAGTTAGGGATGTGTGATGGACGAACGGACCGCGCATTCGGAATCGTCTCGTCGTTCTGAGCGACTTTCATGTACAAAGTTTTTCGATCTGAGTTACGGATTATTTTATATGATTTTCTAAAGTTTTTACTAATTTCTGGAATTTAATTATTTATTAAATCAACATTATCCAAAACAGTACGAGGGTGACGTCATCGTGACGTATTGCTGACATCAGCAGTCAGCAAGGGGTTGACCAAAGTCAAACCTGACAGTGGGGCCCACATGTCAGTGTCACATTAGTTAATCCAGTGTTTAGTTTAAACTAAGCAGGATTAATTAGGGGTGGGCCCCCTTAGTCAGTCTCTAATTAGGGTTTAATTAACTAATTAATTAATTAACATTTTATTTATTTCTAAAATTGAATTAAACGAGCGGGACCCACATGTCAGTGGGCCACTGTGCCCAGTCAGCAGCGCTGACCAGTCAACTGGGCCCGCGGGGCCCAGCGCCAGCCACACAGGGGCAGGGCCCACGGCGCCACGTCGGCGCCGGCCGCCAGAGACGCGCCGGACGCAGCCGAGAGCTCCGGCGAGCTCGGAAACTCGCTGTGGTGGACGGTTTTGAGCGCGGTTTCGTGCAATGGAACGGCTAGTCCACGCCGCGCCCGGTGGTGATGGTGTCATGGCCGGAGATGGCCGGGAACGGCGCCGGCGACGAGAGAGGCGGGGGGTGGCTTCGGGCGCGCAACAGAGTGGGTGCTGCAGCGTGCTAGCGATTGAACGGAGCAGCTGGGCGTGGTCTATGCGACGCGGGGAAGCTAACGCGCATGAGCCCGAGACCATTTGGTCATCGGAGCGATGCCGGCGACGAGCTTTGCGGCGGCGAGCTCGGGCGAAAGGGGGGGGGCGGCTACGGCTAGCTAGCGGCAACGAGAGAGAGCGAGGAGGAAGGAGAGGCTCACGGTGAGCCGTAGGGAAGTGGCAGAGGGCTCGGGGAGGCGTCGACGACGGCGAACCGAAGCGGCGAACTGCGGCGGCCGCAGGTTGAAGACGACGATGTGCAGCTCGATGCAGAGGCTCTCCGGCTCGAGTGACTCGTCGAGGAGGAAGAGGAGGTCGAGGCGGTCCTCGTGGACACGGCGGAGCGACGAGGCAGAGGCGGTGGCCGCGCGTGCTACGGCGGCATGGCCATGGCGACGCTCGGGTGGAGGTGGGGAGAGGGAGTGAGCGAGGGGAGAGTGCGGGGTGGGCTAGGGTTTCGGTGGCCGCAGGCCATATAGGAGGGGGGAGCTGGGCCGGCCGGCTGGGCTGTGGCCCGTTGGGCCGGGGGGATTTTTTCCTTTTTTCCTTTTTTTCTTTTTCTGTTTTGTTTTTCTTTTATCTTTTCTTTTTATTTATTCATACGTCTCTGTTTAGTAAATAGTTAGGCCTCAAAATGTTTTTTGTAAAACATAGCAATTGTTCCAATAATTACTAGGCATTACCTAACACTACCAAAAATTAGTTTGGAGTCAATAGGAGCTCCCACAAACTTTACAATAATTAAAATGCATTAATCCTAGCTGTTTTGGTAATGTTTGAGCCACCTAATTATTTTATTAATTGTCGGTTTCAATTTTAGAATAGTCTCTGGAATATTTGCTATTTATTGAACATTTTAGTTTTTATGTTGGACAACTTTTATTTTCCACTTTCAGTTTAATTTCCATTTGAATTTGAATTTGAAAAGAGATATGATACTAATGATGATTAAGCACTGTTGATCATGATGACATGGCATAATCAAAAGGGTGATTACTGTAGTTAACCACTGGGGGTGTTACAAATCTTCTCTACTAACAAGAATTCTCGTCCCGAGAATTAAGAGGTAGAAGGAAAAAGTTCGGGGTATTCCACACGAAGATTATCCTCGCGTTCCCAAGTGGCTTCATCTTCAGTATGATTTGACCACTGCACTTTGAGGAACTTGGTAACCTTCTGACGGGTTCGACGTTCAGCTTCATCGAGAATGCGGATCGGATGCTCCTTATAAGATAGGTCATCTTGCAATTTGAGCATCTCGTGATCCACTGCTCGGTGCGGAGATTCCTTGAAGCATTGACGAAGTTGCGACACATGGAAGACATCGTGGATATGAGAGAATTGCGGCGGCAACTCCAATTTATATGCCACCTGACCACGTCTAGCAATAATGCGGAAAGGACCAATGTAGCGTGGAGCTAGCTTGCCCTTGATTCCAAAACGGTGAGTGCCTTTCATCGGGGTGACTCGCAGATAAGCCTGATCACCAGGTTGATAAGTCAAACCCCATCGTTTGCGATCATAGTTGCTCTTCTGGCGGTCCTGAGCCGCCTTGAGATTTTCCCGGACAATACGAACTTGTTCTTCGGCGTGTTGAATAATATCCGGACCCACGAGTGGTCGTTCCCCAGTTTCTGACCAATTCAGAGGGGTTCGACACTTATGTCCATATAGAACTTCGAAGGGAGCCATTTTCAAACTGGCTTGATAGCTGTTGTTGTAAGAGAATTCGACATATGGAAGAGATTCTTCCCACTTCTTACCGAAAGAAATAACACAAGCTCGAAGCATGTCTTCAAGCACTTGATTGACTCGCTCGACTTGGCCTTGGGATTGGGGGTGATAAGCTGAACTCCAGGTAATATGAGTTCCCATAGCTGTTTGGAAACTTTCCCAGAATTTGGAAGTGAAAAGGCCGCCACGGTCTGAACTGATCTCCTTCGGAATACCGTGGAGTGATACAATTCTGGAGATATACAACTCTGCTAACTGACTAGCAGTGATAGTCTCTTTGACGGGCAGAAAGTGTGCAACTTTAGAGAGTTGGTCGACGACGACAAGAATAGCATCGTGACCCTTCTGTGACCTGGGAAGTCCTGTAACGAAATCCATCTAAACCTTATCCCATTTCCATAGAGGAATAGGAAGTGGTTGCAGAATTCCAGCTGGTTTCTGATGTTCTGCTTTAAACGCGACGACACACATCACATTCAGCAACATATCGAGCAATATCCTGCTTCATTTTAGACCACTAGTACCTTTGACGGAGATCACGATACATCTTGGTGCTACCTGGATGAATAGACAGCGGGGTATCATGTGCCTCCTTCATGACCTTGTCAGTCATGAGTTCGAAGCGAGGTACCACAATGCGGTTTCTGAAATACAAGGTTCCATCTTCAGACAACGAGAAATCCCTGTACTTTTGAAGGTGAAGATCTTTCTTCATGAGATCAATTTCAGCATCTTTAGCTTGCGCATTCTTAACAGCTTTCTCAAGATCTGGTTGTATCACAAGGTTATTTAGAGAGCCCTGTGGGACAATACGCAGATTCAACTTGCGCAGTTCTTCATAAAGACGAGGTTGAGCTCGCCTAACCATGAGGTTGTCGCAATAGGACTTGCGGCTTAAGGCATCAGCCATCACGTTAGCCTTGCCAGGGGTATAAGAAATACCCAAATCATAGTCCACAATGGCCTCCATCCATCTTTGCTGACGGAGGTTTAGAGAAGGTTGAGTGAACAAGTACTTCAGACTTTTATGATCCGTGTATATCTCGCAATGATTACCGAGGAGGTAATGTCGCCACAACTGCAGTGCATAGATGACAGCAGCTAGTTCTAGATCATGTACCGGATAATTCTCTTCATGTGGGCGCAACTGACGAGAGCCATAAGCAATCACTTTACGCTCTTGCATTAGGACACAGCCTAATCCTTCATGGGATGCGTCACAATAGATCATAAAGTCTTTGCGGGTATCTGGAGGAGATAGTACTGGGGCAGATGTCAGCTTGTCTTTGAGTGTCTGGAAACTTTCCTGACATTTTTCTGTCCATTCAAATTTAACGCCCTTGTGAAGCAGATCAGTCAGGGGCTTAGCAATCTTAGAAAAGTTCTCGACAAATCGACGGCAATAGCTTGCAAGGCCGAGAAAACTTCTCACTTGCGTGACGTTCTTCGGAGGAGTCCAGTCCAGAATAGCCTGAACTCGTTCTGGGTTAATGGCAATGCCATCTTTTGAAATCACATGACCAAGGTATGTCACTTCAGAAAGCCAGAATTCACATTTGGAGTATTTGGCATACAACTGGTGTTCTCGGAGCCTTTCCAGTACAAGACGGAGGTGTTTGGCATGTTCTTCCTTATTCTTCGAATATACCAGAATATCATCCAGATATACCACGACGAACTTGTCGAGGTAATCCATGAAAATATAATTCATCAGACGGGAGAATGTGGCTGGAGCATTTGTTAGGCCAAATGACATGACGGTGTACTCGTAGGAGCCATAACGAGTAACAAATGCAGTCTTCGGAATATCCTCTTCACGAACACGGATTTGATGGTATCCCAATCTCAAATCAAGCTTAGAGAATACTGAGGAACCGGCAAGTTGATCATACAAATCATTGATCCGGGGAAGCGGATATTTGTTCTGAATTGTAGCTTGGTTAATGGGCCGATAATCCTGAACCAATCGGTTAGTTCCATCCTTCTTCTTAACGAAGAGTGAAGGTGCTCCCCAAGCAGAGGAACTGGGGCGGATGAAACCTTTCTTAAGTGACGTGTCAATTTCCTCCTTAAGCTCGAGAAGATGATGCGGAGGCATCTTATAAGGGCGCTTCGCAATAGGGGTAGTGCCGGGCTTCAAGTCAATGACGAACTCGACAGCTCTAGCAGGCGGTATTCCTGGAAGTTCTTCTAGAAAGACGTCTTGAAAATCACGAACAACTGGAACGTTCTTGATGCCTTCAAGAGGTGAAGCATTCAATGCATTCAGAACATATATCTGAGTTTCGGCGTCCTGCACTGTACGAGCTGAGTATCTGACAGTCTGACCGGAAGGGTGCGTGAGGCGGACTGTTTCAGTGGCGCAGTTAATCAAAGCTTTATGAGGCTTCAACCAGTCCATGCCCAGAATAATGTCTATGTTGGAGGTCTTGAGAGCAATGAGTGAAACGGGGAACATCAATCCTCCGATCACAATGTGGTTACCGTGGCTTACCATGGTAGTTTGCCAATTAGCCCCAGGTGAATGGATTACTAATGGGATGGACATCTCCTCGAAAAGTATATCATGGCTTCGCGCAAAACTTTCGGACATGAAGGAGTGCGAAGCTCCAGAATCAAAGAGGACTGAAGCTGGGATTGAATTCACTAGAAGGGTGCCCATCACAATTTTGGGGTCCTGTCGAGCTTCTTCCATGTTGACTTGGTTGACATGAACAAGTTGACTAGCAGGTAGTCTGGCACTACGATTTCTGGAATGATGGGTTCGATGGCCCTTCCTACGAACAACAGGATGACGTGATGCATTCTGAGGCTGACCCTGATGACAGTTAAAAGCACGGTGCCCTGGCTGTCCACACTGGTGGCACAGACCATCATTATGGAGAGAAACACCAACATTGGGTTGTCCACTTGAAATGTTCAGTTGCCTTGGTGGTGGGGGCAGACGAGGTGCAGCATATGACGGCCTTGGTGTTGGAGTAGGTCGATGATGAATATTGTGTGGGATCCAGACTCGACGTTTCTGAACAGGCTGGCCCGAGGATGAGCCAGCTTCATGAGTGCGCTTGAGTGACTCCTGGTACTCAATCAGAGCTGTTTCAACTTGGAAAGATTTGCTGACAAGCGTTACGAATTCTGTGCAATCATGGACAGCAAGTGCAAGTTTTATATCAGTACGTAGTCCTCCACGGAATTTCTCCTGCTTGCGAGTGTCGGTGTCGACGTCATCCACAGCATAGCGAGATAATTCAAGGAATTTCCTCTGATATTCATCCACAGTCATTTTACTCTGAGAGAGTTTACGGAACTCCTGCTTCTTCTGGTCCATCAGACCTTGAGGAATGTAACGTGCATGAAAAGCTGACTGAAATTCCTGCCAAGTGGTTATAGTTTCTGCAGGCAACATAGCCTTGTGGCTTTCCCACCATTGAGCAGCTGGACCCTTCAAGTGGAATGTCGCAAAGGTGATGTAACTGTCAAGGGCAACATTAGCTGACTCCATCTCAAATAGGATGTCACGAAGCCAATCATCAACATCCATAGGATTGGTGGAGTTGCGGAAAACGGACGGATTGAGGCGCACAAATTCTGGCAGAGTTATTGGAGCATTCTGCTGTTGAGCATTCTGATTTGGGAATTGAGCCAATAGTCCGGTCATAAACTGCTGCATCATTGCGGCCATATAGGGTGGAGGTGGAGGGTCGTCAGCCATCCTGCCAAATCAACAGGGGTAGTTTAGCAAGAAAAACTGCATGTGAATGTAGTTATTCATGATGTAACACGGGAAGAACATGATAGGCATTAGATATATAATAGTAGTCGTCAAAGACATACCAATCCATGCACAGAGTTGGATTCAAACGGATAGTACGCGCACGGGGACGCTCGCAGCTAGACAAACTAGGCGGCGCGCAGGCACGGGGTAGGGAAGTACACAACGAGACATAGCAAAGGCTACATCAACGTCGGAGAAAAACTATTGGAGCGAGGAATCTGCAAGTGACAACACAGGGTGCCCTCGATAAGAGGATCCTGCAAGCAGAACCTGGCCCACAATCTTGGAGCAAGGGGGGATATTTTCAGAACACCGGGTGGATGTGATCACGAGAACCTAATGTTGGAGTTAGTAAAATTTTAACCCGAATAGAAGAGAGATCAGAGTCCCAGAGTAAAGGTCGAGGAGTAAAAGATACTAATACCACCCAATTGGCGACGTGGGCCCGTAAGCCACACAGCCAAGTTAGTAAAACAGTTTTTGGTTACTAGACTCAACTTCGGCCAAGGAGTTGGAAAGGGGGATTCCTAGAGGGAGTCGGCTCTGATACCAACTTGTGAGGCCCCCGGCCCAATCGTGCACTAATCATACACGCAAATGCACACGATCAAGCCTAAGGACTCACGGGAAGATATCACAACACAACTCTAAAACATAAATAAGTCATACAAGCTTTATATTACAAGCCAGGGGCCTCGAGGGCTCGAATACATAAGCTTGCGAACAAGCGTCAGCGGAAGCATCAGATATCTGAGTACAGATATGAAACAGAAACAGAAAGGCCTTTAGAAAGGCGGGGCAAAATAAAACACTACGATCGAAAGGCGTAGGCCTCCTGCCTGGGACCCTCCAATCCTACTCCTGGTCGTCATCCAACTCGTAGTAGCATCCATCCTCTGGGTAGTAGTAGTAGTCGATCGACGGGGCATCTGTCTCAGGGAGCTCCGTCATCTTAGTTACGTCAAACTGATATGGGGAGAAAAGGAAAACAAAGCAACCGTGAGTACTCAGAAGTACTCAGCAAGCAAGGATCTACACTACATATGCAACATTTTCAAAGAGAGGCTGTATATGTGGACTGGGCTGCAGAAATGCCAGAATAGAGAGAAGGCCTAGTCCTATCGAAGACTAGCATCTTCAGAGGTCTTACAGCAATAGAAGAGAGTAGCACAGTACGATATAATGTAGTAGTATCATTAAGTCTCAACCTCACCCAGAGATCCCTTCTCGACTCCCTGCGAGAAAGCAATCCCAGAGCCATACAGTCATCAACCTCGTCCTGAGATCCCTTCTCGACTCCCTGCGAGAAGCAATCCCAGAGCCTTATATCCAGGTCTCATCTCATGTTCTAGCTGTATCGATCGGGATACAACTCCGAGTGTCCTTTACCGTAGGACAGGCTATCAATAGAAGTTTTCTTCCCTGCAGGGGTGCACCAACTTACCCAACACGCTCGATTAACTCCGGCCGGACACACTTTCCTGGGTCATGCCCGGCCTCAGCCAAACGACACACCGCAACCCTACCTACAGCTCAGCAGAGAGGTCCCCGCCGGTCTACATCCTAAGCGCAAGGGGGTCTTGGCCATCGCCCCTCGCCCTCCGGGTCGTTGCGCACACGGTGAAGCCAGGCACCAACACTACAGGAAGGCGCCGGTCCGTCCGTGCCGCCATGCTGAACTAGACGTCTGACAGAGCTTTCGGCTGATGCATACGATGCAGAACGCCCATACTATGCCCACGTGATGGTTAGTGCTATCAGGCCAGAGGCCTGCTCGGATAAAATATCCAAATCGTTAGTACCTTGGGCTTGCGGTAACGAGCAGAGACTCACGAAAGATGTGACCCCGTCGCCCCGTCTCGAGGACTTGCTGCAAGGGTTAAGAATGCCCGGCCGCGCCTCGTATTCATCACTCGGGCACCATACAGGCACTCGTCTTCACAACACTCGCCTCTCAGGTGCACGCGGGTACCCCTCAGGGTCGACCCGCCTATCCAAGTAACAGTGTAAAGTCCAAGTATCCGGGTGTCCATAACATCAGGGGAATCCGATGTATCACCCTCGTTGGATTCCTACTCGATGTCTCCGTCAAGGTGAACTCGGAGGAATCACCCTCGATGGGTTCACACTTGATGTGTTGCACGACAGTGTCGTTATCGGAAGCGGTGAAGGAGGAATCACCCTCGATGACCACGACCGAATAGCTACTCTATAGAGTTAACATCAGAAGTGCTACATGAGGTTTCACCCTCGGCACTCGATAGTAACGCTGCAGTGTCGTTACAACTAAGGGGGGTGATGTGCGGTGTCGGGGCCTGGTCTTCAATTCCCGTTGATCGGGTCTTTGGATAATCCAGCGGGGCAATCGGGATAAGTGGGGTAACTGATAGGTCTCTACCCAGCCTATACTAAGCAGTTTAGGATATGCAGGTAATTATCAACAACAGGTTACAATAAACAGGCTATGCATCAGAATAGGTAGAGCAGCAGCAGCAACAATTCTAATGCAAGCATGAGAAATAGAATGGGCGATATCGGGATGATCAAAAGGGGGGCTTGCCTGGTTGCTCGGCGGTAAGGGCAAGGTCGTCAACGGTGGCGTCGGGCTCCTGAGTTGTGTAGGTCTCGGGGACGACGTCGGTGTCAGGGTCTACCGAGAGAGAAGAGGGGGAAGAAACAGTAAATACAAGGAAACAAGTGCAGCACAAAGCATAACATGGCAATACGCGGTGACGGAGGTGATCTAACGCAGTGTCGGGTGATACTGGCGAAGGTGGGATTCATCCGGGAATGTTTTCCTGGTTCCGGACATTTGTCAGACAGATGATCGGAGGGGAACGGTTGCATGTTCGGATAGTTAGGGACGTGTGACGGACGAACGGACCGCGCATTCGGATTCGTCTCGTTGTTCTGAGCGACTTTCATGTACAAAGTTTTTCGATCTGAGTTACGAATTATTTTATATGATTTTCTAAAGTTTTTATTAATTTCTGGAATTTAATTATTTATTAAATCAACATTATCCGAAACAGTACGAGGGTGACGTCATCGTGACGTATTGCTGACATCAGCAGTCAGCAGGGGGTTGACCAAAGTCAAACCTGACAGTGGGGCCCACATGTTAGTGTCACATTAGTTAATCCAGTGTTTAGTTTAAACTAAGCAGGATTAATTAGGGGTGGGCCCCCTTAGTCAGTGTCTAATTAGGGTTTAATTAATTAATTAACATTTTTATTAACATTTTATTTATTTTTTAAATTGAATTAAACGAGCGGGACCCACATGTTAGTGGGCCACTGTGCCCAGTCAGCAGCGCTGACCAGTCAACTGGGCCCACGGGGCCCAGCGCCAGCCACACAGGGGCGGGGCCCACGGCGCCACGTCGGCGCCGGCCGCCGGAGACGCGCCGGCGAGCGCCGGACGCAGCCGAGAGCTCCAGCGAGCTCGGAAACTCGCTGTGGTGGACGGTTTTGAGCGCGGTTTCGTGCTATGGAATGGCCAGTCCACGCCGCGCCCGGTGGTGATGGTGTCGTGGCCGGAGATGGCCGGGAACGGCGCCGGCGACGAGAGAGGCCGGGGGTGGCTTCGGGCGCGCAACAGAGTGGGTGCTGCAGCGTGCTAGCGATCGAACGGAGCAGCTGGGCGTGGTCTATGCTACGCGGGGAAGCTAACGCGCACGAACCCGAGGCCATTTGGTCATCGGAGCGATGCCTACGACGAGCTTTGCGGCGGCGAGCTCGGGCGAAAGGGGGGGGGCGGCTACGCCTAGCTAGCGGCGACGAGAGAGAGCGGGGAGGAAGGAGAGGCTCACGATGAGCCGTAGGGAAGTGGCAGAGGGCTCGGGGAGGCGTCGACGACGGCGAATCGAAGCGGCGAACTGCGGCGGCCGCAGGTTGAAGACGATGATGTGCAGCTCGATGCAGAGGCTCTCCGGCTCGAGTGACTCGTCGGGGAGGAAGAGGAGGTCGAGGCGGTCCTCATGGACACGGCGGAGCGACGTGGCAGAGGCGGTGGTCGCGCGTGCTACGGCGGCACGGCCATGGCGGCGCTCGGGTGGAGGTGGGGAGAGGGAGTGAGCGAGGGGAGAGTGCGGGGTGGGCTAGGGTTTCGGTGGCCACAGGCCATATAGGAGGAGGGGAGCTGGGCCGGCCGGCTGGGCTGTGGCCCAGTTGGGCCGGGGGGATTTTTCCTTTTTTTTCTTTTTCTTTTTCTGTTTTGTTTTTCTTTTATCTTTTCTTTTTATTTATTCATACGTCTCTGTTTAGTAAATAGTTAGGCCTCAAAATGGTTTTTGTAAAACATAGCAATTGTTCCAATAATTACTAGGCATTACCTAACACTACCAAAAATTAGTTTGGAGTCAATAGGAGCTCCCACAAACTTTACAATAATTAAAATGCATTAATCCTAGCTGTTTTGGTAATGTTTGAGCCACCTAATTATTTTATTAATTGTCGGTTTCAATTTTAGAATAGTCTCTGGAATATTTCTATTTATTGAACATTTTAGTTTTTATGTTGGACAACTTTTATTTTCCACTTTCAGTTTAATTTCCATTTGAATTTGAATTTGAAAAGAGATATGATACTAATGATGATTAAGCACTGTTGATCATGATGACATGGCATAATCAAAAGGGTGATTACTGTAGTTAACCACTGGGGGTGTTACAGAGGTCTCCAAGTATAACTATGTCTCTCACACATATGCATCAGGTTAATTCGAGTCCCGGAACCATATGAATACATACAATGGGATTCCGACAGAGCACCTTTTGTTTTGAGATTTTGCTCACACACACACACACACGCACACATTGTTTCTCTCTTCATTTTTTCTGGCACTTGCATGCACACCGCTTGTTTATCTCCGTGATGCTTTAAGTATGCCTCGCACACATGCTATCTACCTATCCCTTAATATAGACATGTATCACACAAACCCCTTCTCCCTATATCCAAGTGTCACTAGCACCCCCCCCACACACACACACACACTTCCCGACACTGAAGGAGTAGGGTGACACCTCGATCTTGATACTAATCTATCTACTCGCTTCTCTCTCAAACACACACACACACACACACACACTCGTTAGTTGTGCCTCTGTGCCTACCACGCACACACTCTCGATACGTCTTTCTCTCCCTCCCCCTCCCCACCCCCCAACAATGACAGCAGAAGGGTGACACCTCGATCTTGATCTTAATCTATCCATTGGCTTCTCTCTCAAACATACACACACACTCACTAGTTGTGTCTCTGTGCCTCACTCACACACACTCGATACGTCTTTCTCTTTGTAGCCCCCCTTGATATGTAGATTTCTCGCATGCACAGCTATAGGGACGATGACGCTGAACCCAGTGTGCCTTGTTTTTACCGGCCTCATGTGATAGTTTTCACCCTGTTTTCGGTTAATTAACAAGGCAACCTTTTCTTTGTTACTACTAGTGAATTTGAGATCATTCGGGGCAGACATAAAATATATCACTTCAACCCAATTATCGCAGTAACTATTTAAAAAGAAATATATCTCCTGCATCATCCACAATGAACATCTGGTGGACTGGTTAGCGCCGGATGCTCGCAACGCATTGACCTGAGTTCAAATTCTTTCTTAAACTTTAGATTTTTAGATTTTTATATATACTTCCTTCGCTACTGTACTGACAGTGGAACCCACAGAGTACTTAGAATACCAGATTAAGGATGGATTTGTTTCTTTTTAACTTTCTGTATGAATCTGTAGCCACCCTGCAAGTCATGTACACTGTACATGCAATTAACTTTTTATAGAGGGAGAATCATACACGCAATTAACTCAAATGGATTGGATGTGACTCTATTATTTCTAGCATAAGAGCATCTCCAATGGCAACCGACAATTTTCCTCCCGCTTCCTTCCGTGGAGGACGACATCCAACGCCAGCGGCATAAATTTTCACAACTCTAACCAACCAGAGGAAATTCATGCAACACGGACTGATTTCATATAAGCATGAAGGATTTCGTATATTAAAGCCGGATCTTCATATAAACATGACAAATTTCATTACATTTACATGAATTAAGCGGTGCTAATCCAGCTCTCGTGGTATAATTAATACCTAATCTAAATGGCCGCCCGCGGATCCCTTTGTCTTCCTCATGTACGGCAGACACTTGCGAGGTCGACGAAGGTCCTCGCAAGAGACAAAGCAGCCAAGAGACCACCTGTATATGCAGTAGTCGCCTCGGCGGTGGCCTTCATGGGACCTAAGCGGCGGCGGCCTCCCGTGTTCTACTTCTCCTCAATGATGGCGGCGGACACGGAGAAGCTAGCCACCAACTTGTCGCTCTCCGCGCACCCGACTTTTGTCTCTGCCTGCATGGCGCTGCCGCAGGCACGGGAGGTGATACGTCTCCAATGTATCTATAATTTTTGGTTGTTCCATGCTATAATATTACCTGTTTTGGATGTTTTATATGCATTAATATGCTATTTTATATTATTTTTCGGACTAACCTATTAACCTAGAGCCCAGTGCCAGTTTTTGTTTTTCCCTTGTTTTTGAGTTTTATACAAAAGGAATACCAAACGGAGTCCAAATAGAATAAAACTTTCGCGATGATTTTTCTTGGACCAGAAGACACCCGTAGGACTTGGAGAGGGGGTCAAAGGACCCACGAGTAGCCCACAAGCCCCCAGGGCGCGCCCTAGGAGGGGCGCCTCCCTGTCTTGTGGACCCCTTGGGAGTCCGCCAACCCTAATTCTTGCACTATAAATTCCCAAATATTCCCAAACTACCAGAAGCGTCCACCAAAATACTTTTCTGCCACTGCAAGCCTCTGTTCTCGTGAGATCCCATCTTGGCGCCTTTTTCGGCGATCTATCGGAGGGGGATTCGATCACTGAGGGCTTCTGCATCAACCTTGCTGCCCTTCCGATGATGCATGAGTAGTTTACCACGGACCTACGGGTCCATAGCTAGTATCTAGATGGCTTCTTCTCTCTCTTTGATCTTCAATACAATGATCTCCTCGATGTTCTTGGAGATCTATTCGATGTAATACTTTTTTGCGGTGTGTTTGTTGAGATCCGATGAATTGTGAATATATGATTAGATTATGTATGAACATTATTTGAGTCTTCTCTGAACTCTTTTATGCATGATTAAGATATCTTTGTATTTCTCTTCGAACCATCGGTTTGATTTGGCCAACTAGATTGGTTCTCCTTGCAATAGGAGACGTGCTTAGTTTTGGGTTCAATCTTGCGGTGTCCCCACCCAGTGACAGAAGGGGTAGTGAGGCACATATTGTATTGTTGCCATCGAGGATAAAAAGATGGGGTTTATATCATATTGCTTGAGTTTATCCCTCTACATCATGTCATCTTACTTAAGGCGTTACTCCGTTCTTTTGAACTTAATACTCTAGATGCATGCTGGATAGCAGTCGATGTGTGGAGTAATAGTAGTAGATGCAGAATCATTTCGGTCTACTTGTCATGGACGTGATGCCTATATTCATGATCATTGCCTTAGATATCAACATAACTTTGTGCTTTTCTATCAATTGCTCAACAGTAATTTGTTCACCCACCATATGCTATCTTCAAGAGAGAAGCCTCTAGTGAAACCTGTGGCCACCTGGTCTATTTTCCATCATATATTTTCAGATCTATAAACCAAAACACTCAAAAATACCTTGCTGCAATTTATTTGTTTTTTACTTTGTTTTACGTTTTAGTAACCTTTTATATCTATCTCTATTAGATCTCACTCTTGTTCGAGACCGTGAAGGGATTGACAACCCCTTTTTCGCGTTGAGTGCAAGTGTTTGTTAGTTTGTGCAGGTGCATAGATTGGATACTTGCTTGTGCCTCCTACTGGATTGATAACTTGGTTCTTAACTGAGGTAAATACTTATCTCTACTTTGCTGCATCACCCTTTCCTCTTCAAGGGAAAAATCAACGCAAGCTAAAGAAGTAGAAGGAAGAATTTTTGGCGCCGTTGCCGGGGAGGTTCTACATCAAGCCTACCAAGTACCCATCATAAACTCTCATCTCTTGCATTACATTATTTGCCATTTGCCTCTCATTTTCCTCTCCCCCACTTCTAAAACATTTTCACAAAAACACAAAAATATTTGCCTTTTTACTCGCCCTTCTTTCGTTCGTCTTTTCGTTTGCTTTTTGTTTGCTCGTGTGTTAGATTGCTTGCCTTGTCACGATGTCTCAAGAGAATACCAAATTGTGTGACTTTTCCAATACTAATAATAATGATTTTATTAGTACTCCAAATCTCCTGCCACTAGTGCGCAATCTTATGAAGTTAATGCCGCTTTGTTGAATCTTGTTATGAAAGATCAATTTTCCGGCCTTCCTAGTGAAGATGCCGCATCCCATCTAAATACTTTCATTGAGTTGTGCAATATGCAAAATAAAAAAGATGTGGATAATGATATTGTTAAATTGAAGCTATTTCTGTTCTCACTACGAGATCGTGCTAAAACTTGGTTTTCATCCTTGCCTAAAATTATTATTGATTCATGGAACAAGTGTAAAGATGCTTTTATTTCCAAGTATTTTACTCCCGCTAAGATCATCTCCCTTAGGAACGACATAATGAATTTTAAACAACTTGATCATGAACATGTTGCAGAATCTTGGGAGAGGATGAAATTGATGATAAGAAATTGCCCTACTCATGGTTTAAGTTTATGGATGATCATACAAAAAATTTATGCCGGATTGAATTTTGCATGTAGGAATCTTTTAGATTCTGTTGCAGGAGGTACTTGTATGGAAATTACATTAGGAGAAGCTACTAAACTCCTAAATAATATTATGGAAAATTACTCTCAATGGCATACCGAAAGATCTTCCAGTAGTAAAAAAGTGCATGCGATTGAAGAAATTAATACTTTGAGTGGCAAGATGGATGAACTTATGAAATTGTTTGCTAGTAAGAGTGCTCCTATTTATCCTAATGATATGCCTTTGTCCACTTTGATTGAGAATAATAATGAATCTATGGATGTGAATTTTGTTGGTAGGAACAATTTTTGTAATGACGCGTATAGAGGTAATTTCAACCCTAGGCCGTTTCCTAGTAATTCCTCTAATAATTATGGTAATTCCTACAACAATTCTTATGGAAATTATAATAAAATACCCTCTGATCTTGAGAATAATTTTAAAGATTTCATTAATTCTCAAAAGAATTTCAATGCTATGGTAGAAGAAAAATTGCTTAAGATTGATGATTTGGCTAGGAACGTTGATAGAATTTCTCTTGAGATTGATTCTTTGAAGATTAGATCTATGTCACCCAAGCATTATATTAATAAATCTCTGGAAGCTATTAAAATTTCTATGGATGAATGTAAAGAAACAACCGCTAGGATTCGTGCTAAGCCAGATTGGTTTGTAAAAGCGTGTTCGTCTAGTTTTTGTGAAAATAATGATGAAGATCTTAAAGTGATTGGTGTGAATCCTATTGAATCTTTGTTTTCTAATATAAATCTTGATAAATATGGGACTTGATATGAGTCAACTTTAGCTAGAAGGTGTCCCAATAATTTGGAGTTTAAAGATCTTAATGAAAAAAATGATAAAAGTGGGATTGGAGAGGTCAAAACTTTAAGTTGCGATGAACCCTCTCATTTGGATTTCAAGGACTTTAATTATGATAATTGTTCTTTGATAGATTGTATTTCCTTGTTGCAATCCATGTTAAATTCGCCTCATGCTTACAATCAAAATAAAGCTTTTACTAAACATATCGTTGATGCTATGATGAAATCTTTTGAAGAAAAACTTGAATTGGAAGTTTCTATCCCTAGAAAGCTTTATGATGAGTGGAAACCTACTATTAAGATTAAAATTAAAGATTATGAGTGTAATGCTTTGTGTGATTTGGGTGCTAGCGTTTCCATGTTTCCAAAAACTTTTTGTGATGTGCTAGGTTTCCGTGAATTTGATTATTGTTCTTTGAATTTGCATCTAGCGGATTCCACTATTAAGAAACCTATGGGAAGAATTAATGATGTTTTTATTGTTGCAAATAGGAATTATGTGCCCGTATATTTTATTGTGCTCGATATAGATTGCAATCCTACATGTCCTATTATTCTTGGTAGACCCTTAGAACGATTGGTGCAATTATTGATATGAAAGAAGGAAACATTAGATTTCAATTTCTGTTAAGGAAGGGCATGGAACACTTCCCAAGAAAGAAAATTAAGTTGACATATGAATCTATTATGAGGGCTACTTATGGTTTGCATACCAAAGATGACAATACCTAGATCTATGTTTTATGCCTAGCTAGGGGCGTTAAACAATAGCGCTTCTTGGGAGGTAACCCAATTTTATTTTTATGTTTTTTGATTTTGGTTATGTTTGTTAATAAATATACATTATTACCTCTGTATTAATTGTGTTTTGGTGTTTTAATTAGTGTTTGAGCCAAGTAAGACCTTTGGGATGGTCTACAGTGATAGTTGATTTGATCTTGCTGAAAAATAGAAGCTTTTGTGCTCATTGCCAGAAATTTAAAAAATCACAGAAACATGCTTTTGATCTGAATTTTTTACAAAAGATTGATATACAAATTTTCTAGGTTTTACTAATTTTTCAGAATTTTTGCAGTTACATAAGTATACGAAATTTCCAGATTACTACAGACTGTTCTGTTTTTGATAGATTCTATTTTCTATGTGTTGTTTGCTTATTTTGCTGAATCTATGGGTAGTATCGGGGGGTATGAACCATGGATAAGTTGGAATACAGTAGATATTATGCCAATATAAATAAAGAATGAGTTCACAACAGTACCTAAAGTGGTGATTTATTTTATTATACTAATGGATCTTATGAGTTTTCTGTTGAGTTTCCGGTTATGAAGTTTTCAAGTTTTGGGTAAAGATTTGATGGACAACGGAATAAGGAGTGGCAAGAGCCTAATCTTGGGGATGGCTAGGGCACCCCAAGGTAATATTCAAGGACAACCAAGCATCTAAGCATGGGGATGCCCCGGATGGCATCCCCTCTTTTGTCTTCAATCCATCGGTACATTTACTTGAGGCTATATTTTTATTCACCACATGATATGTGTTTTGCTTGGAGCGTCTTGTATGATATGAGTCTTTGATTTTTAGTTTGCCACAATTATCCTTGATGTACTCACCTTTTGAGAGGGACACACATTAATCATGAATTTGTTAGAATACTCTATGTGATTCACTTATATCTTTTGAGCTAGGCAGTTTGCTCTAGTGCTTCACTTATATCTTTTTAGAGCACAGCGGTGGTTTTATTTTATAGAAATTGTTGAACTCTAATGCTTCACATATATTATTTTGATAGTCTTAAACAGCATGGTAATTTTCTTAGGTTATAAATTTAGTCCTAATACGATGGGCATCCAAGAGGGATATAATAGAAACTTACATATAAAGAGCATTGAATAAGATGAGAAGTTTGATTCCTTGCATTTGTTTTGAGATATGAAGATGGTGATATTAGAGTCATGCTAGTGAGTAATTGTGGATTGGTAGAAATACTTGTGTTAAAGTTTGTGATTCCCGTAGCATGCACGTATGGTGAACCGTTATGCGATGAAGTCGAATCATGATTTATTTTTTGATTGTCTTCCTTATGAGTGGCGGTCGGGGATGAGCGATGGTCTCTTCCTACCAATCTATCCCCCTAGGAGCATGCGTGTAGTACTCTGTTTTGATGGCTAATAAATTTTTGCAATAAGTATGTGAGTTCTTTATGACTAATGTTGAGTCCATGGATTATACGCACTCTCACCCTTCCACCATTGCTAGCCTCTCTAGTACCGCGCAATTTTCGTCGGTGCATTAAACCCACCATATACCTTTCCTCAAAACAGCCACCATACCTACCTATTATGGCATTTCCATAGCCATTCCGAGATATATTGCCATGCAACTTCCACCGTTCTGTTTATTATGACACGCACCATCATTGTCATATTGCTTTGCATGATCATGTAGTTGGCATAGTATTTGCGGCAAGGCCGCCGTTCATATTTTTTAAACATGTCACTCTTGATCATAGCACATACCGGTACACCGCCGGAGGCATTCATATAGAGTCATATCTTGTTCTGGTATCGAGTTGTAATTTTTGAGTTGTAAGTAAATAAAAGTGTGATGATCATCATTATTAGAGCATTGTACCATGTGAGAAAAGGATGATGGAAGGTATGATTCCCTCACAAGTTTGGATGAGTCTCCGGACTTTATAAAAAAATAAAAGAGGCCAAAGAAGCCCCAAAAAAAAGAAAAAAAAGAAAAAAATGAGAGAAAGGGAGAAGGGACAATGTTACTATCCTTTTTTCACACTTGTGCCTGGAAGTAGCACCATGATCTTCATGATAGAGAGTCTCCTATTTTGTCACTTTCATATACTAGTGGGAATTTTTCATTATAGAACTTGGCTTGTATATTCCAATGATGGGCTTCCTCAAATTGCCCCAGGTCTTCGTGAGCAAGCAAGTTGGATGCATACCCACTTAGTTTCTTTTTGAGCTTTCATACACTTACAGATCTAGTGCATCCGTTGCATGGCAATCCCTACTCACTTGCATCGGCATCAATTGATGGGCATCTCCATAGCCCATTGATTTGCCTAGTTGATGTGAGATTTTCTCCTTCTTTTTGTCTTGTCCACAACCACCATATTCTATTCCACCTATAGTGCTATATCCATGGCTCACGCTCATGTATTGCGTGAAAGTTGAAAAAGTTTGAGAACACCAAAAGTATGAAACAATTGCTTGGCTTGTCATCAGGGTTGTGCATGATGAAATACTTTGTGTGATGAAGATGGAGCATAGCCAGACTATATGATTTTGTAGGGATAACTTTCTTTCGCCATGTTATTTTGAGAAGACATGATTGCTTTATTAGTATGCTTGAAGTATTATTGTTTTAATGTCAATATTAAACTTTTGTTTTGAATCTTATGGATCTGAATATTCATGCCACCATAAAGAATATTACATTGATAAATATGTTACGTAGCATTCCACATCAGAAATTCTGTTTTTATCATTTACCTACTCGAGGACGAGCAGGAATTAAGCTTGGGGATGCTTGATACGTCTCCAACGTATCTATAATTTTTTTATTGTTCCATGCTATTATATTATCTGTTTTGGATGTTTTATATGCATTAATATGCTTTTTTATATTATTTTTGCGACTAACCTATTAACCTAGAGCCTAGTGCCAGTTTTTGTTTTTTCCTTGTTTTTGAGTTTTAAAGAAAAGGAATACCAAAGGGAGTCCAAACGGAATAAAACTTTCGCGATGATTTTTCTTGGACCAGAAGACACCCGTAGGACTTGGAGAGGGGGTCAGAGGACCCACGAGGAGCCCACAAGCCCTCAGGGCGCGCCCTAGGGGGGGGTGCCTCCCTGGCTTGTGGACCCCTCGAGAGTCCCCCAACCCTAATTCTTGCGCTATAAATTCCCAAATATTCCCAAACCACCAGAAGCGTCCACCAAAATACTTTTCCGCCGCCGCAAGCCTCTATTCCCGTGAGATCCCATCTTGGCGCCTTTTCCGGCGATCTACCAGAGGGGGATTCATTCATGGAGGGCCTCTACATCAACCTTGATGCCCTTCCGATGATGCGTGAGTAGTTTACCATAGACCTATGGGTCCATAGCTAGTAGCTAGATGGCTTCTTCTCTCTCCTTGATCTTCAATACAATGATCTCCTCGATGTTCTTGGAGATCTATTCGATGTAATACTTTTTTGCGGTGTGTTTGTTGAGATCCGATGAATTGTGGATTTATGATTAGATTATCTATGAATATTATTTGAGTCTTCTATGAACTCTTTTATGCATGATTAAGATATCTTTGTATTTCTCTTTGAACTATCGGTTTGGTTTGGCCAACTAGATTGGTTTTTCTTGCAATAGTAGAGGTGCTTAGTTTTGGGTTCAATCTTGCGGCGTCCTCACCCAGTGACAGAAGGGGTTAGCGAGGCACGTATTGTATTGTTGCCATCGAGGATAAAAAGATGGGGTTTATATCATATTGCTTGAGTTTATCCCTCTACATCATGTCATCTTACTTAAGGCGTTACTCCGTTCTTTTGAACTTAATACTCTAGATGCATGCTGGATAGCGGTCGATGTGTGGAGTAATAGTAGTAGATGCAGAATCATTTCGGTCTACTTGTCATGGACGTGATGCCTATATTCATGATCATTGCCTTAGATATCATCATAACTTTGCGCTTTTCTATCAATTGCTCAATAGTAATTTGTTCACCCATCGTATGCTATCTTCAAGAGAGAAGCCTCTAGTGAAACCTGTGGCCCTCGGGTCTATTTTCCATCATATATTTTCAGATCTATAAACCAAAAAACCCAAAAATACCTTGATGCAATTTATTTGTTTTTTACTTTGTTTTACGTTTTAGTAACCTTTTATATCTATCTCTATTAGATCTCACTCTTGTTCGAGACCGTGAAGGGATTGACAGCCCCTTTTTCGCGTTGAGTGCAAGTGTTTGTTGGTTTGTGTAGGTGCATAGATTGGAGACTTGCTTGTGCCTCCTACTGGATTTATACCTTGGTTCTTAACTGAGGGAAATACTTATCTCTACTTTGCGGCATCACCCTTTCCTCTTCAAGGGAAAAATCAACGCAAGCTCAAGAAGTAGCAGGAGGCGTGGCCACAGACATGGGAGACGCAACCACCATAGACACGGGAGGCACGGCCGCAGACACTGGTGGCGCGGTATGACGCGGCAGCGACAACGCCCGTGCCACCGTGCTCGCCGCCGTGTCGCCGTGGAGCAACTCGACACTCCTCATCGAGCTGAACTAGAGCGGCGACTTGCTGAACCACGCGCCGGCTTGGGGCGGCAACTGGCTCCATCGGGCCAGGCGAGGTAGGTGAAGCACCGAGCGGCCTCGCTCGTATTCGGAGGGCTCGGGGGTCACCCAGCCGGCTAGTATGCCAGAGAACGGCTCCTCGAAAGGCACCAGAAGAGTGGAGAAAATGGTGAAGGAGGAGATGGGGGAGCGGCGAAGGGGGTGCAATTCTGGCCTGCCGTCTGGCCTCGTTTATATAGAGGGTGGACGGTAGGAGATTGGTCGGCGTCTGGCCTCGTTTAAACTGAGGGCGGACGGGAGGAGCTCGGCCGACATTGCGTTTAATTCCGGCTCGCTCATGAACGGACGTGTGGCCAGAGTAGGTTTCTCGGTTTGCATGCGGGTTTAACGGAGGCGTTTGATGGAGGCGACGAGGCGTGTTCAGCCGGGCGTGCAGCGGGCGGCGCAGTACTATTCGATTTGACAGCTAGTACTAGTAAACCAGGATGGTAAAAAATACCATTGAGTAAACCAGGACAGTTCCCGGTACGGCTTTAATGCAGACGAGGGAGAGGGTAGCGGTTCCTTGAATGGCCAATGATGCATCCTCCTTCAATTAGTATCATGCTGAGGGAAGTAGGGAGGAGGACACGGAAAGGAAGCAGCACGATGTGAATGCAACGCAGTTTGCACTCATATAAAGGCGCCCCTCCATTCCAATGCATCCACCACATTGTACGCACCTACGCACATACACTAAGCGCAACAGTAGTCACTTCATAACCATGGCGGCGATGCGATCGACCGACCAGCGTCTTTGCCAGATGGTCCACGACGCCAGCCTGCAGCCTGGCACCGAGGATCATCTCCAGAGGGTGTTGGCGATTGGCTGGTTCATTGCCATCGTCGACGCCAGCTACGACTCTCAGTTGGACAAGATGATCGTTGCCACCATCAACAAGTTCACCGTCATGAAGAAGCTCGCGGACGACATCGCCGTACTCCTCCAGCCTGTGTGCCCAGGCTCCTCATTGCCTGCCACCCTAATCAGCCTCCACGGTGAGAAACTCTTTCAAGCACTGGTGGCCCTGCGACTGCCCACCAACGCAATGAAGAATGTCCACCTCGAGGTCGCGCTCGCCGCTAGGCGCCTTGCCCTATAATAATTCATCAACCTACACATCCACGTGTACGAGGAAGTCATGTACATAGGCATCTACAAGGCCGGTGAGGACGCTACAATGTTGACCTTCGTCAACCTGCTGGAAGCCTTGGACACCTTTGTTGAGAAGCACCTTGACCTCACCACAAAAGCTGCCGCTCCTCAGTCGCCGGTCGGTGGCCCGACGCACTGAGTCGAGGAGGAGGAGGTCGTTGATGGATGCATCTTTCTTCTTGCCTCCTGTAATCACCACTACGATTGCGTCGTCATGGTCTTAATTCTTATTGTACTATTGCATTGACGTTCTAGTCGATAAAGACATGTGTGATCCCTTTGCTCACATTTGGCGTCAATTATATGCATCACTGTAACTAGTACTCCCTCCGTCAATTTATAAGTTGTGCTTACCTTTTGCATCAACTTCATAATTTACGTACGATGCTTGACCCGACCTATGAACTACTCGTAAATTCAAAAATTGTGACCGAACTTATAAATTCAAAATTACTCGTGTAGCACGCCTGTCATGTTCGCAAGTTCAAAACGAGAAACTGGAAGACGTACATGAAGCATGTCCCTTCCCCGTCGCATACCACACTGTCATTCCGGTCCCCCGGTCAACGCGCATTGGCTAGGCTTTATATTATTACAACATGTGGGACTGCATGTGACCAAACCGACGATGCGCCAACATGTGGGAAAAGCCCCGCCCTAGCGTTTCCAATCGTTATTTCTATCTATCTATCGTGCGCATAACCAAATGTTACAATTTATACGTGTTTAAAAGGAAAAGGCCTGCCGCGTTCGCGCCGCACCCCCACACGCCTGGGAATCGGGAGTACTCCACGGTCCGTCAGGCACGCCACATAGCTAGGGAAGGCGTGTTGCCTAGCATTTTCACTTCGATGTGGGACCGCAGTTGAGCAAACCGACTATCGGCAAACCGCACCCCACCCGCTGTGTTGGAAAACAGAAACGAGGAGGGGAAGATCTAGCTGTAGCACGAAAGCCAAGAAATTTGGTGTCAGATGGGACTCGTTGATAGAGTAGGAGCACTCCGTACTAGTACTCCTACTATGAAGTTTGTACTACTACTACCACTATACAACTAGGTACGTGCACGACACAGCATCGTAGGAACAAAAAATGGAAAGATCTTGTTTGGTGTGATTTATCTTTTTTTCAGTCAACGTAGTACGAATAATATGATGTGGGGGGCACCCATGAAGCCACGTGGCACGTCTGGAGGTCTTATTTAGAGCTTATTGTGTGGATCGATCACACTGTCGTGCTGCTTGATAGCACATTTATGCATATAGTATTTTAAGCCTTTTTGCATCACAAATTAAACATATGATCACAGTAATTACTTATAAAGTATTCATTCCTACAGAAATATTCCTATTATGATATTTTTACAACACTTATTCATATTTTGCAGGACTGGTGCGTTTAGGCACCCAAACTTCTTCGAAAGTGGTTTCCACACTTAACCAGGGATCAACTTGAAGAAGAATTCAGTTCTGGAGGGGGCAAACTGAAAAGTGCCAGAGGAGGCGTCGGGTGGCGCGCGTGAGAAGAGCTGGAACTAGAGGCGCGACCGACCAGACGCCCTGTCTGATGCCACGTGTGGCTGGTTCCGCTTGCCGCTGACCCACCACACCAGATCGAAGGGAGAGAGAGAGGGCATCGACCAGATCGACCGTAACGAAGAAAAACAGGGGAGGACGACTACTCGCTGCTCACCTACCACCAGATCGAACCAGGGAAGAAAGGGGATCAAGGGGAACTAGCAGAAGCACTAGATCGAAGGAGAGAGAGGTGAGAAGAGGGTGCCGGGAGGCTGGCGGTGGCGCCCGATCCACCACGAAGCTGCCCCTTCCTGACGGAGCGCTCCACTTCCCTGCCGCTCTTGACCGGCGATCCACTGCTCCTCTTCAACGACGACGTCGACCTGCTGCACTTCCTCATCACCAACCTCAAGAAACGGTGGCTGATCCAGCGCGAAGCCCTCCTCCCTGACCGACGACCTCTGCCACTCCTTCCCTCCTCCTCCTTGCTGCTGAGAGGGAGAGGATCGACTAGAGGCAGGGGCATCGGGCCTTCTGGTGCGCCACATGAGGTTCTCCGCTGCTGATCTTTACCAAGTCTTCTTCACCATGCGGCAGCTCTACCCCAAGGATCCTCCTCTGCTACTCTTCTTCAACGTCCACGCGAAAGCTTCTCCCGCTACAGATCGTCTCCAACTTGTCTCTGCTGTTCCTCTTCTTCGACTGCAACATCTACGACCTCGAATTGAAGATCATCACAACCCATAGGCTCTGAACCTCTCTCTTCTCTTGTTTCTGTTCTCTGAATATATGCACTGTTGGGTCTGAAATTTACTTTGTTACCTGTGTACCTTTGCTGAAGCCCCATGTATCCTTGCTGAATTGTTGTGACCCTTTGCTGGATATTGAGTTAGTAGTTATTTTCTTGTGAGCTACTAGCAATTTAATTGGTTGCATGAGGTGTGCGTGATGGCTGAACCATCTTCCATGTGCTAGTGTTACTTGTCTGTTTGATTACAAGAAAACCACCATAGAAAAAAAAGACAGTCCTATTTCTGAACCGTTGACCTTTGTTGTTTATTATTTTGTTTTACTTTGATCCAGTGGCTACTTGTTATCAGTACTGTTTGATTCATCTATTCAGTTGTTCTAAATGTTTCGAATGCGTGTTTCGAAGTTCTAGATCCCTGTGGAGAACCGACATTCTAAATCACTATATCTACCTATGATCACTGCTCGTTCTTCTCGAACGTGTAGGTTATAGTAGATCCGAATCGCAGCCACCTAGACCATTGGATCAACATCAATCAACGGTTTATATCGTGTACGTGCAAATACACGCATTGACTCCGGAAAAATAATGAATATAGAATATATAATACATAATACCGCATATTGGGTTTCTCTAAAGTCAAACTTTGTATACTTTCAACAATTTGTAGGAAAAAATATTAACATATACACCACCAAATATATATCATTTGATTCATCATTGCTTCTATTTCCACATCGTGTAAATTTGTTAGTGTAAATGTTCATATTGTTTTCACCAAATTCGGTCAAGCTTGGCTGCAGTCAAAGCTATATATGTGCGGAGTAAATTACAAATGGAGAGAGTGGAATAGATATAGATATAACTATACAAATAAAAAATATAGTAATATAGTCTGTAGATATAAATAAGGCTACTACCCTTTTTCCAGGTTAGAACTCACGTTGTTGTGTACACATTGTTTTGCTTTGCTATAATTTGCATTTGCCGGGTGTGTGTAGGACTACCGCCTTGTTCAGATCCTATACCAGCAACCCAATCATTATCCTTAATTAATTCATATTGGCAATTACGATTGCATTATCTTAGTTCTAGCCGGTTCTTCGGTTGCTTGGAGGAACTCCATCTCATTATTCAGGTTGATTTTGTGCATACGACAAGATCATCGACCATCTAAGATTTGTTTAGTAATGATTGTCGATTTGTATCACCGGGTACGATATAGCTGGATCGTCAACGTCAAAATCCACCAAATCGATACTTATCCCCACTCTCATTGAAAGATTGGGTCACCGTCATAAGACTACCACATAGACAATTCCTTCCCTATAACATACACATGAGCACCCATCTCATTATTCAGGTCCACGCCTCCCTCTCTCTCGAAACACACACACCTCTCCACACGATGCGTGTCTCTTGGTCTCTGTTCCATCCCATGACAAAAAGACACACTGCCATTCTCTTCTTCTTGCTACCCCCATCTATCTACTTAGGTCTCCTTGCAACAAACAAGCATTCATATCTCTCTCTACTATCTCTTTCTACCACACATAACCTTCCACCCCTAGCCAGTCGTGCTGTCGAGGTCTATCCAGCTCTCTCACACGCAAACATACGCTGTTTGTGTGTCCCTTCGTCGCACACACACTATCGCTCTCCCATATCCGCAACCTCGTAACCTTGTCGATCTCGACGTTACACGCACCTCTCTCTCTCTCTCTCTAACACACACACGCACACGCACACACCATCTCTCTCCCTTTCAGACACTTCTCTCTCTATGACACACACAGTCTTTCTAACGCGCATATGCCCCTCTCTTAGGTATCGCTGCCCCTGCCCCCTCCTTGTCATACAAATATTCTCTCTGTATCTATCTCTCGCAATAATACATGCATAGTCTAAATTGAAACCAACTACAAAAATGAGCTCCGATTACAAAAATCAAATCCACTCCCAAACAGAATATGAAAATAGGGTGAAATCATGCACACAAATGTTTGTTGCATGCATGAATGCAATGATATGGATGTACTACTCGTACATCCACACAAACCCATTTCACACAAATTACATTAAACCCTTCTCAAAATATGATGCGCATGTGATGTTTGTTGTACAGCTTATTCCTCCGACACGTTCCAACATATTGTGCTACTTCCGATTCTATTTTTCTCCTCAGACCATGTGAAACCACGAAAAGGTTACCCCCGCCCCCACTGATACTGTAGCTCGAAGCTCCCGTACGGACACAACACACACCGGAGCACGCAGCCGTTGCCGAAGTGGACGGCGCCGCGGTCGGGGAAGAGGACAGTGTGTCCGACATCGCCGAGGTGGAGCACACCCTCTACGGACGCGAGTAGCGCGCGCTGACTTTACACACGGAGGATAGTGTGATCTAGCGGCTCGCCCTCGTCGGCCACAAGGGGTAGCTGTGCTCCAGCAGCACGCCCTGGTCGGTCACGAGGAGGTGCATCGCGTCCTCGCTGATCACAATGTGGACGAGCGCGTTCTCCAGCAGCATGCCCGCGAGCATCGCATCATCGAGAGCACGCCCGCGTACATCGCATCATCACTGCTCTCGACGAGGACGAGCGCATGCTCTGGCAGCATGCCCGCGAATATCGCATCCTCGCTGCTCACAATGTGGATGAGTGCATTCTCCCGCAGCATGCCCGCGAACATCGCATCATCGCCGCTCTCGACGTGGACGAGCACGTGCTCCGGCAGCACGCCCGCGAACATCGCATCCTCGCCGCTCAGGCGCACGAGCGGGTGCTCCTACAACACGGCCGCGAGCATGGCATCCTCGCGGCTCATGAGGTGGTGGAGCGCGTGCTCCAGACAGTGCCCCAGGAGTCGGGACGCAAGCACCGCGCCCCCGACTACAAGGAGTACTACATGGCGCCCATCGTGGTTTAGGAAAATCCTATGACTCCACCGCTTCCTGGAGGAGCGCGAGCTCCAATGGGTGCTCGAGGAGTCCCGCACCGATATGCAGGCGGCGGCGGATGTGCAAGATTATCCTTCGAGCTCTCCTCCTCTTACGACTCCGCCCTCATCGTACGTTCTCTACCTCGGCTCTGACGGACATTTGGAGTTTAGTTTTATGGAACATTAATATTTGGATTAATCATACCTCTACGAAACTGTGAAGGATCAAGACTAATACAAAAAACAACCTATGACTAACAGGCATAATAGATGATGTGGCGGCATTGCATGCTGGAGTATATTGCAATTTATGGATTGCATGCGTGACTAGCTTATGTGGCTTGGTTGCATGGCTAGGAAAGGCTAGAGAAAAATAAATAGATAATGTGTTTAGAATACACTCCACTAAATGGGAGCATGTAAATATCTTTAGAGTAAACTCCACTTTTTTTTCCAGACGCTTAGGTGCACCGGATGCCGTGCCACGCTACAAAATGTTAGAAAATATCTGCTCCAATGTTTTAAAAATCTATTATTATCTTGAAACCAGCCACACCCACCCCTCACCTCATCAAAACAGCCCGAAGAATATGTCTTCAGTGAAGCATAATTTATTTTTACTAATATATGTATATCGAAACTAGAGTGTTTATATTTCAAGTTTGTGAACAAGTATTATTCTACTACTTTGGATCCATTGCAACGCACGGGCCGGTACATTGGTAGTAGTAAGAAACAAATTCCGAGTTTGGCATGAGTTCGTACTGCGGGAGCACCACAAGGCCTGGCGCAGGAGTTACATTTCCCTCTCAGGGACCACGGGACCGAGCTTCAGCGGCTTAGTGCACCTGCCTTTGAGTTAATGACATGTGGACCCTAAATGCGGCTAGCCCACATGTCATTCTCATAAAAGCAGAGGGGCGGTGGGACTGAGAGGGGTGAGGCGCAGGTCGGGGACGTGTGGTGTCATGGGTTCGAGCGGCGTCGTGGGAATCGTGTGTGGCTGTGGTAGAAACTTGATGGTCGCCATAGTTCAGCTGGCCCGCATGTCATGCACACAAAGGTAGAGGAGCGGCGGGGCCGAGAGGGGTGAGGCGCACGTCGGGGGACGTGGTGCCGTGGGTTGGAGCAGCGTCGTCGGAATCGCGTGTGGCAGTGGTAGAAATGTGATGGTCACTGTAGTTCAACTTCCATTGACAAGCTGTCATGTCTACTGACACATGCATTGCATACCGCTCACTGCAAGGAGTAGTAGTAGAGAAAACTAGGCGGATAAATAGTTCATTATAGTCAAGCTGACCTATATCAATGTACATAGAGTACACTTGTTCCAAAGACATGCACACTAGCGAAATAGTTCATCTATATCAATGTACACAGAGAGGAAATATAATTTTTACACGAGAGGAAATAGTTCATCCATCTATAATGCCCTGCTGCTGGTGTAGCTTCTTCTTCTTCTTTCTTCTTCTTCTTCTTCTTCTTCTTCTTCTTCTTCTTCTTCTTCTTCTTCTTCTTTTCTTCTTCTTCTTCTTCTTCTTCTTCTTCTCATTTTTTGTGGGAGAAGGCTTCGCAACAAGCTCTTTCGACCTTGCAGCTATCACAAAACTCACATGGGCATCAAGGGTAGCATATTTTATCCGCTCGTAGGTCAAGGGATAATTCTCCCATCCAGACGACCTTAATCCCAGCATCTCGTCACCCTTCTCAAGATTTGTTTTGAGCATAGAATTTGCTACATCGAATAGGGATGGTGTTTCTTTATCACAATCGTCTACAAGAATTCTGGTTTGTTGGTCGGTGATGTTTTTCAAGTCAAGGTTGTACGGTGCCAGCTTCTCTTTGTCCCCTTCGATGGTTGCCCCACAGAAGTATATGTCATCCCGAGACATGAAATCATGGAGCTCACCTGGTATGGAGGGCGCGTGTATGATGTGATACACCAAAACTTCATCTTCGAGGCACAACTAAAGGATGGCGGCGCATTGGATCTTCCCAGTGGCACGCTCCATGTACTCTGCGTCGAGACCGATGACCTTCATCTCCACCTTTTGGAGGGAGTTGGATACATTGTTGATCCACTCTTGAACAACCCTTGGGTGGTTGGTGATGGTGGCAACTATGCTCAACGAGCCTTCGACAAGGACATGTTTGACGCTAAAAACCTGCATAGGGATCTCTTTCGCCATTTGGAATCGCTAGACCGGAGGGCTATGGTTTCGAGAATTAGGATTAAGATGGCTAGTCTAACTGAAGAAGATGATTATTTAAAGGGGCTTCGGAATTAATCCAGGAGGATGTGAATCCAGTGGGGTTTGAATGCAAATGAAGGAGAGGTGAAGAAGCCGAGGAAAATCGGTTCCCGATGGAGAAGTAAACACTGGTACAACGAGGTGCTATACAAATGGTTTTTAACCCCTTTCCGCGACGACATTTTGAACCGTCGCCAAGTGAGTGACTGCGATAGGGGGGTCCTTCCCATATGACCCAAAAACCATCGGGGATAGGGAGCCATGATGCATACAGTTGTCCCTATAAAACTGTTTCTGATATCTCGAATATCCAAAATGCTCCATCCTTGCTACTCATTTGTGCTCGCATTGCCATCGCAGTCGGTATTCTGTGGTGCTACATTTACGATGCGCGACCCATCACAAACAGTTCACGATTGTAGAACGTGTACGATAAGTAGACAATCACACACATTTACTTTTCCTCGACTGTATGCGATTCGACGTAAGAGCGCATACAATTGTCCCTATAAAACTGTATGCGATGCTTGAATACATCCCACACGATTCATCCGTCGTACCCGCGTCAGATGAAGACCTATCACACGCGTTCTTCTATGACCAAACATTTTTGATGCGCACAACACCATAAACAGTCCATAATTGCCAAGCGTGTGTGATAAGGTGACTTTCGCAAACATTTAATAAGAAGGAACTGTGTGCGATGCTGTTGTTAATCGCACACGTTTTTTCTTGGCTAATCGTGTGTGCTGTAGAGATTGATCGCACACGTAGTGGATCCGAGAAACGTGTCTGATCTCCACGTCTATCGAAGACATTTCGCTTTCGCAAATCGTGTCCAGTGTAATCCCTAATTTAATCCCTGCATTTAAAAATCATAGATTTTGAATTTGAAAGTAGGAAATCACTTATTTCATATCAAAACATGTTTATTATAAATATAGGTTCAACCACGAATGCATAATTCGATGCACATATACATATAATGAAGAACTACAGAAGCACCAAGTAAAGAATGATGAACCACGGTTGTACTAAAGACTGTAAAGAGAGAGGCGAAAGACATTCTGGTTGCTGGAGAAGGTGAAGCAGAATGCCCATATTGTGCCCTCGTCCATGCGTAATGCGCGCACGACTCTAGGCCAACCCCTTGTTATGGCTGCCCGTCCATCCTTCACTGTCTTCATTAGGACTTCTCGATGGTTATTGTAGTCTAGATGAAATACTTTAACCTTCATTGCGCATCCACCAATCATGTACTTTGCGAGGTAATCTTGAGTAAACTGCTTCGGGAACCACTGCGAACGAAAAAGATTCAGACATTGTTGTCTAACAACTCATTATGGGCAGTAAAAAGAGAAAGCTGCAGAGTTTGTAGTTACCATCCTACAGCTCACTGTTGTGTTGGATAGAGTGTAAACAAATAATTTGCTTGAAAGTGTTGGTTTCAGCATGCTGTTAAAGTAGATATAAAATGGAAGGGAATGTTACCTACAATAGGCTTAATAGCCAACAAATATTGCAATTCACACTGGTATTGTTGAAAATGAATAGAACGTAGGTCATGCTTAAACATCACACTGGACAAATGTGTAAAACTGAAATAAAGGGCATGTGTTAACTACACCAGGCATAACTGGAACCAAAAATAGCCATTCAAACTGGTATTGATGCAATCGAGCGGCATAGTTTCGACGTGCACATAATGAACATCACATTGTGAATGACTGAAATAAACAAGGCATAAATGATCAGTATAAGAACCAAATATAGCCATTAAAAACTAGACAGAGTCTCACTGCAACCAACCTAACAAGCAAATACAGATAAACATGGCATATGCTTGAAATCTGGACAAATGCTCACTTCAACCAACCTAACATGCAAGTACAGATAAACAAGGCATCTGCTTGAAAACTGGACAAATGCTCACTGCAACCAACCTAACAACCAAATATAGATAAACAAGGCATCTGCTTGAAAACTGGACAAATGCTCACTGCAACCAACCTAACAACCAAATACAGATAAACAAGCCATCTGCTCGATAACTGGACAAATGCTCACTGCAACCAACCTAACAACCAAATACAGATAAACAAGGCATCTACTCACTATAAACAAGCAAATATAGCCATTCGTGAAACTGAAGTGGACAATTCATACTTAAACATCACATAGCCCTATTGAACATTACATTTTTGCATAACTGAAATAATTAAACATGACACACTTAAAACACCGCATGGAAAAAGCTACTACAACAAAGGGTACCGGTTGGCAAGCTAGAAAAGGTAAGATTTGCTGATAGGATGTTGCCTCACATGTCATGGACGGGATCCTTCCAGTTGGAAGAGCACAGACCCATGGTGCGCTCTCTGATGTCACAGATGGGTTGTTTCACCTTGGAAGAACCTTTGTGGGTGCCCTCCTCGTGGTCGTGGTCGATGAGATCTGACTTGGCAATTGAGGATCCCAAGCCGCCGCCGTAGAACGTGTCCTTTAGAAATGACAAAATGGGCTCGATGGCGTACAAGGATCGCAGATCCTTGACCGCGTGGCGGAGGAGATCAGCGGCAGGGCTATCGAAGAGATCAATGGTGGTTGAACCAGAGGGGTTGGGGATGTACCACTTAACCTGTGACATGGCCCGTGTGAAGCCGTCGCTGTCGACGAGCTTGATGTCGTAGCCAGCTTTCCCGAGATACAGTAATACGCTAGCCCGCTGACGTGAAGCCTTCGGTATGGTAACATAGTAAACGTCTTCGCCAGCTTCCACGGCGAGGTGTTGCTCTGGGATCGACAGGTCGGGGCGAACTGCCGCCACCTCGCCAACGTCCGTCGGAGAGGCCATGATAAACCTCTTCTTGGCCGAACGCTCGTCGGGCTCCCCGGGATACGCGGTCGGGCTTAGGCTGCGACATTCTGGAGTCGGGGATGTGGATCTAGCGGGGAGGGACACCGCAGGCCTCATCTAAATACTCAGGGGAGTGGGGCGACGGTATGGGAATCGCTGGGTAACCTGAACTTTATTATCTAAGCTAGGAGAAATGGGAAGACCTGCAGGGGTTGGCGGCCGCGGTGAACTAGGGTTTGAGGGGGGAGGGGAGCCGGGTGGGGGGATTGTGGAGGGGGGTGGGCAGGGTGGTGTTTGGGGATATGCCGTGACTACTGAAAATTTTAGTAATGGTGGGTGGAGATGGTGGTGAACGAGGGAGGGCGACGGTTCATATGCCTCGGCTACTGCAATTTTACTATAAGGTCGGTGCTGGAGGAGTGGGGGTGACAGTTGAAGTACGGTGGCTACTAAAATTTGGGTAAAGGAATTGATGCGGGGCGTGAGTACCCAAGATCGCACACGGTCCAATAAGAATATGTGTGTATGATAATAAGGAAAAGCGGCGGAACCGCCGATTTTTGTAACGCTCAAGGCGGGTAGTTTGTTTTTAGATTTCTAGCTAGCTAGTCTATCGCACATGGTTCGTCCTAATTTTCTGACGCAGATGTGGAATTCAATCTAAATAAACTACCCGCCTTTAGCTTGCGCTGGTGGTGATTTTACTGCGCACTAGCATCACACACGGTTAATCCAGTACCTCCACCTTTGCTCGCGCTTGCGCAGTCGTGGTAATTCACAGCGCACTTGCATCGCACATGGTTAAGCCAGTACACCTATGTCCGTTGAGCGTCATCTGAGTCTTTGCAGCAAAAAAATGTTGGAGAGGGTCAGAAGACAGCCACACCAGCATGTGGCCCAAATATATATAAGTGAAAAGGGTGGTCTGGGATGTTCAAAATTCCAATGCACAATTTTGACCATGCGGGCCCACGGTTGGGCGCGTCGTCGAAGATCGATGAGATGGGCCAGAAGTCAAGAACCACCTGGAAGTGGCCAAATATATGTAGGAATATAGGGTGTGATGTTTAAAACTTTAAATACACAATGCACAACTTTTGTGGCACCTGCCTCGCAAACCCGAAAGCACCCTTGGATATATCTATAATGACATAATGTCGTAGCTACCTAGCTAGGGTGCTTGACCCACCTCCCACTTCGTGTCAGCGGGGCGGATGCACGTAATGATACTTTGGTCATACATGCATGTCGCCATGACCTACCACAAGACGGACCAATAAATCTATCGCTTGGTCAAATGACGATTGTTGTTGTAAATAAAAAATTGATAGAATATATATATATAAACCACTTGGGCCAATAGATTGAACCATCATAAAAAATCGCACTAGAGGGACCACAAAACCAGCACCACCTGCATGCGGCCCAAAATGATGTATGTTGGAAGGGGTGATGCGTGTTTTCAATATCGAATAATGTACATTTTATATGTGGCGCCTGCCTCTCGATACATACAACAACCATGAAAGCCAGGTAGTTAAGGACGAGATACGCAGGGTACGGTGTCGGTCGAACCCAGCAATCCGAGCGTGTGGGAGGGAATCCTGACAACACATGGGCTTAAGCTTTGGTTGAACGACATGTGACGGTGACCGGTCCTAACATGAACTAGGAGGAATCCATTCATGGCCAACACATACCCCTCGTTATCGGTCAAAGGGATGATATATATACACTCGGGGAGTGCACAGATATGCGTGTCATCACAAAAAACCGCACAAGGGAGACGTGATCGATCAGAAGACCCCCTATACACCGCATGCGGCCCAAAAATATGTATGGGTACGATGGTGTGTGATGTGTTCAAATCCCGAATGCACAACTTCGATGGGGCACCAACTACATTACAAACCGAACACAGTACCCGATCCCAAGCCAGGTTCAATATGTACGATGTCGGTTCCCCAACTTCGAGGCGGGAGGGGGGGTGTCATCCAACACATCCGCTCAAACTTTATTTGGTCTAACATGGCACACATAGCAATATGAAACCATCATGGTAAAACCCTTCTCATATGTTGGGTCAAAGGGATAGATTGTGTGGGCCCCCCTCGTTATCGATCAAGGATGATATATATATACAGCTTGGGGAGCCCACAGATATGTGCGGCGTCTATAAACCGCACAAGGGAGACATGCTCGATCAGAACCCCCGACCCCCTATACCCTGCATGCATCCCAAAAAAATGTATGGGTCTGGTGTGTGATTTGTTCAAATCCCGAAAGCACAAGTTCGATGGGGCACCAACTACATCAGTAACATTACAAACTGAACATCGTACCCCCGCGGACAGGTTAAAGACGTACGATCTCAGGAACGCAACTTCGAGGTGGGTGGGGGGGGGGGTATGGGCCGAGTGCCGTCCAACACATGTGCTGAAACTTGATTTGCTCTAACATAGCACACGGAGCAAAGAGTAAACCCTTCTCGTGCGTTGGGTCAAAGGGATAATTTGTGTGGGCCTACAGATGTCGATCATTCTTTGATTTTTGAGAAGAAAAAATAACCAATAAAAACATACACTACTAGGAAAAATGCTACTAGTAGCGTGGGTTTTTTGGCTATCAGTAGCGCTGGTGCCCGCGCTACTGCTACGGCGCTACAGCTAAACTTTAGCAGTAGCGCGGTTCTTACCCAGCGCTACTACTACCTATATCTAGCAGTAGCGCACTTCTGTCCATCGCTACTACTAATACTAGTAGCGCGCCCCTACGTCCAACGCTACTGGTAAGGCAGCGCTGCTGCTACTCCAGAACCCCTCGCTACTGCTAGTATTTTATTTTTTTATTTTGCTGTATTCGTATTTTTACAGGTTTTATACAATTACAACATACACATACACTGATACTATATGAAAAAGGAATGTCTCATCATCATCATCGAAGTGGTACAACATAGTCTCATCATATCATCATTATCGAACACAAATGATGTCGATCTCATCATCATCTTGAAATAGCGATACAAGTTAATGATGACATGTCTCTTACATTGTCACCGCAGACACGTGTTTCATCATCTACCTAAACTATGACATACGAGATAAGAGCGATCACAATGAGCAAAAGCGGGATTATGTAGTAGTTTTTGTGGTGCTGGTTCCGAATCCCCTGTTGCGCTATGAATCTCAAGTAACTAGCTTCGGCTTCCACTCTGCTATCAAACCCTTTCTGGCTTCTGCCCGGGAAGCGGTACACTTGGGCCTGACACTCTGGCCACTCATCGTACACACCCGGAACATGCCCTACATACACGGCATACCACTTCCTCGCCATCGTTGATCTATATACCTGTCAGAGATGCACATATATATATATATATATATATATATATATATATATATATATATCATGAAACGAATTCAACGATAATATGCAGCATAAGATACGTTGGCCTGTGGGGAGAAACAGTTATGAAATAGAAGCAACATATATAGTAAACATAGTTAACAAATTTCATCGTACCGAAACTAATTAACTAGAGCGCGGCACAATTTACATCTAATAGTTTCGTCGTACTGAGACATTCGAAGTTTCGTCGTACAGAAAGTAACAACTAAATAGACACATTGTTTTTAAGCAGTGCACTCTTCCCATCCGTCCATATTCGGGAGGGTGCACCCAAGCTTAGTGAAAGGCGTCATGTCCTGATGCTGTAGGGCTATGCGGGTTCGAACATCAGCTCGCGATATTGGGCTGCCGTAGAACATCCCATTCTCTTCGAGGACATCTTTCATGATGATGGACGCAATTTCCTGCTGGATCCGGTAGAAATCATTTCAAAGTAGATTATCCGGCACGGCTCCAAAGGCTTCGGACCATCTCTGGATATGGGTATCGGATGAAGATTTCATGCAAAGTGATTGCACATCCCTTCTGTACTCCATCATTAGATGGATGACGTAGAATCCATCATTCTCACTTCTTGCCGGTTGCTAGATGCAACAGAAGTCAGTCTTGTGGCCGAAACACAGCCCGGCCTTATATGTTTTTGTGCATTGGATGTAGCCACCCCGCATGCTGAAGCCCAGGAGAGCTCTGTCCAGAACATACTTTATGTGTGTGTAATCTTTCTTCTGTATGTTCTTTGAGGGGTCCAAATATAGAGCGCGGGAGTAACGCGGGTAAAGAACGATAAGAACGGCACGACACCCCCCGCTGCGCAAAATACACGATCAAGTTAGCCTCCTTGCGTGCAAAGTAATTATTGAAATGCACGAAAGGATGTATGTGTTATAGTGGCTATCTAGGGATGACTTACTCGGGATGATAAGGTAGGAGAATCATTTCTTTGTCCTTATTGCTGACCAAGAATTCTTCAATGTACTGACTCGCATATTGACGATTGGCTTCGTTGATTGACAAGAAGCCCTCATGCATGTCGTATGGGTCCGCGACCACAAGACCAGTGACTTGCTCTCTCCTGACGATGTAGTTCATGTGCAGCGCATACAGGCAGACGAACGTAAAATCGAGTGTCCTCATTTGAAACATCTGGAAGATGTAATCAAATCGCAGGAAGAAGAGGTCCGCGTGGCATGTGTGGACGTACATCTTGCAACTGCTGGGCACATGAACCGTATAAAGTGGGTATCCTGGATCATCTGAGGTGAGGAGGCTTCTCTCTATCGAAAGCACATGGTGATGGAGTCTCCTGAGATCCCCTGTTATGGCAGCTAGCGCATTCGCCGGTACCATTGTCTTTCCCGCGACATGGATTAATGGAGCATGTTTCATCGGTACACTGTCAACCTTGGTCGAAGGCGGCTGGCTGCTAGAACCAACATTGGCAGCTTTATTAGATTTTCTCACCGGTCTCTTCCTATGCTTCTTCTTGGTGGGCTCAGGTGCTGGTTGGTCTGTCAGACCCTCCCTGAGCACCACCCCTAGTGTTGTCGGGCTAAGCATTGGACGACTCTGGCTAATTAGTTGAGCTTGGGTGGAACCGACATCTGGAGGCTTGTCCTATGAGGATTGCATGAACAAAGATTTCTTGCACTCCCGAGGACGTTCCGGCTCTGGTAAATGCATCTCATATTCATATGGTCGACTCATTGTTACTTCGTTGTCAAAGGGGGTATTGAGATACTGGAGAGGGTCATCCTCCTCCATGTCATGATCCATATCCTCTTCCATGGGGCAGATGGCATCATCCGCCGGAATGGTTGGCCCTCCTTCCTCGTGTCTCTCAATCTCACCAAGCAGCATAGATGATGGTTGTAGTTGTGTAGGTGGGGTTGTGGTCATACCTTCCTGAGGTCCCGTTGGTGTGCTCCCGGCCACCTCGACATGAAGAAGATTTTTCGGCCACAGGATCGGCTAATTTTTGCATTGGCCAAGCTGTGTGGGGGTCTCGTCATCCTCTCCATTGGATGAGGGAAACCCTCGTAGCCCACTTTCACACTCGCCACGGAGACCCTTAAGGCGTTATCAGGCATCTGCCGGCGGTGAAACAATCGATCCTTGGGCTTCACTATAGTACCCCTCCCCACATCCACCAACCCGCCCTTCATGTGGTAAAGGAGGGTGCACGGAGTGGAGTCGGCCTACGAAGACATGTACGTGCGGCGTCAGAGATCCAAAAAGAACGGCAACTGAAGATTAATTAATTAGTTGTGTTGATGAGGGTGCGATGCATATTTACCGTGAGGGCATCGAGCTCAGCCAATGTCGATGGCCCGACATTCAAGCCAGAGACGGAGCTAGGGCTGCTGTGACAGCTGGGTGCGGGAGCAGGTGCTAAAGTAGGTGCGGGTGCGTTTGCCATAGTAGGTACGGGTGTGGGTGCGGTGTTCATTGAGTTGCTCCCGGTGAAACTGGGCATGGGAAAATCAGTTGGTGCCGCGTTTGGATTTTGTTGCACCCAGCTGACCACAGTTGGAATAAAGCTTGTAAAGGCAGCTGCCATATCATTTCTATAGGCAGCTACCGCTTCCCGGATTACCTCAGCTTTGGTATCAGCTCTTGTTTTCTCGATCGCCCGCACCACCTTCTCGTCGATAGTCACTTGACTGAACTTCTTTCTCTGTCTTTTGGCCTCAGGGTCCTTGTTATAATAGTACTTCCACGTGGCTCCATCCCCGGCGCCGTGCACACGTCCATATTGCGGCCGTTGGCCCGGCGGGTGTCCCATCATTATGTTCATGGCCCGGTTGAAAGGAGTGTCCCACTTGTACTTTGCCGACGACTGAGTCGACGAGTCGCTTTCGGCCGCAAGCTTGTGTTTCTCTCCCTGCAAAATGGAGCGTGAATCATTTACGAATGTGACTAGAATGTAGTAGACTTCATTGATCAGAAGCTAATATATAAGTGGTAAAAGGATAATTACGAGTAATCTCATGAATTGCCTAGTCGGCCCGTCGGTGAAAAAAAATCTTTTTTTGGGGTCCCACGAGAATCGGGCCCTGATGAAGTCATGCTCCTGCTGGTCGGTGAACTTAGCCAATGGGTCTGGGATCCCCTGACGTTCACGTTCTGCGTCCTCCTTAGCCCACACGGGCCTCTTTCCCGTGTAACCACGACTTCCAAGGCGGTGGTTCCCCATGTTCTTTGCCTACAGCTGCTTGCCTCTCTCCGACCTGGCCTTGGCAGCTTCTTCATTGCAAGTCTCCTTGAACTTTTCAAAGTCCTCTATCGTAATTTTCGGATTGCCTGCAACAATCTCGGCGTAGGTTTCATGGTCTACTTGAATCGCCTTTTCACCCTAGTTTTCCAAGCGCTCAATGCGTTGCTGAACTTCCCTAGGGATTTGTTGTTGATTTTTTTCATGGCATCATCTTCCCATGGGTCGACATCGTCATTCCGACCGGGGAATAGGAATCTTGCGTGCAACCTTGTTAGGAGCAGCTTCTTCAAATGTTCATTCTTCCGTATTTTTGTGGTGTTGATATTAGCGATATCCCGTAGGATGCATGCTAGTTGGTTGCCGTAACACGCTGCCACTTCCCGCGGCTCTGTTGGCTCGAACTCGGCAGGGTGCACCGCCGTGACCACCAGTCTTCCGGTGCCGAGCTCATTTGGGCGTTGTGTCCTCTTTGCCTTCTTTCCTTCACTGGCTTGGGAGGTCCCACCTTCCGTGCTATTGTTAGGAACATCATTAGGGCCCGTCTTAGTGCCGGTGTTGGTGGCATTAGTGTCAGCGCTGGCGCCACCACTGTCGTTGTCCGTCATGACAAGGGGGTCCTGACACCCAGCTTGTCTCTCCTGATCCGCTAGAAAGTTGAGGTAGGCATGTGCTCGACCTTCTTGGGACTGAGAACCTCTGGCCTCATCAGTGTCGGTCATGTTTCCTAGGGTTCAATGTCATGGTCGTTTAATTATCCAGCTTTATATAATAAAGTGAATAATGACAAAAAAGTGACCTTTGTTTTGCCTGAATGTCGTTTCATTCCCGTCGTGACAAATCTCGAGCACTCTATATGTCCAACTTTCTAGCACTCAATATGTCCAAATTTCGGCATGACCTATGCTAGAAAGTGCACATATAGAGTGCCTGAGAGTGCCTGAAATTTGCCGAAATGGAAATGAATCAACATTTCCGGCAAAACATAGGTCATTCGCAATCGATTTCCCTGCAAATGACAATAAGCACTATGTGCTGAAGTAGCATTTCACTACCATCTGCCAACACTAGCAGAATGCAATAACTATGTGATGCATGCAAGAACAAAGATATTCCCCACAACATCTCACAAGCAATGCAGCCACCAAGATCACCGAAATTTTATAATTTATAGTACTACTATGTAACAACCAAAGTCCGGCATTTCATTTTAATAGCAACTCCAAATGGACTCCAATGGACAGCATTTCATTTCATTTTATTTTAACTCCAAATACTCTAGCGACCAAATATGACTCTAACAAGCATTTTAACAAGCACTCTAATAAGCATTGCCTAATAATATTTGTTGTGCTGACATATGAAGAGGGAGGGAAGAGGGGTTGTGATCGGGGTTGGGGTCGCCGGGGCAGAGGGGGTTGAGGGCGTCCTTCTCCTCATCGATCTGCGCCTAGCTTCGATCTGTAGACAGACCAAATTTGGACAGAGAGAGAGAGAGAGAGACTGCTCGGGGGAGGGGCGTCGGCCGGTGGAGGGGATTGCTCGGGGGAGGGGCGCCGGCCCGTGGAGGGGACTGCTCGGGGGGAGGGGCCGGACCGGGGGTGGACCTAGGGGCAGGGGGCAGCACGGGGGGAGGGAGTGTCGGGGCGGCCAGTGGCCGGCGTCGGGGTCGGGTGCGTCGTCAGCGGAGGCGTGGGAGCTCAGAAAGGGGATCGAGCGAGAGTGAGAGAGAGGAAAGAGATAGAGGTGCGGCTCGACCGGTGCTGTGTAGGCAACTTAGCTATAGCGCGGGGTGGCAAAACGCGCTATAGTGCTGCCTAGCACAAACAGCGCTACTGCTAACTTTTTTTAAAGTATGTGGCCAGTTAGGTGTAGCGCTTGTTCCCCCAAAAAGCGCTACTGCTAACTCTTTTTCTTTTTCTCTCATTTCATTTTCCACAACTTCCTTTCTTTTTCTTTATCTTTTTCTTTCATTTGCATTTTTCTTTTTCTTATCTTTCATTTGCATTGGTGCAATTTTTGTATAGCAGGGGTATATATAGCTCTAGCTAGCTAGGGTTTAATTAATTTGGTCTGTTGGAGCAATAACACCGTTTACCCTCCGGATAATAATTAGTGTATAATATATATTACATCATTTGACCACTAACGGCGGTATACAAAATAGATACACACAAATTATGTGGATTAGTTTGTCAGCTTGGGCGACGACGACGCTTCAGACTGATCTTCTTCCCTCTTTTGTTCGTTGTCGAATAATTGAGCCCATGGTCATGACTTTTCCTTTTCCAGGGATTACGATCTTTTGTAGTTAATATAGTCTTCATTCTTCTTTTGATGTATGTTTCATCATCATCAGCATCATCTTCCCTCATCGGATTACCGTACTGGTCGTAGTCTTTCTCGTTGGCGACTCCATCCATTCCGACGATGCTTCTTTTGCCTCTCCTCATGACAACACGGCTGGGATTGCTCGGGTCGGTGATGAAGAAACATTGTGTCACATGTTTAGCGTGTACCCATGGCTCATTTTTGGCGGTGGCATTGACGGTACCACTATCAGAGTCGGGTATACACATGGTAGTGAAATGTCGGTTTTCTCTTTGTATGTTCTTAGCCCATCTGACACGGAACATCGTCGCGCTATGCAATCCAGAGTAGATAAGCTCCCAGATCTCTTCGACCCTTTCGTAATATCTTTCAATTATGTTCCCGGCCATGGCTTCCATTGTCACCCCTGAGTTTTGGTTATCACTGTTTATATCTTTGTCCTCCGTGTAGAACGTGTATCCTTTAATATCGTATGCTTGATAAGTCGCGAGGTTGGTCGACGGGCCATGTGCTAAGGCGTATATGAGCGTTCCGTCCGGACAGCCCTCTTCCGGGGGATTAGCCAGAACCCGCTCTTTGAACCAACGCAAGAAAGTGGAGTTGTGCTCTCTAATAACTTCAACGTCCGTCCTGTGCACCCCACGGTCACGGTACTTCTTTGTGATGGTCTCTTTGTGCAGTGTGACGAAATCTTCTAGCACATCTAGGTGTTGTAGCGCTACTAAGTTTGCCCTGTCAAAGTCGTTTTGTCGGCCCGAGCGGACCACATTCACATCCCTATGACCGTTGGTGTGACCTTCGCCTTCGAGCCTTCCACAGTGCTTGTTGACGGGCAAACCAACAACAGGGTCTCTGGTGCCTGCTAGATAACTCTCACAGAAAGAGATGCACTCTTTGGTCAGATATCCCTGGGCTATGCTTCCATCCGGATGGGACATGTTATGAATGAATCCTTTGATGACCCCATGCATCCTCTCGAACGACATCATGCTGTGTAGGAATGTTGGCCCTAGGTCGATGATGTCGTCCATGATGTGGACACATAGATGCACCATGACATCAAAGAACGCGGGTGGGAAGTACATCTCTAGCTCATTCAGCATGACAACGATCTCTTCCTGTAGCCTATGGAGTTGCTTCAGACTGATCGACTTTCGAGAGATAGCATCAAAAAAGTGGCATAGGCCAGTAAGCGTCTCACAGACGTGTGTGTCCATAATCCCTCTAAGTGCAACCGGGAGTAACTGCGTCATCATCACATGACAGTCGTGAGACTTCATCCCACTGAACCTTTTTTTTCTTAGTGTCCAGATATGTGCTTATCTTCCCACAGTATCCGGAACTAACTTTGATTCCGGCAAGGCACTTGAACAATTGATCGACCTCCTTCGGATCTAAGGTGAAGCAGGAGGGGGGGGGGCAATATTGTTGTTCCTTCTTGTTTACTTTTTGCCCCTATCTTTCGTCTCCGTCTCCGTCTCCTCTGACGACTTTTTACCGAGCATTTGGAGATCTTTCCTGATTTTCAAAAATTCCAACTCTTTTCTTGCCTTCGGCCCATCCTTGGTCTTTTCTGGCATGTTCTTCAATAACTCATATGTTTCTGCACTGCTACGCTTACATGGAGGACCTCGATGCTCAGCCTCACCATTGAATAGATCTCCACGCTTTCTCCATGGGCCATCCTTCTCGAGCCATCTTCGATGCCCCATGTACATGATTTTCTAAGACCCGCCATCTTTCGATAGCTCCAGAGAAGTTGTATCATCCATGCACCTGGTGCATCCGCAATATCCGTGGCACACCTGGCCGGAGAGATAGCCGTAACCGAGATAGTCCTGCACCGTCATGATTAGCGCAACTCTCATGTAGAAATACTCTCCTTTGCTTGCGTCCCATGTCTTGGCCGGCGTTTTCCATAAGGTCTGTAGCTCCTCTTTTAGTAACCCGAGATACAGATTTATATCATTTCCCAGTTGTCTCGGCCCTTGAATAAGCATAGCCATGTGTATGTATTTTTCCTTCATGCACTTCCAGGGGAGGAGGTTGTACATCCATACAAACACGGGCCATGTGCTATGATTGGTGTTCTGGTTGCCAAACGGATTCATGCCATCACTACTAGCGCCAAGCATGATGTTCCTTGGATCATTTGCGAAAAAATCAAATTCAGCGTTTAATGCTCTCCACTGGCTAGCATCTGCGAGGTGTCTCAGCTTCAGATCATCTCCGTCATCTGGCTTCACCCTCTCCGCGTGCCAGCGCATAAGCTGTGCTTCCTTAGGATCTATGAAATACCGCTGCAGACTCGAAGTGATCGGAAAGTACCATACAACTTTCTGTGGAGCTTTCTTTCCGGCCTTCTTATATCGTGAAGCATTGCACTTTGTACAGATGTTTTTTTCCACGTGCTCGTTTCGATATATGATGCAATCGTTGATGCATGTGTGATATCTAATGTGTGGCAGATCAAGAGGGCACACGATTTTATTTGCCTCCTCGACACTAGTAGGACACAGGTTTCCCGCAGGAAGAACCTTCTTTAGATACTTCAGAAGCTCATCCAGGCTTGCATTCGTCCATTTGTTTTTTGCCTTTGTGTTTAGAAGTTCTAGTGTGAAACTCAAGCGGGTCACCTCGGGATCGCAACCATCATACAAAGGAGTCATCGAGTCTACCTCCAGTTGCGCCAGTTTGGCCTCCTCTCTAGAAGCAGCTTTGTCGCTAGTCGTCTTCTTCTGAAGCAGGTCTCGAACATGCGGGTCCCGCATGGCTGAACTTAGTAGCGATGAAGATGGCGGCGTGTCCGCGTATTCTCCGCCTTGTACTGCCTCTTCGCCATCGCCATTTCCGAGGCCGTCTTCTTCTTTGGGCCCATAATCGGTCATCTCTTCGTCAGGCCGCATGTCGTTATTTCCTGCCCCGTCGACGTGCTCATCATCATCATCTTCACTTATCCACCGAGTATGGCCATCCATGAAACCATGGATGAGCAGGTGCGCCTTGAATTTACCACCCTTAAAGGGGTCGAGCCTGACTCCTCCTTTGCATTTTCGACACGGACATACAACATCCTTCAGTCTTTTTTCATACATGTCGTCCACCGCGGATTGCTAGTATCTTTCCACCATCCTTCCATTGACCTTCATGATCACCTATGCACGGAGCAAAATATTATAACCACGTATGCATGCATGGATCAAATTCATACAAAAATTTGGCATGACCTTCCCTAAACATAGGACATATTGAGTTTGCCCGAAATTCGCCGAAACGGAATTGAATCGACATTTCGGCAAAACATAGGCAACTCATGTCACCCACATTTCAACAAATACACAATATAGGCAACTCACATGCCACACACAATTCGGTATATTCTCATATATATATATATATATATATATATATATATATATATATATATATATATATATATATATATATATATAATATATATATATATATATATCGCACATATATATAGTTTCGATCCTATCGCACACACACACTTTTTTTGCTCACCTTTGTGTCGAGAGGGATATCAAGCACCTTCTTAATTAGCTAGTAGCTCTAGATATAGCTCTAACTAGCTAGGGAGAGAGAGAGCTAGGGAGAGATAGGGAGGAGAGGGAGGGCATTAATGGAAGGGGTGGTGGAGGGCAAAGAAGAGGGGGAGGGAGGGCATTAATGGAAGGGGGTGGTGGAGGGCAAAGAAGAGGGGGGAGGAGGGGCAAAGAAGAGGGGTTGGAGGGGCAAAGAAAGAAAGAGGGAGGAGGGAGTGCATTAATGAGGGGGTGGTGGAGGGGTAAAGAAGAGGGGGAGGAGGGGGAGCATTGAAAGGAACAAGCAAGTGCAAGGAGAGGGGGAGAAAGGAAGGGGGAGGAAGAAGAGGGGAGGAAGAAGGGGGGAAAGGTGGTAGGTATTTTGGCTGGCGACCATAGCATAGCGCTGGTCACCAATGCGCGCTACTGCTATGGTCGCCAGCCAAAATATCTACTGCTAAGTTCTACTATCTATAGCGCGGGGTGGAAAAACACGCTACTAGTAAAAGTGTACACATAGAAGAAATAGCAGTAACGCGTTTCTTACAATAGGCGCTATAGATCCTGAAGTAACAGTAGCGCTGGGTAGACGACTGGCGTTGCTAATTTTTATTGATCTGGTGGTGTGGTGTGGCACACTTACCAGTAGCATGCCCCAAGGAAACAAGCGTTCCTGCTAATCTATACAAGTAGCACTCTTCCTACCCAGCGCTACTGGTAACTACTAGTAGCGTGGGGGCATAGACAAACGCTACTGGTAAACTTCTATGTATAGGCATTTTCCTAGTAGTGATAGTCTACAAATTAGCAAAACAAGGATCCCAAGGTTTATATAATCGTCATGACAGGTCACTATAGAGACATTTAGATTATAAATGTCTATAATGACCGTATCATAGCGTTTAAATGAAGCTTGAGATATGCAACTTCCCACCGGGTCACCCATCCTTAGACTACTCCAGCCCGAGCATGCTTAACTTCCGCATTATATTCGACTAGGCTAGCGGATGGGAAGCCGCCCCTTGCTGATAGGAATTGCCTCCTTGCCTTTAAGGCGTTTCACGCTGGTCACCCTATGGGACCTACTCCCTACTATCACACACGTTTGTGGTTTTAGAAACTGTGTGAAATATTAACATGGCCGGTGTGTTGCCGCCTAGCCTTCTATGAGCACTGACACTGGCAGCGGGAAAATGGTGGGAGAAGAGGCGGGAAACCGATGGGAGGAGTGGCGGGAAACGGTAGCGTGTTTGGATATATAACAACATTAATATGGAAAACTTTTTTTTACATGAATATGGAGAACTTAATACAGAAGGAAGTGTGAGCTAGCACGACGCATGCGCACAGTGCTTACCCATATAAATAAAATCACAACCGGAACTGCATGTGCTGTCAAAAGGGATGAGGATTGCCGTTCGATCTGGGAGCATCCAACGATGCAGAAGTACGATCCGTGGGGTTTGGGTTCTGGCCAATCAGAACACATGACTCAGATCGCACGCTCAACAAGGGGGGCATCGGCCACGGTTTGGTAGGCACACGGCTTCGTGAGTGAACCGTGTGCTATTTGAAAACATTTCGTGAGAATCTCGGGTTTTAAATCCCTCTAAATCCAAAACTCACCCGAAAATCATGAAACTTGGCATGATGTCACGACATGGCACATATATGTCGAGGAATTTTTTTGTCCATTTTGGGGCAAGCTTTATTACAAGCCTCTTACAAATCGGAGCTTCTCTCAAGAAGCCTCGTGGATCCGATAGGGAAACGTGTCCCCCTTGTGGGCAAAATGATAATCATTGCCTCTTTTCGCCTGGTATTTTCTTCTATAGGCAACATGGAACGATAGGATATCCGTGTTGAAATTTAAAATTATCCAGGGTTCAGTTGCCCTTTTTATACATTAATTGAGTTTCCTAGGCATTTAATGTCCATAATTCAAATCTGAACTACAAATAAATGCTCCAGTTCACCAAAATGGCTAGAAAAATCATACATGTGTCCTTGGGTGCATGTTTAGGTCCCATGCACGAAATGGGAATGAATTACAACCGTACCGGCGTCCTAGCTCATCCTGAAACACGCGGAATCTCAGTTTTTAAATCCCCGTAAATCCAAAACTCACCAGAAAGTCATGAAAGTTGGCATGGTGTCACGTCAATGCACATATATGTCGTGGTAAAAAATTGTCCAATTTGGGCCAAGCTTTATTACAAAGCTCTTACAAATCGGAGCCTGTCGCAAGAACCCTCGTGGTTTCGATAGGGAACCGTGTCCCCTTGTGGGCAAAACGATAATCGCTCCCTCTTCTAGCCTTGTATTTTCTTCTACACGCAACATGGAACAACAGGAGATTCGCGCAGAACTTTGAAATTATTCAGGGTTTGTTTGACCTTTTTTATTCATTAATTGAGTTTTCTAGGCATTTAATGTCCATAATTCAAATCCGAACGTCAAATACATGCTCTAGTGCACCAAAATGGCTAGAAAAATCGTACATGTGTCCTTGGGGTGCATGTTTAGGTCCCATGGAAGAAATGGGAATGAATTCAACCGTCTTGGCGTCCTGGCCCAGCCTCAAACATTGCAAATCTCGGCTTTTAAATCTCCGTAAATCCGAAACTCACCAGAAAATCATCAAACTTGGCATGGTGTCAGGACATGGCACATATATGTCATGATAAAAAATTGTCCAATTTGGGCCAAGCTATATTACAAGCCTCTTACAAACCGAAGCTTCTCGCAACCCTCGTGGTTCCGGTAGGGAAACATGCCCCTGTTGTGGGCGAAATGATAATCGATGCCTCTTCTCACCATGAATTTTGTTTTCTACAGGCAACATAGAATAACAGGAGTGTCATGCTGAAATTTGAATTTCAGTGTTTGTTTGGCCATTTTATATATTAATTGAGTTTTCTAGGCATTTAATGTAGTCCATAATTCAAATTTGAACTACAAGCACATGCTCCAGTGAAGCAAAATGGGTGGAAAATCATACATGTGTCATTGGGTGCATGTTTAGGTCTCATTGAAGGAATGGGAATGAATTACAAATGTCTCGTCATCCTGAAACATTGAGAATCTCGGTTTTTAAATCCCAGTAAATCAAAATCTCACCCAAAAAACATGAAACTTGGCATGGTTTCATGACATGGCACATGTATGCCGTGGTAAAAAAATCATCCAGTTTGAGACAAGGCGCACACATTAATAGCCAACGAAGTCCTTTTGAAAAAAATAGCTGACACGTTAATATCACAAACAGTTGTATTATATGAGCCGTGTGTTCCCGTAACCATTTAAGTGCGGCCACGCGTCCCTCTTTTCTTATGGAATAGTACTACCTCCGTCCTCGTTCATTGGTCATGTTTTAATTTTGTGACAAAATATAACCATACTCGGTGGTGTACGTGTAGCTGTTTGATTAGACAGGATGAGCGCGAGAAATCCGCCGTGCAGGCTCGACGGTACGCGTGCGAGCAGTCCGCTGCGCAAGCTCGTCGGGACGCATGCATCCTCTCCACCTCGCAGGCTCGACGGGACACGTGCGAGCAGCAAGGCCACCCATGCTCACCAGGAAGCGAGCTCTTTGACCTCCATCCACCAGCCGCCCACCTCGCTGACAACTTCTCCATTAATGGCGGCCGAGCCGCTATTTAACACACGGTTAATTAAAGCACCTGGATGGAGGGTGTTTTCTTGTGATCCCATGGCCCCTCTCAATGTTAGCATTTGCTTTGTTCGTGTTTTGAACTCGTATTCCCGATAATTTAAAATGCCACATAGGGCAACGGATAATACGACGACAAATAAAATGGCAACGGATAATACGACGACAAATAAAATGGCAACGGATAATACGAGGACACATAAAATGGCAACGAATAATACAATGACAAATTTACAATGGCGCGGATAGTAATTGTCTTACATATTTCGGATAATTTAAAATGCCACATGCGGCAAAGCCCGGAAGACACGAGGGCAAGAGAAGAAAGAAATGGCAGACAACGATCTGGGTCGCTACTGTCTCTACTCCTCGATGGATCGCCGGGTGATGACATCCTCCAGCTCCTTCTTAAATTCCTCATGACTTTGCTTGACAGCAGCCACGGATTCCTCCACCTCCCGCTCGCGCTCAATCTGGAGATCCCTCAAGTGACCCATCAGTTCCTCGATGACCGCTTTCAGCATCATCCCCGAGGCACTGCTCTGCTCATGCAGCATCTTCCAGCCGGTGGCCTCCTCCTCCTTCTCGGCGAGCGCCTTGAGGAGCTTCGCATTGTCACCCATGAGTTGCTCGACGAGGCCGATCGCCTAATCAACCGAGGCATCGCTGACCTCGAGCAGCTTCATCAAGCCGTCGACCAGCTCCTGCTGCTTAATGAGGCCAGTGAGAATGTTGTCATCGCAGGCCAAGGGCTTCAGCAACGCCAGCTCGTCGCGATCGCCAATGCGGCGGGTGCGCTTTTGAGAGCCCTCGCGTGCCGGTGAGAGCTTGTTCGAGGGCTCCGCGGCGCTGGGACATCTCTGCTGCGGCTGCCGCGTAGTGGCAGACCTCTCTAGTGCTTTCGCGGCCTTGGTCTTTGCTCCCTGGTTATATGTCCAAAACCCCTCCTACCGGTCATGGCGGAATGACTTGACAGGAAAGACCAGTTTGGTGGGTGATGAGGAGAGGAACTGTGAAGTAATTTTCGAGTGGGTAGTTTTCATAGCCCGGTGCTAAGTGTGAACACATATTGGTTTGATCGGTGTGAACAGATTTGCAATTACTTATTGCATTGTAATCTGCAATGTGACGAGAAACAAGGTCAAAATTTATTGATGGTTCTGGGCTCAAAGCCCGTTTGTGTTGTTCTGGCTCATCGCAAATAGTTCTTTTGGATCAACCGTATGCCACACATCGGAAGCCCGAAACGGTCCCCGGATGGCGTACATGGGCCCGCGTTCTCGAATGTACGTGTACGTGTCTGCACACTATCACACATGGTCAAGATACCACCATCTTGTCCGATGGATGCGCCGTCGCACCTCCCACGGGGTGCCAGAAGGTTGACCACATAGTTGCTCGCCGTTGAGGCGGCCGTGGCGCGCTCTACTCACGTCCATCCGCACGTTTTGCTCGCCATTGAGGCGGCCGTGGCGCGCTCCACTCTGGCGTCCTTGCGCGCGCTCTGCTCGCCGTTGAGGCAAATTTACAATAGCAATGATTAATAATTGTCTTACATATTCACGATAATTTAAAATTCCACATGCGGCAATGCTCAAACACTCACGACCTACATATGCATACAATTATAATAAAATATAGGCTAAAAGGCTGAGTTGGCGGCCTTCCGACGATGGTCTTCTCGGACTCCATGATCAGCATAGCACCCTTGCGGCTGTTCATTCCAAGTGTCCTGACCCGTCTCCACCTATGGAGCTGCTGGCGCTGGGAGGCTCTTGGTGCTGCTGGGCCTTTTCCAGAAGAGCTTGACAGCATGCAATCACGCGCATGACTTCTCCACGGAACCACTCCATTTCCATGTCTCTGGCCTGGTAGCAAATTCCGTCCATCACCTGCATCCTCAAGATACCACGTTGGCGATGTTCTAGTTCATCGGGGACGTCAACTCCACCAAGGATGCGCTCGAGCCTGGCCACCACATCGTCGGGATCGAGGTTGACACGGCCGCCACCAGCAATGATGAAGCTGCAGGCTGGCTGTGTCTTAAATGAATCACAGAGGTCCTCTGCCCATTCCTTGGGAGGCATCAGGCTCTCGATGAGCACTGGTGACGGCGGCTCTTCGGGTGGGTTGTCGATCATGCCGCCAAGCAGCTCTGGATCTTTTGCACGGTGGATGGCAAACTGCTCATCACACTTCCTCTGCAATATGTCGATTGTGTACCCAAGGACGGTCACACCGATATCGCTGCCGATGGGCCATGGTGCCTGCACCGGCCAATGAAGCTCTTGCTCCCCGACCTGCTCCGGCTCGTTCTCCTCGCCGAAGATGTAACGCAGGTAGGGTTCAACGTCAAAGCTTTGGTCGTTGCCTGGAATGCTTGGAATAACTAATGGTAGATGGGTGAGGACTAGATCTACGCACAGTGTCGCGACGGTGCGTTGCCGCCTGGGTTATATGCAGCAAGCCATTAGCTGGTGGTGGGAAACTGATAAGGGAAGAGGCGGGGATTTTACAATTCACCCATGTGGAGCGCGGGAAGACTAAGTGGAGTACACAACCCAAATACCGTATGCGGTGCCACGTGTTATCTATCACACACGTGTTAACATAAGGAAACGTATGTGTAACTTACTAATCATCGCACACGAGTACTCGCAGACGCATCGTGTGCGATACTCCTAGATACCACAAGCAACTAGTTTGCATTTTTCAAAGTTTTTTGTACACACAGAATCGCACACGAATTAACTGTAGTAACCATCTGTTTTATAATTTCTCATCACAAACAGTACACCAGAGTGGGCTGTTTGCCGCATATCACACACATCTTGTTTAAATGAATCATTTGTGTTCTTTTGGCTCATCGCAAACAGTTCATCTATGTGAACTGTATGCCGCATATCACACACATCTTGTTAAGTTGAACCGTTTCTATTCTGTTCCCTAATAAAAAATAGTTCGTCCGAGTGAACCGTATGCCGTATATCACACACACCTTCATGTGGCTGACCGTTTCTGTTGTGTTGCCTAATCACAAATAGTTAATCCGAGTGAACTGTATGTCGTATATCACACACACCTTGATATGGCTGCCTGTGTCTGTTGTTCTGTCTCATCACAAACAGTTCGTATGGATCAACCGTATGCCCCGCATCGCACACGCAACTAAAATCTGAACCGTGTTCGATGTCTCTACCATCACAAATGTTTTGCATCTTTTTTGATGGGTTTTTACATCACTGTTTGCGATTAATGCATCGCACACAGTTTCATCAAAGGGTCTCTGATTGTAGTGTCGCGTTAGCAGCATCCTGCAGTAGTGAAATGGGAGAAGTGTCATGCAGGCAGTTGATTAGACGGCTAGGTAGACCAACCTGCAAAATGAAAAGGCTATGTGGGTAGCGTACTGAGGAGTGGTCTGTGTCCATGTACGTGCCCATCTTTCTATCGCTACATGTGCCACTGGTTAGTTGAGGTCACTCTTTCGAATCACCGTGATGAAACATTTTATGATTCCTTTTTATTTCTGCACCCCTCCTAATAGGTGGGACCTACGCAAAACCCACTTGGGTGGACGAACAGATATACAAACATATCCACACAAAAAAAGTGTCATAGTTGGTTCGGATTGATATTAGCGCGTGCCTGCGAGACACAACCTTTTCTGGTCAAGGAATATGCGGTTATCCTAAAAAAAAGAGAAATCCCTTCTTCACACTTCCGCATGCACGAGAATTTGGTTCTTCTTGCAATATGGATGCTACCTGGAGGATGAAGTGAATGCAGAGGTATGCTAGCACGGGAGACCTATTTTCGCTGTACAGTACTACTCCGTATGTTACTACTAGTAGTAGTACAACTGTGGTACACTTGATGGTCAAAATATTATTCATCCGGTCCTCACAGTGAAGTAACAAGACCCTGCGCTCGAGGTGACACTAGTCCAGGCGGCGTGTTCGGGTTACCAAAGTCAGCCTCACCTTGTGCACTGTGCAGTCACTGTCACTGCCGCTATATAGCATGCCTCACCTCGTCTCCCTCTCCCCTAGCACCACTCCATCTCCATCTCTGTCTCGCCGGCGATCCTAAGGTCACTCTTCATCATCTCACTGTGCCCCCGTGTACACTCGCCTCGCTTGCCTCCCCCAGTACCACTATTCCCTCGCTAGCCACTCCAGCACCGAGAGCCTTCTCCCTCATAAATCAAGCCCCAAAAAACCCACCTTCCAAACTCCCCCATGGCCGAACGTGAACCGCGCATCATCCGTATGAGCCGCGACTGGAGCGATCCCCCCAGTGACATCCTCGACCTTTGTTGTTCGTGTATGGATATGTTGAGCGCCGTGCAGCAAGCTGCATGCTCGAGGGACATGCAGACGGCCATCATCGAAGTGAGGTCTGCGTTTTTCAAGACACCCTGCTTGCTGCTATCTGGTCTTGAGAGATTTTCTCACCATGATACGGAGGCATACATGATGCCCCTCGACTTCAATCCGACCTCCATTAGCCGAAACTTCTTTGCAGGTATGTACTGGGTCGCCGTACATCATGCCCCTCGACTTCGATCCAATCACCATTGCCCGAAACTTCTAGGCAGGTATGTACTGGGTCGACATGAACTCCCACTGGATGGATGCCATCAGAGAAGGTTGGTGCTCGTGAACTTCCACACCTCCCATGAGATTATCCTTCCTATGTTGGATTATATAGGGTTTTATCATCGCGGTCCCAGTCATCTAGATTACGTCGTTAGTTGGACGGACCTTGTTTTGCAGAAGATTGTAATCTGCCAACTGCCCACACGATATGCGGATTACGCAGACTTCAAGCAAATTGTCTTGTTCAACCGTGGACTCGCCTATGTTTCCGCCGGTGCCTTCTTTAGCTGGAGACAACTCACCTCGCAGTGGATCGTCAAAGATGATAACACTTCTGTGATGCTATTGAACACAATGGCATCATCTACACGATTGTCGTGGGAAACCACGGCCATCTATGGGGCCATTGACCCCTTTGTGGTTCGGCGGGGGGAAGGGCACTTTGCACAAAGAGCAGAGAGCGCAGCGCAGCACGGCAGAGATCACACGGGCAGTTTTTACCCAGGTTCGGGCCGCCGCGAGGCGTAAAACCCTACTCCTGCTTTGGTGGATTAATGTGAGGACCGTGGTGGAAACGTAGCACTCTAGCCCGGCAGGGTTGCCTCGGGGCTAGAGCGGCTACGCCCGTATTAGTGTACAGGGGTCCGAATCCTTTTTATGGTTGCCATGGCCCTCCTTTTATAGATCAATGGGTCACCACAATGGCAAATCAGTCATTGTGTACTGATTAGATAGCAGACAGTGCTATCATACCTAACTCTGTAGACAGAGCAGAGCGCATTAAATTCGCCGCTTAGTGTCACATGGCGTGCCCGGCAAGCCTTGCTGGGCCGTTCGGCCACCTTCTCGTCTGCCTGCTTGACACGTCTCTGGACAGGTGTCATTTGGAGGTGGTTTCCTCTAGAAATGGCTGCCATGTGTCAAATAACAGCCACTTAGTCACTTGGGGGCTTGACACTGCATCGATCGATGACTTGCATCGCTATGAGGTGGAGCGGTGGAGCCTTGGCGGGATAGGCCGCCCTTGGTGTCCCCGGCAAGCCTGCCGGGGCAGTCTTGAGTTCTGTCTTCAGGATAACCTCGTCCTCGCCAGGCTCGCCTGCTCGGCAAGGGAGGTTTTTGCTTAGTTGTGTCTTGCTTATTTAGCTGGTCTTGGTCTTCTTGATCCGCCCTTTGATCTCTCAAAGAGCTGATCTCTCCTTGCTTGGTCTGGACTTGGACGTTGCGAGCTTGCCTCCAAGCCTGTGTACAATCCGGGCAACATACCTGGGGTTTGTTACACTGATAGGAGGCCCCGGGCCTATCCTAAATGCACTGCCGAGCATCGTCGGGGTAGGCCCTGTCAAGTACATGGGCGAGGAGGCTTGCGGCGGTTTGTCCCTTGAGGTCTTCTTTGCTTCTTCATTAATCTGAGCTTGGATTAGTTTCCGGTTTCCCCGCGCGTCGTGTAAGATGTTACAGAGGAAATCCGAGCCACGATCCGTGGGTTGCCCACGTCCCATGTTCACGGGGTGGTAACCACCATCTCACTAGCTTCCCCACCTCTAGTACTTCTGCCATGTGTACCGCATGGATTACGCAGGGTTGGTGCCGGATGCGGAGGGCACGGGAATGAGCGTCATGGCAGAAAACCAGGCACTATGGATTGGTGCAGAGGGTCGGCTTTGATTCCCCGAGCCGTTGATTGCGCGGGGGAGCCGGATTGGAGGAGCGGGGCAGCTGCTTCCATGGTGAGGAGTCAACCTCCTGCCCCGTTCCCCTATAAAAGGGGGTAGGAGTAGTGCGTTTGTTTATGCGCTTCACTCCCCCCTTCCTTGAGCATCTTTAGTCCTCCATGGTGAGAGGACGAGGGTGTGGTGGTGCCCCGGTAGTGGCGACGAGGACTTCTTCTCGTCAGCACCTTCCGCCTCCTACTGAATACGCGGAGGCAGAGTCCGTCGCGAGAGGAGGTGGGAGGGGGCGAGGCCGTGGTCGTCATGGCGCTCGGGGCCGAGAAGGACAGGGTGGCGCTCTGGTTGCACCCCAGCCAGCCGCCCCTCCCCCGATGGAAGGCCACGTCGGAGACCAACCTCTGGAGTTCATCGTCAGATTATACAAGCCTCCGCGCGGCCGCCTCTGTCTCCCTACTCCATTCGCAAGGGTGATGGAGCTCGAGCAACCATGCGCAGTAAAGCTGCACATGAGGGGCTGCTGTAATGGTAGCATGACAGTGGATGTAGACTTCCCTGCCCCTCAAGTTATGCTCTTGCGACGTGACTGGAAGACTTTCGCCCGTGCCCATAGCTTTTCGGAGGGGCACGTTCTCCATTTTAAATTAATGGATGCCGAGCTGCTCTCCGTCAAGGTCTTCGGGTGCTCGGGTGCTCGCTTAGGGTGCTACGCGGAGAGCTTGACCGACGATGAAAGCTCCTCCTCGAGTGACGGAGATGAGGAGGATAGTGACGGTGATGACGACGGCGTCGACGGGGAGGATGACAACTCCGACTCTGCCTGAACATCAGCCGCACCATCACCGTTAGGCGGCGGCACCACCATCTGCACCTGCACCCCGTTCCCGGCAAGGTGATTGCCGGGAAGTTGGATGCAGAGGTGGGAATGGTGCTCCTGGCTCCTCCAGCAGCCTTCCAGCTGGACACTGGCAGGCTTCCTCACGGGCTGCAGCTTTGTTTGCCCTGCCGTGTCCTGCTGGCCCTAGTGGCGGTGGTTAGGGGGGCCTTTCCGTCGTCCTCTTCACCATCACCTTCGTCCGCGCCTTCCTGGCTGTGTTGGGCTCCCTTTTGTGGGGCCCGATGGGGTCAGGCTGGGCTTCTGCCCAGGCACCCCTTTTGCCCTCTTCCTCTTCCACCGTAGTGCCTAGGAGGAGAGAGACAAGAAAGGGATAACGGGGCACTTATCTTTTTTCAATCTAAAATATGTAGGCACTTGCCAAACTTTAATCTAAATTATGTAATCTTGTTTATCCATGTTGGTGTTCTGTAAGATCTTTACTTGTTCATCAGCATATTAATGAAAAAGATAAGCTTTGCCGGGCACTTGTGCATGTATCAAACTCATGCAGAGGTGAAATGCCTCTATACATTCAAGTAAACAAGTTTCCCCGGCAGGCTATCATGCCGGTACCCTCGGTTTGTTGCCACTGAGCTAAGCCTGCCGGGTACAAATCACAAAGAGGGACCAGCCCCCCGCCAAGCCTTCTCCGTCAAAGGCCACTGCGACCATCCTGACCGAAGCAATGTTTGAGTGAAAGGATGGGAGCACCTAATTTTCGAAAGTGACGAGGTTTTCATATGCACAAGTTTCTACTTACAGAACACGTAAGGATAAGAAGAGAACTTATCTATTTGGCTTGTCGGGGATCGTCACGTGGGCTTGTCTTCATTTCTTCTCTTCAAGACCAAGTCCACGACAAGGACCCTGCAACTTAATGCAGATGAAAACAATGCCTCATGCGACCTTATCTACATGATCATGCTATGCTCATGATATGCTTATGCATGCATGCAAGTTTTGGGGGGCCCCCAGCACTTCGTTTATTTTTGTTGCTCAGGGTCTGTGCTTGGCTTTGTACAAGTGGTTACATGCAACATCGGCAAGGCCTATACAAAAGGGTGGCTGTCGGGCAGGGCCCGACATCCGCGCCTTACGGGTAGAACTTACGGAGATGCTCAATGTTCCATGAGTTTTGCAACTGAATGCCATCTCTGGTCTCCAGATGGACTGCGCCATGTCTGGTGACTTGTACTACCCGGTAAGGGCCTTCCCACTTCGGCGTCAACTTGTTTGTACCCTTGGTGGACTGAACGCGCCTAAGGACAAGGTCGCCTTCCTCAAAACTCCAGGCATGAACCCTGTGGCTGTGATAGCGACACAAGGCTTGCTGGTAGCGTGCAACACGCGTAGCAGCCCGGAGGCGGTTCTCCTCAAGTAGCACAGCATCGTCACGCCGGTGCTGTTCCTGTGGTACTTCATCGTAGGCAAGCACTCGAGGAGATCCGAGTATGAGTTCCGTGGGGATAACTGCTTCTACCCCATAGACTAGGGAGAAGGGAGTCTGCCCGGTGGCTCGATTTGGTGTCGTACGGAGGGACCAAAGAACCACCGGCAGCTCGTCGATCCATCGCTTGCCGCACTTCTGCAGTCTATCAAATGTTCTTGTCTTGAGACCTCACAACACTTCAGCGTTTGCCCTCTCAGCTTGTCCGTTGCTTCTGGGATGGGTGACATAGGCAAATGAGATCTTGCTTCCGAGGGCATGAACGTATTGCATGAAGGCGCGGCTCATGAATTGGGTGCCATTGTCGGTGATGATTCGGGCAGGTACCCCGAAGCGGCACACCAATCCTTTCAAGAACTTGATAGCTAACTGCGCGGTCACCTTTCTCATGGGCTCCACCTCAGGCCACTTTGTGAACTTGTCGATAGCAACGAACAAGAACTCAAAACCCCCGGTAGCACGGGGGAAGGGGCCCAAGATATCGAGCCCCCAGACCGAGAAGGGCCATGACAAAGGGATCATCTAAAGAGCTTGGGCAAGCTGACGGATGTTCTTGGAGTGGAACTGGCAGGCTTCACATTTGGTGACTAGCTCAACCGCATCTTGGAGGGCTGTGGGCCAATAGAAACCTTGCCGGAAGGTTTTCCAACCAGAGCCCTTGATCCAATGTGGGAGCCGCACATACCCTTGTGTATCTCTGCCAACAGTTCCTTTCCTTCTTCCCGGCAAATGAACTTCAATTTCACACCGTTGGGCCTTCTTCTGTATAGTGTGTCGTCAACGAACTGATACACACTGGTCCTCCGGGCTACTCTTTCAGCTTCTTCTTGCTCTTGGGGAAGTTCTCCTATTTGGAGGAAATGGACTATGTGTCGTGCCCATGTTGGGGCCAGGGGCTCGGCAACGAGGACCAGCGGCACCTCCTCATTCGTAGGAGCACACTCCTTGACCGCAGGGACCGGTGGTCTGGCGGGATGGTGCAGCTCACTGATCGAAGGGGAGTTGTTCCCGCCAAGCTCTCTGCTGGGAGCCTCGGGTGGCTCTGCCGGGAGAGGCTTGCCGGAGTCCAGTTTCCTCCTCTTTCTGGCCAGTGTTGCCGGGAAAACGGAGGGCTGAGTCAGATGGAGAACAAAAGTCCCTGGTTCCACATGGAGTTTTTGCGCAGCGCACTTTGATAGGTGATCAGCAATGCTGTTTTCCGCACGGGGCATGTGCTCTGTTTGCAATCTGTCAAAGCGCTCCTCCAACTTTCTCACTTCCTTGATGTATGCCTCCATCAATGGGCTTTGGTAGTCCTTGTTGACTTGTCTCACCACAAGTTGTGAATCTCCGCGGATGATCAGCTTCTTGATTCCCAGTTATGTTGCAATCCTGAGCCCAGCAAGGAGCCATTCATACTCTGTAGAATTGTTGGTAGCCTTCTCCCTGGGAAAATGCATCTGGACGACGTACTTAAGGTGCTCCCCAGTGGGAGCAATGAGAAGCACGCCAACCCCCACACCTTGTAGGGAGAAGGCACCATCAAAATACATAATCCATTCTTGGGGCGCTTCCTTGCCGGGAGCGACTGTCTCCAGTACTTCTTCATCAGGAGTTGGCATCCACTCTGCAATGAACTCTGCTAGTGCTCTACTCTGAATGGTTGACGTGCTTTCAAACTTCAAACCAAAGCTGGACAACTCCAAAGCCCATTCCACAATCCTGCCAGTGGCCTCGGGGTTTCGGAGTATGCGTTGCAAGGGGAAGCGGGTGACAACTGTGATCTCGTGGGCTTGGAAGTAGTGGCGCAGTTTCCTTGAGGCCATGATGAGGACAAAAACCAACTTTTGCATGCCAGAGTACCTCGATCTAGCCCCCTGCAGTTGGGAGCTAACGAAGTACACTGGGTGCTGCACCACTTTCTTCTTTGCCGCCAACTCGGAACTGTCTCCCCTGGCTTGCTTTTCTTTGTCTTGAACTGTATCTGACCTTGCCGGGACGGGTTCGCTTTCCTCTCCAGAGGGGACAGTGGCTGTGGTTGCCGCTTCATCCACTTCTCGCTGTGCCACCAGCACCGCACTAACCACTTGATTGGTTGCCGCTAAGTATAGCAGCAACGGCTCTTGTGGTTTGGGAGCGACCAAAGTGGGCACAGAGGAAAGATAGGTCTTCAAATCTTGTAGTGCAGCATCTGCCTTTGGGGTCCACTCCATGGGTCCTGCCTTCTTCAAGATTTTGAAGAACGGCAGGGCGCGTTCGGCAGACATGGAAATGAACCTGCTCAGCACAGCGTCGCATCCAGTCAAACGCCTCACGTCCTTTACTGTCTTGGGTGCTTGAATCTGCTTGATAGCCTTGATCTTGTCGGGGTTGGCCTCTATCCCTCGATGGGACACAAAGAAGCCAAGTAGCTTGCTGGAGGGAACTCCAAACTCACACTTCTCCGGGTTCAGCTTCAAGTTGATCCTGCACATATTGCAAAGGTCTCTTCCAAATCCTGAATGAGAGTCATTCTGTCCTTGGTTTTGACGACTATATCACCCATGTAGGCTTCAATATTTCTGTGCAGCTGGGACTCAAAGCCAATCTGTACTGCTCTTGCAAAAGTGGATTCGGCACTCTTGAACCCGAAGGGCATCCGTACAAAGCAGTACGTGCCACATGGGGTTATGAACATGGTCTTCTCTTCGTCTTCCTTGGACATGAAGATCTGGTGGTACCCGGAGTAGGCATCCAGAAAGGAAAGAAGGTCACACTCGGAAGTGGAATCCACAATCTGGTCGATGCGCGGCAAGGGGAACGGGTCCTTCGGGCATGTCTTGTTTAGATCTGTGAAGTCTATGCAAAGCCTCCATTTCCCATTCGCCTTGCGCACCACCACTGGATTCGCTAACCATGTGGGATGCAACACTCCTCTGACCAAACCAGCTGCTTCAAGCTTCTTGATCTCCTCGGCAATAAACTGCTGCCGCTCCAAAGCATGCTTTCGGACCTTCTGCTTGACGGGCCGGGCATATGGGCAGACAGCAAGGTGGTGCTCAATTACCTCCCTGGGAACACCGGGGATGTCAGATGGTTGCCAGGCAAACACATCGACATTTGCCCACAGGAAGGCAATGAGCGCGCTTTCCTATTTGTCATCGAGGGTGGCACTGATGGTAAGCGTACTGTGAGCACCAGCCAGCCTTGCCGGGACCTTCTTCACAGTAGGTGCAGTAGCTTTGGATCTCTTGCTATTGCAACTCTCCGGCAAGTCATCAACAGGTGCAGCGCACTCCGGAGAGGCACGCTTCCCGGATTCCTTGCTGGTATCCTTGCTAGCTCTCTTCTTTTTCTTATTTTCCTTGGCGGGAGCAATGGCTTCTGCAGCCTCAGCAGCGACCGCCTCCCGATGTATCTTGTCTATGCATATGACTGCGTCCTTCTGATCTGATGGAATGGAAATGGCACCTAACAGCCCTGGCATCTTCAAAGCGTTGTAGGCATAGTGGGATGCCGCCATGAACTTAGCCAGAGCTGGGCGACCAAGGATTCTGTTGTACAGCAGGGGGAAGTCAACCACGTCAAACACGACCTTCTCAGTCCGATAGTTTAACTCCCCTCCGAACGTCACCGACAGTGTGATCTTTCCCTTAGGACGACTCCTGCTGGGGTTCATTCCTTGGAACGTACCAGTAACCTTGAGCTCCTCATCTGCTATCTGAAATTTGCTGATGACCTTTGGAGATATCAGATTCAACCCGGCCCCACCGTCAACCAACATCTTCGTGACTTTGAGGTTGCGTATTGTTGGTGAGACCAACAACGGCAAGGACCCTACCGCGGTGGTGCGGTCAGGGTGATCCTCTTCGTCAAAGATGATGGGCGTGTCGGACCACTTGAGCGGCTTCCGAGAATCTGCCGCTGGCTCCATGGCATTGACTTCAAGCACCCACTGTTTAAGTTGGCAGTGAGGGGAGTGCAGAGAAGCACCCCCGTCAACGCACAAGGCGTCAGTGGCTTTCTGGAACTCCTGCTCGCTAGTTTCCTCTTCATCTCCTTCATCGGTCTCACCATCGCAATCCTTCTTCTCATGGCCTCTGGCGGGTTTTCCTTGGGACTGAGGATCCTTGCCGGGGTGACTTACTCCACCACCTCGGCCCTTCCTGCCAGCACCATCCTAGTTTTTTCTCCTTATCACGCTTCTCGTACTCAACCCTCTGCTTCTTGACTAGTTGCTCAACCTGATGACACTCCTGAAGGTCATGGCCCTTGGTCCTATGGATCTTGCAGTATGGCCCATCACCCTTCCCAGTCTTCTCGGCAGCCGCGGCCGCCTGGCAGGCAGTGCACGCGGCAACCTCCTTGCCGAGGTCCTCGTTCTTGGCTTTCTTGCCGGTACCAGATGTGCTCGATCCTTCGACGGCCATCACAACTTTCTCCTTGCACTTCTTATTGCGCTTTTTGTTCTTCTTCTGGTTGGTGGCGTCGTCATCATTGTCTGAGTCAATGTCGACGCCATCCTCTTCACCGGGAAGTCGCCTTCCCTCCTCTACGCGAGCACACTTATCCACCAGAGCGTATAAGTCATTCACAGTCTTGGACAGCCGCACGTTCATTTTGGAATGTATCCTGCGGTTGCCAACATTGGACTGGAATGCGGCTATCACAGCTGCCGGGTGGATATCTGGGATGTTCCTGTGCACTTGACTGAACCTTTGCATGTACTTCCGCAAACTTTCTCCTTCCTTCTATGGGAGGAGCTGCAGATCGCTGGGCCGTCCTGGTTCTTGATGGCCGCCCGTGAAGGCGCCAACAAACTCATGGCACAGGTCAGCCCAGGTTGAGATGGAGTTCTCCGGCAGGTGCATCAGCCAAGATCTCACATTTGGCTTGAGTAGGGAAGTAGTTGGCAAATACTTTCTCATCTCTTCCCCCGGCAGCCTGAACAGCGATGGTGTAGATGCTCAGGAACTCTGCCGGGTTCAATCTCCCATCGTACTTCTCTGGTATCTCTGGCTTGAATGTGCGGGAAGATGGCCAACGGACTTGCCGCAGTCCACGAGTGAAGGCGGGGCACCCAACCTCGAAAAGTAGGTATCCGCCCTCACCGGGCGTTGGCTCGTCGACGTCGGGGCCATTGCACCTATCAGACTGGCAGTGGGTGTCGCGGCGCTGCTCGATGGTGACGCGCGCGCCTTCCCTTCGCCTGTCTTCCTGGGCCTGCCGCTGGTCCCGACGTGCTCGAGGGCCAGATGAAGCCATCGATGCATCGTCGGGTTCTTGCTGCGGCCCCTGCGCCGACTGCAGCGGAGGGGATTGCACCATGGGGGTGGCCCGTTTGGTACGGCAGTGGCTCGGGCCGTTGTTGCCGCCTGCGGAGGCCGTGACGGGCCCGCTCATTGTGATCCTCCCGCCTTGGCGAAACCAATAAGACTCTGAATGGTGGCTCTCCACTCATCCATCTGATCGACCGCCGGTGGAAATCTCAAGAGGAGTTGGGCCCGCGGCATGGCCTCCGAAGCAGTGCTCAGCATGGATGACGACGTAGATTGTAACATCGCTTGGCTCCTGACGGTGCCAATAGTGGCAACGCCATGCTCTCGTCGCCGCGAGCCAGTCGCCAGGGTGGCATGGCGGCGAGGTGGATGTCCTTGGGGATCGGCGGCTCCATTCGGCGCATCAACTAGGTCGGCTTTCCCCGGGGCTGGTGCATACCCTGTGGCCGCGCCCGCAGCGGGAGCGGCCGAAGAACTGCGGTTCACCCCAGAGCAAGCGCCACCACTGCGGCTATGCCCTTCAGCAGGGCGAAGAGGTGTAGACGGAATGATCTCTCCACCCGCACCTTCTGGAGCATGGCCGCTGCGATGCTGCTGGCGCTGCCCTTCTCCGGTGCCTCCTGCCACCATTTCGGCCGCGGGAGGGGTGGTGACGATGCTGCCTGCGCCGGTCACGTCCCCCGCGGCGTCCACATCCCCGTGGGTCCCCGTAGCCCCCACGACATCGACAGCCACGTGCGACGGGGCCTTCGAGGTGGACGGGTGGGCTGCAGCAACGGGCTTCTTCTTGGGCCCCATGGATGATGAAGCCGTCGACGAAGAAGTCAATGAAGATGACGCACTGCGTGCGTTTCTCGGGTTCGCGCAAACGCTTCCCCCTACCTGGCGTGCCAAAGATGTCGTGGGAAACCATGGCCACCTATGGGGCCATCGGCCCCTTTGTTGTTCGGCGGGGGAAGGGCACTTTGCACAAAGAGTGGAGAGCGCAGCGCAGCACGGCAGAGATCACACGGGCAGTTTTTACCCAGGTTCAGGCCGCCGCGAGGCGTAAAACCCTACTCCTGCTTTGGTGGATTGATATGAGGACCGTGGTGGAAACGTAGTGCTCTAGCCCGGCAGGGTTGCCTCGGGGTGGAAACGCGTATTAGTGTACAGGTGTCCGAATCCTTTTTATGGTTGCAATGGCCCTCCTTTTATAGATCAAGGGGTCACCAAAATGGCAAATCCATCATTGTGTATTGATTAGATAGCAGCCAGTGCTATCATATCTAACTCTACAGACAGAGCAGAGCGCATTAAATGCGCCGCTTAGTGTCACATCGTGGCGTGCCCGGCAAGCCTTGCCGGGTCGTTCGGCCACCTTCTCATCTGCCTGCTTGACACATCTCTGGACGGGTGTCATTTGGAGTTGGTTTCCTCTGGAAATGGCTACCATGTGTCAAATAACAGCCACTTAGTCACTTGGGGGCTTGACACCGCATCGATCGATGACTTGCTTCGCTGTGAGGTGGAGCAGTGGAGCATTGGCGGGGTAGGCCGCCCTTGGTGGCCCCGGCAAGCCTGCCGGGGCAGTCTTGAGTTCTATCTTCGGGGTAACCCTCTCCTCGCCAGGCTCGCCTGCTCGGCAAGGGATGTTTCTCCTTAGTTGTGTCTTGCTTATTTAGCTGGTCTTGGTCTTCTTGATCCGCCATTTGATCTCTCAAAGAGCTGATCTCTCCTTGCTTGGTCTGGACTTGGACGTTGCGAGCTTGCCTCCAAGCCTGTGTACAGTCCGGGCAACATACCTGGGGTTTGTTGCATCGACAACGATCGACCGGAAAAGTTAATGATAATGCCATGACACTTTTTGAACTTTTTGTGATGATTGGCATATCCCTGTTTGAGCAGAATTTGAGTAGAACTATGGCAATGTATTAGACACGCCATAAATCAGCTATATTTGGAATGAGATAATTCAGGCGATTGTGACCATGTCATTATAGCCAATTTGTACCCTTGATTAATCAAACGGTTAGGAAGATATGGATATTCTCCTAACTTTATAGTAATCTATATACTACTCCCTCCGTAAATAAATATAAGAGTGTTTGGGTCACTACTTTAGTGATCTAAAAACTCTTATAATTCTTTACAGAGGGAGTACTAAATATGAGTGTGTATCAATAGCCATGTTAGTTTCCTCATTTTCATGTAACCATACATTAGGGAAGTAAATGTGCATATGGAGAACTCTATATTTGGAAGTAGTGAAATCCTGTAATGCTTACCATGTGTACATACCTATATTCGCCCTTCAGCAATCAATGGCTAGAATAATATCCTCACAAGAATTTTGCCCCAGAACATGAGTATATAACAATGCATGGTCTGTTAGTTTCCTTGAAGAATTTGTTTGTGAGGGCAGAACATGACTACATAACATGCATGACATGGTAGTTCATGTGAAGAATCGATTGCGAGATAACATGAGTATAACCATGCATGGCACTTCTATATTTTCGAACCCAGTATACATTTCCTTGTATTTTCCTCTTAGTTCCAATAGGCACAGACCAATGTTGTTTCTTGCATTATCCTACTCATACTCTGAATAATGCTGATCTTACATTAACAATGCCTGTCCTTTTTGATATGATGCAGTGTCCCTACAATTACTGCCCTTTGTAATTACACCACCTTTGCAAAAATAGGGAAACACAACTGGTTCCTCGCTGGATCAGACGATGACAAAAGACTGATGATCATTCGCACACATGAGCCAGAAAAGTTACATTGCAAAAACCCCACTATGTACAAGCACCGTGAATTATGTGAGTATCCGAAGAGTGGCTGTTACTTCTATGAGCAGGATACCAGCTTGTTGGGGCCTTCAGGATTCTTGAGTTGGAGGCGGGTAAACAGCCTTTGTTCACACTCTTTGCTTCTCGGACTCAATTATCCGATTAACCAGGAGATCAGCGTTTGCAAGGACCTTGATGGCAGAGAGGCTCTGTTTGCTAGGGAAAACTGTGTCTACAGGCGAGCCCTAGGACTTCGGGAGCAAACTCCCCTGATTGTCAACGGTACAGCCTGCAACCAAAAGAAGGTGAGAATGACAAAGGCATCTGGATTAACTTTGATCCTTGGATGTCTCATGTTTGACAGGAAGTAATGTGGTTCAAGCCTTCAGGTTGATAGGTAATTGGGTTGTTGCATTGAAAGGGTGGAGTTCTGGTGTCTCTTAATCACTGCTGGCTAAAGCGGGGCTGCAAATTTTGATGGTGTTGGATCATCCCTCTTCGAATGACTTGTTGTCTTTGCTGCTTGTTCTGGATGTGTAGTTCTCTCTTTTGTTATGCAGACTCCTTGTCATTTGATCATCCTTGTCTATGTCACTCTTACTATGTAATAGTTGCCTCTCTTTAGAATGTCATTCTCGTCTGGATCACGAGAGTCTGAGCGCTGTAGATGGGTGCGTTTTGGTGGTGTAGCAAGACTATTTATGAACTATCATGTCTTGCTATTTATGTCAGTAGTAGTCACTAGTCAGTGTTTGAATGTTGTATATATCATTTGTTTTGAATTGTTTATTGTCTCAAACTGTTGGTGGGCTAAATGAGGGCATCACCATTCTCCAGTGTTCGGAGTATATCTTCTTTTTTTAAAAGTTATAATTTGAGCCCAGTGTCTTTTCGATGATGTACACTTGTTTGGGCCAGTGAGGTGTCGTTGAATATGGGCCAAGTAGTAACGCAATGCCAAACCGGTCAATTATGACTCTCAGGCTGGGCACTCCAAAAAAGAAAGAAAGGCCGACATGTGGGCACCACCGTTGTTTTCGTGCACTTGCGCGCTGAGAGCGTATTGGCACGTGTTCGAAATTCATGCGACCTTCTCATCCCCTATCTCCCACCCCTCCCACACCTCTGGAATCTCGATTCCTACTCCAGCTCCCCAAAATCCCCCTCCTGTACTCCCTGTACTCAAGCACACTATCATGTCGCCGGTCAATGCGGATCTCCGAGCCGGAGATCCTGAGGTCCGTCCTGCCTTCGGGCGCTGCGCGCTGTCGCTCAGCAGTGGCATGGCGGCGCTTGACGACCAGTTTGCCGGCAAAGTGCTGATGGTAACCATCAACGGCGATCGGCCTCCCGTCTCGCCAGACGACCTTGTCAAAGCTCTTGGCATTGCACACGGCATCCAAATATGTGTCTTGCTCGTCGAAGTCTGTCCGCCACCGGCTGATTTCTTCGTCTGGTTCCGGACAACTTTCGACTGCAGTCATGTGTTCGAATCTTCCCGGTGTTTGTCCTGCGATGGTGCACTGGTGAGCTTTGATCGGTGGCACCCAGGATGGGGCTTGATGCCCTCTGAGCTTGAGTTTTTAACAAAGCTTACCTTCCACGGCATGCCTCGACGTGCTTGGAATAGCGAGTCCATGAATGAGCTTATCAATGACCTAGGAGGTGAGCTCGTAAGTATGTTTGTTCCTCCAGACAGCCGGGCTCTGACGGTTATGGCATGGATGAAGAAGCCGTCCACCATATCGAAGGTGATTGGTGTTGAGATACCTGTGTAGGAACTGGGGTTGTACTATTCATCGCCACCAAGGCCGCCGCGGACCACGTTAGGGATGTACCTGTATCGAGTGTTCGTGCATGTCGAAGAAGTGGTCAATCCATCAATCGAAGTCCTGCCGCCGCCGCTGGTGACAGGGTCCGTCGACGACGTCCATTATAGGAGTCAATGTTAGACTTTCCCCGTGTTGCTCAGAACGATGGATGGCACAGGGCCTACTCCATCGCACGGCGGAGGCCACTGCTTCTTTGGGAGAAGAGGCAGGGCTGCCTGCCTGGATGTGCTCTAATTTGAGGTAACAACTGAATCTTCTCAGATACTAGTTAAATCTGAGCTATCGGTGTGAAGCACTGATGTGCCAGTACATTTGATTGTGACCTGTTCTATTTTTGGACCTGAACTTTTTTTAGAAAGGGGTATATGTCAACTTAATGTGCTAGCAGAACTTATTGTGTTGTGTGTCTGTTTTCTTTGCACAACATTCAAGATATTTCCCTATCATTGATAAAGACGATGAACGGCTATGTATGAGTTTGTTGGTTTCAACATAGCCCTACCCGTAGCGATCCACTGCTTCCACCCTGATTGTGTTGCCTGCGTGAAATTTTTGTATGCAAGTTCAATGTGCTATGATGTTCTATATGATTGTGTCAACCATATAAGCTTTTACTGACCATCAGCAATGCATATGGCTGAAAGATGCATTTACGAGCATCGACCCATTGAATTATTTCTTCGCTCGTCACACACACACACACACACACAAGTGGGACCCGTTAAATTATTTCTTCGCTCGTCACAGCTTTTAATTAGGTTCCATTGTACTTTAACTTTTTTCTTAAGTTATTAATTGAGCTCAGTGACTTCAAAAAGTTGTACAGAAGCCTTGTTTGGGCCTTTTCTAGCGTCGTTGAATGTGGGCTGAGTAGCTATGTAAAGTTGTACTGTACTACATAGGCCTTTTTCATTGAACATCAGCAATTCAACTAGGCCGACAGTTGTACACAAGATCCTAAAATAAGCGCAGCCTAGCCTATGTTTCTTTTGATAAAATGCACAACTCAGTTCATTTTTTATATAATAAGATTACCAAGCCCAACTTAACTTTTTTTAATAATATTCCTATCTCAATATTATTTTTTATACGAAATGCTTAGTCCAAACCATCATTGTTTTTTCACCCATCCTAGAAAATGGGTCCATTTATACTAAAATCAAATGGCTTGTAAATTATCAGAAATAGTAAATGGGCTGCATGTACGCAATATTATTTTTTCACCCAGCCCAGTAAATAGGTATATTCGAATAAATAATCAAATGCGCTGTAAATTATCATAAATAGTAAATCGGCTATTATTATTTTTACCCAGCCTAGGAAATAGATTATTAGTTTAGTCAAAGCCCAAGAAATAGATGTATTGGCAAACAAAATAAAATGGGCTGTAAAACCAAAATAAATGGGCTGCATTCCGCCACAGCTTTTGAATCTGACTTTGTTGGCCCACTAGACGAAGCCTACGCAAGCTGTTGTCCATTTAGTGAACAAAAATGATTTAATGGTCCAAAACAAAAAGTCAACAAATTATTCTAACATCTGTAGTCGTTGGATTGACATCCAACAGCGATCCTCCTCCTTACGATCTGGGTAATGATAGATTAGTCCACTTTGTTCCGCATGATGAGGGTATCAACTACAGAGCCACTCATGGATTTTGTCGTGGATGGGTCATGATACTGGGCATACCACTAGATTACAGGCGTACACAGTATATTGCGGATGTGATTAGTACTTTTGGGCGTTTTCATCACTTCCATCAAGATGATCCAATGCTGGTCCGCACCATGGCATATGTTTCGTTCCCGGCTCCTTCCTTAGTGCTGCGTGATGTGGTCTATCATGAATATGCTGATTTTTGGGGGGGGGGGGCTAGGATTTCTTGGACTGCCCCTGTTTACATTCTCTCAGCAGAGTTTGCGGATGTCATGCCGGCTGATGAGGACCCCATGCCATTCAATGGCAATCCTCATGCCCTCCCTGGTCACATGCAGTTTGATAACCATAACTGGGCTATACCTGAGTTTCCTGAGCTAGGTTGGAATGATGTGCCGCCGCCTGTAAATGAGCAGCCCCAAGATGATATAGTTCCACCTTGATAGGCTGACGATCAACATGACCAAGTGGAGGAGATCCAGTCTCAGGAATCAATTATTCTGCAAGTGCCTGATGAATCTGTTAACAATGAACCTCCAGTTGCTGATGTGGTTGTCTATCAACCACCCATGGCCCCAGTGCAACCTCCTTTGCATATTGGGCAGGTTTTCACAGTATTTGGACTGGCATTACCTCCAGTCATGCAGTGGCAGCACAACTTTGATAGGATGATGCCTTTCATGTGGGTTTCTGAGATTCCTAAGTCTTTTTTCATACCTGCCATGGGGCCAATTCTGCTTGCTAAACAATCCTGGGAGATCAGTTTTAATGAGTCAGAGCTTAGGTTCTCTCTGTAGCCTTTGTTTGCCAATACCCGAAGCCCTGTTCGTCGCCTCTCGCCAATTAAAAGGCCTGTTGCACGTGCATTATACTTCGATGATCTTTCTGAACTAGTCACTGAAACTTTTGAGTTTACTGCTGTTCCTAAGGAGACTAGGAAGCGTGAGCGCAAGGTGACTGCTTCTAAGATCCTAGTTGACACAGAGGTATGCCGAAGCGCACGTCTCAGTGCTCTGCGTGATGATTTTCGTAAGGTGCAGAACAACGTCCCACGCCCTATGAAGATGTCACATGCTACGAAGAAATGCAAGACCAAACCTACTGCACAGTCTACTGACAACCCTTCAGTGCTGCCTCCAACTGCTATTGGTGACCTTCAGCGTATTGGGGCTCGTCTGCGCATCGCTCCGGAGAAGATCATGGTGGAGAAGCTTGTAGCTGATCCTTCCCACTCAAGCAGCAGCAAGAGTTCTGATGATTAGTACTTCCATGCAAGGATTGGGTCCCTGGCATACCCTCTTAATCACCACCTATCTTTATTTATGCTTTTATGTGTTGAACTCTGTGGCAATGCTCTGTTTAGCTGGATTGTGAAGGTTACTACGTGATCTACTTTTGCTGCTCTTTATTTTGGTTTGTAATGAATCAGTATGGTTTTCGAGACTGGAAGGTTCTCTGTTGGAACATGCGCGGCCTTAGTTCTGAAGCATGTTAGCTCGCTGTTAAGCAAAAGATTGATGAAAGTGGTTGTTCTATTATTTGTCTCCAAGAAACTAAATGCATGCATATTGATCAGCGGTTTCTTAGGAAATTTTGCCCTCGTCGTTTTGATAATTTTGTCTATATGCCATTGTCTGGTGCTTCTGCTAGAATTGTGATTATATGGAATTCTTCCTTCTTTGGTGGCAAGTTAGTAGAAGCAAAACCTTATGGTATCATTGTGGAATTCAGCTCCAAGCATACATCTGAAACTTGGACATTGGTATCTGTCTATGGTCCGTGTCAGGGTCCAGCCCGAGATGAGTTTGTGCAATGGTTATATAACCTTGATATCCGTTTTGAGGACAAATGGCTACTTCTGGGTGATTTTAATTTCATGCATTCGCTTGATAACCGTAATTTACCTGGTGGCAATGTTAAGGACATTTTTCTATTTAATGAAATATTGATCATCTGGGCCTCATTGAATTGCCAATCAAGAGCCGTCAATATACCTGGTCCAACATGCAGACGAACCCTTTACTTGAGCAAATCGACTATTTTTTCACTTCAGTTGCTTGGACCACAGATCATCCTAATACTCTAGTCATGCCTCTTGCACGCACTGCCTCGGAGCATGTGCCTTGTGTAGTTATAGTGGCCACCTGCATACCCAAGGCAAAGGTGTTTGGATTTGAAAATTATTGGGTTAATCTGCCTGGTTTTATTGAGTGTGTTTCTGAAGTTTGGAGCAGGCCAATGAGGAAATCATCTATTGCCTCAACTATTTCTGCCAAATTTAAAGCACTCCATTATGCTCTTAAAAGATGGCATATGAACTTGTCCAAGGTTAAGGCTCTCATCTCTGATTGCAATAAAGTCATCCTATACTTGGATGGACTAGAGGAGCTTAGGCCCTTGAGTTGGCCGGAATCAAATTTCAGAAAAATTGTAAAGCTCCATCTCAAGGAAATTCTTCATTTGCAGTTCATATATTGGAAGCAACGTTGTACAATCAGATCTATTAAAATTGGCGAGGAGAATACCAATTTTTTTCATGCAATGGCAATTGAAAGGTACCGGAAAAACACCATCTCTTAGATCAAAAATGCTGCAGGAGATGTGATCACTAATCATCAGCAGTTGGTGGGAATGTTCTAGGACGATTTCAAACAACGAATGGGCCACTCTAAAGGTATTCAAATGGGCTTTGACTTGGACTCACTGATCACTAAGGTTGATGGGCCGGAAGATTTGTCTCAGCCTTTCACTGATGCTTAGGTGGAGGAGGTAATAAAGCACATGCCTGCAGACCGAGCACCTGGGCCGGATGGCTTCACAGGCCTTTTTATGTAGAAGTGTTGGCCCATTCTGAAGGATGATTTTATGCAGCTAGTTCAGGAGTTTTATGATGTGAAATGCAACTTAGAATGTCTTAACACATCTCTAATTGGTCTCATCCCCAAGAAATTAAGCCCTGAAGTTGTTGGAGATTTTCGGCCCATCTGGCTGACAAATACTTGTTTGAAATTCTTAACAAAACTACTGGCTAATCGTCTGTAGAAAGTTATTCTTCGGTGCAAACACCATAATCAGTATGGTTTTCTACGTTGTTGATCCATCCAGGATTGTCTTGGATGGTGTTTTGAATATATTCATCAATGCAAAGCCTCCAGGCGACCTATCATCCTGCTCAAGTTAGATTTCACCAAAGCTTTTGATACAATCGAGCATGAGGTTATTCTCAGAATTCTACAATGCAAGGGTTTTGATAGCCGCTGGACTGGTTGGGTCAATAGCCTGCTATCTTCTGGTTCTTCATCGGTCCTACTCAATGGAGTGCCGGGCCAGCATTTCGTCTGTAGAAGTGGTGTCCGACAAGGTAACCCCCTGTCTCCGCTTCTCTTTGTACTTGCAGTTGATCTTTTACAATCGGTGGTCAATGAGATGTGCTCCAGAAACATACTCACGCTGCCAATCCCGACAAGATATAATGATTATCTGATTGTTCAATACGCTGATGATACACTTATCGTTCTACCTGCGATTGATAGCCAGCTTATTGCTTTCAAAGAGATGCTGGACACGTTTGCTGTCTCAACGGGTTTGTGTGTCAACTTCAGTAAATCCTCTCTTATCCCAATAAATATGACCGATGCTGAGGGCGCTAGAATTGCCAGTTTGCTTGGGTGTGAAGTTGGTCTATGCCTTTCACATACTTGGGGCTACCTATGGGAACATCCCGGCCAACAATTTATGATCTGATGCCACTTGTGGATCGCACTGAGAGGCATTTGCCTGCATCCTCATGTCTGCTAAACCAAGGGAGCCGTCTTCAACTACTGCAATCAGTACTCACATCCATGCCCATCTAATTCTTGTGCTTGCTCTCTCTTCCTCAAGGCATACTTAAGCAGATTGAAAGGATTATGCGTCAATGCCTTTGGAGAGGCAACTCGGATACTCCGCGCCAATCATTGGCTACTTGGGATTTGGTCTGCAGGCCAAAGAAATTTGGAGGTCTTGGAGTTATTAATCTGGGAATTCATATGAGGCCTTATTACTTAAGCATCTATTCAAGTTCTTCAACAAATTAGATGTGCCTTGGGTTACCCTAATTTGGGATTCATACTATGGAGCCTCGGCCCCCAAGTCACCCAGAGCTGTGGCACCTTTTGGTGGCGGGACGTGCTGAGCTTATATGATAAATTTTGTCAACTGGCCATGCCACAGGTGCATGTGGGTGACACTGTGGTCTTTTGGTTAGACTGATGGAAATTGGATGAAAATGCTATCTCTATGCAGGAATGGTTCCCAGGCTTCATTCCTTTGTCATTGATGATATGATCACCGTTAAGGAATTTTCTGCACTGCCGGAACTGACTGATAATCTCCACCTACCTCTGTCATTGGAAGCCTATCAGGAGCTCACCCAGCTTCAATCCTTACTGCCCCTAGTCAATCTAGACCTGGAGGGCAAGGACATATGGAGATGTCCATCTAAGTCTGGAGAGTTTCAGTCAAAGATCTACTATGAGTTTTGATACTCATATCTGGTGGTTGATCCTATATTTAAGTGGACCTGGAAATGCTCATGCACTCTTAAGTTTAAAGTGTTTGGTTGGCTTCTTTTGATGGACCGTTTGAATACCAGAGATATGATGCAACGCCGACACTGGAACATTCAAGATGGCACCTGTGTAATGTGCCAAATTTCCAGTCATGAGGATCGTGTCCATCTCTTCTTTGCTTGCAACTTCAGCCAACGTGTTTGGAGCTACCTAGGGATTTCTTGGATTGCCCATCCAAACCAGTCAACTTATGAGATGGCCTTAGCTACCAGGAGGGTCTTTGGCTTCCCTTTCTTTTCTGAAGTGGTGTTCACTACCACATGCAATATTTGGACTCAAAGGAATGGAAAGATCTTCAGAAATGAGGCTCCTAGTTTTATATCTTGGAGGAGAAACTTTGTACATGATATTTCTATTTTACCTCATAGGATTAAATGTAAATATAGAGACAGCCTTCTCTCTTGGATAGCTTCCCTCACATAGGCTCTTTGTAAGTATTCTTTTCTCTCTCCCTGTAATTTGTAACTTTGTGGTTTTTAGTTTTAATAAAGAGTTGTGAGGCTGTTGCCTTGCAGTACATAGTAAAAAAAAAGGGCGATCGTGCTTCTTTAATCTCTGATCTAGTTGCTCTTGCTCAAGCCTACAAAACTATCGCTGGAAGGAGCACCTGCATCTGCCTCTCGTGGCTGGCTATGCTACCACGTAGGCCTCGCCACCCCACCCTACTCCCAATGGTGGCCAGATCATACATGTACTCACCCACACCTTCTGTTATTCTCCAGCGACGGCAACCTCACGCGGCAGCCGAACCACTACCTCGTAGTCCCCTCCGCCAGGGACTACAGTGCCCCTTGTTCCACGACTCCAGATTGTTCCCATCTTAGGCATCACCGTCGTCCATCGCTGTGGTTCGCTGGATGATGTGTGGTCAACAACGAGCGCCAACATGGAGTACGTCGAGAGTCTGACAGCTCGAAACTACCAGCTACATCTTTGCACGCAAGCTAGTGCCTCCTTATTATGAGGGAATAAACGATTCCCCCCTAACAGTTTGGACCCACCAGCTACAATCTTCGCACGCAAGGATGTTCATTCTTATTACGCGAACACCCCCCCCCATGACAGCAGGGACCCATGAGCTACATCTTTGCACGGAAGGAAGTGCCTACTTATTACGTGCAAAAAAAATGATTCCTCCCCCAGCTAGCTCAGACCCACCTGATTTGGAGGCTGACTTGTGGGCCTACTAAGTTGCCACGTACGCAGGGCTTTGTTAACCTAGTCAACAAACGATTCTAGCAGTAGTGACCGTTGGATTGATTAACATCCAACGATCGCGCTGCTTCTTCAATCTTTGATCTTCTTGCTCCAGTCGCCGAAACCAGCACCGGTTGGACCACCTACTCTTGACTCCCGTGGCTGGCTGTGCTGCCACCGTTGGCTATGCCATCCCTCTACTCACCCACACCTCCTGTTATTCTCCGGCGACGACAGCCTCACACCGCAGCCGAAGCAGTCAACCTCGTACTCCCCGACGCGTGGGCATCCACTGCCACATTTTTCCTGGCTCCACGTCGTTCCCTTCCTATGCCTCGTCGTCGTCCACCGCCTTGGTGCTCTTGGAACGGCGTGGTCAATGTGGTCAATGAATGACAGCCATCGGAAGAGGACTTTAGGTGGTGAGGCTGACAGCTGGACCCACCAGCTACATCTTTGAACACAACGAAGTGCTTCCTTATTACTTGCAAAATAAAAATGATTATTCCCCCTGATAGCTGGGACCCACCAGCTATATCTTCGCATGCAAGGAAGTGCGTCCTTATCCTCCCTGACAGCTGGGACCCACCCGATCAAAGTGTATGTAGCGTTGTCTGTCTGGTCGCGAACGTGTACGTACATACTGGTCAATCGGTCTCTCTGCAACAATGAACCATGGCAGAGCAAGCAGCGGCACCTGTAGTAGTAGAGCCCCTGACGTAGCAGTTCAAGAAGTCCAGTCTAAATCGTGTACACTTATGTACAGCCACATGCCAAAAAATACGGCCACGTATGTACATACAGGCGGGGTCTCGAACGGCTACTCGCGCATACATACGGTCAGGACTCGTGTACATGGAGAGGCAGCGGACGGCAGCAATGGCGTCCTGTTCATCGACAGCCAACTGGCTGGGTCGGAACAGAGAAACTGCGTCGTGTTCATCGAAGGCAACGAAACGCATTGTGTTCACCGGGAGCCAACCGGCTTGGACGGAATAGCCGAAACGGGGCCTGGCGTACCGCAAAACAGAGGAAACGGCCTTCTGTTTGACCTCGTATGGTTGAAACGGGGTCCTGTTAATTGAGAGGGGTGTGGCGTACCGCAAAAAGGAGGAAACGGACTTGTGTTGGAGCGCCTACGGTTGACACAGGGTCCTATTCATCGGGAGGGGTGTGGCGTACCACAAAATGGGACTCCACGAGCTACTGTTCATCCACCGTCAACTTCCTCCAGCCTCCACCTGCTACTGTTCATCCACCGTCCTCCTGCCTCCACCAGCTATTGTTCATCCACGGGCTACTGTTCATCCAGCCTCCACCGGATACTGTTCAACCAGCCCTCCACGGGGTCCTGTTCATCAACCCCAACCGGCTCGGGTGTGGCGGCCTCCTCGATCGGGGTCCTGTTCATCTAGCGGCAACGGCCTACTACTACCACGGGGTCCTGTTCATCCAACCCCCATCGGGATCTGTTCATCCAACCCCCAACAACAGTCACTGTTCATCAAGAGGCAGCAGGTTTGATCGGCTTCAGTTAGCAGCAGTAGCGAAGGAATCGCTCGGGTTCAGTTAACAGCCAAGGGATCGATCACTCAGGTTCAGTAACATAGCTAGTGCAATCGGTCGATTTCAGTAAGCGAACGCCTCGCTCGGGTTCAGTTACAGCCCAACGCCTTGCACACACATGCGTACGTGTACAAGAGAAACGTGCAATACTCCGTGCATCGCTCGGTCCCGACCACCCATCGTAACCGGGAACTCCCCAAAATTTTCCTCGCCCTCGCTTGTACCACGATTTTTTCCGTCATGGACGGCCCAAAGAATGTCATGCAGGTGCGTCCCCAGCCCGCCCAGGACAAAACGTTCATTTTCTGTCATGATTTTTTGTCATAGAAGTAGGAGCCCACCACATCTATGATGATACGTTGTTTTGTCACAATTATGGTCATAGAAGTGTCATAAGAATGACAGAAAAAATTTCGTTCGGGCCTAAATGTCAGGAATGTGTCTTTCTTTTGTAGTGCAAGTTACAACATGAATACATCAATACATAGCAATCCTCATAAACAAGAGCAGGATCCGACTACGGATGGAATCAAACAAAAAACACGAATGACATAAACCCTGCTAATCCCAGGCTGCCGACCAGGAACCCATCCCAAGATCGAAGAAGCAGAAGAAGAATTCCAAAGGAAAACTTGCATCGCTCTCACGTCAGATCATCGCATTACTTGTACCTGCACCGGTTCTTGTTGTAATCTGTGAGCGACGAGGACTCAGCAATCCCATTACCATGGGTATCAAGACTAACAAAGCTTAATGGGTAGGGAATGGTTAAGTGGTGAGGTTGCAGCAACACTAAGCATTTGTATGGTGGCTGTCTTACAATTACAAGAGTAAGAAGAGTAAACCATGCATAACGATCGCAAACTATGCGAGGGATAGTCTTTGGGCTGCTCACCTTGGGCCCATGGGCTGGCTCGGGGCGCTGGTTCAGGCAGGTCATACGGCGGTTGGCACGGACCGGGCCGGTTTAGGCAGACCGAGCCGGTTCAGGCGGGCGGTTCGGACGAACCGGTTCGACCGGCCGAACCGGGACGGCTCATGATGGGCGGCCCCTTCGGATCCCACCGGATTCGAGGAAGACAGCGACGTGGGCGGAAGATGACGATGGTGGCGGGGCGCAGAGGGCGAATCCGGGAGTGGGCAGGCGCCAGGGTCCCATATCCGGCCGGATCAAGGCGGAGGCGATCAGATCCGGTGGCGGGGAAGCTCCAGCGGGCGGCGACCATGGTCTAGGCGGCGACAACAGTTATTGCTGCAAGAGAGAGAGAGAGATTGAGAGAGGTGGGTGAGGGAGAGAGAGAAAGAAGAGGCAGGGGAAGGAGGGAGGAGGATGCGATGGGATCCGGCCTGGTTGTCGGTGGCTTGCCGGAGTCGGCCAGTGCAACCGCGAGGCAGCAGGGTCCGACAGCGCTGCAGAGGAGGTGGTGAGTCGCTCGGTGTTCCCTCCCGATCCAGATCGGATTAAGGCGGAGCTGCAGCTCCTGCCGGCTGTGGGTGACGGGGTTCTAGCCCGGGCGGGCCTATTGTGGGCCGGGAGTGCCACGGCGGCTGGGGCACTGGGGGGCGACCTGGCGGCCCCTAGTAGGCCGCGGGCGGTGGCGCAGGTGGCGACGCAGTCGTTGGAGCTACACCAAGTGGAGGAGGGAGGCTGGCTGGGTGGCGGCATGGGGTTCGAGGGGCATAGAATTCGAGGGAGAAGGATAGGTTTCAAAACCTGGAGTGCTAGGCCTGCTTAAATAGGAAATGGGAGCTAGGGTTGGGGGTTTGGGCAGTTTTCGAGACCTACGATCGTGATTCGATGGATCCGATTGAGAGGGGGTTTAGGCAGGCCTAGTGGGCTGTGTGAGAGGAGAGAAGAGAAGATGGGCCTGACATAGGTTTTCGAATAGAGAAAACGTTCGGCAATTTATCCGGCTATAGTGCCACTGTATTTAATTGTTGGGCTATCAAACGGACTCCGAATGCGGCGAAATTTGGCAGGCGGTCTACCTACAATATAACAAGACCGCAAGCCAACTTTCACCCCATTTCGAGAACATTTTTATTCCACTTATAAAATAATATTTTGGAGATGCCGCGAGCGCGTGCGAGTGTGGTCGGACTCAGAACGGACAACGGAAGAGATGGGGAGAACCAGAAGCTACGAACGGATGCAAGTTTTGAAAAGAATGATGATATGGAGTGCCATTGCAATGCGAATGATGCGATGATGAATGCAACAAACAAATGAATCACAAGGCAACAACAAAAATAAATGGAAGGTACCGGAGCATCGGTCTCGGGGCATCACAACACTCTCCCACTAATAGAAGATCTCGTCCAGAGATCTTAGGAACGATACAAAAGAGAAAGAGGATGATGAAAATGAAAGGAAATGAACAAAAATCCAGAAGAAGAGAATCGACTAAAGAGGACTCATCCTGATGTTGAACTTTGAAAGAATTTGAGAATAACTCAGGAAAAATTAGAAGAGCCAGGTATGATCCTGTGAAAAAACTGTGGGTTAGGGCCCACTCAAAAGAAAGACCGTTGCAAATGATTGAAGAAGAGATGATTCACCAGAACGATTTAAAGGGATAAGATCCAGACCGAAAGCTTGAATTGAATTCATCGGAGAAGAAAAAGACGAATAATAATGAACTAGACAAGAATTCACCGGTGGAGACAATTGAGGAAGGAATGAAGAGGCTTCACATGAACAAAATGGATACTCGATTAAATATTTCAGACTCCGTGAAGAAAAAAGGGTGGTTGGGTGGGTAAAACAAAGGCAACATGGGACAGATGGAATGGACACTGTTGTGAAGAACTGAGAATTGAACTTGCAAAAGATGAAGAGGATCGAATCAACTGGAAGAGAAATGCACTGGCTATAAAAAAGGATTGACATCGCAACTATCGAAAATACCCGCGTGATCCTAAAGAAAATTTGAAGGGCACAAGGACTTAGAATCAAAACACCTACATCACAAATCCTCATCAGAGCGACGAAGGGGATAAGGAGTAAAAAGAATTCCTACTCTTCGGTATAACTAGAATCCGAAAATACCAACTTGTAATGCCCAAGATGCAATTCTATCCCGATCACGTGATGAATTCATGATTGGTGCAGAATCGCATTTCGAGCGTATAACAAGGTGGATATCATTACAACATACCATGTACTGAATAGATGGAAACCAGATAAAGGCTTACACTCGCCACAAGTTATAGCATGAATACATGAATACATAACAATCCTCATACAGAAGAGCAGGATCCGACAATGGATGAAATCAAATGAAAAACATGAACGACATAAACCCTGCTAATCCCAGGATGCCGACCAGGAACCCATCCCAGGATCGAAGAAGTAGAAGAAGAACTCCAGAAGAAAAGATGCATCGCTCTCACGTAAGATCATCACATTACCTCTACCTGCACCTGTTGTTGTTGTTGTTGTTGTTGTTGTTGTTGTAATCTGTGAGCCACGAGGACTCAACAATCGCTTTACCATGGTTATCGAGACTAACAAAGCTTAATGGGTATGGAATGGTTAAGTGGTCAAGTTGCAGCAGGCACTAAGCATTTGTATGGTGGTTGTCTTACGATTACAAGAGTAAGAAGAGTAAACCATGCATAACGGTCGCAAACTAGGCGAGGGATAGTCTTCGGGCTACTCACCTTGGGCCCATGGGCTGTCTTGGGGCGCTGGTTCAGGCCGGTCGAGCGGCGGTTGGCACGGACCGGGCCGGTCTAGGCAGACCGAGACGGTTGAGGCGGTTCAGGCGGGCGGTTCGGACGGACCGGTTCGATCGGCTGAACCGGGACGGTTCACGACGGGCGGCCCCTCTGGATCCCAATGGATCCAAGGAAGACGGCAACGCGGGCGGTAGATGATAAAGGCGGCGGGGCACAGAGAGAGAATCCGGGCGTGGGCAGGTGCCGGGGTCCCATCTCCGGTCGGATCGACGCGGAGGTGACCGGATCCGGCGATGGGGAAGCTCCAGCGGGCGACGGCCATGGTCTAGGCGGCGTCGATGGTTGCTGCAAGATAGAGAGAGAGAGAGGCGGGTGAGGGAGAGAGAGAGAGAAAGGAGAGGCAGGGAAAGGAGCGAGGAGCAGGCGGCGGGATCCGGCCTGCTTGCCGGTGGCTTGCCGGAGTCGGCCGGTGCGACGGCAGGGTCCGACGGCTCTGCGGAGGAGGTGGTGAGGCGCTCGGGGCTCCCTCCCGATCCAGATTGGATCAAGGAGGAGCTGTTGCTCCTGGTAGCTGCGGGCGACGCGGTTCGGGCCTGGGCAGGCCTACTATGGGCCGAGAGGACCGCGGCAGCTGGGGCACGAGGGGGCGACGTGGCGCCCCCTGGTAGGCCGTGGGCGGCGGCGCAGGTGGCGGCGCGGCCGCTGGAGCTACGCCAAGTGGTGGCGGGAGGCTGGCTGGGTGGCGGTGTGGGGTTGGAGGGGCACAAAATACGAGGGAGTGGGCTGGGTTTCCAAACCTGGAGGGCTAGGCCTGCTTAAATAGGAAATGGGAGCTAGGGTTGGGGGTTTGGGAAGTTTTCAAGCCCTACCATCGCGATTTGATGGATCCGATCTAGAGGGGCTTTAGGCAGGCCTAGTGGGCTGTGTTAGAGGGGTTTAGCTGAGAGGAGAGAAGAGAAGAGGGGCCCGGCACAGGTTTTCGAATATCGAAAATGTCCGACGATTTATCCGGCTATAGTGCCGCTATATTTAATGGTTGGGCTATCAAACGGACTCCTGATGCGACGAAATTTGGCAGGCGGTCCACCTACAATATAATAAGGCCGCACACCAATTTTCACCCCATTCCGAGAACATTTTTATTCCACTTGTAAAATAATATTTCGGAGATGTCGCGGGCGTGTGCGAGTGTGGTCGAACTAAGAACGGGCAATGGAAGAGATGGGGAGAACCAGCAGCTACAAACGGATGCAATTTTTGAGAAATATGATGACATGGAGTGCCGATGCAATGCGAATGATGCGATCATGAATGCAAAAAACAGATGAATCACACAGCAACAACAAAAATAAATGGAAAGTATTGGAGCGTTGATCTCGGGGCCTCACTACACTCTCCTAACAGAAGATCTCGTCCCGAGATCTTAGGAACGAAACATAATAGAAAGAGGACGATGAAAATGAAAGGAAAGGAACGAAAATTCTGAAAAAGAGAATCGACTAAAGAGGACTCATACTGATGTCGAACTTGGAAAGAATTTGAGAATAACTCCGGAAAAATTAGAAGAGCCAGGTAGGATCCTGGGGAAAAACCTGTGGGTTAGGGCCCATGCAAAAGAAACACTGTTGCAAACGATTGAAGAAGAGATGATGCTCCAGAACGATTTAAAGGGATAAGACCCACATAGAAAGCTTGAATGGGATTCAACGGAGAAGAAAAAGATGAATAATGACGGACTAGACGAGAATTCACCAGTTGAAACAATTGAGGAAGGAATGAAGAGGCTTCACATGAACAAAATGGATAGTCGATTAAATATTTTTGACTCCGTGAAGAAAAAGGGTGGGAGGGTGGAAAGTGAACAAAGGCAACTTGGGACAGATGGAATGGACACCATTGAGAAGAACTGAGAATTGAACTTGCAAATGATGAAGAGGATCGAATCAACTTGAAGAAAATGCACTGGCTAAAAAAAGGATTGACATCACAACGATCGAAAATACCCGCATGATCCTAAAGAAAATTTGAAGGGGACGAGTACTTAGAATCAAAACACCTACGTCACAAATCCTCATCACATCGACTAAGGGGATAAGCAGTAAAAAGAATTCCTACTCTCAGATATAACTAGACTCCTAAAATACCAAGTTGTAAGGTCCATGATGCAATTCTATCCAGATCACGTGATGAATTCATGATTGGGGTAGAATGGCATTTCGAGCGCATAACAAGGTGGATATCATTACAACATACCATGTACTGAATAGATGAGGATACCAGTTAAAAGTCTTACACTCGCCACAAGTTAGAACATGAATACATCAATACATAGCAATCCTCATACAGAAGAGCAGGATCCAACTATGGATGCAATCAAAGGAAAAATGCGAACGCCATAAACCCTGCTAATCCTAGGTTGCCGACCAGGAACCCATCCCAATATCGAAGAAGCAGAAGAAGAACTCCAAAAGAAAACATGCATCCCTCTCACATCAGATCATCGCATTACCTGTACATGCACCTGTTGTTGTTGTTGTCGTCGTTGTTGTTGTTGTTGTTGTTGTTGTTGTTGTTGTTGTTGTTGTTGTTGTTGTTGTTGTTGTTGTTGTTGTTGTTGTTGTTGTAATCTGTGAGCCACAAGGACTCAGCAATCCCATTACCATGGGTATCAAGATTAACAAAGCTTAATGGGTATGGAATGGTTAAGTGGTGAGGTTGTAGCAAGCACTAAGCATTTGTATGGTGGCTGTCTTATGATTACAAGAGTAAGAAGAGTAAACCACACATAACAGTGGCAAACTAGAGTTGATCAAGAAGTGATCCTGAACTACTTACGAGTCAAACATAACCCCATCATGTTCTCTTCCTGAACTCCCTCGAATAGAGACGGTCACGTTTACGCACGCGGTTGGTGTATTTTATTTCGGATTCAGTGTCAATTTCTCTACAACCGGATATTATAAATTTTCAAGTCGCCACATAACTGCGGGCACGGCTTCCAGAAAGATTTAACCCTGCAGGGGTATCCTAACTTAGTCCTTCATAAACCCTCATGATCCACGGAGGAAAAACCTCCATCTCGGAACCACCCGATCAAACTTGGAATCCCGGTGCACAAGAAATTTCGACAATGGTAAAACAAAACTAGCAAGACCGCCCGACGTGTCAACAATCTCGATAGGAGCCGCACATATCTCGTTCTCAGGACACGACCGAATAGGTCAGCCTACGAGTAAAACCAATCCTCGAGTTTCCCCGCGGTGGCCCCGCAGTCTGCCCATTTCAGACCAACACCATCGGCACTGGCCCACCTGTATTATGTTGAGTTAAGAATCCTCGGGTAGCGCTAACTCTGTATGCAAATTTAATTATTTATGAGTATTATTATGTTGGCAAATTTAAAACCAAAGTTGGGAATTGCTGGAAGAGTTTTATTCAAAGCGAACTGTGAAGGGCTGCTCATAAATCTTGACCGTGTTAGGAACACAAATCAAGGAACATAACATCGGTATGACGGATACTAGGGCGGCAAGAGTGGAACAAAGCACCAGGCAAAAGGTCGAGCCCTGCACCCTTTACCAAGTATATAGATGCACTAATTAAATAAGAGATATTGTGATATCCCATGATATCCTTGTCCCAACATGGAACAACCTATAAGTACACCTAGCAACACTATAAGAGGGGCTGAGCAAGCGGTATCATAGGCAAACAACAGTTTGCTGGGATGATGGAAGGTTAGAGGCTTATCATGGCAATTTGGGAGGCTTGACAAACAAGTGGTAAGTAGCGCGAGATAGCGATAGCATCGAGAAAACTAGCAAAGCAAAGATAGTAGTGATATCCAAGGTAATGGTCATCTTGCCTGAAATCCCGCTCGGAAGAAGATCGAGTCGATGAAGTAGACGATCCAACGTAGTCGAACGCATCCTCACAATTGCAACGAAACCGAGAACTATCAAGAAGAAGCACAACCGGAAAGAAGCAAACAACACGGTAGACACACAAGCATAAACATGGCATGATGCACAACCAAGTGTGATGCATGACAAGGTTAAATGTTGTTACTCATGACAACAGATGATGCATGAAAGAACCCCACATCAAGGCAAGTTTAAATAAGGCCGGAAACAACACATAACAATTCTGGAAAGTCCCCATATGCAAATTTCGAATTTGGTACTGTTCTGAATTGAAAACAATGTTCAAGTGGTTAAGGAGCAAGTTAACATGCTCCATGATGATCTACATGTTTTCCTAATCAATTTACATATGTAGAACATTTAATTCGGAGCTACGGTCTAAAAGATATGAGCTAAACTAGTTTAACATGGCATTAATGAAAAATGCATGCAAACATCAATCTCAAACATTCAAATCATGGATGCAACATGACAAGATGAAACCACACACAATTCTAAGGAAGTTTCATGTAGGACATGATCAAAACGGAGCAACGGTTCAACACATACACACAAGGCAAGTTTAAATAACAATCTGCCCAAAACAATGTGATGCATACTTAGGAGCAACAAAACATGATGCTACTGGAATAAGATGGACACAAACTTGATATGCACTTAAAGTAGAGATAACACCCTTCAATTTATCTTCAAGGTTTAGTTTCATAAGTAGCAAGGTTAATATACTATGATCCATGATAAACGCAATGTTCTGATACAGATTAGGACTTAGTAAAAAAAAACAGGGCATATGCATGAGCTGAGTTAATATCATGACATGTTCAAGGCATGAAACAAATATGCTACGGTACAAGATCATGGCAACAAAAGGCGTATCATGCTAGTATATATCATGCAGCTCAAATCATACAACATGTCATATACATACAACCAACAGGCTCATGGCATTCATCAAAACAATATGCAACCGTGATATAGCAAATCTCAGACTTGGTGAAAATCTGGGAATAAAAAACCGTAATATCATGATGCTGTCTTGACATGCAGATAACAGCAAGCATAGTAATTTTAATATTTATGAAAATGGCACGAGCATGCAGTAGACATGGCAATCTCCAACTTACTCCATTGACAAAAATTCATAGGATGCATATATTAATTACTATGATTTTTGCAAAATGGAATATGTTGTTAATAGGTTGACAGTTTTAGCATGATGGCAACTTGAGAGCAAGAAAGAGACATGCTACAGAAAATTTACATGGCAACCAAGGGCATGGCATCAAAGTACACATTAGATAGACCAAGTCACATGAAGGAATCATATGCATATGTGTCGACGTGGAGCCGACGATCTATGGGGCAGGGCTGCCCCTTTTGCTGGTTCTGCTGGGGGTAGGTTGACGCGAAGAGCAAGCACAACAGGAGGCGCCTCAATTTTTTACCCAGGTTTGGGCCGCTGAGAAGTGTAAAACCCTACTCCTGCTTTTATGTATTGGGTGAAGGTGGAAGAAAATACACGGAGTGCTCTCCCCGGTAAGTTGCTAGGAGAGAGCAGCTACACGGATATCTATGCGTGTGTGTTGCGAGGTTTCAAACCCTTGTAAAGGTTGCCTTGGCCCTCCTTTTATAGCTTAAGGGGTTACCACAGTTACAAAAAGGTCATTACAGGGTGATTAGACTGGTGCAGATCTATCATACCTAACTCTCCTAGTTAGGACAAAAGTGCATTAAATGCACTGCAAGGTGTTGTGTGGAGGGTGAAACCCGGCAAGGGTGATGCACTGCTTATCTACCTACCTCTTATTAGCGTGACACGCCATTAGGACTGGTGTAAAAAAAGGTAATCATCCTCCCCAGCAAGCTGACAAGCATGGGCTGCCTCCACCTAATCACCTGCGGGCTCGACACCTCGCGGACCAGTGACCAGCTGGCCAGAGAGGTGGAGCGCTGGCGTTTGATGGGAAGTCCATGCTCGAGGGGCTTGCCGGGCTGCAACTTGGCTGCTCGCTTTTGCCAGGGTCAGCTGCTTCCATTGTGAATCATGTGGCTTGTCCCATGCCTTGATCTTCTTAGAGCGCTCCTTGGTCTTACGAAGAGTGGCTTCTCTGGTCTGGTCGTGTGTGAAACTTGATGTATGCCGGGGGAAGTACGCTACGTCTGTGCATAAGTCAGGGCAGCAAACTCCCATGTTTGTTACACCGACAGGAGCCCCCGGGATTAGACCACACGTCTTGTTGGGCATCGTTAGGCTAGGCCCAAGTAATGCACATACTCACGCATTGATCTTGCTGGGAATGGTATTAGGTGGTGACTGCGTTTGCGAACACGAGGAGGAGGCTGGGGCAGAGCGCCCGCGTCGCCCGCGCCATTTATGTCGTCTTCGCCTGAGTGTCGACGTAAGCATCCACCTCCAGCTTCCCCACCGCCTGCTCCCGTCACGGCGAGCTCAGCGACCGCACATCGTGCACCGGTCGCGTCCACCGCAGTGTCTGCTCCATCTGCGGCAGCTGCGCCGCCTGCGCCACCCATAGGCAAAGGTGATGGGTGTTGGGACACTGAAGGCTTGGTCTCCACCCATAGGCAAAGGCTTGGTCTCCATGGAGCCCTTCTTCTTGGGCGCCATGGGTGGTGATGATGATGAACTCCGAAGGGATCGACGTGCCGCCTGCTCCCTTGCCTGGCGCACCAAAGATGTCGGCATGCAGTCGGCGATCTATGGGGCAGGGCAGCCCCTTTGGCTGGTTCTGCTGGGGGTAGGTTGACGTGAAGAGCAAGCACAACAGGAGGCGCCTCAGTTTTTTTCTCTAGGTTCGGGCCGCTGAGAACAGTAAAACCCTACTCCTACTTTTATGTATTGGGTGATGCTGGAAGAAAATACGCGGAGCGCTCTCCCCCGGCAAGTTGCAAGGAGAGAGCTGCTTCACAGATATCTATGCGTGTGTGTTGTGAGGTTTCGAACCCCTATAAAGGGTGCCTTGGCCCTCCTTTTATAGCTCAAGGGGTTACCATAGTGGCAAAAAGGTCTTTACGGGGTGATTAGACTGATGCAGTTCTATCATACCTAACTCTGCTAGTTAGGACAAAAGTGCATTAAATGCACTGCTAGGTGTCGTGTGGAGGGTGAAACCCGGCAAGGGTGATGCACCGCTTATCTACCAACCTCTTATTAGTGTGACACGCCATTAGGACGGGTGTCAAAAAAGGTAATCATCCTCCCGCGCAAGGTGACACACAGGGGCTGCCTCCACCTAATCACCTTCGGGCTCGACACCTCGCCGACCAGCGTCCAGCTAGCCAGAGAGGTGGAGTGCTGACATTTGGCATGAAGTCCATGCCCGAGGCGCTTGCTGGGCCACGACTTGCCAGCTCGCTTTTGCCGGAGTCAGCGGCTTCCATTGTGAATCCTGTGGCTTGTCCCATGCCTTGGTCTTCTTAGCGTGCTCCTTGGTCTTGTGAAGAGCGACTTCTCTCATCCGTTGTGAATCCTGTGTGAAGCTTGATATACGCCGGGGGAATTGTGCCATGTCTGTGCATAAGTTAGGGTAGCAAAAACCCATGTTTGTTGCACCGACAATATGAGCAAAGGATTAGTGGCAATCATCATGGCAAGTTTAAATGTTTTAACAGTTTTTTGCAGTTAACGGAATGATGCACTTTTGCAATGAAGATTAACGCATGTAGATGAACTCTACTATGCATGCAACATGCACCATCATGTAGAGCACAAAATGTAGATGAATTTACGTATATAATTCATCTCCATCGAACAAACATGCATAAAACTAGGGCCCACACAAATGAATACATGAAGTTTAAAAATCTGGGACTAACGTTTTTTAAGGAATAAATATAAACAGTGAGCGTTGGATGGAATATTGCACACTGGGTGAGGGTTAGTCTCTGGGCTGCTCACCTTGGGCCCATGGGACGGTTTGGGGCGCTAGTTCAGGACGGTCGGGCAGCAGTTGGCACGGACCGGGCCGGTCTAGGTAGACTGAGCTGGTCGAGGCGGTTCAGGCGAGCGATTCAGACGGACCGGGTTCGACCGGTCGAAGCGGGATGGTTCACGACGGGCGGCGGGTGGTCCCTCCAGATCCCACCAGATCTGGGGAAGACGGCAATGCAGGCGGGAGATGACGAAGGCTGTGGGGCACAGAGGGCGGATCAGGGCGCGAGCGGGTGCCGGGGTCCCATCTCTGGCTGGACCGAGGCGGAGGCGACCAGATCCGGCGGCGGGGAAGCTCCGACGGGCGACGACCATTGTCTAGATGGTGATGGCGGTTGCTGCAAGAGAGAGAGAGAGGGAGAGAGGTGGGCAAGGAAGAGAGAGAAAGGAGAGGTAGGGGAAGGAGGGAGGAGCAGGCGGCGGGATCCGGCCTGGTTGCCAACGGCTTGCGGAGTCGGCCGGTGCGATGGCGAGGCGGCAGGGTCCAACGGTGCTATGGAGGAGGTGGTGAGGCGCTCGGGTCTCCCTCCATATCCAGATTGGATCAAAGAGGAGTTGCTACTCCTGGCGGCTGCGGGCGATGAGTTTCGGGCCCGGGCGGGCCTGCTATGGGCCGGGCGGGCCGCGGTGGCTGGGGCACTGGGGGGTGACGTGACGGCCCCTGGTAGGCCGCGGGCGTCGGCGTAGGTGGCGAAGCGGCCGTTGGAGCTGTGCCAAGTGGCGGCAGGGAGGCTGGCTGGGTAGCGGCGCGGGGTTGGATGGGCACAAATTACGAGGGAGAGGGCTAGGTTTCCAAATCTGGAGGACTAGGCCTCCTTAAATAGGAAATTGGGGGTAGGGTTGGGGGTTTGGGGGTTTTCGACCCCTACGATCATGATCTGATTGAGAGGGGGTTAGGCAGGCCTAGTGGGCTGTGTTAGAGGGGTTGGGCTGAGAGGAGAGAAGATAAGAGGGGCCCGGCACAGGTTTTTGAATATCGAAAACGTCCGATGATTTATCTGGCTATAGTGCCATTATCTTTAATGGTTGGGCTGTCAAACAGACTCCGAATGCGACGAAATTTGGCATGCGCTCTACCTACAATATACCAAGACTGCACACCAACTTTCACCCCATTCCGAGAACATTTTGATCCTACTTATAAAATATTATTTCGTAGATGCCACAGAAGCGTGCAATTGTGGCCGGACTCAGAACGAACAATGGAAGAGATGGGGAGAACCGGCGGCTATGAACGGATGCATGTTTTGAAAAAGAATGACGACACGGAGTGCCGATGCAATGCGAGTGATGCAATGATGAATGCAGCAAACATATGAATCACACTGCAACAACAGAAATAAGAAAGCACTAGGGCATCCAAGTCCAAGCCTCCATGGCGACGAAACCTTCCACATCCAAGCCTCCTGCACACACGTCCACGGGCGGCATAGGCAGCACCCTCGCCCGAGGAGATGCGGATGTCACAGCAGGCACAACCAGCGCAGGCGGCACGGTCGCCGTGTCCACTATGAGACGGTCATCTTCCTCGACCCTTTGGCGGAGACAACAACAATGGCGCGGGTGCATAGTTCCCGCCTCCTTAGCGCGCCGGCGAGTACAGCCATCGGAGCGATCCCGTCCAGTCAGACGCGAGTAGCGACCCTCCTACTGCAGCGGCAAGCACTAGCATGACTTTTGGACAAATACCGATAATGAGGGGCCGCCCCAACAACACGGTGCGCGTGATTAATCCGGTCGTCAATGGGTCCACCCCAAGTGTTGACAGGTGACCACCTTATAAGGTTGGATGCCCGGTCGCGTTGTAACTCACAACAAGTTCATTGGAAGTCTGCCTGGGCCAGTAGGCCCTAATTGTTATGGTAATGCCTCAAAAAAATGTACCCATTCCCATCCCCGGCAGAGTTCTCAGTGCCTGTGGAAAGGATATCCCACTTCACGCGACATGGATTATGACAAAGAAAGCTAAGTTGGAAAATTTTCAACTTAAGATTCCTTGTTACTTTTTGCGATTTCCCTCGTTTAAACCTTGTGTTTGTATAAGAAACCTACACACGAAGGAGCCTTGCCGTGATTATTCACGGCCTTGTCTGTTTCGAGCCGCTCAACAGGTCGAGCGGCTGCGTTGAAAATGTCAAATGATAGCTTATCGGTGGCAATACTACCAGCAAGCTCCTAGCGATCCATCCCCAAAGCGCTCGCTGCTAGTTCTTGCCCTGACAAGTTTCCAGCATGCGTAGGGTGCTTAGTTATACAAAATTAGTGGAATTAAGACGAGGGGATAGCATGCGTCCATGAACGTACTTAAAGTCATATTACATCATAAGAGTAGCGCATGTCTAACATGGGATCAAATGTATCTTTCAAATGACAGCGCAACGACAGATATAACGACAAGTCTAGTCTTGGCGACTACCTTGGATCTTGGGAACCTTGAGGACCTTGTCGGCAAGAGGAGCAGCAATCTTGTCGGCGGTAGTTACATCAGTGTCCTCCAGCAACCTCTTGGAGATCTTGGAGAGTTCGAGTCCAGGATTGCAATGGACAAGGTTGAGCAGCACCGCATAAAGCACGCTGCAAGCAAATTTTCTAGCGTCGTTGGTGAAGGAGACGCTCCTGTCTTCATGATATGCCTTTAACGGCTCGATAAGGCTATCAAAGAACTAGGTCAGCCTAGCACTGTCAACCTCGTGATCATCCACAGTGAAGCTCCAGCTCTTCATGTCCATTCCTGCCAGCTTCGAAGTTAGGCATTCCGCTATGTCAACCAACCTCTCCATCCAGAGGGAATGCATCTTCTGCAGCTCCTCATGCTTGTTTTTGACATCCTTCCGAAGGACTTCCTCGGTAGCAAGCTTCTCCCCAAGATTCTTTCCCGCTCTTTGGCGGATTCAAGGTTTTTATCCAGGCCGGAAGTTTGGATTTCAGGTCCTGGACCATGTCAGTGGCGGTGACTAGCTCTTGGCCCTTGGACGAGAGCTGCATCTGCAGCTCCTCTAGAGTGAGAGCTATTTTCTGCGCCTCGGCCTTGAGGGCCTCGACCTCCTTGCCGCTACCAGTGAGCTCTTCCTTTAGGTTGCCTACCTGGGCCTCCAGATCTGCTTTGGCAATAGCGGTGATTACGGCCTCGTCAGCGGCTTCCTTGAGCTTGGTGGCGCTTTCTGTGACTTGAGCGTCGATGGCCTTCTTGTGGTCATCCTCCATCTTTTGGGCCCGTTGCTTCATGAGCTCTTCAGTCTCTTTATCCTTGCTGAGGAGAATGGCGGCGATGGTTTCTCCCTGGGCAAAAAGCTCTCTTTCCTTGGTGTTGAGCAGCGTCCCATGCTCCGTCAACTTGCCGTCACGGAGTACCGCCTCCTCCTTGGCGGTGGCAAGCTTTTCCTCTTGATTCCTGAGTTCACGGGACCAATCATTATACCATGTGCGGAGCTCTTCTGCCTTCTACTTCAGCTGTTGGTCAACCGAATCCATGGATTTGCGCTTTTCTTGGGCTTGCTTCCGTCTCTTGCCATACCTGTCCTGGACGCCCTTGAACCCGATAGCCATGGACTTCAAGAAATCATAATCCTCATGTTCATTAGCAATATCGTCAGCATTTGTGGGTCTCTGGGCCAGGGGAGCAAGATTTGTGCAATCTCTTCTTCAAAGTTCAGCCCCGCAGTGCCAGATAGGCTGGGGCTTCGGGCCGTGCTGAGAAATGCCCAACCCCATGCTGTTTGGCGGGTTCTGCAAAGTTCTGACTGCTATTGGTTGGTTGGCGGGGGTTGGCATGGCGTCAATAATAGGTGCATCATCTACATCCATCTTGGCAGGATCAGGCCTGTTGCCATGGGGCTCCTCCGGCTCTGCGAAGGCTTCCTGGATGTCCCCGACAACCTGCTCAACATCCTCCACGGCAGCAATCTTGGTGGCTTCCTCGGTAGCAGCCTTCGTGATATCCGTCACTGCCTTGAAGATCACGAAGACCTCAGGAGAATTCGGGGCTATGGAGCAGAGCAAAAAGTAAAGGACAGGAATGAAGTTTGGTCTACAGGTCGAAGATAAGAAAAATGGAGATCCCGGAAAAATACGGATTTACTAGGGGATTATCGTCCGATGCTTGTTGCGGGAGAGCATCTCTTCCCCCGGCAGCTTCTGTTGCCGATGTGCTGCCTTCGACGACCCCTGTGGTCGGAATGTCACTTGTGCGAACGGGTTCGTCGGTGGAGGCCTTTGTCGGAGATGCGCTCCCCGGGACGATGGTTGATGGGGGCCTCATGGAGGAGTCCGCCTCCTGGCGTTCCTCTTCGTGATGGGCCTCTCCCATCTCCTTGTCAGATTTGGGAGGTGGAACAAGGAAGAGCGAGGGCAAATGAGCAGCGCCTCTTCGCGATTACCTTTTTATGGGGAAAGCGCGAGGGGGCTGACTCTTCGCTATTCTCCCTAGTTGCGCCTCTCGCAGGCGCGTCACGGTGAGTAACTGTTGCAGCAACCCATGTTTCCTCACCCCGCGTTTAATGGTAGACTGGACGTGCGTCAGTGGGAACTGTCATGATTAAAGATTACGGCAGGAGATTATGGCGGTCATTCTCCGTGATGTGTGTCCGTGCATATTTTTGGGCCTAGCCCAACGACGCCTCGGATGCGTGTGTGGCCTAGGCCTGGGGGCTCCTGTCGGTGCATTAAGAACGGGGTCCTTAGTACCCTGGACTTATGCACGGACGGTGGCAGCATCCCCGGAAAGGGATCTTGACAGAGACCAACAGCCCTTGAGAAATCAAGGAGCGCATCAAGAAGACCAAAGAACAATACAAGCATCGAAGTAATCCTCACCGACAAAGTCGAGCCGGCAAGACTAAGACCCGGCAAGCCCCATGGCAAGTAGATCCCCGCCAACCACCAGCGCTCCACCTCACCAGACAGCTGGTTGCTGATCGGTGTGGTGTCGAGCCCGCAGGCGGTGCAGTGGAGCTCGCTCACACGTGTCGGCTCACTGGCGAGAAGATTACCTTTATTGACACCCGTCCTAATGGTGTGTCACGCTAATAGTAGTTAGTTGGGCAAGCGGTGCCACATCCCTACTAGGGCTTCTCCTCCTCATGACACCTAGTGATGCATTAAATGCACTTTTTCCTAACTAGCATAGTTAGGTATGATAATCTCTGTTGCTATCTAATCATCATGTAATGACCCTTTTGCCATTGTGGTAACCCCTTGAGCTATAAAAGGAGGGCCAGGGAAACCGATAGAAGGGTTAGAACCCATTCTAAGCCCACGCATACTTGCTCGTGTAGCTGCCTTCACCTAGCCTCTTGCCGGGGGAGAGTGCTCCGTGTAATTATGCTTCACCTTTCAATACACCAAAAGCAGGAGTAGGGTTTTACTCTTCTCAGTGGCCCAAACCTGGGTAAACGACTCTCGCGCTCCCTCTGCTGCTCTACTCTTTGTGTTTGTGTAGTCCCTTCGCCAAACCACAAAGGAGCTTGTTGGCTCCATAGATCGTCGTTCCACACCGACAACTAGACATGGTTTCCACCTTTGTAAAGGTAGCCACAGGCCTCCTTTTATAGACTAAAGGGATCACCATAGTGGCAAAATGGTAAATATGCACTGTAAATAGTGGCTACGGTGCCAAATACATAACTATGACCAGTTAGGACAAATGCATTAATTGCGTTGTGTGGTGTCTTGTGGATGGAGCTCCCCGGCAAGGATGATCTCTCCTTCTGTGTCGTTCGCTCATCTACCTTTTCTTTCCTTGAGACGATCCTCGGACGGGTGTCATGAAAGCTATATATTCAGCGGCGAGCTGCCACGTGCCGAGACAAGACTCACTGAACTACCTGTCCGCTTGACATCTATTCGACAAGTGACAACCTGATCGATGAGGTGGAGCAGTGGCAAAGGTAGTGGGATTCTTGCCACGCTAAGAGCTTGCTGAGATTGGGACTTGACAGGTCTTCGCCAACTCTCCAGCATGGATCTTGCCGGGTCTTCCAAGCTGGATCCTCTGTGCTCGTGATCATAACTTGGATGTCTTCTTTGTGTCTTTGTAACCTGGTCATGAGTTTGTCTTTAGTTGGCCTCCAACAAGCCTTGCCATTGGGAAGGCTACACTGCCTATGCATAAGTCTAGGGTACTAAGGACCCATATCTTAGTACACCGACACTGCAGTGGTAAAATAACCCTGGATGTGGTCTTTGGAACGCCAGAAAATTATCGCTTCGAAGAGGTTACGTTCCACATCGCGCCTTTTAAGAGTGGATACCATGCCCTCCTAGGATGGGACACCTTCTCTAAATTCAAGGCAGTACCATATTACTGCTACATGAAGCTCACAATGCCAGGCCCAAACGGGATCATTACCATCTCAAGCGACCCCGACAAAGCACTCAAAGCCGAGAATAAAACAATGTCGCTCGCCCTTGAATCCTTGTCCAAAGCCCTCGCGGCCGAGGAACTGACCACGCTAGATAGCAAAGTCAATCAAGATGACATCATCCTCGACAAATATCCAAAGTCTACTTCATTCAAGCCGACTGATGAAATATTCAAATTCAAAGTACACCCTACGGACCAAGCTAAAATTGCGTCCATTGGGGCAAACCTCGATCCCAAGATTGCCAAGGCTCTACGCAATTTCCATAGGGAATATTGGGGTATATTCGTCTGGCACCCTTCGGACATGCCGGGGATACCCCGTAGGCTCGCAGAACACATGCTAAATATATTAAAGGGCTACAAGCCCGTTAAACAAGCACTTAGGTGTTTCTCTAAACCCAAGCATCAAGCAATGGGCGAAGAACTGGCGAAACTACTTGAAGCCGGGTGAGGGTGTCCGGATTAGGGGGTCCTCGTGCTGCCGGCCTATCTCTCACGGGCCGCCCTGGTGGGTCACTTTGGATTCTATTAAGGAAGGACGAGCTACAGATAAGTCCATACTATAGAAGGAAACCTCTGAAGGCTTGGCGTCTCCTCCAAGGAAGATTTAGCATAGCTGGCATATTTGTCTCCTTATGGCAACTGACATATGTAACCGTAGGTACTCCTGGTGTCTATATAAACCAGAGGGTTTAGTCCATAGAGGCTAGAACCATCATCCTACTCATCTAGGCTTTAGTTCATCCGATCTCGAGGTAGATCAACTCTATAACCATCGTATACACACATCAATATAATCAAGCAGGGCGTAGGGTTTTACATCTTCGAGAGGGCCCGAACCTGGGTAAATATCATCTCTGTGTTCACTGTTACCCATAGATCCAAGATCCACAGCTTGGGACCCCCTACCCGAGATTCGCCAGTTTTGACATCGACATCGGGTTCATCCGAGATATAAAGCACCCTGATTAGCTTACCGACTTGGTCATGGAACCAAAGAAGGACAGGTCATGGTGTTTGTGCGTCAATTTTAAAGACCTCAATAAAGCCTGCCCCAAGGACCCCTTCCCCCTACCACGAATTGACGAAATCATGGATGCCACAGCTGGGCACGATTCGCTGTGCTTCATGCATGCATATTCATGATACTATCAAAAAAAGTTGAAAGAATCTGACACGGCGACTGAGGGAGTCCTGGATTAAGGGGTCCTCGGGTGTCCAGGCTACGTAACATGGGCCGGACTGATGGGCCATGAAGATACAAGACAGAAGACTCTCTCCCGTGTCCGGATGGGACTCTCCCTGGCGTGGGCGGCAAGCTTGGCGTTCGGATATGAAGATTCCTGTCTTTGTAACCGACTTTGTACAACCCTAGTCCCCTCCGGTGTCTATATAAACCGGAGGGTTTAGTCAATAGGGACAATCATAATCAGACAGGCTAGACTTCTAGGGTTTTTAGCCATTACGATCTTGTGGTAGATCAACTCTTGTAATACTCATATTCATCAAGGTTAATCAAGCAGGACGTAGGGTATTACCTCCATAGAGAGGGCCCGAACCTGGGTAAACACCGTGTCCCCCTTCTCCTATTACCATCGACCTTAGACGCACAGTTCGGGACCCCCTACCCGAGATCCGCCGGTTTTGACACCGACATTGGTGCTTTCATTGAGAGTTCCGCTGTGTCGTTGCGAGAAGACTCGATGGCTCCATCAATCATCCACAATGATGCGGCCTTGAGGGAGGTTTTTCTCCCCGGCCAGATCTTCGTATTCGGCAGCTTCATACTGCGGGCCAACTCGCTTGGCCATCTAGAGCAGATCGACAGCTACGCCCCTAGCCATCAGGTCAGGTTTGGAAGCTTGAACTACGTTGCTGATATCCGCGGAGACTTGATCTTCGACAGATTCGAGCCCATGGCAGCCGCTCCCTACCACCGCGATGAACATGACCTAAATCTGTCATCGGACCATACCCGGGAGATAGCGCCTGTAACTGCCCTGGCCCTAGATCCGGAGCAGATTGCACCATCCGAGGACGGGAAGCTCAACCCCGCCATGGAAGCTGCAGACTCAGCGGCGTTGGAGCCGCACACAGACCCAACTTTGAACGGGATCTGTGTCAACGGAACCTCGGATTCGTCTCCGGCCACAGGTTCTGAACCGCGTACGTCCGCGCCCATCAAGCTCAATCGGGCGCCGATCATCGAGTTCAGCTCCGCGGACATCTTTCGACACTCACCTTTGGGTGATGTGCTCAAATCATTAAAAACCCTCTCCTTAGTGGGGGACTCACAGCCGAATTATATCCGGTTTGAACTGGAGGCTAATGACGGAGAATTTCGCTTCCCACCCACCGCCCACTTCATTGCCACTGTCGAAGACTTAACCGACATGCTCGATCACGACTCCGAAGACATCGACGGTATGGACGACGATGCCGGAGAGGAGCAGGCCCAAAACCCGCCGTTTACTGGGCGCTGGACAGCCACCTCCTCGTATGACGTGTACATGGTGGATACTCCCAAAGAGAATAACGGCGATAACGAGAAAGATCCAGTCGAGAATAAACCTCCTGAGACACAGCCAAAGCGCCGACGTCAGCGGCACCGCTCTAAATCACGCTGTGGAAAAGATAGCAATACCGGCACAAGAGAAAAAAATACTCCGGACGATGCCGAAGACAAAGAAGATCCCGCCGAGCCGACTTCCAAACAGGACGGTAGGGAAGATGGGCAAGTCAGCCCTGACGAACAGGCCATAAACGAAGACTCGGAGGACAGCAACTATCTTCCACTCTCCGAAGATGAGGTGAGCCTCGGCGACAAAGACTTTATCTTGCCTGAGGAACCCGTCGAGCAGGAGCGCTTTAAGCGCCGGCTAATAGCCACTGCGAGGAGCCTGAAAAAGAAACAGCAGCAGCTTCAAGCTGATCAAGATCTGCTCAACGACAGATGGACTGATGTCCTGGCAGCCGAGGAATACGGACTCGAGAGCCCCATTAAAAGTTATTTGAAGCACAAATTGCTTCCCCAATTCGACGATGAGGCACTTGAGCCCATGCCATCAACACGTAATGCGGCTGACCGACCACCACGTGGCCGGGACAAAGCGGCAGCTCAAGCCGAACACCTGCCCATACTACCTTGCCGTAAAGGCAAAGACACCACAGCTCGGGAATACACATTTGACCTGCGGCAAAACCTGGAGAACAGAGCAGGTCAGTGCAGATCGATCTATGGATCGCGGGGGCATGCCCTGGTGCGCGACGACGGCATTGAAGCCAGACGTACCGAGCATAACCACGTCTGGGCCGAAAACCGCAGATAGACTACATCCACACTATGTCGCGACTTGGCCCGATACAGAGGCGCTGCACATCCCCTTTGCTTCACTAATGAAGTAATGGAACACGAATTCCCGGAAGGGTTTAAACCCATGAATATCGAATCATACGATGGAACAACGGATCCCGCAGTATGGATTGAAGATTTCCTTCTCCATATCCACATGGCCTACGGTGATGACCTCCACGCCATCAAATACCTCCCACTAAAATTAAAGGGACCAGCACGGCACTGGCTGAACAGCCTCCCAGAAAACTCCATTGGCAGCTGGGAAGACTTGGAAGACGCCTTCCATGATAACTTTCAAGGTACATATGTCCGGCCTCCGGACGCCGACGACCTAAGTCACATCATCCAGCAACCCGGGGAATTAGCCAGGAAGCTCTGGACTAGGTTCCTAATTAAAAAGAACCACATTGTCGATTGTCCGGACGCCGAAGCCCTCGCGGCCTTTAAACATAGCGTCCGAGACGAATGGCTTGCCCGCCACCTCGGTCAAGAAAAGCCAAAATCCATGGCAGCCCTTACCGCTCTGATGACCCGCTTTTGCGCGGGAGAAGATAGCTGGCTCGCTCGTAGAAGCAACAACACCAGTGACCCGGGCACTTCTGAAGTTCGAGACGGCAATGGCAGGCCACGACGCAAGAAACACAAGCGTCGAAATAATAATGAAGGAACGCAAGACACGGCGGTAAACGCCGAATTCAGCGGCTCCAAAGCCGGTCAACGGAAAAAGCCATTCAAGGCAAACAGAGACGGACCATCCAATTTAGACAAGATACTGGATCGGCCCTGCCAGATTCATGGCACCCCTGGTAAACCAGCCAATCACACCAACAGAAGCTGTTGGGTCTTCAAACAAGCCGGCAAGCTTAACACCGAACACAAGAGGAAGGGGCCGCCCAGTGACAGGGATGACGAAGAAACTCGCCAACCGAACACCGGGGGTCAAAAGCAATTTCCCCCCGAAGTAAAAATAGTCAACATGGTATACGTGACACACATCCCTACAGAAGAGCGCAAGCGCGCACTACAGGACGCCAATGCCATAGAGCCAGGCACCCCAAAATTAAACCAATGGGCGGCCTGCCCGATCACTTTTGATCGCAAGGACCACCCAGCCAGTATCCATCATGAAAGTTCAGCAGCTCTGATCCTCGATCCAATTATTGATGGGTTCCATCACACGAAAGTCCTTATGGACAGCGGCAGTAGTCTTAATCTACTCTACCAAGACACTGTCCGCAAAATGGGCATTGATCCTTCACGAATCAAGCCCACCACAGCCACCTTCAAAGGTGCAGTGTCCAGCGTAGAAGCTCGCTGTACGGGATCATACATTGGAAGTCGTTTTCGGCTCACCGAACAACTTTAGAAGCGAAGGCTTGACCTTTGATATTGTACCGCTCCGCAGCAGCTACCACGCACTACTCGGGCGTACCGCTTTTACTCGTTTTAATGCGGTCCCACATTACACCTATTTCAATCTTAAGATGCCCGGTCCACGCGGCGTCATCACGATAAACGGAAATACGGAATGCTCCCTCCGTACAGAGGAGCGTACTATGGCTGCTGCAACCGAAGTACAAAGCGGCCTTATTAAGCCGCATATCCCATCGGCTGTCAAGCCGCCGGTCTCTACTAAACAGGACCAATCAATCTCAAAGCTGGATTAGCAGTTCAGCCTCCGTTGTCCGCCCCATATAGCCGCGAAGGTTATACCGCGCATATATAATTATGCACTTAAAATACCATGGTCAATGGCGGAGGCACAGTACGGACAGGCTTACAATGCGGTCCGCACTCTCATAGTCTTTTTACTTTTTCTAACTACTTTTTTTATCCTTTACAACAGGTGATTCAAAGCCTGGTCATCTTACGGACTCTTTCTACAGTCCGGCTTTGTATAAATAACCAAAGGCTATTTCTACCAAGAAGTCCTTTCACCGAGGCAAGGCAGCGCAGACGTGCGACAGGAGGTCCTAATGATTTTTGTAAGACCGCACTCTTTATTTGAAACCTGTAAATTGCCTTTTTCCTCAACCCTCGGCCCCCGGCATGTTAAATAGCCCGGGTAGGGGCGTTATAATCTGTAGAATTGCGTTTGATGTATCAATCAGATTCCATCAAACATAACCTGTATTCAGTATTCGCTATTTCTACGTTCTGAATTTTGCTTCTTCGGTTGTTTCACGAACGCACCTCGGCACAAATTGCCAGGGGCTCGATACGGCAACACATGAGTTGCCGACAAGTCCGAACAGCTTTTCAGCACACTTCGGCGTCACGAGTTTGACCTTATATGCATCTGGTCCGAATCATGTCTTTGGTCAATAGTTGGGTTGCCCGGCTCCTGTGCTTACTACCTTACGTTCCGCTATATCGGCTAGGGTAGTAAAGGGAGAACTACTACGATTGTGTCCTGGTTCATCTGGATGAGCACCTCAGTAGAGAAAGCCAAAAACTGACTGTCATGATGCGGTGAGAGCTAGTCAACCACTCGATGATTCATCAGAATCCTTAGCGATTCTTTCCGTATTACACGAAGGACCGTTTTTTCTGGTCACCTATGTAACGCACCGTATTCGGGTAAACGCGCACATACCAGGGGCTATATCGTAGACCCGCCGTCAAACTCCTATGGCTAAGTGAAAGTGTTAAAGCCCTATAGTCCGATTGCCTAGTTCGCCGCATTGACACCTCCTTCATGGACCAAGACGTTGGGTCAAAGAGTGATCAAGTGCTTTTCCGAACACCCCCGCATTATATGCGAGGGGGCTGAAGCCGACGACTGGCAAACTTTCAGATTATACAAAGAATAGCCGCACAGGAGGAACCAATACTTTCAGGCAAAAGTATAAAAATATGGCCTTAATATACCATAATATTGTTTTTACAAACTTGGTATATTCACTCGAACATCATATCTTTCGAGCATTGACCCTCTATCAAGCAGGCACCCTCTAGGACATCCTCAAAATAATGCTCTGGCGTGTGATGGTCCTGGCCCTCGGGTGGACTCTTCGCTGCAATATCTGTGGCCTTCATCTACGCCCAGTATGCCTTGACGCGGGCAAAGGCCATCCGTGCACCCTCAATGCACGTTGAACGCTTAACAGCGTCGATACGAGGCACCGCATCAACAAGTCGCTGCACCAAACCGAAATAACTATTCGGAATTGGCTTAGTCGGCCACAGCCGGACCATGACGTCCTTCATGGCAGATCTGGATATCTTGTGGAGCTCGGCCCACTGGGCCATCTGTTCATTCAGCAATAGCGGACGCTTCGACATGCTGAATTGCGACCAGAAAAGCTTCTCCGTTGCACGTCCTTCTTGCACTTGGAAAAACTGTGCCGCATCGGAGACACTCTTTGGCAAGTCCAAGAATGCGTCTGGAGAACTCCACATTTGATTAAGGGGGCATACTTCGGATTGCCGAATTTAGTCTGTAATAAGAAAGGCTTACCGGCCGCTATCTCCCCAGCTTGCCGGATTTCTTCCCAAGTCGCTCTAGACTCGGACCGTGCTTCTCTCGCCTCTTGTAAGGCCTTGCCGAGTTTGACCATTCTGGCTTTGTTATCCTTCTCGAGGAATTCGCATCCTTTAACTCGCGCGTCATGGTAGATATTCTCTCCTCGCGCTGGCACCGAGCAGCCTGTTCGGCCTTTAACTCAGCGACAGTCTTCTTGGCAGGCGCCTCACTCATCCTGGCTTGCTCCTTGGCTCGGGCAAGCTCAGCCCGTAGGGCCTCAACTGCGGCAGCATTATCTACAGTTATGCATATCTCAGTATACAATTTTCAGCGTCATGCTCATATTATCATACTTACATATACTGACGGCCCCAAAAACATACCTTGCGCCTCGTCGAGCCGCCTGTTAATAAGCGTGAGGTCATCATCTGCCACATAAAGTTTCTGCTTCAGCCTTGCAACCTCTGTAGCTTGGGCAGTCGTCATGGATGAAACAGCCTATTTTCCAAATCATCAGATTATTTCCTGGGAATATCTATTTTGATCCTCTGATCGTCTCCCTTCGGATGGCAACCAGAGTCTCAGGGGCTACTATCTATACACAGGTGCATTTTGCACGTAGAAGTGCAATTAAAGATATTACATTGCATACCTCGAAGCCTCTTAGCAGGCTCATGAAGGATTCATTCAATCCGCTTTTTGCGGAGAGAATCCTCTTAACAACCGTACCCATTAAGGTACGATGTTCCTCTTAAACGGATGCATGTTGCAGCATGCCCGTCATTGTATCCGGCACCCCCGGATCCCTGGGAGCTGCCGCGGGAGTACAGACTCCCTTGGAAAGAATATGTTTGTCTGGCTCTAGAGTCGTCCCCGGCTGTAGACCGTATAGTCCGGGCCCTTTATTGTTGGTCCTCATAGGGTCCGCATGCCCCGGACTCTGGACGGCCGAAGTATCACCTTCGGGCGTAGTTTTCATTATCCCTCGCACCGCTTGTTGGTCGGGGGAGATCCTCCGGGACGACACCTCGGAGTCGTCTGCCCTATCAGGCGAGAAGGTCTGTGGAGGCGTCTCTCTTTCCATCATCTCCGGAAGAAGATCCCCCGAGGAGGAGGACTGTTGAGGAAGACTGCGTGCCGGACTGCAAACATATATTTTAAATGTTACCCTGGTAACCGGAAAGCAATGGGATATGTTTCGGACGCCTCTGTTCACTTACGATTAGGCTAAAGGCTTGTCCTTACAAAGGAACTGCGCCACAGCATCTTCTTCTGAACCCGAGCCACCTGACAGGGACGTCTTCCCTCATTTAGGAGCCTTTGCTTCCAAATCTTCGGAGGCGGCCCTCTTCTTCCCATCGGGAGAGGGGATGTCAGTTTCTCCTTCTCTTTTGTCTTCGAAAGAGGGAGTTCCAATCTCCCTGGACATAGTGTCTGCTGTACCTCTAGAATAGAGGCCACCTTCGACCTTCTTGCTCTCCTCTTTGTCCCCCTTCGCCGACACTTGGTATGGCGCTGGAGCCAGCATCCTTGTTAACACAAGATCTGCTGAGTCTTCGGGAAGAGGGGCCGAACACCTAATTCTTTCCGCCTTCTTGATCCAGCCCTGGTCGAAGACGGTTTTCTCGATATATTGTTACAAGATATTTAACTAAGCTGTGTTTAGGAGTCGAGGGCCTACCGAGGTATCCGGATGGTTGCAGTCAAGGCCGACGTCCTCGGTAGTATCCGGCCACTGTTTTCGTGTCCCGAAGAATAACTTCCACATTCCTATGTGCGTCGTGCCAAAGAAGTGCTGAAGAGTCCGTGGTCCTTCCAGATTGAACTCCCACATGCGGAGGGGCCGTCGCTAGCATGGCAGGACCCGACGGACTAGCATTACCTGGATTACGTCGACAAGGCCGGTGTCCTTCTCGAGGAGGCTCCGGATGCGGCTTTGAAGTGTCTGCACTTCGTCCGTTGATCCCCAGTCCAGCCCCTTATTAATCAATGATGCGAGCCGTAATGGAGGGCCAGGCCGGAATGCAGGTGTAGCTGCCCACATGGTACCACGGGGTTCAGTGATATAAAACCACTCCCGTTGCCATAGGTTGGAGGTTTCCGTGAAAGAGCCTTTTGGCCAAGGTGTGTGGGCGAGTTTGTTCACCATCGCACTACCGCACTTCGCTTGCTTCCCATCGACTACCTTCGGCTTCATATTAAAGGTCTTAAGCCATAAGCCGAAGTGCGGGGTAATACGGAGAAAGGCCTCGCACATGACGATGAACGCTGAGATGTGAAGAAAGGAGTCCGGAGCTAGATCATGAAAATCTAGCCCGTAATAGAACATGAGTCCGCGAACAAAGGGATGGAGAGCGAACCCTAGCCCTCGGAGGAAGTGAGAGATGAATACGACCCTCTCACCGGATCTGGGAGTACGAATGACCTACCCTTGAGCAGGGAGCCTGTGGGGGATTTTTATGGTCAGGTACTTTGCCGCCCGGAGCGTCGCGATATCCTCCTCTGTGACGAAGGAGGCCACCCACCGGCCTTGAAGGTTGGGTCCGGACATGGCTAAGAGACTCAGAACAAATAAATTGAACCTTGGGTGCTAGAACTCGAGGTTGGAAGGGATGAGGGGAGGGGAAAGCGTATAGGAGAAGGACGGGTCCGTGCCCCATTATAAAGGCGATGAATATCAAAACGCCTCCTCCTAGGCCTCAAAACCTGCCTATTCCCAAGGAATCATACCAACGGGATGGTTGGGTTACCCACGCCCGTATTGATGAGAATCCCGTAATAAGGGGACATGATCTCTGCTTCGACAAGACGTGCCAATAAAACCACTTCTCGAAACATGGAGCGGGAGGCTAAAAAGAAAACGGTTCGAAATAATGACTGTGCAGGAACGTGGTGTCGCGTTACAAAAAGTTGTCAGCAGATTGGACTCATGAAATATTATACTCTCTGCGGTTGTGTGTGGTACTTGTTTTTGCAGAGCCGAACACGCTTTCTGTGCTCGAAGTCTGTTCTGGAGTATTCGGAGGAGGAACCCACCTTGCAATGCCGAAGACAATCTACGCGCCGGACACATCGTCATGGAAGCCTGGTTCAGGGGCTACTGAGGGAGTCCTGGATTAAGGGGTCCTCGGGCGTCCAGGCTACGTAACGTGGGCCGGACTAATGGGCCATGAAGATACAAGACATAAGACTCTCTCCCGTGTCCGGATGGGACTCTCCCTGGCGTGGGCAGCAAGCTTGGCGTTCGGATATGAAGATTCCTTTCTCTGTAACCGACTTTGTACAACCCTAGTCCCCTCCGGTGTCTATATAAACCGGAGGGTTTAGTCCATAGGGACAATCATAATCATACAGGCTAGACTTCTAGGGTTTTTAGCCATTATGATCTCGTGGTAGATCAACTCTTGTAATACTCATATCCATCAAGATCAATCAAGCAGGACGTAGGGTATTACCTCCATAGAGAGGGCCTGAACCTGGGTAAACACCGTGTCCCCCGTCTACTGTTACCATCGACCTTAGACGCATAGTTCGGGACCCCCTACCTGAGATCCGCCGGTTTTGACACCGACAGCGGCAACAACATTCATCACATCTTATGGGTCATTCTATTTTAACACGATGCCCTTCGGACTAAAGAACACCGGCGCCACATACAAACGCATGATTCAATCATGCCTGGAGAAACACATCAGGAAGATCATCGAGGCCTACATAGACGATGTGATTGTCAAAACTAAACACGTCGGACAGTTAGTAGACAACCTCTGCAACACATTCGCCAGCCTACGGGAGTATCAAATTAAACTCAATCCAGAGAAATGCGTCTTCGGTGTCCCAGCCGGCAAATTCCTTGACTTCATTGTATCGATCCGAGGAATCGCGGCCAATATGAAAGTGAAACTAATCCCTGGGTGGTTTTGGTAATTCATAACAACATATAGCTCATTGAACTAATATCCTTTCAGGATAGATGTTTCAGAAAGTTCAATGATTGGCATGGCACATGGACTGGAGATGTGGACCCCTCAAAATGCTAAGGACCAATATTGGCAAAAGCTCAAGACTCTACATTTCTATTTTAGTGATCCAAGATCACATTGAGTCCATTGGAAAAGCCAATACTATTAAAAGGGGATGAGGTGTTGCTTAATGGTCTACTTGCTCAAAATGCTTAGTGATACGCTCCAAAGCCCTCAACCACTTTCTCATATCCAGATATGTCCTAAACCTAAAGTCAAACTCGGCCCCATCTATTTGATCTATCTGGCGCCACCGAGTTCCTTTAACATAGCCACTGCCAGAAACCCTATTCAGTTCTGTCTCACCGATAGGGATTTCGGTCTCACCGAGATGGGATTGCAAACTCTCTATTTCCCTTCGTAACGTTTCGGTCTCACCGAAATGAGTGATCGGTCCCATCAAGTTCGCAATGCAAACTCTCTGTTTCCCTTTCGTAACATTTCAGTCTTACCGAAAGGAGCGATCGGTCCAACCGAGTTTGCCTGACCAACTATCTGTTTCCTCATTGCTGAAATTGGTCTCACCGAGTTCATGCAATCGGTCACACCGAGATGAGGTTTTACCCTAACCCTAGCACATCGGTCCCACCGATTCGAGTATATCGGTCCCACCGAGATTCCTAATGATCACATTTTGATTTGAATCGGTCTCACCGAGTTCTTGTATTCGGTCTGACCGAGTTGAGTCAAATGTGTGTAACGGTTGGATTTTGTGTTTAGGCTATATATACCCCTCCACCCTCTTCTCTATTCAAGACAGAGCCATCAGAACGAGCATACACTTCCACTACTCATTTTCTGAGAGAGAACCACCTACTCATGTGTTGAGATCAAGACATTCCATTCCTACCACAAGAATCTTGATCTCTAGCCTTCCCCAAGTTGCTTTCCACTCAAATCATCTTTCCACCATATCCAAATCTATGTGAGAGAGTTGAGTGTTGGGGAGACTATCATTTGAAGCACAAGAGCAAGGAGTTCATCATCAACACACCATTTATTACCTTTTGGAGAGTGGTGTCTCCTATATTGGTTAGGTGTCACTTGGGAGCCTCCGACAAGATTGTGGAGTTGAACCAAGGAGTTTGTAAGGGCAAGGAGATCGCTTACTTCATGAAGATCTACCCGAGTGAGGTAAGTCCTTCATGGGCAATGGCCATGGTGGGATAGACAAGGTTGCTTCTTCGTGAACCCTTCATGGATGGAGCCCACCGTGGACTCGCGCAACCGTTACCCTTCGTGGGTTGAAGTCTCCATCAACGTGGATGTATGATAGCACCACCTATCGGAACCACGCCAAAAATCTTCGTGTCTACATTGTGTTTGCCTTCTCCAAACCCTTCCATTTACCTTCATATGCAATGTTTTACTTTCCGCTGCTACACTCTTAGAATTGCATGTGTAGGTTGATTGCTTGACTTGTGCTAAGTTGCTAAAATCAGCCAAGACTTAAGATTGGGAAAAGGCTAGATTTTTATTTGGTCAAGTAGTCTAATCACCCCCCCTCTAGACCTACTTTCGATCCTACAAGTGGTATCAGAGCTTTGGTCTCCAATTGCCTTGATTTCCATAGCTTTGGTGATCATAGCCTTGGTTTCACAACCTAGGAGAGTATGGCGTCTAGCGAGGGAAATTACCAACGTAGAGGTCCTTACTTTGATGGTACTAATTTTGCTAGTTGGAAGCATAAGATGAAAATGCATATTCTCTTGGACATAACCCCTTCGTTTGGGCTATTGTGTGTGTTGGTTTGCAAGGTGAATTCTTTGAAGATGGAAGAGAACCAAATCATGAAGCAACCGCGAAAGAATTGAAGATGTTGCAATACAATGCTCAAGCTTGCGATATCCTCTTCAATGGATTGTGCCCCGCAGAATTCAACAAAATCAGCCGCCTTGAGAATGCAAAGGAAATTTGGGATACTTTGGTTGATATGCACAAAGGTACCAAGTCCGTCAAGGAATCCAAATTGGATGTGCTTGAAAGTCAACTTGACAAGTTCAAAATGAAGGATGGTGAAGGAGTCACTGAAATGTATTCTAGGCTTGCTCTCATCACAAATGAGATTGCCGGCTTAGGAAGTGAAGAGATGACCGACAGATTCATCATCAAGAAGATCCTAAGAGCCTTGGATCAAAAATATGATACCGTGTGCACTTTGATCCAAATGATGCCCATTTACAAAGATCTCAAGCCAACGAAAGTCATTGGTAGAATTGTTGCTCATGAGATGTCACTTAAGGATAAGGAAGAGGTTCACAACAAGTCTAGTGGTGCTTACAAAGCTTCATGGGATGCTCCCTCAACATCAAGTGAGAAACAAGCCTTCAATGAAGAATTGAGCCTAATGGTGAAGAACTTCAACAAGTTCTACAAGAGTAGAAGCAAAGAGAGAAGTTCGAAGTCGAGGTCCTACTATGACAAGAGATCTTCTAGTCGTGAACGAAATTGCTACAATTGTGGATGACCCGGACACTACTCCAATAAGTGTACGACTCCCTACAAAAGAAGAGAAGTCTCACCTAAAAGGAGAAGTAAAAGAGATGAATCACCTCCAAGAGAGAGAAGGAGTAGAGATGATCGTTATGAATGAAGACCCTCTCACAGAAGCAAGGATTCGGAAAGGAAGGACAAGTCATCAAAGAGCTACACAAGATGAAGACTGTCAGATTTCGGGTTCCGGAAACCCTTGAGAGGTTCGAACTCTGGGGTGCGTCCGAAGAACTCGTCCTCCCCAATCTGCCTACTCGCTAATCTCACAGCCTAGCTTGACGAACTGTAAGGAAAAGAGGCACAGTAGTTTACCCAGGTTTGGGCCACCTTGCGGTGTAAAACCCTACTCCTGCTTTTGTGGTGGATTGGCCTCGAGGGGCTGAGGATGAACTAGTACAGTGGCGAACAGCCTCAGGAGGAGAGGTGTTCTTGAGCTCGAGCGAGCTGGTGGAGTGAGGGTGATCTGAATGATCTGTCCCCCTCTATGGTGGTGGCTAAGTCCTATTTATAGTGGCCTTGGTCCTCTTCCCAAATGAAAGGCGGGAAGGGATCCCACAACGGCCAAATTCAAAGGGAGACAACTAGTACATGCTATCCTGACAAAAGTAGTCTTCGCCTGCAAAAGCCTCTGGTCGTGATGCCGTGGTGGGCTCGGTGGTGACCTCCGTCCTGCCGTCCTGGCGATCTTGGTCTTGTTGCACGGGAATGGAAACCTTTGGCTGATTCCTCGGGACTCCGCGCTTGCGCTTGCCTCTTTAGCACCAAAGAGGAAACTGGTACACTGCGCCTGCTGGCGCCCGCTTGGCCTTGATCGTCATGGCTCACATCATCCGGACCTCACGAGGTGAGGATTGCATAGAACTCTCTGCTCCTCAGGAGCCAGCCTGATGAGGCTGCTCCTCGTGGAGGTCTTGGTGTCGTCCACCTCACGAGGCTTGGCCCCTCGCAAGGGTCTTGAGTTGTTGTCGCTGAAGCTGGGCCGTACCAGGCCGTCGATGGAGCCACGCCATGGGTCGCAAGCAGGCAAGCCTGGGTACCCCCATTCCCAGAACGCCGATAGTAGCCCCCGGGCCCAAGGCGCGCTCGAACTTGGCTTCGAGGCAAAGCTAAGGGGCAAGTGCGTAGCGCTGCGGGCCCTAACCGCCTATGGCCTTGTTCGACGCGTGGCGATTGATGGGATGCGGGCATCTCCGCTTCCCCATGCCGCCTCGGCAACCGTTCGACTTGACGAGACTCTGCTGCATGTAGAGAAAAACCATCACTGCGTGGGATCGTGGAGGCCGGCGGTTGGCCTCCCTCCGGCTATAAATGAGGGGAGGGGCAGAGCCCCCCCTCGCTCATCTCCATCTTCTTGCTGCTCGCTCCTTCTTCTTCTTCACCTCCCAATCTTGCCGTAGCATCCATGGCGCCGACGAGGAGGTTCTCTGCCGCCGAGAAAGGGAAGGCCCCCAAGGAGGGGCCAGGTTCGCCGCCACCCAAGAGAGGGCGTGGCCGCCCCCGCAAGCATGCTACGACCCTGGCGGTAGCTCCTCGAGGGCGCGAGCACACTCCTTCGGGGGCCGGCGTCGCTTTGGGCGGCCGCGGCGGCGCTTCTTCTCGAGGCGGGGGCTACCAAGGGCGAGGCAGCCCCTATGACGAGGGGCGGCGTGCCGTGGTTGCCCGGCCTCCTCGGCCGCGCTTCCACTCGGCGGATGTGCTCCCGAAGTTCGTTGTGTGGTCGGAGAGGCCCGCCGGTACCTGGCTCCCACTCCCGCGCTTCTTCGTGAGTGAGCTGCCGGTCGTGGGGCTTGACGGCCTTTGGCTGTAGGCTGACGACTGTTGCAGCAAGGCTTCCTGGGTTGGGGTCGAAGTCACCGCGACGGGCAGCGTGTCCTTGACCCGCGGTTGGTAGGCGTTTGCCTACACGCGAGGCTTGAGCGGGAGGCACACCCTTCATTTCAGGTACGACGGCCTCGCAACCCTCTACATGAGGGTGTTCGGGGAGGATGGCTGTCGTGTGGGGTGCTGACCAGAAGACGGCAGCGGCGACGATGAGCTTGGCCTTGACAACGGCCGTGCTTCCTTCAGCAGCGGTGGCTCCTCCGGCGAGAGCACCAGCAGCGGCGGCTACGACCAACCACCATGACACCAGGCTCGCATCGGGGAAGGCGACGGGTCGTCTCGTCGCCGCGCTTTGGTGAAGCGGGAGGAAGACTCGGGCTGAGCCCGGGGGCCGCCGGAGCCTGGCCTCGGGAGCTGCTGCGGTCGTGCGAGCCACTTTTGTTTAACCTTTCCTTTCTCCTGCACTTGAAAAAAGTAGAGGGCCCCGCTGGGGCGTGTAATGAACCAAGGCACTCGTGCCATTATGCTATGTTTGTTATTTTGATATTGTGCGGGGATACCGATATTCTGATCAGGTGCTATTAGAAAAACTTAGGTTGATATGCTTGCTGTAGTTTCCCGCCTCGCGAGGGTGCGCCTCTCCAGCAACATCTGGCGAAGTTTCCTTCTAAACGACTTAGGAGCCGTCGGGCCTCAGGAGGCATTGTGCAGCTGCAGAATTATTAGAAAACTTCACAGGGTGTCAAGCCCTTCCTTGCGCGAGCCCCCGAGCGTGGGTTGGTTGTGGCTGGTGCACCACGTCACGATGCCTGGAGGCATGGACTTGAGAAGGTACGCATGCCCATGAGCTCGTTTGAGAGCGTCTCGCAAGGATTTAAGGACGGAAGCCCTGGGGCGACAGGGCTTTGGTGAGGTGTGGTCGCCGCGAGCACCAAGCGCACGCACCTATCTAGCCCCCGCTCGCGGGACGCGCGAGGAGGAGCGATGGGCAACTGACGCCCTTCCTGGGACAAGGCTGGAGAGGCGAACGAATAGAGGAAAAGAAAGTTCCAGCTTTGGCAAATGAGAAACGCAAAAACTCCAAATTCCATTAAGAAGTTGCAAACCAACTACAGAAAGCAAGCAAAAGAACAGCCGCGTTCGGCACCTAGTCTAGTCTTCTCACCAGCGCGGAGCTACGTGCTGCCACTAGGACATGGGAGGGAGCCCCCGTGAGGCCCGCGGGCGACACTCAGGAGACTCCGGGGCATGTAGAGCCCCACTCATTATTACGTGAGAGTGTCACGAGCGGAGACCTTCACAGGCACGGGGCCTGGCTTCATGGGTAGAACTTCCGGAGGTGCTAGATGTTCCAGGCGTTCTGGATGGGGATCCCGTCCTGCGTCTCCAGGCATGCAGCACCAAGCCAGGAGACACGGGCGATCCGGAATGGGCCGTCCCACATGGGTGAGAGCTTATGCAGCCCCTCCCTAGAGAGCACCCGCCTCAGGACGAGATCACCCACCTCGAGCATCCTGGAGCGGACACTGCGGTAGTGGTACCGCCGCAACGCCTGCTGGTACCTTCCCGCTCGGAGCGAGGCTTGACGGCGGCGTTCCTCCCCCAGCACGAGGTCCATCCCCCGCGTGGCGTCCTGGCATGCCTCGTCAAATGCCAGGACCCGTGTGGAGCGATGCTTGACCTCATGAGGGAGAACCGCTTCGGCTCCGTAGACGAGGAAGAATGGAGTCTCGCCCGTCGGCTTGGTTGCAGTGGTGCGGATGGACCACAGCACGGACTGGAGCTCGCCGAGCCAGCCCCTGCCGCAAGCCTCGAGCTTCTTCTTGAAGGTCCTTGTCTTGAGGCCTCTCAGGACTTCTGCGTTGGCGCACTCGGCCTGACCATTGCTCCTGGGGTGTGCCACCGAAGCATAGCATATCTACGTTCCAAGGTTAGCACAGTATGTTTTGAAAAGGTTGCTGGTGAACTGTGAGCCATTATCGGTGATGATGTGGTTAGGAAGCCCGAACCGGCTCACGAGGCCTTTGATGAACTTGATGGCCGAGCCGGCCGGGATGGTGCGGACGGCTTCGACCTCCGCCCACTTGGTGAACTTGTCGATGGCGACGTAGAGGTAGTGGTAGCCCCCGGGCGCCCCTGGGAATGGCCCCAAGATGTCCAGCCCCCAGACCGCGAACGGCCATGTGAGCGGGATGGTCTGGAGGCCCTGAGCAGGCTGGTGGATCTGCTTGGCGTGGAACTGGCAGGCTTCACAGGACTTCACTAGCTCGGTAGCATCGTTGAGCGCCGTTGCCCACGAGTGTGCGTGATGAAGAGTGATGCCCACAGTCCCCACCATGTATATCGGCCAGCAGCTCGCATCCCTGCTCCCTGGAGATGCACTGTAAAGAAACGTCATTTGGACGCCTCCGATAAAGCTCACCGTCCTGGATGCAGTATGCTGTGGCCTGGCGGGCCACACGCTCCGTGTCTTCCTCCTTCTCCGGCAGGGTGCCCCGAAGTAGGTACACCTTGAACTCCTTGGTCCAACACCCCTCCTGAGGTTCCATCGCGAGGAGGAGGCGAGCTCCTGAGGTTGGGCCACAAGCTGGGGCGCCCAACGGAGGAGCCTGGGGGAGGTCCTCGTGAGGCGGTGCTGGTTCTGCGGTGGGTGGAGCTACTGATGGCTTGAAGAGCCGCTCTTCGAAGACGCCAGGCTCCTGAGGCAGACGCCGGGGTGCCCTCTTGGCGATGTCATCCGCCTCCTTGTTTGTGCCTCGCAGCACGTGCTACAATTCCAGGCCCAAGAATCGTTTCTCAATTTTGCGTACCTCCTCAAGGTATGCTTCTATGTGCTCGTCCTTCGGGGTGTACTCCTTGTTGGAGAAGTTGACGAGGGGCTGCGAGTCACCCTTGATGGTAAGGTGCCTGACCCCCAGTGCTGCGGTGTCCTTGAGTCCCGCGATCAGGCCTTCGTACTCTGCAATGTTGTTGGGGACCTTCTCGCCGTGTTGGAAGCAGAGTTGCACGGCGTAGTAGAGCTTGTCTGTGGTGGGTGAAATAAACACAGCTCCAGCCCCCGCACCCTGGCGTGAGAATGCGCCGTCGAAGTACATGATCCAACCATCTGGTGCCTCATCACCGGGTATGAGGGAGTAGTCCTCGCACACTTCACGGTCAGGGACGTCAGTCCATTCTGCCACGAAGTCAGCGAGGGCCGCACCCTTGATGATCCTGGTGGTCCTGAACTCCAACTGGAACGCTTGGAGCTCAATGTTCCATTCGGCGACCCTTCCTGCAGCCTTGGGGCTCCGGAGCACCCTCTCCAGAGGGTAAGCTGAGACAACCTTGATGGGGTGGCCATGGAAGTAGTGGCGCAGCTTTCGGGAGGCGACGAGGAGCGCGAGCAGTAGCTTCTGTGGCATGGGGTAGCGTGCCCGCGTGTCTCGCGGCACCGTGCTGACAAAGTATACCGGGTGCTCGACGAGGGAGGAAACATTGGTGAGGTCTTGCAACTCCTGAGTCTGCGGGTCTTCAGGAGCCTTATCATCCACCATGGCAGCCGTGTCCTCAGGAGTATCGTCCTCAGGAGACCCACTGCCAGGGGGGTTGGCTGAGGTCTCAGGAGCTTTGTTGGCCGGTGGAGGAGTCGGAGCCTCAGGAGCGCCTTGTTGAGACTGCGGCGCCCCATCTGGTGATGGGGCGCCCTGTGGTGAACCCTTGACCAGGCGCTCCTCCCTCACTGCCACCAGTGCTGCGCTGGCTAAGTGAGGCGTGGCGGCCAAGTAGAGCACCAGGGGCTCAAGGGGACGTGGCGCCACCATCACCGGCGGGCTGGTGAGGTACTTCTTGAGGTCATGGAAGGCCGCGTCAGCCTCCGGAGTCCACTCGAATGGTCCTTTCCTTTTCATCAGCTTAAAGAATGGGAGGGCGCGTTCTCCCAACTTGGAGATGAAACGCCCCAGCGAGGTCACGCAACCTGCCAGCTTCTGCATCTCCTTGAGAGTCTGCTGCGGGCTCATCATTTCTATGGCCTTGACTTTCTCTGGGCTAGCCTCGATCCCTCTGTGCGATACCAAGAAGACTAGCAGCTTGCCGGATGGGACGCCGAATACACATTTCTCCGGGTTGAGTCGCAGATCCACCTTGCGCAGGCTGGCAAATGTTTCTTCCAGGTTTTCAAAAAGGGTCCTTGCCTCCCGAGACTTCACCACTATGTCGTCGACGTATGCCTCTGCGTTCCTTCCGAGCTGCCGGCCCAGAGCGATGTGCATCAGCCGCTGGAAGGTTGCTCCGGTGTTACACAGCCCAAACGGCATGCAGGTGTAGCAATACACCCCGCATGGGGTCAAGAAGGCCGTCTTCTCAACATCTTGCACCGCCATCTTGATTTGGTGATAGCCTAAGAAGGCGTCTAGGAAACACAGCAGGTCACACTCGGCGGTGGAGTCGACAATCTGATCGATACGCGGAAGTTGAAAGGGGTCTTGAGTGCAAGCCTTGTTGAGGTTAGTGAAGTCGACGCACATACGCTCCTTTCCGCCCTTCTTGGGGACGATAACCGGGTTCGCCAACCATTCTGGGTACCGCACCTCCCGAATGACACCAGCCCCATGCAGCTTGCGGGTCTCCTGGACATTGAACGACTACTTCTCTGTGGACTGTCGCCGTGCCTTCTGCTTCACGGGTTGTGCGTTAGGGCACACCCTCAGGTGATGCTCGATTATTCCCCTCGGGATCCCAACTTGATCCTTGGGCTCCCATGCGAACACTTCCTTGTTCGCGCGTAAGAAGTCGACCAACGCCTTTTCTTGATCTGGAGGGAGGTTGGCACCTATGGTGAACGTGGCACCCGACGCCCCGTCCTCATCAACCGGCACCCGCTTCGTCTCGGCCCAATCTTGAGAGAACAACTGCTTCTTCTTCGCTAGCGCAGCCCCCGGAGCCTCTAGGGCCCCTTCCCCACTCGGCCGCGCGGCCGCCGCGACCCTGAAGGCGAGCTTGAGGGCCAATAGCTCATCCTTGGTGTCTCCTACCACGGTGAGGACGCCGCTGCTTCCCGGCATCTTCATGAGGTTGTAGGCAGGGTGAGTCGCTGCCATGAACTTGGCCAGGGCCAGGTACTCGAGGATGGCGTTGTACGGGAGGCTGATGCGGGCGATGTCGAAGTCGATAAGCTCCGTGCGGTAGTTATCGCAGGTGCTGAAGGTGACGGGGAGGTGGATCTGCCCGAGGGGGTTGGTGGAGCCGTTGATGACTCCAGAGAAGGGCTTCGTGGGGCGGAGCCGACCATGGGGCACATGAAGCAAGCCGAATGCTTCCACCGAGAGCACATTGAGGCTGGCTCCTCCATTGATGAGGGTCTTGGTGACCGCCACGTTGCAAATGGTGGGGGTGCAGAGCATCGGGAGAGCGCCGGCGCCGGCCGTGACCGCGGGGTGGTCCCTGGAGTCAAAGGTGAGATCGGCCTTGGGCGCCGCCCAACCCGGCGGCGCCGCCTGCTGCACGTGGGCGGCACCCGCCTGGCGAAATAACTGCTTGATGTGGTGATCCGAGGGCGGCGCCTGCGAGCCGCCGAGGATGGCTGCGACGGCGTAAGGTGCCGGCTCCGCGAATTGCGTGACGAAAAGGCCATGCAGCTCCTCCCAGGAAGCCACCGAGGATTCCGGCAGGACCAGGAGCCAAGCACACGGCTTGCCCATGAGGGCCATGGAAAGCCAATTTGCCATGTCCTTGCCGTCGCCGTTGGCCACCAGAACTGCCTCCTCATACGCCTGGAGAAACCCTACTGGGTCTGCCGCGCCGTCGTAGCGAGGCGGCACCTCCGGCCTGAACTTGGGTGGCCACTGCACTCGCCGTAAGGCGGGGGTGAAGGCCCGGAGACCCACGGCGCCTCTGTGCGCGCCCGTCGATCCAGTCGGAGAAGAGGCGCCCGCCATGAGAGCTGAACGGCAAGGGCGGAGTGCGGCGGACGGAAAGGCGAAGCTTCGACGCACCCCTACCTGGCGCACCAAATGTCAGATTTCGGGTTCCGCAAACCCTTGAGAGGTTCAAACTCTGGGGTGCGAGCGAAGAACTCGTCCTCCCCAGTCTGCCTACTCGCTAATCTCACAGCCTAGCTTGATGAACTGTAAGGAAAAGAGGCACAACAATTTACCCAGGTTCGGGCCACCTTGCGGTGTAAAACCCTACTCCTGCTTTGTGGTGGATTGGCCTCGAGGGGCTGATGATGAACTAGTACAGTGGTGAACAGCTTCAGGAGGAGAGGTGTTCTTGAGCTCGAGTGAGCTTGGTGGAGTGAGGCTGATCTGAATGATCCGTCCCCCTCTATGGTGGTGGCTAAGTCCTATTTATAGTGGCCTTGGTCCTCTTCCCAAATGAAAGGCGGGAAGGGATCCCACAACGGCCAAATTCAAAGGGAGACAACTAGTACATGCTATCCTGACAAAAGTCGTCTTCGCCTGCAAAAGCCTCTGGTCGTGACGCCATGGTGGGCTCGGTGGTGACCTCCGTCCTGCCGTCCTGGCGGTCTTGGTCTTGTTGCACGGGAATGGAAACCTTTGGCTGATTCCTCGGGACTCCGTGCCTGCGCTTGCCTCTTTAGCACCAAAGAGGAAACTGGTACACTGCGCCTGCTGGCGCCCGCCTGGCCTTGATCATCATGGCTCACCTCATCCGGACCTCACGAGGTGAGGATTGCATAGAACTCTCCGCTCCTCAGGAGCCAGCCTGAGGAGGCTGCTCCTCGTGGAGGTCTTGGTGTTGTCCGCCTCACGAGACGCCCCTTGCGAGGGTCTTGAGTTGTTATCGCTGAAGATGGGCCATACCAGGCCGTCGATGGAGCCACGCCGTGGGTCGCAGGCAGGCAAGTCTGGGTACCCCCGTTCCCAGAACGCCGACAAAGACATCAAGCTCATGTTGGTGAATGGGTATCTAGTTCCGACTCCGAACACTACTCCGAGAGAAGTTATCACTCCGACTCCGAACATACTCAAGATGAAGGTGTTGCCGGTCTTGCACTTGTGTCATCCAACTCCTATGACATATTTGACTCACCAAATGAAGGAATTGGAAGATGCTTCATGGCTAAAGGCTGCGAGGTATCACACCCCGAGGATGTTGATTTCAATAGTGATGAGGATGATTTGCTAGGTGATGATGATTTACTTATTGACAACTCTAGTGATGAAAACTATGATGAAATTGCTATTAATCATGCTAATCAAGATGAAACAAATGACAATGATAAGAAGGAGATTGAGCATCTAACTAAAGAACTAAACACTCTTAAGTTAGCTGATGAAACTACCTTCGAGGATCATCGAGAGCTTTTAAAGACTCATGAGAAGCTACGCTTTGAAAAGCTCAATCTAGAGCAAGAGCATGGGTTCTTAAAAGCAATCAATGATGATCTTTTCATAAGAAAAGTTCTTCTTACATTGCCAAGCATTTACTCTTCTCTACTTACATGCCACAAGTAAAATCTAGCAACAGGAACAAGAAAGATTCTTCTTCTAGTAGTAACAATAATCATGTTAAATCCAATATTGTTGCTTCTAGTAGTTTTCTTGATTCCACTAATGATTCTATTAGCCAAGTTACACTTGAGTAAGAAAATAGCTTATTGAAGGGAATTATAGAGAAAGGTGTTTACAAGAGCCTTGCCGGACGTAAGCAATTTGAGGAGATTGTACGCAAGCAAGGAAGGCACTGGAAGAATCAAGGTGTTGGTTTTGAACGCAAGTTCAATGCCAATGGAGTTGAGTGGGAAGAAGATCAATATCCCAAGACGAAGTTTGTTCCTCAACAAGAGAAGTATGTCCCCACTTCTTTTGATGGAACACAAGCTCGAGATGATCTTCCACCACAAGACCACAAGCTAAAAGGCAAGGACAAGCTTCAAGTGGAGATTGATTCATTTGAAGAATCTCCAAAGGCCTTGGTCAAGTGGGTTACCAAAACTACATCAAGTTCCACTTCATCAAGTACGACTACAACTCCAAGGATCCCCATCAAGTTGATGTGGGTCCCAAAGAAGAAGAACTAGAGAGTTCTTGAGGGTGACTCCGCCAACACACTTCACTCATATTCATTTTGGCAAGGACAAGTGCAATCAACTTCCATATCTTGCACTAGTTCAAGGAGTCACAAACCCTCTTGTTGGTAAGACAAGGGACAAGGTAACCTAATGCATTCATGGACAACATCATATGTGTATTCCACTCTATGTCTATGGTTATCCTTGTGTGTTCCTTGTGGGACTAACCCATGTAGGTATTGAAAGTGCAACTCACTCTAATGGATTGCTCCAAATGATCTACATCAACATTAAGCATCCACATCTTCAACATCTACAGGAAGTCATCATCGACAAAACCCAAGGTTAGTTCATCCCTCTTATGGGGGATATCACATCTAGGGGGAGCTTTACTCTAAGAATTGAGCTAAAGCAACTGTAATGGTGTGAACACAACAATGCTTTATGTAAAAGTGGTAACCCCACTTGTGCTTAAACGATGAGTATGACCTATGATCAAATGTTCTCATTTGACTCCTAAGTCAATATACTCATATATAGATGACCTAGTCATCGCCAATTGCTTGATAGATGCTAGAGTGTTTGTGCATGCTTTGCCACATATTTCATTTGCTAACTTATTGTGTGAGCATGTTGGTTGCATAATTTTCTCCATTCAAGGACATCCATTTGTTGTTTTGATTGATTGTTTTTTTTCTTTTTGCCAAATGGATGGACAAGAATGCCTAAGTACTCCCTCTAGCTATCTATGCTTTTCTCGTCTCAAACTCTATTCATGCTACATCACAAAGTTTGATCAAGTCGAATTCGGACCCTCCGGGTGAGGAGCACTCGGAGCCACCGATCCGTCAAGGGCTTAAACTTCCAAAACCTCTTAATGGCTTTTGGTCTGACCGATTCATCCATCTCGGTCTCACTGAAATCATTGAGTTGATCTAGGTTTTCACCTTGGTGCAACCAATTAGAATAGTTCGGTCACACCGAGTCGTTCCACTCGGTCACACCGACAGTGACTGGGTATATATATCCGTGTGTTGAAATTTGGAAATTTCTTCAAACTCACAACTGCTCCAGCCCAGCTCTGCCACCCCCTTGGTCTCCGGATCATCGCCGTCATTGCCAGCGTCCTCCTGCTGCTGGTCTCCACCGCCGTCAATGGGATTCTTCATCGCCGTTGTCGCTGTAGCGAGTCCGCCACCAAGTTAGGGTACGGACTCAATCCCTTTGTGTATTCCTTAACTCCGATTCTTGCACAAAGGTTAATGCCATGCTTCTAGCCGCGATTGAGATCATCCTATCCAACCAAAACTTCCTCTAGATTAGTTTTGATGCAAAAACTTAGGGTTAGGTTTCCACCGAACTCATCTCAGACCTACCGATTTGAAGTATTCGGTCTCACCGATTTGGCCCAGGACATTGCACATGTACTACTTGGTCTGACCGAAGTGTACGAATCGGTGTGACCGAGTTTACTTTCTCAGTGAAACCCTAGCATCTCAGAGTCATCGAACTACATCTCGGTCTGATCGAAACTGCCTGTTTAGACTCCAAAGTTGCTTCGGTGTCATCGAGTTAGTCATATCGGTAGCTCCGAAATGCTTTCTGCAGAAAACTAAAATTAAGTTTTTGAGTCAAACTTTTTGCCAAAATAGCTGTACTTTGTGATGCTCATCTACTTTGCCTATACCTATCTATTCAAAGGGTCAGTGTCAGCCATGTCAGACAACAGTGACAGCCAGAATAGGTTAGAAGAGCAAGCAAATCTCAGTGAGGACACTAGTCCCTCCAATAGCAGTTATGATGAGGGTAGCAGAAGCACCCCAAGCAACTTGTCTAAGGCTGCAACTAGGCAAAGGAAGAAGAGAACCTCTGATTCTAAAGATGAGGACTTTGTGGTTGATGAGGAGGTCACCTCAAAGAAGAAGGTAGTCAAGAAGGAGTATGCTGCTACTGCTGCCATCAAGCCTGGCATGAAGAAGAAAGTTCCTGCCAAGAGAGTGCCTATGTCAAAAGCCAGAGCCTCCACTCAGGAAACTATGGAGTTCACTGCTAAACCAAGAGAAGAAGAGGCTGTTGGAGGCAAGAAAAGGAAGGAAAGAGTCAAGAAGACAATTGGCCAGAGTCATTGGCAGATCATCAATGATGAAAGATCCAGATGAAGATGATGAGGAAGAAGCTATTGAGCCAGCATCAAAGTCTCAGAAGCTTATGGGTGATGCAATCAAGTCTAGGGCAGATGCATCTGAGCCCAAGACAGCTCCACAGCCATTTGCCCAAGCTCAAGTCCCAAAGCCTATAGCACCCAAGAGATCCACCAGAAACATCCAAGCTGCTGAAAAGAACAAGGCCCCAGTGCCTGAAGTTCAAGAGGATGAGGAGCAGCAAGTGCTCAGGAAGCTCAAACCAAAAATTCCAGATCATGATGACAATCATCCCATAGCTGAAAACATGAAGTTGAGAAAGGATGCAGGTCTCAGACTGTGGAGACCAACAAACCCATATGCTGTGATGAGAAGGACAGTTGTGGACTACAGATTTCGCACCAAGGAGCAGCAAGACTTTTATGAGACAGTTCTTTTGGACAAGAAGCCCATAGTCAGTGACATGAGATGGGTTGACTGGAAATTCATTGATGACAATAAAGATTACTTCCCTGGAGTCCATGAGAGTTTCAGGATGAATGAAGTTGACAAGTTTGTTGGTCAGAAGCTGACTAAATGGAATGATGAGATGGCCATGTAATTTTATTCAACTGCACACTTCTATCTGGATGGCAAGATAGTCTGGATGACTAAAGGCACAAGATACCAATCATCTATAGCAGAATGGGCCAAGTTGATCAATGCCCCTGAAGAAGGTGAAGATGACACAGATGTGTATGCCAAGCCCAGCAAAGATCATAACTCCATGGCTCACATGTACAAGGAAATTCCAGATGCTGCTTTGGCATCTCACAGATTTGGATCCATCTACTATCTGCTGTCAGGGCTGCGCACTATCAACACCATACTGAGGTACACTTTGTTGCCCAAGTCAAGAGATGACAGGATGATTAGAGGTCACTCAATAAACCTGCTGCATATGTTTGATGTGCCATAGAAGTTCAAGGTGATGACATTGATTGTTGAAATCATCAAGAGAACTGCTGCTGATCAGAAGAGGTCCTGTGGATATGCCCCACACATTCAGATGCTCATCAATTCCAAGATGGGAACAGGCACATATCTACTAGACAGAGAACACCTTCCCCTGAGGCCAGACTTTGAGGACAATGTTGTTGTCATGGATGCATCACATCCTACATTTGTAGAGGCTCAGTAGAAGCGAGAGAAAGCTAAGGCCGCAAAGACTTCCAAGATGCCAGATGTATCAGCTGTGAATCTCAAGACAAAGCAAGATCAGCTAACTTATCTGCTTGAGTCTACAATCAGGATTGAGAAAGGACTAGCCACCCTGACTCAAAACCAAGAAAGTCTTGAGAGGATCATTGAAGCAAAATTTTATGATCTAGACTTGAAGGTCACAGAAATCCAAACCACAGTTGAGCAACTTCAAGAAGAGGCAGAGGACAGGAGAGGAAGAGTCACCACAGATGCGTTTCACAGAGTGCCAAGAGCATAGAGGTCTGCAGCAGAGCCAATTGTCACAGATTCCAGAGCTACAGCTTCAGCACCTGCAGCAACTATCACTGTTGCACCTTCAGTTGCAACTCCTCCAGCCCCTCAGACTTCAGCAGAAGCCTTTGCAGACGGACTCCTCTCAACGCCATCTATGCACACCGGAGCCACCATGCTAAAGACCACTTTAGGAGCTCCCGGAGATCGTGCCTAGAGTGCCGCATAGCACTATGCATTTTCGAGCTTTTTGGTAACTTGTTGCCAAAGGGGGAGAAAGTGTATAGATCTTAGGCTTCGAGAGAGAGAGTGTTTAGCTTTTGTTTGCCTCTCTTGCTACTTGATATTTGTTCATTTGGTTGCTACATTATTTATGCTTGTGTGAGATACACTTATGATCATGTGGTTGATCATTATGCTTTAATTTGTGCTTGAATGATGCGATCTATAATACTTGTGTATGATCAATCATGTTTCCCTTGGTGATGAGTGCATGTGCTTTACATTCTATCATTTTGAGCTCTCCACCAAGATGTATGTGACATGGAAGAGTAACCCATGATCCTAATCGATTGTGCATTTGCATTCAAAAGCAAATTTTAAATAATGCACAAATTTAGGGGGAGCTCTTGCTTCTCACATACTTCTCAAAGCGACGATATATTTCATTCATATTATCATTTGTCGAAGCTTTGATCTATATGTTGTCATCAAATACCAAAAAGGGGGAGATTGAAAGTGCAACTAATCCTCGGGTGGTTTTGGTAATTCAGAACAACATATAGCTCATTGAACTAATATCCTTTCAAGATAGATGTTTCAGAAAGTTCAATGATTGGCATGGCACATGGACTGGAGATGTGGACCCCTCAAAATGCTAAGGACAAATATTGGCAAAAGCTCAAGACTCTACATTTCTATTTTAGTGATCCAAGATCACATTGAGTGCATAGGAAAAGCCAATACTATTAAAAGGGGATGAGGTGTTGCTTAATGGTCTACTTGCTCAAAATGCTTAGTGATACGCTCCAAAGCCCTCAACCACTTTCTCATATCCAGATATGTCCTAAACCTAAAGTCAAACTCGGCCCCATCGATTTGATCTATCCGGCGCCACTGAGTTCCTTTGACATAGCCATTGCCAGAAATCCTAATCAGTTCGGTCTCACCGATAGGGATTTCGGTCTCACCGAGATGGGATTGCAAACTCTCTGTTTCCCTTCATAACGTTTCGGTCTCACCGAAATGAGTGATCGATCCCACCGAGTTCGCAATGCAAACTCTCTGTTTCCCTTTCATAACGTTTCGGTCTTACCAAAAGGAGTGATCGGTCCCACCGAGTTTGCCTGACCAACTCTCTGTTTGCTCATTGCCGAAATCGGTCTGACCGAGTTCATGCAATCGGTCTGACCGAGTTCATGTAATCGGTCACACCGAGATGAGGTTTTGCCCTAACCCTAGCACATCGGTCCCACCGATTCGAGTATATCGGTCCCAGCGAGATTCCTAATGTTCACATTTTGAATTGAATCGGTCTCACCGAGTTCTTGTATTCGGTCTGAACGAGTTGAGTCAAATGTGTGTAACGGTTGGATTTTGTGTTTAGGCTATATATACCCCTCCGCCCTCTTCTCTATTCAAGAGAGAGCCATCAGAACGAGCATACACTTCCGCTACTCATTTTCTAAGAGAGAACCACCTACTCATGTGTTGAGATCAAGACATTCCATTCCTACCACAAGAATCTTGATCTCTATCCTTCCCCAAGTTGCTTTCCACTCAAGTCATCTTTCCACCATATCCAAATCTGTGAGAGAGAGTTGAGTGTTGCGGAGACTATCATTTGAAGCACAAGAGCAAGGAGTTCATCATCAACACACCATTTATTACCTTTTGGAGAGTGGTGTCTCCTAGATTGGTTAGGTGTCACTTGGGAGCCTCCGACAAGATTGTGGAGTTGAACCAAGGAGTTTGTAAGGGCAAGGAGATCGCCTACTTCATGAAGATCTACCCGAGTGAGGCAAGTCCTTCGTGGGCGATGGCCATGGTGGGATGGACAAGGTTGCTTCTTTGTGGACCCTTCATGGGTGAAGCCCTCCGTGGACTCGCGCAACCGTTACCCTTCGTGGGTTGAAGTCTCCATCAACGTGGATGTATGATATCACCACCTATCGGAACCACACCAAAAATCGTCATGTCTACATTGCATTTGCCTTCTCCAGACCCTTCCATTTACCTTCATATGCAATGTTTTACTTTCTGCTGCTACACTCTTAGAATTGCATGTGTAGGTTGATTGCTTGACTTGTGCTAAGTTGCTAAAATCTGCCAAGACTTAAAATTGGGAAAAGGCTAGATTTTTATTTGGTCAAGTAGTCTAATCACCCCTCTCTAGACCTACTTTTGATCCTACACAATACGGCAAAAAAATGAGGCTTGGACCGCTTAGAGGTACCAACAGAGCTCAAGCATGTACAAAAACTAGCAGGTTGTGTGGCGGCATTAAGTCGCTTCATATCAAGACTCAGGGAGAAAGCATTTCCACTATGCAGGTTGTTAAAGAAAACAAAAACATTCAAATGGACCGAGGAGGCCTCAGCGGCCCTGGAAGACATCAAAACTCTCCTTGCCACTAATCCCATCCTAGCAGTGACAGGTGTATGTGAGCCGATGATATTATACATCTCGGTCAAAAACCTCGTGGTTAGCGTAGTACTCGTGGTCGAACGAGACATCCAGGGTCACAAGTTCCAGGTCTAGAAGCCTGTTTATTATGTCTTCAAAGTCTTAACCCCATGCAAGACACGCTACCCTCAATATCAAAAGAATGCCTACGATGTCTTTATGTCATCACGAAAACTTAGGCACTACTTTCAAGAATGGTCGGTGACCGTGGCATACGACGTCCCATTAAGTGACATAATTAACAACTCGGATGCAACGGGGTGTATAGCCAAATGGGCCATAGAGCTCCTACCTTTTGAAATCACCTATCGACCATGCCAAGGTATTATCTCAGGTGCTGTCCGACTTTGTGGCCTAGTGGACGGAAGCTGAACTCCCTCGAGAGTACAACACCTATTCACATTGAATCATGTACTTTGATGGTTCCAAAATGCTTGCTGGCCTAGGGGCTGGCGTCATGCTCACGTCACCCACGGGAGACAGTACTCGATATGTGTTACAAATTTTGTACACGGATTCCAACAACATGGCTGAATACAAAGCCCTTTTACATGACCTCCCGATAGCAGTTTCCATGGGCGCCAAACGCCTGGAGGTCCGAGGTGATTCCAACCTCGCCATCTCACAAGTCTACAACGAATTCTATGCAAAGGACCCGAAGATGCTAGCTTACCGGAATGTCGTCTTAAAAATCTCGACCAGGTTCGAGGGGCTAGAATTTCACCACATACCTCGAGATAGCAACCAGGCCGTAGATATACTCGCCCGAATGGGCGCAAAGCGGGACAAAGTCCCGGACAATACCTTCCTCGAACGGTTCCTCAAGACATTCGTAGTCTGGCAAGATGACAAAGGAACGTTGGAGTTAAGCGATGCCGGGTAACATGCCCCGCCCGAAGATGATGAAGAACAAGGTATAATGGGCGGCTTGGCTTTTTAGAAAACAACTTCCGCACACGAAGTCATGGCAGTCATCGCACCATGGACGGAGCCACTCCTCGCATACGTGTTCCATAAAGAGCTCCCCAATGACCAAACCAACACATGTCAGATCGTAAGGCAATCTAAAGCCTATAAGGTTCACGAAGGAGATCTCTATAAGATGAGCACTATGGGCGTCCTCTAGCGATGCATATTTGAATAGGAAGGAAGACTATTACTTCAGGAGATACACTCTGGCATGAGCGGACTGCACGCCGCTGCTCGGACCTTGGTCAGCAAGGCCTTTCAAGTCGGTTTCTATTGGCCGACCACGGGTGCCGACGCCTTGGCATTACTATAGCATTGCCCAGGCTGTCAAGTATTCGCCAAACAAAGCCACATGGCCCCGCGGTTTTTCGCACTATCCCTATCACTTGTTATTTCACGGCATGGGGGCTAGATATGGTCGGCCCAATCAAGAAAAAAATTCTTACTTGTCATGCTTGACAAATTCACCTAGTGGATCGAAGCAAAACCAGTCACCTCGGCCGAATGTACCCAAGTAATTGAGTTCATCTCCGGGTAGTACACTGTCGGTGCAACAAACCCCAGGTGTGTTGCCCAGACTGTACGCAGGCTCAAGAACAAGGTTGCAGCATTCGAGACCAGACCAAGCAGAAGAGATTAGCTCTTTGGGAAATCAAAGGGCGGATCAAGAAGACCAAGACCAACCAAAGGAGCAAGATACCACTAAGGAAAAATCTCCCTTGCCGGGCAGGCGAGCCTGGCGGGGACGAGGTTGCCCCGAAGACAAGTCTCAATATTTCCCCGGCAGGCTTGCCGGGGACACAGAGGGCGGATTACCCTGCCAAGGCTCCACCGCTCCACCTCAGAGCAACGCAAGTCAATGATCGATGCGGTGTCGAGCCCCCAAGTGGCTAAGTGGCCATTACTTGGTACATGGCAGCCACTTCTGGAGGAAATCACCTCCAAATGACACCCGTCCAGGGACGTGTCACGCAGGCAGGCAAGAAGGTGGCCGAACAGCACGGCAAGGCTTGCTGGGCTATGCAACGATGTGACACTAAGCGGCGCATTTAATGCGCTTTGTTCTGTTTGCAGAGTTAGGTATGATAGCACTGTTTGCTATCTAATCAGTACGCAATCACTGATTTGCCATTGTGGTGACCCCTTGATCTATAAAAGGAGGGCCATGGCAACCTTAGAAAGGATTTGGACCCTTGTACACTCGTACGCGCGTAGCTGCTCTCGCCCCGAGGCGACCTTGCCGGGCTAGAGCTCTGCATCTCCACCATGGTCCTCTCATCAATCCACCAAAGCAGGAGTAGGGTTTTACGCCTCGCGGCGGCCCGAACCTGGGTAAAAACTGCCCGTGTGATCGCTGTCGCGCTGCCCCGCGCCCTTTGCTCTTTGTGCAATGCGTCCTTCCCCCCTGCCGAACCACAAGGGGCCGGTGGCCCGATAGGTGGCCGTGTTTTCCCACGACATCTTTGGCACGCCAGGTTGGGGGAAGCGCTTGCGCGAACCCGAGAGCATACGCAGCGCGTCATCTTCATCATCATTTTCTTCATTGATAGCCTCAGCATCCATGGCGCCCAAGAAGAAACCCGGTGCCGCAGCTCACCTGTCCACCTCAAGGGCTCCTTCACATGTGGCCGCCGGCGCCTTGGGGGCTACGGGGCCGCGCGGGGACATGGACGCTACAAGGGATGTGGCCGGCGCAGGTGGCGTCGTCGCCACCTCCCCTACGGCCAAAACGGGAGCAGGAGGCACCGTAGAAGGACAGCGCCAACAACATCCCAGCGGCCATGCTCCACAGGGTGCGGGAGGAGAGATCATCCCGTCCGCGCCTCTCCACCCCACCGAAGGGTGCAACCACAGCGGTGGCACTCGCCCTGGGGCGAACCACAACCCTCCGGCCGTCCCCGCTACGGGTGCGGCCGCACGGCACGCGCCACCCCAGGACGGGCTGGCCAAGCCGATGCGCCGAACGGAGCCGCCGATCCCCAAGCACATCCGCCTCGTCTCCACACTGCCCTGGCGACTGGCACACGGCGACAGGAGCATGGCACTGCCACTACTGGCACCGTCAGAAGCCATGCGACTTTACGGTCTACATCGTCATCCATGCCGTGCACTGCTTCGGAGGCCATGGCGCGGGCCCAACTCCTGTTGAGATTTCCGCCGACGGCCGATCAGATGGATGAGTGCAGAGCCACCATTCAGAGCCTAATTGGTTTTGTCGAGGCGAGAGGATCACAGCGAGTGGGCCCATCACGGCGTACGCAGGCGGCAACAACAGCCCGAGCCGCTGGCCGTACCGAGGGGGCCACCGCCACGGTGCAGTCCCCTCTGCGGCAACCAGCGCAGGGGCCGCAGCCAGAGCCACGCAACCAAGAATCCGATGATGTATCGATGGCCTTGTCCGATCCTCGAGCACGACGAGACCAGCGGCGAGTCCTGGAAGACAGGCGGAGGGAAGACGCGCGCGTCACCATCGAATGGCACCACGAAACCCAACACTAGTCTGATAGGCGCAATGGCCCCGACGTCGATGAGCCCACACCCGGTGAACGCGGGTACCTACCTTTCGAGGTTGGGTGCCCCGCCTTCACTCGCGAGCTGCGGCAAGTCCGTTGGCCATCTACTCGCACGTTTAAGCCAGAAATACCAGAGAAGTATGATGGAAGGTTGAACCCGGCAGAGTTCTTGAGCATCTACACCATCGTTGTTCAAGCTGCCGGGGGAAGAGACGAGAAGGTGTTCACCAACTACTTCCCTTTGGCACTCAAGCCAAATGTGAGGTCTTGGCTGATGCACTTGCCAGAGAATTCCATCTCGACCTGGGCTGACCTGTGCCATGAGTTTGTTGGTGCCTTCACGGGCGGCCATCAAGAACCAGGGCGGCCCAGCGACTTGCAGCTACTCCCACAGAAGGAAGGAGAGAGTCTGCGGAAGTACATGCATAGGTTCAGCTGGGTGCACAGGAACATCCCGGACATCCACCTGGCAGCTATGATAGCCGCGTTCCAGTCCAACGTGCACAACCGCCGGATATGTTCTAAAATGAACGTTCGGTTGCCCAAGACTGTGAATGAGCTATACACTCTGGTGGATAAGTGTGCCCGAGTAGAAGAGGGGAGACGACTCCCCGGTGAAGAAGATGGCATCGACATCGACTCAGAGGACGACGATGACGCCGCCAACCAGAAGAAGAAGAACAAGAAGCGCAACAAGAAGCGCAAGGATAAAGTGGTGATGACTGTTGAAGGATCGAGTGCACCTAGTACCGGCAAGAAGGCCAAGACCAAGGTTCCCGGCAAGGAAGCTGCCGCGTGCACTGATTGCCAGGAAGCCGCGGCTGCCGAGAAGGCTGGGAAGGGTGATGGGCCGTACTGCAAGATCCATCGGACCAAGGGCCACGATCTTCAGTAGTGTCATCAGGTTGAGCAACTCATCAAGAAGCAAAGGGCTGAGTACGAGAAGCGTGATGAGGAAAAAGACCAAGATGGCGCTGGCGGGAAGGGCCGAGGTGGCAGAACAGGTCCCCCCGGAAGGGCTCCTCAGTACCAAGGGAAACCCACCAAAGGCCACGAGAAGAAGGATTGCAAGGATGAGAGTGATGAAGGAGATGAAGAGGAAACCAGCGAGCAGGAGTTCCAGAAAGCCACTGACACCCTATGCATTGATGGGGGTGCTTCTTTACACTCCTCTCACCGCCAACTTAAAAAGTGGGCTTGGGAGGTCAATGCCGTGGAGCCAGTGGCAGATTCTCGGAAGCCGCTCAAGTGGTCCCGCACGGCCATCATCTTTGATGAGGAGGACCACCCTGACCGCACTACCGCGGTAGGGTGTTTGTCGTTGTTGGTTTCACCAACGATCCGCAACCTCAAGGTCACAAAGATGTTGGTTGACGGCGGGGCGGGGTTGAATCTGATTTCTCCAAAGGTCATCAGCAATCTCCAGATAGCAGATGAAGAGCTCAAGGTTACTGGTACATTCCAAGGGATCAACCCCGGCAGGAGTCGTCCTAAGGGAAAGATCACACTACCAGTAACATTCGGGGGGAGTTAAACTACCGGACCAAGAAGATTGTGTTTGATGTGGTTGACCTCCCCCTACCGTACAATGGAATCCTTGGTCGCCCTGCCCGAGTCAAATTCATGGCGGCATCCCACTATGCCTACAACACTTTGAAGATGCCAGGGCCAATGGGCGTCATTTCTATTCCATCAGACAAGAAAGACGCAATCATATGTGTGGACAAGATGTACCGGGAAGCAGTCGCTGCAGAGACCGCGGAAGCCACTGCTCCCGCCAAGGAAAGCAAGAAAAAGAAGAAAGCCAGTAAGGATGTCAACAAGGAATCCAGGAAGCGTACCTCTTTGGAGTGCGCTGCGCCTGTTGATGACTTGCCGGAGAGTTCCAACATCAAGAGATCCAAAGCTGCTGCACCCACTATGAAGAAGGTCCCAGTAGGGCTGGCTGGCGCTGATGGTACGTTTACCATCAGTGCCACCCTCGACGAAAAATAGGAAAGCGCGCTCATTGCCTTCCTGTGAGTGAATGTCGATGTGTTTGCCTGGCAACCATCTGACATCCCCGGTGTTCCCAGGGAGGTAATCAAGCACCACCTTGCTGTCTGCCCACATGCCCGGCCCGTCAAGCAGAAGGTCTGGAAGCAAGCTTTGGAGCGACAATAGTTTATTGCCGAGGAGATCAAGAAACTCAAGGCAGCTGGTTTGGTTAGAGGAGTATTGCACCCAACATGGTTAGCAAATCCAGTGGTGGTGCGCAAGGCGAATGGGAAATGGAGGCTTTGCCTAGATTTCACATATCTGAACAAAGCATGCCCGAAGGACCCATTCCCCTTGCCGCGCATCGACTAAATTGTGGATTCCACCTCCGGATGTGACCTGCTCTCCTTCCTGGATGCCTACTCTGGATACCACCAGATCTTCATGTCCAAGGAGGACGAAGAGAAGACAGTGTTCGTAACCCCATGTGGCACGTACTGTTTCGTACGGATGCCCTTCAGGTTGAAGAGCGCTGGATCCACTTTTGCAAGAGCAGTACAGATTGGCTTTGAGTCCCAGGTGCATAGAAATGTAGAAGCCTACATGGATGATATTGTGGTCAAAACCAAGGACAGAATGACTCTCATTCAGGATTTGGAAGAGACCTTTGCAAATCTGCGCAGGATCAACTTGAAGCTGAACCCGGAGAAGTGTTTGTTTGGCGTTCCTTCTGGCAAGCTACTTGTCTTCTTTGTGTCCCTGAGGGAGTCCTGGATTACGGGGTCCTCGGGTGGCCGGGCTATGTGACATGGGCCAGACTGATGGGCCGTAAGGATACAAGGTAGAAGACCTTTCCTCGTGTCCGGGTGGGACTCTCCTTTGCGTGGATAGCAAGTTTGGCGTCCGGATGTGTAGTTTCCTTCCTCTGTAAACCGACTCTGTACAACCCTAGCCCCCTCCGGTGCCTATATAAACTGGATGGTTTGGTCCGTGGAGATCATCATAATACTCATAGGCTAGACATCTAGGGTTTAGCTATTACGATCTCGAGGTAGATCAACTCTTATAACCCCCATACTCATCAAATACAATCAAGCAGGACGTAGGGTTTTACCTCCATTAAGAGGGCCCGAACCTGGGTAAACATCGTGTTCCCTTTGTCCCTTGTTACCTTCGATCCTCAGACGCGCAGTTCGGGACCCCCTACCCGAGATTGGCCGGTTTTGACACCGACATTGGTGCTTTCATTGAGAGCTCCTCTATGTCGTCGACGGAAGGATTGATGGCTCGTTTGATCATCAACAACGATGCTGTTTCCGGGAAGATTTTCCTCCCCGGTCAACTTTTTGTATTCGGTGGCTTCGCTCTCCGCGCCAATTCAGTTGGCCACCTTGAGCAGATCGATAGCTATGACCCTGGTCATCAGATCAGATTCGGGAGCCTGAATTACGTCGCTAATATCCGAGGAGACTTGATCTTCGAAGGGTTCGCGGCCTCGACCACTATTCCCCATCTTCAAGAAGGCAACCCATCGGATCCGTCATCAGGCGCCGCTCAAGGACCAACTACTATCCCTGCCCTGGCCATAGATCCAGGGCAGGCCACCTCATCCGAGAGATGGGATTTTAAAACCCACTGAACCCTCTCCTCCCATGGAGCCCTTTGCCGAAGACCTAGAAGAACTGTATGTTCGGCGAGCCTGGAATCAAGCAGGACCCTCCTAGTCATCGGAGAGCCGAACTCTCCTCTGGAAGCCAATTCCAAACTCTCAAGGTCTGTGGCTGGTGAGCACAACCCGGCAGAGTCGGCCATGCCCAGCTCCGCAGGTCCTCGGTTCCCCGTCTGGCCTTCGCTCTTAAGCGAGGCCTTGGACGTAATGCGGTCTCTCATCATCATGGAGGTATCAGCTCCGAATTATGCTCAGCCCGAACTAGGGGCTAAGTGCAGGGAATTTTGCGTCCCACCCACCACCCACTTGGTAGCCACTGTCGAAGACTTAACCGACATGCTCGACTACGCCTCCGAAGACATCGACGGTATGGACGACGATGCCGGAGCCGAACCAGGCCAAAACCCGCCCGCCACCGGACGGTGGACTGCCACTTCTACATACAACGTGTATATGGTGGATGCACCCAAAGAGGACGACGATAACAAGCAAGATCCGATCGAGGACAAGCCTGTCGAGGTACCACCGAAGCATCGATGTCAGCGGCGCCGTTCACGATCGCGGCGGGAAAAAGAAAGTAATACCGGCACCGGAGACATTGACACTCCAGAGAATGCCGAAGACTCTGACCAACCCATTGAGCCTGCCGTAGAGCAGGATAATTGGGAAGACGGACAAGTTAACCCCGACGAGCCAGTCGGGAATGAGGATTCGGAAGATAGTAACTATCTACCGACCTCCGAGGAGGATGTCAGCCTCGGCAACGAAGACTTCATCGTGCCAGAGGAACCCCTCGAGCAAGAGCGCTTCAAGCGACAGCTCATCGCAACTGCGAGGAGCCTAAAAAAGAAACAGCAACAGCTTCAAGCCGAATAGGATACGCTCAATGACAGATGGACCCAGGTCCTAACTGCCGAGGAGTACGGCCTTGCACACCGAATAAAGAGCTATCCGAAGCGTCGGCTACTGCCACAATTCGATGATGAGGCCCTAGAGCCAATACCATCAAGACATAATCATGCTGATCAACCAGACCGACCACCACGTGGGCGAGACAAAGCGGCTACTCACGCCGAACACCAACCCGCGCCACCTCGCCGTGAAGGCAAGGAGGTAACAACTCAGGGCTACACCTACGACTTACGTCAGGACCTGGACAATAGAGCCGGCAAGGCCAGATCAATATATGGATCAAGGGGGCGTGCTCCGATGAGAGACAATGGCCTTCAAGCTTGGCGCGAGCAGCATAACTGAACTCGGGGCGAAAACCGAACACGGATGTCATCCGAACTCCGTCGTGACGTTGCCCAATACAGAGGCGCCGCACACCCCTTGTGCTTTACCGATGAGGTAATGCAGCACCAATTTCCAGACAGGTTTAAACCCGTAAACATCGAATCGTACGATGGAACGACAGATCCCGCGGTATGGATTGAGGATTTTCTTCTCCATATTCACATGGCACGCGGCGACGATCTCATGCCATCAAATACCTCCCCCTAAAGCTGAAAGGACCAGTGCGGCACTGGTTAAACAGCCTGCCAGAAAACTCTATTGGTAGCTGGGAAGACTTGGAGGATGCCTTTAGAGACAACTTCCAAGGCACCTATGTCCGGCCTCCGAATGCCGATGACCTTAGTCATATAGTCCAGCAACCCAGTGAGTCAGCCCGCAAACTCTGGACTAGGTTCTTAATTAAAAAGAACCAAATCGTCGACTGTCCGGATGCCGAAGCCCTCGCGGCCTTTAAACATAGCGTCCGCGACGAATGGCTCGCCCGACACCTTGGTCAGGAAAAGCCAAAGTCTATGGCAGCTCTTACTGCACTCATGACCCGCTTCTGCGCGGGAGAGGACAGCTGGTTGGCTCGTAGAAGCAACAGTACCAGCGACCCTGGCACCTCCGAAGTCAGGGACGGTAATGGCAGGCCACGACGCAACAAACACAAGCGTCGAAACAACAACGAAGAAACTGAAGACACAGCGGTTAACGCCGGATTCAGTGGCTCTAAATCTAGTCAGCGGAAGAAGCCATTCAAAGGAAATAAGGACGGTCCATCTAATTTGGACAAAATACTCGATCGGCCTTGCTAGATTCATGGCACACCCGACAAGCCTGCCAACCACTCCAACAGAAATTGTTGGGTCTTCAAACAGGCCGGTAAGTTAAATACCGAACATAAGGGGAAAGGGCCGCCAAGCAAGGACGATGACGAGCCCCGCCCACCGAACACAGGGGGACAAAAGAAATTCCCCCCTGAGGTGAAAACAGTGAACATGATATATGTCACGCATATCCCCAAAAGGGAGCGCAAGCGCTCACTAAGGGACCTCTACGCCATAGAGCCCGTTGCCCCCAAATTCAACCCATGGTCGGCTTGTCCGATCACTTTCGATCGCAGAGACCACCCGACCAGTATCCATCATGGAGGTTCGGCGGCCCTGTCCTCGATCCAATTATTGATGGATACCATCTGACTCGAGTCCTTATGGACGGCGGCAGCAGTCTCAACTTGATCTATCAAGACACTATCCGCAAAATGGGTACTGACCCATCAAGAATCAAGCCTAGTAGCACCACCTTTAAAGGAGTGATACCCGGCGTCGAGGCCCCCTGTATGGGCTCGTTAACATTGGAAGTAGTCTTCGGTTCGCCGGACAATTTCCGAAGTGAAGACTTGATCTTCGACATCGTCCCCTTCCGTAGTGGTTATCACGCACTGCTCGGACGTACTGCCTTCGCCCGCTTCAATGCAGTCCCGCATTATGCTTACTTAAAACTCAAGATGCCTAGACCCCGCGGCATTATCATAGTCAATGGAAACATGGAACGCTCCCTCCGTACCGAGGAGCACACCGCGGCCCTTGCAGCCGAGGTACAGAGCGGCCTTATCTAGCCAAACACTCCGTCGGCCATGAAGCCTCCGGACACCATTAAACGAGCCCGGCCTACTCTACAAAATGACAGCTCGGTTAATACGATGCTGGACTAGCAGTTTTGCCTCCATCCACCGCCCCATCTAATCGCGGCATATGTACCGCGTGTGCATAACTACACACTCAAAATACCTTGGGCAAGGACGGAGGCACTACGCGGACGAGGTCCATAATTCGGCTCGACCCTATTCGGACCTTACTCTCCTTTTTTTCTCTTTTCTCTTACATTACAGGTTCCTTAAAACCTAAGGTCACTTTACGGTGGCGCAGGGCCCTTTCCCAGGCCCCTTCTACATACATGATCGTCGATCCTTTCAAAGGATCCTCCACCAAGGCGAAAAGCGGCGCAGACATGCGCAGGGTGCCCAAAGGATCTTCACGATACCTTTTCTTGTTTAGGACCTGAATACAACTTTCCCTTGTTCTCAAATCCTCGGCATGTAAAATAGCCCTGATGCTTATAGCATTATCTGTAAAAGCACTTTTTGACGTATCAATCAGACTATAATGGAAACAGTTTTCACCTACCCTATTCGGTATTGGTTTATTTCATAATTTGTATTCCCTCTTCATGTCCGATTGGCGTATACACTTCGGCATAGCTTAAAATGCCAGGGGCTCTATTCGGCCACCTATATTTTAAAAAAAAAAGTCCAAACACTTTTATAGTGCACTTCGGCGTCCCGAATATTGCATTATATGCATCAGCTCCGAATCATGTCTTTGGTCAATAGTTGGGTTGCCCGGCTCCTGTGGTTACTACCTTACGTTCTGCTTGTTCGGCTAGGGTAGTAAAGGGAGAACTACTACGATTGTGTTTCTGGTTTGTCCGGTCAAGCACCTCAGTAGAGAAAGCTGAAAACTGACCGTCATGGTGTGGCGAGAGCTGGTTAGCTATTCGGCAACTTGCTATAAATCTTTTTGCGATTTCTTCCGTATTATGCGAAGGACTGGCCTACGTCCGGTCATGTGCTTAAGGCATCCCAGTTCGGATAGCCGCATACGCACCAGGGGCTAGTACTTAGCCCCACCATCAAACTCCTATGGCTAAGTGAGAGTGATAAAGCCGCATAGTCTGATTGCCTGGTTCGCCTACGTAGACACCTCCTTCACGGACCAAGACGTTGGGTCAAGAGTGATCATGCGTTATTTCGAACACCCCCGTAGTATCTACGTGGGGGCTGAAGCCGACGACTGGCAAACTTTCAAGATAACAAAATACGGCCGCAAGGAGGCAAGCAATTCCAGATAAATATATTACAAAACCTTGGTTTATAAAACAATGTCTGGGTAGCTCGGATATATTCACTCAAATATGATATCCTTTGAGCATTGGCCCTCAATTAAGCAGGCACCCTCAAGGACGTCTTCAAAATACCACTCTGGCTTGTGGTGGTCCTTACCTTCAGGTGGGCCCTCAACCGCTACGACGGTGGCCTTCATCTTTGCCCAGTGCATCTTGACACGGGCAAAGGCCATCTGCGCACCTTCTATGCACGCCGAGCGCTTGACAGCTTCAATCCGGGGCAGCACGTCAGCAAGTCGCTGCACCAGGCCAAAGTAACTGCTAGGAATGGGTTCGGTTGGCCACAGCCGGACTATAACGTCCTTCATGGCCAATCCGGACATCCTATGCAGCTCTGCCAGTTGCATCATGTGGTTATTCTGCAGCACCGGACGCTCTGGCGCCGCGAACTATGACCAGAACAGCTTCTCCGTCGTGTGCCCCTCCTGCGCTCGGAAGAACTGCGCGGCGTCGGTGGCACTATTCGAAAGATCCACAAATGCGTCTGGAGAACTCCACAGTCGAGTAAGTAAGGCATATCTTTGACCGCCAAATATAGTCTGCAGAAGAAAGGGCTTACCAGCCGCTATCTGTTCGGACTGCCGGATTTCCTCGTGAGCTGCCCAGGACTCGGTCCTTGCCTCCTTATCCTCTTGGAGGGCCTTGTCGAGTTCGGCTGCCTGGGCCTTATTCTTCTCCTCCAAGGACTCGCACTTGCCGGCGGCATCCTTGAGTGCCTACTCCACTTCGGTCACCCTCTCCTCGTATTGGCGGCGAGTGACCTGTTCGGCCTTTAAGTTTGTAGCCGCTTTGTCTGCGGCCGCTTTGTTCGCCTTCACCTCCTCCTTGGCTTGGGCAAGGGCACTCTTGAGGGTCTTGAGCTCGGCCGCGCTGCCTGCAATCATACACAATAGCAGTGCATGAGTTTAAATTCAGTGTTTGCATATCAAATCAGGCATATGCGAGTTATTTCAACACATACCTTGCGCCTCATCGAACTGCTTGTTCATGCAGTCGATATCATCATCAGCCAGCTGCAGCCTCCGCTTGAGATCGGAAACTTCAGCGGCCTGGGCGGTTGCCGCCAACATGGAAGCTTGTTATACGATATAATAGTACGTCACTTCTTCCGAATACTATATGATCCTCTGTCCGGCTTTTTCAAAACCAGACAGAGTCTCAGGGGCTACTATCTATGCACAGGTCTGCCCCTTCATAAAAAGCGTCTAGAGCATTACGTTTCATACCTCGAAGCCTGTTAGCAGGATGGTGAAGGCTTCGTTCAGCCCGCTCTTGGCGGACTGAATCTTCTCAACCACCACACCCATCATGGTGCGGTGTTCCTCCATGATGGCAGCACGTCGTAGTGCTTCCACCATGGTGTTCGGTGCCTCTGGATTAGTGAAGGTCGCCGTCGGAGCTGATGCTCCCCCTCCTTCGAAGGGGGCTGCTCGCTTGACTCCGGAGCCACATTGGTCTCCGGAATGATGTCCGGCTGGGGGCCAGATTGTTCATGACCCCCGCCGTCGGTCGCCGTAGGGGTCTCCCCCTCCATGTCTTCGGCAGCCGAGGTATTGTCCTCGGGCGCCTTCTCGGCAGCCTCGCTCGCCCCTCCGTGGCCAGGAGAGGTCCTTCAGGACAACACCTCGGTGTTATCCATGGTGATCGGTGAAGGGGCTCGCGGTGGCGTCTCGCTCTCTGCCATCTCCGGTGGCAGAGAACTGCCTTCAGACAGTGATGGCAGGGGGAGGTCGCGGGCTGGGCTGAAATACACAATATGATATGTTATATTACAACCATAACAGACCGAATATTTGCTAAGTATCCTTTTCGACACTTACGATTCGGCCAGGGGTTTTTCCTTGTGGTGCCTCTTGGGGGTGTGTTCGGCCTCCGAATCTGAACCGCCCGAGAGGGTTATCTTCTCCCTCTTGGACGCCCGCTCCTCCGGGTCAGCGGAGGCGGCCCTTTTCTTCTTTCCCCCCTTTTGGGGAGAACCACTTTCCGCCTCCTCCTCCTCTTCATCTTCATCCCCCTCATGGGAGGAGTGGGCTTCGGTTTCTCCGGACACTGCGTCCGAATTACCCTTACGGCGGAGGCCGCCCTTGGCCTCCTTGCCCTTCTTCTTGGCCTTCTTCTCCGGCGCCTGATATGGCGCTGGAATCAGCATCCTCGTCATTAGAGGATTGGCTGAGTCTTTAGGTAGTGGAGCCGGACACTTGATCCAGTCCACCTTCGCTGTCCAGCCCTGAATGGAAGAATGGAAAATCTCTGTATAACCTTTGATTTATTTACCGAAAGTTGTGTTCGGAACCAAAATACTCACAGGAGTGGCCGGATTCTCGCTGTCGAGGCCAATATCTTCGGTCTTCTTCGGCCACGTCTTCTGGGCCTTGAAGAGTAGCTTCCAGATCTCTTCGTGTGTTGTACCGAAGAAGCACTGCAGGGTCCGGGGACTTTCCGGATTGAACTCCCACATATGGAGAGGCCAGAGTTGACAGGAGAGGATCCGGCGGGAGAGCATCACCTGAATCACGTCAGTGAGACTGGTATTTTTGCTTATTATATTTTTGATGCGCTTCTGCAGCGTCATCACTTCCATGGTCGACCCCCAGTCCAGACCCTTGTTGGTCCATGATGCTAGCTGCATTGGGGGTCCGGATCTGAACTCAGGAGCGGCCGCCCATTTGGCACCGCGGGGTTCGGTGATGTAGAACCACTCCTGCTGCCAGACCTTGACGGTCTCCACAAAGACCCCTTTAGGCCAAATGGTGTTGGGGAGTTTGCTCACCATGGCACCGCCGCACTTCGCATGCTGCCCGTCGACCACCTTCGGCTTCACATTGAAGACTTTTAGCCATAGGCCGAAGTGTGGGGGGATGCGGAGTAGCGCCTCGCACACGATGATAAAAGCCGAGATGTGGAGGAAAGAATTTGGGGCTAGATCATGGAAATCCATCCCGTAGTAGAACATGAGACCGCGGACAAAGGGGTGGAGGGGAAACCCTAGTCCGCCGAGGAAATGGGGAATGAATACAACCCTTTCACCGGGCTCCGGAGTGGGTATCACTTGATCCTTGGCTGGGAGCCTGTGCGCGATTTCCGCGGACAGATATCCCCCCCCGGAGCTCCTTGATGTCCTTCTCCATGACGGAGGAGGCCTCCCACTTGCCCTTCGAGCCAGATCCGGACATGAGTGGAGAGGTTGGCGGCGGTGGGAAAGGTTGAAGCTTGGGCGCTGGAGCTTGAGGATGGGAAAACAGGAGAAGGAAGAAGGCGTGGGAAAAAAAGAGGGATCTTTATCCAGTTATATAGGCAATGAATATCAAGCGCCCGCCCCTCAAGCCTTAAAACTCGCCTGTTCCCAATGGGTCATGCGAATGGCATGGTTGGATTACCCAAACCCGTATTGATAAGGATCCCGCAATAAGTGGGCAGGATCTCCGCTTTGACGAGACGTGTCAATAGAGGCCGTGTTTCGAGACGCGAAGCGGGAGGCCGAAAAACGGTTCGAAATGATAAAAAGACTAGACGTGACGTTTCACCGAAAAAGTTGTCAGTTGATAGATGCTACTTTGGCTAAGCATTTTACCTTCATGGTTGAGGGTTGTGATTGTCATGCAGAGCCAGATACAGTTCTTTTATTTAGAAGATCGCTTTGGAGTATTCAGAGGAGGAACCCGCCTTGCAATGCCGAAGATAAATCTGCGCGCCGAACATGTCGTCATTGAAGACTGGTTCAGGGGCTACTGAGGGAGTCCTGGATTATGGGGTCCTCAGGTGGCCGGGCTATGTGACATGGGCCGGACTGATGGGCCGTAAGGATACAAGGTAGAAGACCTTTCCTCTTGTCCGGGTGGGACTCTTCTTTGCGTGGATAGCAAGTTTGGCGTCCGGATGTGTAGTTTCTTTCCTCTGTAAACTGACTCTGTACAACCCTAGCCCCCTCCGGTGCCTATAAAAACTGGAGGGTTTGGTCCATGGAGATCATCATAATACTCATAGGCTAGACATCTAGGGTTTAGCTATTACGATCTCGAGGTAGATCAACTCTTGTAACCCCCATACTCATCAAATACAATCAAGCAGGACATAGGGTTTTACCTCCATTAAGAGGGCCCAAACCTGGGTAAACATCGTGTTCCCTTTGTCCCTTGTTACCTTCGATCCTCAGACGCACAGTTCGGGACCCCCTACCCGAGATCGGCTGGTTTTGACACCGACAGTCCCACCGGGGGATAGAGGCCAACCCTGACAAGATCAAGGCTATCGAGCAGATTCAAGCACCCAAAATAGTCAAAGACATGAGGCGTTTGTCACACCCTGATTTTCATGCCACAACAATTAAGCTAATAAATCATGACAAAATGTGGTTTGACAAAAACTTTTGAGTGTTTCGAACTTTGGTTTATGGAATTTTTATTGCTGTTTGCAAGTGCTCTAAAAATCAAATAAATCCTCCAACTCTTATCCTCCTCCTCCTTGATCCAAAACTTTGCCCAATGATCATGCCATGTGTATAGGACAGAATAGAATTTTCTTACAAAAAGAATTTGGCCAAAAAGAATTTTCTAAATTAGGTTTTCAAAAAAACCCCTGAATTGAGGCTTGCACTACAAGTACTTAATTAAGGGAAGTAAAAAACTTCCAAAATATATGTTTGATTCCTATTAGATATAGTACCCCCATAAACCACAAAATTATTATTTTAAAAGTTATTTTGCTATTTTATTTAAAGGCTTTTTCTTAAGGCCAGAAATGGTCTTTAATAGGTTAAAATTATTTTAAAGCTTCAAAAATATTTGAGAAAATTTAGGGAAACTCAGTGGACATATATTTTCCATATATATGAGTTTCAACACATGCTCATGTTCAAAATATTGGACAAAACCCTCCAAAACCATTTATGTTCATTTCAAGTATTTGAAATATTTCTATAAGAAATATTTTCAAATAAATGCAGGAAAATTCTAGCAAGTCACATATGCATAATGTGATGATCTTGTAAAGTTTTAGCCCAATCAAAATAGTTTTGGTTCACAAAAGTGCCCCAAAACCCTCTCTGTCCAGATCCAAGTTTAAACAACTTTACATTGTCAACTTTCTTCTTTTGCTCTCCAACTTTGTGGACATGCTCAAATACCCATATGATGACACTGCACTAAGTGGGGCATCAAGGAGAAGAGTTTAGCTTAGCCAGGTCTAAGCAAGTCCATTTCTGTTGATTTCTAGAGTTTACAAAAGTTACATTGTGAACTTTATCCAAATGAGCTCAAATTTCTACCACAATGCCAGATGGTCATGTGCATCAACCCCATCAAGTGGCAAAAGAAGGAGGTGAGTGGAAGTGAGTCAAACATGCATCAAACACCTTTTGCCACATTTCCAAAATCACCATTTTGACCTCTTCCATTAATCTCCATGAGCCCAAATTTTTACCACAGCTGCCCCAGGTCACCCCCTACCTCCAATAACAATGGCAAGTTTACATCTAAATCATTGTGGGGTAAAACCCACCTCTTTCTCTCTCTGTTCACCCATGGCAACACCTCCTCTCTCTCCCATTTCATTAAGCAGCACCCCACCTAGCTGCTATCCACTCCAGAGCATCCAAGGCAGCCCCAAGACACAAGAGAACATGCCGTGGCCTTTTAAAAATGGCCATGCCGGCCATTTGCATGCCCCAGAGCGCGCTACAGTGCGCCAAGGCACTGTAGCCTCCCTCTGCCCAACGCCTCCGACCACCTCGGCCCTCCCCTGCACGCACGACGATGCACCTCGAAGTCCACAACATGCCATGCCCCTGTCCCCCTCCTCTTTCCTCCTCCTGCTGCCTCCCTTTGCACGCGCACCGGCCGCCCCAGAGCTCCAATGGGCGAGCTCACATGCGCGATGCCTCTGGCCCTCCCCGCTCTCTCTCTTCCTTCCCCCGGTCGTAGACCACCTCTACGAATGCCCCAGACACGCTCCCCCGAGCCCCCGTGACCCCTAGCAACGGCAACGACCCCGCCGGCACACTGGACCACAGTGAGCCGTTGCCCGCCTACTTAAGGGCCTCCCTGAGCCTCTCCCTCACCACTACTCGCCCTCTGCAGCACCCAATCAACCCCATGCACCACCCACTCCTCTCCAGAAGCGCCCGAGCTCAAGATCGAGCTCGAGCTCCGCTACCTCGGCTCGTCGGCGTCCAAGCGGTATAGGCCTCCCCAGCCCTCGCTTGGCCTCGATCTGGAACCGCCTCACCTCACTGATCATTTCCCCTCTCTTCCCCGATCCTTTTGCAGTCGGAAATGGCCGGAACCATCACCGCTCGAAGCTCCTCCGCCGCGTGACCTCATCGCCGATGAACCAGGGCACTCCGGCGACCGCAACCACCACCACCCGAACGGCGACACGACGAGGAGTCCAGCCGTGCCATCAGCTTGCCCCGCCATGCCCGGAAACGTCATCGGTGAGCTCGCCGGCCTCTCTGCCGTGAGGTTGGAGATGACAGGTGGAGCCCACCTATCATCCTCACCTCTCCATCGTACCCCTCTCTGTCTCTGACGCCCGGGCCCCGCCCGTCAGGTTTGAAACCTGGCGCGCGTGCCGCTCCGGCTCGCCTGGGCCTCTTTTCCCTCTGGGCCGTTGCGCTGTGGCCGTTCTGGCCCAGAGGCACTGTGCCCTCTTTCTTTTTCTTTTTCTATCAATTTTCAAAAAATTCCACAGGATAAAATATTTATCCAAATGCAATAATTCTAACTCCTAAATTCTTGTAAAAATCCCACCTATTTAATGGTGTAACTTTCATAAATATCCATCAAACTTTTCTGCACTGTTCAAATTTACATTCAAATTTGAGCATTTATATTCCCCTCTGAAAATCCATTTCTCCTATTCTACAACTCCAAATCCAAAACTAAGAATTTTTGCATTCTTAGTTTTCATCCTAATATTTAACAAAAATGGGTCGACATTTCTATGGGCTCTTTTATTTTTCTGTTTTGCTATTGCCTTATTTTTCTCGTTGTTATTTTGCGATGCTAGATTGCGTTGTTAACAAAGGAGTTGGACCAGAAGACTTTGAAGACCCCGAAGACTTTGCTGAGCCAGACAAGCAGCCTTTAACCATGCCTATGAAACCCTTTTTATGCATGTCATATATCACTTTATTATTGTTGCATCGGAATCATGATGAGATGGTAACCACTTTAGTGGGTTGCCTCCGTTACTTCCTCGTTGATACTTGCATTGTGCATGACCCTACCTTCCTATGAGGGTTATGCGGGTGGGAGTAGATAGGATGCCAAAGCAGTTGCTATGCAAATGAGTTGGGTATATGCATGGTGATGGAGACAAGTATGTTTTCAAAGACTTTTCAAAAAACCCATCGGGTGCCACTAATGCCCGAGGGAGATGCTGAGCTAGGTAACAACTTGATAAAGAAGTGGTGTACCGGAGCAAGTTGTGTGAGTGTGATTTTCGAAAACGGATTGGTTTAAGTTGCAACCGTTATTCCAACCTTACATGTACAACCACAATACCCCTTATGGGACGGGGCTTTGTTGATTACTTTGGTCAATACTAGCAAGGAGCCCGCATTACTAGTGGCGGGAGAGTATGAGTTACTCCCTCGATACGGAGTCGTGCCAGGTAGGGCGACTATGGCTGTTTTTACAGACACCGGGCATACCATTATGTCCCCTCTCGGATGGTACGATCTCGAGTGAGTCTCGTATGATGTACATCATGAGGACAAGGGCCAACGAGTGGACTCTTTGTTAGTGTTGTGAAGGGAAAGATAATGTTCGGGTGCTTACCTCGGGTATGTAATATACCGCGAGTCGTTGCTTGACACGGAAGTTCCCCGGATCTTGTGGGTAAAGTGTGCAACCTCTGCAGATTGTCAAACTATTCGAATAGCCGTGTCCATCGTCAAGGACAGTTGGGTAACCGCTCTTGGGCTATGTCCAAATGTTTACGCGACCTGGTGTGTGTGTTTGGAAGAGTACTTGGGTCAAGTCAAAAGACTTGACGTGTTGATCAAGCTGGAGTTGATCCAAACTCTGTTTATGTTAATATCTATAACCTGTCCTCATGGTTACTTAAATTCTTATGCCGCATGCTTTACAAATTGTTGAATATGACTTAGCACTCAAAACTAGCTTTCTGCAAAAATCTACCTATATGATGCATTGTTATACCTTGGTCCAAAACATGGGTTGCTTGCGAGTACATTCAAAGTACTCATTGGCTTGCCACTAGTTATTTAATTGGCCAGACATGGAAGAGCAGGAGTTCGAAGAAGAGTTCCTTGGTGACGAACATGCGAACTAGGACGCTTTCCTAGTCAGAATGCCTGTAGGGTTTAGGCAGATGGCATGGGTTCTACTTATCGACGAAGATTTCCGCTGCTTGTGTTTTATCTGATGTTCAGCCCTTAAGGCTTTATCTATGTAAGACTTGACCATAATGGTCATAATTTGTGTAAGACGGTATGTATGGATGTAAGACCCTTGTTATTCAGCTACTGTGTGTTCAGTGAGCATTGATCTCTAGGATCACTGTACACGTGCATTCGGTGATCATGATTTATGAGTCGGGGTCCCCACAGTGTTTGGCTGGATGTGTTGCCGCGCTAAGCAGGTTCATTTCAATGTTCGCTGAACGCGCCTTGCCTTTCTTCAAAATCTTAAAGAAGGCAGGGCCCGAGGAGTGGACCCCGGAAGAAGGTGGTGCAGCGCCCAGTGTACCTCATCGTCTCCCTGCTGCAGGGGGCTAGGTCGAGGTACTCTGGCATGCAAAAGTTGATTTTTGGCCTCATCATGGCCTCAAGGAAACTGCGCCACTACTTCCAAGCCCACGAGATCATGATTGTCACCCGCTTCCCCTTGCAACGCATACTCCGAAACCCCGAGGCCGCCGGCAGAATCGTGGAATGGGCTTTTGAGTTATCCAGCTTTGGTTGGAAGTTTGAAAGCATGTCAACTATTCAGAGCAAAGCACTCGCAGAGTTCACTGCGGAGTGGACGCCAACCCCTGATGAAGAAGTACTAGAAATAGTCGTCCCCGACAAGGAATCGCCCCAAGAATGGATTATGTATTTTGATGGTGCCTTCTCCCAACAAGGAGCAGGAGCTGGCGTGCTTCTCATTGCTCCCACTGGGGAGCACCTTAAGTATGCCATTCAAATGCATTTTCCCTGGTAGAAGGCTACCAACAATACTATAGAGTATGAAGGGCTCCTTGCCGGGCTCAGGATTACAACAGAACTAGGAATCAAGAAGCTGATCATCCTCGGAGGTTCGCAACTTGTGGTGAGACAAGTCAACAAGGATTATCAAAGCCCGTTGATGGAGGCATATGTCGAGGAAGTGAGAAAGTTGGAGGAGCGCTTTGAAGGATTGCAAACAGAGCACATACCACGTGCGGAAAACAGCATTGCTGATCATCTGTCAAAGTGCACTGCGCAAAAACTCCCTGTGGAACCAGGGACTTTTATTCTCCATCTAACTCAACCCTCCGTATCCCCAGCAACAATGGCCAGCAAGAGGAGGAAATTGAACTCCAGCAAGCCTCTCCCAGTAGAGCTTCCCGAAGCCCCCGGCAGAGAGCTTGGCGGGAACAACTCCCCTTCGATCAGTGAGCTGCGCCCTCCCACCGAACTACCAGTCCTTGTGGTTGAGGCAAGCGCTCCCATCGATGAGGAGGTGCCGCTAGCCCTTGTTGCCGAGTCCCAGGCTCCAACTTGGGCGCGGCACATTGTTCATTTCCTCCAAACAGGAGAACTTCCCGAAGAATAAGAAGAAGCTGAAAGAGTAGCCCGGAGGGCCAGTATGTATTAGTTTGTTGATGACACGCTATATAGAAGAAGGCCCAACGGTGTGAAATTGAAGCGCATTTGCTGGGAAGAAGGAAAGGAACTGCTGGCAGAGATACACAAGGGTATGTGTGGCTCCCACATCGGATCCAGGGCCTTGGTTGGGAAAGCTTTCCGACAAGGTTTCTACTGTCCCACAGCCCTCCAAGACGCAATTGAGCTAGTCACCAAGTGTGAAGCCTGCCAGTTCCACTACAAGAATATCCATCAGCCTGCTCAAGCTCTGCAAACAATCCCTTTGTCATGGCCATTTTTGGTCTAGGGCCTCGACATCTTGGGCCCCTTCCCCCGTGCTACCAGGGGCTTTGAATTCTTGTTCGTCGCAATCGACAAGTTTACAAAGTGGCCGGAAGTGGAGCCCGTGAGAAAGGTGACTGCGCAGTCAGCTATCAAGTTCTTGAAAGGATTGGTGTGCCGCTTTGGGGTACCTGCCCAAATCATCACTGACAATGGCACCCAATTCACAAGCCACGCCTTCATGCAATACGTTCATGCCCTCGGAAGCAAGGCCTCATTTGCCTTTGTGGCCCATCCCAGAAGCAACGGGCAAGCTGAGAGGGCGAACGCTTAAGTGCTACGAGGTCTCAAGACAAGAACTTTTGATAGACTGCAGAAGTGCGGTAGGCGATGGATCGATGAGCTGCCGATGGTTCTTTGGTCCCTCTATACGACACCAAATCGAGCTACCGGGCAGACTCCCTTCTCCCTAGTCTATGGGGCAGAAGCAGTTATCCCCACGGAACTCATACTCGGGTCTCCTTGAGTGCTTGCGTACGATGAAGTAGCTGTCGTGGTATTTTAACGTCAGATGCCAGGGGGTGGCTTATCATGGGTGGAGCCAAGAGGACGTCGTCGGACCTTGGAAGCGGGAGTGAGCACGAGCTCGATCGCACACGAGACGTACCCAGGTTCGGGGCTCTCCGGGGAGATAACACCCCTAGTCCTACTCTGAGGGGTCTCCGCATGATGACTATGATCAAATGGTGTACAAGATTGCTCCTTGAGCTGTGTTGCTAGAGGAGGAAGAAGGGCAAGGCTAGATCTCTTCTCCTAGCTATGGTGTATGGTGGAATGAGGGCTGAACCCTTTGCATGGGTGAGCCCTGGGGGGTTTTATAGGCCAACCCCCCAGGGGTACAAAGGTAATATGTTCGGGTGTAGGACCCGGACGTCAGTGTCTAAGGTCGCCGGGTTCTCCGCCGGCTGCTGGGGCCCGCTGCTTGGTGGGCCGCACCGGCTGCCGAGGATCCAGCCGACAGGTAGGGCCCGCCGCCAGCGGCCCATACTGATTGCCTTTTGTTGTAGCTTCGTACTTGATGACGGAGGCCTCGTCAGGAGTCGTATGGCTACAGTCCCACCATCAGACGGGTTGGTGGCCGCTTGGTCAGCGCACACAGTAGCCATGCTCCATCTCGTCGGAGCAGGTGAGTGCGGACTTCGAGGGATGGGGAGGGCCGCCTGTTAGAGGCCGGCCCGCCCCCGAAGCCGCCTTCCAGGAATGCATCATCTTCTGGGAGCTCACGGACAGGTAGGGCCTGCCGCCTGTTGGCCGTACTGATTGCCCTTTGCTGTAGCATGGCCCTTGTCATCGAGGGCCATGTTGAGGGTCGCATGGCTACAGTCCTGCGCCTAGCAGGTAGGTGACCGCTTGGTCAGCTCGCACTGTAGCCATGCCCCTCCGGGATTTGGGGGAGAGGATGGCCCTGTAGCCACACTCCGTCTCGTCAGAGCAGGTGAGTGCAAACTCCGAGGGGAGGAGGGTCCGTCTGCTGGGAGCCGGCCTCCCCTGAAGCTGCCTCCTAAGAGTGCTTCATCTTCTGGGAGCCGGCCGCTTGGGTCCAGCCGGCCCAAGGAGCCGGCCGCGTGTCTGGAAGGCGTGAGGGGCTTTGCGAGCCTCGATGTCTTGAAATGCTAAGGGGTATGGATGAGGCTACCTGTGGTCTATCCCCATGACAGTAGTCCCCGAAGGTGGTGAGGCGCCACGGCTCAACGCCAGAGTGCCTCGGAAGTTTCCTCCTCCTAGAGATCTTGTGCCTCTGCTTCGTCCGGCTTGAAGGAGCCGCCTGACAGGAACCGGGCTAGGAGAAGCCGGCCAACTGTCAGATTTGAATCACCGTGGCGGGCGCCGGGTGGTATACCACCGGGCGGCGCACTTGCCACCCGTTGCTTGCTCTCCACGCGTCGCCAGCAGACCAGGCCGGCCTGCCAGCCCACGCACACGACGGGACGTCGCCGCAGGCTCGGCCCACCACTACACGGCCTCGGCGCGCGCTCGGATCCGCAGCGGCCGAGGTGGACGGTTGCCCTTCCGGGGCAAATTAAATGGGCGCCATGATGGCGCGGGATTTGCAGGGTCGTGTGTGGCATGGGCGCAGTTAATCCCCACGCCCCCCACTAGGCGTTGCCTCAGCTCCGCCGTTGCCACCATATAAATGGGGGTGGAGGGGGGTGACCAGACGCAGGCGCGCCCCCTCCATCCTCTCCTTCTGCTTCTGATAGGCAGCGGAGGGGTTGCTTGACCGGCTTAGCATCCGGCCGCACATGCAGCTTGTGCTCGGCGAAATCCTTCGGAACACCCGGCATGTCCTTGGGGGACCATGAAAAAATGTCCTGATTCTCATGGAGGAAATTGACGAGCTCGCTTTCCTATTTGCTATCGAGGTTAGCCCCCACGACAGCGTACTTCTCCGGGTGCACCGGGTCCAAGATGATCTTCTTGGTTTCCTTGGCCAGCTGGAAGGAGCCCTCAGCCTCAACCTCCTTGGGGTCGAAAAGCATGGCCGGCTGCTCGCTGGCCATGGCCACAGCCCGGTCAAGGAGGCACTTCTCTTGGGTGATGACGAGGAACTCGGCCAGCTGAGAGCTGGCCTCAGCGCACATGAGCGACTTCTTGTAGTCACCGGTAAAAGTGATGATGCCCTTGGGATCCGGCATCTTCATCTTCAGGTAGGCGTAATGTGGGACCACCATGAATTTGGCCAAAGCTGGCCGGCCCAAGAGCGCGTGGTAGGGGCTGTCCAAGTCAACCACCTCGAACCAGATCGGCTCACGGCGGAAGTGGGTCTTTTCGCCGAACAGGATGTCAATCTTGATCTTGCCGATTGGAGAGCAGGAAAGCCCAGGGACAATGCCATGGAACACGGTCCGGCTGGGCTGGAGTTGCTTCTCCTTGATGCTCAACTTTTCCATGGTGTCGTGGTAGAGGATGTTGTTGCTGCTGCCGCCGTCTATCAGGACTCGGGAGAAGCGGCAAGCCTGCCTCTCGGTTGAGAAGGTGGAGTCCAGCACCATGGCATAAGCACCCGGCGTAGGCATCACAGCCGGATGGTCGTTGCGGCTCCAGGTGATGGGCCTTTCAGACCAGAGCATGAATTGGGGGACCTCTGGAATGACAGCGTTCAGCTCGTGGTGTTGCTGACGCCGACTGTGCTTGTCGTCGGCTTCACTGGTGAAGAGGACGTAAGTGGCGTTCTTGTTGGGGAACTCATCTTGGAGCATGCCGACACGGTGGGCCGGCTGCTGAGCAGCCAGAGCCGCCAGGCCGGCTGGAGGAGGCGGCAAGTCTTCACCCTTAGCGATTCGGGCGAGCCAGTTGCACTGTCGGGTTGTATGGTTGGATGGCTTCGCGCTACTGTGGAACTTGCATGGGGCGTAGAGGGTCTGCTCAAAGGAGAAGGCCGGCAGCCAAGCCCCCTTGCCGCCCCGCTGACGCTTGGGGCCGGGTTGACATGCCGGCTGCTGATCCTCGACGGTGGCCACCTGCCGACTGTTGGAAGCCGACTGCTGGGCCTCGCGCTTGTAGTCGTTCGGCTGCTGGTGCCGGTTGGAGTCACCAGCCGGTGCTTGAGAAGCCGGTGGGATCACCTTCCCGGACACGTCGATCCGGATCTCCGACTTCATGTAGGAGTCGGCCGTGGCGTACTTGTCCGCCACATCCAGGAGCTTGTCCAAGGTAGCCGGCTCATCGCACAGAAGCTTGTGCTTGAGCAGGGTGCCTTCTCGGCACCCGGCGGTGAAGTACTCGATGGCCTGCACCTCGTGCACCCCTTCACAGGAGTTGCGCAACTCGGCCCAGCGCGTCAGGTAGTCGCGAGCGGACTCGTCCGGCCCCTGAACGCACATGGAGAGCTAGCGAGGCTTGGGAGGCCGCTTGTAGGTGCTGGTGAAGTTGCGGACAAAGACGTCGCTGAAGTCCAACCAGCTGTTGATGCTGTTGGGTTTGAGGCTGTTCAGCCATGTCCGGGCCGTGCCCTGGAGCATGAGCGGAACATACTTCACGGCAATGCGCTTGTTGCCGTTTGCTATGCTGACTGCTGTGGCGTAGTCGGTCAGCCAATCTTCTGGCTTCATGGTGCCGTTGTACTTGGGAGTGTCGCGAGGAAGCGAGAACCCTTTGGGGAAGGGCTCGTCGTGGATGCGGGGGCCGAAGCAGGCCGGGCCGACTGTATCCTCGTCCTCGTTTGCCAGGGACCGAGCTAGCTGCTCGATCCAGCAGCGAGCGTCATTCTCGCCGACTGCTTCGCGGGGGCCTAGCCTGCCCCCCAAGTCGGGTGCTCAACCGGCGCCGGAGAAGCCAACCTCTTCCTGCGGGGGGGGGGGGGGGAGGTGGTTGTTCTTTCTGCTAGCGCCGGCCCTCCGGGTTCAGAGGAACGTCCCAGCTGCCCACGACCGTCTGGTGAGAGCGCTGGCTGTGGCTAGCTGCCGGTTCCGGGTTCCGCTGGCCGCGGCCGCCGCCACTAGGGGACCAGGAGGTCGCTCCATTCTCGCGGCGGGGTGGAGGGTTCCGTTCCAGGAGCTCGGCCTACTGGCCGGCTCCCACCACGCGGTTGCACGCGTCTTGTTGCGTGTTCACAGAATCGAGGAGTTCCTGGAGGCGGTCTAGCTGACTACGCCGTTCGTCGCCCACCAGGTTCTCGAGTTCTTCTGCCGCCGCCTGTGCGGCGCGTAGGTTCTGCACGGGGGTGTCGTAGATCGAACGTCTGACCCCCAGCATGCTGGCAATGGCCGCACCGCGTTGCCGGATGGCACCGGCTCGGCTAGGCTTGGTAGCAGCTGGCGTGCCGCCAGCTATGCGGTTGATCTCGCGCTGGTTGGCCTCAGCGCGGCGCTTTTATGGCCGCCATCTTGGTGGCGCTGTCGAGGAGCTTGACGCGGATTTCTTCTAGCGCCGCCGCGTCGGCGTTGGCTCCGACGGGAGCTGCCAGGTCCTGCATCCCTGCTCGCAATGGGTGCTGGACGGCCCCGCCAGAGGCCTAGCTGTGGCCAGTGACCATCACCTCCACGAAGACGCCGGCGTTGAGCGCGCCGGCAGAGGCAACGCTAGAGACGGGAGGGAGTGGGTCGTCGATCACCAACACGCCGCCGGGGAACCCGTCGGAGGCATCTGCATCGGAGAGGCTGAGCTTCCCGAAGAGGTCGACGAGGCAGCCCGCGGGGCAAATGGCTCCCGCATCGGACGACGCGCCAGAGCAAGCGCAAGCGAACACATCGGGCTGGTTGATCAAGCCGTCCGCGACATGCTCGCCGGAGAGGAAAGCGGTTCCCGTCTAGAATGTGTCTCGGGCCGACACTGCGAATGGCCCCACGGTGGGCGCCAACTGTCGTGTTATTCTCATGTCAGATGCCAGGGGGTGGCTTATCATGGGTGGAGCCAAGAGGACGTCGTCGGGCCCTGGAAGCGGGAGTGAGCACGAGCTCGATCGCACACGAGACATACCCATGTTCGGGGCTCTCTGGGGAGATATAACCCCTAGTCCTGCTCTGCGGTGTCTCCGCATGATGACTATGATCAAATGGTGTACAAGATTTTTCCTTGAGCTGTGTTGCTAGAGGAGGAAGAAGGGCAAGGCTAGCTCTCTTCTCCTAGCTATGGTGTATGGTGGAATGAGGGCTGAACCTTTTGCATGGGTGAACCCTGGGGGGTTTTATCGGCCAACCCCCCCAGGGGTACAATGGTAATACGTCCGGGTGTAGGACCCGGACATCAGTGTCTAAGGTCGCCGGGTTCTCCGCCGGCTGCTGGGGCCCGCCACTTGGTGGGCCCCGCTGACTGCCGAGAATTCGGCCGACAGGTAGGGCCCGCCACCTGCGGGCCATACTGATTGCCTTTTGTTGTAGCTTCATACTTGATGACGGAGGCCTCGTTAGGAGTCATATGGCGACAGACTCGCCGTCAGACTGGTTGGTGGCCACTTGGTCAGCGCACACTGTAGCCATGCTCCATCTCGTCGGAGCAGGTGAGTGTGGACTTTGAGGGAAGGGGAAGGCCGCCTGCTGGAGGCCGGCCCGCCCCCGAAGCCACCTTCCAGGAATGCGCCGTCTTCTTGGAGCTCACGGATAGGTAGGGCCTGCCGCCTGCGGGCCGTACTGATTGCCCTATGCTGTAGCATGGCCCTTGCCGACGAGGGCCATGCTGAGGGTCGCATGGCTACAGTCCAGCGCCTGGCAGGTAGGTGCCTGCTTGGTCAGCTCGCACTGTAGCCATGCCCCTCCGGGATTTGGGGGAGAGGGTGGACCTGTAGCCATGCTCCATCTCATCAGAGCAGGTGAGTGCAGACTCCGAGGGGAGGAGAGTCCATCTGCTGGGAGCCAGCCTCCCCCAAAGCCGCCTCCTAAGAGTGCTCCATCTTCTGGGAGCTGGCCACTTGGCCCCAGCCGGCCCAAGGAGCTGGCCGCGTGTCCAGAAGGCGTGAGGGTCTTTGCTAGCCCCGATGTCTTGAAATGCTAAGGGGTATGGATGAGGCTACCCGTGGTCTATCCCCACGACAGTAGCGCAGGAACAGCACCGGTGTGACGACGCTGTGCTACTTGAGGAGAACCGTCTTCGGGCTGCTACGCATGCTGCATGCTTCCAGCAAGCCCTGCGTCGCTATCACAGCCGCAGGGTTCATGCCGGGAGTTTTGAGGAAGGTGACCTTGTCCTTAGGCGTGTTCAGTCCGCCAAGGGTGCCAACAAGTTGACGCCGAAGTGGGAAGGCCCTTACCGGGTAGTACGAGTCACGAGACCTGGCGCAGTCTGTCTGGAGACCGGAGATGGCATTCAATTGCAAAACTCATGGAACATTGAGCATCTCCGTAAGTTCTACCCGTAAGGCGCGGCTATCGGGCCCTGCCCGGCAGCCACCCTTTTGTACAAGCTTTGCCGAAGTTGCATGTAACCCTTTGTACAAAGCCAGGCGTAGACCCTGAGCAACAGAGAAATAAACAAAGCGCTGGGGGCCCCCCGAAACTTGCATGCATGCATAAGCATTTCATGAGCATAGCATGATTATGTAGATGAGGTCGCATGTGGCATTGTCTTCATCTGCACTAAGTTGCAGGGTTCTTGCCGTGGAATTGATCCCGAAGAGAAGAAATGGAGACGAGCCTACGTGACGATCCCCGGCAAGCCAAACAGATAAGTTCCTTCTTATCCATACATGTTCTGTAATTTGGAAACTTGCGCATATGAAAACCCCGCCACCTTCGAAAGAAAGGTGCTCCCACCCTTTGACTCGAACGCTGCTTCGGTCAGGGTGGTTGCAGTGGCCTTTGACAGAAAAGGTTTGGCGGGGGGCTGGTCCCTTCTTGTGGTTTTGTGCCCAGCAGGCCCAGCCCCGCGGCAACAAACTAAGGGCACTGGCAGGATAGCTTGCCAGGGAAACTTGTTTACTTAAAAATATAGAGGCATTTCACCTCTGCATGGATATGGTACATGCACAAGTGCCCGACAAAGCTTGTCTTTTTCATTAATATGCTGATAAGCAAGTATAGATCTTACAGAACACAAACATGGATAGAGAAGTTTACATTATTTAGACTAAAGTTTGGCCGATGCCTACATATTTTAAACTAAAAAAACATAAGTGCCCTGTGATGCCTTTGCTCTGTCCCTCTCCTCCTCGAAATCGCAGGGGAAGACGAAGAAGGCAGAGGGAATGCCTGGCTGGGATTCGGCGCCTCCCCAGGATCTGGAGGGCGCCGTTCTCGGGCTGGGAGGAAGAAACTGGAGGGCAGGTATAGATGGTGGCATTGCCGAGGCCCAGCGGGTGATGACGGTGCTGCCGGCACTCGCGCCACGTCGGAGTGGTCGTCCTCGCTCTCTATGCATCGTGGGTTGCCGCCTCCCTCCTCATCACTGTTGCTCGGAGAGGCACGCCTGCCGTCGCTCGAGCCCCCGTCACGGCAACCAGGGCGGGTGCCAAGCGCCCCGAGAGATCCCATAGAGAGCATGGTCGTATCCATCGACCTGAAGCCAGGAAGATGCCGTCCCCTGGAGAAGCATACACGGGCACAAGGAACCCGCCCGTACGCAAGAGAGGCAGTACCCCAAAAGGGGGAATCTGCCATAACCAATGGCGTACCGCTTCTGCGGACTCCCTTTAACATCACAGGCGAAGGGAGGATAGGCCACGGTCGGATACCACGCTTTGTGTCTATTATGGACTTCGGTGTGGTGTCGCCCACATGACCCCTTCCTAAGATTGGGACCGCGGACGGCCTGGTGGCGAGCGCGCCGGAATCGCTACCCTCGTCGCTGCCGCCGAGCCACCCGCGCACCCACCTAAGGCCTACTTCACCCATACTGAGCATCAGGCTGCCACACTAAGCCGGACGCTTTATGCGGGGACGGGGAGGGGGCCCTATTTCGACAAAGGCGCGACCGCACCCTTCTTCCCCTCCCCGCGCCATGATGAAAGCACAATACCAGGAAGCAGGGAATGGGGATGAGAGGTGAGTAGATGAGCACTTCCGCTCCTCCTCGCGCCCCTTTTTTATAGGCGAGCTGGGGCTGGGGGCTGATCCCTCGGCGGGTAACCGCTGTCCCTCTCCACCAACCCAAGAAGACCGGGCCCCTGCCATGACGCTCTCTCCCGCACCACGCGCCTCCGTTACCTACCCCACTCAATGCATGCAGCATACATGGCGAAGGATAAGAATGTGGTGGGAAGAGTGAATTGGCAGTTATTCAACCGTGCGGTAAAGTCATCCACGGGCCATTACAAGGATGGTCCCACTACAATTGGCGTTAGACGACGCGCGGGAAAACCGGAGACTGACTCAAGCTCAGATTAATGGAGAAGCAAAGAAGACCCTAAAGGGTGAGCTACTGCAGCCACCCCGCCTGTGTACTGGACAGGGCCTACCCCGATGACGCTCGGCAGCACGTTCAGGCCTGGGCCAGGGGCTCCTGTCGGTGCAACAAACCCCAGGTGTGTTGCCCAGACTATACACAGGCTCAAGAACAAGGTTGCAGTATTCGAGACCAGACCAAGCAGAAGAGATCAGCTCTTTGGGAACTCAAAGGGCGGATCAAGAAGACCAAGACCAACCAAAGGAGCAAGATACCACTAAGGAAAAACCTCCCTTGCCGGGCAGGCGAGCCTGGCCAGGACGAGGTTGCCCCGAAGACAAGTCTCAAGATTACCCCGGTAAGCTTGCCGGGGACACAGAGGGCAGATTACCCCGCCAAGGCTCCACCGCTCCACCTCAGAGCAACGCAAGTCATCGATCGATGCGGTGTCGAGCCCCCAAGTGGCTAAGCGGCCATTACTTGGTACGTGGCAGCCACTTCCGGAGGAAATCACCTCCAAATGACACCCGTCCAGGGACGTGTCCCGTAGGCAGGTGAGAAGGTGGCTGAACAGCATGGCAAGGCTTGCTGGGCTACGCTACAATGTGACACTAAGCGGCACATTTAATGCACTCTGTCCTGTCTGCAGAGTTAGGTATGATAGCACTATTCGCTATCTAATCAGTATGCAATGACTGATTTGCCATTGTGGTGACCCCTAGATCTATAAAAGGAGGGCCATGGCAACCTTAGAAAGGATTCAGACCCTTGTACACTCGTACGCGCGTAGCTGCTCTCACCCCGAGGCGACGTTGCCGAGCTAGAGCGCTACGTCTCCGCCACGGTCCTCTCATCAATCCACCAAAGCAGGAGTAGGCTTTTACGCTCCACGGCGGCCCGAACCTGGGTAAAAACTACCCGTGTGATCGCTGTCGCGCTGCCCCGCGCCCTCCGCTCTTTGTGCAATGCGTCCTTCCCCCCTGCCGAACCACAAGGAGCCGATGGCCCCTTAGGTGGCCGTGTTTTCCCATGACATACACCATTACGGTATCCCATACAGTCTGATCACAGACAATGGGACAAACTTCATGGCCAAAGAGGTCAAAACATGGTGCACATAAATGGGCATCAAGCTCGATTATGCATCTCTATACCACCTGCAGTCAAACAGGCAAGTGGAGCGGGCCAATATACTAATCCTTAGTTGCATCAAGCCACGGCTAGTACGTTCCCTTAATAAAGCTGACTGCAAATGGGTAGAGGAACTCGATTCCGTCCTATGGGGCTTGCGCACGACACCAAACAAATCCACCGGATACACCTTGTTTTTTTATGGTGTATAGCGCCGAGGTAGTACTCCCTTGGAACATCATACATGACGCACCTCGGGTACGCATGTATGAAGAGTGGGAGGCTGAGCTCGATCGGCAAGATGCCCTTGTCGGATTCAGGGAACCGCAGACCGAAGAAAGATTCAAACTCTGGGGTGCGTGTGAAGAACTCAATCTCCCTAGCCTGCCGACTCGTCGATCTCACCACCTTGAGGTGTAAAACCCTACTCCTGCTTTGTGGTGGATTGGTCTTGAGGCGGGCTGAGGATGAACTAGTATAGAGGGAGAACAACCTCAGGAGGAGTGTTCTTGTGCTGGTGTGAGCTGGTGAGGATGATCTGGTTCCTCCGTCTATGGTGGTGGCCTAGCTATATTTATAGTGGCCTCGGTCCTCTTCCCCCAAAAAGAAGGCGGGAAGGGATCCCACAATGGCCAAGTTTGAAGGTAGACAAGTAGTACATCTTATCCTGACGAAAGGTGGTCTTCGCCTGCAAAGCTTCTGGTCATGACGTCGTGGTGGGCTCGGCGATGACCTTCGTCCTGCCGTCCTGGTCTTGTAGCACGGGAATGGAAACCTTTGGCTGATTCCTTGGGACTCTGCATCTGCGCTTTCTTCCTTAGCACCGAAGAGGAAACCTGTTGTACTGCGCCTGCTGGCGCCCGCCTGGCCTTGGTCGTCATGGCTTGCGTCATCTGAACCTCACGAGGTGGGGCTTGCATGGAAATCTCTGCTCCTCAGGAGCCGGCCTGGGGAAGCTGCTCCCTCCGGAGGTCTTGGCGTCATCCGCCTCGTGAGGATCTTGTGTTGTTGATGCTAAAGATGGGCCCTACCAGGCCACAGATGGAGCCACGCTATGGACCGTAGGTAGGCAAGTCTGGGTACCCTGGTTCCCAGAACGCCGACAGTAGCCCCCGAGCCCAAGGCGCCCTCGGACTTGGCTTCGAGGCAAAGCCAAAGGGCAAGGGCGAAGCGCCGCGGGCCCTAACCGCCTAGGGACCCGGTCGATGTGTGGCGCTTGATGGGACATGGGCATCTCCGCTGCCCACGCTGCCTCGGCAACCGTTCGACTTGACAATAACCTGCTGCATGCAAAAAGATCATCATTACCGGAGATCGTGGAGGCCGGCGGTTGGCCTCCCTTTGGCTATAAATGGGAGGAGGGGCGGAGCCCCCTTCTCATCTCCGTCTTCCCGCTGCTTGCTTCTTCTTCTTCCCTCTCGCCTGGCCATCTTGTCGAAGCACCATGGCGCCGGGGAGGAGGTTTTCCACGGCAGAGAAAGGGAAGGCCACCAAGGAGGGGCCCAACTCGCCGCCGCCCAAGAGAGGCGGTGGGAGACCCCGAAAGCACGCAGCGCCTCCGGCGGTGGCCCCTCGAGGTCGCGGGCGCGCTCCTCCGAAAGCCGGCGCCGCCTCCGTTAGCCGTGGTGGAGCTTCTTCCCGCGGCAAGGGCTGCCGCGGTCGAGGCGGCTTCGGCGATGAGGGGAGGTGTGCGATGGTCATCCGGCCGCCACGACCGCGCTCCCACTCAGCCGACGCGCTCCCGGAGTTCGTCATGTGGTCGGAGAGGCCTGTGGGCATCTGGTTCCAGCTGACGCGCTCCTTTGCGAGCGTGCTGCCGGCCGGAGGGCCTGGCAGCCTCTGGCTGTAGGCCGATGGCTGCTGCAGCAAGGCCTCCTGGGTGGATGTCGAGGTCACCGCCACCGGCAACGTGTTCCTGAGCTGTGGGTGGCAGCCTTTCGCCCGCGCACGCGGCCTGCATGGGAGGTGCACCCTCCACTTCAGGTACGACGGGGCCGCGACCCTCTACGTCAGGGTCTTCGGGGAAAGCGGCCGGCACCTGGGGTGCTGCCCGGAGAGCGACAGACACGACGACGATGACGGCGACGGCGCCGTTGGTGGCGATGAGCTTGCCCTTGGCGATGGCCGCGCCGGCTCCAGCAGCGGGGGCTCCTCTTCCGGGCAGAGTACGAGCGACGATGACTGCGACGAGCCACCACGCCGCCGGGCTTGAACCGGGGAGGGCGACGAGCCGCATCGCCGGCGTGCCCCGGTGAAACAGGAGGAAGACTCCGACTGAGGTTGGGTGTCGCCGGGGCCGAGCCTCAGGAGTCGTTGTAGTCGCGCAGCTTGCTTTTGTTTCTTTTTTCCTCCTACATTGAAAGAAGTAGAGGGCCCTGTTGGGGCGTGTAATGAACCTGGCGCTCGCGCCGTTATGCTATGCTCGTTGTTTTCATATCATGTTGTGATGTCCATGTTTCTACTAGGTGCGTTTAGGGTAACTTAGCTGGATGTGCTCGCGGTAGGCTTCCATGTCGCGAGGGCATGCCCTTCCAGGGGCATCTTCCAAGGGCTTACTTCTTGAAAACTCGGGGGTCGTTGAGTCCTCAGGAGTCGCTGAGCCTCAGGAGGCATCGTGTAGCTGCAGGGTTAGAAAACCTCATGAAGCATCTCGTCCTACCTCGCGCAAACGCCAGACCACGGGTTGGTTGTCGCCAGCACACGCGTCGCGATGCCCGGAGGCATGGACTTAAGAGGGTGTGCATGCCCATGAGCTTGTTTGAGGGCATCACGCAAGGATTAAGGCACCGAAGCCAGGGTACTGAGGCTTCGGTGAGGTGTGTTCGCGGGCGGGCCCGAGCGCACACACCTGCCCAGCCCCCGCGCTCGGGACGCGCAAGGAGGAGCGATGGGCAATTGCCACTCCAACTAAGGCAAGAGCTGGAAGAGCGAATGATGCAAGGAGAAGAAATTTCCCAACCCTCAAATGAAACGCGAAAAATCTCAAATTCCATTCAAGAAGTTGCAAACCAACTGCAGAAAGCAAGCAAAAGAACAGCCGCTTCCGGCACCTATACTAGTCTTCTTGTCTTCCCGCCAGCGCGGAGCAAGGGGCCTCCACTAGGACGTGGGTGGGAGCCCCCGTGAGGCCTAGGGGCGGCACTCAGGAGACTCCGGCACGTGTACAGCCCCAACTCATTATTACGTGAGAGTGTCACAAGCGGAGATCTTCACGGGCGCATGGCCTTGGTCACGGGCGAGTTGAGGAACACTCCCCACCCCCTGGGCAAGAACCCCGTCCCACACATCCCTCGGCCACCGTTGGGGCGTCCGAAAACCAGGACAGGACCAAGGGGCAAGGGGCCACACAAGCGGTGGCGAGGGGTCTGTGGGCCCCCTCCGGGGGAGAGGGCTCGCCGACGCCTTCCCTAGGAGAAGACCCGCTTCTGGCTTGCACACACCGGGGTGGGGGTGGCGCCGCTCGTAGTCTGACTCCGGAGGTTCCTGCGAGTTAGTCGAGGGAAGAGAACATAGCACATAGACGTGCCTGCTGTCCTGCCATTGATCTTTCCGCAAGAAGACGAAGGCACTGAGGATCCAGTGAGGTGACGTGCGCGGGGCGGGCCGCGAGCGAGAGCTCGATCTCTCAGGTTTATCAGTGCTACAGGGACGGACCCGAGCACAGGCGCCATGCCAGCAGCCCCCGTTGCAGGGTGAGGAAAAGGCAGGTTAGCAACGTGCGGAGGTCGCGAGGGGCGACTCCATAAATAACGAGAGAGCAGAGGTAACGTCGATAACCATAATAGCACAGGTGAGCATACTGGTCCGGGGTATATGAAATAAAATGGTGCGACCGCGGGCCTGGCCCTGGCAGCTTGAGGATAATGCTGCCCGAGGGGTGCCCCCAATTAAACAAACCAAAAAGTGTCACCTGGCATCGTTGCTGAAGAAGTGTTTGAGTAGCTGAAGACGTGCGCTGCAGAAGTCGTTCCTCATGAGCCGTCCAGGTCCTGAGCCTCGTAAGGCCCCAGGGGCCCGGAGAGCTCGCGAGGATCCAGCGCCTCCTCTGACAGGATCGCCTGGTGCCTGGCCTCGTGAGCCACCAGGATGCTCCGCATGTAGCGCTGGTGCGTGGCAGCCCTGTTTAGCAAACCGAAAGGCATGCGAACATAGCTGTGAGGGGGGCCCTTGCACCGTCCCACGCGTGGTGGCCAGTAGAGCTCCTGAGACGCGGCTCTGTTGATTCCTGGGATGTTAACACAGACGCACAGCCCGCTGCCCTCGTTAGGGGAGGGAGCTGCGCCGGGTGGTGCGCGGCGACGCTCGCCTCGCATGGCCCTCGCCTCCTGAAGATCCTCGATCGCCTTGGTGATGAACTCCTGAGCACCTGGCGCCTCGCACCCTGCGCTCTTCTCGCTGAAGTGTGCATTGAAGCACGCCTCCACATGGTGCCCGAATGCCTCCCTCGTGACGTTGGCCAAGTCTGAGGCCCTCCAGAGGAGAGCCCCCGAGTCCAGCCTGAGGGGGACGCCGGGCGCGCCTTCCTATGCGAGAGGGGAAGGCGCCCCATCAGTGGGCGCAGGTCCTGAGGCATGGTCGTCGGGCGCCCCATCCTCCGGGGGTCCCGGGCGGAGCAGCTGCTTCTTCTTCTAGGGAACGGCGTCGGGAAGGTAGGCAGCGCCCTCATCGTCTGGGTTCTCGACCGCTGCAGCCTGGTAGGCGCGCTCAAGGGAGCACACTGCATCCTTCTCATCGCAGGCGACCGTGATGATGCCGCCGCTCCCTGGCATCGTGAGGACATTATAGCCGTGGTGAGTGACGGCCATGAACTTGGCCAGGGCTGGATACCCGAGGATGGCGTTGTACGGGAGGCGGATGTGGGCGACGTCAAAGTCGATGAGCTCAGTGCGGTAGTTATCGCGCTTGCCGAAGGTGACAGGGAGGCGGATCTGCCCTATCGGGGTGGTGGAGCCGTCGGTCACTCCTGAGAAGGGCTTGGTAGGCTGAAGCTGGTCGTACGGCACCTGGAGTCCGTTGAACGTCTCGACGGAGAGGACATTGAGTCCCGCACCGCCATCGATGAGTGTCTTGATGATGAGGACGTTGCTGATGGTAGGCGAGCAGAGCATTGGGAGCGCGCCGACAGCGGCCGCGCACTTGAGCTGGTCAGTAGAGTCGAAGGTGATGGCGTACTTAGACCACCTGAGCGGACGCGTCACCTCGAGCTTGGGGAGGGCCGCGTTCACCTCGCGAGCGAACTACTTGAAGATGCGGTGAGAGGCGGGAGCCTGAGCGCCGCCCAGGATGCAAGCCACGGCACGAGGATCTTGGAAGCCCCCAGCCCCATCATCTTGGTGGTGGTCATCATTCCTCCTTGGCGGCGGCGGCGGCGGAGGAAGGCCAGCGTTGCCCTGAGGGCAGTCCTCATGAGGCTGATCCCTCCAGGGGCCCTCGCGAGGTTGGCCACGCCAGCGATCCTCATGGGGATGGTCGCGCCAGTCCTGGCGGGGGTCACGGTTGTCCTAGTGTCCACCACCTCGGCCTCCTCCACGGTCGTAGCCGCGGTCGTTGCGCTTAGGGCGGCGCCCAAGGCGCCCGTCCCGGATGGCCCTGAGCTTTTGGCAGTCCTTGGTGTTGTGGTTGTGCACGTTGTGGAAGACGCAGAACGGACGGCTACCCTTGGAGGACTCCGGGTAGTCGCAGCCGTGCTTCATCTCAGGTTCAGCCGTGAGCACAGCTGGCCCCTTGCGCTTCACGTCCTTGTCCTTGGTCTTCTTGTCTTCTGTGTCAGCTTCTGTGAGCTCGAGGAGGGTGAGGCGACCTTCCTCGGCCCTCACGCATCTGGCTGCCATGTTAAACATTTCCATAGCCGAGCACAGGTCCTCGCGCATGGCGAGCTCTTCCTTCATCTTGACATCACGGGTGCCATCAGTGAACGCGGAAATGATGGCCTTGTCCGTCACCTTGGGAATCTTGAGGCGAGCGTTGGTGAAGTGTTGGATGTACTTGTGCAAGGTCTCCCAGGCTGTTGCTTGACACGCCGCAGGTCGCCTACAGCCGGAGCACGGTTTCGAGTGCCCTGGAAGTTGGCGATGAAGCGCTCCCGCATCTCATCCCATGAGGATATCGATCCAGCGGGGAGGTTCAGCAGCCATGAGCGCGCGCCGTCCTTGAGGGCCACGGGAAACCAGTTCGCCATAACCTTCTCATCGCTGTTGGCCGCCTCGATGCTCAGCTTGTAGAGCTGGAGGAACTCTGTAGGGTCGGGGGTGCCGTCATAGCGTGGAGGCAGGTCTAGCTTGAACTTCCCTGGCTAGACGACGCTACGCAGCTCTGGGGTGAACGCATGGCAGCTCGCCGCGCCCACGGAAGCCCGCCGCAGAGGGGGAGCCTGGACTTGGCGCTCGCGCACCGCCGCCTCATGCAGCTCGTGGTCTTGACGTGGCGGCGCTGGGAGCGCGCGCACCTATCCTTGGGGACGCTGCACCACTTGGCAGCTTTCTTCGTCGCGCGCCGGCACCCTGTGTGGCGGGTCGCGCTGAGGAGCCTCACGCCTTGGCTTGAGGGTGACTTCTTGCCTGGGAGGAGGAGATGGCGCACCGTGGGACACGTCGCCCGCAAGAGGTGGCTGGGGAGGCAGCGAGCGAGATGGAGCAGGGGTCTCTCCGACGGCGCTGACGAGCTCGGCGATGCAGTCCAGCCAGTCTTCGTAGAGGTCGTCGGTCGGGCGATAGCGCAGAAGCTCGTGCGCCATGAGCAACGCGGCCTGTGTGTACGCCGGGCCGCGACGGGCTTGGGAGGACAAAGCAGCCGCCGGAGTCAACGACGGGGTGGTGGTGCGCCCATCGCGCCGTACAGAGGGATGCAGCGACGAAGCCTACTGCTCGTGGGCCGCGGGGCCGATGGCAGCGTTTGCCACAGGCGACGGGGAATGGCGGGGGGCGCTGTTGCCCGCAGGTGCAGTCTGGGTGACACGGGCGGCGAGAGCAGCCCGGCGCTCAGCGCGAACTCGACGAGCGTCGGCCATGGGAACGGTGGAACGGCGGCGAATCGGTCGGCGGAAGAGAGGCTCCGACGCACCCCTACCTGGCACGCCAAATGTCAGATTCAGGGCTCCGCAGACCAAAGAAAGGTTCGAACTCTGGGGTGCGTGCGAAGAACTCAATCTCCCCAGCCTGCCGACTTGTCGATCTCACCGCCTAGCTTGATGAACAGGAAAGGAAAGGGACTCAGCAGTTTACCCAGGTTCGGGCCACCTTGCGGTGTAAAACCATACTCCTGCTTTGTGGTGGATTGGCCTTGAGGTGGGCTGAGGATGAACTAGTACAGAGGGAGAATAACCTTAGGAGGAGTGTTCTTGTGCTGGTGTGAGCTGGTGAGGATGATCTAATTCCTCCATCTATGGTGGTGGCCTAGCTATATTTATAGTGGCCTCGGTCCTCTTCCCCCAAAATGAAGGCGGGAAGGGATCCCACAACGGCCAAGTTTGAAGGGAGACAAGTAGTACATCTTATCACGATGAAAGGTGGTCTTCGCCTACAAAGCTTCTGGTCGTGACGTCGTGGTGGGCTCGGCGATGACCTCCGTGCTGCCGTCCTGGTTTTGTAGCAGGGGAATGGAAACCTTTGGTTGATTCCTTGGGACTCTGCGTCTACGCTTGCTTCCTTAGCAGCGAAGAGGAAACCTGCTGTACTGCACCTGCTGGCGCCCGCCTGGCCTTGGTCGTCATGGCTTGCATCATCTAAACCTCACGAGGTGGGGCTTGCATGTAAATCTCCGCTCCTCAGGAGCCGCCCTGGGGAAGCCGCTCCCTCCGGAGGTCTTGGCGTCATCCGCCTCACGAGGCTTGGCCCCTCACGAGGGTCTTGTGTTGTTGATGATGAAGATGGGCCGTACCAGGCCGCAGATGGAGCCACGCTGCGGGCCATAGGCAGGCAAGTCTGGGTACCCTGGTTCCCAGAATGCCGACAGCCCTGGATGCTCTCGAAGAAGAGCGCAACATGGATTGGGCATGATCAGCTATCTATCAACAGTAGGCCCGGCGCTACCACAGCAGGGAGGTCCGTGCAAAGGACTTCAACGTCGGGGACCTTGTCATGAGGCTACACCCAGAGAAGCAGAAGCACAAACTTTCCCCTAGATGGGATGGGACATTTATTATTGACCAGGTACTAATTGGAGGAGCATACCGAATTCGACATCCAAAGTACGACCATCTAGGGCCCAACCCCTGGAACACGGCGTTGCTCCGACGCTTTTACGGTTGATCGCCCGAACATTGCTCTTGTATATAACTTACCCTTCTTATGTTTTCTACACCTCAAAGCATCTTTTAAATGACCTCGAGAGATAATATAGCATGTTCTTTTCAAAACACGCGTCATTCCACCTCTTATACACTATTGTCTTTCAGGCCAACATATGCATCGATTTGACTTAAGATTTGGCCAAGCTGGGTTGCTCGGCTCCTGTGTTTGCCCCTTACGTTCTCGACCATTTGGCAAAGGGGCAAAGGGAGCACCGCTATGATTGTTACTCCCAGGTCAATCGGCGCAGTACCTCACACGGACAAAGCCGAAAGCTAGCACTCTTAATATACAAATCTGTTGGCCATGGCATAGGAATAATGTGGAAGGGGTGTTTCAAATCCTGCAACGAGGGGCTTTAGCCCCGAGGTCACCCATCTTCGACCCATGTGCTTGACACAACCACCCGAGGAAAGGAACTGTTTGAAGAACTATTCTTCTCGGAAGGTGTTTCTTACGTTAAAAAGTAATATAACATAACTCTCTGCCTCCCTCTCGTCTTTCGAACCATATAGCCGGATTGCCTTGTCACCTGAAGCACCTGGTCTGATTACTTTGACCAGTAGTATGGGACACTCCTCGGCCACTAGCAAATGAGGTGGAAGCCGATGGCTAGATGACAGAGTTCAGACGCGCGGTCTGAATATTGACATAAAGTCCTTTGATACATAAAGTCATACATAATTATTACACCCGATCTAGCCCATCTATTAAGGTGTCTAGAACGCAGTCCTTCTGTGAAAACTGAGAAGCAAGCATAACACTCTCGTATATGAGACTAGTGGGTATTTCTTTCCCCTCCGGCCGCATAAGTCCTACCTCGGCTAGATCTGTCGTATTAAGACCTATATACTCGATCTTCACCATGGCCCAGGCCTCCCTCGCTCCTTCCCGATAGGAGGACACCTTCTAAGCCTGGATCTGGCTTCGAGCTCTTTTCAGCTATTCGGATAGGACGACCATGTCCTCAGGCACCTGTACCACTTCGGGCCATAAAGCCTTGAAAACGTCCTTCATCAATTTTCGTGCACTCTAATGCACCACGGATAGATGAGCCGCCATGTCTTCGGGCATCGGACCTCGGACGTCAAGGGTTAGGTCGGAAAGGAAAGCTGCCAAGGAAAAAGAGTCAGCCTGCTAATCACCTTAGATAAACCTCACTCAGTAGAGATTCTCGAAAATCACAACTTACCAAAAAACATATCATCCGTTCGATGATTCTTCAATTCAGCAGCAGCCAGTTGGGCTTTTAAGCTCTAAATTTCCTTGGCCTGTCGGGCGTTTTCGGCCCTAAGCACATTGACACCATCCACCCTTTGGGTCACTATATGTTGGTTTGCTTGGTGATGTGACTCCGCATACATCAAATCCTCGCGGGTCTGCTTAAGATCTCTCTCAAGATGACCTAGGGCTTATGCTGCTACAAGGGATTATGTCGTCAAGCCATCTCATAATCCCCATGGCGCTAATAATATATGACAGAAAAAGCACATACCGTGCGCCTCCAGGATGAACTTCTTCACCTGCTCCACCTCGGCCAAGGTGGCGTCTAACTTCCCCATTGTTTGGGCCAGCGCCTCGGTCAGTTGATCATTCTTTGCGTTAGCCTCCTGTCAAGGACGTTAGGCACTATTAGTATTCAAGCCTTGCTATGGTCGCATTCGCCCATACCAAGCCTTAGGGGCTACTACCATAATTGGCAGTCTTGTTTGTCTTAAAATAAATAAGGAAATACACAAAACCCTGAAGCAATATGAACTCGGGTGAAGCCTTACCCGTAAACCTTGTGACAAGACATCTAACGACTGATCAAAAGCACCTCGGGCCCCCAAGGTATGCATCCACTGCGCTGAGGGCATTGAACTCCCTATCCGAGAAGGACGAATTCCTTAGCAAAGCATTTCTCCACCGCTAATTCGCTGCTCATTGGATCTCTAAAGGAGTGGCCGAGCTGGTCGCCGAGTCGTTAGGATGGGGAACCTCAGGAGTAACTCCCGCGGTAGGATGTGCCCCCGCTTCCTTGGGCAAGGTTGTCGTTCCCTCGGCCCTCGTACATGCGGCTATGGAAGAAGGCAAGGCCTGCCTACAAATGATCAAAGGGTTCAGAGCCTGAGATGGCGCCTTTACACATGCAATAATTAAGGGGTAACTGAGGGGGCACTTTCGGCCGCCCCCATGATCTCATCATGTGCTTCTTGCTCTTCCCATGGAGGCCTCCCTTGTAGACTCGTTTCTCTATGTGGACGTTTGGAACGCCGTCTCTTTGGAGGAGTATTCAAACGATTAGGGGCTGGAGGGCGAGCAACTCCCTTTCGAATAGAGGAAGGGGCATTACCAATGAACCTGGCCTCGTCCCTGGCACATCAGGGACAATGGCCACCCTTGAGCCATCAAGGCTCTCCACATAAAATTTCCTCCCTTCATAAATGAGGGCTAGATCCTCATCCTCGTTAAAGAGGGGGTCCTCTGCTCAGCAGTACAACTCCGGCTTGGGTGCTGAGCTGCTTATGGCCTCAAGCCAACGCCTCCATATCTGTTTGGAACCAGTAAACATCTGATCATATATTAAAACAACTTAGATAGATGAGAAACTCAGGAAAAACTTACTATGTCAGCGGGATTGTAGTAGGATAGCCCGTCTAGAAATAGATGCCAGCCAGCGCTGGTCCAAAGGCTGCTTGGTCATAGAAACTCTCCTGAATAGTTCACGAAGAATCTTTGGTCCCGTTGAACCCGCAGAGCAGATGAGGGCGCTGCCGAAGTGGCTGGACTCTTTGGTTTATCGCCGTGGCCATAACATCTATTATAGTAAGGCCGGTGCTCGTCAATTGCTTCACCCGAGCTGCCAGCTTGGTTACCTTGGCACTTTCCTCTTGGGCGTGGCCCTGCGGTCTTTAGCTATAATGCCTCTTCGGGGGTTCCATGGAGAACGAGGGGAGTCCAGGCCGAACTGGTTCAAGGAGGGGAACATCGTCTATATAAAACCACTCGGTTGGCCAGACATCGGTATCCTCCTGAGGTGTGCCCGATGGGTATTCGGTTCCCTTGATTCGGCAAACTCCGGTTGCCCCAACCTCATATAACTTCTCGGCGGGGGAGCAGGGCACTACACAGAAATACTTTCTCCATAGCCCAAAATGCCCCTCACATCCGAGGTGCATCTCTCAAAGGGCCACGTACCCCGCGATGTGTAAAATCGAGCTGGGGGTGAAGTGGTGAAGTTGTAGCCCATAGAACTACAATAGGCCACGAAGGAAGGGGTTAATGGGAAACCTAGGCCGCATAGGAAGAAGGAGACGAAGCATACCCTTTTGCCCTCTTGAGGAGAAGGATGATTCTCTGCGTGCACTTGCCCATTCATGGATGTCAAATCCTGAGCTGGTCGCTATCAGATCTGAATATGGCAAATAACCTTGCTTGGATAGGCGCTACTGTTGGATGCACAAGACGGCGCAACTGCCCTAGTCGCCTCTAATAGGGCCATGAGGGCGCCTTGAAGTTCCCGCGATGCTCACCATGAGAAGTTCTTGGGGTTGGACTTGGGTGATGTGGAGTGCTTGCATGATTTGCTTGGAAAAAGGAGTTGGGTGTGTGGTAAATCCGCACGTCCGGCTTGCAAATAAGAAGGGGAAAGGGCCGACGCTTCAACGTTTCACCATCAGGCCATCCAATTCCCCTAGTCGAACCGCAAAGGCATCTTTGCTAGTCCCATAGATCGTCGTACGGATGACATCTTTGGTGCACCAGGTAGGGGGGATGTCTTGCGCGAATCTAACCTAGCAGTCAGCCCCTCAACTTCATCATCATGTTCATCGCCATGGCTCCCAAGAAGAAGTGCGCCATGGAGGTCGGTCCGTCTATGTCCAAGCCACCAGTGCCTTCGTAGACAGGCAACGCCACGGGTGATGGCACGGGCGGTGGCGGAGGAGGCGGAGGCGACGACTAGCTTCCGTGATGTTTTGGCGATAACAGCCAGGCGAGCGGCATCATCCGCAACAATAACAACAATCCACATGCCACCATGTCCAAGGATGTGGCCGTGCTACCCACGGGCGGTACGGCGAACTCCAAGGATGGAAGGGCGCCATCAAAGATGCCCACACCGACACATATACCGTGGCTATCTCAGGTCGCGCGCGATGAGCAGCACCACGGTGTCGGTGGCTCTAAGCGTCCCCACGGGAAGGGTCCTGCAGATCATCCCCAAGATACGCAAGGACAACATGCATGACAACGTGCTGGCAAAAACATGTCAAGGTCGCAAGTTCGAGACGGGGCTACTTCCAGGTAAGTGGCAAGCAAGAAAACCTCTCGTTCCTCATGCCCTTCCATGCTGTCTACGCCAGAAGAAGCCTTGGCACGTTTTCAACTACTTCTGGAGTTCCCACCCGTGGCAGAGAAGATGGAGGAGTGTACAGCCACCATCCATAGTCTTGTTGGCTTCACCAAAACTGACAAACCGTAGCAGGCGGGGCCTTCCCAGCAGCAGCCCACCACCCTAGTGCATGCTGTTGGCAAAAGGACTAGTTGCAGGGCAGCATGGTTCAGTCCCCTCCATGACAACAGCAGCGACAGAGTCAGCGGGTCGACGCCCATGATAACGCTTCCATGGTGTCGTATGATTCGCGAGCTCACCATGACCAGCGCCAAGTTCTTCAAGAACGACACGGTGAAGATGCCGATACTACTATCGAACAACAATGGGAAGCGTGCCATCAACCTGACAGGCGTGCAAGGCCCACCGTAGACGAGCCAATGCCAGGATATCCCGATGAACTACCTTACAAAGTGGGTTGCCCGATGTTCTTGGAACTTCAAACCAGAAGTGCTAGAAAAGTATGATGACAAGACCCACCCGTCGGAGTTCCTTAGCGTTTATACCATTGCGAGACGATAAGATCCTCACCAACTACTTCCCATTGGTACTCAAGCCCAACGTCATGTCATGGTTGATACACTTGCCAGAGAACTCCATTTCCTCCTGGGCAGATCTATGCCATGAGTTTGTAGGCACCTTCACTGGGGGGCCACAAACCTCCTGGTCAAGTGACTGATCTGCATATCATACCGTAGAAGGAGGGCATGTCTCCCTACATGTACACACAGAGATTCAGCCGTGTCCACCAAAATATCCTTGATATTCATCCTACTGCCATCATCACCGCTTTCCACCAGAATGTGTGTAACCGCAAAATGTGGGAGGAGCTGGCAATGCATAAGGTGAGGGATGTCCCCGAGCTTTATCCTTTGGCGAACAGATGTGCACGTACTGAGGAAGGAAGGAGAATTCCTGGGGACCAAGTTGGCGGAGAAGACAACTCTGAAGATGATGATGCCACTACCACCCTGAAGAAGAAGGGCCGCAAGAGCAACAGGAAGCACAAAGGGCAAAGTAGTGCTAGTTGTTGAAGGATCCCGCAACGCCGACACTGCTAAGAAGGCGAAGACTAAGAGCCCCAGCAAGGAGGTTGTCGGGTGTGCCTCGTGTCAAGCCTTGGCGGCTGTCGACAAGAGGAAGGCTCCAGCAAGCAATATTGCAGGATCCACCGTACTAGGACTGCTGACAAATTTAGCAGGTTGCTGAGTAGCAGAAGGCTGAATACGAGACGCGGGACAAGGAGAAGGCTCAAGAAGGTACTAGCAGGTCTGGCAAGAAGTGTGGCGGATGAGGAAGGTACTGGCACGTCCGGCAAGAAGAAGGCACTGCCAAACAGCAGAAGGAGAAGCCAACTAGAAGCCGAGAAAAGAAGGAAGAGAATGATGATGAGGACGAAGAGGAGGATGACGCGTCCAGTGAACATGAGTTCCAAAAGGCCTTGGAAGCGATGTGCATTGACGGAGGCACATCTTTGCACTCCTCTCATGGCCAACTCAAGCAGTGGGTATGTGAGGTCAATGCGGCGGAGCCGGAAGTTGATGCCCAGAAGCCATTGAGATGGTCCAGCACGCCCATCATCTTTGACACCGAGGACCACCCTGATCGCACAACCACAATCGAGTGCTTGCCATTGTTGGTTTCACCAACAATTTGCACCCTCAAGGTGACAAAGATATTGGTTGACGGTGGGGGAGGTCTCAACTTGATCTCGCCATATGTGATCAAGCAGCTACGAATTCTGACGAATATCTCAAGAAGACTGGTACATTCCATGGTATCAATCTAGGAAGGAGTCAGCCGAAGGGTAAAGTCACTCTGCCGGTGATGTTTGGCAGTGAGATCAATTACAGGAAAAAGAAGATTGTCTTCAATGTCGTCAAGATTCCATTGACGTATAATGGGATCCTTGGCTACCCGGCACTGGCAAAATTCATGGCAGCATCCCAATATGCATACAACACTTAAAATTGCAGGGCCAATGAGTGTCATCACCATCCATTCTGATAAGATGCGCTTATATGTGCGGACAATCTCTACCGGGAAGCATTTGTAGCATCTGCTGCCAAAGCACATGCTCCAGCCGAAAGCTCCCAGTGGGTCAAAAAGGTAGAAGACCAGCAAGACCACTGACAAGGACTCCGGCAAGTGCACCTCTTCAGAGCGTTGTGCTTCCGTCGAAGACATGCCAGAGAGCTCTATCGGCAAGAGGAAGAAGAACAAAGCAGCTTCACCAGCGACAAAGAAGGTGTCCGCCAAGGAGGATGGCACGAGCGGAACTTTCCCTATAAGTTCCACCCTCGTTGAGAAATAGGAAAGAGCGCTTGTTGCTTTCCAGCGGGTAAATGTCAATGTTTTTGCATGGCAAGCATCTGACATCCCCGGTGTTCCCAGGGTAGTAATTGAGCACCACCTAGCTTTCTCTCCCCACGCGTGGCCGACAAGCAGAAGGTGTGGAAGCAAGCTTTGGAATGGCAACACGCTACTAGGGAAAAGCCTAGCAGTAGCGTGGGTAAAGGGGCAAGCAGTAGCGCGGTCCCCCACGCTACTGCTACGGTGCTACAGCTAACTTGTAGCAGTAGCGCATCTTAGCCTGCGCTCCTGCTATCTATATGTAGCAGTAGCACGTGTTACTAAACCGCACTACTGCTAATAACTGTAGTGCTCTATTTTAAAGCTCGCTACTGCTAAGGACTCGCTGTTGCTAAGAACGTACCCCGCGCTACTGTTATTAGTTTATGATTTTTTTTCTGCTGCATATTTCCATTGTATTTGTACAGGTTTTATACAATAGTCTCTAGCATATGATACACATACAAATCTAATCATATCATACACATACAAATAGTCTCATCAAATCATGTCATCATCACAATCATCATCCAACACAAAATGATGTCTTTCGTCATCATCTCGAAATAGCGATACAAGTTATGACATGTCTCAAATACTTGCAACTACATCGTCATCCATCTAAACAATGATATAGAAGAGAAGAGATATCACTATGAGCGAGAGCGGAACTATGCAGTACATGAGGCGGGGGTTCTGATTCCTCTCTCGCGCTAGCGTGAACCTCAAGTAACTAGATTCTGCTTCTTGTCTGCTATCAAACCCTTTATGGCTGGCGCCCGAGAACCGCTCTATTTGCGCCTGACACTCGGGCCACTCGTCGTACACTCACGGAACCTTCCCTCTGTACACGACATAGCACTTCTTCACCATCAAGTATCTATGTACCTGTTAGATATGCATCTTCATCAAGAGAATCAACAATAATATGCAACAAAATATACTTGAGCAACACAAAAAGAAAGGGTTAACAAATAGATGCAACATATAGTTAACATAAATAATCAACGCAGGTTCATCTTACGCAAACTAATTAACTAGAGGTACGCAGGTCATCGTACCCAAACTAACAAACTAGCGTTAGGCAAGTACGGCAGGGACCGTGCACATCACAAAGTTTCATCGCTACAGAAAGTATACAAGTTCAACTGACACATCGTCATCGACATCATCAATCACTGGAAGTTCCATCCATCCATATCTGGGAGGATGCACCCTAGCTTCATGAACGGCGTTAGGTCTTGACCATGTAGGCCTATGCGAGTTCGGATGTCAGCTCGCGATATAAGGCCGTGGTGGAACATCCCCTTCTCTTCGACGACTTATTTAATGATGATCATTGCAATGTCCCTCTGGATGCGAAAGAAGTCATCTATGAGTTTATAATCTGATTCTTGTCCTAGGGATTCTGCCCATTTGCGGATATGATCATCATTTCTGGTTGTCATGCAAAGCTGTTAGTGATACCTTCTGAACTCCATCATGAGATGGAGGAGGTAGAATCCATCGTTCTTGCTTGCTGTCGGTTGATGGATGCCGCAAAAGCTAGTTTTATGCGAGAAACCCGGCTTGCTCTTACTTTGTTTCTTGATCTCAAGGTGGCCACCCCTCATGCTGAAGCCGTGGCGAGCATCATCTAGAATATCCATTATATGGGTGTAGTCCTTCTTCTCGTAGTTTCTGGAAGGGTCAAAATACACAACGTGGGAGATTCACGGGAAAAGAACGATAAGGACAGCGCACTAGTTGCTGCGAAAAAACACCTCAAATTATTCTCCATATGAGCGAGAAGGAATGATTGAAATGTACAAAAGGGTTGTGCGGAAATGACTTACATTGGATGATAAGGCAAGAGAACCGTTTCCTTGTCCTTATTCCTTATCATGAAGTTTTTTATGTACTCCCTAGCAGCTTTACGCTCAAAGTCGCCGAGACTCAAGAAGGACTCGTGCATGTAGTATGGATCCGCCACACAAATTTTCGAGATTTGTTCTCCCGAGATGAAGAAGTTCATATGTAGCGCAAAAAGGCGGACGATTGTAAAATTGAGCCGCCTTGTGAGAAACATCCCAAAGATATGATTGAACCGTAGGAAGAACACCTCCCCTGGCAGTGTGTCGACGTAGTACTTCCCCTCAGGCACATGAACCGTGTAAAGGGGATATCCTGGATCCTTCGAGGCTATAAGCTTTTCTTAGTCGTCAGCACATGGTCGTGCAATCTCCTAAGATTCCCTGATATGCCCTGCAGCGGTTTCGACGGTATGATCGGCTAGCCCGTGACATGGTACATCGCGGCACCTTTGACCGTACACGATCTGCAAATCGGTCAGCGGAGCCAACTGGCTGCTAGAAGCTTTGGCCTGTTTGTACGCAGCAGAGCCTCTCTTCGGTGGTCTCTTCCTCTCCTTTTTCTTGGGCTGACCTTCCAGACCCTTCCTTAACCCCGTCACTAGTGTTGTCGGGCTAAGCACTATACGACCCTCGGCTAGTTGACCCTATGCTGAGGCGGCATCTGGAGGCGTATCCTGTGAGGAATGCATGAAGAGAGACTTCTTGCAATCAACCCTAGGATGTTCCTGCCCGGGCACATCATCCACCTCTTCATCTGCATGCTCATAGCCTGAGTCATATGGCTGACTTATTAGTTCTCCGGCGTCATAGGCGCCCGTATTGAGGAACTGAAGAGGGTCCTCTTCCATCTCATCATCCATTTCTTGTTCCACAGGGGAAATTCCATCATCCACTATTGGACCCCCTTCCTCGCGTCGTCCGCTGCTCTCAACCGGCACGAGATCATGCGCTGGTAATTGCGTAGGAGGGGTGGTGTTCATACCTTGCTAATGTGATGCTGTCGTTGGTGTGCTCTCGGCCGCCTCCACACGAAGAAGATTCTTCGGCCATAGCAGCATCCAACCCTTGCATTGACCAAGCCACATCGGGGTCTCGTTATCCTCTCCCTCAAGCCATACTAGAGGAGCCAAATCCTCGTGGCCCACTTTGACACTCACCAAGGTAACCCTGAAGGTGCCAATGGGGATCGGTTAGCCGTGGAACAAGCTTTCCTTGGGCTTCTCTATCGTTGTGGTTCCCACGTCCACCTTCTGGCCATTGATCATGTAAAGTATGGTACACGGGGTTTGGTCGGCCTGTAAAGACATGTCTGCGACGTCAGTCATCCGAAAGGCAACGGAAGAAGAAGATTATAGATATGTTGGTTGGACGCGTAATTACCATGAGGGCATCGAGCTCAGGCAAAGTCGAAGCCCCGCCTCGCACGCCAGAGATGGAGGATGGGCTATTATGAGCGGGTGCGGGACCTTGTGCGGTAGCGGTAGTAGGTCCTATAGGTGCGATGGCCATCGAGTTGCTCCCGACGAAGCTGGGCATGGGAAAGTCTCATGGCCCTTTGTCTGGGTTTTTCTTCATCCTCGACAACATCCGGAACCAAGGCCGCCACCGAAGATAGAAAATATACTCTACAGGAAGTTACTGCTGCATCAACTGCCACTTTAAGCAACTCAGCTTTCATGGCTTCTTGGATCTCAGCTGTCGCTTTGGCCAACTCAGATTTCATGACTTCTTGCATCTCAGCTGCTCTTTTGTTGACCGCAACCGCCACTTTCTCATCGATGTTCACCTGACTAAACTTCCTTCTTTGCCTTCTGGCCTTCGGGTCCTTGTTGTAGTAGTACTTCCATGTGGCGCTGTCTTCGACGCCGTGGACACATCCATACTGCGGCCGCTAGCCCTCAGAAAGTCCCTTCAGTATGTTCAAGGCCCAGTTGAGTGGGGTGTCCCACATGGGCCTCACCGACGACTGAGATGACGTGTTGCTTTGGGCCGCAAGCTTGTTGTGTTTATCTTTCTGCAAAAGGAACGTTGACCATTTAGAAATGTTACTACAATGTGTAGTCGAATTGATCAGAAGTAATATAATTAAGGTGGTAATTACCAGTATTCTCATCAACTTCCTCGTGGGCTCGTCAGTGTAGAAAACCTTTTTTACTCTGTCCCACTTGTACCGAGCCCTGATGAAGTCATGCTCCAGCTGGTCGGTGAACTCCGCCAAGGGGTCTGGGATCCCCGCGGCTTCACGTTTAGTGTCCTCCTTATCCCATGGGGTTTCTTGCCAAGGTAAGCACGGCTTCCGAGGCGGTGGTTCCCAGTGTTCCTTACCTGAAGCCCCTTGAATTTCTCAGACTTACACTTGGCATCTTTGGTAGCGCCAGTTTACTTGAATTTTTTGTAGTCCTCTTCCGCAAGTGTGGGATTTTCCTCAAAAATCTTGGACTATGGTTCATTCTTGGCAATCGATCGTTTCACCCTGACTTTCCAGGCGGACAATGTACCATGAACTTCCCTATGGCGGCGCTGTTTATCTTCTTCATGGTATCATCTTCCCCTGGATCTTTGGCGTCATCTCGGCCAAGGAAATGGTATCTCTAGTGCAACTTCGTTAGGAGGAGGTTCTCCATATTTTTTCATTTATCCCTTAACTCCTTGTCGTTGATGCTCGTGACTTCCAGTAGGATGCATCCGAGTTGGTTGCCGTAGTTCATGCGAGCTTCAACCGACAATAGTGGCTCAAATTTCTCGTGGTGCAACTCTATAACCACCAGTCTGCCAGTGCCAAGCTTGTTAGGTTTTCGTGTCCTCAAACTCTTCTGCTTCGGCCCCGATCTCGATGCCGGTGTCGGTGCCATTGGTGCCGGTGGTTATGTCAGTGTCGGGGTCGGTGGTAGTAGCACCGTCCGCTATGACAAGGGGGGCGGCGCCCTATCCTGCCCGAGTACACAAAAAGTCAAGGTAATCTTGTTCAGCTTGTAAGGGATCGCGGACCTCATGATGATCAGAAGCCCCAGCTTCGTCATTGTTCGACATGTTTCCTACGTACGGGTTAGTTGCTCGTTTAATTCTCAAACTATATATAATAAAATGAGTAATGACAGTAAAAAGGCCTATGGTTGGCCGGAATGCCATTTCTTTCCTGTCCCGGCAATTCCCGGGCACTCGATATGTCCTACTTTCTAGCACAAGTCATGCCAAAATTCACGGGAAATTTTGGCATGAGCTTTGCTAAAAAGTGAACATATCGAGCGCCTAAAATTCACCGGAACAGAAATGAATCAACATTCCGGCAAAACATAGGCCACTCGGATCATTTTCCCTGCACATAACCATCATTTTCCAAATATCACATGTCCACATATCACATGTCCACTTCAAATTTTCATATAACAGGACCTCTTCAAGGAAATATAGAACTTGAAGAAAAATGCAAGCTAGCTGGTGGAGTGCAAGAAGTGATCATTACTTGTAAAATGCAAGCTTAAACTGAATAACCCTAGATCACATCAAGCTATACTAGATCCTAAAGATCATTATATAAACCCTAGAGCAGTAGCTATACTTGCTGCTATTACTAGCTTAAATTGGCCAATCCTAATTATTTTTAAATTAGTTAACCCGTTGCGCCAAATGGCACAGAGACCCCTTGAATCCATGTGTGCTTTGAATAAAAAACATGTATTAGCTGGTTTAGTTGTGAAAAACATATATGATAACAAATTTGTTCCCCTCAATAAAAAAAGGAATGAAGGTTTACAGTCTACAGTAAGAATGGAGGCTTGTTGTCTACAATAAGATGTATAATAACATTACATGTTGCGCCAAATGGCGCAAGGTCCCATTTCAAACCAAGAGTTATTAGAAAATAAATGCTTGACAATTTGACAATAATAAGGATCCTTTTAATAATAAAAATTGAAAGAACACATAGCCTCAAACTATCTCATAGAGTTTTCAAAATGCGTGCATAAATTTTCTCTATACAGTTTTGCTATGTTAGCTGGAACTTAGGAATCCAGGTCGCGCTTTGTCCTTGATACGTTGTTGGTAAACTCTCCCCTGCCACTCGTCTGGATCCATAGCATTTTGTCCTTCACATCCCCTTGATAGGTGAGATGCATTGTAATTCCTTTATTTCCTTGCACAACATTTGATCCCTTCAGTGATGGAGCCACTCTGTACATCCATCTCTTTTTTTTAAGGGAACTGGACAAAACAATGCCCAGCACTACATTTATGACATGTTGATCTGCTGTAATAGAAGTGCAAACATGAAATGGGAAATAAATTAAAAAAAACAAGGACATGTTGGTCTGCAATGGAAGGGAAAACTTGAAATGATAAATCAATTAAAGAAACAACGGGCAGATAAGTTAATGAGGATTCAAGCTCATAGTAGCTCATGGCTTGAGTTTGAAGGTGAGCTTGTTCATAGCTCGAGCAGGCGTGGATGGCCGGATTTTTGAAAACCATAAGCAAGAACCGATAAATGACATAATGTTGCTTACAAGAGACGACACATGATAAAAAATCCAAATCTGATATTAAGTCAAAGACATCACTTGAAAAATCTAAAAATTCAACTATGCAGAGCGGGTTTAAGTGGCCACCACATTAAACAACGCCAACCATTTCACTAACTCAATTCTGTTGAATAACAACAGCCGCACATGTAAAAATGAGACGGCCAAGAACTATTTTGAGGATGAACAAAATGCATAAAAATAGGAATGGAGAACACGGTCATATAGCTTCATACTCCTATAAAGTCCACCCTAAGCCTGGAGCTGCTCTATGTGAACCAAAACCAGTAAGCCTACAAAGAAATTCACAGCACAAGGCAATCTGAGAGAGATTGGAAATAGGGCTCCAAGCATATTAATAATCCAGCTCACTGCTTGGGACAAGATATATATATATGATTATATGGAAATACGTGTCACAAAGTAGTCAAGTATATAGAATCACATGCACACTGAAGCATAAACAGGGAGACGATTTGATAACCTATGACATCAACGGAATAAAAAGAATGCCATCGACATAAAGATAAATGTAAAAGGTAAAGGCACTTATCTCTAATCTTACCAGGCAGCTAATAGTTGGATGCAATTAAATAAGGCAATCTTAAGAACACTTCGGTTCAGAAAAGCAAGTCAGGAGCACAATTTAATTATCTCTACTCTCATATTTAACTCCGGCTCCAGCTTATCAGTCTAGAAAAGCAAGTCAGCACAACTCAATTACATGTACTCTCATATGTAATTGTCAGGAACACATCAGTTTAGAAAAGTAATAAATATGATAGCATGGTTGAAGATGCCACTCATACTTGCAGCTCATAATTTCTGAGACAACACAAATACATGAACAAACTAACAAACTAAAACATTGAGCAAGCTACTAAATTAGAATAGAGAGGATAAAAGTGAATCACAGAAAGGTCTCAATATGAGATAAATATGAGAAGTAAAATAGAAGTTGTGTCAAGGGTTTCATTAGTGGGTCAGCAAGTCTGTCACCCGGTCTATGGTGCAGTGCAGGACCAAGAACGGGACCATCACTTTCTTCATGATATAGTCTAGAGCAAAGGAGGTGGATACACAGCTTTGGGCTGAGCATCACCAATGCACATACTAATGGCGCCGTCTCTGGAGATAGCAGCAGATTATCAAATATTGGCATAACAAGCCATAGTACCAGCCTTCGAGCACCTCAGTGAAGAGAATCATACTGGATATTGTTCTTATCGTTCTAAAAAAGGTTAAACAACTGATTGAATTTAGCCTTAAGTTTCTTCCAGTTTGAGTTATATTGTCACTGTGATCATGCAGTTCAAACCTTAGAAATATTCAGCAAACTGTTCTACTGAAAACGAAGTAGCCGTCATCTTTTTCGTACCTAATTAAGAATCTCCAGCCTTAGGTACATATGATGCCATCGGTCAACATAGCAAAGATCAACCATGTAACTTGTAGAAATTATGCCGACAATGCAAAGAATAGAACTTTCTCCTCATATCCCTAAAGAAGTGAAAAATAAGCAAATCAAACATTTTGTAGAAAGCACACTGAAATAAGCAAATCAGAGTCAATATGCACCATACCCTGAGGAGCCAAGTGTGATTTGTGTGGATGTATAGAGCACAACAAATTTGTCCTGGTTGATTTGAGCATTCAAAGGTAAACATTATCGTTCATCAATAGCATAGCACCAGAGCAACAAAAATATTAGTAATCAGTAGCACGGGTAAGAGGAGGGTGTGGTAATTATACTTGCAGAATGGGCATTGTGTCATTCGAAATCGCTAAAACTGCAAAAAGACTAACAATACAGAGATGTTACAACTGGATTTTTCAAGTGATCAATCTTCGTAAACATTGGTCATCATACATCAAATATAACTATAATAGGGTAATGAGAAAGGAAAGGCTACACAGGTATATTTGTGCAGAACGAACATGGCATATTCACCTTTATTCTATTTTTATTTATTTTAAAGTGTCGCTATTCCGGTTTTGCTATTGCGTTAAAAAGTAAGCAAAGCTTACAGCTAGATTTGAATTCTCTGCTCATAAATGTTGATTTTGTAGCTATTGCTCAATTAATTGACACAATGTGGCTACTCACAAAAAGAATTCTATCCACAATGATTAGAACACATGCTTTGAAGAGGACCCTAGCAACATGATACATCTATAAATAGCAGGACTACTTTGATAATCAAAAAGTATGATTGTGCCTACAAAAAACCCATCGGTTCTGAGGTATGTTTTTAACCCCATTGTTTTTTTTCTGACAAAAGGTTGAGCACTTCATAAAGCTTCCGCACTATCTGCAGTCATATAGTGAGCTATGTGAGTCAACAAATTACTACACATAGTGACATTATTATAGTAGTAAAGCATCTGTTATTTATTCAGCAGAAACAATATGTCATACCCTGTAGCAAAATGTAGTTTGTTTGGTGCATCTGCTGAAGGCTAGATGTTATATATACCACTGGAGGAGCAAAAGAACAAGGCATCATCAGCTGCAATACGTAATACAAAAGAGCACTCAATTTAATGACCATACAATAATACATATATAGGATCTATATAAGAAACAAACCAACTTTAATCTGGAGCACAAACGACCACTTAGTTTCAGATAAGATTCTCTTAACAAAATAACCCAACCATAACATGCAACAGAAAATAGCACAACCTCATCTTTAAATAAGACATGGAAACAACCACTGCAGACCATGCATAGCTAACTCGAGGCTAATGTGAGGCGTAGAACATACGACAACACACATGCATTTCATTGAGGAGCACACGCGCATTTCGTCAAACACCTCACAGACAAGCACCCATAGAGAAGTAGAGGAGCCGTGCACTATCCTCGATGGCAAGGACAAAATGACCCAAGCTCGTACGGTGGAGACAAGACAAAGGAAAGGAAACTACACACGAAGGGAAGAAACGGAAGAGGGCGAGATCAGCAAACCGAAGCAAGAATGGAAGGGAAGAACACGAGAAGAGCAGGAGGAACCTCAACCGTTGGCAACCATGGAGCAAAGCACGGCCATCGCGACAGCCCGCAGTGCAGCACCGTCGAAGGGGGCGAAGCGAGCCAGCAAGGAGAGGGCGCAGCAGTGCGGCAGGGAGGAAGACAGTGGACGAACGAAGCAAGCGGGCACAAAGAGGCAAAAGAAAAGGAAAGGGGAAACCAAAGAGAAAAGGAGCCTCTGACCACTTCGATGGCACATGCAAACCATACGCACCACCATCGAGACCCATGAAACGAAGCTCAACACGCGGCCTGCGTCCACCCATAGCCCGCCGTTACAGAGAGCAGCGAACCCGTAGGCCACACACTAGCGAACGCATGAGTCGCGCACGTCTCGCGTAAGCGGGCCCACCGCACGGCGCACGCATGTCCACTGGCCCCCTGCGTGTGTCGGCCACAGTAACGAGCTCGAGCTATCAGGAACCCATTTTTCGAAGTTCATGACGCTGATGCATGGCAGATGACACTGATGCGCGGGACCAGAAGGGAATAGGGGCCATCGGTTAGACGGAGAAACAGGCAGCAACGGTCACGGAAGACCTGCAACAAATGAAAGGCCGCGGTACAACATGGTGCCCGACGCGTCCTGGTCCGGACGCACACCCCTCTCTCCAAATGTGGGAAGCGACACAACACACACGAAAGAAAACACAGGAGGGACAGACAGGTGGGACCATAAGAAAGACAGGCCCACCTAGAGCGGCTCTATCCATCGAGCCAAAGAAGCGAATAGCAAACACAGCGTCAATGACTCGGGGCGGGAAAATCGCGCGACGCCCACGACGCATGCACACTGCGCGTCGGGGATGGTCGCCCACGACCCAAAAACAACTGACCCAACCAATACCACAGAAGGCTGAGCCCACAGGTCATCACCCCAACGAATTCACCAGAAGGTAAAAACAAAGAATGAAATTTCCAGCAAAGATCCAACGGTAACCAAGCCAAGAAAGATAAGTTTGACCATCATCCAACGGACGAAATAGACGCAAATCGAGGGACCTTCATGGAGACGAGTTGGCTAGCCTCATTATATGTTAAAATAACCCAAATGATAACGCCCACACGTGTGGCAGTTTTGCAACTCGCCCACACACGTGGAACACCATCCAGTCGAGTATGCACGAATCTTGACACATTTTGGGAGCATTTGCATGCCACATAGGATGGGTGTCGGTGCAACAAACCCTGGATCTATTGCCCTGACTGTGCACAGGCACGAGAACAAGATTACAACACCAAGGCCATGTCAAGATACAAGAGACCAAGACAGAGAAGCGAGACACCACCAGGAGAAAAGCCTCCCTTGCCGGGCAGGCGGACCCGGCAAGGACAAGGGCTCCCCCGGAAGAAAGCATTCAAGATGTCCCGGCAGGGCCTGCCAGGACTCACAAGGGTAAAGACACCTCACCAAGCCATCTCACCACGACCCACGTCGTTGATCAATGCGGTGTCAAGCCGCAAAGTGACTAAGTGGCAGCCATTCGCCACATGGTGGCCTCTTTTTATAGGAAATACCTACAGATGACACCCGTCCTGCGGCATGTCAAGCAAGCAGGCATGGAGCTGGCAAGACGAGCCCGGCAAGGCTTGGCGGGCGAGCAACAATGTGACGTTGAGCGGTGCATTTAATGCACTCTGTCAGCCTGCAGAATTAGGTATGATAGCACTATTTGCTATCTTATTAGTGCATGATGACTGTTTTGCCACTGTGGTGACCCCTTAACCTATAAAAGGAGGCCGATGGCAACCGTAGCAAGGGTTGGAAAGTTGAACACCCCCACGCTCGTACGCGTGTAGTCACTGCCTTCCCAGGGCGAGCCTGCCGGGCAAGTGTACTACGCTCCACCACCACTTCTCCACCATCAATCCACCAAAGCAGGAGTAGGGTTTTACACCTCGCGGTGTCATGAACCTGGGTAAAATTGCCCGTGTGATCTCTGCCGTGCTGCCCCATGTTATTCTGCTCTTTGTGCAATGCGGCATCCCCCCTGCCGAACCAGCAAGGGGCCCCTTCGCCCCATAGGTGGCCGTGGTTTCCCGTGACAACGGGGCTGGTGTGTGGGCATTTGACAGTTCACCCGGACACCCGTTTCTCGCACGGAGAGGTTGCGGTTGCGAGTCGGACGTGCGGTGGAACTGCCGTCGCGCCCGCACACCGCGCACGTCTCCTATTCATCCTCTCCCATGTCTGCTATTCCCCTCCTGAGTGCTGCAGTTTCCCCACCCTTCCCTTCTTTACTTCCCATTTCCCCCACACAAGCATTCCCATTCCATAGCAATGGCAAGTTCTAGGCGGAGTAGACGAGAGGGGGCGGCAGCGGCGGAAGAGTCGCGGGTCTTCGTGGCCGTCGTTGGTGTTCACGTAACTGGAGCGTCGTCGTTGGAGCAGCCACCGCGCGGAGGTAAGGCTTCGAAGATTCTACTAGACCAATCTACCTCCCCTCCTCTTGGTTGACACCCCGCTCGAATCCTTTTCGAGATTCAGGTGGATTTGGCGGCGCTCGAGTGTTCCCCGTCGGCGGGGAATCGCAGGTGTGCCATTAGGTTGGCATTACCTAGTTCTGTTGCCGTCGCGGTGGAAGTCAAGCCGGTGAGGCTCGCCCGTTCCACACCGATCTCTCTGTTTTCAGAGATTACACGTCTGCAATTCTAGTTTGCAGCGATTTTCTACTAATTTTTTTAGTTTTGATGGTCTCGTAGGCATTGATTCTCACTGTTTTAGGGGTGTTGTTGTGATCGAACTCTGGGCCTGAGAGTAGTGTATGAACCTTAGATCTAGTTATCTGCATTTTGATTTGTAGGATAATGGCAGTTGGGTTTTATATGGAACTACGCTCCACCACCAATTTTCCACCATCAATCCACCAAAGCAGGAGTAAGGTTTTACGCCTCACAGCGGCCCGAACCTGGGTAAAATTGCCCGTGTGATCTCTTCCATGCTGCCCCACGTTCTTCTGCTCTTTGTGCAACGCGACATCTTCCCTGCCGAACCAGCAAGGGGCCCCTTGGCCCCATTGGTTGCCATGGTTTCCTGTGACATCTTTGGCACGCCAGGTAGGGGGATCGCTTGCACGAACCTAAAAGCGTGTGCAGCGTGTCATCTTCATCACCATCTTCGTCTTCGACGGCGCCGTCGGCAATGGCGCCCAAGAAGAAGCCCGGTGCTGCTGCTCATCCATCCACCTCGAAGGCGCCGCCGCCCGCAGCCACCAATGCTACGGGGGACGCGGAGGCGCACGAGAGTGTGGACGCCGCTGGGGGTGTGGTCAGGGCAGGCGGCACTGTCACCACTTCCCCTGCGGTCGAAGCAGGAGCAGGAGACGCCGGAGGAGAGCAACATCAGCAACACCCCGATGGCCATGCTCCGCGAGGTAGGGGTGAAGGGGCTACTCCATCCACACTCCTTTCCCTCGCCGATGGGCATAGCCGCAGCAATAGCGCTCGGTCCGAGGCGAATCACCGCCCTCCGGCCGCCCCCACCACAGGGGCGGCCGTAGCGCGTGCATCTCCCTCGGGACGAGTCGACTAGGCTGCTGCGTCTAGTGGAGCTGCTGACCCTCAAGCACCATCACCGCGCCACCATGCCATCCAGGTGGCCGCCCCGTAATAGCGGGGACATGATACGGTCACTGCTGGCCCCGTCAGGACCCGAGCGATGGTGCGATCTGCGTCATCATCGCCCATACCAAGTACTGCTACAGAGGCCATGGCGCGGGCTCAACTGCTGCTGAGGTTTCTGCCAGCGGTCGAGCAGATGGATGAATGGCGTGCCACCATCCAGAGCCTGCTCGGCTTCATCGAGGCTAGCGGCTCGCAGCGAGCTAGCCCACCACGGCCTCCCCAAGTGACGACAATGGCCCATGTTGCTGGTCGTACGGAAGGGGCCACCCCCATGGTACAATCCCCGCCACGGCAGCTAGCGCGGGCGTAGCGGAATCAAGCACCTGATGGCGTCTCGACGGTCTCTTCTGACACTCAAGCGCGTCCAGGCAGGCAGCGTGCCCCGGAGCACAGGCGGAGGGGAGACGCGCGCATTGTCGTTGAGCAATGCCACGACGCCCACCGCAGGGCCAATGGGTGTGACAGTCCCAACGTCGACGAGCCTGCACTCGATACTGGCGGGTACCTACCTTTCGAGGTTGGGTGCCCTGCCTTTACTCATGAGCTGCGGCAAGTCCGTTGGCCGTCCATCCACACGTTCAAGCCAGAGATACCCGAGAAGTATGATGGGAGGCTGAACCTGGCAGAGTTTCTGAGCATCTACGCCATCGCTGTTCAAGCTACCGGGGGAAGAGATGAGAAGGTATTCGCCAACTACTTCCCTTTGGCTCTCAAGTCCAATGTGAGGTCTTTGCTGATGCGCCTGCCAGAGAACTCCATTTCGTCATGGGCTGATTTGTGCCATGAGTTCATTGGCGCCTTCACTGGCAGCCATCAAGAACCAGGTCGGCCCAGCGATCTACAGCTTCTTCAGCAGAAAGAAGGAGAGACTCTCCGGAAGTATTTGCAGAGATTTAGCAGAGTCCACAGAAACATCCCAAATATCCATCCAGCAGCTGTGATAGCCGCCTTCCAGTCCAATGTGCGCAACCGGAAGATTCGTTCCAAGATGAATGGACGGTTGCTGAAGACTGTGAAGGAACTTTACACCTTGGTGGATAAGTGTGCTCGGATGGAGGAGGGAAGAAAACTGCCCGGAGAGGAGGATTGCATTATTGTTGATTCAGAGGATGATGACGAGTCCACCAGTCAGAAGAAGAGCAAGAAGTGCAATAAGAAGTGCAAGGATAAGACGGTAATGTCTGTTGAAGGGTCGGGTATCCCTAGTACCGGCAAGAAGGTTAAGGCCGAAACCCCCGGCAAGGAAGCTGTCGTGTGCTCTGACTGCCGGGAGGCCGCGGCCGCCGAAAGGGCCGGGAAAGGTGATGGGCCGTACTGCCAGATCCATCGAACTAAGGGCCATGACCTTCAAGAATGTTATCAGGTTGAGCAGCTTGTCAAGAGATAGAAAGCAGAATATGAGAAGTGTGACAAGGAAAAGGGACAGAATGTTGCTAGTGGTAAGGGTCGTGGCAGTGAAGTAAATCGCCCCGGCAGACCTCTTCAGAACAAAGGAAAACCCACCAGGGATCGAGAGAAGGTAGCCTGCGGTGATGAGAGAGATGAAGGGGATGAAGAGGAAACCAGTGAGCAGGAGTTCCAGAAGGCCACTGATGCCCTGTGCATTGACGGGGGTGCGTCCCTACACGCCTCTCACCGCCAACTCAAGCGGTGGGCGCGTGAGGTTAATGTCGTGGAACCAGTGCCAGGGGCCCGGGAACCACTAAAATGGTCACGCACGCCCATCATTTTTGATGAAGAGGATCATCCTGATAGCACCACCGCGGTAGGCTGTTTGCCGTTGTTGGTCTCTCCAACAATCCGCAACCTCAAGGTCACAAAGATGTTGGTGGACGGTGGGGCCGGGTTGAATCTAATTTCCCCAAGGGTTATCAGCAAGCTTCAGATAGCATAGGATGAGTTAAAAGTCACAGGCACGTTTCAAGGAGTTAATCCCGGCAGGAGTCATCCTAAGGGAAAGATCATGTTGCTTGTGACGTTTGGGGGAGAGCTGAACTACCGGACTGAAAAGATTGTGTTTGATGTGGTTGATCTCCCCTTGCCGTACAATGGAATCCTTGGACACCCAGCCCTGGCTAAGTTCATGGCGGCGTCCCACTATGCCTACAACGTCTTGAAGATGCCAGGGCCAGTTGGAGTCATTTCCATCCCATCAGATGAGAAAGACGCAATCATTTGTGTGGACAAGATGTACCAGGACGCAGTCGTGGCAGAGGCAGCAGTAGCAGCAGTTCCCGCCAAGGAGAACAGAGGGAAGAAGAAGGATAGTAAGGGCTCCGGCAAGGAATTTGGGAAGCGTGCCTCTTCGGAGTGCGCTGCGCCTGTTGATGACTTGCCGGAGAGTTCCAACAACAAGAGATCCAAGGTTGCTGCTCCACAAGTGAAGAAGGTCCCGGTAGGGCTGGCTGGCGTTGATGGTACTTTCACCATCAGTGCCACCCTCGATGACAGATAGGAAAGCGCGCTCGTTGCCTTCCTGCGGGCGAATATCGATGTGTTTGCCTGGCAACCATCTGATATCCCCGGTGTTCCTAGGGAGGTAATCGAGCACCACCTTGTTGTCTGCCCAGATGCCCGACCTGTCAAGCAGAAAGTCCGGAAGCAAGCCTTGGAGAGGCAGCAGTTCATTACAGAGGAGATCAAGAAACTTGAGGCAGCTGGTTTGGTCAGAGGAGTGCTGCATCCAACATGCTTAGCAAATCCAATTGTTGTCCGGAAGGCCAATGGGAAATGGAAACTTTGCATAGACTTCACAGATCTCAACAAGGCTTGCCCGAAAGGCCCATTTCCCTTGCCGCGCATCGACCAGATCGTGGACTCCACTTCAGGCTACGATTTGCTCTCCTTTTTGGATGCATATTCTGGGTATCATCAAATCTTCATGTCCAAGGAAGACAAAGAGAAGACCTCGTTCATCACCCCGTGTGGTACGTACTGTTTTATCAGTATGCGTTTCGGATTAAAGAGTGCCGGGTCTACTTTTGCAAGGGCAGTCCATATTGGTTTTGGGGCACAGCTGCACAGAAACATTGAGGCTTATATGGATGATATTGTGGTCAAAACCATGGATAGATCAACCCTTATCCAGGATTTGGAGGAGACATTTGCCTATTTGCACAAGATCAACTTGAAGCTCAACCCGGAGAAGTGTGTATTTGGTGTTCCCTCCAGCAAGCTGCTCGGGTACTTTGTATCCCATCGGGGGATCGAAGCCAACCCTGATAAGATCCAAGCACCAAAGATGGTTAAAGATGTAAGGCATCTGACAGGGTGCATTGCCGTGCTAAGCAGATTCATTTCCATGTCTGCCGAGCACGCCTTGCCGTTCTTCAAAATCTTGAAGAAGGCAGGGCCCATGAAGTGGACTCCAGAAGCAGATGCGGCTTTGCAAGAGTTGAAGGCCTACCTATCTTCTGTGCCCAACTTGGTTGCTCCCAAACCGCAAGAGCCATTGCTGTTATACTTGGCGGCAACCAATCAAGTGGTTAGTGCAGCCTTGGAGGCGCAGCGGGAAGTGGATGAAATAGAGAGTGAGCAAAGACCGGCAGAGTCAGATAGGGATCAGGACAGAGGTAAGCACGGCAGCGAAGACAACCCCAAGGACACGTCAAGGAAGAAAGTGGTGCAGCGCCCAGTGTACTTCGTCAGTTCCCTACTACAGGGGGCTAGATCGAGGTACTCTGGCGTGCAAAATATTTATCTTTGGCGTCATCATGGCCTCAAGGAAACTACGCCACTACTTCCAAGCCCATGAGATCACGGTTGTCACTCGCTTCCCGTTGCAAAGGATACTCCGGAACCCTGAGGCTACTGGCAGAATAGTGGAGTGGGCTTTGGAGTTATCCAGTTTTGGTTTGAAGTTTGAGAGCACATCAACAATCTAGAGCAGGGCATTGGCAGAGTTTATTGCAGAATGGATGCCAACCCCTGACGAGGAAGTGCCAGAAACAGTTATCCCCGGCAAGGAGGCGCCCCAAGAATGGATCATGTATTTTGATGGTGCTTTTCCCCTACAAGGTGCAGGGGCTAGCATGCTTCTCGTCGCTCCCTCCGGGGAACACTTGAAGTACGTCGTCCAGATGCATTTTGCCCGGGAAGAGGCAACCAACAATACAGCAGAGTATGAAAGGCTCCTTGCCGGGCTCAGGATTGCCGCAGAATTGGGAATCAAGAAGCTGATCATTCGAGGAGACTCACAGCTTGTGGTGAGACAAGTCAACAAGGATTACCAAAGTCCATTGATGGAGGCATACGTTGAGGAAGTGAGAAGATTGGAGGAGCGCTTTGACGGGTTGCAAACAGAGCACATACCTCATGCGGAAAAGAGCATAGCTGATCACCTGTCAAAGTGTGCTGCCCAAAAGCTTCCTGTGGAACCAGGAACTTTTGTTCTCCATCTTACTCAGCCCTCCGTATACCCAGCAACAGTGGCCAGGAAAAGGAGAAAGCTGGACTCCGGTAAGCCTCTCCCGGTAGAGCCATCCGCTCCTGGCAGGGACCCTGCCGGAAACAACTCCTCACAACCTGCCGGACCGCACCCTCCAGCCGGACCCATGGTCCCTGCGAATGAGGAATGTGCCCCCGCAGTTGAGGAGGTGCCGCTAGTCCTTGTTGCCGAGCCCCAGGCTCCAACTTGGGCAAGGCACATAGTCCACTTTCTCCAAACCGGAGAACTCCCAAATGACCAAGATGAGGCTGAAAGAGTAGCCCAGAGGGCCAGTATGTACCAGTTTGTCGATGACACTCTATACAGAAGGAGGACCAACGGTGTGAAATTGAAGTGCATCTGCCAGGAAGAAGGGAAGGAACTGCTGGCTGAGATACACAAAGGCATGTGCGGCTCCCACATTGGATCAAGGGCGCTGGTTGGGAAAGCATTCCAGCAAGGATTCTATTGGCCCACAGCCCTCCAAGATGCAGTTGAGCTAGTCACCAAATGTGAAGCCTGTCAGTTCCATTCCAAGAAAATCCACCTGCCTGCCGAAGCTCTTCAGACAATCCCTTTATCATGGCCATTTTCGGTCTGGGGGCTCGATATCCTCGGCCCTTTCCCTCGAGTGATCGGGGGCTTTGAATTCTTGTTCGTTGCTATCGACAAGTTTACAAAGTGGCCGGAAGTTGCTGCCGTGAGAAAGGTGACTGCTCAATCAGCTATCAAGTTCTTGAAAGATTTGGTGTGTTGTTTTGGGATCCCGGCAAGGATCATTACCGACAACGGCACCCAATTCACGAGCCGCGCCTTCATGCAATATGTTCATGCCCTTGGAAGCAAGATCTCGTTTGCTTCTGTCGCACATCCCAAAAGCAACGGGCAAGCTGAGAGGGAAAACATTGAAGTGCTGCGGGGACTCAAAACAAGAACCTTTGATACGCTGCAGAAGCACGGGAGGCGGTGGATCGATGAGCTTCCGGTAGTTCTATGGTCCCTTAGAATGACCCCAAATCAAGCTACCGGGCAGACTCCTTTTTCCCTGGTCTATGGGGCGGAAGCAGTTATCCCCACGGAACTCATTTACTGGTCGCCTTGAGTTCTTGCCTACGATGAAGTAGCGCAAGATCAGCACTGGCGTGACGACGCTGTGCTACTCGAGGAGAACCGTCTCCGGGCTGCTACGCGTGCTACACTCTATCAGCAAGCCCTGCATCGCTATCATAGCCGCAGGGTTCATGCCCGGTGTTTTGAGGAAGGCGACCTTGTCCTTAGGAGCGTTCAGTTCGCCAAGGGTACAAACAAGTTGACGCCGAAGTGGGAAGGCCATTACCGGGTAGTACGAGTCACCAGACCTGGCGCAGTCCGTCTGGAGACTGGAGATGGCATTCAATTGCAAAACTCATGGAATATTGAGCATCTCCGCAAGTTCTACCCGTAAGGCGCGGCTGTCGGGCCCTGCCCGGCAGCCACCCTTTTGTACAGGCCTTGCCTTAGTTGCATGTAACCCCTTGTACAAAGCCAGGCGATGACCCTGAGCACCAGAGAAATAAACGAAGCGCTGGGGGCCCCCGACCAAGTTGCATGCATGCATAAGCATTCCAAGAGCATTTGCATAAGCATTTCATGAGCATTTGCATATGCATATAGATAGGATCGCATCCTGCATGATTATCATCTGCATAAAGCTGCAGGTTCCTGTCGAGAACTTGGTTTCCGCAAGAAGATGTGAAGATGAACCAACGCTGTGATCCCTGGCGAACCAAACAGATAAGTTCTACCTCTTGTCCATAAGTGTTCTGTAAGCTAAAACTTGTGCATAAGGAAACCCCGCCACTCTTCGAAACTTAGGTGCTCCCATCCCTGGCTCGAACGTTGCTTCGGCCTGGATGGTCGTAGTGGCCTTTGATGAAAAGAAGTTGGCGGGGGGCTGGTCCCTCTATTTCTTGCCGGTAGGCTCAGTTCCCCGGCAATGAAGAAAGGGTACTGGCAGGATAGCCTGCCGGGGAAAACTCATTTATTTAAAATAAAGAGGCACCTCACCTCTACGTGGACATATACATGCACGAGTTCCCGGCAAGGTTCATCTTTTTCATTAATATGCTGGTCATACAAGTACAAACCTTACAGAACACAGACATGGACTCGAGAGATTACATTATTTGAACTAAAATTTGGCAAATGCCTACGAGTTTAAGATTGAAAAAAGATAAGTGCCCCGTGATGCCCTTTCTTGTCCCTCTCCTCCTAGGCACAGCAGTTGAAGGCGAGAAGGGCAAAAGGAGGGCCTGAGCAGAAGCCCGGCCTGTTCCCATCGGGCTGCAGGAGAGGTAGCCTGACGGGGACGGGGGAGCACCGGGGAACGCATTGATGGAGAGCACGATGGAGGCGACCCGCCAACCACCACCACCAAGGCCAGTAGGACACGGCAGGGCTAACGGAGCTGCAGTCCGAGAGGAAGCCTGTCGGGGTCCAGCTGGAAGACTGCTGGAGGAAGCCGGGCGGCACCATCCCCACCCCTGCATCCAACTCCCCGGTAAATCACCTTGCCGGGAAGTAGAGCCAGATGCAGATGATGGTGCCGCCGCCTGATGAAGATGGTGCGGGCGACGCTCAGCCAGAGCCAGAGTCGTCGCCCTCCCGGACGCTGCCATCATCATCGTCGTCACTGTCCTCCTTGTCGCTTTCGCTTGAGGAGGAGCTTTCGTCGTCGGTCGAGCTCTCCGCGCAGCACCCTAAGCGAGCTCCTGAGTGCCCGAAGATCTTGATGGAGAGCAGGCCGCTCTCCATTAATTTGAACTAGAGAACGTGCCCTTCCGAGAAACCGTGGGCACGAGCAAAGGTCTTCCAACCAGGACGGAGGTACATCACATGAGGAGCAGGGAAGTCGACATCAACCCACATGCCATTGTTCCCATAGCCCCTCATGTGCAACCTCAGAGCGCGTGGCTGTTCGAGCTCCATTTCCCGTGCAAATGGAGTAGGGAGGCGAAGATGGCCGCATGGGGGTTTGTACAGCCTGATAATGAACCATCGAGGCTGATCCCCAACATGGCCGTCCATTGGAGGGAGGACCATCGGCGGGGGCGCGGCTATGGCATCGCCCCGTCCCCCTCTTCCTCGAGCACTGCGGCGACCTCGGCCTCACCCTCTCCCTCCTCCTCTCGCGGTGGGCTCCTCTTTCATGGGATAAGAAGGAGGAGGGATGCGCTGTTGAGTACAAGCCATCGTCGCCGCCACTGGAGTGCCGCCGTGCCCTCGTGCTCTCACCATGGCGAGTGGAGGAAGATTGCAAGAAGGGAGAAGAGGTATGACTTAAAATGCACTGCTCTTCCCCCCTTTTTATAGAAGGACAGAGCAGGGGGCTAGCCTTTTGCGCAGGAAATGGCCGCCCCGTTCCCCCAATGCGGCCTCCCTGCACTTTCTGCTGCCCAAAGAATCAAGGCCGACCCTCTACCCCAACCATCGATGCCTGGTTCTCAACCGTCACACTCATCCCCGCGCTCTCCACATCCACCACCTACCACGACCAATGCATGAGGAACACGTGGCAGGTGCGTGCGAGGTAGGGAGCAAGTGGGATGGCAGTTTCCGCCCCGTGATCATGGGGCGTGGGCAATCCACGGGCCACAGTCCAAGTTTTCCGCAGCATTACGCACGACGAGCGGGAAAACCGGAAACTGGCCCAGAATCAGGATTAATGAAGAAGCAAAGAAGACTCCAAGAGATCAGCCTATTCAGCGCCCCTGCCTGTGCACTTATTAGGACCTACCCCGACGACGCCTGGCAGCGCGATCGGGGCAGGCCCGGGGGCTTCTGTCGGTGCAACAAACCCTGGATCTGTTGCCCTGACTGTGCATAGGCACGAGAACAAGATTACAACACCAAGGCCATGTCAAGATACAAGAGACCAAGACAGAGAAGCGAGACACCACCAGGAGAAAAGCCTCCCTTGCCGGGCAGGCGGACCCGACAAGGACAATGACTCCCCCGGAAGAAAGCATTCAAGACGTCCCGGCAGGGCCTGCCGGGACTCACGAGGGCAAAGACACCTCACCAAGCCATCTCACCACGACCCACGTCGTTGATCAATGCGGTGTCAAGCCGCAAAGTGACTAAGTGGCAGCCATTCACCACATGGCGGCCTCTTTTTACAGGAAATACCTACAAATGACACCCATCCTGCGGCGTGTCAAGCAAGGAGGCATGGAGCTGGCAAGACGAGCCCGGCAAGGCTTGGCTGGCGAGCAACGATGTGACGTTGAGCGGTGCATTTAATGCACTCTGTCAGCCTGCAGAATTAGGTATGATAGCACTGTTTGCTATATTATTAGTGCATGTTGACTGTTTTGCCACTGTGGTGACCCCTTAACCTATAAAAGGACGCCCATGGCAACCGTAGCAAGGGTTGGAAAGTTCAACACCCCCACGCTCATACGCGCGTAGTCACTGCCTTCCCAGGGCGAGCCAGCCGGGCAAGTGTACTACGCTCCACCACAACTTTTCCACCATCAATCCACCAAAGCAGGAGTAGGGTTTTACACCTCGCGGCAGCCCGAACAAGGGTAAAATTGCCCGTGTGATCTTTGCCGTGCTGCCCCATGTTCTTCTGCTCTTTGTGCAATGAGACATCCCCCCTGCCGAACCAGCAAGGGGTCCCTTCGCCCCATAGGTGGCCGTGGTTTCACGCGACAATGGGGCTGGTGTGTGGGCATTTGACAGTTTGCCCAGACACCCGTTTCTCGCACCGAGAGGTCGCGGTTGCGAGTCGGACGTGCGGTGGAACTGCAGTCGCGCCCGCACGCCACGCACGTCTCCTATTCATCCTCTCCCACGTCTGCTATTCCCCTCCTCGGTGCTGCAGTTTCCGCACCCTTCCCTTCTTTACTTCCCATTTCCCCCACACAAGCATTCTCATTCCATAGTAATGGCAAGTTCTAGGCGGAGTAGACGAGAGGGGGTGGCAGCGGCGGAAGAGTCGCGGGTCTTCGTGGCCGTCGTTGGTGTTCACGGAACTGGAGCGTCGTTGCTGGAGCAGCCACCGCGCGGAGGTAAGGCTTCGAAGCTTCTACTAGACCAATCTGCCTCCCCTCCTCTCGGTTCACACCCTGCTCGAATCCTTTTCGAGATTCAGGTGGATTTTGCGGCGCTCGAGTGTTCCCCGTCGGCGGGGAATCGCAGGTGTGCCATTAGGTTGGCATTACCTAATTCCGTTGCCATCGTGGTGGACGTCAAGCCGGTGAGGCTCGCCCGTTCTACACCGATCTCTCTGTTTTCAGAGATTACACGTCTGCAATTCTAGTTTGCAGAGAATTTTTCTACTATTTTTTTTAGTTTTGATTGTCTCGTAGGCATTGATTCTCACTGTTTTAGGGGTGTTGTTGTGATCGAACTCCGGGCCTGAGAGTAGGGTATGAACCCTAGATCTAGTTATCTGCATTTTGATTTGTAGGATAATGGCAGTTGGGTTTTATATGGAACTGACTTAATTGACATGATGTTTTGTGCAAACATGGCAATTTGTGTCCACTGGGTTAGCTATAACTTTCCTACTAGATGGCAATTAACTTTTTGAAGCAAATCTGTCAGTTCCCATGTTCTATGTAGGATAATGGCAGCTTGGGTGTTCCATGGTACTAGTTGCCATGATGTTTTCTGCAAACTTGGCAACTTAAATCTACTGGTTTTAGCTACAACTTTCCTACTAGATGGCAACTACCTTTTTTGAAGAAAATCTGTCAGTTGCCATGTGTTTGCACTGATTTCAGGGGACATTTTGCCTACTGTGCCTGTTTAGCATATGTCAACTACCTGTTTTTGACACACTCAGACTTTATTTGACATGTTGTTTTTGCACAAACATGTCAACCTGAATCTTTTTGTTCAGATACATTTTTCCACTTTGTTTATTTTTAGTAGATGGCAACTGCTTATTGAACCCAAAACTCTTAGTTACCATGTTTATGCAGTGATCCGGGTTCAATTTGCTACTGTGCCTTTAAGGAGATGGCAACTACATCTATACAGCCAGGCATTATTTGCCATGCCTATTTCCTTAGTACTTTTTTTGGCAGCTGCATAGTTGTGCTTAGGAGGATATAGCAACTCCTACTTTGTCGTATGATATTAATTTTTGGCATGCATTTCAAGTGTCACATGGCAATTTCCCCACTACATTTTTCAGATTGCAGGTGGCAACTCCCTCTTTTTACTCAGCATATACATTGTTTTATGGTTAACATGGCAATTTTCATTTGTCATCGATGATATCCACTGCCTCGTTACTTTGTGCATCTTTTTTTGAATCTTTTGACTGTGTTTTCATTTGTACTCATGTGTATTTGTTCTTACCGTAGCATCATGGCTCGTGGTGACCAGCAAGACAATGATGATGACTTCATGGAGGTACCACCATGGAATCGTGCGACCGGTCATACGAAAGACGGTGACGAGGTCATTTCCCCTCAGTTTTATTTTGTTATAGAGTTTACATTCATCCGTCAGCAGTATTTTTTAGCATATTTGAACATGGCAACAATGACCCTTTCCTGTTCTGCAAAAGAAGAAGCGTCCACGCAATAGGGCTTCTCAAGAACGCCTGACTATATTGACCAAGGATTTTACTGATGATCAGAAGGGAGCTGTCGGTGAGATGGGGATGCATGCATTGATGGATATTCGATGCCCAAATCTAGTGAACCCTGTATGTGATTGGCTCCATGAGATATACGACCCTCCGTCTAGGGAATTTGTCATTCCGGGACGTGGAAGACTCCCTTTGGATGAGGAATCTATATTCTGCACTTTGGTGTCCCCCGTGGAGAAATCAAAGTTCCGTATGAGGTGAACAATGAGATTGAGGAAGTTTTGTTCCCCCGTTTGTTTCCTGGCACGGCATCCATGCCTAATATGACTGTGCTGGCAACTTCGTTGGAGGGCATGACAGCCCATGGAGAGGTATTTAAGATAAAGCTGCTAATGTACTTGATCTCGTCTGTCTTTGCGCCTACCACGTCGCTGGGCCCAAGCAACAAGTGCTTCCCTATCCTGGTGAATGCTCTTTGTCTATTCTTTTTCCTACAATCTTCTGTTTTTGATGTCATGTAATAGCATGTTCCTGCCAGTTGACGTTTTATTAACTATTGACGTCTTGTTTTGTTTTCAAATCTTGTGCAGGCGAAACTGAAAGATGTCAAGAACATGAATTGGTGTAAATTCATTCCTGACTTCCTGCATGATGCATTCGGAAATAAGATGTACCAGAAGGGCTGCTGCCTACACCTAATGGTAATTTTTGACTTTTTTGCAAATGCTTTTAACACGGTCCATTTGTTCCTCATTCACAATACAGAGAACGCAACTTTTTGTTTGTGTATGGTATTTCAAGTTTCAAATGTAATTCTTTTTCTTGGATGCCTTTTAGGAATTGAATAAAATCAGAGGTGTACTTGAACATAGTTGTCAATTTTTACAGTTGTTCATAAGTGGCAACCAAATTGTTTTTGCACATGGCAACTCTGTTTGGCCATACTCTGTCAACTCTAGTTGATAGATTTTTAATTGATTCTTGCATGGCAACCATAGTTGGTCATGTACGGCAACTTTTATTTGTGTTTTTTACATGTCAAGTGAAGTTGTTTGAGACATGGCAACTATAGTTGACTCTACATGGCAATTACATTTGTACAACACACATAGTGTTCACTTTCTCTATTTTTTGGTTTGTTTTAAGTGGTGATACATGGCAAGCATATGTTCACGTACATGTCAAATCTTTTTTCTGACATGTTTTGATTTACTCACTCTCTTTTTTGTGTAAACCAGCTCATGTACGTCGACCGTCTTTATTTATCTACTGTCGATTTTACTAAGGTAGGAGGTCCGCCGCCTCCACATAAGTTTGCTATCTCTACCTGGAGTTATGATGCTGTCAAGCCTGTGCTTTCCGCACACAGGATATCTGTTACAAAATATGGCAAACTGCAGGTTAGTTTTATATTCCTTCTTGCACGGATTTTTTTAAGTTCACTGTTGGAAAGAATATAGAAAAACCAAAACAGTTCCATATTTGCCGTTCATAGTTATTTTTTTAAAGAGGGGAATCTGTAGCGTATACAACATGGCAAATATGTTTGGTTCCCCATGGCAAATGTACACCACTTTACATGGCATCCATATTCCAATCTGTGCACTCAACTATGTCTAGGCATTCCATTCGCCCACCTCAACACATTCATTACAGCTAACAAACTATAAAGAACTTGGCAACCATGGTTGTCTGCACATGGCAACTATGGTTGTCTCCATATGGCAACTCTGCCGTTCCCCCACGAATTCTTTTTCCTGCGATCCATGACCATAGTCACTGTTTCTTCTTGACCTCTCTTTTTTGCTATTTTTCAGCTGATGGCCAAGCATGCCATTGACTATAGTGTGTTTGGTGGGCCATAAAATTTCGACAAGTGGATGGATGTGCATTCAGCTCCATCTTGTTCCGCCGAGGTAATCAAGCACGTATTTGTTTTTGAATGATCTTCTCTTGCATTTGACTTCTTTTACGGTTTTTTGCCTTCTTCTCTATAGTTTTTGTTTGAATTTGTTACTTTTTGTTTTTGATCAGGCAAGGGCTCTTGTTGAGCACCTAGTTGGGCAGTTTGCTTCCAGCATGACCAACCTGCTTGGGAAGTTGGTCGGGGGTTGGATAGCAATGAATGGTTCTGATAGTGACGCGGTTGCGAGGCAGTTCACATCTTTTGTCGGAGAACGCACACATCGTCCAACTGGCTGCCGTGGCCGGTACGACTACAACAGTTCTCAGGAGCTCCCTGACACGCAACAGGAGCTATTCGGGGATGGTTTCGGTGGCGTCGATGCTGGTCTCGACAAGGATGGTGACGATGCCATGGAGAATGTGCGACATGACACTGACCATGATGAACCTCGGGAAGTTCGTGTAGGAGGTAACAACGATAAGGCTGCACCAAATGTTCCTCCACCAGAGGGAGGCATTGCCTCAACTATTGCAAGAGACATGGGTGTTTCTCTCTCAAAGAGGGGTAGGGCTCCAGAGGATGCTGCCCAGGGCCCTGGTGGCAAGAGGTGTAGGACCGACCCCGTTGCTGCTAGGAGGAGGTTTGCTATTTATTTATTGTGTCATTCATTCTTCTTTTCACACCCATCTTTTCGTGGTACGTACGCCATGATTTTGTGTTCTCATACTCGGTATTTTAATTTTTTTGCTCTTTTTCCCCCTTGTTGTGTGCAGTGAGGCGACAGCTGGTGGCCGATCAGTTAAACAGAAACAAGCAGCCACGCCATCCCGTGCTTCTGCCTGGCTGAACAAGGGGTCACCCACTGCTGCTGCCACCACTTCCACTCGATCATCTCCTCGCACATCGACATCCAATACCGGGGATCCTGTTGTGCTGGAAGACTTGAGGAAAACAAGCAGGAGGTGGGTTCTCCCCTTTTTTCTAATTTTTTTTGTGATCGAGCTATTTTCATTGTGTCGCAATACAGAAATACATTTTCTTTGAAATTTTTATGGCAATTGCAGCATGTTGAGCATGGCAAGTTATTCAAAGTCTTAACGCTAAATTTTTTTGATGCATTCCGCAACCATATTCAACCTTACTGTACCCAATGTGGCAACTCTTGTCTGTCCCGCATGGCAACTGCTAACCTTGACACATGGCAACTCTTATCTGTCCCACATGGCAACTGCTAAATTTGGCAACTAGAAACTCTTGTTTGTCCCGCATGGCAACTACTAACTTCAACACATGGCAACTCTTGCTTGTCCCCCATGGCAACTGGTAGATTTGACACATGGCAACCATTGTACACCATGTGTGTCAATTCCTACTTTGTTCTCAAATGGCAACTCTGACATATCACACACGGCATTTTAAGTTGACTGTCATGGAAATTACTTGTTCCTGCATCTCACCTTTTTCCCTTCACGTGTTATTTTTAACGGTTGTCTACTCGTTCGACATTTTTTGTAGGGTAAAGAAGACTACTTCACGCTCGACCAATCGCACTACTAAAGACCCACTTGAACGCATTCACTCGAAGCTATCGACGTCCGCTAATGCAGATATTCATGAGCCGCCAGTTGACAAATCTGCCGCTGCACCATCCACTGTTGCCGCTAGTTCTGATGCACGCAACCATCCATCTCCGCCGGTTGCAGTTGTGTATACTACAACCGCAGGCATCGGTACATCTAGCAGCGACAAGTCAGTATCTGCTAGGACTGCTGAGATAGTGCCTACCCTGGTGGAAATGAGAGATGTTGTTGTGACCCATGCCACCCGATCAACAAGTGTTGAAGTGGACGCTCCCGAGCTCAACCTAAACAAGGAAGATTCCGGCTCATCTGATATGGATTCCAAGCATGTGGCTGATGGCACTTATGTGGCCATGAAAGAAGGGGCTGCGGCCACATTTCAGTATGAGAGGACATCCACAGATGACTCTCACCGCGCAGCAGCTACAGTAGCTGCTGGCGCACAGGCTGCTGCTGCAACCGGTTCGCGAGCTGGCCTGCCACCTAGGCGTAGCCCCTGCAAGAATCCTGTATAGTCATCCAATGCATCGGAGGTACTTAAGAGCAGCAGAGGTGACTCTGGTTATGTGCCTGCTTCCACACTTTTCCCACCTTCTGCCAAAAGCAAAGCAGTCGAGAAGATGGAAGTCCGTAATACAGCAGATGCAGGTGGTAAGCAGTGTTCCACTGAAGGAGGTGGACGTTCAGAGCAGACGGCGTCCTTTACTGCCGAGGAGAACCCCAGTTTAAATATGCGTACTTCTAAGCTCCCTGTCAACATCGGTGTCCCGTACAGCCCATACAAGAAGATAGGCAAGAATGCTGCGATTGAAATCGCTGACAGCACGCCCCGTCCTACTACTAAGCCTGATGATTGTGCAGTAGACGAGACTGACATGTTTGTTGATCTGTCACCTATAGATTCTGCTAAACTGTTTGTTTGAAACTCGGCTGATCAGCAGGAGAGGCACCCCATGGCTTTCACCCCACCAAGCTGCAGCCTTGGGATTGATCGTAGTTAGGATGAACCAGTCATCGATCCTATGCCTGTTGCTTTTGCTTTCCCGGCAGGCACGATCCCGATGATGGTGCAGCCCATGGCTGATGGCAGGAAGGCTATGAAGTTTGCAGACCCAATAGTGCAAGGTAAACTCTTTTTGTTTCTCATTTTGTTCTATGTATTTTTCTGATCTTGCATCGCAAGTTTGTTTTGAATCGTGATGACAAATCTTATGTGATGTACATGGACTTTTTCAGTTGAGATTTCATGGCAACTTCTACATTTGTTTTTTTACTTTTACTGTTGCATGCCTGAACCTCGACTGTCATGCCATCTGTAGTTGACACAACCCTTGCTGCGTGCACAGTATGTAGATGGCATTTGCAGTTGACCTAACTTGGCAGTTGCTGTTCATACAACATGGCAACTGATATTATTCTGACATGGCAACTGTTATTTATCTTGGCACGACCAACACACTTTTCGATCACACATGTTTTTGTAGTTGTTGTCCATGGCAACTGTAGTGCATTTGTACATGCCAAACTTCGTTTCAAATTGACACCTGAAATCAACATTTTCCTCTCAGCATGACAACACACAGTTTGATCTTTTGCACAATAACTTGTTGTGTCCAAATTCTTATTCCCGTGTTCTTTTCTTTTAGTAACCCCTGAGGAGATTTCGCCGTCCCTTGATGAAGCTTATCGTAGGATTGACCAGGATGCCTTAAACAGGAGGACGTCGCGCAATCAGGGTCAATCTAGTTATGACGCTCCTGCTGCACTAGTATCTGAAGATATTGTCAGTAGTGCAACCCCTGGTTCTGTGAGGCAGACGAGGGTAGTTCACCCACCATCAGCGGATGACTTTAAGCCCAATATTAGGGCTACAAAGGAGCAGTCCCTTCTCTATGATATTGTCAAGCATTTTAGAAATGCGAGGTCGAACTGCAAACACATGAAGAACCTGAGAGAGTAAGGTCCACACCACACAACCCCTTATTTGCTTTTCATGATATTTGTCCTTTTTGCCATGTTTTGTTTATTTTATTTAGTTTTTTTAGTAGATATGATTCTTTCATGTTATATCATTTTCATACAGCTCATGTTTGGACAGAACCAAACTCATACAATGTGATGCGACATACGTTGACCTGGGTGATCTAGCCGAGTTTGTGAGGCCTACTTGTAAAATGTCGCAGAATGTAGTTGCGTGTGGGATTGACTACAACAACAAGCATGTGGACATTTGTGCCGACAAGATGATTATGTCCTACAGCGTAACCAGCAAAATATGGAGTGGTGACTTTCACCATGCCATCCTGAGGAAACATTTTGCCGTGCATGGTGATTTCAAGCTCACACTAAAAAAATTGTGAGTGTTTCTTCTTGTTGCAGATATTTTTTTCCATGCTATGTTTATGCATAGTTATATTCCATTTGTTGGTTAACTACTTTCATGGCAACTGTTCCCATGGCAAGGAAGTGTCAACTTTAATGAAACTCATGTGGCAACTTAACTGAAAATGTGGTGGCAACTTTATTGAAACATGTATGGCAACTTCTGACAATTACACATGACAACTGAACTCTTCTTTCTTCATGTGTCCCACTTGGCCATTTGATGCCTACTTCATATATCCATTCTTTTAAATGGCAATATTAGTGCATATCATATGGCAACTACATCCATCTGTTTTGATGTCAAATCTTTTTTTTCTCATGGCAAGGAAGTGTCAACTTTAATGAAACTCATGTGGCAACTTAACTGAAAATGTGGTGGCAACTTTATTGAAACATGTATGGCAACTTCTGACATTTACATATGGCAACTGAACTCTTCTTTCTTCATGTGTCCCACTCGGCCATTTGATGCCTGCTTCATATATCCATTCTTTTAAATGGCAATATTAGTGCATATCATATGGCAACTACATCCATCTGTTTTGATGTCAAATCTTTTTTTTCTCATGGCAAGGAAGTGTCATTTAATGAAACTCATGTGGAACTTAACTGAAAATGTGGTGGCAACTTTATTGAAACATGTATGGCAACTTCTGACAATTACATATGGCAACTGAACTCTTCTTCTTCAGTGTCCCCCTCGGCCATTTGATGCCTGCTTCATATATCCATTCTTTTAAATGGCAATATTAGTGCATATCATATGGCAACTACATCCATCTGTTTTGATGTCAAATCTTTTTTTTATCATGGCAAGGAAGTGTCTACTTTAATGAAACTCATGTGGCAACTTAACTGAAAATATGGTGGCAACTTTATTGAAACATGTATGGCAACTTCTGACAATTACACATGGCAACTGAGCTCTTCTTTCTTGATGTGTCCCACTCGGCCATTTGATGCCTGCTTCATATATCCATTCTTTTAAATGGCAATATTAGTGCATATCATATGGCAACTACATCCATCTGTTTTGAAGTCAAATCTTTTTTTTCTCCTTTTTTACTTGCAGATCATGTTCCCCATGTTCCAACTGCTTGCACCAGATAACCCAGATGACAAGTGTGGTCACCACTACGCTGTTTGCCTTGACCTAAAGAACTAACGGTTTGAGGTGCTCGATTCAATCCATTCAGGAGATGATGACAGCCTTACTACTCATGCTGAATTCTTTATCGCCAACCTGAAAGAGATGTGGAACCTTTCATTATGGAAACTCAAAGGTGAAGATCAGTCATTTTCAAATCAAGTACATCACTACTGCCAAGCAAGGAAACGGGTAATGACCAACTTTTCCTGTGTTTTCTACCTCATTTTTGACTTTTTCAGTTTTTCCTCAAAGTTTACTATGTTTCTGTTGGCATGTGTTCGCCTGGTTTTTTTGTTCTAGGCATGACTGCGGCTTCTACATGTTGGAATACCTTGCAAAGTGGGAAGGGCGACGGGTTCCTATGATCACAGATGCAATAGTGGTTGAGCTCCATAAAATCTTTACATGGAACTGGTTGATGAATGAAGATTACAACAAGCGGGCTTCAACACGAGAATTCCTCGAGGGAGCTGTCAAAACCGCGAACAAGAAGTACAAGTGATCACGTGGTGCTCAATACGCATGACTACCTTACATTCTGTGGCTGATGAATGTAAGGTATCATCTCACTCTTCGAAACCATGTTCGTGTGCTAGGTTATATCTTTTTTCACCGCAGATGTAGGCTATAGTGATGGCTTGTATGTGCCGTCTAAGCTTGTAATATAAGTGTGGAACTGAATTTGTTAGGTGTGACAACAACTACTTTTATGTTCATTATTATGTGTTGTGAATGGGTGTGACAACAACTACTTGTATGTTCATTATTATGTGTTGTGAATAAGCGTATAAATCGGCAGTTTGAATGGGCAGTTTGTGTGCTTGTCTGAAATGTGGTTTGAAATTCTGCTGTCATATGTTTGATTTTTGTCTTATGTTTTTTTTAGGGACGTGGCAGATGATTCAAAACTCTTTGAAATAATTTGTGTTCATTCATCATCTTACTACATTTAGAATTTGTAAAACCACGGCCGGCCCATTATGTCGAGTTATTTTCTACCGGGGAATTTATAGTTTGATATTATTTCTATTTTTCATCATGGAAAATTTAGTCGCCCTAACATTGCATTTATGATGCATGATACATGGCAAGTATAGTTGAACACGCACGTCAACTACAACTACTTTTTTCATTTTTTGGTAATTGCAATGCTAACTGTATTGGTTAGCATACTAGTTCATAGATTCGCATGTATGGCACCTCTCCCACGTCAATTTCAATACAACTTAGATGGCAGCTGTTTTTTTCTCACGATTCACTCGTGGTCAATCCAATAGTTCCCACATAGTGTGTAGACAATAATACAGATGTGGCAACTATTTACTATCTCCAAAAATGCATGGAATGAAAACGCATAAGATACCCAATGGCAGATTTAGTAGCAGCTACATGGCAGATTTAGTAATAGCTAGATGGCATATTTAGTAGCAACTGCATGGCATATTTAGTAGCGGATGCATGGCATTTTCTTCAATTTCCGTAATCCACCACCAGTTATGCTCGCATTTCTAATCCAACATCATCTCCGTTGCAAAATTGTCACCAACATCAAAGTTATAGTCCCCCACATTTGCTTATGGATTGCCAGTTCCTTTCCTTGGTTTCTTGTGCTTTGCTTGAATTTCCAACCCTGATTTGTATCTCACCTCTTTTGGATGCCCTTTTGTGATGGAACATGGCGGGTTCCTGACCTCAGTTTGCATGCTTGCTGTTCTAGACCTACTTCTGAGTTTTCAGAGGATGGACCCGTGGATGAAGGCACACTTGAAGTGCAGGGGAATCTGTGTAAGGCGTCTTCAGCCTTCCTCTTCTTGATCTCATCAAGCTCTCATTTTAGGGCCTTCCTGTGCTTTTCTGTCACCCTTGCTGTCTCATGGCTCTTGCATGCTTCATCTATTAGTTCAGCATAGTTCTTGGTCAATACGACATGCCTCACGGAGTCCATGGTTGCCTCCGGTCTGTCATCATGTACAGCCAAAACTGCATTTGATGTTTGTAGCCCCAACGCATCGTCAACATCCCATGTCCATCGTCGTCGTACGAAATGGCGGGGCAAACGCGTGACCTCGTGCATCTCCATTATTTTGAGTATGTGGCAGCACACAATCCCGTCCCATTCGTATTTGCAGCATTCGCAATAGTACTCACCTTCGTTTACCAAGGCCTTCACAAAGTAGTTTCTTCCCTTGTCCGGATCTTCAGGTTCTGAATCGGACATGCCCCTGAGAGTAGACACCTTGAATGTACATTCGTCAACCTGATAAGCTACGTACATGCTGGATAGCTTTATTTCTTCCTGGAATCTGCATGTTTTGTGCTTGTTAAATTCTGATATTCTCTTTTAACCACTTTTGTTGAGGTTGGGCACAACATAGCAAGCGTATTAAAATCAACGACGGCAAAGAAAGTATTTTTTCCACATTGCTTTATTTTGATTGTTTCCACATGGCAACTGTAGTTTATTTCACATGGAAGTTAAAAGTGTGACGCCCACGGTAATCAATATGCCGTACAGCATTCTCTTGTGCTATTTTGAAATTACTAGTATGTCAAAAGATGGCAACTACATTGCATTCTATATGGCAACTACTGTTTTTCTGGTAGGGCAACTGCATCATCCTGTTCTCATGGCAAAACAGGTCATCTTACATGGGAAATACTTTGCACTACACATGGCAATTACACCACATCCCACATGGCAACCACACCACATTCAAAATGACAACTACACTTTCTTTCACAACACACGGGAGCTATTATTTGTTTTCCAACTACTCAGTTTTTTATTCCATTTTTCATCTTTTGCATTTATGTGTTCACTACAGATGGCAGCTTCAAACCAGTACACATGGCAAACATATTTGATATTTTTGGTTTGCTTCCTTTTTGAAACAAGGCATGCAGCCTTGTTCTTTGTTTTCTCAAACACCATTTTTTGTTCTTTTTTAATAATTTTCAATGTTGAATGCGTCGTGTAATACATGGCAAATAAGACCGTACGATCATTCACTTACTTGTAAAATATCTTGTTGGTGTATATCTTTCTCATCTGCCTCTCCATCGGTAAATATGTTAGTAATTTAGGCTGCTTGAGTGCGGTGTTTGCTTCTTGCTGCAGCTCAGATCCCAGTATTTTTTGTTGCAAAGCTGAATATTGCTTGGCAAACTGCAGCAATGAGTTGCTAGGGCTCACGTAATGCTTCAAAACAGCATTGAACCCCTCACTGCGTTGCGTAGTCTGCAGAAATGGATAGAAGCACTACCTAAAGAAGGCTGGCACCCAGTACATCCACTTTTCCCGCAGGTTCTTAAGTGCCTCATTGTCCTGGACTTGGTATTTTTCAATCATAGCTGTCCAGCTCCGTTCAAACTCTTCCACTGTCAAGCTATGGTCCACACACAACTCGAATGCCTTGTGTAGATCTGGACGGCCAGCAAAGAATGGTCCTAGAGTCTCTTCAGCGTTCTTAATAATACGCCACCTGCATTGCATGTGCACTGCCATTGGGAATACCTCCTCTATGCATGCACGCATGCTAAAGTCCGGATCTATTATTATGTTCATCGGAGCAAGTCCACCCATGCACTCCAAGAAGGTTTTGAACAACCAAGTGTAACCATTAATATCTTTGTTCTGCACGAGGCCGCAACCGAACTGCAAGGACTGATTGTGGTTATTTATTCCTATGAATGGAGCACATGGCATCTTGTACATATTCATGAGACATGTCGCGTCGAAAGAAATGCAATCACGGAAATGTTTGTAGGCTCTTCTTGCTGCACCATCCACCGAATACATGTTTCTGACACGGTACTCATCGTCCAGTCTTATCCTGTAGAAGAAATCAGGATCTTCTTTTGCTTTCTCTTCGAAGTAGGCAATCGTGTCTTCTATGTCAGCCAACTTGCTCTCTCTGCAGTACTTTGCCTTTAGGTTTGTGACGTCTGCTGGTATGTAGGGCATGCTATCAGACTTCCATCTTTGCTGTGTATCAAGGACAGTATCTGGACCATTCTCGATGTACTGACGTTACAATCATGTAGCAACTTTATGATTTTTTCTCGTGAGGACTGAATCCTCTGTGGGCGCTCAGAAATCTTACTAGGTTAAACTTCTTTATCAGATCATGGTTGTGTTCTTTGACATATTCGGTGACCACCCACCAGGCTCCATTCGTGTTTAGCTTCATTCTGGTAGGGCATTCCGTCTTGAGAATGATGCCTCTCCTTCGTTCCGGCATGACAGGCACAACACCTTTACCCTTCTTGTTCTTTCACGCCTTGTAGCACCTTAGCTCACCTCTGCTGTACTCGTTAGTTTTTTTTATTTTCCTATGGTATTCTGTGTTCACAGCAAATCCATGGAAAAACACATATCTCTGGTAGTATTGCTTGGCATCTTCAAATGAAATAAATCTCTGTCCAACGTAAGGTGGTTGAGTTGGCATGATTTCTGATTGTCCCTCTTCCTCTTCCACTTGTGTTTCCTCATCAGTTTCATTATTCACTTTAGTATGTGGCTGTTTCATTTGTTCGAATGTTGCTTGTGCTGGTGCGCATAGGTGTGCTTATCATCATTGCTGCAACGATTGCAAGTTCTGACACTGATCCTGCATTGTCTATGATAGTATCGGTGACCGGCTTGTGGAACGACCCTTATGTGTGCTCCGAGGTACCCGCGGCAGATGTTCGTGCACCGCTGAACGTAGTCGAAGCTCCTTCATTTTTTTAAATCACGTGCGTGTGTAATCAGTATTCCTTGAACGACATCTTCATTACAATCAAATATGGCATCCGCATCTGAATTTTCTTGGCAAATGCAGTTTATTCTACAAGGCGAAATTATAGGTGCCCACACACGGATGATGCATTAGATTGAGGCATTGCAAATGTAATTGTTCCCATTTTTGCACAGGTATATAACCAGGTATGTAAGATACATGTCTACAATGTTTTGGAATGTGCAACTTTGAAATCATGGTAACTGTAATCCATATTTTTGCATGACATCATGCATAGATGCAAGTCTTGGGCAGCTGCATTTGGCCAGATATGGCAACTTCTATTCTCCAGCCATGGCAGCTACAGTTGACCTAATGTGGCATCTGCAATTGCCAAGTCATGGCAACCAGCATCTTAGCATCAAATGCATGCTAAGTATGAGCACACAAGGCAAATACAGATAAACAAAAATCAGAAATACACACAGACAGTAATTGACAAATCAAGATCATCATATATGACAAATGGACTTATACATTTGGCGGCAAATGCAGTTGACCGGTTTGGCAAGTGCACTTTCCCAATGCTTTTCAAAAAGCAAATGCATGATTTTGCTTGGTTCACAAATTACCTTGAATTGCCACATGTGCTACTTGAAGTTGGTGTGTTGTATCTGCATTGTTGATGGCCCGCAATGTTGCAGCTTGCCACGAGACTTCTGGTGGTGTGGCTGTACCGTAAGAACCTATGAATATGTCAACATAAATCATAAGATGGGATGCCATTTTTTTCATGTATACAAACATGTTAAATCTCATTTTTTTTTCATTCACGCATCATGTGGAAGTTTAGTTTTCAAATCATGCGAACATAGTCCACCATGCAAGGCAACTACAGTCGACAAGCATTGACCAACTACAATTGGTCAAGCATGGCAACTGCAGTTGTTAAAACATGGCATATGTAGTTGAGCAGTCATGGCAACTACAGTTGTTCAGTCATGGCAACCACAGTTGAACTAACATGGCAACTGTGTGCAATCACATATGGCAAATGGCAGTCATACATTTAATTGGCAAACGCAGTTGTCCACTGATGTTAAATACAATTGACCAGGCTTGGCAGGTGCACTTTTATCATTTTTTTGTTTTGTATCAGCTACAAACGCCAATGTCATCTATTTTTTTCATGTTTGTCACACCACGTAATTGCCTAGTCTTTCTCTAGTTTCCTTTTCCGATACATTGTGTGCACGATCATTTTTCTTACGTCTCACTTGTATAAGATGTTGATGGCAGGTACCCGGTTGCCACCTATTGCCACGTGTTGCATGATGGTCCTGTGTTTTCAAAATACTCGTAAGTCTGCCATCCTTGCATGGTTTTTTTGCCACATCAACATGCTTGCATTACCTTCATTTGCTACATTTGCTACTTGAAGTTGGTCTCTCACATCTCTATTACCGGTAGCCCCCTGTGTTGCAACTTGCCATGGTAGTCCTGCTTACGTGGTTGTTTCATCAGAACATGTGAACAATGTCATTGTAATAGATAAGTAGAATGCCATTTCCAAGTCCACAAACATGTCAACTGTCACTTTTTCTTCATGCATCGTACCTATGCCCGCGTACTGCTCTAGTAGTGGCAGCAATGGTCCTGCTGAAATGAGTTCATTGTACTCTATTGCATCCCAAGGGGGCGCATGTGGCTGTCCGAAAAACCAAGGATTAGTCCCGTGTTCATGATTCATTTTTCTGCTTCTCCCACAATTTTCACACACTCCTATAGAACGATATTTAATTACTACATGAATGAGAACGCATTATTATTCCAATTCCATTCTGTTGTTTCCACAAAAGGAAACACGGCAATCTTATCACATGAGTGGCATAAACAAATAGTATAGCATGGCAAGTAGAATATCGTAGCCGTGCATCCTGTTGACAGGGCATGCATATTCATGTTCTTTCTACAATCTGGATGGGCAACTACCATGTAGGATTGGCGGCAACTAACTACATAACATGATGGCAACTACTAGTAAAGTTAGGTGGCAACTATTTTCCTTTTATAGTTCCCGGCCAAATACTCTGTTCTGCCCTGCTCCCCCACCGTATTCAACATTTCCCCCCATCTTTTTTGCCTAACTCTTAGTGAGCCTTAACATACTTTCGAGCATAGTTTGATAGCAACCCCAACCTAAAAGCTTTAGTACAAACTTCTGATCACCCACATTTATGAAGAGAAAATCTAGGATACATGATGGCAACTTTATGGATTTTGGAGGGGAGAGGAGAATGCCCATGAACGGACGGATTCATGTGTTTGTGGATCCATGCTGCACATATCTAGGACGTCTGTAGTATTTTTGCCATGACCTTGTGGATCCAGTCGCCATCTATGCGGGCAATCTTGAAGTGAAATTATTAGGGGGAGGAGATAGGAGAATGACTAGATCCAGGATGTTCCTCACCTTTTCGTTGAGTTCATTGCTGTGTTTTCCGTTGAGGGGCCGCTAGTGATCTGATCTGGTTGCCATGGCAAATAGCGAAGGAAGAGGAGGGAGGTAGGGGAAGATTTGCCGATCCGGAGGATGGAGACGACCAACGGTGCTTTCTCTAGCTCGCCGGGGAGAGGGACGATGGCCGAGAGGTGGATTTGGTCGTGCAGGCTATGGGGTGGCTCGCCCGGACATGTGGGCGATCGCATTGCACACCGGACATGCAGGCTCTAATGGGGGGCGCCCGGACGTGCTCGTGCGGGCGGACCTGTGTCGATGCCACACGGGGCGTGCGGCAGATACCCCCTAGGTGCCACACGTGTGGTGAATATCGGCGTCCTAAAATAATGAACAAAAAGTCCTTTTTCTTCACAATATTTGACACTAAATTCAGCACTTGTCAAATTTGATACTAAATTCAGCACTTGTCAAATTTTATATAGTGAACAAGAAACCCTAGAGAACTAGCACATCATCATCCATCATCCACCGTAAAAATTTGACACTAAATTCAGCACTTGTCAAATTTGACACTCTCAGATAACCCAACTAGATCCTAATGGCAGTGGCACCTAGGGTTCATATATCACCTAGGGTTCCAACTAGATCCTCCATTTCTGTCACTAGAACTAAAATCCTACTACTAACTCCTAGAACTAAAATCCTACTAGTGAACTAAAATCCTACTGTTGAATCCTCCTAATGAACCCTAGCTAATGAACACTAGGAACCCTAGCTACTGTTGAATCCTAGTATTACATAGAAGAGAGGGGGAAGGCAGAGAGAGGGCTCACTGGAGGGCTGCAAAGAGCGGAGGGGGAGGCGGTGATGAGAAGGAGAGGCATCCTTGGGTGGCGGCAGCCCGTGCTCCGGCGACCTCGGGTGGCGGGGGAGACCGCGGCGATGATGAGGAGGCTTGGGGGACACCACGACGACGACAGCGCTGGGAGGGGTCCGGTGACGATGGCGGGGGCACAAGGTCGACGACAGCGTGGGCGCGATGGTGGCGAGGTCGACGACGGCGTGGGCGCGATGGCGGCGACAGGAGTGGGGAATCGGGGGAATTGGAGAGAGGGGGGATTTGGGGGAAGGAGAGGGAGGCCCGCGCGCATGGCTAGGTTAACTTAAAATAGTAATAGCATGGCTTAGCAACACGCGCTATAGCTGAGTTAGGTATAGCGCGGTTTGCTAAGCCGTGCTACTGCTATTCTTAGTAGCAGTAGTGAGCTTTTACGTAGAATGCGCTATAGCTAAGTTAGCTATAGCACGTTTTTAAAAGCCGCGCAACTGCTATGTTAAGTTAGAGGCAGGCACGTTTTCCTCTCCATTCTTTCCTTTTTTTTCGTTTTTTTCTTTTCATTTTCTTAGTCCTTTCCTTTTGCTTTTTCTTTTCATTTTCTTATTCCTTTCCTTTGTCTTTTTCTTTTCATTTTCTTATCCTTTCCTTTTCCTTTTTCTTTTCATTTTCTTATTTCTTTGACCGATATAGAACGCGGGGATATATTAATAGTGCATAACATATAGGTACATCATTTGATCGATGACGCGGTCAAGTGCGTATACAAAATAGGTACACATATAAATGTTGTTTACTCAGTGTCGACATTTTCGTTTGTGAGTGACCTTCTTTCCGTTCTTGTTCGCTATCGAATAATTGAGCCCCACGTTGTGACTTTTTCTTTTACATGGAGTACGATCTTTCTTCGATAATGTAGTCTTGATTCTACTTTTGACATACGCTTCATCGTCATCGTCATCTTCCCTCATAAGGTTGTCGTACTGGCCGTAGTCTTCCTCATTGGCGACTCCATCCATTCCGACGATGTTCCTTTTGCCTCTCCTCATGAAAACACAGCTCGGATTCCTTGGGTCAGTTACGAAAAAGCATTGTGTCACATGCTTTGCCTGTACCCATGGCTCATTTTTGGCGATGACGTTCACGGTAGTGCTCTTGGCTTCGGGTATGGACATGGTGGTGAAAAAATGGTTTTCTCTTTGGATGGACTTAGCCCATCTGACATGAAACATCATCGCACTAAGCAGTCCAGAGTAGTCAAGCTCCCAGACCTCTTCGACCCTTCCATAGAATCTTTCAGTTCCACCGTTGTTGCCGGTCATGCATTCCATTGTCATCCCTGAGTTCTGGTAATCACTGCTTTCATCTTTGGCCTTCGTGTAGAATGTGTAACTATTGATATCGTACGCCAGATAGGTCACGAGGTTGGGCGCGAGGCCATGTGCTAAGGTGTATATGAGCAATCCGTCAGTAGAGCCCTCTTCCAGGGGGTTAGCAAGAACATGCTTTTTCAACCAACTTAAGAAAGTGAGGTTGTGTTCTCTAATATCTTCAGCATCCGTCATGCACAGCCCCTGGTCACGGTATTTCTTTGTGATGGTCTCTTTGTGCAGTGTCACGAAAGGATCTACCACGTCTAGGTGCTGTAGCACTACTAAGCTTGCTATGTCAAAGTCGTTGTGTTGACCCTCGTGGTCCACATGCAGTTCCCTTTGGCTGTTGGTGTGACCTTCACCTTCGAGCCTCCCAAGGTCCTTGTTGACGTGCAAACCAACAACAGGGTCTCTGACGCCTAGATAATTCTCGCAGAAGGAGACACACTCTTGGGTAAGAAAGCCCTGGATGATGCTTCCATCTGGACGGGACATGTTACGAATGAATCCTTTTGATGACCCCATTCATACTCTCGAACGACATCATGTTGTGCAGGAATGTCGACCCTAGGTTGATGATGTCGTCCACAATGTGGACACACAGATGCACCATGACGTCAAAGAACGTGGGCGGGAAGTACATCTCAAGCTCATTTATTATGACAACAACCTCTTCCTGTAGCCTTCGGAGTTGCTTCACACTAATCAACTTTCGAGAGATAACGTCAAAAAAATTGCGGAGACCAGTAAGCGTGTCACGGACATGCTGGTACATTATCCCTCTAATGGAAACAGGAAGTATCTGCGTCATCATCATGTGACAGTCATGAGACTTCATCCTGCTGAACCTTTTCTTCTTCGTGTCTAGAAATCTGCTTCTCTTCCCACAGTAATCGGAGCTAACTTTGATTCCGGTAAGGAACTTGAAGAATTGATCCATCTCCTTTGGGTTTAAGGTGAAGCAAGAAGGGGGGCAATATTTCTCTTCCTTCTTGTTGACTTTTTTGTCCATGTCCCCCGCCTCCATCTCCGTGTCCGTCTCCGTGTCCTCCGACGAGTTATTACCGGTCATGTGGAGATCTGCCCTGATTTTCAAATCTTCTAAGTCTTTTCTTGCCTTCGGCCCATCCTTGGTCTTGTCCGGCATGCTCATCAGTGTCCCAAGCAAACTCTCGAGGACATTCTTCATGATATGCATTTGATCCAGGAAATGAGGCGTGTCGAGTTTGGGCAAGTACTCCAACTCCTAAAAATTGACCTCATTTTCCATACGTTCAGCACCGGCTCTGGCGCTTTTTTCATCTTTCCCGGCGCCGGGCACTCTTTCAAGTTTTTCAACAAATCATAGGTTTCGGCGCCGCTCCTCTTACGTGGAGGTCCTCAATGCTTGGCCTCACCATTGAATAGATCTCCATGGTTTCTCCATGGGTCATCCTTGTCGAGCCATCTTCGATGCCCCATGTACACGATTTTCCTAGACCCGCCATATTTCATTAGCTGCTGAGGCGTTGGATCATCCATACACCGGGTGCATCCACAATATCCGTGGCACACCTGTCCTGGGAGATATCTGTAACCAAGATAGTCGTGCACCGTCGTCATCAGCACGGCTCTCATATAGAAATACTCTCCTCTAATGGCATCCCATGTCTTGACCGGTGTTTTCCATAACGTGTCTGACTCCTCGTTCAGTAGCCCTAGATACAGATTAATATTATTTCCAGGTTGTTTTGGCCCTTGAATCACCATGCTCATGTGTATGTACTTTGCCTTCATGCACAACCAGGGGGGAGGTTGTACATCCATACAAACATGGGCCATGTGCAATGGTTGGTGTTCTGGTTGCCAAACGGATTCATGCCATCAGTACTCACACCAAGCACTATGTTCCTTGCATCTCCTGCGAAAAATTGATATGTGGCGTTGAACGCTCTCCACTGGCTTGCATCCACGAGGTGTCTCAGTTTCGGATCATCTCCATCGTCGGGCTTTTTCCTCTCTGCGTGCCAGCGCATTAGCTTTGCTTCCTTAGGATCTACGAAATAACGCGGTAGACGGGAGTGATCGATAAGTACCATACAACTTTTTGAGGACATTTCTTTCCCTCCTTCTTGTATCAAGAAGCATTGCACACCGGACAACAGGTTTTTTTCCGCGTGCTCCTTCTGATAAATGATGCAATCATTGATGCATGCGTGGTATCTAATGTATGGCAGATCAAGAGGGCACACAATTTTTTTGGCCTCATCGACACTAGTAGGACATAGGTTCCCTGCGGGGAGAACCTTCCTTAGATACTTGAGAAGCTCACCAAGGCTTCTGTCAATCCATTTGCTTTTAGCCTTCATCTTTAGAAGTTCCAGCGTGAAACTCAACCGGGTCACCTCTGGATCGCAACCACCATACAATGGACTTTTCGAGTCTTCCTCCAGTTGCTCAAGCTTGGACTCCTCTCTAGAAGCAGCTCTGTCGCTAGTTGTCTTCTTGCGAAGTAGGTCTCGAACATGAGGGTCCCCCAAGATTGAACTTAGTACCGAAGAAGGCTGTGGCGTGTCCACGGCTTCTCCGTCATGTCCGGCCTCTTCTCCACCTCCATGTGCGGCCTCTTCTCCACCGTCATGTCTGGCCTCTTCTCTGCCACCATGTCTGGCCTCTTCTCCGCCGCCATTATCAGTTGTCATCTCTTCGTCATTGGCTGCCCCATCGACGTCTTCATCTTCACTTATCCACCGAGTATAGCCATCCATGAATCCATGCATGAGCAGGTGCGCTTTCATACGCCCTCCCTTTAAGGGGTCATGCAAGACTCCTCCTTTGCATCTTCCACACGGACATAAAATCTCCTTCCGGTTATTTTCATACATGTCCTGCTTCACGAATCGCAACCATCTTTCCACCAGTGTTCCGCTGACCTTCATGATCGCCTACGCGATATAATTAATATGCAAAGGATTATAAATGCATCCATGCATGCATGCATCAACGTCATACAAAAATTCGGCATGACCTTCCCTAAAGAAAGGACATATAGAGTTTGCCCGAAATTCGCAAAAATGGAAATAAATCGACATTTCAGCAAAACATAGGCAACTCATGTCACGCACGATCCGACAAATACAAATAGGTGGCAACTCATGCATGCCACACGCAGATTCCCACCATCATATAGTGCAAACACACATATTTCCATTCTTGCAAAGCACAACTTTTTATTCACCTATTGCCGCAAGAGAGGAATCGAGCACACGGTAGATGGCGGCCGGTGCCGCTATCTAGGGATTGAAAGTAGTGGACAAAATGCATGGCTTACTCCAAAAATGGCTAGATCTAGTTGGAAGGAGATGCTCTACCTAACTAGTGGAGAGGAAGGGAGAGCTAGCTAGTGAGACAAAGGTAGGAGTGGGGAAAGGGAAGGAGGGAGAGACAAATAAAGTGAGAAAGAAGCTAACTAGAAGGAGAGGTCATTAACGGAGGAGATGGTGGATGGGGGCATTAATGGGGAGAGAAGAGAGGTAGGAGAAGGAAGAACTAAGTGAGGGATGTAGAGGAGGGAGATGGGAAAGGGGGAGGGGGAGAGGGAGTGTGGGAAAAGGTGGCTGCTACGCATAGTAATAGCGAGGGATGGCTGACGACGCTACTTTTAATCTCCATAGCAGTAGCGCGTGTCGGTGGCCCACCGCTGCTGCTAAGTGGGGCCCACCTGCTGGCACCGTGCACACATAGCGATAGCGGTGGCCACAGAAATGCGCTACTACTATGACTATAGTAGTAGCGCAGTTTTCTGCCCTCCACTACTACTATGGCAGCCTCGGTCGATGGTGATGGGACCACTTAGCAGTAGCGCGGTACGGCCGGCCAGCGCTATTGCTAATTTTCTACCTATAGCGCCCGTTCATGCACCTCGCTACTACTAATTGGCAGTAGCGCCTCTCTCATGCCCGCACTACTGCTAAGATTCTATCTATAGGCTTTCTCCTAGTAGTGACAGTTCATTGCTGAAGAAATCAAGAAGCTGGAATCGGTAGGCTTAGTCAGAGGAGTACTCCATCCTACGTGGTTTGCCAATTCAGTTATAGTGTGCAAGGCGAATGGCAAGTGGCAGCTTTGCATTGACTATACAGATATCAATAAAGCTTGCCCAAAAGATCATTTTCCTTTGCCGCGCATCGACCAAATTGTTGACTCCACTGCCGGATGTGACTTGTTGTCGTTTCTTGATGCCTACTCTGGACATCACCAAATTTTCATGTCAAAGGAGGATGAGGAGAAGACCGCATTTATCACTCCATGTGGCACGTATTGCTTTATACGCATGCCTTTCGGATTAGAAAGTGTTGGTCCGACATTTGCAAGAGCAGTCCAGATTGGTTTTGAGCCCTAGCTGCATAGGAATGTGGAAGCATATATGGATGATATAGTGGTCAAAACCAAGGACAGAGCAACCCTCATTCAGGATATAGAAGAAACATATGCTAATCTGCGCAAGATAAATCTGAAGGTCAACCCCGAGAAGTGTGTGTTTGGTGTCCCATCCGGCAAACTTCTCGCGTTCTTTGTTTCTCAATGTGGAATTGAAGCCAAGCCCAACAAGATCAAAGCAATTGAGCAGATTGAAGCACCGATGCATGTCAAGGATGTACGCCACCTTGCTGGCTGCATTGCTGCATTGAGCAAGTTCATCTCCAAATCTGCTGAGCGCCCCGTGCCATTTTTTAAAAAATTTAAAAAGGCAGGTCCAATGAAATGGACTCCAGAAGTGGAGGCCGCACTAAAAGATTTGAAGAAGTACTTGTCCTCTGTGCGAAGACCGTGAGAGCCGTTGTTGCTATACTTGGCGGCAACAAATCAAGTGGTGAGTGCTGCATTAGTGGCGGAAAGGGAAGTTGAAGAAGAAGCAGCAAATGCAGGCCCGTCAAGTGACAAGCCGAAATCCTCTCCGACAAGTGTTGGTTCCGACAAGTCGAGTGCAGATCAAGCAGACGCAAAAGAACAATAAGGCATACCGAAAAAGAAGATTGTGCAGCGCCTAGTATATTTTGGTAGCCCTCTTATTCAAGGGGCTAGATCAAGATATTCTGGTATGCAGAAATGCTCTTTGGTCTTCTCATGGCCTCAAGGAAGTTGCGCCACTACATTCAAGCACACCAGATAACCGTCGTCACTCGCTTTGCAATGCAAAGGATTTTGAGAAATCCAGATGCAACAGGTAGGATTGTGGAGTGGGCTTTGGAATTGTCAAGATTCGAGCTCAAGTTTGAAAGTACTTCAACAATTCAGAGCAGGGACTTGGAGGAGTTCACTACATAATGGACTCCAATGCCAGACGAACTCCCTGGCAAGGAAACAATTAAGGCTTGGATTATGTACTTTGATGGAGCTTTTTCGCTGCAAGGCGCCAGTGCTGGAGTATTGCTTGTCGCACACACCGGAGAGCACCTCAGGTATGTAATTCAAATGCATTTCCTCAGGGAGCAAGCAATGAACAACACTGCTGAGTATGAAGGACTGCTTGCCGGTCTCAGGATCGCGACAGACCTTGGAATAAGGAAGCTTATCGTCAGAGGTGACTCGCAGTTAGTTGTAAAGCAAGTCAACAAGGATTATCAGAGTCCATTGATGTAAAGCTTACTTAGATGAAGTGAGGAAATTGGAAGAGCACTTTGACGGATTACAAATGGAGCACATTCCTCGTGCGGAGAACAACATAGTTGATGATCTATCAAAGCGTGCCGCACTCAAGCTACCGGTGGAACCAGGAACTTGTTTGCTCCATTTAAATCAGCAATCCGTAACACCATCAATGTATAACACCATCTACCTGTGGAACAAGAAAGTTGAACACCGGCAAGTACTTTCCTGCCGAGATCCCAGAAACTGCCGGCGAGGATGTTGCCCGAAACAACGACAAGCTTGCCAGCGAGCAACAAGCTCCGGCAGGATCTCAAGTCCTTGTCATTGAAGCTAGTGCTCCTGCTGCGGATATGCCTTTAGTCCTTGTCATCGAGCCACAAGCTCCGACAGGGGCACAACCAGTTATCATGTCCCTTCAAATAGGAGAACTTCTCGAGGATCAAGAAGAAGCTGAAAGAGTAGCCCGTCAGTCTAGTATGTTTTAGTTTGTCGGCAATAACCTATGCAGAAAGAGACCAAATGGGGTGAAATTGAAGTGTATTTATCGGGAAGATGGGCAGAAGTTGTTGGTAAAGATACATGGAGGCATATGTGGCTCTCACATAGGATCAAGGGCTCTTGCCGGCAAAGCATTCCCGCAAGGCTTCTATTGACACATTGTCCCCCAGGATGCAACTAAGCTAGTAACCAATTGTGAAGCATGCCAGTTTCATTCGAAGCAATCACATCAGCTAGCTCAAGCTCTTCAGACTATCCCTCTCTCCTGGCCCTTCTCGGTCTGGGGGCTCGACATACTAGGCCCCTTCCCCCGTGCTGTTGGGGGCTTTGAGTACTTGTAGGTCACAATCGACAAGTTCACAAAGTGGCCAGAAGTAGAACCAGTGAGGAAGGTGACAACACAGTTTGCCATCAAGTTTTTCAAAGGACTTGTTTGCCATTTTGGAGTGCCCAACAGGGTTAACACTGACAATGGTACACAGTTGATAAGCCGCACCTTCATGGATATCTTGAAAACCTCGGCAGCAAGATTTTCTTTGCATCAGTTGCTCACCCAAGGAGCAACGGCCAGGTGGAAAGAGCAAATGCTGAAGTGCTGGGTGGTCTAAAGGCAAGAACTTTTGACAAGCTGCGCAAGTGCGGAGGATGCTGGATTAATGAGTTGCCAGTGGTTCTTTGGTCACTCAAGAAGACACCAAATCGAGCTACTGGCCAGACACCCTTCTCTATAGTATATGGTGAAGAAGCAGTTCTCACCACGTCACTCTTGTACAGGTCACCTCGAGTGCACGCTTACCATGAGCTTGAGTAAGAGCAGCTGGGTGAAGATGATGACACGCTCCTTGAGGAAGATCATCTTTAGGCGACTGTACATGCTGCAAGTTATCAGCAAGCTTTGCACCGCTATCATAGCCACAAAGTTCATGCCCGGAGTCTGGAGGAAGGTGATCTTGTTCTTCGACGGATCCATTCCGCCAAGAATTCAAAGAAGTTGATGCCAAAGTGGGAAGGCCCTTATCAGGTAGTACGAGTCACTAGGATGGGTGCACTCTGCCTAGAGACCGAAGATGGCACCCCAGTGCATAACTCATGGAATATTGATAATCTTCATAAGTTCTATCCGTGAGGCGCGGGTTGCCGGGCTAATGAGAACGAAGGATACTTTCTCATGGCACATATGTGTTTTGCTTGGAGCGTCTTGTATGATATGAGTCTTTCCTTTTTAGATTTCCACAGTCATCCTTGCTGTACACACCTTTTGAGAGGGACACACATTAATCGTGAATTTATTAGAATACTCTATGTGCTTCACTTATATCTTTTGAGCTAGGTAGTTGCTCTAGTGCTTCACTTATATCTTTTTAGAGCATGGCGATAGTTTAATTTTATAGAAATTGATGAACTCTCATGCTTCACTTATATTATTTTGGGAGTCTTTAAAAAATCATGTTAATTTGCTTAGGTTATGAATTTAGTCCTAATATGATGGGCATCCAAGAGGGATATAATAAAAACTTTCAGATAAAGAGCATTGAATAATATGAGAAGTTTGATTCCTTGCATTTGTTTTGAGATATAAAGATGGTGATATTAGAGTCATGCTAGTGAGTAATTGTGGATTGGTAGAAATACTTGTGTTAAAGTTTGTGATTCCCGTAGCATGCACGTATGGTGAACCGTTATGTGATCAAGTCGGAGCATGATTTATTTTTTTGATTGTCTTCCTTATGAGTGGCAGTCGGGGACGAGCGATGGTCTTTTCCTATCAATCTATCCCCCTAGGACCATGCGTATTATTACTTTGCTTTGATGGCTAATAAATTTTTGCAATAAGTATGTGAGTTCTTTATGACTAATGTTGAGTCCATGGATTATACGCACTCTCACCCTTCCACCATTGCTAGCCTCTCTAGTATCGCGCAAGTTTCACCGGTGCATTAAACCCACCATATACCCTTCCTCAAAATAGCCACCATAGCTACCTATTATGGCATTTCCATAGCCATTCCGAGATACATTGCCATGCAACTTCCACTGTTCCGTTTATTATGACACATACCATCATTGTCATATTGCTTTGCATGATCATGTAGTTGGCATAGTATATGTGGCTTGGCCAGCGTTCATATTTTTATACATGTCACTCTCGATCATTGCACATCCCGGTACACCGCTGGAGGCATTCATATAGAGTCATATTTTGTTCTAGTATCGAGTTGTAATTCTTGAGTTGTAAGTAAATAGAAGTGTGATGATCATCATTATTAGAGCATTGTCCCATGTGAGGAAAGGATGATGGAAGCTATGATTCCCTCACAAGTTGGGATGAGACTCCGGACTTCAAAAAATATAAAAAGAGGCCAAAGAGCCCAAAATAACAAAAAAGAGGCCAAAGAGCCCAAAATAAAAAAAAGAGGCCAAAGATCCTAAACAAAAAAAATGATGAGAGAAAAAGAGAGAAGGGACAATGTTACTGTCCTTTTTCCACACTTGTGCTTCAAAGTAGCACCATGTTCTTCATGATAGAGAGTCTCCTATTTTATCACTTTCATATACTAGTGGGAATTTTTCATTATAGAACTTGGCTTGTATATTCCAATGATGGGCTTCCTCAAATTGCCCTAGGTCTTCCTGAGCAAGCAAGTTGGATGCACACCTACTTAATTTTCATTTTGAGCTTTCATACACTTATAGCTTTAGTGCATCCGTTGCATGGCAATCCCTACTCACTTGCATCGATATCAATTTATGGGCATATCCATAGCCCATTAATTTGCCTAGTTGATGTGAGACTTTCTCCTTTTTGTCTTCTCCTCACAACCTCCACCATACTCTATTCCACTTATAGTGCTGTATCCATGGCTCACGCTCATGTATTGCGTGAAAGTTGAAAAAGCTTGAGAACATTAAAAGTGTGAAACAATTGCTTGGATTGTCATCAGGGTTGTGCATCATGAAATATTTTGTGTGATGAAGATAGAGCATAGCCAGACTATATGATTTTGTAGGGATAACTTTCTTTGGCCATGATATTTTGAGAAGACATGATTGCTTTATTAGTATGCTTGAAGTATTATTGTTTTTATGTCAATATTAAACTTTTGGTTTGAATCTTATGGATCTGAACATTCATGCCAAAATAAAGAAGATTACATTGATAAATATGTTAGGTAGAATCCACACTTCATAAATTCTTTCTTTTATCATTTACCTACTCGAGGACGAGCAGGAATTAAGCTTGGGGATGCTGATACGTCTCCAATGTATCTATAATTTATGAAGTATTCATGCCATGTTTACAACAATTTTATATGATTTTGGTATGATTTGATTAGAACTAACACGGACTGACGCTGTTTTCAGCAGAACTACCATGGTGTCATTTTTTGTGCAGAAATAAAAGTTTTCGGAATGGGCTGAAAATTTACGGTGATTTTTTATGGACCAAAAGAGACCCCCGAAGCACCGGAGCTGGACCAGGAGGTGGCCGAGGAGGCCACCAGCCAGGGGGCGTGCCCTACCCCCCAGGGCGCTAGCTCCTGGCTTGTGGGCCACTCGGGCACCCCATTGACATGAGACCGATGCCAAAAATTCTTATAAATACCCAAACCTCCGAAAAGAACCCTAGATGAGAAGTTCCGCCGCCGCAAGCCTCTGTAGCCATGAAAATCAATCGGGAGCCCGTTCCGGCACCCTGCCAGAGGGGGAAACCATCACCAGAGGCCATCTTCACCATCCTGGTGGCCACCATGATGAGGAGGGACTAGTTCACCCTCGGGGCTGAGGGTATGTACTAGTAGCTATGTGTTTGACCTCCCTCTCTCGTGTTCTTGATTTGGCATGGTATGGACGTACCGTGAGCTTTGTTAATATATTTGGATCTTATGGTGTTCTTTCCCCTCTACCTTCTTGTGATGAATTGAGTCTTGCTCTTTGAGGTTTCGTTATGTTGGATTGAGTATTGCATTTGAGAACACTTGATGTATGTCTTGCGATGGGATATCTGTGGTGACAATGGGATGTTCTATTAATTCACTTGATGTATGTTTTGGCACTTAACTTGCGGATTCCCGTGGTGACATTGGGGTAATCTATGCATAGGGGTTAATGCACGTTTTCGTCCTACATTCTCTGATAGAAATTTTGGAGTGATTCTTTGTTGCACGTTGAGGGATTGCCATATGATTTAATTATGTTATCATTGTTGAGAGACTTTTCACTAGTGAAAGTATGAACCCTAGGCCTTGTTTTCAAGCATTGCAATACTGTTTTTGCTCACTTTTCTTACTTGCTACCTTGTTGTTTTTATATTTTCTGATTACAAAAACCTATATCTACTATCCATATTACACTTGTATCACCATCTCTTCGCAGAACTAGTGCACCTATACAATTTACCATTGTATTGGGTGTGCTGGGGACACAAGAGACTCTTTGTTATTTGGTTGCAGGGTTGTTTGAGAGAGACCATCTTCTTCCTACGCCTCCCTTGGATTGATAAACCTTAGGTCATCCACTTGAGGGAAAATTGCTAGTGTCCTACAAAACTCTGCGCTTGGAGGCCCAACAAGAGTCTACAAGAAGAAGGTTGCGTAGTAGACATCACCCCTCTCGCAAGCATCCGCAACTACGAAAGAAGAATTAAGATAAAATCTAACCATAGCATTAAATATATGGATCCAAATCAGCCTCTTACGGAATAGCACATAAACTAGGGTTTAAGCTTCTGTCACTCTAGCAACCCATCATCTAATAACTACTCCACAATGCATTCCCTTAGGCCCAAAGATGGTGAAGTGTCATGTAGTCGACGTTCTCATAACACCACTAAGGGACTCACAACATACATATCATCAAAAAATCGAACGAATACAAAATTCACATGATTACTTATGACAAGACTTCTCCCATGTCCTCAAGAACAAAAGCAAATACTCATAAATAATATTCATTTTCTAGATCAGAGGGGTATTGAATAGCATAATAGATCTAAACATATGATCTTCACCAAATAAACCAACTAGCATCAACTACAGGTGTAATTAACACTACTAGCAACCCATAGGTACCAATCTGAGGTTTTGATACAAAGACTGAATACAAGAGATGAACTAGGGTTTGAGATGAGATGGTGCTGGTGATGATGTTGATGAATATTGATCATCCCAAGATGAAAGGGTTGTTGGTGATGACGATGGCTTCGATTTCCCCCTCCCGGAGGGAAGTATCCCCGGCAGAATCGCTCCGCCGGAGAGCAAAAGTGCTCCTGCCCAAGTTCCGCCTTGAGACGGCAGTGCTTCGTCCCGAAATTCCTCCCCTTATTTTTTTTCTATGGCAAATGGGATTATATATCAGAATATGGGCACTGGAGGCTGGCCAGGGGCCCCACTACCCACCAGGGCGCGCTAGGGGGTAGGTGTGCCCTGGTGCCTAGTGGGCACCTAGGTGGCGCCCTCTGGTATTTATTTTCTCCAATAATTTTTATATATTACAAAATAAATCTCCGTAAAATTTCAGCTCATTTGGAGATGTGCAGAATAGGTATATCTGACATAGCTTTTTCAGGTCCCGAATTCCAGCTGCTGGTACTCTCCCTCTTTGTGTAAACCTTGCATATTATGAGTGAAAAGGTATTAGAATTACTCCACAAGGTGTTATATTGATTGAAAACACTATAAATAACAGTAAGAAAACATGATGCAAAATGGACGTATCAACTACCCCAAGCTTAGACCTTGCTTGCCCTCAAGCGAAAGCCGATATCAATAATCATGTCCACATGTTTAGAGAGAGAGGTGTCGATAAAAACAAAATACTGACATGGTAGCATCATGAACATTATTATAACAACAGTACTTATCATCATAAAACTTCTCATGAATAAGTAACAATTCATCACAACATCAAAGTATAAGGAATAAAATTTCTTGAAAACTAACAAACTATGTTCTCAGTCAAGAATGCAACTACAATTCATCATATTTTCAGGAAGGGTCACATGTCAGAGCTTTTTAGCAAGTCCACATACTCAACCAACATTTAGTCTTCTATGATTGCTAACACCCACACCATAATTATGGAGCAAAAAGTTTCAGCCAGACACATAGAAAGATAGGGGCTTATAACTTCGCCTCCCAACCTATTCACCTCAAGGGCGATGTCAACAATAATAACTCATGATTAATCATATCCAACTGGATATATGTGCCTAGATCTTTCCCCACCACATGATGCTTGCAAAAGAGAAAAAAAGGAATAGAGGGGAACACTATTTACTCTTGCATGAAAAGTAAATGTATAAAAGTAAAGGATAGGCCCTTCACGGAGGGAAGCTGAGGTTGTCATGCGCTTTTTATTTTTAGATGCGCAAGCTCTTAATGCAAAGGAACGTCACATTATATTGCCCCTTATGATAGCAACATTTATTATGCAGCCCGTCGCTTTTATTTCTTTGCCATCACAAGTTCGTACAATGCTTATTTTCTGTTACACTAAAGTATCATACATATTTAGAAGCAATTTTTATTGCCTTATGCACCGATGAAAACTTACTTGAAGGATCTTATTCAATCCATAGGTAGGTATAGTGGACTCTTGTAACATGAAACTGGGTTTAAGGTTTGTGGATGCACAAGTAGTATCTCTACTTGGTTTGGGTTTTTAGGATAGCAAAGATATTGGGCAAGCACCACATGTTAGAGGATTTATGACAATATAACTTCTATGTGAATATGAACAAACATAAACTATTATGTTGTCTTCCTTGTCCAACATCAACAATTTGGCATAAAATACTTAATGGGGGCTCAGAATCACAAACGATGTCCAAGATAGTATATTTGCATGTGAATCTTCTCTTCCCTTATTATTTTTTCATGAATTGCATCATTGCCAATGCTATGTTTGTCAACTTTCAATAAATTTTACCACTTATACTCTTCCTTATGTAATGTCATTAGTTTCCATAAGATTAGCAAATGATCTTTTTCATTATTTTCATTATTTTGATTGAAACATAAAAGTAAAGAAGCAAAAACTCAAACTAATATTTACTATATGAGTCTCACTCGATTACATAGATAGATAGATCACAAAACTAGCACTCAAAAATAGATCATACTAAATTTTATTCTACTAAATCACAAAATAGCTAAGGATCGAACTAAAAATATGCAAAGATAATAAAAGTGATGGTGATACGATACCGAGGCACCTCCCCCAAGCTTGGCACAAGCCTAGGGGAGTGCCCATACCCGTGTACTCAAGTTTCCTTCTTCGGTGATGTTGGTAGTGGTGAAGTAGTGGGTGATGAAGTGGTGAGTTTCTCCAGCTTACGTTTGAGGGTGAAATTTTCCTCCCTCAAGTCATCGACTTCTTGCTCAAGCTTCAATACCTTTTTACATCATGCCTCCTTGCTTTCCTGCAGAAAACGGGACGGGATAAATTGGGTCTTAGATTTGTTTACTGTGTTTGGGAGGCTCGACTTCTTGAACTCCACATGCATATCTCCAGGTTGAGGTAGAGGGACATCATCTTCATCTGAGGTCGTGTCTTCTATTTCCTTCAAGTTGGCCTCTTGCTCTTCCTCCGTGGACCATCCATAGGGATCTATATCCCCATAGATCCTTGGATTTGCAACATAGTGTGATATGAAGCTCTCCCATCTGATTCTTGAGACGACATACTTTCAGATCTACCAGGAAAATAGCACAAAACAAGAACATAAGATATTTCCGCGATATGGTGGTCAAAATGTCCGGGAGTATATATAAAGAATTTTTATCTTGTGAAACAAGTATCCTAGAAGAAAACGGAGTCGGGAAGGCTCACGGGGGCCCAATACCCACCAGGGCGCGCTAGGAGGTGCAGGCGTGCCCTGGTGCCTAGTGGGCACTTGTGTGGCCCCCTCTGGTGTTTCTTATTTTTGTAATTTTTCTAATATTCCAAAACTGACAGAAAATATTTTTACGGAATTTTTAGAGTCAGTTTACTTACCGTATCATGTACCTCTTCCCTTTCAAGGTTATGGAGTGTTCTGAAAGGTCTCTTTTATTTATTCCTTCAGTGTCATAGCTTGAATAATGTTAGTTTCATCATTAATAGGCATACCTGAGATATAATGCTTAATTCTTTGTCCATTGAGCACCTTTTTGAATTAGTACCTTTGGCATTATTCATCTTAATAGCTCCAGAGCGATAAAATTCTTCAATGATATAAGGTCCTTCCCATTTAGATTGAAGTTTTCTAGCAAAAAATCTAAAACGAGAATTGTACAATAGAACATACTCACCTACTTTGAATTACTTCTTTTGGATTCTTTTTTCATGCCATCTTTTAACTTTTTCTTTAAACAATTTGGCATTTTCATAAGCTTGGGTTCTCCAATTATCTAGCGAGCTAATATCAAATAACCTCTATTCTTCAGCAAGTTTGAAATCATAATTGAGTTCTTTAATTACCCAATATGATTTATGCTCTAACTCAAGAGGTAAATGACATGCTTTTCCATAAACCATTTTATATGGAGACATGCCCATAGGATATTTATAAGCAGTTCTATAAGCCCATAATGCATCATCTAATTTCTTAGACCAATTCTTCCTAGTTTTATTGACGGTCTTTTTAAAAATTAACTTTATTTCTCTATGGCTCAATTCAACTTGGCCACTAAACTGAGGGTGATAGGGAGATGCAATTCTATGGTTGACATCATATTTAGCAAACAGTTTACGGAATACACCATGAATAAAATGTGAACCACCATCATTCATTAAATATCTAGGGAGTCCAAACCTCGGGAAAATAACTTCCTTAATCATTTTTGTATAAGTGTTGTGATCAACACTACTAGTTGGGATAGCTTCTACCACATAGTAACATAATCAATAGCAACCAAAATATGTGTATACCCATAGAGGAAGGAAAATGTCCCATATAATCAAAGCCCTAAACATCAAATGGTTCAATAATAAGTGAATAATTCATAGGCATTTCCTGACGTCTACCAATATTACTAATTCTTTGAAATTCATCACAAGATATGATAAACTTACGAGCATCCTTGAAAAGAGTAGGCCAATAAAAACCAGATTGTAATACCTTGTGTGCAGTTCTGTCTCCCGCATGCTGTAGTCCATAAGCCTTGGAGTGACACTTCCGTAGGATTTGTTCCTGTTCATGCTCAGGTATACAATGCCTAATAATACCATCTACTCCTTGTTTATAAAGGTGTGGGTCATCCCAAAAGTAATGTCTTAAATAAAAGAAAAACCTTTTCTTTTGTTGGTATGTGAAACTTGGTGGTATAAATTTAGCAACAATGTAATTAGCATAGTCTGGATACCAAGGAGTATTGTGAGAAGCATTATGAAAGCTAGTTGTTCATCAGGAAAACTATCATCAATAGGTAATGGGTCATCAAGGATATATTCTAACCTAGACAAGTTATTAGCTACGGTATTCTCAGCTCCCTTCCTATGAGTAATATGCAAGTCAAATTCTTGTAGCAAAAGAACCCACCTAATGAGTCTAGGTTTAGCATCTTTCTTTTCCATAAGGTATTTAATAGCAGCATGATCAGTGTGAACAATTACTTTAGAATCAATAATGTAGGATCTGAATTTATCACAAGCAAACACAACTGCTAGAAATTCTTTCTCAGTAGTAGCATAATTTCTTTGGGCACTGTCTAGAGTTTTACTAGCATAATGGATAACATATAATTTCTTATCGACTCTTTGTCCTAAAACAGCACCAACAGCATAATCACTAGCATCACACATAATTTCAAAAGGCAAGTTCCAATTAGGTGGTTGAATAGTAGGTGTAGAGGTCAAGGCTTTCTTAAGTGTTTCAAAGGCTTCTACACAATCATCATAAAAAACAAATGGAACATCCTTTTGCAAGAGATTAGTAAGAGGCCTAGAAATTTTAGATAAGTCTTTACAGAATCTCCTATAAAAATCAACATGACCGAGGAAACTTCTTATACCTTTGATATCTTTAGGACATAGCATTTTCTCAATTGCATCAACTTTAGCTTTCTCTACTTCAATACATCATTTAGAAATTTTATGTCCCAAGGTAATATGTTCATTTACCATAAAGTGGCACTTCTCCCAATTTAAGAAAAGATTAGTTTGTTCACATATATGCATAACTCGATCAAGGCTGCTTAAGCAATCATCAAAAGAAGCTCCATAAATGGAAAAGTCATCCAGGAAAGCCTCAACAATATTTTCACAAAAGTCAAAGAATATAGCAGTCATACATCTTTGAAAAGTAGCAGGTGCATTCCATAAACCAAAATTGTTAGGACCGAAAGTATATCAACTAGAGGGGGGGGTGAATGGGAGATTCAAAATTTCTTCTGGAAGTTTTGAAGCTAATCCCAATCATAGAAGCAGACTAGAGTATCGAAGGAAATGAACTAAATGAATCTTCTTCGTCAGAAGCATATTCATCGATGAAAGCATTGACAACAGTATGAGCTTGATAAATCACAGGTTTTACTACAATGAGAGTAACGCAGCATGCAAACAGATGTAGTAGAATGAGACACAACATGATACGCACTGAGAAAAATACTATGGAAAGATTTCACAGGTGAATCCGAGGGACAAGATGGTAACGAATGAATACATGCGATGAGAATGAAACAGGATGAACACAGATACGCAAGATAATGACAATAGAACAAAATGATCAAGTAATCTATCAGCACAGAGCATGAATATAAACTGCAGAAGGAAATGCAGTAGAGTAAATAGAACCAGTGGTTCTTGATGGAGACAGAGAGATTTGGTAGACTAGTTCACCCTTCTGCCAAAGGGCTACATCTGGTTGGATGGGCTATGACTTAACACGGAAGATAAATTATCTTCACCCTATTCTCCTTCAACACAGAGCTGATCAGACTCAGGTTGATTTCACTCATGGTAGATCCTTGTCGGTGATCTCCAAACCTTCGGTCGACCTTCGTGAACCACAATTACTCTTGGCTGCTGAAGATCAGGCTCGGTGAAGACAACAACTCTTCAACACTCGAAGCCGAAACCTATCCGTCTGGAGAGTGCACAGCTCTCAAGAGTAATAGGTACAAGAACTCTCACTCAGAACTACTGTGATGCTAAACCACTGTCTAAGTTTGGGCTCTTGGTTTTTCTCTCGGTGTATCTTAAACTCAAATCACTCGGAGAAATCAATCTTCTCAGAAATCTCAAGCGGAGCAGCCAACGGACAAACTTGGAGCGGGGTGGCTATTTATAGCCGCAGCCTTCCCTGAAGGGAAAAGACCAAATTAGACATCAGGTTCAGCCAATAGCCGAACAACACGAGTCCAACGGTTGGATTTGAGCACAACGGTAACATTTCTTGCGGAGCAAGAAATGCTAACTCCTCGGTCTGAGGCAAATCTCTCGCAACGAAGAAGATCACAATCTCTTGCTGGCAAGTATTTGCTCGGAGCACAAAGAGATTTCTCTCACATCTTTCATATGTTATGGCTAAGCATCACAATAGATCTAAGCATCGAGAACCTATACCCCTCTTAATAGTACGGAGGTCCTATGACTTGAAAGAATGAAAGAAGAACAACGAAATGAATACTATGTCTTCGTCTCCCATCGCTGTAGTCAATTCTTCGGACGACAGTACCAAATCGAAAGCTTTGCTTCAGCAGTGACCTTTCGTGGGGTAGATTTCTTCACATCAATCTTCTCAACTCTATTACTTCAACAAATATAGCTCGTTCTTCTCTGCAACGTAGATGTACTTCGGTGAAGTTCCTTCGAACTCAGCACCGGAGACAACATTCTCTTTGGTTGTGCATGGACTTTTTCTCTCTGTATGCACTAGCAAACAAATCAGTCCATACCTGTTTCAGTCAACAATCTCCACAACACAAGGTAGGCAGATATTGCACCAACAATCTCCCCCTTTTTGGATGATTGTTGACAAAATAGATCACATCGAATTATAGATAATGAATGGAATGTAATGCGAAGGATAATGAAAGACAAGAGAAAAAATACGAAGATAAAATATTCTCCCCCTTAAGTTATGCTTCAGATCATGACGAACCAGAGAACAATATTATTCTTCCTATGAGTGCCATTGATAAAAGATCTTATACTTGAGTTCTTTCAATGCACTCGACAGTGTCTGAGGTGGTTCCTATCACAAAATCTTCAAATAAAGTTAGATGTAAGATAAGCATTGAGTGAGTTGTGACAAGGATATATCATGAAGGTTTTCTCAGAACACAATTTGAACCCACACGAGATGTAGTTTTCCTGCAAGTTAGGTATTTGATGTAAACAGAGTAGGAAAGAGGATATAAGAGAGTTGCTCGAAATGGATATGATTCAGATGTGATTTCCCTACAGTAAAGAGGATAATACAAGAGATACTTGTGAGGGAAAAGCACTTTATCATTGGATCATATGGCCTTCTCGAAAGGCATAAAAGTTTAGACTGACAACCTTTTCCTTCAAGGTTAGATAATAAGATATAATAATCGGCGCATATCCAACAACGAAGATAATCATTTAGTACTCGAAGTACTTCTCCAAATCTGTTGTTCTTCAAGGAGCAAATATGTTTTGCTGTAAGATAGATAATTATCAAAGATAATCATTCAAAGGAAAAACACATTCAATGGTACCTGCAGACAAATAATGCGAAGCAGATGATATTGCAGGCGAGGTTATTAACGTTACATGACGTCCGAGTGTTTCAGCACCACATGCGGTGCGATAAGTTCATGAAGCAAGCTGTTCAAGGGAAAACCACAGAGCGAATGAAAACACCCTGCAAACCTCAATAAACTATCAATCGATGTAATTCTCCCCCTTTTTGTCAACAAGTGTCAAAAAGGAAAGAGAAGACATACGAGGAATTACTCCGTGAGAGTGTCTTCCGAATTCGAATTAAAACCACTCGACGAATCAGTGTCTGAAGAGTGAGGAATGGTCGAGGCGGAAGCAGGAGTAGCAGCCTGGGCTTTGGAAGACTTGGAGCAATGAACATCTGGCTTGTAGACAAGAGTACCGGCAGTATCTGCAATTTCATCATCATGATTGACAAACAACAGATCCGTTGAAGCAGAACGTTGTGGGAGAACTAGAGTTTGTCTTCGGATGTGCGGAATAGCAAGCAAGTCTAGGTAGTCATACTCCTTGAAGAGACCCTTTTAGCTAAATCCTTGCGATAGTAATGCTTTCTCAACAAGGTCCATGAACGCTTCCTTGCATCCTTCTCATGCAGAAAAATTTGACGAGTGTGATTATGAATTAGATTTAGCTCAGTCATCAATTCCACCTTTTCTTTTCTATCCATCTTGATGTGTCTTTCCAGAGACTGCTGCATGTGAATACAAATCTCATAAAGAGATGGATTTTCCTTACGAGGGATTTCAACCCTGGCTTCTTTGACCTTCGAAGCATTTTCACACGCAGAAGCATTTGCAGTAGTATCAACTGGTTCCTTTTCTTAGCCACTATCTTTCACAATGCGCAGAGTGTCACGAACAGGTGGCATGAATACTTTCGGCATGTAATCCTAGAAGAATTTCTCATTTGTGAGTTGCTCGATTGCGAACATGATCCATGGAGCATAAGGCTTCAATGACTGAGGGCTATCTGCTACGCAAGCGAGGTGTCAAATGAAAAGGTCAGGAATGTCGAACTTAATTCCATGAGATATTGCCACAAGTGCATTCCCCATTGTCGTGGGAAACCACGGCCACCTATGGGGCCATGAGCCCCTTTTGGTTCGGCAGGGGGATGGGCACGTTACACAAAGAGCGGAGAAGCGTCACACAGCGTGGCAGAGATCACACGGGCAGTTTTTACCCAGGTTCGAGCCGCCGTGAGGCTTAAAACCCTACTCCTGCTTTGGTGGATTGATGGTGGGAAAATGGTGGAGGAACGCAGAGCTCTTGCCCGGCAAGGTCGCCTCGGGGCGAGAGCAGCTACGCGCGTATGAGTGTGCAAGGGTCCGGATCAGCTAACCCCTTCTACGGTTGCCATGGGCCTCCTTTTATAGATAAAGGGGTCACCACAGTGGCAAATTAGTCATTACATACTGATTAGATAGCAAATAGTGCTATCATACCTAACTCTTCAGTTTGACAGAGCACATTAAATGCGCCACTCAACGTCACATCTCAGCTTGCCCGGCAGGCCCTGCCGGGCTGTTTTGCCAGCTTCGCGCCTGCTTGCTTGACACGTCTCAGGATGGGTGTCGCCTGGGGGTATTTTCTCTAGGAAGCGACTGCCATGTGGCAAATAGCAGCCACTTAGTCACTTTGGAGCTTGAAACCGCACTGATCGATGACGTGCGTCGTGATGAGGTGGTGCGGTGGAGTGGTTTTCCTCCGTAAGCCCCAGCAGGCCTGCCGGGACGATTTGGAAACTTGCTTCTGGGGCAAACCCCATCCCCGTTAGGCTCACCTACCTGGCAGAGGAGGTTCTGCCCTTAGTGATATCTTGCTTCTCTGGCTCATCTTGGTCTTCTTGATCTGCACTTTGGTCCTTCAAAGAACGGGTCTCTCATGCCTTGATCTGATCTTGAGTTTGTAATCTTGTTCTTGCGCCTGTTGGCTTACCATCCGTGCATGAGTCAGGGGAAAACATACACCCCTGTTTGTGTTCCCCGACACCCATGATGCCTTTGATGGAGTTCGGATGGTTCGTTGGCATGATAGTATTGCACAGAATGTGAAATAGTACTTTGTTGTCAAAAGCCAACTTCTTCAGATCAATATCAATGCATTCGTCACCAACCATGGTGGGATCCATTAGGATGTGGAGTTGACCTTCGGTCACTTCCCAGTAATGCAGTCTGTGCTCTCTGTCATTCTCAAATTCACATCGAGGCTGATTTATCAAGGCCAGAAAATGGTCTACCGAACATTTGATCCTTTCTCTGCCAATCATCCATTTAAGTGTCCAGGTTGAGGTATTTCCAAGCTCTCCTGAGGTATACAGTGTGGCATAAAACTGAAGAATAATTTCTTTGTTCCAGCATGATTGAAGCGCATGAATCCCTTCAGTAGAGCATGTTCAATATGCTCAATTGCATGATGGAAATAGGGCATTTTCTCAAGTTTAGCAAAGTTCAATATCTTATGATTGAAAATTCTGCGCTTGCCGAACAAGATCCGAGCATAGTAGACAGCTTGTTCTTCATTCCAAAACCTCGGTGATAATGAAGTCCTTTCTACTTTGTAAGGGCTGACCCCAAAGAATGCAAGCTTCGAGGAATGAAGCTGTTCGTTGAATGTGGGGCCATCGGGGCCATACTCAGCTGGAAACAGCAAAAATGATTCCTGAGGATTTTTTCGATATTCTTCATCACTGATTTCCATCGGCTGAACATCTTCAGAAGTTGGCACATTTTCATCGATGGGCTTCAATGGAGCAAGTGACCTATTAGCCTTTTGTAGAGCTGATGGCATGGGATCACTGGTCGAACCTTCAATTTCCTTTGCTAGAACTCCTTCAGCGGCTTTCTCATTCTCAGACACTAGGGCCTTTTCTTTCGGAGAGTTGTCAATGGTGGGTGTCATGACAACTTCTTCAGACTCTTGAGTCACAACTTGTTCTCCTTCAATTTGCTGCGGCAACACTGGTGGTACAACTGTTTGTACTTTCTCATTGGGAGCCATGGGCTCTCTTCCTATTCTGGCTGTGAAGCCAAAGAACCAGGAGCAGGGTCAACCTCCATCTGGGTAGGGGCACCAGTTTAGGAGACCGGGGTGGTATTTCCTCGGGAAGCAACTTGCTCCCCCTCAACCTTCTCATCCTCCTTGGTGGATGATGTCTACTACGCAACCTTCTTCTTGTAGACTCGTGTTGGGCCTCCAAGCACAGAGTTTTGCAGGACAGTAGTGAATTTCTCTCAACTGGATGACCTAAGGTTTATCAATCCATGGGAGGCGTAGGATGAAGATGGTCTCTCTCAAAGAACCCTACAACCAAATAACAAAGAGTCTCTTGTGTCCCCAACACACCCAATACAATGGTAAATTGTATAGGTGCACTAGTTCGGCGAAGAGATGGTGATACAAGTGTAATATGGATAGTAGATATAGGTTTTTGTAATCTGAAAATATAAAAACAGCAAGGTAGCAAGTAGGAAAAGTGAGCAAAAACGGTATTGCAATGCTTGGAAACAAGGCCTAGGGTTCATACTTTCACTAGTGCAAGTTCTCTCAACAATGATAACATAATTAAATCATATGGCAATCCCTCAACATGCAACAAAGAATCACTCCAAAGTTCCTATCGCGGAGATCATAAGATGAAATTGCTTGTAGGGTACGAAACCACCTCAAAGTTATTCTTTCCGATCAATCCATTGAGCTATTCCTATAAGTGTCACAAACAGCCCTAGAGTTCGTAGTAAAATAACACCATATGACACACATCAATCAACCCTAATGTCACCTAGATACTCCAATGTCACCACAAGTATCCGTGTGTCAATTATACGATATGCATAGATTCATAATATTCAATCCAACACAAAGAACCTCAAAGAGTGCATCAAGATTCCTACCGGAGAAACAAGGATGAAAACATGCATCAACCCCTATACATAGATTACCCCAATGTCACCTCGGGAATCAGTGAGTTGAGTGCCAAAACATACATCAAGTGAATCAATAGAACACCCCATTGTCACCACGGGTACCCCACGCAAGACATACATCGAGTGTTCTCAAATCCATAATAGTATTCAATCCGATAATAGTGAAACCTCAAAGGTAAAACTCAATTCATCACAAGAAGGTAGAGGGGGAGAAACACCATATGATCCAACTATAATAACAAAGCTCGCGGTACATCAAGATCGTGCCAAATCAAGAACACGAGAGAGAGAGAGAGAGACCAAACACATAGCTACTGGTACATACCCTCAGCCCCGAGGGTGAACTACTCCCTCCTCGTCATGGAGACCGCCGGGTTGATGAAGATGGCCACTGGTGATGGTTTCCCCCTCCGGAAGGGTGCCGGAACGGGCTCCCGATTGGTTTTTCGTGGCAACAGAGGCTTGCGGCGGCGGAACTTCCGATCTAGGGTTCTTTTCGGAGGTTTCTATATTTATAAGAATTTTTTGCATTGGAAACAAGTCAAGGAGGTGCCCGAGGGGCCCACAAGCACTTAGGGCATGCCTAGGGGGGTAGGGCGCACCCCCTGGCTTGTGGACTCCTCGGGACTCTTCTGGTCCAGCTTCGGTGCTTCGGGGGTCTCTTTTGGTCCATAAAAAATCACCGTAAATTTTCAGCCCATTCCGAGAACTTTTATTTCTGCACAAAAAACGACACCACAGTAGTTCTGCTGAAAACAGTGTCAGTCCGGGTTAGTTCTAATAAAATCATACCAAAACCATATAAAATTGTTGCAAACATGGCATGAATACTTCATAAATTATAGATACGTTGGAGACGTATCAGCATCCCCAAGCTTTATTCTTGCTCGTCCTCGAGTAGGTAAATGATAAAAGAAAGAATTTATGAAGTGTGAATGCTACCTAACATTTGTATCAATGTAATCTTCTTTATTATGGCAAGAATATTCAGATCCATAAGATTCAAAACAAAAGTTTAATATTGACATAAAAACAATAATACTTCAAGCATACTAATAAAGTAATCATGTCTTCTCAAAATAACATGGCCTAAGAAAGTTATCCCTACAAAATCATATAGTCTGGCTATGATCCATCTTCATCACACAAAGTATTAAATCATGCACAACCCCGATGACAAGCCAAGCAATTGTTTCATACTTTTGATGTTTTGAAACTTTTTCAACTTTCGCGCAATACATGAGCGTGAGCCATAGATATAGCACTATAGGTGGAATAGAATATGGTGGTTGGGGAGAGGACAAAAAGAAGGAGATAGTCTCACATCAACTAGGCATATCAACGGGCTATGAAGATGCCCATCAATAGATATCAATGTGAGTGAGTAGGGATTGCCATGCAACGGATGCACTAGAGCTATAAGTGTATGAAAGCTCAAAAAGAAACTAAGTGGGTGTGCATCCAACTCGCTTGCTCACGAAGACCTAGGGCAATTTGAGGAAGCCCATCATTGGAATATACAAGCCAAGTTCTATAATGAAAAATTCCCACTAGTATATGAAAGTGACAAAATAGGAGACTCGCTATCATGAAGATCATGGTGCTACTTTGAAGCACAAGTGTGGAAAAAGGATAGTAGCATTGCCCCTTCTCTCTTTTCTCTCATTTTTTTTATTTTGGGCTCTTTGGCCTCTCTTTTTTTCTTTTTTTTTCTCTCTTTGTATTTATTTTATTTTTCATCTGGAGTCTCATCCCGACTTGTGGGGGAATCATAGTCTCCATCATCCTTTCCTCACATGGGACAATGCTCTAATAATGATGATCATCACACTTTTATTTACTTACAACTCAAGAATTACAACTCGATACTTAGAACAAAATATATGACTCTATGTGAATGCCTCCGGCGGTGTACCAGGATGTGCAATGACTTAAGAGTGATATGTATAAAAAATATGTATGGTGGCTTTGCCACAAATACGATGTCAACTACATGATCATGCAAAGCAATATGACAATGATAAAGTGTGTCATAATAAATGGAATGGTGGAAGTTGCATGTCAATATATCTTGGAGTGGCTATGGAAATGCCATAATAGGTAGGTATGGTGGCTATTTTGAGGAAGATATATGGTGGGTTTAATGCACCGGCGATAGTTTCACGGTACTAGAGAGGCTAGCAATGGTGGAAGGGTGAGAGTGCGTATAATCCATGGACTCAACATTAGTCATAAAGAACTCACATACTTATTGCAAAAGTCTATTAGCTATCGAAACAAAGTACTACACGCATGCTCCTAGGGGGATAGATTGGTAGGAAAAGACCATTGCTCGTCCCCGACTGCCAGTCATAAGGAAGACAATCAATAAATAAATCATGCTCCGACTTCATGACATAACGGTTCACCGTACGTGCATGCTATGGGAATTACAAACTTTAACACATGTATTTCTACCAATCCACAATTACTCACTAGCATGACTCTAATATCAGCATAATTATATCTCAAAACAATCATAAGGAATCAAACTTCTCATAGTATTCAATGAACTTTATATGAAAGTTTTTATTATATCCCTCTTGGATGCCCATCATATTAGGACTAAATTCATAACCTAAGCAAATTACCATGCTGTTTAGAGACTCTCAAAATAATATAAGTGAAGCATGAGAGTTCATCAATTTCTTCAAAGTAAAACCACCGTCGTGCTCTAAAAAGATATAAGTGAAGCACTAGAGCAACTGACAAACTACTCCAAAAAGATATAAGTGAAGATCAATGAGTAGTCAAATAATTAATTAGCTATGTGAAGATTCTCTCTCATTTAAAACTTTCAGATCTAAGTATTTTATTAAAACAGCAAGCAAAACAAAATAAAATGACTTTCTAGAAATAGCACACATCATGTGAAGTAGTAAAAACTTAGGATCAACCGATACTAACCGATCATTGTTGAAGAAGAAAGGTGGGATGCCAACCGGGGCATCCCCAAGCTTAGATGCTTGAGACTTCTTCAAATATTAACTAGGGATGAATTGGGCATCCCCAAGCTTGAGATTTTGTGTATCCTTAATTCCTTTTATATCATGGTTTCCCTAAATCTTAAAAACTTCATCCACACAAAACTCAACAAGAACTCGTGAGATAAGTTAGTATAAATCAAATGGAAAACCTTATCATTCTCTACTGTAGAAAATCACTAAAATTATTATTTAACATTTCATACTAAATGCCTCTGCATATTTGATACTCCTATCTTCAAATAGAATCATTAAACAAGCAAACATATGCAAACAATGCAAACATAACAGCAATCTGTGAAAACAGGATAGTCTGTAAAGAGTGCAATTGTACTCATACTTACCTAACTCAAAAATTTCTAAACAATTACCACACTATATAAAATTTGTTGTTTCTCATTGTGTAAAAATTTCAAGATTTTATCATGTTCTGACTTTCCAGAAGAATTCATACAACGGTAGAAAACTTTATGTTTTCAAAACTGCAACATATAGACTTGCAAAATAAGCATGGTAAAGGCTATACTTGAAACTTTTATTGAAATAAAAGATGCAAGACATTACTCTAAATAACATCAAGAAAATACTAATAAAATAAAATGACGCTCCAAGCAAAACACATATCATGTGGTGAATAAAAATATAGCCTCAAGTAAATTTACCGATAGATGAAAACGAAAGAGGGGATGCCATCTGGGGCATCCCCAAGCTTAGATGCTTGGGTGTCCTTGAATATTACCTTGGGGTGCCTTCGGCATCCCCAAGCTTAGGCTCTTGCCACTCCTTATTCTGTAGTCCATCAAATCTTTACCCAAAACATCAAAACTTCACAACACAAAACTTAACAAGAAAACTCATGAGATCCGTTAGTATAATAAAACAAATCATTCACTTTGGTACTGTAAAAAAAAAATTCATATTTTTTCTCACATGATGCCTACTGTACCCTATAATTTCTACAATTTATATTAAGCAATATAAGCCATAGAAACTAGAAAACAAGCAAACTATGCATCGAAAACAGAATCTGTAAAAAAATAGAATAGTACGTAAAGATCTGAATTAAGGTCATACTTCTGTAACTCCAAAAATTCTGAAAACTTAGGACAACGTAGAAAATTTGTATATCAATCCTCTGCAAAACACTTCAGAGTTTTTCAACATTCCAGTAAAATATAGGAATTTCTGTACTGGACGCAAAAGTTTCTGTTTTTGCACAGAATCAAGTCAACTATCATCCACACTATCCCAAAGGCTTTACTTGGCACTTTATTGAAACAAAAGCTATAAAACATGATTACTACAGTAGACTAATCATGTGAACACACAAAAACAGTAGGGGTAAATGTTGGGTTGTCTCCCAACAAACGCTTTTCTTTAATGCCTTTTAGCTAGGCATGATGATTTCAAGGATGCTCGCATAAAAGATAAGAATTGAAACATAATGGGAGCATCATGAAGAATATGACTAGCACATTTAAGTCTAACCCACTTCCTATGCATAAGGATTTTGTGAGCAAAAAATTTATGGGAACAAGAATCAACTAGCATAAGAAGGCAAAACAAGCATAACTTCAAGATTTTCAACACATAGAGAGGAAACTTGATATTATTGAGATATGTAAAAGCATATGTTCCTCTCTGATAATAATTTTCAGTAGAATCATGAATGAATTCAACAATATAACTATCACATAAAGCATTCTTTTCATGATCCACAAGCATAGAAATTTTATTACTCTCCACATAAGCAAATTTATTCTCATGAATAGTAGTGGGAGCAAACTCAACAAAAATAACTATCATGTGAGGCATAATCCAATTGAAAATTAAAATCATGATGACAAGTTTCATGGTTATCATTACTCTTTAAAGCATACATGTCATCAAAATAATCATCATAAATAGGAGGCATGCTTTCATCATAATAAATTTTCTCATCAAGACTTGGGGGACTAAAAATATCATCTTCATCAAACATAGCATCCCCAAGCTTGTGGCTTTGCATATCATAAGCGTCATGGATATTCAAAGAATTCATACTAACAACATTCAAATCATGCTCATCATTCAAAAATTTAGTGCCAAACATTTTATAGACTTGTTCTTCTAACACTTGAACACAATTTTCCTTTCCATCATTTTCACAAAAGACATTAAAAAGATGAAGCATATGAGGCAACCTCAATTCCATTTTTTTGTAGTTTTCTTTTATAGACTAAACTAGTGATAAAAAAAGAAACTAAAAGATTCGATTGCAAGATCTAAAGATATACCTTCAAGCACTCACCTCCCCGGCAACGGCGCCAGAAAAGAGCTTCGTTGACGGGATGTGAGTAGCGCTTACCTAGCCTCCCCGGCAACGACGCCAGAAAAGAGCTTGATGTCTACTACGCAACCTTCTTCTTGTAGACTCGTGTTAGGCCTCCAAGCGCAGAGTTTTGTAGGACAGTAGTGAATTTCCCTCAAGTGGGTGACCTAAGGTTTATCAATCCGTGGGAGGTGTAGGATGAAGATGGTCTCTCTCAAACAACCCTACAACCAAATAACAAAGAGTCTCTTGTGTCCCCAACACACCCAATACAATGGTAAATTGTATAGGTGCAATAGTTCGGTGAAGAGATGGTGATACAAGTGTGATATGGATAGTAGATATAGGTTTTTGTAATCTGAAAATATAAAAACAGCAAGGTAGCAAGTAGGAAAAGTGAGCAAAAACGGTATTGCAATGCTTGGAAACAAGGCCTAGGGTTCATACTTTCACTAGTGCAAGTTCTCTCAACAATGATAACATAATTAAATCATATGGCAATCCCTAAACGTGCAACAAAGAGTCACTCTAAAGTTCCTATCGCGGAGAACATAAGATGAAATTGCTTGTAGGGTACGAAACCACCTCAAAGTTATTCTTTCCGATCAATCCATTGAGCTATTCCTATAAGTGTCACAAACAACCCTAGAGTTCGTAGTAAAATAACACCATATGACACACATCAATCAACCCTAATGTCACCTAGATACTCCAATGTCACCACAAGTATCCATGGGTCAATTATACGATATGCATCAAACAACTTCAGATTCGTAATATTCAATCCAACACAAAGAACCTCAAAGAGTGCCCCAAGATTCCTACCGGAGAAACAAGAACGAAAACGTGCATCAACCCCTATGCATAGATTACCCCAATGTCACCTCAAGAATCCGCGAGTTGAATGCCAAAACATACATCAAGTGAATCAATAGAACACCCCATTGTCACCACGGGTATCCCACTCAAGACATACATCAAGTGTTCTCAAATCCTTAATAGTATTCAATCTGATAATAGTGAAACCTCAAAGGTAAAACTCAATTCATCACAAGAAGGTAGAGGGGGAGAAACACCATATGATCCAACTATAATAACAAACCTCGCGGTACATCAAGATCATGCCAAATCAAGAACACGAGAGAGAGAGAGATCAAACACATAGCTACTGGTACATACCCTCATCCCCGAGGGTGAACTACTCCCTCCTCGTCATGGAGACCGCTGGGTTGATGAAGATGGCCACCGGTGATGGATTCCCCCTCCGGCAGGGTGCCGGAACGGGCTCCCGATTGGTTTTTCGTGGCTACAGAGGCTTGCTGCGGCAGAAATTCCGATCTAGGGTTCTTTTCGAAGGTTTCTATATTTATAAGAATTTTTGGCGTCGGAAACAAGTCAAGGATGTGCCCGAGGGGCCCACAAGCCCTCAGGGCATGCCTAGGGGGGTAGGGCACGCCCTTGGCTTGTGGACTCCTCGTGACTCTTCTTGTCCAGCCCCGATGCTTCGGGGGTCTCTTTTGGTCCATAAAAAATCACCGTAAATTTTCAGCCCATTCCGAGAACTTTTATTTCTGCACAAAAAATGACACCACGGTAGTTCTGATGAAACCAATGTCAGTCCGGGTTAGTTCTAATAAAATCATACCTAAACAATATAAAATTGTTGCCAACATGGCATGAATACTTCATAAATTTTAGATACGTTGGAGACGTATCAGCGGATCCGGAGGATTCAGCTGGAATTTTCTTCAAAGGCGGCGATGAAACTACCTTTTCCATCTCAATCTCTTCGTCAACTCTTTCTTCAGGAGCATTTTGCTCGGGCACGACATTCACTTCATCAAGATTGACCAGATACATGTCCACTACATCAGATTCTTGTTCCACTTAGGTAGGAACTACCGTAGGCTTAGCATGTTGCTCGGTTTCTTCCCGAAATGAGGGGATGGTGGAATCTGTTGCAATGGGACACTTGAATCAATAGGTGCATCAGTTGTTATAGATTTGATACGCTGATCCTTGGAAGCCTTCAAATGGCTGGCTCTTGCCTGAGCTCTCTAACGTTTCTCATCTTTTTCTCTTCGTCGGGCAAGATCTACTTGACGCTTAATCTCATCGTTACTTTCATCACACAGTTGAGAAACATCCATCTTTAGCTTGGAGTGCCACTCAATCTTGTTGTTTCTCATGACAGTGAGGGCTTTGGTGATTTCAAGAATTCCCTTGTTCACGTCTTTTCTTTTAGATTCAGAGCGAGCTTCACTCCTCATTTTCTCAAGGAGTTTCTTGTCCTCAACTACCTGGTTCAGTTCTTTGGTAATGTCTTTTAGCTCAGTGAAATGCTTAGTTACCATCTTGGTAATGTCTTCAGGCAAACCCAGACTACACAACTCAGATGGATTTGCATCATAGGAAGCACCTTCAATGATGTCAAACATAAGATCAAAGTCATATTCCTCTATGGAAGCAGGAACAATTTTCTTCGCCTTCTTGGCAGGGACAACAACATTTTCATTGGTCATCAACTTTCTGTTCGCCACTGGGGCAGCAGATCCCAAAGTTTTTCCTGATGGAATGGGAGCAAGCCTTGGTGAGTATCTCAATGGTGGCGAAACCTTTGCTGGAGAAGGAGTTTGGTACGTCTTATCAAGCAGAGCTCTTTGATCATACATGGGAATTTGTTCGCTAGCATTATCATCAGAAGAATCATCAGATGAGGCAGATGCAGCCTTTCTTGATTTTCTGGCAACAGATTTCTTCTTCGAAGCTCGAGGAGAAGTAGATTTCCTCTTCTTCTTTTCTTTTTGGGCAGACGCCCATTCCTTCTTCTGATGCACATCTTGTTGAGTTAACTCAACATTTCAATGTTCCACCTGATTTTTCTTCGCGGCTCTTGCCTCACGCTTGGCCTTGGCCTTTTCCCTCTTTGCAATCTCCTCGGGAAAATCAGCAATGGTTTTTAGTGAATCAGCATGAGCATTTGGAGGCGGTGCTGGCCTTACTTTTTCATCATCATGTCCAAGGCACCCCTCTGCTATGCATTCATTCCAGGGAGGAGTGAATGCAAAAAAAATCTGGTATTTTCTTCGGACGTTCTCATAGTTGAACCACTTATTCGCCCAGTGACGGTGAATCTTCTGCAGCCTGTTGTTTCTTTCTTAAGCAGTTTCTACTCTTGGTGGAGTTTTGTAAGTTTCAGGGTCAGACATTTCAGCTGAGGTGTTCCTTTCTTTCCCCCAACCACCCTTCTTCGGATTTCCGTCAGAGAACAGGGTTTTGGAGTCGGTGACTAGCTCATCCTTTGGTAGACTGTGCGCTGAGGGAATATCATCATCTTCGTCAGCAGATTCTGATTCGTACTTCTTCTTTGCAACTTTTGGTGGCTTAGCTAATTTCCTTTCAGCCGCCTTCGCTTTATCAGCCACTCGCGGCTGCTGTGGAATTTCATCCTCGGATCCAGAACGCTCTTTTGAACTATTTGCCATGACCACTCTAGAGAGAAAAACAAGGATTCGAAGGAAAACACGAAGAAGTCACAAACATTCATAGAAGCATTTTCACTCAAAACAGATAATTTTTTGGAAGAAGCAAGAAATCCATAGCATACATGTTGCAAGATATCGTCGAGATAATTGCGATATGCCTTAAGATAGAATAACAATTCCTCTAATCTTTCAATGTGTACCAAATGAACCCTAGATCCAAAGAGTCTAGTATGAGGAACAACTAGAAACCGTACAAGTCATGACTTAGTGAATCCTAAGGATCTACCGCAAGAAAATAAAACAAGTTAATTTGCGTCGGGATGAACTGCCCTAGAACAGAAGGGGGAAAGGGCTAGTTCCAGATCTATACACCCTAACTTGGCAATACGGATCAGCTATGACAGCGCGGGAGAGAAGGAGTTACCGCACTGGTGCGACCAACGGTGACGGGGCTTCGCCGGAGTTATATGGCGAGGCTCGTCGTCGACGCTGCATCGAGCTCAGGCTCGGGAGGAGAGGGAGAGGGGAGGGTTGAGGCCAAATAGAGAATGAACTAAGGAAGAAGAAACCTAGAGAAGGAGGTTTATATAGCCTGAGGGAGAAACCGCCCCCTCCGAGATCTATGACCGGAAAACTCAGGACGTTCCACATTCAACAGACAGGATCACGAACATGAGATCGTGGGCATGTGTCAGCCGTTTCCTGCGAAAATCTCGATAACTAAACTGAGAGATGAAGGGTTTGAGGAAGCGCAAGCACCAAAACAGATAAATTTCGAAGTTGATTTCATTCACGACCAACAACATCGGAGTGAAATCACCTTCAGATCAAGTTGCATGTTTATGACAAGAAAGAACCGAGTAAAAACCAGAGAAGAAACTGACTCGAAACACAAAACCAAATGAAGGAAAGCACAAACACTTCGAATGAAAACCTAGAAAGATAAGCACCAAAAATAATTGGCCTTAGGGCTTATGATAAACATGAGATATCCCTGAGAAAATTTCCTGCACAAGATGATTAGTTCTTCTTCACAACCAACACTTGTGTGGGAGGTGAGGATCTCATTGCTTTGACTAAATGGGGTTATTTCTTTGGTGAGGCCTGCGAGACACCTGTGCATTCTGATAATAATTATATGAATAGGCATTGAAATTATTTCTCGATACATGAATGTAATGATTTGTGGAGGTACACATGTACTCCTTCGGACACAGAGTAGGATGATAATCATTCAAGAATAGTACTTGAGTAGGCTAAGAATGATAACCATTTCCTCATCAAAAGTGATCCTACACAGTCAGGTTAGCAGTGACAGACAGATTTTTGACAGTGCACTTCTTTACCCAGATTTGCTTCTTGGGTGTGCCTGACCTGCAGTTAGTTCCAACATATCGAGCGAAAACTTTGGCATCTTGTTGTTTGAAGATTTTGTAGTTTGAGTTGCTAGACTTGTCAGTATCAACAGGAATGGGCGAAAGACAACCAGTTAAAGTTTCAGGTTCGAGAGTTTTACTCTTTACACAAGCCGAAGTTGTTCGAGGATATTGCTCGGGAGTCCAATAAGATCCATCCACATTGAGTTTCTTTTCGAAACCTAATCCTTCCTTCTGAGGATTTTTGTGCAGTATGGACTTCTTGAGAATATCACATAGGGTTTGATGCCCTTTCAGGCTCCTCAGCGTTCCAGTCTCAAGTAAGCCCTTTAACCTACAATTTTCTTCAGAGAAGCAGCAAAATCCTCGACAAAGGGGTTAGTAGTACCAACTTCAATAGTAGAAATATTCTCTATGACAGCATTAGAGGTTTCAGCATGAGAATCAGCATTGCTATGTTCTAGGCATTTTAAGCATGGAGGTACAAAATCATCAGGAAGTCGAGCAGATTGCTCGGCGAAGAGAGAAGCTTTTTCTAACACCAGCTTGTTATGAGATTCTTTCAGTGACATGAATTCTTGATTCATGTTAAGGAGTTCATCTGATAAACTCTCATAGTCAACTGTAAGTGAATCATATCGATTGGTAAGATCATCAACAGTTGATGAAAAAGCATCTTGCTCTTCGATCAAATTTTGATTCTTCTCCAACTCTTCGACCAGTAATCCTTCGGTTTTCCTGAGATTTCTCTCGAGCATTTAAAGTTCATCATGTTGGGATTTAGCGATCTTGACCAGCTTGGCATAGGAAATATATTCAAGTGAACATTCGTTCATGGATCTTTGGTGTTTCGCAGATACCTGATCCTTTGATGATTTTGCCATGAGACAGAAGGCGACTGGTTCTTCATCACTTGAATCACCATTACTTGAAGTATCATTATCAGTATCTGATTTGCTGAAATCCTTCGATGATTCAATGGCAACATATGCATTGCTTCTCCCAATCCTTTTGTAGAATTCCTCATCATCTAATTCAGTGTCAGTAGCCTCTTCTTCAGAGTCCAAGGTCAGATCAACACATGCTCTATTCAGCCGAGACATCCTTTTCATATTTGATTCATTGGTAGCTCTAGGTTTCACGTCAGTGATTGGTCCCATCGAAGAAGATGATGGAGATGCAATTTCCTTCGAGAGCTTAGTATGACGATCTACTCGCGTAAAACCACTGCAGTCAAGATATTTCCATCTACTGCTAGGTTTTCATTCCCAGCCAGGGCAATCAGTGATGAGATGACCGTATAGCTTGCACTTGAAGCACTTCATATCTTTTGGAGGCAATCTTCTTCGTGACGATTCTAGTGCGTCACACTTGTCATCATTTGTGAGGAAGAGATTTTGCCTTCTTAGATCACTTAGCCTTTGTGTGAGCCTTTCAAGTTCTCTGGTGATGGTGTGTTGATTCTCGACATCTTCTTCTTCATAACTGCCATAGTGTGAGAGAAATTCTCCTTCACTTTCTGAAGAAGATTCTTGATTGGCATTTTCCAGTTCCATCTTTTCTTCATGAATAGACAATAGTGTCATGACCTCAACATAGTGAAGCTCTTCATAGTCAGGTTTTTGTTTGATTTCAGCTACAATAGGATTGAAAGATTCGTCAAGTGCGCTCAGAAACTTATTGACTACATCTCTGTCGGTGATATCAGTTACTCCTCGCTGATGTAGTCTTTCGACAATGTTTGTCAATCGATCAGTGAGTTCCATGGCACTTTCTTTACAAAGACTTCTAAATCCAGTGAACATAGCACGAAGCATTTGAGTGTGAGGATCTGATCTGGCAACAAATTCTGCATGAGCATTGTTGATAGCATCCCAAATTTGCTTTGCAGTATTGAGCCTTTGGAACCGAAAGAAAATGTTTTTTGATAGACTGCCACAGATGATATCTTTTGCTTGAGTATCCAACTGCAGATTTGCTTTGTCAGCGGAAGCCAGATTATTTTGTTGCTGAATGGTGTAGCCATCTTCCACAATCTGCCACAGATCATAGTTGATAGCTTGAATTCTGATTCTCATTCATTCCTTCCAGTACAGATAGCCATTTCCATCGAAGATAGGAAATCTTTAAGATTGCGAGGATCTACCTGCATACGACATACTCAAAACTCCAAGGACATTAGACCTTTAATAAACAGAGACAGGGAGTACCTGCTCTGATACCAATTGTTAGGACCGAGAGTATATCGACCAGTGGGGGGGGTGAATGGGAGATTCAAAATTTCTTCCGAAAGTTTTGAAGCTAATACCAATCACATCAGCGGAATAGAGTATCGAAGGAAATGAACTAAATCAATCTTCTTCGTCAGAAGCATATTCATCGATGAAAGCATTGACAACAGTACGAGCTTGATAAATCAAAAGTTTTACTACAATGAGAGTAACACAACATGCAAACAGATGTAGTAGAATGAGACACAACATGATACGCATTGAGAAAAATACTATGGAAAGATGTCACAGGTGAATCTGAGGGACAAGATGGTAACGAATGAATACAGGCGATGAGAATGAAACAGGATGAACACAGATACGCAAGATGATGACAACAGAACAAAATGATCAAGTAATCTATCAACACAGAGCACGAATATAAACTGCAGAAGGAAATGCAGTAGAGTAAATAGAACCAGTGGTGCTCGATGGCGACAGAGAGATTTGGTAGACCAGTTCACCCTTCTGCCAAAGGGCTACGTATGGTTGGAGGGGCGGTGACTTAACACGGAAGATAAACTCTCTTCACCATATTCTCCTTCAATGCAGAGCTGATCAGACTCAGGTTGATTTCACTCATGGTAGATCCTGGTCAGCGATCTCCAAACCTTCGGTCAACCTTCGCGAACCACAATCACTCTTGGTTCCTGAAGATCAGGCTCGGTGAAGACAACAACTCTTCAACACTCGAAGCCAAAACCTATCCATCTAGAGAGTGAGCAGCTCTCAAGAGTAATAGGTACAAGAACTCTCACTCAGAACTACTATGATGCTAAACCACTATCTAAGTTTGGGCTCTTGGTTTTTCTCTCCGTGGATCTTAAACTCAAATCACACAGAGAGGGTTTGCTCAAATAAATCTTCTCAGAAATCTCAAGCGGAGCAACCAACGGACAAAGTTGGAGCGGGGTGGCTATTTATAGCCGCAGCCTTCCCTGAAGGGAAAAGACCAAATTAGACATCGGGTTCAGCCAATAGCCGAACGACACGAGTCCAACGGTCGGATTTGAGCCCAACGGTAACATTTCATGCGGAGCAAGAAATGCTAACTCCTCGGTCCGAGGCAAATCTCTCGCAGCGAAGAAGATCACAGTCTCTTGCTGGCAAGTATTTGCTTGGAGCACAAAGAGATTTTTCTCGCATCTTTCATAGGTTATGGCTAAGCATCACAATAGATCTTAGCATCGAGAACCTATACCCCTCTTAATAGTACGGAGGTCCTATGACTCAAAAGAACGAAAGAAGAACAACGAAATGAATACTGCATCTTCACTTTGTCTTTGTCTCCCATCACTGCAGTCAGTTTCTTCGCCGACAGTACCGAATCGAAAGCTTTGCTTCAGTAGTAACCTTTCGAGGGCTCGGTTTCTTCACATCAATCTTCTTGACTCTACTACTTCAACAAATATAGCTCGTTCTTCTCTGCAACGCAGATGTACTTCAGCGAAGTTCCTCTAACTCAGCACCGGAGACAGCATTCTCTTTGGTTGTGTATGGACTTTTTTTCTCTGTATGCACTAGCAAACAAATCAGTCCATACCTTTTTCTGTCAACAATCTCCAAAACACAAGGTAGGCAGATATTGCACCAACAAAAAGGCATACGTCTATAAGCATAAGTTCCAAAAGGGCAAGTAAAAGTGGTTTTCTCTTGATCAGATTGTAATACAGGTATTTGAGAGAAACCAGAATATCCATCAGGGAAGCAAAAGTGTGTGTGTGTGTGCTTAGATAGTCTTTCTAACATTTGATCAATAAATGGTAAGGGGTAATGATCTTTTCTAGTAGCTTTATTTAATTTTCTAAAATCAATTACCGTCCTATAACCAGTTACAATTCTTTGTGGAAAAAATTAAGTTCATTTTTGTAATTAGGAACATCTGTAAGGCCTGCTTTCCTAGGGAAACAATGGACACGACTTACCCATTGTCCGTGTCAAATCCGACATATCTCGTAGTAGGGGTCCTAAGCTAGGCGTCTTGGAGCGATGGTAACATGGACACATGATTTTACCCTAGTTTGGGCTCTCTCGAAGAGATAATACCCTACGTCTTGCTTTAGATTGTATTCATATGGGGTGTAGTACAGAGTACATGTCTACCACGAGATTGTTCTAATGAATATTGGATGGTCTATTGACTAGCCTGGCCTCGTTTTGTATAATGCACCGAAGGCCTAGGGTTTAGAAGAGTCCTCGGCTTGGGCGCCATGTCTTGTGGAATCTCCCGTGTATGCGGCATGGGCTGCCTGAAGTGGCGCATGAGAGAACCGTCATGGTGTCCTCGGCTCGATCCACCTGGTCGGGAGACGACGTGATGAGTAACCCCTAGTCTAGGCCATCATTAGTAGCCCCCTGAACCGGTCTTCAAGTTAGGGATGCTCCTTGATTCTTCCGAACTATTCTTCATCTTCGGTCGTAGGTCTTGAAAACTGGTTCAACAAATCTTCCCATCTTCGATCTTGAGGATCGCCAAAGTGAATCCGAAGAGTTCACATGTCGGGTATCCGAGGAGCCCCTTAAGTCTTCGGCCTTTATCAATGCCTTGTTATTTTTTATGCCACACATCGAGTTTGAAGTGTTTCCCGTGCGGCGGTCTCCTCTTGCATCCGAGCTCCAACACCGGACTCTATCCAAGCTCCAACGCCGGACTGCATTCGAGGTGTCTGTTTGCAGCTGAGCTCCAACGCTGGACTACAACCATGCTCCAACACTAGACTGTATCCAAGCTCCCATGCCAGACTGTATCCAAGGTGTCATAGATCACCTTAGTTTGAAAAAAGTCGAAGGAGTTTAGCCGAGCTTAATGCCGGAAATGCCCTCTATGGAGCCAGCCACTTGTATCCGAGCTTTATGCCGGACTGCATCCGAGGTGGTGCACCACCTCGGGCTTGGGCTGATTTTTTTGCGGATATATTTTTTCTTGATTGGTGCAATTTATTCTCTACCGAGATATATAGTCAGTAGCCCTCAAGGTGTGTATCGGCCTAAATCCGAGATGCACCTGAAGGAAAACATGAAACCGCTGATCCGAGTAGCCCTTGAGACTCAAGTCGATTCGCGAAATTGGCCTGAGGATCAACTCCTAGCTCGACAACATACGTAGGAATAGAAATGTAGTGTAATATATTAGAGGAGATAGTGATCGGCAGACGGGCCCTTGAGAGAGGGTTTTGAGAAGTCGCCATAATATATTAGCTTGATGCCGGATAAGTCCCAGATGGTACCTATTGTTGTCCGAAGACGCATTTGCCCATAGTTGGGTCAAGCTGAACACCGAGCACTTTGAATTTTCTACATTGAATAGGCAATGCAGCAGCCCCCGAGCCACTGGTCGAGTGGCAACACCAGATCAGGGGACCGATGTGCCCCTTTAATATTTGTAAATGATAAGGGCGAAGCCCAGTAGCCCCCGAGCCTTAATGCGGGCACGGGTGGCCGAATTAAGGATCGATATCCGCTGGACAGAAAATTTAGTTGTGTTTAACAAAGACTTCTTGGAAAGAGAATAAAGATCTCTTAAATGAGCTTAGAGCTAGCGAAAGCCTCGCTCACCAAGGTCGGCCCCCAAGGGGCTTAATTGATAGGAAATCAATGCCAATAGGGAATTATAAGAGCATTATGTCAGCTGCTCGGTTGTCCCAGCGAGATTCTTCCCTTGACTCTTTAAAAGATGGGCTACAGTAAATTGACTTTACTCGCAATTTATGTGTAATGATTCTATGTATCCAAGTACTTTACATCATTAATGCTTGGATCCGCATTGTACAACACTTTGTTGACCGACCATCGGCTTCAACGTCCTCGGCCAGTAGCCAGGGAGTGTTTGTCCCACTTTATCAAGCCTTTATGAGGGCAAAGATTTACGGCAAACAAGGCAATCCGGCCATACGATTTTATAAACAAAGGTACGCGGAGAGATATGTTTTATTACTTTTTAATGTAAGAAACATCTTCTAGGAAAAATAGTTCCTTTATAAGTTCCTTTTCCCAGGCTATCATGTTGACCATGATCGTGAAACCTCAACTCTGATAAATGTGGGAGGAAAATATTGAGGATTTAGTTCAGGGAAAGTTCCCGAACTCTATGGTGTTTAGTGAACCACACTTCCTTCGTTGCCGACCAATTATATTATTAAGATGGCTAGCTTTCGGCTTCACCCAGTCTGAGGTACTAACTCGGATGACCCGTAAGTAACAATCACAGAGGTGCTCCCTTTACCCCCTAGCAGAACTATCGGGAACGTAGGGGGTAAGCACAGGAGCCAGGCAACCCAGCTTGGCCAAAATCTTAAGTCAAATTTGATGCATATTAATGGCTTTATAACGATGATTACGAAAGGCAGTGCTTGTATATTGAATACAAACGCTAATGATATATTTTTAGTTTGACTCCATTGCAACCGTTTATCATTTGAAAGTGGCCCATCGTCGGCTTCTACACCTTTGTAGATGCTACACAGGGTGTTTCCACAGTAACAAGACAACCCTTAGCCGATGTCTCGGTTCCCGGAGGCGACTGTCTTAGCGGAAACAAGGCAATCAGATATGCAGGCTTTATAACTTTCACTTAGTCATAGGAGCTTAAAGTTGGGGGGCCAGTTACTAGCCCCCGGTTAGTGTTCGGCGTCAGCAGAGGTCAAGCCATTAACACTTCATCCAGTTTTATAAAAGGTTCACCGTCTAACACGGGGTGACCTCTATCGATCTATAGTTTCACACCGTCATCGGATCGCTGACCAGTTTAGGCTCATTGTGACAGTCAGTTTTCGGCTTTCTCCACTGAGGCGCTTAACCATTCGAGCTGGAAGCACAATTGCAGTGGTTCTCCCTTTGCACACCTAGCCAAACAAAGGAAAACGTAGGAGGCAAGCACAGGAGCTGGGCAACACAACTATTGACCGAAGACACAATTCGAAGCTGGTGTATAGATAGCAATATCCGAGAACGTTTTGTCGAGGACTCCTCGGAGTATTTGGCTTTCGGTGGGTTCGGCTGTAGTTTTAGCCCCCTGTTAATATTGCTAATGCTTTAAAGGCGTCTGGCATTGCATTTCTCGGGAACTAGTCCCAATGTGGCATGTGTTTTGTCAACGCCAAGGTGTGGTTCGGCGGGAAAGATGTCGAGCTGTGGGTCGAAAAATATCTCCCTAGCTGAACTATTATGCAGGGCACCTCGGCCATGAGGATGTCCCACTTCCTGAAAGAAAAACATACAAATAGCTAAAAAGTGCCATAAGCTCAAAAAGCCAAAAAATTATGTAAAAACTTGACGTCCGAACTAAATCGAGTGTTTGGTGCCAATCCGAAAAATTGATCTTAAAATAAACTTTTCCTTCCGTCATGCTTTAACATGACACATCCGATCTCTAAACTTCAAGTAGGTCAGCCTTCGGCTTTCACCTCCATATCCCGAAGGCGGAGTGCTTCTTAGAGGCCAATTTAGTGAATGAAACTCAAGCGGCTTTAGAGAGAAACCAGGCTATCCGGCTATTGACCATACACTCGAGTTGAAAAAGGAGTGTCTAGAAAAAGACTTTGCAACGACTTAGATTTTTTTTATTATAAAACAACTTAGATAAATTTAAGAGCCCCCAGTTAACCTAGGAAAAGAAAGTTGTCTTTAGCAGACACCGTTTTAGACAAACAGGTCTATTTTTAAACACAAATATAATGCTTAGTCGAACGAACAGAAATTAAAAATTGAAAAAGTTGAGCATTAAAGCGACTTAGCTGGTTAATGTGTTCAGTGTAGATGACGAGGTCCGGGCTTGTGGCGGGACGAAGACGTAGTCCTCGTCCTGGCCGAGGTCTCAGGCCCCAAGCCCGAGGTGACCAATCAAGGAGCTCGGCTTGACGAAGTGGTGACGCAGCACGATGGATGCGGCGAGGCGAAGCCCCCGGTCCAGCTAACATGACGAAGCTGGTAGATGATATGGGCCAAGCTTGCGGCGGGTCGAGGTCCCAGCCCCCAAGCCGGTCTCGAGGTGCTCGAACAAAGAGCTTGGCTTGATGAAGTGGTGACGTAGCGCGGTTGATGTGGTGAGGCGAAGTCCCTGGTCCAGCGGAGGTGACAAAGCTAGCCAGCTGGTCACACCAAAGTCCCCAAAGTATGTTGATGAAGAGATGGGGAAGCCCCCGGTCTAGCTGAGGTGATGGAGCAGGTCGGTAAGGCAATGTTGCAGCTCCCATACCAGCCGTGGTGTTGAAGTAGGTTGACGTGGTGGACATCATCTTGAATAAGCAATAGCACGACGATGCCGACACAGGTCGGATCTTGTGACGTGGTCAATGCCGGCTTGATGAAGTGACCGTGCGGCGGTGCCGGTGTGCTCACTCCATATAATCCGTGGGGTGACGGTGTTGGTGATGATTTAACCTTCGCGATGCCAAACTCTTGGTCCGCTTTCCGATATTATGATCCGATATGGTTGAGCCCGGCTCGATGAAGTGACGACCTGTCTAGCGCAGGTCGGCAGCCGTGGAGCAACGTTGTCGGTCTGGTTTGACGCCGACGCGACAGTGAGGATTACCCTAGAAAAGACTTTTAAATGAGGGGGCACCTGGTTGAGAGCAAAACACAGTACCCTAGATAAGATTTCCTTCAAAAAGGATGTCCGAAATCCCGTTCATACAAAAGATGAATTCGGGTCGGATTCCTTTTCGTGCATGAAAAAGATCCTAAAATTTATGTGCTCATCGGAGGTTTCCCTGAGTTTGAACGGTCGGATCGAGCTGAAATTTTGAAGAGTGGTAGGTATTGGAATTCTGCAGCAGATTAACGGTTGGATCTTCCAACGGATTTCCGAGCTGGATGCTAGACTCCTCGCTCTAAACTCATCCAAATTCCCGTTCAGATTCGACAGGGCTTCGGTATATCGGAGATCGCCGAAGATTCTTCCATCGGAACGCGATGAAATTTTGCAGGGTTGTTGTAGACTTAATTCTGCTCAATTCCACTGAAGCAATCATCAAAGCGATGCTCGAGGAGCCTATGTTGCCGGATACAAGTTCACTATTTAGAAAAACAACATGATCGCTCGATGGCAGTGTTGACGTTGAGCCCCCGAGCTCCATTGATGATTCCTCCACGATCTTGATAAAGATCGGAGTTGATGTTGATGAAGTTCCTCATCCGAACATGATGATCTAAGGTACAGTGCAGTCTTCTGTCCAACCAAGGTGACCAGTCGAGTTGGCGACGAAGATGCCGACGTCAACAATAAAGTTCGGTTCCGACGCATAGATCACGCTGGAGACAATCTTAATTCCCATCGCACAGTGGCGACTGCCAGCATGCTCTTAATGAAAGCACCAATGTCAGTGTCAAATCCAACATATCTCGTAGTAGGGGTCCTAAGCTAGGCGTCTTGGAGCGATGGTAACATGGACACATGATTTTACCCAGGTTTGGGCTCTCTCGAAGAGATAATACCCTACGTCCTGCTTTTGATTGTATTCATATGGGGTGTAGTACAGAGTACATGTCTACCACGAGATTGTTCTCATGAATATATGATGGTCTATTGACTATCCTGGCCTCAGTTTATAAAATGCACCGAAGGCCTAGGGTTTAGAAGAGTCCTCGGCTTGGGCGCCAAGTCTTGTGGAATCTCCCTTGTATGTGGCATGGGATGCCCGAAGTGGCCCATGAGAGAACCGCCATGGGGGTCCTCGGCTCGATCCACCTAGTTGAGAGATGACATGATGAGTACCCCTTAGTTCAGGACACCGTCACCCATCTACTATCACCTATAGGATAAATTATACCTGCTTTCAGAAGCTTTAATATTTTCGTTCTTATCACTTCTTTCATCTTAGTATTTAATTGTCGTTGATGATCAACAACTAGTTTAGCATCAGGTTCCATATTAATCTTGTGCTGACATAGAGTGGGACTAATGCCCTTAAGATCATCAAGAGTATATCCAATAGTAGCGTGGTGCTTCCTTAGAGTTTTAAGTAGTCTCTTTTCTTCATGCTCCGAAAGGTTAGCACTAATAATAACATGATATATCTTCTTTTCATCAAGATAATCATATTTTAGTGTACGAGGCAATTGTTTTAATTCAAACATAGGATCACCTTTATGTGGAGGAGGGCCTCCTAGAGTTTCAACAGGAAAATTGTGTTTAAGAATAGGTGGTTGATCAAAGAACACCTCATCTATTTCATTTCTTTCATGCAAATGAATATCATTTTCAAGATCCAGCAAATATTGTTCTAACGGATCAGTAGGAGGTACGACAATAGAAGCCAGACCAATTATTTCACCCGTACTAGGCAATTCTGTGTCATGAGATTGTCTATCAAACTTAGATAAATTAAACTCATGAGACACAAAACCAAAGTTAACATTGACAGTTTCTTTAGCAGAATCAATTTTAGCATTAGCAGTGTTCAAGAAAGGTCTACCAAATATTATGGGAAAAAAATCATCTTGTGGAGAACTGTAACACCCCAAAAATATTTCTTTTTGGACTTCCAAAACCTTTCCCTTAAAAATAAAATATCTTTGAATTATTCTTGCTATTTTTCTCTTCATAGCCCTTATATTTTGAAAATTATTCTCAACTTTAATGGGTTTTCAAATTCTCTTTAGAGGTTCTGTTTTCAGAGGTTTAAAATTTATTTGGAGGTTTTTAAATAGTTTCATTCAAAAAAAAAAAAATTTGGGAGTGACTTAATTTTTTTTCAAAAGGAATGGCTCTTTTCACTTCTCTCTAACCCTTCTAAAATCCATCCAACAAATTCTCTCCCACTCCAAATTTATTACACAAGTCACTCACCTCATCTAGGACAGAATCCAACTCTTTCCTACCCCACAAAAATATTTTTCACCACCCAAATAAATTCCAAAGTTGGAATTCATATATTCCATCATTTCTATGGTTTACAAAGGAACCACCCTTTCTACAAGGATTCCACCTACACCAAAATTATCTCAACAAATATATGGTTCCCACAACCCATTTCTCCAAAAACATGGGGTGCCACAGTTCAAAAATTTTAAATTCCACTCAATTCAAATTTGGAACAGATTCAATATTTCTGATCCAAAAATATTTTTAAATGCTCCAAAAATTCCCAAACTTTGCCAGGCCCTCTCATATGTATCAACACATGACCACAAAAATTCCTCAAAATTCTAAAAATCCCTAGCACTCTCTGCCATGGGATTAAGTGAGTAACAGTGCACTGTTCATAACTGAAGAAATTCAGTTAACTGAATTTGTCTTCAGGCAACAGAGGGAAACGGTGCCGTGCACCCCTCCCCTTCCCTCTCCTTCACGGCGATGCCAAGATCATCAATGCCTCGCCCTTCCCTGGCCCACTCTGCAGTCACTCCTCGCCGGAGAGCTGGCGGTTGGCCGGTGTAACGCCCTGCACCGTGCTCATCCACGGCGGACGAGCGGAGTCACCTCGGCCACCAACTCCCATTACTACGCCGCAGCCTCCCCGCCTACCTCCTGGCCACGCGTTGCTCCTCTCCGCACCCTCGCACGCCGTCTGCACTGCCCAACCCCTCCCTGGCCCGCTGGTAGTCACCGGAACCAGGATAGCGCCGCCGCACTGTATGGGATCTCCGCCCCGGGATAAGCTCGAGGAGCTCAAGCCCGTCCACGCCGAGCCTTCCGAAGTTCTCCACCGCTCTCACTGACACTCGCCACCCACGACCACCACCCAAAACCAACCTCGCCGACCACCATAACTCCGGCATGATCCGACCCTCGCCGGACCGCCTCGGATTGCCTATAAAAGGCCCTCCCGAGCTCCACTCACTCCATCCATCGCCTCCACCACCTCCCAATCGCCCCTACACCACTCGCCCGACCTTGAGGAGGTCTTCTTCTTCCCCTCCGATCACCACTCCGCCGCCACTGTCACCGATCCATTCATCATCATTACTCCACCTCAACTGCTCAAATTTTGCCAGTAGTCATATATTCCACCAAATCATCGATTCCCCGCTTCAATTCCACTCCCCGAGCAATCCCCGACGAGATCCCAACGCCACCGAACCACCGTCCGCCACCGTCGACCTCGCCGGGGTTCAGGTGCTTCCCGGCGACCACCACCACCTCCCTCCGACGCGGCACTCCTCCCTGGTCATGTTCCGACCATCGCCGCCTTCCAAGACCCTGGCGATCACCGCCGGCGAACGCCGTCTCCTCTTTGTTTCCGCGCGCAAGTTCAAATATTTGAACCTGACGGGTGGACCCCACCTCGCGCTTTGTCTTTTCTTTTTTTTCTGTCAAAAAACAAAGGCGTAATATCGTACTGAGAAGCGTACTTCGGCCCGAAGCGTTTTCTTTATAAACGCACAGGGACTGGCTTTTTACAGAAAACCCCTGGTTTTGAAAGTTTAATAACTTTTAAACCACAACTCCGTTTGAGTTGAACTTTTTTTTGAAATTCTTATTTTTCTCTCTAGTTTTTTAGTATTTATTTAAAAATGTTTTGGGACAACTTTTTGTACTGTTACCAAAATTTTTAATTTGAATTGATTTTGAATTTTCAGAAAAAGAAGAGGGAAACTTTGCCGAGAATTTTGAAGGGTTTTCACCTAACTACTTTGGACAAGGCAAGCAATATTGAACTTGGGATATGGTGATTGCATTTGCATTTGCATGTTGCATCGGTTGATATTGCACCATATTTGTAGTATGTCACTAGCACTTGCATGCATGGTCATATCTCTTTTGCTCATAGCTTGCACATCACTCAAGCAAGAGATTCTTCTGACATGGTAAAGTTGTGGGAATACGGGAGAGTGTCTCCTGCCTTGGACGTGCCGGTGGGCACGGGCCCTTATGCTTGACACGGTGGTGTCATGTGACTTAAGTGGAATATTCCGGTGATGTTAATTAACACCTCCTGAGTCGGCCTAGATCGAATCTTGTTCCGTTACACCTAGCTCGATACCGTGCTGCCACGGGTCCTTCTGCAAGGAAGGTGCGGCTGAGTAAGTTGTTAACCCCTGTCCAGGTACACACCGTACAGAGGGCCACGATGAGGGTTTCCAAAGGCCTTGGACTAAATCCTGTCATCGGGTCAGGGGGCATGGGTGTTTCCGGTTGTGACTGAGAGGGGGGGCACCCCTTGTAATCCGCACGTATTAATAGTGATCCCATGCAGGACGTTGGTCTCTCCGTCTCAGAGTTTTTCTTGAACGATGCTTTGGGTGATTCCTGGCATCCGGAGAGTTATTCTGGTGTGTGCTGGTCAAGTGTGTTTTCAACCCAAAGTCCGTAATGAGAATTAGTCAGTGTCACGGTACTGACTAAAGAAATCCTTTACTTGTGGGTAAAGAGTACACCCTCTGCAGAGTTAAAACTGTTCGAATAGCCGTGTCCTCGCTCAAAGGGCGTAGCTGGGTGGGTCAAGTGTCGGTCCCGGTATCGGTCTCCGGAGGAAATAATTAAAATGTGTCTGACTTATTTTTGCAGTATAATTATTGATACCCTGTTGCTACCTTGATTATTTTATGCTTATTAAATATTATTATGGCTATGCATAATATTGAGGACTAACCGTTTCTCTCATTTTATTTTCTTCCTGAGTGTCTCAGGGGCTGGCTAGACTACCCCGGGCACTCAACTATTATTTTCAAGACCTCTCGTGGCGTCTCTCGAGTTAACAGGCGGTTTATCTCGCCACTACTCTTGTGGACACCCGATTGGCATTTCTCTTCAAGTCCAACCGTGGTGTCACTTGACGCCCGACAGGCATTTCTTTTCAAGACCTCTCGTGGCGTCTCTCGAGTTAACAGGCGGTTTATCTCGCCACAACTCTTGTAGACACCCGACCGGCATTTCTCTTATTTATTTCGGAATGTCACTTGGGCTGGCTAGACTACCCGTGGCATTCACTTGCTTTTATTTTCTTAAGAGACTGGTTATGGCTAACATGTTTTATTTACTTCCGCATCATTTTATAAGTATGTCATGACCAGGATTTTAGTCAGCATGAGCATGTGCATCCATTATATCTTTTGTTCATAATGTTTGCGAGTACATTCCAACGTACTCACTGGCTTGTCCCTGGCTATTTACTTGGCCAGACTTGGAGGAGGACAAGCTTGTGGAGAAGGATTGCGCTAGCGAGCCCGACGCATAGAGGAGTCCCAGTCAGTCAACCTGTGAGATAGGAGTCTACCACCTGTATCATCCGCTGAGCTTCTGCTACACCAATAAATAGTCAAGCCTCACTCTGACGCTTGGCTTTACGTTATTGTATCAGAGATGTACCACCACCACACCACTGTCATATTCTGCCGCTGCCATATATTTGGCGAGTTTGTAATAATTTTGTTGAGCCTTCAGACTCAACCCTGTGTAATATTATTTGTACTGGTTATCTGTATCAAGGAAGTCCACCAGTTATGTTGATCTTGGGGCTGGTGTGACTTAGGACCTTTTCTGAGATTTATTCCTAGAAAGGGGCCCGACAGGACTTGGTACCAGAGCCAGGCTGACAGTAGGAAACCCCTAGGCACGATCGCTAGCACTCGAGGTAGTACTAATTTTTTTTAGCATGCATTTCATGCATCGTAACAAATTTTCCTTAGTCATCATATTCTTATGATATGACTATTTGGATTTTTGTCTACTGATGTAGATGTCTGGCGGCAGCTGCCCATCCCAGATTTTTGCCAATGAGCCGGCGGGATTTTCCCGTCTTCTTGCCGTCATCGCTAGGGATGCGATGAGGTCTCCGAGCCGTCCTGAGTACATGATTTTTCCTGACAGGGTCACAGACACTCTGACTATGTACCAGGCTTCGGTATATATTCGGGGTGGAAGTAACCTGTCCTTCCGCAACTACTGTTTCATGGGGAGAGTCATGCCCTCTGAGAGGCATGCTATCCAGATGGCCCCACGTGAGGCTATTGCACATCTTAGGGACATCCTGCCTATTATGCAGACTCGTCCCTATCACTACCTTCCGTGTCATGTTCCTTATACCAACCATTACGCTTTTTCCTGCACCGCGGGAGAAAGGGATGGGGCGATCGAGCCCCTTGCTCAGTACATCATGGCACTCGAGTCGATCTTTACCGCACTGGTGGACGACCATCTTGCTGCACGAATGGACCTGGCTCGTGCGAGGATCACTCGCAGGAGTGAGTTCCGTTCACCTTCACCACGTGCCCCTCGTATTCCGACTCCACCACACTACTCTCCTACATAGCCCGCGGTTCAGCACTCATCCCCGAGTGATGAGGCTAGTCGCTTGGCTGCTCCTATTCCGACCAGAGCTCCACTTTCGACGCACACGGTGCCACCTCAGACAGGCGTGGCATCAACCGCTACACGACTGGAAACCATCCCAGAAGAGGAGGAGGTTGAGTCTTGAGAGCCTCAGCTGGGACTCACCCTAAGCGGTGCTTACAGTGTCTCAGACACTCCGTGAGGACTGATCGAGCGTCACCACCGTAGTAGTCTTTTTATGATGACATGGTTGTAAGATATTTATTTTCTGTTTCTTCTTCTTTTCTTTTTTTGTAAGATGGCGAGTAATGGACTCGGACCACAGCTCGTTGAGAGGACGAAGTAGTACGCTAGTTGAATAAGTGGTCTTGTAGTATACGGTTTCTGCAAGCATCTTGTATAATTAAGTCCTGCTTGTATAATTAAATCCTGCATGTATGATATAACCTATTGTACTTGCATCCTGGGGGGAGATTTATTTTCAGTCTCTTAATTTTTTTTTCTTGTTGCCTTTATAATTTCTTTTCTCATTGGTGTTACACAAATACCCCCAGAAAGAAAATGCATCGCCCTTGGACCCGTTCTATGCCAAATCCGCCAGAGAGCAACCATGGACAGATGGGAGATAATTTTACACAAGGACAAAGTAGTCAACAGGATAGTGACACAGCATTTTCACAAGTGTGCCGTCTGTACGAGCAAAGCCAGCAACAGCACCAAGAAATGATGCAACATTTAATCAATATGGGAAACCACCAAGGACAAAATCAGAACAGGTCAAAATTATCTGAGCTCCAGAAGACCAATCCTACTGTGTTTTCTCACACCGACAAACCATTGGAGGCAGATGATTGGCTACGTGATATTGAAAGAAAATTGGTTATTGCCTAGTGTATGGACCGGGCAAAAGTACTTTATACCCCGTACTATTTTTCTGGTACAACAGCATCATGGTGGGAAAACTTATGCCACACTCATCCCAACGGAGCCAATATGACATGGGAGCAATTCAAGGAAAATTTTCGGGGAGCACATATCCCCAACAGTATCATGAAACTGAAAAAGAGGGAGTTTGAGGATCTCAAGCAGCGAGGCACCACGGTGACACAGTACCTGGATCAGTTTACTCAGCTGGCCCGGTACGCCAACGATGAATATATGACAGAAGACAAAAAGATGGAAAAGTTTCTCGATGGACTTATTCCGTCTTTAAAATGCCAACTGGTGGTCCACACCTTTCCTGATTTCAAGACATTGGTGGACAAGGCAATTATACTGCAGAACGAGCATCGTAACATGAACGAGATACGCAAGCGCCGTATGAACCAGTCATCTCAGTTTCGCAACAATAAACCCAAGAATGAATTTCAGAAGCCCACAACACATCGACCAGCAACACTACTACCTCGACCACCGCAGCAGAACCGCAGTGCTTTCAACAACAGAACCAGAGATACAACATACTATCCGAGCATCACCTGCTATGCCTGCGGAATAGAAGGGCATTAATCCAGGCAATGCCCAAAGCAGGGAAATAATACTACGAAGCCCAACAACAATGGCCGTGGTACAAACACAGCCCCCAAGCACAACAACATCAACCACAATAACAACCAAAGGAAGGGACAAGTCAACCACGTGACCCTTGAGGAAGCACAAAATGCACCGGATATTGTGTTCGGTACGTTTCCTGTCAACTCAATTAATGCTACAGTTTTATTTGATTCCGGAGCTTCGCATTCATGCATCTCTAAAAGGTTCGCCGCGGAGAATCAATTTTCTTTTTCGCCTTTGCAAAATTCCATGGTTATTCAGTCCCCGGGATCGAAGCAAAGCACTCAATGGTACTGCAAGGATGTAAATATCGAGATCAAAGGAATGGTATTTTTAGCCAACCTTATTGTTCTGGAAACAGTCGAACTGGATGTTATTCTAGGAATGGATTGGTTAACCAAAAATAAAGGTTTCATAGACTGCTACAACCGCACGGTGACTCTTACAAGCTGCCAAGGAGAAACAATAAAATTTGGCACAAGGAGGATTTCCGCGTCACAAGGAAAATTAAATCAAGTGGATGCGGCAGAATTAAGTAAGGTCCTTGTAGTTTGTGAATACCCCGATGTATTTCCAGAAGAGCTACCAGGCATGCCACCGGATTGGGAAATTGAGTTCGCTATTGAATTAGCACCTGGAATGGCTCCCATTTATAAGAAGCCGTATCGTATGGCTCCAACCAAATTGGCTGAACTAAAGAAACAAATTAAGGAATTAATGGAAAAAGGGTACGTCAGACCCAGCTCATCACCATGGGGATCGCCAGTTTTATTTGCTAAGAAAAAGGATGGTACCCTCAGACTATGTATTGATTATAGGGCTCTCAATATGGTCACCATAAAAAATAAATACCCGCTGCCCAGGATAAATGACTTGTTCGAACAACTAGCAGAAGCCAAGGTATTCTCAAAAATAGATTTGAGGTCAGGTTACAACCAATTGAAAATCCGATCGTCAGATATACCCAAGACTGCATTTACTACCAGATATGGATTGTACGAATTTACAGTGATGCCGTTTGGCTTAACCAACGCTCCTGCTTATTTTGTTCATCTCATGAACAAGGTTTTCTTGAAATATTTGGACAAGTTCGTGGTCGTATTTATTGATGACATACTTATCTACTCCAAGACACCCGAAGAACACGAACAACACCTACGAATAGTCCTGGAAGAATTGAGGAAAAACCAACTTTATGCCAAATTCAGTAAATGTGAATTTTGGTTACGAGAAGTTGGCTTCCTAGGACACGTTCTGACACAGGATGGGATAGCAGTGGACCCAAGCAAGGTAAAAGCTATTAAAGAATGGAAACAACCCACCAACGTGACTGAGGTCAGGAGTTTTCTTGGTCTGGCAGGATATTACCGAAGATTTATCGAATGATTTTCCACCATAGCTAAACCCATGACCCAATTGCTTAAGAAGGATAAGAAGTTTGAATGGACTGAAGCTTGTGAGAAAAGTTTCCAAGAATTGAAGAAAAGATTAACAACGGCACCCGTTCAGGTCGTACTCAATGTGCACAAAAAGTTTGAGATATACTGTGACGCGTCCAGGAAAGGCCTTGGATGTGTATTAATGCAAGAAGGAAAAGTCGTGGCTTATGCCTCAAGACAGCTACGACGACACGAGGAGAATTATCCTACGCATGATCTGGAGCTAGCTGCGGTAATACACGCACTCAAAGAATGGCGACACTTTCTTCTCGATGAGCGATGTGAAATATACACGGACCACAAAAGTCTTAAGTATATTTTCACCCAGCCGGAACTAAACTTGAGATAGCGTCGCTGGCTTGAGTTAATAAAGGACTACGATTTCGGAATTCATTATCATCCGGGTAAAGCAAATGTTGTGGCAGATGCTCTCAGTCGAAATCCCTGCACCAATAATAATAGTGCGCAATTTTCACAACATGAGTTCAACCAGGATTTGCCAAACTCAATATGGTCTTAGTCATAGAAGGAACCATTAATCAACTGGAGATGAAACCAACATTAGAGGATCAGATCAAAGAAGCCCAAGAAGGACACCCAAGTATTGAGGGGATTAAGAGGAAAATGAAACTGGGCAAGGCGCCCGAGTTTACCGTTGATGATCAGGGAATTTTATGGTTTGGGAAAAGAATATGTGTGCCTAATAAGGAAGAATTAAAGCAACAAATTTTGGCAGAAGCCCATACCACTCCATATTCTATCCATCCAGGAGGGACAAAAATGTACAAGGATTTACAAGAAAGTTATTGGTGGCACGGGATGAAAAGAGATATAGCCGTATATGTCGCACGTTGTGATTCATGCCAGCGTATAAAAGCAGAACACCAGAGGCCAGTAGGACTACTGCAGCCACACAGAGTACCTGAATGGAAATGGGACGTAATAGGAATGGATTTTATCATTGGACTGCCAAGGTCACGACATGGAAATGATGCTATCTGGGTTATAACAGATTATTTGACCAAGGTGGCATATTTCATTCCGGTAAAAACCACATACACCACACAGCGACTCGCCAGATTATATCTCTCCCGGATTGTTTGCCTAAACGGAGTACCCAAGACCATAGTCACTGACAGAGGTACCCAATTTGTCTCTAGATTTTGGGAACACCTACAGCAAGCCCTAGGAACTCAACTAACGTTCAGCACAGCATACCACCCGCAAACCGGAGGACAAACTGAGCGGGTAAATCAAATATTGGAGGACATGCTAAGAGCATGTGTGCTCACCTACGGAGTTAGCTGGGAAGACAATTTACCATACACGGAATTCTCATATAACAATAGTTATCAAGCCAGTTTAAAAATGTCACCTTTTGACGCCCTGTACGGATGAAGGTGCCATACCCCACTCAATTGGTTAGAGACCGGAGACAGTCGAATTTTTGGTCCCGAAGTTCTTAAAGAAGCAGAAACAAAAGTGAAGCTTATTTAAGACAGACTGAAAGTAGCTCAGAACCGTCAAAAGAGCTATTACGATCAAAAGCACCACCAAATCAGTTTTGAGCCCGATGAATACGTGTATCTCAGAGTATCTCCAACTAGAGGACTACAGAGATTTAAAGTCAAAGGAAAATTGGCACCAAGATTTATTGGACCATTCCGTGTAATCGCAAGAAGAGGCAAGGTTGCTTATCAACTAGAGCTACTGGCAGAATTATCAGATGTCCATGATGTGTTTCACGTGTCACAACTAAGGAGATGTGTTAGTAACCCAGACAAGCAAGTGCAACACTAAGACTTGGACCTTCATCCAGACCTCACATATAGGGAGCATCCTATAAAGATTTTAGAGGAGTCTGAACGGAGGACCCGGCAGAATGTAATAAAATTTTACAAGGTTCAATGGAGTAATCACACCGAGGAAGAAGCAACATGGGAAAGAGAGGATCACGTGAGGACTGAATATCCGTACCTGTTTAAGGGACAGCTGAAATCTCGAGGACGAGATTTTTCTTAAGGGGGGTAGGTGTTGTAACACCCCAAAAATATTTCTTTTTGGACTTCCAAAACCTTTCCCTTAAAAATAAAATATCTTTGAATTATTCTTGCTATTTTTCTCTTCATAGCCCTTATATTTTGAAAATTATTCTCAACTTTAATGGTTTTTCAAATTCTCTTTAGAGGTTCTATTTTCAGAGGTTTAAAATTTATTTGGAGGTTTTTAAATAGTTTCATTCAAAAAAAAAGTTTTTTTGGGAGTGACTTAATTTTTTTTCAAAAGGAATGGCTCTTTTCACTTCTCTCTAACCCTTCTAAAATCCATCCAACAAATTCTCTCCCACTCCAAATTTATTCCACAAGTCACTCACCTCATCTAGGACGGAATCCAACTCTTTCCTACCCCACAAAAATATATTTCACCACCCAAATAAATTCCAAAGTTGGAATTCATATATTCCATCATTTCTATGGTTTACAAAGGAACCACCCTTTCTACAAGGATTCCACCTACACCAAAATTATCTCAACAAATATATGGTTCCCACAACCCATTTCTCCAAAAACATGGGGTGCCACAGTTCAAAAATTTCAAATTCCACTCAATTCAAATTTGGACCACATTCAATATTTCTGATCCAAAAATATTTTTAAATGCTCCAAAAATTCCCAAACTTTGCTAGGCCCTCTCATATGTATCAACACATGACCACAAAAATTCCTCAAAATTCTAAAAATCCCTAGCACTCTCTGCCATGGGATTAAGTGAGTAATAGTGCACTGTTCATAACTGAAGAAATTCAGTTAACTGAATTTGTCTTCAGGCAACAGAGGGAAACGGTGCCGTGCACCCCTCCCCTTCCTTCTCCTTCACGGCGATGCCAAGTTCATCAATGCCTCACCCTTCCCTGGCCCACTCCGCAGTCACTCCTCGCCGGAGAGCTGGCGGCTGGCTGGTGTAACGCCTTGCACCGTGCTCATCCGCGGCGGACGAGCGGAGTCACCTCGGCCACCAACTCCCATTACTGCGTCGCAGCCTCCCCGCCTACCTCCTGGCCACGCGTTGCTCCTCTCCGTGCCCTCGCACGCTGTCTGCACCGCCCAACCCCTCCCTGGCCCGCTGGCAGCCACCGAAACCAGGATAGCGCCGCTGCACTGTACGGGAGCTCTGCCCCGGGATAAGCTCGAGGAGCTCAAGCCCGTCCACGCCGAGCCTTCCGGAGTTCTCCACCGCTCTCACTGACACTCGCCACCCACGACCACCGCCCAAAACCAACCTCGTCGACCACCATAACTCCGGCATGATCCGACCCTCGCCGGACCGCCTCGGATTGCCTATAAAAGGCCCTCCCGAGCTCCACTCGCTCCATCCATCGCCTCCACCACCTCCCAATCGCCCCTACACCACTCGCCCGACCTCGAGGAGGTCTTCTTCTTCCCCTCCGATCACCACTCCGCCACCACTGTCACCGATCCGTTCATCGTCGTTACTCCACCTCAACTGCTCAAATTTTGCCAGTAGTCATATATTCCACCAAATCATCGATTCCCCGCTTCAATTCCACTCCCCGAGCTCTCCCCGATGAGATCCCAATGCCACTGAACCACCGTTCGCCACCGTCGACCTCGCAGGTGTTCAGGTGCTTCCCGCCGACCACCACCACCTCCCTCCGACGCGGCACTCCTCCCTGGTCATGTTCCGACCATCGCCGCCTTCCAAGACCCCGGCGATCACCGCCGGCGAACGCCGTCTCCTCTCTATTTCCGCGCGCAGGTTCAAATATTTGAACCTGACGGGTGGACCCCACCACGCGCTTTTTCTTTTCTTTTTTTTTTCTGTCAAAAAACGAAGGCGTAATTCGACTTTTATGCCTTCCACGCTGATAACGTACTTCGGCCCGAACCGTTTTCTTTATAAACACACAGGGACTGGCTTTTTACAGAAAAACCCCTGGTTTTGAAAGTTTAATAACTTTTAAACCACAACTCCGTTTGAGTTGAACTTTTTTTTGAAATTCTTATTTTTCTCTCTATTTTTTAGTATTTATTTAAAAATGTTTTGGGACAACTTTTTGTACTATTACCAATTTTTTTAATTTGAGTTGATTTTGAATTTTCAAAAAAAGAAGAGGGAAACTTTGCCGAGAATTTTGAAGGGTTTTCACCTGACTACTTTGGACAAGGCAAGCATTATGGAACTTGGGATATGGTGATTGCATTTGCATTTGCATGTTGCATCGGTTGATATTGCACCATATTTGTAGTATGTCACTAGCACTTGCATGCATGGTCATATCTCTTTTGCTCATAGCTTGCACATCACTCAAGCAAGAGATTCTTCTGACATGGTAAAGTTGTGGGAATACGGGAGAGTGTCTCCTGCCTTGGACGTGCCGGTGGGCACGGGCCCTTATGCTTGACACGGTGGTGTCATGTGACTTAAGTGGAATATTTTGGTGATGTTAATTAGCACCTCCTGAGTCGGCCTAGATCGAGTCTTGTTCCGTTGCACCTAGCTAGATACCGTGCTGCCACGGGTCCTTTCGCAAGGAAGGTGCGGCTGAGTAAGTTGTTAACCCCTGTCCAGGTACACACCATACATAGGGCCACGATGAGGGTTTCCAAAGGCCTTGGAATAAATCCTGTCATCGGGTCAGGGGGCATGGGTGTTTCCAGTTGTGACTGAGAGGGGGGCACCCCTTGTAATCCACGCGTATTAATAGTGATCCCATGCAGGACGTTGGTCTCTCCGTCTCAGAGTTTTTCTTGAACGATGCTTTGGGTGATTCCTAGCATCCGGAGAGTTATTCTGGTGTGTGCTGGTCAGGTGTGTTTTCAACCCAAAGTCCCTAATGGGAATTAGTCAGTGTCACGGTACTGACTAAAGAAATCCTTTACTTGTGGGTAAAGAGTACACCCTCTGCAGAGTTAAAACTGTTTGAATAGCCGTGTCCTCGGTCAAAGGGCGTAGCTGGGTGGGTCAAGTGTCGGTCCCTGTATCGGTCTCCGGAGGAAATAATTAAAATTTGTCTGACTCATTTTTGCAGTATAATTATTGATACCCTGTTGCTACCTTTATTATTTTATGCTTATTAAATATTATTATGGCTATGCATAATATTAAGGACTAACCGTTTCTCTCATTTTATGTTCTTCCTGAGTGTCTCAAGGGCTGGCTAGACTACCCCGGGCACTCAACTATTATTTTCAAGACCTCTCGTGGCGTCTCTCGAGTTAACAGGCGGTTTATCTCGCCACTACTCTTGTTGACACCCGATTGGCATTTCTCTTCAAGTCCAACCGTGCCGTCACTTGACGCCCGACAGGCATTTCTTTTCAAGACCTCTCGTGGCGTCTCTCGAGTTAACAGGCGGTTTATCTCGCCACAACTCTTGTAGACATCCGACCGGCATTTCTCTTATTTATTTCGGAAGGTCACTTGGGCTGGCTAGACTACCCGTGGCATTCACTTGCTTTTATTTTCTTAAGAGACTGGTTATGGCTAACATGTTTTATTTACTTCCGCATCATTTTATAATTATGTCATGACCAGGATTTTAGTCAGCATGAGCATGTGCTTCCATTATATCTTTTGTTCATAATGTTTGCGAGTACATTCCAATGTACTCACTGGCTTGTCCCTGGCTATTTACTTGGCCAGACTTGGAGGAGGACGAGCTTGTGGAGAAGGATTGCGCTAGCGAGCCAGACGCATAGAGGAGTCCCAGTCAGTTAACCTGTGAGATAGGAGTCTACCACCTGTATCATCCGCTGAGCTTCTGCTACACCAATATATAGTCAAGCCTCACTCTGACGCTTGGCTTTACGTTATTGTATCAAAGATGTACCACCACCACACCACTGTCATATTCCGCCACTGCCATATATTTGGCGAGTTTGTAATAATTTTGTTGAGCCTTCAGACTCAACTCTGTGTAATATTATTTGTACTAGTTATCTGTATCAAGGAAGTCCACCAGTTGTGTTGATCTTGGGGCTGGTGTGACTTAGGACCTTTTCTGAGATTTATTCCCAGAAAGGGGCCCGACAAGAACCAAGAACTAGAAAATCAGTAGGGTATTTTATTTTCCCACACAAGACTTCAATATCTCTAACAACCCCAAGCAGTGAAATAGTATCTCTATTAGCAAGCTTAATAGTAACATCAATATCTTCTTTCAGCAGGTGCAATATCATTCATAATTTCTTGATATAAGGTAAACGGGATACCACTCACACTAGCACCCAAATCACATAAGCCATGATAACACTGATCTCCTATTTTAACAGATACAACAGGCATGCCAACAACAGGCTTATTCTTGTCTTTTTCATCGGGTTTAACAATTCTAGTGGCTTCATCACAGAAATAAATAACATGCCCATAAATATTTTCGGCCAAGAGATCTTTAACCATAGCAATATTATGTTCAACTTTAATTTTTTCAAAGGGTCTAGGTGCTCTAATATTACTATTGTTAACCACGTTGAAACTTCAGCGTGTTCCTTTATCCTAACAGGGAAAGGTGGGTTTTCAATGAAAGTAGTAGGCACAACTGGGTCATCATTAACTACAACAGGCTCCTCAATATTTTCTTTAATAGGGGGATAATATTTAAACCATTTCTCCTTAGGGAGATCATCATGAGTAGCAAATGATTCACAAAACGAGGCTACTATCTCAGAGTCAAGTCCATATTTAGTGCTAAACTTGTGAAAAGCATAGGTATCCAGAAAAGATTTAACACAATCGAACTTAAGTGTTATGTCTGACTCATTACCTTTGTCGAGTTCCACGTCTTCAGAGTTGTGTTTCATTCTTTCCAAAAGGTTCCATCTGAATTCAATAGTTTTCTTCATAAAAGAGCCAGTCGAAGAAGAATCGACCATGGTTTGATCATCATGAGAAAGCCGGGCATAAAATTTTTGTAAGATAATTTCTTTTGAGAGCTCATGGTTGGGGCATGTACACATCATATAATTAAGCCTCTCTCAAGATTGAGCGATACTTTCTCCTTCACGAGGACAAAAATTATATATATATAATTCGGATCATGATAAACTAGATGCATAGGATAAAACTTTTGATGAAATTCCAATTTCAATCGATTCCAATCCCAAGCTCCCCCAAAGATAAAGGGAAGAACTTCTTCTGAACTTCATCTCCGGGTAAACCTGCAATCTTAAATAATCCACAAACTGCATCCACATAGATTAGGTGCATATCAGGAAGTAGTGTTCCATGTCCTACATAAGGATTAGCTAGCAGTTTCTCTATCATACCCTAAGGAATTTCACAAAAATATTTCCTGTAGGTGCAGTAGGTTGAGGAGCAACTCTTTGTGCTTCCGGTCGAGGTGAAGATACCTCGAACAAACCCCTCAAAGGATTGTTTTCCATAGTAACAAGTAATAGTAAATTTCAGCACGTAATATAAAATTTTCCTTACCAAATTCCACTCACCAAAAGCACTTCACTCCCCGGTAACGGCACCAGAAAAGAGCCTTGATGACCCACAAGTATAAGGGATCTATCGTAGTCCTTTCGATAAGTAAGAGTGTCGAACCCAATGAGGAGCATAAGCAAATGATAAGCAGTTTTCAGGAAGGTATTTTCTGGAGGCACTGAAATTGTCAGTAATAGATAGTTTGATAGCAAGGTAATTTGTAACAAGAAAGTAAGAGTAACAGTAACAAAAGTGCAGAAAGGTAACCCAATCCTTTTTGTAGCAAAGGACAGGTCAGAACGGTCTCTTATAATAAGTAAAACGTTCTAGAGGACACACACACGAATTTCATCTAGTCATTGTCATCATGTTTGGTTGATTCACGTTCGCTACTTTGAAAATTTTATATGTGGGTGGACCGGTGCTTGGTTGCTGTCCTTACTTGAACAAGCCTCCCAGTTATGATTAACCCCTCTCACAAGCATCCGCAACTACGAAAGAAGAATTAAGATAAAATCTAACCATAGCATTAAACATATGGATCCAAATCAGCCCCTTACGGAATAGCGCATAAACTAGGGTTTAAGCTTCCGTCACTCTAGCAACCCATCATCTAATAACTAGTCCACAATGCATTCCCTTAGGCCCAAAGATGGTGAAGTGTCATGTAGTCGACATTCACATAACACCACTAAGGGAATCACAACATACATATCATCAAAATATCGAACGAATACCAAAATTCACATGATTACTTATGCAAGACTTCTCCCATGTCCTCAAGAACAAAAGAAACTTCTCACAAGTAATAATCATGCTCAAGATCAGAGGCCTATTGAATAGCATAATAGATCTGAACATATGATCTTCCACCAAATAAACCAACTAACATCAACTACAAGATGTAATCAACACTACTAGCAACCCACAGGTACTAATCTAAGGTTTTGATACAAAGATTGATTACAAGAGATGCACAAGGGTTTGAGATGAGATGGTGCTCGTGAAGATGTTGATGAAGATTGATCCTTCCAAGATGAGAGGGTTCTTGGTGATGAAGATGGCTCCGATTTCCCCCTCCTAGGGGTAAGTATCTCTGATGGAATCGCTCCGCCGGAGAGCAAAGTGCTCCCGCCCAAGTTCTCCCTCAAGATAGTGGTGCTCCGTCCCGAATGTCCTCCCCTTATTTTTTCTAGGGCAAATGGGCTTATATACCAGAAGATGGGGACCGGAGGCTGTCCAGGGGACCCACTACCCACCAGGGCGCGCCACAGGAGGTAGGCGCGCCCTGGTGCCTAGTGGGCACCTAGGTGGCCCCCTCTGGTATTTATTTTCTCCAATAATTTTTATATATTCCAAAATAAATCTCCATAAAATTTTAGCTCATTTGGAGATGTGCAGAATAGGTATCTCTGACATAGTTTTTCAGGTCCAAAATTCCAACTGCTGGTAATATCCCTCTTTGTGTGAACCTTGCATATTATGAGAGAAAAGGCATTAGAATTACTCCACAAGGTGTTATATTGATTGAAAACACTATAAAAAACAGTAAGAAAACATGATGCAAAATGGACGTATCAGTGTGTGCCCTAGGAGCGCGTGGTATCCACTTCGACAGGGGACAATGTCGAAGATTAACTCTTCGCTTCTAAAGTTCTTGGGTGACCCGAAGAGAACCTCCAGTGACATGGTTTCGGTGCAATGAGCCTGAACACCTTGTATGACACCTTTAAAGGTAGTGATACTCGATTTGGTCCGGGATGAGTCGATGCCCATCTTCCTAACCGTGTCCTCATAGATTCATTTAAGGCTGCTTCCTCCGTCCATCAGGACGCGTGTCAGATGGAAACCATCAACGATTGGGTCTAGGACAAGTGCAGCCGATCCGCCATGCCTAATACTGGTCGGATGGTCATGCTTGTCGAATGTGATCGGGTAAGCTGACCACGGGTTGAACTTCGGGTCGACTGGCTCTAGCGTGTAGATGTCCCGAAGTATGCACTGCCTCTCCCTTTTAGGGATGTGGGTAACATAGATCATATTTACTTCTGTTACCTTGTTGGAAAACTTCTTTTGGCCTCCATTGTTGGGCCGTCGAGGTTCATCCTCGTCTTCACTGTGATTTCGGTTTTACTTTGACCCTTCGTCACTACCTTGCCAGCTTGTTTCAAGACCCAGTAGTTCCTGTTAGTGTGGATTGCTGGTTTGTTGTGAGTGCCAGGGATTTGGCACGGTCGATCTAGGATCTTGTCTAGCTGGCTAGGTCCATCCCTGTTCCCTTTAAAGGTTTTCTTTTCTATCCGGATCTAGGTCTGGCAAACCCTGCATTGACTGCAGCGTCCTCGGTGTCGCTTCCGCCATTTGTATGCATGCGCTTGTTTTTATTGCGTCAAGGCTTTCCATTGACGTCGTGTGTTTTCGAGGTGCATGCCTCACCATTATGGGTACTTCGGGCAAGCCAGCTATCTTCTCCAGCGCAAAAGCGGGTTATTAGTGAAGTAAGGGCTGCCATGGTCCTCGGCTTGTCTTGGCCGAGCTGGCGGGCAAGCCATTCATCTCGGATATTATTCTTCAATGCGGCGATGGCTTTGGCATTGGAGTAGTCTATCATCTGGTACTTTTTAGTAAGGAACATGCTCTAGAACTTCCGAGCTGATTCGCCTGGCTGCTGGGTGACACGGCTGACCTCGTTAGTGTCCGGAGGTCAGACGTAAGAGCCTTGGAAATAGGCCCGAAAGGCAACCTCAAGGGCTTCCCAGCTACCAATAGAATGAGGAGGCAGGCTGTTAAGCCAATGCCTAGCCAGCCCCTTTAACTTGAGTGAAAAATACTTGATGAAATGGAGGTCATCTCCATTAGCCATGTTTATGTGGATAAGGAAATCTTCGATCCACATTTCTGGGTCTGCAGTGCCATCGTATGATTCTATATTGATGGGCTTAAATCCTTCTAGAAATTGATGTTCAATTACCCTGTCTGTAAAGCAGATCGGGTGGGTTGAACCTCAGAACCAGGTATTATCCCATCGGAGGTCGGGGGAGAGCAGTGTGTAGGCTTGATCTCGGGCATGGTCGTTCCTATCTAACCAGGCGTCATAGCCATCGGGCCCAGTGGGCACGCGTCCTCTTGACCCGTAGATAGATCGAGGAGGCGCTCGGTCTTCCTCAATGTGACATCGAATGTCGTGAGTGTCTAGGTAATCCACGAGATCCTTTCCATAGTGGCATGGAGCCGGTCGGGTATTGAGGTTTTCCCGCAATGGCGTGTCCTGACCTCTAGGGGGTCGGTCAGGCGCTTCGGTAGCTAATTCATCATCGAACTCCGGCAGCAAACATCTGCGAGGATATGATTTGGGCGCGCTATGGAGTCGATCTTTGTGGTCTTCTTCGGCCGAGAATACTTCGACCCAATTTTCATTCAGCGCATCCGTATTTGCTTGCAGCTGCTGCTGCTTGCGTTTCATACTTCGAGCGGCGGTGACGAGGCACCGCCGAAAGCGCTCTTGTTCTAAGTGGTCTTCGGGGGTGATATATTCCTCGTTGCCGTGGCTCTCGTCTTCTTTGGACTCCAGCATGTAGTTATCGTTGTCCCCTTCAAAGTACAGGATTATCTTTTTTATAAATTGCAAATTCTTATTCGCATGAAGAACTGTTTAAACTCTTAATCATGAAATTTTAGGATACCATGCTAGTTTAGGTTTTTAATGACACACATTCTGTTATGTCTTGTAATACAGTTCAACTCTGAATGGTCAACATTTGTATGTTTAACAGTGCTACATGTCTTTTTTCATTCAGGCTTGAGAGGTATCTAAGATATAGATCATAAAGTGGCTGATGTGACCAACTTAGATTAAGTGACCATAGCTACCCTGATTTTTGTGTTGTTGTACTTCAATATGACATTTATATTCTGATGGTAAGTGTTGTATCGGCTGAGAATGAAGAAATGAAGCAAGAATGCGATGAGACTGAAATTTGCGGAAAAGAAAAGGAAAATGACCAGCAAAAGGCTAATGTACATAATGAAGATGGCAAACTCGTTGAGCTTATCTTCCCAATAACACCACCCTTGGATTTCTAGGTTTGTTGGTTACATTTTTGTCTTTAATATTTGGAATGCTAAAACAAGTTACTTCAAAAAATTGCTGCATTTGTTTAACATGTTTTAATAGTTTTTGAATTATTTAGAAAAAAAATATGTTTTAATAGCTGTCCAATGTTTTCAAGTTTGCTCAGACAGACAAACTTCTCAAATGCAAAGCCACCTAGACCATGTAAAGCCTGTAGTGGGAGCTCCTCTCGGTCTTCAAAAGCCTCTTCTGAAACAGTCAAAATCTCCGAGGCTGGCGGTGGTGGTGTCGAGATGCCTGACATTCTATGAGAGCCTTCTTCTCTTGGCAATGGCATGGTCAAGACTTGTTCACCTAATGAAAATAGAGTTTCACCACCATATAACGCACTCGACATTTCACCAAGCAGAAAAGGAGGGCGGAAGCTGATACAGAAATCCATCCCTTCATTTCCATCACTTGTCGGAGACACCAAAAGTGAGGTCTGTCATGAGCACTTCTCACAGCGCATCACGTCTTGCTTTTTAGGTCAGGCTTAATATTCATTATATAGACATCATATGATTTTCTATTTTTTACATCAGTCCTAGAAGCTTATCCGTACGTTTGTGCATGGAACCAGGTCCATCTTACAAGCTAGGTTGGGCTGGGCAATCGGAGTACGACTTGTAGTCCGAGAATGGTAGTACCTTCCATATTACTCTGCAGCAAGGCTCAAGCTACTATGAGAGAATGTCATGTTAGAACTTAAAGGTGAGCTAGTCTATAATTCTAACATATGTAGTGAGTGAATAATCTGTATGTAAGATGTTACCGTACCATCTTATGAAGCCGTGGTTATCATGAAATTCAATTAATACAAGTACATACATCACCTCTGATTTGTCACTGTGATGAGGTTAAAATGAACTATAGATTGACCAGATGGGATATTATTTGTAAACCCAAAGACCTAGGGGGGCTTGGCATTGAGAACTTGGAGATTAAAAACAAATCCCTGCTGAGTAAATGGTTATATAGGTTATCGGTTGAGACCGACCGTATGTGGGTACGGATTCTGCGTAACAAATACTTAGAATCTAAGTCTATAGCCCAGGTTACCGTAAGACCTAATGACTCGCCATTGTGGAAGGGACTAATGAGAATGAAGGATACTTTCTGCCACAGAGCAAAATTTGTTGTTGGAAATGGCACAACAACCAGATATTGGGAAGGTACATGGTTGGGGGAGATGCCTCTAGCCTTGCAGTATCCCACATTGTATAATATTGTGCAACGTAAGAAGGATTACATTTCTATAGTATTACAATCGGCCCCATTAAACAACCAGTTCAGGAGGTCACTTGTAGGGGAGTGTTGGAGTTCCTGGGTGCACCTAGTGTGAAGGTTGATGGATGTTCAACTTTCTGATCAGCCAGACTCGTTTCACTGGAGGTTAACCAGGAACGATTTTTTTCGGTGAAATCTATGTACCCGGATCTAATTGATTCTGGCCAAATCTCGAGGTTTATCCATATTTGGAAAATTATATTTCCATTGAGAATTAAAATCTTCATGTGATTCGTTCACAAGGAAGTGATTCTTACCAGAGATAATATGCTAAAGCGAAGATGGGTAGGTAGTTCATGATGTTGTTTTTGTGACCAGGATGAAACAATACAACACCTTTTTATTGATTTCCCCCTCGCTAAGCTTCTTTGGTGCACAATTCATATAGCCTTCAACATTAACCCTCCAGTTAGCATTGACATGGTATTTGGGACGTGGCTAATTGGAGTAGAACCAGCTATTGCGGGACATATACGGATAGGAATATGGACATTACATTGGGCTATATGGAACTGCATAAATAATACGATCTTTAACAGACAAAATCTTTTAAACTTCTTGCAAGTTATTTACAAAGCTACAGCTTGGATCCGTACGTGGTCGTTACTCACTCATATGGACTCCACGGAGCTTTTGGTTACTAGGGCAACCGATGGGAGACGGTAGCACGAGATATCTACAACCGGTTTGGATGGCGGTTCAATAATAGCATAAGTGTTTAGTCATCCTGTCCTGCTTATCTTGTTTTCTTTCTATGATCCATAGGGGAGGTGGTGACGATGCCACCTACGCCGGCCACGTCCGCACAGCGTTCACGTCCTCGTGCACTCCCGTAGCCCCCATGGCGTTGGCGGCCGCGTGTGAAGGGGCCTTCGAGGTGGACGGGTGAGCTGCGGCACCGGGTTTCTTCTTGGGCGCCATGGATGATGAAGCCATCGATGAGGAGAGTGATGATGAAGATGACGCGCTGCGTACGCTCTCGGGTTTGCGCAAGCGCACACCCCTACCTGGAGCGCCAAAGATGTCGTGGGAAAACACGGCCACCTATGGGGCCATCGGCCCCTTGTGGTTCGGTAGGGGGGAAGGACGCATTGCACAAAGAGCGGAGGGCGCAGAGCATCACGACAGTGATCACATGGGCAGTTTTTACCCAGGTTCGGGCCGTCGCTAGGCGTAAAACCCTACTCCTACTTTGGTGGATTGATGAGAGGACCGTGGTGGAGACACATCGCTCTAGCCCGGCAAGGTCGCCTCAGGGCGAGAGCAGCTACGCGTGTATGAGTGTACAAGGGTCCGAATCCTTTCTAAGGTTGCCATGGCCCTCCTTTTATAGATCAAGGGGTCGCCACAATGGCGAATCAGTCAGTGCATACTGATTAGATAGCAAACAATGCTATCATACCTAACTCTGTAGATAGGATAGAGCACATTAAATGCACCACTTAGTGTCACATCGTAGCGTAGCCCGGCAAGCCTTACCATGCCGTTCGGCCACCTTCTCGCTTGCCTGCGTGACACGTCCCTGGACGGGTGTCATTTGGAGGCGATTTCCTCTGGAAGCAGCTGCCACATGCCAAATAACGGCCACTTAGTCACTTGGGGGCTCGACACCGCACCGATCGATGACTTGCGTTGCTGTGAGGTGGAGCGGTGGGGCCTTGGCGGGGTAATCCGCCCCCGGCATCCCCGGCAAGCCTGCCGGGGCAATCTTGAGCCTCTTCTTCGGGGCAACCTCGTCCCCGCCAGGCTCGCCTGCCTGGCAAGGCCGGTTTTTCCTTAGTGGTATCTTGCTCATTTGGTTAGTCTTGGTCTTCTTGATCCGCCCTTTGATTTCTCAGAGAGCTGATCTCTTCTGCTTAGTCTGGTCTTGGATGCTGCAACCTTGTTCTCAAGCCTTTGTATAGTCTAGTTAACACACCTAGGGTTTGTTGCACTGACAGGAGGCCCCGGGCCTGGCCTGAACGCGCTACCGAGCGTCGTCGAGGTAGGCCCTGTCAAGTACACAGGCGGGGAGGCTGCGGTAGCTCACCCTTTGAGATCTTCTTTGCTTCTTCATTAATCTAAGCTTGAGTCAGTTTCCGGTTTTCCCGCGCGTCGTGTAACACCAATTGTAGTGGGGCCATCCCTATAATGCCCCATGAATGACTTTAATGCACGGGTGAGTAACTGCCAATTCAGTCTTCCCACCATGTTCTTATCCCTTGCCACGTATGCTGCATGCATTGAGTGGGGTAGGTAACGGCGGCGCGTGGTGCGGGAGAGAGCATCATGGCAGGGGCTCGGTCTTCTTGGGTTGGTGGAGAGGGGCGGCGGTTAGCCGCCGAGGGATCAGCCCCCAGCCGCAGCTCGTCTATAAAAAGGGGGGCGAGGAGGAGCAGAAGTACTCATCCACACACCTCTTCTCCCCATTCCCTGCCTTCTTCTTGCTATGTTGAGAGGTAGAGACTAGGGCCAGGCCACAGGCTCTAGCTTGGGGCCGATGATGTCGAACGCTTGTGTAGGCGCCCGGGGAGTGAGTCTAGTCCGGGGCCGAAGGGGATGCGGTGGTCGAGGATGCGGGTGCCGAGTCACCCACAGTGTGGGAGGTGTCATGCTTCTCCAAAATGGTGAAACGCTCGTCTCCCTCACACACACCGGCTGTCCGGTGAGGGACGCCAGCCCTCGCTGCGGGTTGCCGAGGCTCGTTTCCCTGACGACGGGGCCCTTGGGGCTTCCGGCTTCTATCTGGGGTGCATCACTCGGGATCTTCGGTAGTCCCAGTGCTGTTCCTTCCGGCAGAGTCGGGGCGAACACTGAAGATGGTGGCACCTTCCTGCCCTCCAAGGTGGGGAGCGATGCTTCTTGCGCGCCTCGGACGTCACCGTCACCCGCTGTTTCTCCGGGGGAGGTGACGGCCCGAGGGGCTGGCATCCTCCCAGAGTGGTTGTGATGAAGAAAGAACGAGGGAAGACGGAGAAGGCGGGTGGCAGGCCGTCAGGTCGAAGTATGATGGCACCGACACCTTCGTCTCGTATTGCCGGCCCGCTGCCTCATCTTTCCGCTCTTCCCCTTCCTCCCCGGCACCATCATCACCGGCCTCTTTAGGACGGTTGCTGGGGAGGGGGTCGCTCTCTTGGTGCCTTCGCCTCCTCCTGCAGTCTTCCAGCTGAGCTCCGGCGGTTCCCCCTGCCGGTGCTTGCACTGGGGCTTCTTGCTGGTCCTGGAGGTGGTGACCAGGGCACCGCCAAGCTGCTCCTTCCGCCCCTCTCCTTCGCAGCCTCGCCACTCTCGATCTTGTCAGGCTGCGCCTGGCAAGCCTTGACGGAATTGGGTTGGGCTTCCGCTTAGGCACTCCTTTTGCCCTCTTCATCTTCCACCGCAGTGCCTAGGAGGAGAGGGACAAGAAAGGGTTTACGGGGCACTTATATTTTTTCAGTTTAAAATGTGTAGGCATTGGCCAAACTTTAGTCTAAATTATGTAAACTTCTTTATCCATGTTTGTGTTCTGTAAGATGTGCACTTGCTTATCACCATATTAATGAAAAAGACAAGCTTTTGCTAGGCACTTGTGCATGTAACATATCCATGCAGAGGTGAAATGCCTCTATACATTTAAGTAAACAAGTTTCCCCGGCAGGCTATCCTGTTAGTGCCCTCAGTTTGTTGCCGTGGGGCTAGGCCTGCCAGGCACAAAACCATAAGAAGGGACCAGCGCCCCCGCTGAACCTTTTCCGTCAAAGGCCACTGCGACCACCCTGACCGAAGCAACGGTCGAGTCAAAGGGTAGGAGCACCTATGTTTTGAAGGTGGCGGGGTTTTCATATGCACAAGTTTTCAAATTACAGAACAGGTATGGATAAGAAGGAACTTATCTGTTTGGTCTGTAGGGGATCGTCACGTAGACTCGTCTTCATTTCTTCTCTTCGGGATCAAGTCCACGGCAACTTAGTGCAGATGAAAACAATGCCACATGGGACCTCATCTACATGATCATGCTATGCTCATGATATGGTTATGCATGCATGCAAGTTTCAGGGCCCCCCCAGCGCTTTGTTTATTTCTCTGTTGCTCAGGGTCTGCGCCTGGCTTTATACAAAGGGTTATATGCAACTTCGACAAAGCTTGTACAAAAGGGTGGTTGCCAGGCAGGGCCCGACAGCCACGCCTTATGGGTAGAACTTACGGAGATGCTCAATGTTCCATGAGTTTTGCAATTGAATGCCATCTCCGGTCTCCAGATGGACTGCGCTAGGTCTGGTGACTCGTACTACCCGGTAAGGGCCTTCCCACTTTGGCGTCAACTTGTTTGCACCCTTGTCGGACTGAACACGCCTAAGGACAAGGTCGCCTTCCTCAAAGCTCCGGGCATGAACCCTGCGGCTGTGATAGCGACGCAGGGCTTGCTGGTAGCGTGCAGCACGCGTAGCAGCCCGAAGACGGTTCTCCTGAAGTAGCACAGCGTCGTCATGCCGGTGATGTTCCCGCGCTACTTCATCGTAGGCAAGCACTCAAGGAGACCCGAATATGAGTTCCATGGGGATAACTGCTTCTGCCCCATAGACTAGGGAGAAGGGAGTCTGCCCGGTAGCTCAATTTGATGTCGTACGGAGGGACCAAAGAACCACCGGCAGCTCGTCGATCCATCGCCTGCCGCCTAAGGACAAGGTTGATCAAGTCTCATTAACAAACTTCTTTCGAATAACATGGAACTGGAGAATTTTCTAATAACACTAAGTTACCTCAACGGGGATATGAATGTCCCCAACAAGAAGAATATCATATTTTCTTTTGACAGTAGGGAGAGGGAATTCAAAACCTCCGATAGTAATAGTTGAAATTTTTCCAATAGAATTGATACTATGAACTTAAGGTTGTTTCAAAGTGTACCGTATGCTCATTACCATTAACATGAAAAGTGACATTGCCTTTGTTGCAATCAACAGCCCCTACAGTATTCAAAAAGGGTCTACCAAGGATGATCGACATATTGTCATCCTCGAGAATATCAAGAATAACAAAGTCCGTTAAGATAGTAACGTTTGCAACCACAACAGGCACATCCTCACAAATACCGATGGGTATAGCAATTGATTTATCAGCCATTTGTAATGAGATTTCAGTAGGTGTCAACTTATTCAATTCAAGTCTACGATATAAAGAGAAAGGCATAACACTAACACCGGCTCCAAGATCACATAAAGCAGTTTTAACATAGTTTCTTTTAATGGAGCATGGTATAGTTGGTACTCCTGGATCTCCAAGTTTCTTTGGTATTCCACCCTTAAAAGTATAATTAGCAAGCATGGTGGAAATTTCAGCCTCCAGTATCTTCCTTTTATTTGTAACAATATCTTTCATATACTTAGCATAAGGAGGCATTTTAAGCATATCAGTTAAACGCATACGCAAAAAGATAGGTCTAATCATTTCAGCAAAGCGCTCAAAATCCTCATCATCCTTTTTCTTGGATGACTTAGGAGGAAAGGGCATGGGTTTCTGAACCCATGGTTCTCTTTCTCTACCATGTTTTCTAGCAACAAAGTCTCTCTTATCATAACGTTGATTCTTTGATTGTGGGTTATCAAGATCATGTATTTCTTTAATAGGCGGTAGATTCTTAACATCTTCAGCTTTAATACCTATTTCTTTCATAGATTTCTTTGCCTCTTGCATATCTTCAGGACTGAGAAATAGAATACCTCTTTTCTTCGGAGTTGGCTTAGGAGTTGGTTCAGGAAGTGTCCAATCATTATTATTACTCAATATATTATTCAATAGCAATTCAGCTTGCTCAACAGTTCATTCCCTGAAAACACAACCAGAACAACTATCTAGGCGGTCCCTAGAAGCATCAGTTAGTCCATTATAAAAGATATCAAGTATTTCATTTTTTCTTGAGAGGATGATCAGGCAAAGCATTAAGTAATTGGAGAAGCCTCCCCCAAGCTTGTGGGAGATTCTCTTCTTCAATTTGCTCGAAGTTAAATATTTCCTGTAGGGCAGCTTGTTTCTTATGAGCAGGGAAATATTTTTGAGAGAAGTAATAAATCATATCCTGGGGACAACGCACACAACCAGGAGTAAGAGAATTAAACCATAACTTGGCATCACCCTTTAATGAGAAAGGAAACAATTTAAGAATGTAGTAGTGAATTTTTCCTCATGAGTAAATAGGGTTGCTATATCATTCAGTTTAGTAAGATGTGCCACAACTGTTTCAGATTCATAACCGTAGAAGGGATCAGATTCAACCAAAGTAATTAACTCAGGATCGACAGAGAATACATAATCCTTATCAGTAACAAAGATAGGTGAAGTAGCAACATTGGGCTCATATTTCATTCTAGCATTCAAGGATTTTTCTTTCAGCTTAGCTAACAGTTTCTTAAGATCATCTCTATCATTGCAAGCAAGAAAGTCTCTAGCAGTTTCTTCATCCATAACATAACCCTCGAAAACAATAGGCAATTCATATCTAGGGGAAGAATCATAATCTTCAGTTTCAATAATATCATCAGTTTCAGTAATTTCATTCTCTCTAGCCCTAGCAAGTTGTTCATCAAGAAATTCACCAAGTGGCACAGTATTATCAAGCATAGAAGTAGTTTCATCATAAGCATCATGCATAGGAGAAGTGGCATCATCAATAACATGTGACATATCGGAATCAATAGCAGGTGTAGGTGTCGCAAGGTTACTCAAAACAGAAGGTGAATCAAGTGCAGAGCTAGATGGCAGTACCTTACCTCCCCTCGTAGTTGAGGGAAAAATCTTGGTTCTAGTATCTTTCAAATTCCTCATAGTGATCAATAGATATAAATCCCAAGTGACTTAGAGAATAGAGATATGCTCCCAGGCAAAGGCGCCAGAAAAAGGTCATGATAACCCACAAGTATAGGGGATCGCAACAGTTTTCGAGGGTAGATTATTCAACCCAAATTTATTGATTCGACACAATGGGAGCAAAAGAATATTCTCAAGTATTAGCAACTGAGTTGTCAATTCAACCACACCTGAAAGACTTAATATCTGCAGCAAAGTATTTAGTAGGAAAGTAGTATGGAAGTAACGGTAACGGTGGCAAAAGTAACAGTAGCAATTTTGTAGCAATCGTAATAGTGGCAACAAAAAAGTAACAAAGCAAAGATTAATATGTGAAAAGCTCGTAGGCAATGGATCAATGATTGATATTTATGTCAGATGGCATTTATCATGCAACAGTTATAACATAGGGTGACACAGAACTAGCTCCAATTCATCAATATAATGTAGGCATGTATTCCGAATATAGTCATACGTGCTTATGGAAAAGAACTTGCATGACATCTTTTGTCCTACCCTCCCGTGGTAGCGGGGTCCTATTGGAAACTAAGGGATATTAAGGCCTCTTTTTAATTGAGTACCGGACCAAAGCATTAGCACTTAGTGAATACATGAACTCCTCAAACTACGGTCATCACCGGGAAGTGTGCCGACTATTGTCACTCCAGGGTTGCCGGATCATAACACGTAGTAGGTGACTATAACTGGCAAGATAGGATCAAGAACACAAATATATTGATGGAAACATAAAGGGTTCAGATCTGAAATCATGGCACTCGGGCCCTAGTGACAAGCATTAAGCATAGCAAAGTCATAGCAACATCAATCTTAGAACATAGTTGATACTAGGGATCAAACCCTAACAAAAGTAACTCAATTACGTGGTAAATCTCATCCAACCCATCATCGTCTAACAAGCCTACGATGGGATTACTCATGCATGGCGGTGAGCATCATGAAATTGGTGATGGAGGATGGTTGATAATGGGGACGGCGACGATTTCCCCTCTCCGGAGCCCCGAACGGATTCTAGATCTGGTGTCCCGAGGAAGAACAGGAGGTGGCGGTGGCTCCGTATCTTAAAACGCGATGAATCCTTCTCTTTGATTTTTTTCTCGCCGAACATAAATATATGGAGTTGGATTTGAGGTCGGTGGAGGTCCAGGGGGCCCACAAGGATAGAGGGCGCACCCCAGGGGGGTGGGCGCCCCTACCCTTGTGGATAGGGTGTGGGCCGCCTTCAGTTGATTCGTTCACAAATATTTTTTATTTATTCCAAAACTGATCTCCGTGAAGTTTCAGGTTATTCCGAGAACTTCTATTTCTTTACAAAAATAACACCATGGCAATTGTACTGAAAACAGCGTCAGTCCGGGTTAGTTCTATTCAAATCATTGATATTAGAGTCCAAAACAAGTGCAAAAGAGTTTGGAAAAGTAGATACGATGGAGATGTATCAGCCGGGCATGCGGGCAGACAGCAAGGTGGTGCTCGATTACCTCCCTGGGAACACCGGGGATGTCAGATGGTTGCCAAGCAAACACGTCGACATTCGCCCGCATGAAGGAATGAGTGCACTTTCCTATTTATCGTCGAGGGTGGCACTGATGGTAAACGTACCATCAGCGCCAGCCAGCCCTGCCGGGACCTTCTACATAGCGGGTGCAGCAGCCTTGTATCTCTTGCTATTGGAACTCTCCGGCAAGTCATCAACAGGCACAGCGCATTTCGAAGAGGTACGCTTCCCGGATTCCTTGCTGGCTTTCTTCTTTTTCTTGCTTTCCTTGGTGGGAGTAGTGGCTTCAGCGGCCTCTGCAGCGACTGCTTCCCGGTACATCTTGTCCACGCATATGATTGCATCTTTCTTGTCTGATGGAATGGAAATGACGCCCATTGGCCCTGGCATCTTCAAAGTGTTGTAGGCATAGTGGGATGCCGCCATGAATTTGGCCAGGGCATGGTGACCAAGGATTCCATTGTATAGCAGGGGGAGGTAAACCACATCAAGCACGATATTCTCAGTCCGGTAGATTAACTCCCCCCCGAATGTTACTGGCAGTGTGATCTTCCCCTTAGGACGATTCCTGTCGGGGTTGATCCCTTGGAACGTACCAGTAACCTTGAGCTCTTCATCTGCTATCTGGAGTTTGCTGATGACCTTCGGAGAAATCAGATTCAACCCGGCCACGCCATCAACCAACATCTTTGTGACCTTGAGGTTGCGGATTGTTGGTGAAACCAATAGTGGCAAACACCCTACCGTGGTAGTGCAGTCAGGGTGATCCTCCTCATCAAAGATGATGGGCGTGCGGGACCACTTGAGCAGCTTCCGAGAATCTGCCGCTGCCTCCACGGCATTGACCTCACACGCCCACTTTTTAAGTTGGCGGTGAGAGGAGTGCAAAGATTCACCCCCGTCAATGCATAGGGCGTTAGTGGCTTTCTGGAACTCCTGCTCGCTGGTTTCCTCTTCATCTCCTTTGTCACTCTCGTCCTCACAATCCTTCTTCTCATGGCCTTTGGCAGGTTTCCCCTGATACTGAGGAGCCTTGTCGGGGTGACCTGTTCTGCTGCCTTGGCCCTTCCCGCCAGCTCCATCTTGGTCTTTCTCCTTATCACGCTTCTCATACTTAGCCCTCTGCTTCTTGACGAGTTGCTCAACCTGATGACACTCCTGAAGATCATGGCCCTTGGTCCGATGGATCTTGCAGTATGGCCCATCAACCTTCCCAGCCTTCTCGGCAGCCGCTGCTTCCCGACAATCACTGCACGCGGCAGCTTCCTTGCCGGGAACCTCGGTCTTGGCCTTCTTGCCGGTACTAGGTGCACTCGATCCTTCAACGGTCATCACAGCTGCCGGGTGGATGTCTGGAATATTCCTGTGCACCCGGCTGAACCTCTGCATGTACTTCCGCAGACTCTCTCCTTCCTTCTGTGGAAGGAGCTGCAAGTCACTGGGTCGCCCTAGTTCTTGATGGCCGCCCGTGAAGGCACCAACAAACTCATGGTACAGGTCAGCCCAGGTCAAGATGGAATTCTCTAGCAAGTGCATCAGCCAAGACCTCACATTTGGCTTGAGTGCCAACGGGAAGTAGTTGGCAAACACCTTCTCGTCTCTTCCCCCAGCAACTTGAACATCGATGGTGTAGATGCTCAAGAACTCTGCCGGGTTCAATCTTCCATCGTACTTTTCTGGTATTTCCAGCTTGAACGTGCGAGCAGATGGCCAACGGACTTGCCGCAACTCGCGAGTGAAGGCGGGGCACCCAACCTCGAAAGGTAGGTACCCACCTTCACTGCGCGCGGGCTCGTCGACATCGGGGCCATTGCGCCTATCATACTGGCGTTGGGTTTCACGGCGTCGTTCGATGGTTACGTGCGTGTCTTCCCTCCGCCTGTCTTCTAGGACTCGCCGCTAGTCTCGTCGTGCTTGAGGATCGGACGAAGCCATCGATATGTCGTCGGGTTCTTGGTCGCGTGGCTCTGGCTATAGCCCCTGTGCTGGCTTCCGTGGAGGGGATTGCACCGTGGGGGTGGCCCCTTCGGTACGGCCAGCGGCTCGGGCCATTGTCACCGCCTGCGGAGGCCGTGATGGGCCCGATCGCTGTGATGCTCCCGCCTCGGCATAACCAATCAGGCTCTGAATGGTGGCTCTCCACTCATCCATCTGATTGGCCATCGGCGGAAATCTCAACAGGAGTTGGGCTCATGCCATGGCCTCCGAAGCAGTGCTCGGCATAGACGACTACGTAGACCGCAACGTCGCCTCTCTTCTAACGGTGCCGATAGTGGTAGCGCCGTGCTCTTGTCACCGTGAGCCAGTCGCCAGGGTGGCATGGTGACGAGGTGGATGTGCTTGGGGATCAGCGGCTCCGTTCGGCACATCGGCTTTGCCAGCCCTTCCCGGGGATGGCACGTGCCCTGCAGCCGCACCTGCAGCGGGGGCGGCCTGAGGGTTGTGGTTCGCTCCAGGGTGAGCGCCACCGTTGTGGCTGCATCCTTCGGTGGGGTCGAGAGGCGCGGATGGGATGATCTCCCCTCCTGCACCTTGTGGAGCATGGCCGCTGGGATCTTGTTGGCGCTGTCCTTCTCCGGTGCCTCCTACTCCCGTCCCGGCCATAGGTGAGGTGGTGACAACGCTGCCTACGCCGGCCACGTCCCCCGCAACGTCCACGTCCCCGTGCGCCCCCGTAGCCCCCACGGCGTCGGGGGCCGCGTGCGAAGGGGCCTTCGAGGTGGACGGGTGAGTTGCGGCACCGGGTTTCTTCTTGGGCGCCATGGATGATGAAGCCATCGATGAAAAGAGCGATGATGAAGATGACGCGCTGCGTACGCTCTTGGGTTCGCGCAAGCGCTCACCCCTACCTGGCGTGCCAAAGATGTCGTGGGAAAACACGGCCACCTATGGGGCCATCGGCCCCTTGTGGTTCGGCAGGGGGGAAGGATGCATTGCACAAAGAGCAGAGGGCGCAGAGCAGCACGACAACGATCACACGGGCAGTTTTTACCCAGGCTCAAGCCGCCGCGAGGCGTAAAACCCTACTCCTGCTTTGGTGGATTGATGAGAGGACCGTGGTGGAGACACAATGCTCTAGCCCGGCAAGGTCGCCTCGGGGCGAGAGCAGCTACGCGCGTATGAGTGTACAATGGTCCAAATACTTTCTAAGGTTGCCATGGCCCTCCTTTTATAGATCAAGGGGTCACCACAATGGCAAATCAGTCATTTCGTACTAATTAGATAGCAAACAGTGCTATCATACCTAACTCTGCAGACAGGACATAGCGCATTAAATGCACTGCTTAGTGTCACATTGTAGCATAGCCCGGCAAGCCTTGCCATGCCGTTCGGCCACCTTCTCGCCTCCCTGCATGACACGTCCCTAGATGGGTGTCATTTGGGGTGATTTCCTTTGGAAGCGGTTGCCACATGCCAAATAACGGCCACTTAGTCACTTGGGGGCTTGACACCGCACCGATCGATGACTTGCATTGCTGTGAGGTGGAGCGGTGGGGCCTTGGTGGGGTAATCTGCCCTTGTCGTCCCCGGCAAGCCTGCCGGGGCAATCTTGAGACTCGTCTTCGGGGCAACCTCGTCCCCGCCAGGCTCCCCTGCCCGGCAAGGGACGTTTTTCCTTAGTGGTATCTTGCTCCTTTGGTTGGTCTTGGTCTTCTTGATCTGCCCTTTGATTTCTCAGAGAGCTGATCTCTTCTGCTTGGTCTGGTCTCGGGTGCTGCAACCTTGTGTCTCGAGCCTGTGTATAGTCTGGTCAACACAACTGGGGTTTGTTGCACCGACAGCGATGCATCTTTTTATTTGAGGAAACTTCGATCTATTCATCTCCAAACATGACAGTACAACGACACCAAAAATAGTAAAAATTATATACGGATTCATAGACTACCTAGGGATGACTACAAGAACTGAAGCGAACTGAAGCGAGCCGAAGGCGCGCTGCCGTCATCGCCCCTCCCTCATTGGAGCCGAACAAAACTTCTTGTAGTAGACAGTCTAGAAGTCATCGTGCTAAGGCCCAGTAGGATGAACGAACCAGAACGGCAACCTCACCGCTGAATAGAGTGTAGATCAAAAGGATCCAACCTAAAGACACATGAATATAGACGAACGATGAACAGATCCGAGCAGATCCACCAAACATAGATCCACGAGAGACACATCTTCACACACCCACCAATGGTGCTAAACGCACCACCGAAACAGGGCTAGGCTGGGAGAATCTGATTCCATTTTCAGAGAGCCGCCGCTGTCTTACCTTCCTGAGCAGGACATGTTGGATTTTTGCAAATAGGCCTTTGGGCGCAAAGTGATGAGGACATCAATACCATAGTTACACCCACAACCCCTGCTACTATACATACTGGGCAAATTACTAGAGCTCACGCACGCCAATTAAATTATCAGGTACTTTTGTTTCTTGGGAATAATTCTATTGTTTATGAGAATATGATGTTGCCTAAAATAGATACATTTGTGTTAATTACTAATAAAGGGCCTAGCATGCACAAGTGGGATGAACACTAGAGCAGGATCAAGCATGGAGAGGAAGGCGTGTGCGAAGGGAACCAAAATGACGTTTCAAATGTAGTTTTCAGTAGTTTGAAGCCCCCATGATGACATACCAGGACATGGACGTAATATAGAAGATGCCCTTTCATAAGTTTCGTCCATGGTTTATTATAGTTGCTGCGCCACCTTGGTTTTGGGCCCGGCCCATGTAATTTTGAAATACAAATTCATAGGCTAGTTTTACAGTACGTATTGTAGTGAAAACGATTCAGGAGGTGTTTTACTCCCACCTTGCCAAGGTTGGACGAAATCCCCTCCCTTTTCTCCTATAAATACAACCCTTAAGGCACCATTAGACTTGGGTTTGTTTAGATTAAAGTTCATCATAGCTGCAACTCGCGTACTTCGTTTGTGTTCTACAACTAGACCAAGACATCACATAACCCCAATTGATTAATAAAGCTTTCCTCTTATATTCACAATATCCAGATTGCAATCTTAGTTTCTTGCTTGTTCTTCGTTTGCTTGCAGGATATAGGCCATCGTGGTCAGGTTGATCATGGTCCGGCATGGTCAATAACCTCCTGGAGTTGGATTAGCGACTGCTAAGGTGCGACATCTTCGCATGTTCGTAGCCGGATTATCAAAGTCTACTCAAGCGAAAGGGATATCTACTTCTCATCGAAACATCCGGAAATCATTGCCTCTATCAAGTGGTATCATATTTCCAAGTTGCTTGATGAGATTTTACATGTTTTTCGTAGTTAGATCACATCGGTCTTCATACCTACAGTCCACGAAAAAGCAAGAATTTTTTTTAGGGTTAGTTCATCATATCCGAACCAATATGAGATTCTGCATAATCTTTCAGTGTTTTGCTTTGTTGAATTTGCGGTTGCATCATAGTGAGTTTTATTTTATTTATTTTAATTGAATCAACGAATATTTTTTGAATAGAAACTCGATGTATCTAACCTATTATTTCACAGGAGTACTAGTTGCCGAAGGCGATTTCAGAATGAAAAAAGTAAAGTCAATATTTTTAGCTTATTCTCTCAGTTTCAATCATGTAGAGTTGCTGGTCTTAGTGTCTAGTCCCTTAGGGGTTCGAGTTCTATTCAAGGTTGTCACACAACTATCGCACCATAATCATCGTCGCCGTTGCACCATCGTCATCTCCGTTGCCGCACCATCATCATCGCCGCCGTCGCACCATCGTTATCACTACTGCCATATGCACCATCGCATATCCGCCGCCAATACGATTCCATATACACCACCACATATTCTCCATCTCGCCAATAAGAGTCCACCTCCATCATAGATTTGCCACCAGTTCATGTTCCAGCGCCCCTACATATATCCGCCACTAGTCCGAGTTCCACCAGATTCATCTACGCCATCAATCCGAGTCCGAGTCCATTATTTGCTTCTCTGTTATTGATTTCCAGATCATGCCATACTATGTGTCGTGACCAAGTCAAGCTCCCTATCTTCCATGCCACCAGTACAAGAAAAAATAGTTCCAGTTTCAAAAGACCTAAAGCTAGAGAATTCCGGCTAGGCAGGTTTTAGAACATTTTTATACTTTTTTGAAAAAAATTTGTAGCGGAGCAAAAAATAAGAGAGCGAAAAACAGCAAAAAATAAGAGATTCAACGTGTGCTCCTCACATGTTTACATGGAGTGCCATGATTTTGTTAGTGTTCTATGCTCACGTATCTAGCACGGTGATGGCCCACAAGTATAGGGGATCAATCATAGTCCTTTTGATAAGTAAGATTGTCGAACCCAACAAGGAGCAGAAGGAACTGACAAGCGGTTTTCAGCAAGCACTGAAATTATCGGTAACAGATAGTTTAATAGCAAGATAATTTGTAACAAGTAACAAGTAGTAAAAGTAACTAAGGTGCAAGAAGGTAGCGCAATCCTTTTTGTTGCAATGGACAAGCCGGAACGGTTTCTTATAATAAGTAAAACGTTCTCGAGGACACATGGGAATTTCATATTGTCACTTTCATCATGTTTGTTTGATTGACGTTCGTTACTTTGATAATTTGATGTGTGGTTGGACTAGTGCTTGGGTGCTGTTCTTACTTGAACAATCCTCCCACTTATGATTAACCCCTCTCACAAGCATCCGCAACTACGAAAGACGAATTAAGATAAATCTAACCATATGTTTAAACGTATGGATCCAAATCAGCCCCTTACAGAATAGCACATAAACTAGGTTTTAAGCTTCTGTGACTCTAGAAACCCATCATCTAATAACTACTCCATAATACATTCCCTTAGGCCCAATATGGTGAAGTGTCATGTAGTCGATGTTCACATAACACCACTAAGGGAATCACAACATACACACCATCAAAATATCAAACGAATACCAAATTCACATGATTACTTATGACAAGACTTCTCCCATGTCCTCAAGAACAAAAGCAACTACTCACAAATCATATTCATGTTCAAGATCAGTGCGGTATTGAATAGCATAATGGATCTGAACATATAATATTCCACCAAATAAACCAACTAGCATCAACTACAAGATGTAATCAACACTACTAGCAACCCACAGGTACCAATATGAGGTTTTGATACAAAGATTGAATACAAGAGAAGAACTAGGGTTTGAGATGAGATTGTTCTGGTGAAGACGTTGATGAAGATTGATCCTCCCATGATGAGAGGGTTGTTGGTGATGACGATGGCTTCAATTTCCCCCTCCCGAAGGGAAGTATCCCCAGTGGAATCGCTCTGCCGGAGAGCAAAAGTGCCCCTTCCCAAATTCTGCCTTGAGACAGCGGCGCTCCATCCCGAAAGTCCTCAACTTATTTTTTCTAGGTAAAATGAGCTTATATACCAGAAGATGGGCACCGGAGGCCGGCTAGGGGCCCCACAAGCGACCAGGGCACGCCTGGGGGGTGGGCGCGCCCTGGTACCTTGTGGGAACCTAGGTGGCCCCCTCTGGTACTTCTTTGCTCCAGTATTTTTTTATTCCAAAATAAATCTCTGTAAAATTTTAGTTCATTTGGAGATGTGTAGAATAGGTATCTCTGACATAACTTTTTTAGGTCCAGAATTCCAACTGTCGGCAATCTCCCTCTTCATGTAAATCTTGCGTATTAAGAGAGAAAAGGCATCAGAATTGCTGCAGAAAGTGTTATATTGATTAAAAACACTCTAAATAATAGTAGGAAATCATGATGCAAAATGGGCGTATCAAATCCCCCAAGCTTAGACCTCGCTTGTCCTCAAGCGAAAGCCGATATTGATAATCATGTCCACATGTTTAGAGAGAGAGGTGTCGATAAAAACAAAATACGGACATAGTAGCATCATGATCATTATTATAACATCAATAATTATTATCATAAAACTTCTCATGAGCAAGTAACAATTCATCACAACATCGAAGTATAAGGCATAAACTTTCTTGAAAACAAACAAACTATGTTCTGAGTCAACAATGCAATTGCAATTCATCATCTTTTCTGGAAGGGTCTCATGTCGGAGCTTCTTAGCAAGTCCAGATACTCAACCTCATTTAGTCTTCTACGATTGCTAACACTCACAACATATATATGGAGCAAAAAGGTTCAGCCAGGCACATAGAAAGATAGGGGCTTATAATTTTGCCTCCCAACTTATTCACCTCAAGGGTGATGTCAACAATAATTACTCATGATCACTCATATCGAACTGGGTATATGTGCCTAGATCTTTCCCCACCACATGATGCTTACAAAAGAGAGAAAAATAAGAAGGAATAGAGGAGAACACTATTGACTCTTGTATAAAAAGTAAATACATAAAAGTAAAAGATATGCCCTTCGCGGAGGGAAGCAAAGGTTGTCATGCGCTTTTTTGTGTTTGGATGCAAAGCTCTTAGTGCAAAGGAATGTCATGTTATATTGCCCCGTGTGATAGTAACCTTTATTATGCCGTCCGTCACTTTTATTTTGTCACCATCACAAGTTCGTACAACGCTTATTTTCCCTTACACTAAAAGATCATACATATTTAAGAGCAATTTTTATTGCTTTATGCACCAATGACAACTTACTTGAAGGATCTTGTTGAATCCATAGGTAGGTATAGTGGACTCTCATGGCATGAAACTGGGTTTAAGGTTTTTGGGCGCACAAGTAGTATCTCTACTTGGTGCAGATTTTTGGCTAGGAAAGTTATTGGGCAAGCACCACATGTTGAAGGATCTATGACAATATAACTTCTATGTAAATATAAGCAAAAATAATTCATTATGTTATCTTCCTCGTCCAACGTCAACAGTTTGGCATAAAATACTTAATGGGGGCTCACAATCATAAAAGATGTCCTAGATAGTATATTTGCATGTGAATCTTCTCTTCCCTTATTAATTCTTTCATGAATTGCACCATTGACCAATGCTATGTTTGTCAACCTTCAATAAATTTTACTACTTATAATTTTCCTTATGTAATGTCATTACTTACCATAAGATTAGCATATGATATTTTTCATTATTTTCATTGCTAGGATTGAAACATGAAAGTAAAGAAGCAAAAACTCAAACTACTCTTTTTAATATATAACTCCCAACTCGATTACATAGATAAATAGATCATGAAACTAGCAATCAAAAATAGATCATACTAAACTTTTATTCAACTAAATCATGAAATAACCAAGAATCGAACTAGAAATAGGCAAAGATAATAAAAGTGATAGTGATACAATACCGGGGCACCTCCCCCAAGCTTGGCACAAGCCAAGTGGAGTGCCCATACCCGTGTACTCAAGTTTCTTTCTTCGGTGATGGTGGTGGTGATGAAGTGGTGAGCTTGTGCTCTGGCTTCCATGGCATAGGTTCTGTCGGATTTAGGGCTCCGCAGACCCAAGAAGGTTCAAACTCTAGGGCGTGTGCGAAGAACTCAACCTATCCAGCCTACCAACCCGTCGCCCCACAGCCTAGCCTAGCCAGACTCGCGTGAGCAAGGAAGAAGATGAACATGGCAGTTTACCCAGGTTGGGCCCACCTTGCGGTGTAAAACCATACTCCTGCTTTGTGGTGGATTGGCCTCACGAGGGGCTGAGGATGAACAACCTCGCCAGGGCTCGGGGGTGAGAATGAGTCACCCCTTCTATGGTGGTGGCTAACTTATCTTTATAGTGGCCTCGGTCCTCTTCCCCCAAAACATAGGCAGGAAGGGATCCCATAGTGGCCAATTTGAAAGGGGACATGTAGTACATCTTATCCTCACGAAAGGTGGTCTTCGCCTGCAAAGCATCCGGTCGTGACGCAGCGGTGGGCTCGGTGATGACATCCGTCCTGCCATGCTGGGGGTCATGGTCTTGTAGCACCGGAATGGAAACCTTTGGTAGATTCCTCGGGAACCCTCGCATGTCCTTGCTTCCTTAGCACGAAAGAGGAAACAGCCTTCTCTGCGCCCGCTGGCGCCGGCCTGGCCTTGGTCATCATGGATTGCGTCATCGCAGCCTCATGAGGCTGGTACCTGCATAGAAATCTCCGCTCCTCGGGAGGCAGCCTGGGGAGGTCGCCCCCTCCGGAGGTCTTGGTGCCATCCGCCTCGCGCGGCCAGGGGCCCCGCAAGGGTCTTGTCTTAGCGGTCTTGGAGGTGGGCCATACCAGGCCGTCAAAGGAGCCACGTAATAGGCCGCGGGTAGGCAAGTCTGGGTACCCCGGTTCCCTAAACGCCGATAGTAGCCCCCGAGCCCAAGGCGTGCTCGAGCTTGGCTTCGAGGCGAAGCCAAAGGGCACGGACAAAGCACCGCGGGCCCCAATCACCTGCGGGCCAAGTTGATGCATGGCGCCTGATGGGACATGGGCGCCTTCGGCCTCCCCATGTCGCCTCGGCAACCACCCGGTACTGACAAAAGGCTGGCTCGCACTGCCAGAACATCATTAGTCCTCCTCGCCTTGCTTCAGATCCCATTTCCCCTTCTACGGACCCCTCTAGATCCAATCGAGCTCGGCTTCCTCTTTTCCTTCTCCAACTCCGGCGCCGGCGACCTTGCAGATGGCCCCCAAGAAGTCGAAGCCTGCCGCACCAGCAGCAAGCTCTCCTCCTTCTCCTCCACCGGCACTCAATGCGTCCTCCATCACTGAGGAGGGCCACCTCGCCATCGTGCTCCCTTTCACGGCGAGCGACAAGAACGAGTGGAAGGAGACCATGGTCCTGGCCGGCTCCGCTGAGCAGCGGACTTTGGCTCAGATGTTTTACCCCTTCTTCCTCCGCAGCATCTTCGCGGGGCTTGTCCCCCCTCTCTCCGAGTTCTTCACTGGCGTCCTTAACCATTACCAGATCCATGCCCTGCATTTTCAACCCAACTCCATCCTCCTGCTATCCATATTTGCCTTTTACTGCGAGGCATTCGTGGGCGTGAGGCCCTCCGTGCCACTTCTCCGGCACTTCTTCTCCCTGCGGCTGCACGATCCGACCCAGCACTCTGGCTGCGTGTCCTTCATCGCAGTCCACAAGAACAACATGCTCATGAGGGCCGGGAAGAAGGTGGAAAGCCTTTGGCGTCGCTGGGTCTTCGTGGACACCTAGGGCCTTGATGAGCGGCTGGAGCTTTCGACCGTGCTGCCAGAGCGGCTCGAGAGGTGGAGTCATGAGAAGTTCTCCAGCCCCTCGGCGGTGCTTGTCCTGAGGAAGATGACCTCAGACATTGACGCCAGGGCGCTAACGGGGGGCATGCTCGTGAAAGAGTTCCTGATGCAGCATCTTGCCCCGCTCCAATCGCACACGCTGACGGGGGGAGTGAGTTTGGTCCGTGGCCATAGGTCGCCGAGGTTCGTCATCCCAACGGCGAGGCTCCTGGGGCTTCCGGCGCCTGTCTGGGGTGCAGTGCTCGGGATCCTTGGTAATCCCATCACTGCTCCTTCCAGTGGACTCAGGGTTGACGTTTAAGATGGCGACGCCTTCCTGACCGCCAAGGTGCGGAGCAGTGCTCTTCGCGCGTCTCGGACATCACCGTCGTTTGCTATTTCCCCGGGGGAGGCAATGGGCCGAGGGGCCGGCGTCTTCCTGGAGCAGTGGTGATGAGGAGAATATGAGGGAAGACGGAGAAGGTGAGTGGCAGGCCGTCAGGTCAGAGTACGATGGCACCGACGCCTTCGTTTTGTATTGCCGGCCCGCTGCCTCATCTTTCTGCTCTTCCCCTCCCTCCCCAGCACCATCATCACTGGCCTCTTAAGGATGGTTGCCAGGGAGGGGGTCGCTCTATTGGTGCCTTCGCCTCCTCCAGCAGTTTTCCAGCTGAGCTCCGGAAGCTCTCCCCACTGGCGCTCGTGCCGGGGCTTCTTGCTGGTCATGGGGGTTGTGACCAGGGCACCGCCGAGCTGCTCCCTTCGTCCTTCTCCTTCGCAGCTTCGCCATTCCCGATCTTGTCAGGCTGCGCCCGGCAAGCCCTGACGGGATTAGGCTGGGCTTCTGCTCAGGCACCCCTTTTGCCCTCTTGACCTCCCATTGTAGTTCCTAGGAGGAGAGGGACAAGAAAAGGGTTACGGGGCACTTATCTTTTTTCAGTCTAAAATATGTAGGCATTTGCCAAAGTTTAGTCTAAAATATGTAATCTGCTTTATCCATGTTTGTGTCCTGTAAGATCTGTACTTGCTTATCGCATATTAATGAAAAAGACAAGCCTTGCCGGGTACTTGTACATGTGTCATGTCCATGCAGAGGTGAGATGCCTATATACGTTTAAGTAAACAAGTTTCTCCGGCAAGCCATCTTGCTGGTGCCTTTCGTTTGTTGCCGCGAGGCTTGGCCTGCCGGGCACAAAACCATGGAACGGGACTAGCTCCTCATCGAACCCCCTCCGTCAAAGGCCACTACAACCACCCTGACCGAAGCAACGTTCGGGAAGCAGGACAGGAGCATCCATGCTTCGAAAGCGACGAGGTTTTGATATGCACAAGTTTTCACCTTACAAAACATGTATGGATAAGAAATAACTTATCTACTTGGCTTGTCGGGGTCTGATATGTAGGCTTGTCTTCATTTCTTCTCTTCTGGACCAGGTCCACGGCAAGAACCCTGCATCTTAGTGCAGAGGAAAACAATGCTACATATGCACTGATCTACATGATCATGCTCTGCTCATGTTATGCTTATGCATGCATGCAAGTTTTAGGGGCCCCCAGCGCTTCGTTTATTCATCTCTAGCTCAGGGTCTGTGCCTGGCTTTGTACAAAGGGTTACATGCAACATCGACAAGGCTTGTACAAAAGGGTGGCTGCCGGGGCCATGCAACATCGGCAAGGCTTGTAAAAAAGGGTGGCTGTCGGGCCCTGCAGGGCCCGACAGCCGCACCTTACAGGTAGAACTTACGGAGATGCTCAATGTTCCATGAGTTTTGCAACTGAATGCCATCTCCAGTCTCCAGACGGACTGCGCCGGGTCTGGTGACTCGTACTATCCGGTAAGGGCCTTCCCACTTCGGCGTCAACTTGTTTGCACCCTTGGCGGACTAAACATGCCTAAGGACAAGGTCGCCTTCCTCAAAGCTCCGGGCATGAACCATGTGGCTGTGATAGTGACACAGGGCTTGCTGGTAGCATGCAACACGCATAGCAGCCCGGAGACAGTTCTCCTCAAGTAGCACAACATCGTCATGCCGATGCTGATCTTGCGCTACTTCATTGTAGGCAAGTACTCGAGGTGATCCGTATATGAGTTCCATGGGGATCACTACTTCTGCTCCATAGACTAGGGAGAAGGGAGTCTGGCCGGTAGCTCGATTTGGTGTCGTACGGAGGGACCAAAGAACCATCGACAGCTCGTCGATCCATCGCCTGCCACACTTCTACAGCCTATCAAATGTTCTTGTCTTGAGTCCTCACAGCACTTCAGTGTTCGCCCTCTCAGCTTGTCCGTTGCTTCTGGGATGAGCAACAGAGGCAAATGAGACCTTGCTTCCGAGGGCATGAACGTATTGCATGAAGGCACGGCTTGTGAATTGGGTGCCATTGTAAGTGATGACTCTGTCGGGTACTCCGAAACGGCACACTAATACTTTCAAGAACTTGATAGCTGACTGTGCAATCACCTTCCTCATGGGATCCACTTCCGGCCTCTTTGTGAAATTGTCGATGGCGACGTACAAGAACTCAAAGCCCCCGGTAGCGCGGGGGAAGGGGCCCAAGATGTCGAGCCCCCAGACTGAAAAAGGCCATGACAAAGGGATCGCCTGGAGAGCTTGAGTTGGTTGACGGATATTATTGGAGTGGAACTGGCAGGCTTCACATCTGGTGACTAGCTCGATTGCATCTTGGAGGGCCGTGGGCCAGTAGAAACCTTGCCGGAAAGCCTTTCTGACCAGGGCCCTTGATCCAATATGGGAGCCACACATGCCTTTGTGTATCTTCGCCAACAGTTCCTTCCCTTCTTCCCGACAAACGCACTTTAATTTCACACCATTGGGCCTCCTTCTGTATAGTACGTCATCGATGAACTGATACATACTGGCCCTCGGGGCTACTTTTTCAGCTTCTTCTTGCTCTTCGGGAAGTTCTCCTATTTGGAGGTAATGGACTATGTGCCGTGCCCATGTTGGAGCCTGAGTCTCGACAACAAGGATCAGCGGCACCTCCTCGCTCGTGGGAGCGCATGCCTCAACCGCGAGAATTGGAAGTTCGACGGGAGGGTGCTGCTTGCCAAGCGAAGTGGAGTTGTTCCCGCCAACCTCTCTGTCGGGGGCTTCAGGAAGCTCTGCCGGGAGAGACTTGCTAGAGTCTAGTTTTCTCCTCTTTTTGGCCATTGTTGCCGGGGATACAGAGGGCTGAGTCAGGTGGAGAATAAAAGTCCCTGGTTCCACATGAAGCTTTTGTGTAGCGCACTTTGACAGATGACCAGCAATGCTGTTTTTTGCACAAGGTACAAGCTTTGTTTGCAATCCGTCAAAGCGCTCCTCCAGCTTACTCACTTCCTCCATGTATGCCTCCATCAATGGACTTTGATAATCCTTGTTTACTTGCCTCACCACAAGTTGTGAGTCTCCATGAATGATCAACTTCTTGATTCCCAGTTCTGTTGCAATCCTGAGCCCGACAAGGAGTCCTTCATATTCTGCGGTGTTGTTGGTAGCCTTCTCCCAGGGGAAATGCATTTGAACCACGTACTTGAGGTGCTCCCCAGTGGGTGCGACGGGGAGCACGCCAGCTCCCTCACCTTGTAGGGAGAAGGCGCCATCAAAGTACATGATCCAATCTTGGGGTGCTTCCCTGCCGGGGAGAATTGTCTCCGGTGTTTCTTCATCTGGAGTTGGAGTCCATTCTGCAATAAACTCCGCCAACGCTCTGCTCTAAATAGTTGATGTGCTCTCAAACTTCAAACCAAAGCTTGATAACTCCAATGCCCACTCCACTATTCTGCCAGTGGCCTCGGGGTTCCTCAGTATGCGTTGCAAGGGGAAGCGGGTAACAACCGTGATTTCGTGGGCTTGGAAGTAGTGGCACAGTTTCCTTGAGGCCATGATGAGGCCAAAGATCAACTTTTGCATGCCAGAGTGCCTTGATCTAGCCCCTTGCAGTAGGGAACTGACAAAGAACACTGGGCGCTGCACCACCTTCTTCCTTGCCGCGATTCTGGAATTGTCTCCGCTGCCCTGCTCTTCTTTGTTCTGATCTGTTCCTGAACTTGCTGGGACGAGTTCACTTTTCTCTTTGGAGGGGATGATTGCCGTGGCGGCTCCTTCATCTACTTCCCGCTGGGCCACCAGCACCGCACTAACCACTTGATTGGTTGCCGCTAGGTATAGCAGCAACGACTCTTGTGGTTTAGGAGCGACTAGGGTGGGGACAGAGGAAAGGTAGGTCTTCAAATCTTACAGCGCAGCGTCTGGCTCCGAGGTCCACTCCATGGGCCATGACTTCTTCAAGATTTAAAAAAATGAAAAGGCGTGCTCGGCAGACTTGGAAATGAACCTGCTGAGTGCACTAACACATCCAGTCAAACGCCTCACATCTTTAACTGTATTGGGTGCTTGAACCTACTCGATCGCCTTGATCTTGTCGGGGTTGGCCTCTATCCCCCGGTGGGACACAAAGAAGCCAAGTAGCTTGCCGTAAGGAACGCCAAACACACACTTCTCCGGGTTCAGCTTCAAGTTGATCCTGCGAAGATTCGCAAAGGTCTCTTCCAGGTCCTGAATGAGGGTTGATTTGTGTTTGGTTTTGACCACTATGTCATCCATGTAAGGTTCAATATTCCTATGCAGCTGTGACTCAAAACCGATTTGCACTGCTCTTGCAAAAGTGGATCCAGCGCTCTTTAACCCAAAGGGCATCCGTACAAAATAGTACATGCCACATGGGGTTATGAATGCGGTCTTCTCTTCATCTTCCTTGGACATGAAAATCTGGTGCTACCCGGAGTAGGCATCCAAGAAGGAAAGCAGGTCGCATCCAGAGGTGGAATCCACAATCTGATCAATGCGCGGCAAGGGGAATGGGTCCTTCAGGCATGCTTTATTCAGATTTGTGAAATCTATGCAAAGCCTCCACTTCCCATTCGCCTTGCGCACCACCACTGGATTCACCAACCAAGTTGGATGCAATACCCCTCTGACCAAACCAATAGCTTCAAGTTTCTTGATCTCTTCGCAATATACTGCTCCCGCTCCAAAGCTTGCTTTTGGATCTTCTATTTGACAGGCCGGGCATGTGGGCAGACAACAAGGTGGTGCTCGATTACCTCCTTGAGAACACCGGGGATGTCAGATGGTTGCCAAGCAAACACATCGACATTCGCCCGCAGGAAGGCAATGAGCGCGCTTTCCTATTTGTCATCGAGGGTGGAGCTAATAGTAAATGTACGATCAGCGCCAACCAGCCCTGCAGGGACCTTCTTCACAGCAGGCACAGCAACCTTTCACCTATTGCTATTGGAACTCTCCAGCAAGTCATCAACAGGTGCAGTGCACTCTGAAGAGGCGCGCTTCCCGGATTCTTTGCTAGCATCCTTGCTAGCTTTCTTCCCTTTCTTGGTTTCCTTGGCGGGAGCGGTAACTTCCGCGGCCTCTGCAGCGACTGCTTCTCTGTACATCTTATCCATGCATATAATTGCGTCCTTTTTGTCTGATGGAATGGAAATGAAGCCCATTAGCCCTGGCATCTTCAGCGTGTTGTAGGCATAGTGGGATGCCGCCATGAATTTTGCCAGGGCTGGATGACCAAGGATTCCATTATATGGCAGGGGGAGGTCAACCACATCAAATACGATCTTCTCAGTCCGGTAGTTTAACTCCCCCCAAACGTTACCGGTAGTGTGATCTTCCCCTTAGGACGACTTCTGCCGGGGTTGATCCCTTGGAAAGTACCAGTAACTTTGAGCTCTTCATCTGCTATCTCGAGCTTGCCGATGACCTTGGGAGAAATTAGATTCAACCCGGCCCCGCCATCAACCAACATCTTTGTGACTTTGAGGTTGCGGATTGTTGATGAAACCAACAACGGCAAACACCCTACCACAGTAGTGCGGTCAGGGTGATCCTCCTCGTCAAAGATGATGGGCGTGCGGGACCACTTGAGTGGCTTCTGAGAATCTGCCGCTGGCTCCACGGCATTGACCTCACGTGCCCACTGTTTAAGCCGGCGGTGAGAGGAATGCAAAGATGCACCTCCGTCAATGCATAGGGCGTCAGTAGCCTTCTGGAACTCCCACTCACTGGTTTCCTCTTTGTCTCCTTCATCACTCTCGTCATCGCATTCCTTCTTCTCACGGCCTCTGGCCGGTTTCCCTTGATACTGAGGGGCCTTGCTGGGGCGACCTCCTCTGCTGCCTCGGCCCTTCCCGCCAACGCCATCTTGATCTCTCTCTTTGTCACGCTTCTCGTACTCAGCATTCTGCTTCTTGATGAGTTGCTCAACCTGATGACAGTCTTGAAGATCGTGGCCTTTGGTCCGATGGATCTTACAGTACGGACCGTCAGCCTTCCCAGCTTTCTCGGCAGCCGCGGCTTCCCAGCAATCAGCACACGCGGCAACTTCCTTGCCGGAAGCCTCGGTCTTGGCGTTCTTGCCGGCACTAGGAGTACTCGATCCTTCAACAGCTAGCACTGCCTTAACCTTGCGCTTCTTGTTGTGTTTCTTGTTCTTCTTCTTCTGATTGGTGGCGTTGTCGTCGTCCTCTGAGTCAACATCGACGTGATCTTCTTCACCGGGGAGACGCCTCCTCTCCTCTGTTCGGGCACACTTATCCGCCAAAGTGTACAGCTCATTCAGAGTCTTGACCAACCGGAACTTCATCTTGGAACGTATCCTATGATTGCATATGTTGGACTGTAATGCAGCTATCATAGCTGCCGGGTGGATGTCCGGAATGTTCCTGTGCACCCGGCTGAACCTTCGCATGTATTTCCACAAACTCTCTCCTTCCTTCTATGGGAGGAGCTGCAAGTCGCTGGGCCGCCCTTGTTCTTGATGACCGCCTGTGAAGGCGCCAACAAATTCATGGCATAGGTTGGCCTAGGTCGAGATGGAGTCCGACAAGTGCATCAGCCACGACCTCACGTTTGGCTTGAGTGCCAAAGGGAAGTAGTTGGTGAATACCTTCTCATCTCTTCCTCCAGCGGCTTGAACAGCAATGGTGTAGATGCTCAAGAACTCTGCCGGGTTCAATCTTCCATCATACTTTTCTGGTATCTCTGGCTTGAACATACGGGCATATGGCCAATGGACTTGCCGCAGCACGCGAGTGAAGGTGGGGCACCCAACCTCGAATGGCAGGTATCCGTCTCCACCGGGCACGCGCTTGTCGACGTCGGGGCCATTGCGCCTATCAGATTGGCGGCGGGTTTCGCGGCATCGTTTGATGGTGACGCGCGCGTCCTTCCTCCACCCGCCTTCCAGGACTCGTCGCTGGTCTCAACATGCCCAGGGATCAGACGAAGCCATCGATACGTCGTCGGGTTCTTGGCCGCGTGCCTCTGGCTGTGGCCCCTGCGCTGGCTGCCACGGAGGTGATTGCACCATGGGGGTGGCCCCTTCGGTACGGCCAGCGGCTCAGGCTGTTGTCGCCACCTGTGGAGGCCGTGGCGGGCCTCCCCGTTGTGATCCTCCCACCTCAGCGAAACCAATCAAGCTCTGAATGGTGGCTCTTCGCTCATCCATCTGATCGGCCACCGACGAAAATCTCAACAGGAGTTGGGCCCGCGCCATGGCTTCCGAAGCGGTGCTCGGCATAGACGACGACGCAGATCGCGACGTCGCCTGGCTTCTGACGGTGCCGGTAATGGCGGCGCCATGCTCTCGTCGCCATCAGCCGGTCGCCAGGGTGGCGTGGCGACAAGGTGGATGCGCTTGGGGATTGGCCACCCCATTCGGCGCATCGTATCGGCTAGTTTGTCCTGCGGGCGGCGCATGCCCTGTAGCCGCACCCGCAGGGGGCGGCCAGAGGGTTGCGGTTCACCCCAGAGCGAGCGCCATCGCTGTGGTTGTGTTCCTCAGTCGGGCAGAGAGGTGGAGATGGAATAATTTCTCCACCCGCATCATGTGGAGCATGGCCGCTGGGATGCTGTTGACGCTGTCCTTCTCCGGTGCCTCCCGCTCCCGTTTTGGCCGCAGGGGGAATGGCGACGATGCCGCCTGCACCGGCCACGTCACCCGCAGTGCCCAAGTCCCCGTGTGCCTCTGTAACCCCCACGGTATCAGTGGTTGCATGCGACGGGGCCTTCCAGGCAGACGGGTGAGCTGCAGCACCGGACTTTTTCTTGGGCGCCATGGATGATGAAGCTGTTGATGAAGAAAATGATGATGAAGATGACGCGCTGCTTACACCCTCGGGTTCGCGCAAGCGCTTCCCTCTACTTGGCGCGCCAAAGATGTCGTGGTATAACACGGCCACCTATGGGGCCATCGGCCCCTTGTGGTTCGGCAGGGGGGAAGAGCACATTGCACAAAGAGCGGAGAGCATAGAGCAGCACGGCAGCGATGACACGAGCAGTTTTTACCCAGGTTCGGGCCGCCGCGAGGCATAAAACCCTACTCCTGCTTTTGTGTATTGATGAAAGAACCGTGGTGGAGACGCAGCGCTCTAGACTGGCAAGGTTGCCTTGGGATGAGAACAGCTACGCGCGTACGAGTGTACGAGGGTCTGAATCCTTTCTAAGGTAGCCACGACCCTCCTTTTATAGGTCAAGGGGTTACCACAATGGCAAAACGGTCATTATCTAGTGATTAGATATCCATAGTGCTATCATAACTAACTCTGGCAGTTAGGACAAAGTGCATTAAATGCACCACATAAAATCATGTCACAGATGCGGCCTGGCAAGCCTTGCCATGCCATCTTGGTCATCTCCTGCCTGCCTGTGCGACACGCATCCAGACGGGTGTCACACATGGGTAATCTTCTCTCCAAACAACTGCCACATGTTAAATGGCAGACACTTAACCACCAGGGGGCTCGACACCACACGGATAGATGACTTGCGTCATGGTGAGGTGGAGTGGTGGCGCCTTGGCGGGATAGTTCACCCTCGGCGTCCCCGGTAGGCTTGCTGGGGGAGTCTTGAGACTTGTCCTTCGGATGACCTCGACCCCACCAGGCTCGCCTGCCCGGCAAGGGAGGTTTTTCCTCAGTGATATCTCGCTCACTTGGTTGGTCTTGGTCTTCTTGATTCGCCCTTTGATTCCTTAAAGAGCTATCTCTTTGGTTTAGTCTCGTCTTGGAATGTTGCAACCTTGCTCTTGAGCCTGTGTACAGTCCGGGCAACACACATCTGGGGTTTGTTGCACCAACACACCATAAGTCATTAAATATCTAGGGACTCCAAATCTCGGGAAAATAACTTCTTTAAGCATTTTAATGGAAGTGTTATGATCCGCACTACTAGTTGGAATAGCTTCTACCCACTTAGTAACATAATCAACAACAACCAAAATATGTGTATATCTATTAGAGGAAGGAAAAGGTCCCATATAAACAAATCCCCAGACATTAAATGGTTCAATAACAAGTGAATAATTCGTAGGAATTTCTTGACATCTACAAATATTACCAATTCTTTGAGATTCATCACAAGATAAGACAAACTTACAAGCATCCTTGAAAAGGGTAGGCCAATAAAAACCAGATTGAAATACCTTCTGTGCAGTTCTGTCTCCCGCATGGTGTCCTCTGTAAGCCTCAGAGTGACACTTCTGTAGGATTTGTCCCTGTTCATGCTCGGGTATACAACGTCTAATAATACCATCTACTCCTTCTTTATAAAGATGTGGGTCATCCTAGAAGTAATGTCTCAAATCAAAGAAGATTTTTTCTTTGTTGGTATGTAAACCTAGGTGGTATAAATCTAGCAACAATATAATTAGCATAGTCTGCATAACAAGGAGTGTTACAAGAAGCATTTATGACAGCTAGTTGTTCCTTGGGAAAACTATCATCAATAGGTAGTGGGTCATCAAGAATATTTTTGAACCTAGAAAAGTTATCAGCTACGAGATTATTAGCTCCCTTCCTATCAGTAATATGCAAGTCAAATTCTTGTAGAAAAAGAACCCACCTAATGATTCTAGGATTAGCATCTTTCTTGTCCATAAGGTATTTAATAGCAGCATCATCGGTGTGAACAATTACTTTAGAATCAACAATGTAAGATCTGAATTTATCACAAGCAAACACAACTGCTAAAAATTCTTTTTCAACAGTAGCATAATTTCTTTGGGCACTGTCTAGAGTTTTGCTAGCATAATGGATATCATTTAATTTCTTATCAACTCTTTGTCCTAGAACAATACCAACAACATAATCACTAGCATCACACATAATTTCAGAAGGCAAGTTACAATTAGGTGGTTGGACAATAGGTGCAGAGGTTAAGGCTTTCTTAAGTGTTTCAAAGGCTTCTACACAATCATCATAAAAAACAAATGGAACATCTTTTTGCAAGAGATTGGTAAGAGGCCTAGAAATTTTAGAGAAGTCTTTAATGAACCTCATATAAAAACGAGCATGACCAAGCAAACTTCTTATACCTTTAATATCTTGAGGACATGGCATTTTCTGAATTGCATCAACTTTAGCTTTATCCACTTCAATGCCTCGTTCAGAAATTTTATGCCCCAAGGCAATACCTTCATTCACCATAAAGTGGCACTTCTCCCGATTCAAGACAAGATTAGTTTGTTCACATCTCTGCAAAACTCGATCAAGGTTGCTTAAGCAATCATCAAACAAAGTTCCGTAAACGGAAAAATCATCCATGAAAACCTCAATAATCTTTTCACAAAAGTCAGAGAATATAGCAGTCATACACCTTTGAAAGGTAGCACGTGCATTGCATAAACCAAAAGGCATACATCTATAAGCATAGGTTCCAAAAGGACAAGCAAAGGTGGTTTTCTCCTGGTCGGATTGTGATACATGTATTTGAAAGAAACCAGAATATCCATCAAGAAAGAAAAAGTGTGTATGCTTAGACTATCTTTCTAACATTTGATCAATAAATGGCAAGGGGTAATGATCTTTCCTAATAGCTTTGTTTAATTTTCTAAAAGTGATTACCATCCTATAACCAGTTACAATTCTTTGTGGAATAAATTCATTTTTATCATTAGGAACAACCGTAATACCTCCTTTCTTAGGGACACAATGAACATGGCTAACCCATCTACTATCAGCTATGGGATAGATTATACCTGCCTCCAGAAGCTTTAATATTTCAGTTCTTACCATTTCCTTCATTTTGGGATTTAACCGCCGTTGATGATCAACAACTAGTTTAGCATCAGTCTCCATATTAATTTTATGATGACATAGATTGGGACTAATGCCCTAAAGATCATCAAGATTATATCCAATAGAAGCACGGTGCTTCCTCATAGTTTTTAATAATCTCTTTTCTTCATGCTTTGAAAGGTTAGCACCAATAATAACAAGATATATATTCTTTTCATCAAGATAAGCATATTTCAAAGTATCAGGAAATTGTTTTAATTCAAACACAGGATCACCCTTAGGTGCAGGAGGACCTCCAAGAGTTTCAATACGCAAATTGTGTTTACGTATAGGTGGTTGATCAAAGAACATCTTATCTATTTCATTTCTTTCATTCATGTGCATATCATTCTCATGGTCTAGAAAATATTGTTCTAAGGGATCAGTAGGAGGCACGACAATAGAAGCAAGACCAATAACTTCCTCTTTACTAGGAAGTTCTTTATCATGAGGTTGTCTAGTAAACTTAGAGAAATTAAAGTCATGAGATACATCACCAAATTTAGCACTGACAGTTTCTTTAGCACAATCAATCTTAGCATTAACAGTGTTCAAGAAAGGTCTACCAAATATTATGGGACAAAACTCATCTTGTGGAGAACCAAGAACAAGAAAATCAGTAGGGTATTTTATATTTTCACACAAGACTTCGACATCTCTAACAATCCCAAGTGATGTAATAATATCTCTATTTGCAAGCTTAATACTAACATCAATGTCCTATATTTCAGCAGGTGCAATATCATTCATAATTTCTTGATATAAGGTAAATGGAATAGTACTCACACTAGCACCCAAATCACATAAAGCCATGATAACAATGATCTCCTATCTTAACTGAGATAGTAGGCATGCCAACAACAGGTTTATTCTTATTTATCATCGGGCTTAGCAATTCTAGCGGCTTCACCACAAAAGTAAATAACATGCTCATTTATATTATCGACCAAGAGATCTTTAACCATAGTAATATTAGGTTCCACTTTAATTTGTTCAAAGGGTCTAGGTGCTCTAATATTACTTTCATTGACCATGGTTGAAACCATAGCATGTTCCTTTATCCTAACAGGGAAAGGTGGTTTTTCAATATAAGGAGCAGGAACAACTGGATCAACATTGTAAATGATAGTTTCATATTTAACTATAACAGGCTCCTCAATCTTTTCTTTAATAGGGGTATGATATTTAAACCACTTCTCCTTATGGAGATCGACATGAGTAGCAAAATCATTCACAAAAAGAGGCTAGTATCTCAGAGTCAAGTCCATATTTAGTGCTAAACTTATGAAAAGCATCGGTATTCATGAAAGATTTAACACAATAGAATTCAAGTATTATACCTGACTCATTACCTTTGTCGAGTTTCCAACCTTCGGAGTTGTGTTCAATTCTTTCCAGAAGTTCCCATCTGAATTCAATAGTTCTCTTCATAAAGGAGCCACTCGAAGAAGAATCGAGCATGGTTTGATCATCATGAGAAAGCCGAGCATAAAAATTTTGTAGGACAATTTCTTTTGGGAGTTCATGATTGGGGCTTGTGTACATCCTGTACTTAAGCCTCCCCCAAGCTTGAGCGATGCTTTTATCATTCACGAGGCCAAAAATTATATATATAATTCCTATCACGATGAACTAGATGCATAGGATAAAACTTTGACGAAATTCCAATTTCAATCGATTCCAATCCCATGTTCCAATATCATCACATAGCCTATACCATGTCAATGCCTTTCCCTTCAGAGATAAAGGGAAAACCTTCTTCTTAACTTCGTCTCCGGGTAAACCTGCAAGCTTAAATAATCCACAAACTTCATCCACATAGATTAGCTGCATATCAAGATGTAGTGTTCCATCTCCTGCATAAGGATTAACTAGCAGTTTCTCTATCATACCCAAAGGAATCTCATAATAAATATTTTTAGTAGGTGGAGTAGGTTGAGGAGCAACTCTTTCTTCTTCCGGTCGAGGTGAAGATACCCCGAATGAACCCATCAAAGGATTGTTTTCCATAGTAACAAGTAACAGTAAATTTAGCACGTAATATAAATGTTTCCTTACCAAATTCCACTCACTAGAGGCGCTTTCCTCCCCGGTGATGGAACCAGAAAAGAGCCTTGATGACCCACAAGTATAGGGGATCAATCGTAGTCCTTTCGATAAGTAAGAGTGTCGAACCCAACAAGGAGCAGAAGGAACTGACAAGCGGTTTTTAGCAAGGTGTTTTCTGCAAGCACTGAAATTATCGGTAACAGATAGTTTGATAGCAAGATAATTTGTAACAAGAAGCAAAAGTAACTAAGGTGCATCAAGGTAGCCCAATCCTTTTTGTTGCAAAGGACAGGCAGAAACGGTCTCCTATAATAAGTAAAACTTCTCGAGGACACGTGGGAATTTCATCTAGGCACTTTCATCATGTTTGGTTGATTCGCGTTCGCTAGTTTACTAATTTGATATGTGTGTGGACCGGTGATTGGGTGCTATTATTACTTGAATAAGGATCCCACTTATGATTAACCCCTCTCGGAAGCATCCACAGGTATGAAAGAATAATTAGGATAAATCTAACCATAGCTTTAAACTTATGGATCCAAGTCAGCCCCTTACGTAATAGCTCATAAACTAGGGTTTAAGCTTCTATCACTCTAGCAACCCATAATCTAATGACTACTCCACAATGCATTACCTTAGGCCCAAACATGGTGATGTGTCATGTAGTCGATGTTCACATAACACCACTAAGGGAATCACAACATACACAACATCAAAATATCGAACGAATACCAAATTCACATGATTACTTATGACAAGACTTCTCCCATGTCCTCAAGAACAAAAGAACTACTCACAAATAATATTAATGCTCAAGATCAGAAAGGTATTGAATAGCATAATGGATCTTAACATGTAATCTTCCACCAAATAAACTAACTAGCATTAACTACAAGATTTAATCAACACTACTAGTAACCCACAGGTACCAATCTAAGGTTTTGATACAAAGATTGAATACAACAGATGAACTAGGGTTTGAGATGAGATGGTGCTGGTGAAGATGTTGAAGAAGATTGATCCTCCCATGATGAGAGGGTTGTTGGTGATGACGATGGCTTCGATTTCCCCCTCCCGGAGGGAAGTATCCCCGGAGGAATCGCTCCGCCGGAGAGCAAAAGTGCCCCTGCCCAAGTTCCGCCTCGAGACGGTGGCACTCCGTCCCGAAATTCCTCACCATATTTTTTTAGGGAAAATTGGCTTATATACCAGAAGATGGGCACCGGAGGCTGGCCAGGGGCCCCACAGGCCACCAGGACGCGCCTTGGGGGTGGGCGCGCCCTGGTGCCTTGCGGGCACCTGGGTGGCCCCCTCGGGTACTTCTTTGCTTTGGTATTTTTTATTTATTCCAAAATAATCTCCATAAATTGTAGCTCATTTGGAGATGTGTAGAATAGGTATCTCTGACGTAGGTTTTTCAGGTCCAGAATTCCAGCTGCCGGCAATCTCTCTCTTCATGTAAATCTTGGATATTAAGAGACAAAAAGCATTATAATTTCTCCACAAAGTGTTATATTGATTAAAAACACTATAAATAACAGTAGGAAATCATGTTGCAAAATGGACGTATCACATGGTTTAGCCTTGGACCACCACACACTGGTACAATGAGGTGCTATACAAATGGTTTTTAACCCCTTTCTGTGACGGTGTTCTGAACCATCGCCTAGTGAGTGACTGCGATAGGGGGGTCCTTCCGACACGACCCAGAAATGGTCAGGGATAGGCTCTCCTAGCATACAAGCTCGGCAAAATGTGTTCGTGTGCGATGGGCGAGCGATCAAATACGATTATACAGGCCCAATCGGTTCCAATCATAAGTACATCCCACACAGTCAGTCCCAAACAAACGTTTCTGTTTGTTATGTACATTCCACACAATGAATCCAAGGAATACGTTTTCGTTATTATGTACATCCCACACAGTCAATCCAGGGAAAACGTTTCCGTTCGTATGTACATCCCACACAGTCAATCCAGGGAAAATGTTTCTGTTCGTATGTACATCCCACACAGTTTTATGTATAGGCTCGTGTGTGATAGGTGTAACTATCACACACGCTCTACCTCGGTTAACCGTTTGCTTTTATTCAACTACATCACAAATGATTTAATGAAGAAAACTGTGTGGCATTGGGCTATCCATCACATGCGCTTTTACTGCTAGAACCGTTTGCAAAGTTCCATGACCAATTTAGCAGGTTTATTAGTTTACAATTAATAATTCCAATATTACGCAAATTCACATTTCATATCGAACAGCTGTTTGCCAATTTCACATCAGGCACATAAATATATTTTAACATCACAGTACGATAGCTACCTAAAAATAGCACAGTGCAACATATAGCTAGTTCAGCTTCATAAGAATAATATTAGAACAATATATTCATTTCCCTAATCGAGATCATCCAGGATCGTCTTATCCACCTCTGCTTTCAGTTCAGTAAGAACCTGTTTTGCACTGGTCAATTGGGAAAGTGCCTTCTCCTTCGCCAACACCATCTTAGCAAAGTCTGATTTAAAAAATCTGAGCTCATTCTCCACCTTCCTCTTTTTATCCTGCATCTTCAAATATTCTTCAACGTTGACAACACTTTCTCTAAGCCTACCTCTGTTCTCTTCCTCATACATGCTCCAGAGCTTTGCTACGCACATCTTCAAAGACTGTGGCCACTCTTGATCAACCCACTCCAGGTAAGAACACTTTCATTCATCCTATAATATTTAAAACTAGATCAGTAACAATTGTAGGGGAAATGGGTTTATAGCAACATAGAAAATCACCAATACATATTTTGAAAAACTGAAGAAACAGGTTAATTATGACATATCTTCTCAAAAAGATCAATGTGCAAATGAATTAATTGCTACTGAGACAACAACCAAATTCTGAAACATCAGAAGCTATAATTAACTACAACAACGCTACAAGTTCTTACTCATGTACTATAAATAACAAATTGAACATTTTATGACGAAGCTAAATATAACTGCAACGGCATAGTGACAGTGTTTGGATGACAGCAAATTGATACTAACAGGTGTGTACATGCACAAATTTAGTAACATAGAACTAATAGCACTAAGGCCGTCCACTATGTATGCCAAAACCATTGTAAAGACAACTGTTGCTACATTTCGCACCGGTGCCCTGCACTGGCGAGCCGATGCAGCGAAAAAAAATCAGGGACCCAGACTCCAGAGCACCTAGTTGCTCCGATGCCCAGTTCCTTCATGCCATAAAGATTTAGTATTTTACTGCTTGGCAGCTCGGATGTGTGGAACAAAGTTGGCTGCACAAACTGCTAAAGCGGTGCCAAATAATTTTCTAATGGCACCGCTGATGAGATGGCAACATTTTTAGATACTAGGTACAAACTATGACACTGTCTTAGGATGCGTTTGGTTGAAGGTGTGGTATGAATGGGTTGGGACCGTGACAGTGTCTGAATCACATCTAACAAATGATTTGTAACAACGAAAGTGGGGCTAACCTTCTTTGCACATGCCAGAAACTTCCTCCCACTGTCCACAGATTCAAACGCAACTAGCTTCAAGCATGGATATTGATGGTGACAACGAGCAGACAGATCTTCAGCCACCCCGCTCCATTCGTTGCAACTGATGGTCCTAGGGAGCTACAAGAGGAAGAAATGACTCAAATCGACCGTCGGGTTAAAATCCTTCATTCCAAGTCATAGCCCAAGAGAGAGAAGAGAGGCATACCCGGGTGGTGAAGGAGTCATCGTCGGAGGAGGAACCGCTGGAGAATTCATTGAAGAAGACCATGGCGACCCCGGCGGTAGGATGCGAGACGGCGAGAGCGAGGAAGCAAGCGAGGAAGCGGCTATAGCTTAGGAAGGAAGGAAGGAGGAAACAGGGGAAATGTGACTTGTGGTCGGGGAGAAAAGGGGGTGGGGAAGGGGGGCGGGGGTAGATATTTTGGCGGTAGGCCAAATTTTTTGAAATGTTGAGGCAAACTTTGCACACGGTGCCACCGGACACCATTCACTTTGAACGATTGTGTGCATCGCAAACGATTCTTTTGCTTTACACACATAGGATGAGTTTGATAATTCAAATTTTGGTGGATATTTCCCTGGGTACAGTCCTCATCCACGTCATTGCATAATTTAACATCGCTTGCTAATGTGGGCACACAAAAGAGCATACAGCACACATACCACACTTACTGAATCGAGCAATTTTAGTAATTAAATAGAGCCAGTTGACCTAAACATTGCTCTAACGAAAGACCAGCATTAAAAACAAAGCCTAAGTACGCATAATTTTAACAAAGCCACCGCCGCGCCGGCCTATGCATCGCCGGTGTGAGATGAGACGTCGATGACTTGTCCTGGCGACATGCTGCCGTTTGTGGACTCCGCGTCACCTCTGCTGAAGTCGACCACGTCCTCGTCCTCGTCCTCGGCACCGCCCTCAAGGTTGTAGTACTCATAGTAGTGGCTGCGCCAGAGCTCGCGTTGGTACTCCACCACCGATTCCTCGACAGACAGACTCTTCTCTACCTCGACCTCAGCCACGCGCAACTCCTCCTCCCAACGCTCCTTGATCTCCGCCGCCTCCTGCATCTCCAGCTCCCGCTCAGCGATCTCATGAGGAAGCAGGTGCTCCATGGCCACCGCCGCCTTTTCAGACGTGGGTTGCATGCTGGATTCCGAGGTGGCCTGGAATATCTTGGCGTGTGCGTCCTCGATCTTGGCGTGGATGGCCTCGACCCGGGCTACGGCGACATTGGCGGCACGGACGGCAGCTCGAGCGCTCTCGGCGTTTGGAGTCGCCGTCGCAGCAGTAGCTACAGCCGTCTCGGCTGCCGCAGCTACCCTGTCGGCTGCCGCCGCTACCCTTTCGGCTGCCGCAGACGCCCTCTCGGCAAATGCGGCCGTGCTCAATGCGGATGCGCTGGCACTCTCGGCATAGGCGGCCGTGCTCTCGGCGAAGGCGGCGGCGCTCGGGAAGGACGCGGCCATCGTACGGGCCTCCATGAAGCGTTTCCACGGCGTCATCTTTGCAAGAAGGGGTTGCGGGATGGGGATCGGGATTTGTGGATTCGGGGGTTGCCGGCACTGGAGCAGACGAGCCGGTGAAGCTTAAGGAGGAAGACTTAAATAGACCCATGAATTTTCATCGCAAACGGTTCCTAGAAAAAACTGTGTGTGATGTTGTTGATATTTTTTATTAGCTGTGAAAGATGAATTTGGAGTGAAGTGGCAACGGATGGTGTTTTAAATGTACGAGAAAATTTGTAGTACTAATACAACTGTCATGTCAAATTTTGGAAAATTTCAGGGGTCATTTGACCTTTATTTAAGACATTTAAGTGATTTTCTAGCCATTTAATGACCGTAATTCAAATTTGAACTACATGTACATGCAACAGCTAACCACAACGGTTTGAAAAGTCATATTTTGTGTACTTGTGTGCGAGTTAATTCCATGTGCAATAAATTGGATGGAATTTTCAAACATATTGGTCTCACGCCCTAGACACATGCATGGAGTGCCATGGCATTTAAATTCAAAAAAATAAAAAAATATCAGAAACACATGAAACCTTGCTTGATGTAATGTCATGCCACCAAGATGATGTGGTAATTTTTTTTGCATGTTTGACGAAAGTTTGGACACACACCCCTCACAAACCGGAGCAACTCACTAGAAGGCTCGGGGTTCCGAGAGGGAACAATGCATCTTTGATGACGAACGGGAGATAGCTTCCTCTTACGGCATTAAAATATTTCTAATTTAACGTGCACTAATACAATTGTCATGTGAAAATTTGGAAAATTCTACGGGTCATTTGACCTTTTAAGGACATTTAAGTGATTTTCTAGCCATTTAATGATCGTAATTCAAATTTGAACTACATCTACATGCAACAGCTAACCATAACGGTTTGAAAAATCATATTTGTGTACTTGTGTGCGAGTTAATTCCATGTGCAGTAAATTAGAAGGAATTTTCAAACATATTGGTGTCACGGCATGGACACATGCATGGAGTGCCATGGCATTTTAATTCCAAAAAATTAAAAAATGATCAGAAAAACAGGAAACCTTGCTTGACGTAATGTCATGCCACCAAGCCGATGTGGTAAAAAAATTGGCCTGTTTGATGAAAGTTTGGACACACACCCCTCACAAACTGGAGCAACTCACTAGAAGGCTCGTGGTTCCCAGAGGGAACAATGCATGTTTGATGACAAACGGGAGATAGATTCCTCTTACGGCCTTCAATTTTTTTCTACATTTAACATGCACTAATACAACTGTCATGTGAAAATTTGGAAAATTCTAGGGTCCATTTGACCTTTTAAAGACATTTAAGTGATTTTCTAGCCATTTAATGACCGTAATTCAAATTTGAACTACATCTACAAGCAATAGCTAACCATAACGGTTTGAAAAATCATATTTGTGTCCTTGTGTGCAAGTTAATTCCATGTGCACTAAATTAGAAGGAGTTTTCAAACATATTGGTGTCACGGCATGGACACATGCATGGAGTGCCATGGCATTTTAATTCCAAAAAGTTAAAAAATGATCAGAAAAACATGAAACCTTACTTGAGATATGTCATGCCACCAAGCTGATGTGGTAAAAAAATTGGCATGTTTGACGAAAGTTTGGACACACACCCCTCACAAACCGGAGCAACTCACTAGAAGGCTCGTGGTTCCGAGAGGGAACAATGCATGTTTGATGACGAACAGGAGATAGCTTCCTCTTATGGCCTTTAAATTTTTTCTACATTTAACGTGCACTAATACAACTGTCATCTGAAAATTTAGAAAATTCTAGGGGTCATTTGACCTTTTAAAGACATTTAAGTGATTTTCTAGCCATTTAATGACCGTAATTCAAATTTGAACTACATCTACATGCAACAGCTAACCATAACGGTTTGAAAAATCATATTTGTGTACTTGTGTGTGAGTTAATTCCATGTGCAGTAAATTAGAAGGAATTTTCAAACATATTGGTGTCACGGCATGGACACATGCATGGAGTGCCATGGCATTTTAATTCCAAAAAATTAAAAAATGATCAGAAAAACATGAAACCTTGCTTGATGTAATGTCATGCCACCAAGATGATGTGGTAAAAAAATTGGCCTGTTTGACGAAAGTTTGGACACACACCCCTCACAAACCGTAACAATTCACTAGAAGGCTCGTGTTTCCGAGAGGGAACAATGTATGTTTGATGACGAACATGAGATAGCTTCCTCTTATGGCCTTCAATTTTTTTCTACATTTAACGTGCACTAATAGAACTGTCATGTGAAAATTTGGAAAATTCTAGGGGTCATTTGATCTTTTAATGACATTTAAGTGATTTTCTAGCCATTTAATGATTATAATCCAAATTTGAACTACATCTACATGCAACGGCTAACCATAACGGTTTGAAAAATCATATTTTTGTGTACTTATGTGCGAGTTAATTCCATGTGCACTAAATTGGAGGGAATTTTCAAACATATTGGTGTCACGGTCTGGACACACATGCATGGAGCGGCATGCCATTCAAATTCAAAAAAAAATGATTAGAAACACATGAAACCTTGCTTGACGTAATGTCATGCCACCAAGATGATGTTTTAAAATAATTGGCCTGTTTGATGAAAGTTTGGACACACACCCCTCACAAACCGAAGCAACTCACTAGAAGGCTCGTGGTTTCGAGAGGGAACAATGCATGTTTGATGACGAACGGGCGATAGCTTCCTCTTACGGGCTTCAAAAAAATTCTACAGTTAACGTGCACTAATACAACTGTCATGTCAAAATTTGGAAAATTGCAGGGGTCATTTGACCTTTTTAAGACATTTAAGCGATTTTCTAGCCATTTAATGACCGTAATCCAAATTTGAACTACATCTACATGCAGCGGCTAACCATAACAGTTTGAAAAAATATATTTGTGTACTGGTGTGCGAGTTAATTCCATGTGCAGTAAATTGGAACAAATTTTCAAACATATTGGTGTCACGGCTTGGACACATGCATGGAGTGCCATGGCATTTAAATTCCAAAAAATTAAAAAATCATCAGACGATGTAAATATATGGTGTTCAAAAAAGAAAATGTAAAGATCTGGCAAGACAACCGGGCCCCACACGATTGGCACTCTACACGGGTTATTAATCAGACATGGTTCTGTATTGGAAACCGTCAGCTATTAAGTTCACACATGGATTTTGCTGCGGGAATCATGTGTAATTGAAACTACAGTACTCGTAAATTCCGGCGACTGGCGTGTGTACTGTTCCTGTCGATCTAGATTCCGGCCGCGAATAAATACTACCTTGCTCACGTCGTCCCACCTACATTCTCATCTACATCCTTCCCTCGCTCGCCCTCTCTCTCTCTCTCAAATCTCGGCCATGGCGTCGCTGATCTACCCACGCACTGACGAGGAGGCGCCGTCCCCTGAGGACGCTTAGTCGAAGAGCAGCGACGAGGAGGACCCCTACGCACCGCCGGACGAGGTTGTGCCGGACCCCCCAACTTTGGAGTGGTTTTGGGGCCAGTACAATCATTGTCTTGTGGAAGTCACTGCCACCGACTGAGAGAGCCAGGCAAGTGGCGTTCAGGAAGGAGATGGCGGAGGAGGAAGCCAGGTACCAGGCGGCCTGTGAAGCCCGTGATGCCGCCTGGAAAAAGCAGGCGGTGGAGCTTTGGGGGCGGGCGCGTCGTCGTGCAGCGGAGCTGTACGAAGACAGGTACTTCGCGGGGAAGGTCAAAGGCGATACGTACCTCATCGCTGCATGGAGGTGGGCCGATAAGCTTCTGCGTGCCACCGACGAGTAGCTCCGGTGGGCGCCCAACAAAATGGCAAGATCATTCGCGCTCGTCCGCCAGCAAGAGGCAGATCGGTACGTCAAGCGCTACGAGGTGGAGGAGGCGGAGTACTGCCTCTTCACTGGGAAGATGCCGCGCAGGGAGCTGCTGGCGAGGGGCTGTTAGAATACTGCCCCCAGGAGGGATTATTAGTTTTAGTATTGTTCATTTTCAATTTTATGCATTGTACCTAGTAGTTAAGTATCATCACGTATATGTGATGATATTATATATATTCTGTGATGAACTAATGAACAATTCATATATATATTATGAATTCCATTTTCTATCCATTTTTGTATACTAATTTGTATCTAGCTATTATCATCCACACATACAGAATGGAAAGCATATATACACACATTGAAATAGAACATATAAAAACGGAAAACAGAGTACACACATTGAAACAAAGCAATAAACAGAGCAATAATATGATTGCTGTGAATACATAGCGATCCATGTCGAAATGACTCAACAAAAAAAAATGCGTCCATGAGACCATGACTAGCAGCCCTTGCCTACGGTAGCTCTTGGCTCTGCCTGAACTCGTGCAGGCGTTCGTCCAAGCGGTCGACACGCTCGCGGTACATCTGGAGCGTGATCTCGAGCTCCAAGTTTGCTATTTCATCGGAGATCACGAGCTCGAGGATGCGACGGCCATGTTTCTCTACTGCGCCCAGGTGGACACCTGGGCCAAGGAGGCGGTCGAGCCTAGCGACCAACGCGTTGGCATCAAGCGGGCCGTGGACAAGGCGAATGGTGCGACCCATGCGAACGGCGCAACAGGCGTCCAGTGCAAGTACGGCGCGGCCGGCCTCTGGTGCAAGTACGGCGCAGAGGGCCTCTGCCCACTCCTCGAGAGGAATGGGGGGTATTGACGGGGTGTGTACCCAGCTGCGACGCCCTGTCGACAGCAGGCAAGCGTCGATGGATCTGCTCTTGCTGTGCGGCGCGTCGCGCCTCTCACTTTGCGGCGCTGCAACGGTCTCACCGTGCGGCGAGCCGCAGCCTATCGGCGCGGACGCGCCTAGCTTGCTCTGTGGTGCGCCATCAATCATGTTGCGCGGCGAGCTGCAGCCTCTCGACACTGACATGCCTATCTTGATCCGCGGCGCTGAAGCACCATGCGCAAAGGGTCAGCTCAACCATGGCGATGACGCGCATCACGGCGTCGTCCATCGCGTTGCCGGGGAGCACCTCGGCCTCGACGGGCCATTGCGCCTTCTCGTTTTCCTCGTCGACAAGGTTGATGGCAGAGGCGGCGCTTTGGTGGGTTGGCATGCTTGGAAGAGTTGGATGTGCTACAGGCTGCGCTTGTTGCCTCCGTGCATCGCGCGCCGCCTAGATTTATGCGCAATATCGCTGGGTGGCGGGAAACCGGTGAGGAAATGGTGAGAAATGGTGGCGTGTTCATAAAATGCCATCAATTAATGGAAACTTGGCATAGAAGGAACATCGAGCTAGCACAAGAAGTAGATCATGATCAGATGATCGTTTATCCTAGTTAATTATGCATGTAATAGTTTACTTTGGTGTGTGGAAATGTCATGTGTGTACTAGCCACCTATGTAATTGGATGTTTGCCGCGTATTACACACATCTTGTTTATGTGAAACGTTTCTGTTCTCTTGGCTCAACACAAATAGTTTATCGGAATGAACTGTATGCCCTCCATTGCACACACCTTGATCTGGCTGAACCGTTTCTGTTGCGTTGCCTAATCAAAAACAATTCATCCGAGTGAACCGTATGCCGTATATCGCACACACCTTGATTTGGCTGACCGTTTCTTTTGTGTTGCCTAATCACAAACAGTTCATCCGAGTGAACTGTATGCCGTATATCGCACACGCCTTCATCTGGCTGCCCGTTTCTTTTTTTTTGCCACATCGCAAACAGTTAATTGAACTGAACCGTATGCCTCGCATCGCACACGCAACTAAAATCTGAACCGTGTTTGATGTATCCTTCATCGCAAATGTTTTGCATCTTTTTTGATGGTTTTTTTACATCACCATTTGCGATTAATGCATCAGACACAGTTTCATCAAAGGGTCTCTGATCATAGTGTCGCGTTAGCAGCATCCTGCAGTAGTGACAGTACCGACGTTGAGCGTTTATTTAACTTTGCATCTGAATTGATTATAATTGAGCCTTTTTGCTACCATATAGTAAGCCTTCCCAGCTCCACATGCATCTACCTTGTGCGTTTGACACCACCTTGCAATCGGTCTATCCAATTTTTGAGAGATTTGACTACAACGATTGCTGGTCATCGCCTGCTGCTTGGTAAGAACTGGTAAGAATTTGGGATTCCCTTGAAGGATTTGTGACTCTCCACCAAACCACCACCACCATTTCCTAGTAGTCTGTAGGATCATATTCTTGTGTGTTATTATTGATACTAACCATGATAGGATCACAAACCAACGAGACTGACTAGGAGAACATGACAAACAAGGCATTACATGAGAAATTTTAGCAAATGATGAGTGGACAGGTGCAAGATGTGCAGAACAGATTTGAAGAGGCCATGGAGAAGATAGATGTCATCAAGAAGACATTCGAAACAAAGCTATATGACAAGTTTAATGAACTACTCACGTCTTCCACAACCACCACCAGTTGTAGCTATCGCACCTCTGCAACAACAACGACAAGAACCACCTCCACATCGTTCCGACCAAGTAGGACGAGCGAAGCATGTTCCCCTTGAGCATGGCCAACATTCTTGTGCCATTGCACCTGCTGCTGATGCTTCTGCGGCTCCTGCTTCTACTGTCGAGGAGTATGATGAATACAAGGGTGAATATGAGGATGAGGTTCTTCAAAATCAGAACTACGTGCAACCACCAGCACCAGCACTAGGTTGTACACATGCATACAATCGCAATGGTAGGACTGCACCACCCCCTCAGGTATGAGATCATGACCATATCCCTAAACTAAAATTGCATATTTCACTATTTGACGGTAGATACATTCCTGATACATATCTTACTTGGGAGTTAAAAACTAAACATCGTTTTACATGCTTACAATATCCCAAGGATAAACGTGTTGCTGCTGCTAATTGTGCATTCACTAGTTTTGCTTGTGTTTGGTGGTCTGAACATTGTTGATTATATCATGATAATATCCCAACTATTTGGGTGCTTTAAAAAGTGCTATGTGTACTTTTTGGATGCCACCATATTATCAACGTGAATTACTTCAAAAATTGTAGCGTTTAAGACAAGGCACAAATTCTATAGAGGAATATTATCAGGAACTACAAACTAGACTGATTAGATGTGGTATTGTTGAGGATAACTAAGCTATGCTTTCATGTTTAATGGGTTGGTTGAATACGGAGATTCATACCATTTTAGAGTATAAATATTATAACAATATCACTCATTTATTCCATCTTGCTTGCAAAGCAGAATGTGAAGTGTAGGATCGACAAGCATTGGCGCGAACTAACTTTTATATAGGTTGATCTTCATCATGGATACCACAAACATCCTCTACTTCCACACGTCCTGCTACAGCACTGCCTACTTCAGCAGCCAACTCCAACTGAGATACAAGAAAACAGGCACCACCACCATCTGCCAAGAGCACACCTTCTGACCCTGCACAGAGCTCTTCTTCATCCATGGCATAAACATGGCAAACAAATGATATTATATGTCGTCATTGCAAGGGTGGAGGTCACTATGAGAGAGAATGTCCATCCAAGCATGTGATGATTGCTACAGAGGATGGTGGGTATGAGTATGCTAGTGAATATGATGAGGAGACTTTGGCTCTTATTGCAAGTGAGGAGCACGGTGGAGACGATTCTGAATAAGAGACGCAATACATGGCTGCTGAGGATGCTGACAGGTATGAAAGTTTAGTTACTCAACATGTTTTGAGTGTGCAGGTCACATAGGCGGAGCAAAATAGAGGCACAATTTGTTCCATACAAAGGTACTTTTGAAGAAAGGTTATGTTCGTGTCATCATATATGGAGGGAGTTGCAACAACTTGGCTAGCATGGAGATGGTGGAGCAGCTGTCTCTCACCGCCAGACCACATCCTCATCCTTACTACATACAATGGTTCAACAACAGCGGCAAGGTTAAGGTAACACGTATTGTTCATGTGCATTTTAGTATCGCTACATATGTTGATTATGTTGATTGTGATCTGGTACCCATGCAAGCATGCTCCCTATTACTTGGTAGACCGTGGCAATTCTATAAAAATTAAGTACACCATGGTAGAAACAATTAGTATACTCTTGTTCATAAGGATAAACATATTACTTTGCTTCCTATGTCTCCTGAACACATTTTGAAAGATGATCTTACTAGAACTAGTAAAGCAAAATAGGAGCAAACCAAGAGTGAAAATCAGATAGTGGCAAAAGAATTTGAGCAACAAATGAAGCCTAATAACAAACCATCATCTCATGTTGCCTCTGAAATTAAATTGAAAAGTGGATGTTTACTTGCCACCAAATCTGATATTGATGATCTAGATTTTAGCAAATCTGTTTGCTATGCTTTTATGTGCAAAGAGGCATTATTTTAATTCGAGGACGTGCCTCCCTCTTTGCCTCCTATTGTGGCTAACATTTTGCAAGAGTTCACTGACGTCTTTGCACAAGACATGCCTTAGGGATTACCTCATATTCGAGGGATTGAGCATCAAATTGACTTAATTCCCGGGGCTTCACTACCCAACCGTGTGCCACACCGTACCAATGCAAAGGAGACGAAGTAGATTATGTGTCAAGTACAGAGCTGCTCATATGCGTGAATCTCTTAGTCCTTGTGCTGTTCCTATCATATAAGTGCCAAAAAAAGATGGTACATCACGTATGTGTGTTGATTGTAGATCCATTAATAATATTACAATTCATTATCGTCATCCTATTCCTAGGCTAGATGATATGCTTGATGAATCAAGTCTCTCTACCATATTCTCCAAAGTTCACTTGCGTAGTGGATACCATAAATTCGTATGAAATTGGGTGATGAATGCTAAACTGCATTTGAAACTAAGTTTGGCTTATATGAGTAGTTAGAGTTGCCATTTGGGTTAACTAATGCACATAGTACTTTCATGAGATTGATGAACAAAGTTTTAGGTGCTTTCATTGGATGATTTGTGGTAGTCTATTTTGATGATATACTGATTTATAGCAGAAGTCTCAGGCGCCTTGTCATTAAGCACAAGATGGGTAAAGAAAATGTTATTGCTGATACATTGTCTCGTCGCTATACTATGCTTTCACAACTTGACTTTAAATATTTTGTTTGGAGACCATCAAAGAACAATATTTCCATGATGTTTAATTTAAATATGTAATGCAAAATTTTAAAGAAGGAACAATATAGAACAAGTTCGTCATTAATGATGGAATTGTGTTCCGTGCTAACAAGTTATGTATTCCGGCTAGCTCCGTTCATCTTTGGTTGTTGTAGGAGGTGCATGGAGGAGGATTGACGGGACACTTTGGCGTGAATAAGACGGATGACGTACTAGCTAAACATTTTTTTGGCCAAAGATGAGACAGGATGTTGAGCGTTTTGTTGCTCGGTCACTACATGTGAAAGAGCTAAGTCATGACTCCATCCTCATGGTTTATATATGCCTTTGCCTGTACCTAGTGTTCCATGGGAGGACATACCTTTGGACTTTATTTTAGGGTTACCTAGAACAAATAAGGGGAGGGATAGCATATTTGTTTTCGTGGATAGATTTTCGAAAATGGCACACTTTATAGCATGTCATACAAGCGATGTTGCTGATTTGTTCTTTCATGAAATTATTCGCTTGCATGGTGTGCCAAATATGTACTATTGTTTTAGATCATGATACTAATTTTCTTAGCCACTTTTGGAGATGCTTATGGGCTATGTTGGGGACGAAATTGCTTTTCAGTACTACATGTCACCCCCAAACTGATGGACAAACCGAAGTAGTCAATAGAACATTGTCTACTATGCTTAGGGTTGTTTTGAAGAATAACCAAAAAATGTGGGAAGAATGCTTGCCTCATATTGAATTTGCCTATAATCGTTCTCTGCATTCTACTACTAAAATGTGCCCTTTTCAAATTGTGTATGGTTTCCTACCTCGTGCACCCATTGATTTTTTGCCTCTTCCATCTTTGGAGAAGGTTAATTGTGATGCTAAACAACATGCTGAATTGATCTTGAAAATTCATGAGTTAACTAAGGAAAACATTGATCGTATGAATGCTAAGTAAAAACTTGTTGGAGATAAAGGTAGAAAACATGTTGTCTATGCACCTAGAGATCTTGTTTGGTTACATTTGCGCAAGGATGGGTTTCCGGATTTGCGCAAGTCAAAGCTAATGCCATGTGCTGATGGAACTTGAGTTGCTTGTAGATTTTGGGGTTAGTCCCGCTTTTAACATTGCAGATTTGAAACCTTATTTGGGTAAGGAAGATGAGCTTCCATCGAGGACGACATCATTTGAACAAGGGGATGATGATGAGGACATCAATACCATAGTTACACCCACAACCCCTGCTACTATACATATTGGACCAATTACTAGTGGTCGCGCCCGCCAATTAAATTATCAGGTACTTTCATTTCTTGGTAATGATTCTAATGTTCATGAGAATATGATGCCGCCTAAAATGGACAAGAGGTATGAACACTGGAGCGGGACAAAGCATGGAGAGGAAGGCGTGTGTGAAGGGAACCAGAACTGCGTTTCTAATGGAGTTTTCAGCATTTTGATGTCCCCATGATAATATACGAGGACATGGACAAAATATAGAAGATGCCCTTTCATAAATTTCGTCCATAGCTTATTATTAGTGTTGCGCCACCTTTGTTTTGGGCCAGGCCCATGTAATTTCAAAATACTACTTCATAGGCTGGTTTCAGAGTCTATATTGTAGGGGAAACGACTCAGGAGGTGTTTTAGTCCCACCTTGCCAAGGGTGGACGAAATCCCCTCCGGTTTCTCCTATAAATACAACCCTTAAGGCACCGTTTACACTTGGGTTTTGTTTAGATTAAAGTTCGCCATAGCTGCAACTCGCGTCCTTCGTTTATGTTCTACGACCAGACCAAGATGTCATAGAACCCCACTTGCTTAATAAAGCTTTCCTCTTACATTCACAATATCCAGATTGCAATCTCAGTTTCTTGTTTGTTCTTTGTTTACTTGCAGGAAATAGACCCTCGTGGTTAGGTTGATCGTGCTCCGGCGTGGTCAATAACCTTTCGGAGTTGGTTTAGTGATTGCTAACGTGGGGCGTCTTGGCATGTTCGTACTCGGATTGTCAAAGTCTACTTCACCAAAAATGATATGTACTTCTCATCAAAACATCGGGACACCTTTGCTTCTATCACAAAGCCCAACTAAAATCTGGAAATCTCATGGCTCATTCCTGCATGGCTATGTGTGTGATGTGAGTGGGACTAATGTTTAGTCCCATATTCCTATGTGAGAGGGAGTTGCACACCACTTTATAAGGTAAGCTCTTCTAGCACTTGTATGAGCATGAGAAGAGGAGACCTGCAAGCGCACTCCTCCTCCTTGCTCGCCCCGCCATGACGCGCCGAGTTGGGTTTCGAGAATGAGCCGAGCCGAGGACAAAGCTATGCATGTTGTCTATATTTTTGCCGCTCGGGAAAATTAATGAGTCATTAATTAATAATTAACACTACAAAAAAACACACATTTGTGACTTTATGGACCGAATGAATTTTTTTCTGTCATGCTTTTGACACTTCTATGACGATAATTGTGACAAAAACATGTATCATCATAGATGTGGTGGGCTCTTACTTCTATGACAAAAAATCATGACAGAAAATGGGATTTTCATCCTTGGCGGGCCGGAGACGCACCTGCATGACATTCTTTGCGCCGTCCATGACAGAAAAAAATCATGGTAGAAGCGAGGGCAAGGACAATATCGGGGAGTTCCCAGTTACGGTGGGTGGTCGGGGCCGAGCGATGCACTGTGGTTTGTACATTTCTCTCTCGTATGTGCATGTGTGCGAGGCGTTGGCTAATTGAACCCGAGCGATCGCACTAGCTACATTACTAAACCTGAGTAATCGATCCCTTGGCTGCTAACTGAACCCGAGCGATTCATTCACTTCTGACTGAACCCGAGCGATTCCTTCGCTGCTGCTGCTAACTGAACCTGAGCGATCGATCACTGCTGCTGCTTACTGAAGTCAATCGAGCCCCCGTGCGAGACATAGCCAGCCTGTGTTGGGTTGCCTCTTCATGAACAGTGACCGTTGCTATCGTCCACGCGGTACGTAGAATGAGTCGGGACGTGGTGAGTCGAGCCGGTTGGTTGTGGGGGTTGGATGAACAGGACCCCGTGGTAGTAGGCGGTTGCCGCTAGATGAACAGGACCCCGAGGAGGCCCCCACACCCCAGCCGGTTGGGGGTGGATGAGCAATACCCCATGGAGGCTGGATGAACAGTAGCCGGTGGAGGCTGGATGAACAGTAGCCGATGGAGGTGGATGAATAGTAGCTCATGGATGAATAGTAGCCCATGGAGGCAGGAGGAAGTCACAGTGGATGAACAGTAACAGATGGAGGCTTGAGGAAGTCGATGGTGGATAAACAGTAGCTCGTGGAGGCTGGAGCGAGGCAGTAGATGGTGGATGAACAGTAGCCCGTGGAGTCCCGTTTTGTAGTACGCCACACCCCTCCCGATGAACAGGACCCCGTTTCCACCATTGGCATTCCAAGAGAAGTCTGTTTCCTCCATTTTGCGGTACGCCAGACCCCTCCTGATCAACAGGACCCCGTTTCGACCGTAGGTGCTCGAACAGAAGTCTGTTCCCTCTGTTTTGCGGTATGCCAGACCCCTCCTGATGAACGGGATCCCGATTCGACCGTAGGCGGTCGAACAGAAGGCCGTTTCCTCTGTTTTGCGGTATGCCAGGCCCCGTTTCGGCTGTTTCGTCCAAGCCGGTCGGCTCCTGATGAACATGACGCATTTCGTTGCCTCCCGATGAACACGATGCAGTTTCTCCTTTCCGACCCAGTCAGTTGGCTGCCGATGAACGTTGCTGCCGTCTGTTACCTCCCCATGTACACAAGCCCTGGCCGTACGTATGTGATACGTCCATTTTGCATCATGCTTTTATGTTGATATTTATAGCATTATGGGCTGTTATTACACATTATGGTACAATACTTATGCCTTTTCTCTCTTATTTTACAAGGTTTACATAAAGAGGGAGAATGCCGGCAGCTAGAATTCTGGACCGGAAAGGAGCAAATCTGAGAGACCTATTCTGCACAACTCCAAAAGTCCTAAAAATTTACAGAGAAATATTTTGGAATATATAAGAATTATTGGGCGAAGAAAATACCAGAGGGGACCCACCAGGTGGCCACAGGCCTTGGGGGCGCGCCCTACCCCCCTAGGCGCCCCGCTAGGGCTTGTGTGCCCCGTGGCAGGTCTCCGGTGTCCATCTTCTTCTATATGAAGGGTTTTTACCTGGAAAAAATCAGAAGGAAGCTTTCGGGATGAACCTGGGTAGAAGCAATCTAGGGCTCCCGCGGAGCTGTTCTGCCGGGGAAACTTCCCACCGGGAGGGGGAAATCGAAGCCATCGTCATCACCAACGATCCTCTCATCGAGAGGTGTTCAATCTCCATCAACATTTGCACCAGCACCATCTCCTCTCAAACCCTAGTTTATCTCTTGTATTCAATCTTTGTCTCAAAACCTCAGATTGGTACCTGTGGGTTGCTAGTAGTGTTGATTACTCCTTGTAGTTGATGCTAGTTGGTTTATTCGGTGGAAGATCATATGTTCAGATCCTTAATGATATTCAATACCCCTCTGATCTTGAACATGAATATGCTTTATGAGTAGTTACGTATGTTCCTGAGGACATGGGACAAGGCTTGTTATAAGTAATCATGTGAATTTAGTATTCATTTGATATTTTGATGAGATGTATGTTATCATTCCTCTAGTGGTGTTATGTGAACGTTGACTACATGACACTTCACCATGATTTGGGCCTAGAGGAAGGCATTAGGAAGTAATAAGTAGATGATGGGTTGCTAGAGTGACAGAAGCTTAAACCCTAGTTTATGCGTTGCTTCGTAAGGGGCTGATTTGGATCCACATGTTTCATTCTATGGTTAGATTTATCTTAATTCCTCTTTCGTAGTTGTGGATGCTTGCGAGAGGGGTTAATCATAAGTGGGAGGCTTGTCCAAGTAAGTACAGCCCCCAAGCACCGGTCCACCCACATATCAAATTATCAAAGTAACCAACGCGAATCATATGAGCATGATGAAAACTAACTTGACAACAATTCCCATGTGTCCTCGGGAGCGTTTTGCTTTATAAGAGTTCGTCCAGGCTTGTCCTTTGCTACAAAAAGGATTGGGCAACCTTGCTGCACCTTTGTTACACTTGTTACTTGTTACCCGTTATGAATTATCTTATCACAAAACTATCTGTTACCGATAATTTCAGTGCTTGCAGAAAATACCTTGTTGAAAACCACTTGTCATTTCCTTCTGCTCCTCGTTGGGTTCGACACTCTTACTTATAAAAAGGACTACAATAGATACCCTATACCTATGGGTCATCAAGACTCTTTTCTGGCACCATTGCCAGGGAGTGAAGCGCCTTTGGTAAGTGGAATTTGGTAAAGAAACATTTATATTACGTGCTGAAAGTTACTATCACTTGTCACTATGGAAAATCATCCTTTGAGGGCTTTGTTCGAGGTATCTTCACCCCGAACGGAAGAGCAAAGAGTTGCCCCTCAACCTTCTGAACCTACTAAAAATATTTATTATGAAATTCCTTCTGGTATGATAGAGAAACTGCTAGCTAATCCTTATGCAGGAGATGGAACATTACATCCTGATATGCATCTAATCTATGTGGATGAAGTTTGTGGATTATTTAAGCTTGCAGGTTTTCCCGAGTATGAAGTCAAGAAGAAGGTCTTCCCTTTATCTTTGAAGGAGAAGTCATTGACATGGTATAGGCTATGCGATGACATTGGGACTTGGAATTACAACCGATTGAAATTGGAATTTCATCAGAAGTTTTATCCTATGCATCTGGTTCATCGTGATCGGAATTATATATATAATTTTTGGACTCATGAAGGAGAAAGTATTGCTCAAGCTTGGGGGAGGCTTAAGTCAATGTTATATTCAAGCCCCAATCATGAGCTCTCAAGAGAACTTATTATTCAGAATTTTATACTCGGCTTTCTCGTAATGATCAATCCATGCTCGATACTTCTTGTAGTAGTTCTTTTATGAAGAAGACTATTGAATTCAAATGGGATCTCTTGGAAAGAATTAAATGCAACTCTGAAGATTGGGAGCTCGATGAAGGTAAGGAGTCAGGTATAAACCTTAAGTTTGATTGTGTTAAATCTTTTATGGATACCGATACTTTTCGTGAATTTAGCACTAAGTATGGACTTGACTGTGAGATAGTAGCTTCTTTCTATGAATCATTTGCTAGTCATGTTGATCTCCCTAAGGAGAAGTGGTTTAAATATCATCCTCCCATTGAAGTAAAAATAGTAGAACCTATTAAAGCTAAAGAGGAAACTATTACTTATAATGTTGATCCTGTTATTCTTACTGCTTATATTGAGAAACCACCTTTCCCTATATAGTATAAAAGAACATGCTAAAGCCTCAGCTATGGTTCGTAAGAGTTATACTAGGACACCTACACCCCCTGAACAAATTAAAGTTGAACCTATTATTGCTATGGTTAAAGATCTCTTGGTCGATAATATCGATGGGCATGTTATTTATTTCTGTGATGAAGCTGCTAGAATTGCTAAACCCGATGAAAAAGATAAACATAGACCTGTTGTTGGCATGCCGGTTGTCTTTGTTAAAATAGGAGATCATGGTTACCATTGCTTATGTGATATGGGTGCTAGTGTGAGTGCAATTCCCTTTACTTTATATCAAGAAATTGTGAATGATATTGCACCTGCTGAAATAGAAGATATTGATGTTACTATTAAGCTTGCTAATAGAGATACTATCTCACCAATTGGGATTGTTAGGGATGTTGAAGTCTTGTGTGGAAAATAAAATACGCTACTAATATTCTAGTTCTTGGTTCCCCACAAGATGATTTTTGTTCCATTATATTTGGTAGACCTTTCTTGAGCACTGTTAATGCTAAAATAGATTGTGAGAAAGAAACTGTTAGTGTAAGTTTCGGGGATGTGTCTCATGAGTTTAATTTCTCCAAATTTCGTAGACAACCCCATGATAAAGAATTGCCTAGTAAAGATGAAATTATTGGTCTTACTTCTATTGTCGTGCCTTCGACTGATCCTTTAGAACAATATTTGCTGGACCATGAAAATGATATGTTCATGAATGAAAGAAAGGAATTAGACAAGATTTTCTTTAAACAATTGACTGTTTTGAAACACAATTTGCTTGTTGAGACTCTTGGAGATCATCTACCACCCAAGAGTGATCCTGTGTTCGATCTTAAACAATTACCTGATACTTTGAAATATGCTTGTCTCGATGAGAAAAAGATATATCCTGTTATTATTAATGCTAACCTTTAAGAGCATGAGAAAAAGAAATTATTGAAAACTCTGAGGAAGCACCGTGCAGCTATTGGATATACTCTAGATGATCTTAAGGGCATTATTCCCACTCTATGTCAGCACAAAATTAATATGGAACCTGATGCTAAACCTATTGTTGATCATCAGCGACTGTTGAATCCTAAGATGAAAGAAGTGGGAAGAAATGAAATACTAAAGCTTCTGTAAGCTGGTATAATTTGTCCTATTGCTGATAGTAGATGGGTAAGTCCTGTTCATTGTGTCCCTAAGAAGGGAGGTATTACCGTTATTCCTAATGATAAAAATGAGTTGATTCTGCAAAGAATTGTCATAGGTTATAGAATGGTAATTGATTTTAGAAAATTAAACAAAGCTACTACGAAAGATCATTATCCTCTACCTTTCATTGATCAAATGCTAGAAATACTATCAAACCATACACACTTCTACTTTCTAGATGGTTATTCTGGTTTTTTCCCAAATACCTGTGTCACAAGAGGATCAAGAAAAAACTACTTTAACTTGCCCTTTCGGTACCTTTGCTTATAGACGTATGCCTTTTGGTTTATGTAATGCATGTGCTACCTTTCAAAGATGTATGACTACTATATTCTCTAACTTTTGTGAAAAGATTGTTGAGGTTTTCATGGATGATTTCCCCTTTTACGGAACTTCTTTTGATGATTGCTTAAGCAACCTTGATCGAGTTTTGCAGAGATGTGAAGAAACTAATCTTGTCTTGAATTGGGAGAAGTGCCACTTTATGGTTAATGATGGTATTGTCTTGGGGCATAAAATCTCCGAAATAGGTATTGAAGTTGATAAAGCTAAAGTTGATGCTATTGAAAAAATGCCATGTCCTAAAGATATCAAAGGTATATGAAGTTTCCTTGGTCATGCTGGTTTCTATAGGAGATTTATTAAAGACTTATCTAAAATTTCTAGGCCTCTTACTAATCTTTTGCAAAAAGTTGTTCCATTTGTTTTTGATGTTGATTGTGTAGAAGCATTTGAAATACTTAAGAAAGCCTTAATTTCTGCACCTATTGTTCAACCACCCGATTGGAACCTACCCTTTGAAATTATGTGTGATGCTAGTGATTATGCTGTTGGTGCTGTTCTAGGACAACGAGTTGATAAGAAATTAAATGTTATCCATTATGCTAGTAAAACTCTAGACAATGCTCAAAGAAATTATGCTACTACTGAAAAATAATTTTTAGCAGTTGTATTTGCTTGTGACAAGTTCAGATCTTATATTGTTGATTCCAAAGTAACTATTCACACTAATCATGCTACTATTAAATATCTTATGGAAAAGAAAGATGCTAAACCTAGACTTATTAGATGGGTTCTCTTGCTGCACGAATTTGATATACATATTATTGATAGAAAGGGAGCTGAGAACCCCGTAGCAGACAACTTGTCTAGGTTAGAAAATATTCTTGATGACCCACTACCTATTGATGATAGCTTCCCAGATGAACAATTAGCTGTCATAAATGCTTCTCGTAGTACTCCTTGGTATGCTGATTATGCCAATTATATTGTTGCTAAATTTATACCACCTAGTTTCACATACCAACAAAAGAAAAAGGTTTTCTATGATTACGACATTACTTCTGGGATGACCCACACCTTTATAAAGAAGGAGTAGATGGTGTTATCAGACGTTGTGTACCTGAGCATGAACAGGAATAGATCCTACGCAAGTGTCACTCTGAGGCCTACGGAGGACACCATGCTGGTGATAGAACTGCACATAAGGTATTACAATCTGGTTTTTATTGGCCTACTCTTTTCAAAGATGCTCGTAAGTTTGTCTTGTCTTGTGATGAATGTCAAAGAATTGGTAATATTAGTAGTCGTCAGGAAATGCCTATGAATTATTCACTAGTTATTGAAGCATTTTTTGTTTGGGGATTTGATTATATGGGACCGTTTCCTTCCTCTAATGGGTATACACATATTTTGGTTGCTGTTGATTATGTTACTAAGTGGGTAGAAGCTATTCCAACTAGTAGTGCTGATCATAACACCTCCATTAAAATTCTTAAAGTTATTTTCCTCAGTTTTGGAGTGCCTAGATATTTAATGACTGATGGTGGTTCACACGTTATTCATGGTGCTTTCCGTAAATTGCTTGCTAAATATGATGTTAACCATAGAATTGCATCTCCATATCACCCTCAGCCTATTGGTCAAGTAGAATTAAGTAACCAAGAAATAAAGTTGATTTTGCAAAAGACTGTTAATAGATCGAGAAAGAATTGGTCTAAGAAACTTGATGATGCACTATGGGCTTATAGAACTGCTTATAAAAACCCTATGGGAATGTCTCCATATAAAATGGTTTATAGGAAAGCATGTCATTTACCTCTTGAACTAGAACATAAAGCTTATTGGGCAATTAAAGAGCTCAACTATGATTTCAAACTTGCCGGTGAGAAGAGGTTATTTGACATTAGCTCACTTGATGAATGGAGAAACCAAGCCTATGAGAATTCCAAATTGTTTAAAGAGAAAGTTAAAACATGGCATGATAAAAGTATACAAAAGCGTGAATTTAATGTAGGTGACCATGTCTTGCTATACAATTCTTGTTTAATATTTTTTGCAGGAAAGCTTCTCTCTAAATGGGAAGGGCCTTACATTATCGAGGAAGTTTATTGTTCCGGTGCCATCAAGATCAACAACGCCAAGTGCAATAACCCGAAGGTGGTAAAACGAGCAAAGAATCAAACATTATATCTTAGGTACTTCCATAAATGTTGAAACCAATATTATTAATACCATAACACCGGAGGAGTACTTAAGGGATATCTACCAGAATGCTCCATACTCCGAAAAGGAATAGGTATGTGATTTGGTAAGTAAACCGACTCCAAAACTTTTCCAAAACCAATTTTACTCCGTTTTGGAATATTTAAAAATTAAGAAAATAAAAACTAGTCCGAAAAGTGCACGAGGAGGCGACAAGCCTTGGGACGCACCCTACACCCGTGGGCGCGCCTCCCAGACTTGTGGCCACCTCGTGTGCCCTCCGGACTCCGTTTTCTTGTAGTACACTACTTTTGGTCAGTAAAACATCATTATAATCTCCCGAAGGTTTTGACCATCGTACCACGGCAATATCCTCTGTTCTTGTTTCGAGCAGTTTTTCCTGACAGATCTAGATCACCATGACGCCTCCAAGCGCCCCCATGGACAATTTTTTGAGAAGGTCATCAATCCTTACCTTGCGGAGGTGCTGCATCACCCTCAAACCATCAAGATGCACGAGGGGGTGCTTCACATCCGTGATGTTCAAGTGCCAAGGAGGACCGGAAGCATGGAGTCCAGGCTCGAAGTGGTGGAGCAAGAGGTGTTCAAGTGCAAAGGGATGGTGGAGCGCGGACTCAACGCCAATCACTCCATGATCATGGATTTTACCCGTGACCACAAGATGGATGCTAGTGAGATTGGGAAGGCCATCTTCAAGCTTCATGAGAAAAATGAGCATCTCCAAGCCCAGATCTATGACCTGCAGAACCAAAACTGTGAGTATGAATATAGATTTAAGAGGATGAGTTTGGCTGCAGATTTGAGGATTCCAGAGACACATTCATCTTTCCATGATGGTGAACCTATGCCCTGGAAGATGGAGGACAAGCCCACAACATCATCAACTCCATCATCACCACCTCCGAAGAAAGAGACCTAAGTACATGGGTATGGACACTCTCCTTGACTAGTGCCAAGCTTGGGGGAGGTGCCCTGGTATCGTATCACCATCACACCTTTACCTTTATCGCTTTTCTTAGTTCGATCCTTTTGGTTATATCTTTGTTTAGTAGAATAAAGTTTTAGTATGATCTTGCTTTGAGTTTTGCTTTGTGTTCCCTCTATGTAATCGAGTCCGAGAGTTAAATAATAAAGATTAGTTTTGAGTTGAGGGCTTTGATTTCTTGCTATGATCTTGAGTAAAAGAAATAAAGAACAAAAAAAAGATCATATAATGATCTTATGGGAAGTGCTGACTTCACATATAAAAAGTATGTCGCATGAAACTTGTTGGGAGTTGACAAACATAGTTTTGGTCATTGTTCCAATTAATAGGAAGTAATAAAGAAAGAGAGGTCTCACATATAAATACACTATCTTGGACATCTTTTGTGATTGTAAGCACTCACTAAAATATTATATGCTAAAAGGTTGATGTTTGGACAAGGAACACAACATAATGGGTTATGTTTCTTTATATTCGAATAGAAGTTATATTGTCATGCATCCGCCAACATGTTGAGCTTGCTTCTCATCCTATGCTAGGAAAATCTTTTGTACCAAGTAGAGATACTACTTGTGCATCCAAAATCCCTCAGCCCAGTTTTTCCATGAGAGACCACCATACCTACCTATGGATTGAGTAAGATCCTTCAAGTAAGTTGCCATCGGTGCAAGCAATAAAATTGCTCTCTAAATATGCATGATCTTTTAGTGTGAGGAAAATAAGCTTTATACGAACTTGTGATATGGAAGAAATAAAAGCGATGGACTGCATAATAAAGTTTTTATCACAAGCGGCAATATAAAGTGACGTTCTTTTGCATTAAGATTTTGTGCATCAAACCATAAAAGCGCATGACAACCTCTGCTTCCCTCTGCGAAGGGCCTATCTTTTATTTACCTCCTACCCTTATACAAGAGTCATGGTGATCATCACCTCTTCTTTTTATACTTTTTCTTTTTGGCAAGCACTATATGTTGGGGGAAGATCCAGAAATATATATCCACTCGGCTGTAGACATTCATAAACTATTATTGTTGACGTTACCCTTGAGGTAAAAGGTTGGGAGGCGAAGTTATAAGCCCCTATCTTTCTCTCTGTCCGATTGAGGGTTTGATCTCATAAGTATCGTGTGAGTGTTAGCAATTGTGAAAGACTAAAAGATGGTTGAGTATGTGAAACTTGCTAAACAAAAGCTCTTACATTGACTCCTTCCGATGTTATGATAAATTGCAATTGTTTCAATGACCAAGATCATAGTTTGTTAGTTTTCAATAAATTTCTTGATTCATACTTTACCTTGTGAACAAATAGTTACTTTTACATAAGAAATTATATGACAATATATGTTGCTGTTCTAAGGATTATCATGATGCCCTCATGTCCATATTCTATTTTATCGACACCTCTATCTCTAAACATGTGGACATTATTATCGATTCCGGTTTCCTCTTGAGGACAAGCGAGGTCTAAGCTTGGGGGAGTTGATACGTCCATTTTGCATCAAGCTTTTATGTTGATATTTATTGCGTTATGGCTGTTATTACACATTATGGTACAATACTTATGCCTTTTCTATCTTATTTTACAAGGTTTACATAAAGAGGGAGAATGCCGGCAGTTGGAATTCTAGACCGGAAAGGAACAAATCAGAGAGACCTATTCTGCACAACTCCACAAGTCCTGAAAATTTACGGAGAATTATTTTGGAATATATAAGAATTATTGGGCGAAGAAAATACCAGAGGGGACCCACCAGGTGGCCACAAGCCTGGGTGGCGCGCCCCTAGGGCTTGTGGGCCCCCTGGCAGGTCTCCGGTGTCCATCTTCTACTATATGAAGGGTTTTTACCTGTAAAAAATCAGAAGGAAGCTTTCGGGACGAAGCGCCGCTGTCTCGAGGCGGAACCTGGGCAGAAGCAACCTAGGGCTCCGGCGGAGCTGTTCTGTCGGGGAAACTTCCCTCCGAGAGGGGGAAATCAAAGCCATCGTCATCACCTATGATCCTCTCATCGAGAGGGGGTCAATCTCCATCAACATCTTCACTAGCACCATCTCCTCTCAAACCCTAGTTCATCTCTTGTATTCAATCTTTGTCTCAAAACCTCAGATTGGTACCTGTGGGTTGCTAGTAGTGTTGATTACTCCTTGTAGTTGATGCTAGTTGGTTTATTCGGTGGAAGATCATATGTTTAGATCATTAATGATATTCAATACCCCTCTGATCTTGAACATAAATATACTTTGTGAGTAGTTATGTTTGTTCCTGAGGACATGGGAGAAGTCTTGTTATAAGTAATCATGTGAATTTAGTATTCGTTCGATATTTTGATGAGATGTATGTTGTCTTTCCTCTAGTGGTGTTATGTGAACGTCGACTACATGACACTTCACCATGATTTGGGCCTAGGGGAAGGCATTGGGAAGTAATAAGTAGATGATGGGTTGCTAGAGTGACAGAAGCTTAAACCGTATTTTATGTGTTGCTTCATAAGGGGCTGATTTGGATCCACATGTTTCATGCTATGGTTAGATTTATCTTAATTCTTCTTTCGTAGTTGCGGATGCTTGCGAGAGGGGTTAATCATAAGTGGGAGGCTTGTCCAAGTAAGGACAGCACCCAAGCACCGGTCCACCCACATATCAAATTATCAAAGTAACGAACGCGGATCATATGAGCATGATGAAAACTAACTTGACAACAATTCCCATGTGTCCTCGGGAGCGTTTTGCTTTATATAAGAGTTTGTCCAGGCTTATCCTTTGCTACAAAAAGGATTGGGCCACCTTGCTGCAGTATGCGCGAGTACGCGTTTGAGACCCCCGCCCGTATGTATGTACGTGACCGTATTTTTTCCTCTTGCTCTACGTACGTGTACATAGTTTAGACAGGACTGCGTGAACTGCTACGTCGGGGGCTTTACAATGACACGTGCCGCTGCTTGCTCGGCCATGGTTCATTGTTGTAGAGAGACCAATCGACTAGTATGTACGTACATGTTCGCGACGAGACAGACAACGCTATGCATGCTTCGACCGGGTGGGTCACAGCTGTCAGGGAGGATAAGGAAGCACTTCCTTGCGTGCGAAGATAAAGGTTATGGGTCCCAGCTGTCAGGGGGAGGGATCATTTTTTTCGCACCTAATATGGAGGCACTTCCTTGCGTCCGAAGATGTAGCTGGTGGGTCCATCTGCCAGCGTCACCGTGCCCAGTCATCTTCCAATGGCTGTCATTCGTTGACCATGTTGATCACACCGCACCGAGAGCACCAAGGCGGTGGACGACGGCGAGGCCTAGGAAGGGAACAACGTGGAGCTGGGGAAGGCGCGGCAGTGGATGCCCATGCGGTGGGGAGTACGAGGGTTGCCTACTTCGGCTGCGGTGTAAGGCTGCCGTTCCCGGAGCATAACAGGAGGTGTGGGTGAGTAGAGGGATGGCATGGCCACTGGTGGTAGTACAGCCAGCCACGGGAGGCACGAGCAGACGGTACCGCCGGCACTGGTTTCGGCGGCTGTAGCAAGATGATCAAAGATTGAAGAAGCAGCGCTGCCGTTGGATGTTAATCCAACAGTCGATGCTGCTAGAATTATTTGTTTACTATGTTAACAAAGCCCTGCGTACTTGTCAACTTAGTAGGACGACAAGTCAGTCTCTGAATCAGGTAGGTCCGAGCTAGCATGGGGAGGAATCATTTTTCTTGCGCGTAATAAGGAGGCACTTCCTTCCGTGTAAAGATGTAGCTCATGGGTCCCAGCTGTCATGAGGGGAAACTTTTTTTCCGCATAATAAGAAGGAAGATCCTTGCGTGTGAAGATTGTAGTTGGTGGGTCCAACCTGCCAGGGGGAGGAATCGTTTATTCCCGCATAATAAGGAGGCACTGGCTTGCGTGCAAAGATGTAGTTGGTGCTTCCTAGCTGTCAGACTCTCGACGTACTCCATGTTGGCTCTCGTTGTTGAACACACATCGTCGAGCGGACCACGGCGGTGGACGACGGTGATGCCTAAGATGGGAATGATCTGGAGTCATCGAACAAGGGGCACTGGAGTCCCTGGCGGAGGGTAGTACGAGGGACTGGTTCGGCTGCGGGGTGAGGCTGTTGTCGCCAGAGAATAATAGAAGGTGTGGGTGAGTATAGGTATGACCTGGCCACCGTTGGGAGTAGGGTGGGGCGGCGAGGCCTGCACGGCAGCACAGCCGTCCACGGGAGGTAGATGCAGGCGCTCCAGCCAGCAATGGTTTTGGCGGCTGGAGCAAGAGCAACTAGATCAGAGATTGAAGGAGCATAATTACCATTGGATGTCAATCCAATGAATACAGATGTCAGAATAGTTTGTTGACCTCTTGTTTTAGACCATTAAATTGTTTTGTTCACTAAATTGATAACACCTTGCACAAGCTTCATCCTAGTGGGCCAACAAAGTCAGCTTCAAAAGCTGTGGCGGAATGCAGCCCATTTATTTAGGTTTTACATCCCATTTCATTTTGTTGGCCAATACATCTATTTCCTGGGCTTTGACTCAAAAATTAATCTATTTCCTGGGTTCGGTAAAAATAATAATAGTCGATTTACTATTTATGATAATTTACAGCGCATTTGATTATTTATTCAAATACACCTATTTACTGTGCTGATGGAAAAAATAATATTGCGTACATGCAGCCCATTTATTATTTCTGATAATTTACAACCCATTTGATTTTAGTAGAAATAGACCCATTTTCTGGGATGGGTGAAAAGACAATGATGGTCTGGACTGAGCATTTCGTATAAAAATAATATTGAGATAGGAATATTATTAAAAAAACTTAAGTTGGGCTTCGTAATCTTATTATATAAAAAATGAACTGAGTTGTGCATTTTATTAAAAGAAACATTGGCTAGGCTGCGCTTATTTTAGGATCTTGTGTACAACTGTTGGCCCAGTTGCATTGCTGATGTTCAACAAAAAAGGCCAGTGTAGTAGTACAGTACAACTTTACATAGGTACTCAGCCCACATCCAACGACGCCTGAAAAGGCCCAAACAAGGGTTGTGTACAACTTTTTGAAGTCACTCAGCTCAACTTTTAACCTAAGAAAAAAGTTAGAGTACAGTGGAACCTAATTAAAAGCTGTCACGAGCGAAGAAATAATTCAACGAGTCCCACTTGTGTGTGTGTGCGCGCGCGCGTGTGTGTGTGTGTGTGTGAGAGAGAGAGAGAGAGAGAGAGAGAGACCCATCGGTCGATGCTCGTGAATACGGGCCTGTTTGGTTGAATGCCTGGCCACCATGCCTGGGAAAATGGGCTACCTGCATATAGCCTAGGATGGTGTACAAATTTGCCTGGCCAGGCTAGCCTGACCCTTGTGTGTTTGGTTCGTGCCTGCTGTACATGAGAATCAGTTGCTGTGTGTCGGAGTACTTAAAACATTTAATTACTGCCAGGCAGCTACTGTAGCACCCCCAGGCGCAAGGGATGAGACGCCTGGGCCAGGCTAAGTACCTTGCCTGGTTCAAGCGTTTTATTTTATTTTATCTTTTCCAGTTGAGCCGGGCTAACCACACTACTGGATTGACCAGGCCAGGCATGCACTTTGTCATCCAGGCCAAGAAAACAAGTACCAGGCATAGTCCAGGCACTGTCTAGGCCAGGTCGGCATTGGCGTGGACGCTAACCAAACACACCCTACATCTTTCAGCCATATGCATTGCTGATGCTCAGTAAAAACTTATATAGTTGAGACAATCATATAAAACATCATAGCACATTGAACTTGCATACAAAAATTTCACGCAGGCGGCACAATCAGGGTGGAAGCAGTGGATCGCTACGGGTAGGGTTATGTTGAAACCAACAAACTCATACATAACCGTTGACGTACACCCCTTTCTAAAAAAAGTTCAGGTACAAAAATAGAACATGTCACAATCAAATGTACTGGCACATCGGTGCTTCACATCGATAGCTCGGAGGTAACTAGTATCTGAGAAGATTCAGTTGTTACCTCAAATGAGAGCACATCCAGGCAGCCAACCCAACCTCTTCTCCCAAAGAAGCAGTGGCCTCCGCCGCGCGATGGAATAGGCCCTGTGCCGTCCATCATTTCGAGCAACACGGGGAAAGTCTAACATTGACTCCTAATGGACGTTGTCGACGAACCCTAGCACCAACGGCGGCGGCAAGATTTCGATTGATGGATTGACCACTTCTTCGACATGCACAAACACTCGATACAAGTACATCCCTAACATGGTTCGCGGCGGCCTTGTTGGTGATGAATAGTACAACCCCGGTTCCTGCACCGGTATCTCAACACCAATCACCTTTGGTATGGTGGACGCATTCTTCATCCATGCCATAATCGTTAGAGCCCAGCTGTCTGGTGGAACAAACATACTTACGAGCTCACCTCCTAGGTCGTTGATAGGCTCATTCATGGACTCGCTGTTCCAAGCACGTCGAGGCATGCCGTGGAAGGTAAGCTTTGTTTAAAACTCAAGCTCAGAGGGCACCGAGCCCCATCCTGGGTGCCACTGATCAAAGCTCACTAGCTCGCCATTGTAGAACAAACATAGGGAAGATTCGAACACACGAATGCGGTTGAAAGTTGTCCGGAACCTGACGAAGAAATTAGCCGGTGGCAGACAAACTTCGACGAGCATGTCACTTATTTGGATGCCGTGCACAATGCCAAAAGCTTTGACAAGGTCGTCCGACGAGACGAGAAGCCAGTCGCCATTCATGGTTACCATTAGCACTTTGCCGGCAAACTAGTCGTCAAGCGCCGCCATGCCACTGTTGAGCGACAGCACGCAGCGCCCGAAGGCAGGACGGACCTCAGGATCTCCGACTCAGAGATCCGCGTTGACCGGTGACATGATAGTGCACTTGAGTACAGGGAGTACAGGAGGGGGATTTGGGGGAACTGGAGTAGGAATCGAGATTCCAGAGGTGGGGGAGGGGCGGGAGATTGGAGATGAAAAGGTAGCATGAATTTTGAACACGCGCCAATACACTTTCGCGCGCAAGCGCACAAAAACACTGGTGGCGCCCACATGTTGGCCTAAGAGTCCTTTTTCTTTCTTTTTTTGAGCGCCCAGCCTGAGAGTCATAATTGATCTGTTTGGCATTGCGTTACTACTCGGCCCATATTCAACGACACCTCACATTGGCCCAAACAAGTGTACATCATCGAAAAGACACTGAGCTCAAATTATAACTTGAAAAAAGGATATATATACACTGAACACTGGAGAATGGTGATGCCCTCATTTAGCCCACTAGAAGTTCGAGACAATAAACAGTTCGAAACAACGATATATACAACATTCAAACACTGACTAGTGACTACTACTGATATAAACATCAAGACATGATAGTTCATAAGAAGTATTCCTACACCACCAAAACACACCCATCTGCAGCGCTTAGACTCTCGTGATCCAGACAAGAATGACATTCTAAAGAGAGGCAACTATTACATAGTGAGAGGGATATAGACGAGGATGACCAAATGACAAGGAGTCTGCGTAACAAAAGAGAGAACTACCCATCTAGAGAAAGCAGCAAAGACAACAAGTCATTCGAAGAGGGATGATCCAACACCATCGTAATTTGCAGCCCTGCTTCAGCCACCAGTGATTCAGAGACACCAGGACTCCACCCTTTCGATGCAACAGCCCAATTACCTATCATCATGAAGGCTTGAACCACATCACTGCCTGTCGGAGCTGAGACATCCAAGGATCAAAGTTAATCTAGATGCCTTTGTCATTCTCACCTTCTTTTGGCTGCCGGCTGTATCATTGACAATCAGCGGAGCTTGCTCCCGAAGTCCTAGGGCTCGCTGTGTAGACATAGTTTTCCCTACCAAACAAAGCCTCTCTGCCATCAAGGTCCTTGCCAATGGTGACCTCGTGGTTAATCAGATAATTGAGTCCGAGAAACAGAGAGTGTGAACCAAGGCTGTTTACCTGCCTCCAACTCAAAAATCCCGAAGGCCCCAACAAGCTGGTATCCTGTTCATAGATGTAACAACCACTCTCCGGAAACTCATTATTTCACGGTGCTTGTAAACAGTGGAGTTTTTGCAATACAACTTTGCCGGCTCATGTGTGCAAATGATCATCAGTCTTTTGCCATCGTCTGATCGAGCGAGGAACCAGTTGTGCTTCCCTGTTTTGGCAAAGGTGGTGTGATTACAAAGGGTAGTAACTGTAGGGACACTGCATCATATCAAAATGGACATGCATTGTTAATGTAAGATCAGCATTGTTTAGATTATGAATAGGATAATGCAAGAAACATGATTCATCTATCCTTGATGGAACTGAGAGGAAAATACAGGGAAATGTATACTGGGTTCAAAAATATAGAAGTGCCATGCATGGTTATACTCATGTTATCTCACAATCAATTCTTCGCAGGAAACTACCATGCCATGCATGTTATGTAATCATGTTCCGTACTCACAAATAAATTCTTCAAGGAAACTAACACACCATGCATTGTTATATACTCATGTTCTGTGGGTAAAATTCTTGTGATTATATTATTCTAGCCATTGATTGCTGAAGGGCGAATATAGGTATGTACACATGGTAAGCATTACATGATTTCACTACTTCCAAATATAGAGTCCTCCATATGGACATTTACTTCCCTAATGTATGGTTAGAGGAAACCAACAGTGTGATGCATGTTTCTCATCATGAAAATGAGGAAAATAACATGGTTATTGATACACACTCATATTTTGTAGTATATAGATTACTATAAAGTTAGGAGAATATCCATATCTTCCTAACCGTTTGATTATTCAAGGGTACAAATTGGCTGTAATGACATGGTCACAATCACATGAATTAACTCATTCCAAATATAGCTGATTTTCAGCGTCTCTAATACATTGCCATAGTTCTACTCAAATTCTACTCAAACAAGGATATGCTAATCATCACAAAAGTTCAAACAGTGTCATGGCATTATCATTAAAATCAGACGAAAACAACTTACACGCGCCATCCCAGCAATACGTGGTGCCATCTGCTTTGTCGATCGCATAGATGATGCCACTGTGTTCAATAGCATCACCGAAGTGTGTATCAGCTTTGATGATACACTGCGAGGTGAGTTGTCTCCAGCTAAAGAAGGCACCGCCAAAAAGATAGGCGAGTCCGCGGTCGAACAAGGCAATTAGCTTGAAGTCTATGTAATCCGCATATCATGTGGGCACTTGGCAGATTACAATCTTTTGCAAAACAAGGTCCGTTCAACTGACGTGGTAATCTAGATGACTTGGACCACGATGGTAAAACCCTATATAATCCAATGGAGGAAGGATAATCTCACAAGAGGAGTGGAAGTTCACGAGCACCAACTTTTTCCGGTCTTCTCTGACGGCAGCCATCCAGTGGGAGTTCATGCCGACCCAGTACATACCTACCAAGAAGTTTTGGGCGATGGTGATCGGATCGAAGTCGAGGGGCATGATGTACAGCGACCCAGTATATACCTGCAAAGAAGTTTCGGCTAATGGAGGTCAGATTGAAGTTGAGGGGCATCATGTACGCCTCCGTATCATGGTGAGCGCATCTCGCAAGAGCACATCACAGCAAGCAAGGTGCCTTGAAAAGCTCAGGCCTCGCTTAGACGCTGGTCGCGTGCATGTCCCTCGAGCATGCAGCCAGCCGCACGGCGCTCAACATAACCATACGTGAACAACAAAGGTCGATGATGTCACTTGGGAGATCGCTCCAGTCGCGGCTCATATGGATGCAGCGCGGTTCATGTTCAACCATGGTGGAGTTTGGAAGGTGGGTTTTTTTGCGGCTTGATTTACGGGGGAGAAGGCTCTCGGTGCTGGAGCTGCTAGCGAGGGAATAGTAGTATTGTTGGGGAACATGCAATATCAAAAAATTTCCTACGCTCACGCAAGATCTATCTAGGAGATGCATAGCAACGAGAGGGGGGAGTATGTTCACGTACCCTCATAGACCGAAAGAGGAAGCGTTAGCTTAACGCAGTTGATGTAGTCGAACGTCTTCGCGATCCAACCGATCAAGCACCGAACGTACGGCACCTCCGAGTTCAGCACACATTCAGCTCGATGATGTCCCTCGAACTGTTGGTCCAGCAGAAGGTCGAGGGAGAGTTTCGTCAGCACGATGGCGTGGCGACGGTGTTGGTGATGTGATCCGCGCAGGGCTTCGCCTAAGCACTACGACATTATGACCGGAGGAGTAAACTGTGGAGGGGGCACCGCACACGGCTAAGAGAATATTCGATGTGCCTTTGGGTGCCCCCCTACCCCCGTATATAAAGGAGGAGAGGGGAGAGGGCCGGCCTAGGCGCGCCCCCAAGTTGGAGGAGTCCTACTTGGACTCCATCTCCAATTCGGCTCCCCCCCTTCCTTTTTCCGGAGTGGGATAGGGGAAAGGGACAGAGAAGAGGAGAAGGAAAGGGGGGCGCGCCCCCTCCCCTAGTCCAATTCGTACTCCCCATGGGAGGGGGGCCTAGCCACCCCTTGTGGGCTGCCTCCTCTCTTCCCTATGGCCCATGAGGCCCATTACCTCTCCCGGGGGGTTCCGGTAACCTCCTGGTACTCCGAAAAATTACCCGAATCACTCGGAACCATTCCGATGTCTGAATACAACCTTCCAATATATGAATCTTTACCTCTCGACCATTTCGAGACTCCTCGTCATGTCCGTGATCTCATCCGGGACTCCAAAAAATCTTCGGTCACCAAAACACATAACTCATAATACAAATCGTCATCGAACGTTAAGCGTGCGGACCTTACGGGTTCGAGAACTATGTAGACATGACCGAGACACCTCTCCGGTCAATAACCAACAGCGGAACCTAGATGCTCATATTGGCTCCTACATATTCTATGAAGATCTTTATCGGTCAAACCGCATAACAACATACATCATTCCCTTTGTCATCGGTATGTTACTTGCCCAAGATTCGATCGTCGGTATCATCATACCTAGTTCAATCTCATTACCGGAAAGTCTCTTTACTCGTTCTGTAATGCATCATCCCGTAACTAACTCATTAGTCACATTGCTTGCAAGGCTTATAGTGATGTGCATTACCGAGAGGGCCCAGAGATACCTCTCCGATACACGGAGTGACAAATCCTAATCTTGATCTATGCCAACCCAACAAACACCTTCGGAGACACCTGTAGAGCATATTTATAATCACCCAGTTACGTTGTGATGTTTGATGGCACACAAAGTGTTCCTCCGGTATTCGCGAGTTGCATAATCTCATAGTCAGAGGAATGTGTATAAGTCATGAAGAAAGCAATAGCAATAAAACTAAACGATCAATATGCTAAGCTAACATATGGGTCTTGTCCATCACATCATTCTCGTAATGATGTGATCCCATTCATCAAATGACAACACATGTCTATGGTTAGGAAACTTAACCATCTTTGATTAGCGAGCTAGTCTAGTAGAGGCTTACTAGGGACTCGGTGTTTTGTCTATGTATTCACACATGTATCAAGTTTCCGGTTAATACAATTCTAGCATGAATAATAAACATTTATCATGATATAAGGAAAAATAAATAACAACTTTATTATTGCCTCTAGGATATATTTCACATCGCCATGTGATTTAACACCAATAGTTCACATCTTTATGTGATTAACACCCATAGTTCACATCGGCATGTGACCAACACCCAAAGGGTTTACTAGAGTCAATAATCTAGTTCACATCGCTATGTGATTAGCACCCAAAGAGTACTAAGGTGTGATCATGTTTTGCTTGTGAGAGAGGTTTAGTCAACGGGTCTGCCATATTCAAATCCGTATGTATTTTGCAAATTTCTATGTCTACAATGCTCTGCACAGAGCTACTATAGCTAATTGCTCCCACTTTCAATATGTATCCAGATTGAGACTCAGAGCCATCCGGATCAGTGTCAAAGCTTGCATCGACGTAACTATTTAGGACGAACTCTTTATCACCTCCATAATCGAGAAACATTTCCTTAGTCCTCTAAGGATAATTTTGACCGCTGTCTAGTGATCTACTCCTGGATCACTATTGGTACCTCCCTGCCAGACTTATGGCAAGGTACACAATAGATTTGGTACACAGCATGGCATACTTTATAGAACCTATGACTAAAGCATAGGGAATGACTTTCATTCTCTCTCTATCTTCTGCTGTCGTCGGGCTTTGAGTCTTACTCAACTTCACACCTTGCAACATAGGCAAGAACCCTTTCTTTGACTGATCCATTTTGAACTTCTTCAAAATCTTGTCAAGGCATGTGCTTTGTGAAAGTCCTATTAAGCGTCTCGATCTATCCCTATAGATCTTGATGCTCAATACTTAAGCAGCTTTACTGAGTTCTTTTTATTGAAAAATTCTTATTCAAGTATCCTTTTATGCTATCCAGAAATTCTATATCATTTCCAATCAGCAATATGTCATCCACATATAATATCAGAAATGCTATAGAGCTCCCACTCACTTTCTTGTAAATACAGGCTTCCCCGTAAGTCTGTATAAAACCATATGCTTTGATCACCTTATCAAAGCGTATATTGCAACTCCGAGATGCTTGCACCAGTCCATAGATGGATCGCTGGAGCTTGTACACTTTGTTAGCACCTTTAGGATCGACAAAACCTTCTGGTTGCATCATATACAATTCTTCTTTAATAAATCCATTAAGGAATGCAGTTTTGACATCCATTTGCCAGATTTCGTAAAATGTGGCAATTGCTAACATGATTCGGACAGACTTAAGCATCGCTACGAGTGAGAAAATCCCATCGTAGTCAACACCTTGAACTTGTCGAAAACCTTTTGCGACAAGTCAAGCTTTGTAGACAGTAACACTATCATCAGCATCCATCTTCCTCTTGAAGATCCATTTATTCTTTATGGCTTACCAATCATCGGGCAAGTCAACCAAAGTCCATACTTTGTTCTCATACATGGATCCTATCTCAGATTTCATTGCCTCAAGCCATTTCGCGGAATCTGGGCTCATCATCGCTTCCTCATAGTTCGTAGGTTCGTCATGGTCTAGTAACATGATTTCCAGAACAGGATTACCGTACCACTCTGGTGCGGAACGTACTCTGGTTGACCTACGAGGTTCGGTAGTAACTTGATCCGAAGTTTCATGATCATCATCATTAACTTCCTCACTAATTGGTGTAGGCATCACTGGAACTGATTTCTGTGATGAACTACTTTCCAATTCGGGAGAAGGTACAATTACCTCATCAAGTTCTACTTTCTTCCTACTCACTTCTTTCGAGAGAAACTCCTTCTCTAGAAAGGATCCATTCTTAGCAATGAATATCTTGCCTTCGGATCTGTGATAGAAGGTGTACCCAACAGACTCCTTTGGGTATCCTATGAAGACGCATTTCTCTGATTTGGGTTCGAGCTTATCAGGTTGAAGTTTTTTCACATAAGCATTGTAGCCCCAAACTTTAAGAAATGACAGCTTAGGTTTCTTGCCAAACCACAGTTCATATGGTGTCATCTCTATGGATTTAGATGGTGCCCTATTTAACGTGAATGCAGCTGTCTCTAATGCATAACCCCAAAACGATAGTGGTAAATCAGTAAGAGACATCATAGATCGCACCATATCTAATAAAGTATGGTTACGATGTTCGGACACACCATTACGTTGTGGTGTTCCAGGTGTCGTGAGTTGCGAAACTATTCCACATTGTTTTAAATGAAGACCAAACTCGTAAGTCAAATATTCACCTCCACGATCAGATCGTAGAAATTTTATTTTCTTGTTACGATGCTTTTCCACTTCACTCTGAAATTCTTTGAACTTTTCAAATGTTTCAGACTTATGTTTCATTAAGTAGATATACCCATATCTGCTCAAATCATCTGTGAAGGTCAGAAAATAACGATACCCGCCGCGAGCCTCAACACTCATCGGACCGCATACATCAGTATGTATTATTTCCAATAAGTCAATTGCTCGCTCCATTGTTCTAGAGAAAGGAGTCTTAGTCATCTTGCCCATGAGGCATGGTTCGCAAGCTGTCGGCGTACGACACCTATGGGATCCCAAGGGACCCCTTTACGGTTCGGCAGGGAGAGAGATATGCACAAAGAGCAGAACCAACGATCGACGCAGGGCAATTTTACCCAGGTTCGGGCCGCTAATTAGCGTAAAACCCTACTCCTGCCTTGTTTTATTATGAGTGTTCTTGAGCCCAGGCTCCAGGAGCGCTTGCAATGAACAGTTCGTTCAAAGAGCAGCTACGCATGCAGAATGGGCCAGAAGATCCTCCTCCCCTGTAGCAGTTGCCTTGGGCCTCCTTTTATACGCTCCAAGGGGTCACCACAGTGGCAAAATGTACATACATTGAGGTGTAAAGTAGCTACAGGGTTATCATACCTAACCACTGACGGATTTGGACAAATGCATTTAATGCACCGTGAGGTGTCCATTTAGGTGTCCTCACTTTCTTGGGGATGGAAAAAAAGGGGCCATCCCATTAGCACCGCTTAAGCTCTCCTCCACTGGCGCGTTGCCACGCATCCAGAGAAGGACCCAGAATGTCAGGCTTGTTGCTGTGCTGAAGCGGTGGAATAGTGATAGAATCTTGCCGGGCCCAAATCTTGCCGGGCCCAAATCTTGCCGGGTTTCGTGAGCCACCCTGGCAAGATCTTGCCGGGGGCCTGATCTTCGGTCTTCAGATCTTATTAACTCCTGATCCTTTGATTCTCGGTCTGAATGTCCCCTTGACAATCTTGCATTAATCTCCAATTACTCCCCCGGCAAGCCTTGCCGCGGGCTTGGCTACGACTGCCCGTGCACAAGTATGGGGTACTAAAGTCCCAATACTTAGTACACCGACAGGAGCCCACGGGCCTAGGCCATACACAAATGCGAAGCATTGTTGGGCTAGGCCCAAACAGTGCACGGGCACGCGTGGCAGGGGATTAACTGCTTGTGATGATTTCGCTTACTGCATCCCCCCACTACGTGCATTGAATGCGCGATGTGAGGCGCGTGCGCTGAACGGCCGCGGCCGCAGCGCGCTTGTAGAGGCATATTCACATTGGGCAGTAAAAGAGGCGGCCTCGCTCCTTCCCCATAAAAAGGAAACTGCAGAGGCGCTGCCTACTTACCCCCTCTTTCTTAATCTTCTCAATCTAAAATCCGCCATTGCCTTCCTTCTCTCGAGCTCAGAGCAAAGCTTTCCCTCATCCGATCGTCACCTCCACACCCGCTCCATCCCCGGCTTCCACCCCTGCAGTTGCCATGCCGCCCAAGACCAGCAAAGGCAAGGGCAAGGAGACGAAAGACGATGTCCCAGAGAGCGAGCTGGTGAAGATGTGGAAGAAGTACGTCGTCTTCGCCCCGTCACTTGATGCGAAAGCTCTGAAGAGCCGGTACCAGTGTATGTGGGCGAGGGAGACGTAGGCTCACCCCGCCACTTGCGTGATTCCAGGTTCTTGTTCCAAGAGCGGTCCTGACAGATATCACTTCTTCGTTGCTTATTTCTATTGCGGGCTCTGTCCTCCATTCTCTGACTTCTTCAACGACATTATGTACACATACGGCTTCCATCTTCTTGATTTCACGCCGAACGCCGTAATGTGCATGTCTGTCTTCGCTCATCTTTGCAAAAAATTTGCCGGAGTAGTCCCCAGTACCGCCCTCTTCCGCCATTACTTTATTCCTCACATCCAAAAGGGGGAGGCCCTTTCTGGTTCTATCACCTGGATTCCCCGGGCTTGGAATAAGGAGATATACCCAGAGGGAGTTTATCGGGAGAAGTGGGACGAATGGCGGTCTGAGTGGTGCTGGATCAAGGAAGCAGATCCCCATCCATTCTGTTCGCCTCGACGGCAGAAAGTGGTCCGCGACAGCGATTGGAGTGATCTCGCCGCGGAGGACGAGAGGCTCACAATCGCCACCACCAGGATCCTTCGCCTGAAAGCTGCCAGGCTTACAATGGAGATGATCGGCTTCGATTTCCTCCGTCGCCGCATTGCCCCCCTACAGAGCAGGGGAAGACCAGCTTGGGAGTATCGGAACGCAGCAGACATCATGAGACTGCGCCCTGGATTGAACAACAATTTGACTGCTATGCAACTTGGCGCTCTCCGTCAAAGGCTATTCTAGCACGACAGTAAGCATCGGTTGCCGGCAAGAATTGTCCCTCTGTGCAACAACTCTGCCCTGGGGTCGATTATCGCCACCATGCCACTGTTCAACGCCCACGGTCTTGACGCGACTTGGGTCGAGCCATCCGAGGAAGAGGCACAAAGGTTCTTTGATAACTTGACGGAGAGAGCCGTCCGAGAAGAAGCACACCTCATCCGAGCCACCACTGACGAAGAAGTGGCATAGATCGCCACTAGGGCGGAGGAGGCGAATCTTGCCGCGGAAGCTGGTAGCGTCGGTTTCACAGAATGGGAAACCAATGACGCAGAGGTAGTGGTGGAAGAAAACCCTGCCGGGGAGGACAAGGCTGCCGGGGAACAGAGCAGCACAGCCGTTGAGAGCTCGTCCGACGAAGACGGGGCTGAAGAAGAACCGCAAGAAGAGCTTCCAGCTCCAAAGAAGACAAAGCGTGTTCTTCGAAAGGCTGCATCTGGCATCCCGGCAAGCCAACCTTCTTCGAGCAGCGAGGCTCCCGGCAAGAATGCGGCCGGCAAGGCTGCGCCGCGGCAAGGAGTTTGACAGCAACCCGTGCGGCGCGCGAGACACACACCTGCGGCAACTACTGGGGCAGCAGGGGCGTCTCACACAACTGCATCGGAGGCTGAGGCGGCAGAGCCACACCAACCCCTTGCACCTGCTACAGCCAAGCGATCCAGAACCCCTCCTCCGCCCCCCATATGGACCCTGCAACGGAGGTCGATTTTGACATCTCCGGCTTCAGTCCGGAACGAGAAGAGGAAGAGTAAGTTTCCTGTCATTGCCTTTATCTTCCAAATTCTGGATCAATCTTATTGACCTGCTTGTTTTGTCTCTGCAGTGATGCAGAAACCTTGGCGGAAAGGATGGCGAAGAGGGCAAAGACTTCCACGGGCGACGAGCCCCCGGCAGGCTTCACAAGCGCACCGGAAACTATTACCATCAGCTCGGAGCTTAGCCCTCGACGCAGCCCCCAGCACAGCCCCCAGCGTGAGTTCATTACTCTTTTTCCATTGGCGAATGCTGAGGTTTCTATCTTTGCTGCTGATATCTTTGGGCTTGCAGGAGAAGGACGGCAACAAGGGGAGTTATCGAGAGATACCCCCATCGTGCCACCTCCGTAAACCACGCCGCCCACAAGCGCATCCCCCGCAAGAGATCACACCGACGAGCTTATCTTGGTTGAGGAGGAGCCGACAACCATGGGTACTGGCATCCTACCCCCGGCAACCGAGGTTGCCGGGAGGGGTGAGGCCACCTCTCAACAGCTCGATGCAGGTAACCAATTGCCTCAGAGCGCTTGCTATTCTTTCCTTTATCTCTCTTTCTTTTGTCCTCTTGAACTTCAATCTTGATCTCATTCTGTTTCTCTCCTTTGTCCTTTAGAATTCCCTGTGATGGAACACATGGACATCGACGCTGTCATCGAGGAGACCGCCAGGGATGTTGCCGCCGAAGCCGACAAAATCGCTGCCAGCGAGGCCGCCATGGATGCCACCGTTGAGGCCGGTGGTGCCTTTGCCGATGAGGCCGCCAAGACTGCACAGGAGGAACCCGCCAAGGAATCTACTGAAGAGGACGGTAAGGAGGCTGGTGACCGTACTGACGGCATTCCTGCCGCAGGAGCGCCAGGCGCTACGCCGGCCACGGAGCCCCCAGCTACTGGTGAGGCGGTTGCTGAGGATCAACCGTCAACATCCGAAGTCCCCTCATCAAGCAAATATCTCAAAGTTGGCGAGAACCTGTTTGTCAATTTACCAGGGACGGCAAGCATTGGGGCACCGACCGAAGGGGAAACTTTTGATGAAGAAATCATCACTGCTGCTGGGCTTGAGATCGTCAACGAACCAAGTGTTAGCAGCAGCAAATCTGAGGAAGATCAACTCCTTCAGGCCATGGGCGATAACTTCCGCAAGCTCCAAGCACTCCACCGTGCCCAAAAAGTGAAGGTAGATTCCAGTGCTGCAGTTGTTGAAGCGGCTGAAACAGATTTCCAAAAGCGCGTTGAGCAAATACAAATCTGGTACGCTGAGGCCTATCAAGAGCTAACTGTCAATCAGGAACAAGTGAGCCAAAGCTGGACGAAGCTCCTCTTGAAGCAATCTGACATGGAGAAGGCGCAAGAGGAAGCTACGCAAAGAATTGCTGCAGAAGATGCCCTCCTGACGGAGCGTCGCATTGCGCTTGATGCTCACGAGGAAGACCTTGCCGCACGTGAGCAGGCGCTCGCCGCCAAGCTTCGCGGCAAAGATGAAGAAATCGAGAAGCTTGTTGCGCGGCGGACCTAGGAGCTGGAGCAGAAGCACAAGGAGGCGCTCGAAGCTCTAACTGTAGATCACGCCGGCAAGCTCAAGGAGGCCGTCGATGCTGCCGAGGCTGCAGAGGCCGCCAAGAATGAGCTGAGCGACAAAGTGAAGAAACTGGAAGTGGATCTTGGAGAACACGGCAAGGAGCTGTCGACGCTCAAAGGTGATAGGGAAAAAATCCTCCACACCCTGGCGGAGATGCAAGTTGCCATGTCCGACAAGACCAAGCAGCCCTCTTCAGCTAATGATGCTATTGCCGATCTGAGGCTAAAATTGACCACGCTGGAGAAGTCACTTGAGGACAGCAGGGCCCGCGAGAAGGCCCTGAGCAAGGATCTCCAAGACGAGAAGAACCTGCTCTAGAGCGCCACCGCCGCCCAAGTTGATTACGAAAAGGGGGTGGAAATCTGGACTGAACGCCTCCTCGATGCTGCAGAGAAGCTCACGGCACAACTGTCAACCATGGGCCTGCCAAACTTCAAGTATTCCTCCGAAGAAAGAATATCTTCGAGCGCCAGGTTGACCATGTTCTTCGAAAGCATCATTGATGCTCTGAAGCTGCTTCAGTCTAATCAGGCGACCCAACTGGCCAACGAATCCCGCCAGCTTTGCCAGGCCATCCTCCGCAAGGTACTCATCAAGGTGGTGCATAATAATCCAGGTATCGACCTCACCAACGTGCTCGGTCGCCTGCCAAAGGACGCAAATCTCAAGGCACTTGAGGAGCTTGTCGCACCTATCCTTGAGAAGGTGGATTCAATCAAAAGGGTCGAAGGCCAGCGCAGAGATTAGCTGCTCCACCTCTTCTTGCCGTCGCCATTCCATGCCAAAGACAATTAAGTCTTAAGTTAGAACTGTGGCAATTTATTAATGTAATATAACTTGCTTATGTTTGGATACATGCATGCTATTTCCCTTGTCTGATTCCTTTATGTATGGAGTTCACCCTACACTTACTGAAAAACTTGCCGGCGCGCAACCTGCCGCGAGCGCTGGGTGCTGGACTTCAATAGCCTGCTGGAGGTGCAGCGCCCGGCAAAGCACTTTGGCGTTCTCAGCGCAGCCACTTGAATTGTTGAGCGGACTCGAAACAAAATAAGGGCGCAACCGATTACGACAAAGGTTCCTTCGCGTGTAGGTTTTCCATACAAAAGTCGAAATCGTCCAAGGAAAATAACTTTGTAATAAAAGAAACTTGCTCTAAGTTTTAGAACTTAGCTTTCTGTCGCTGTTCTTCCTTTGGTAAGGTGCCAATTCTGAATGTCGCTAACTGGTACTCATATCTTCCTTCCCCCCGGAAAACATGCTCGCAAGGAATCCTTCTGTCTTTTGAGAAAAAGAAAGAAGAGAAAATAAAGATATGGAACCTTGGCGGTACGTTAGAACTTACCGAGAACAAGTGCCATACAACATCTTAGACAAACATGCATATATATATATATGAACATGGAAATCAATAAGGAAATGCACAACACTTAAACTTATTCATTTGGGCTCAGGGTCTGTGCCTGGCTTTGTACAAAGGATTACATGCCTTGCTGGCAAGACTTCTACAAAAAGGTGGTTGCCGGGGGCCCCCGCCAACCGCGCCTTATGGGTAGAACTTGCGAAGATGTTCGATATTCCAGGAGTTGCTCACTAGAACGCCATCTTCGGTTTCCAGGCGGATAGCGCCGGGCCTGGTGACTCGTACTACATGATAAGGGCCTTCCCACTTTGGTGTCAACTTGTTTGAATTCTTGGCGGATTGAATCCGTCGAAGAACAAGGTCGCCTTCCTCAAGGCTTCGGGCATGAACTTTGCGGCTATGGTAGCGGCGCAAAGCTTGCTGGTAGCGTGCAGCTCGCACAGCAGCCTGAAGACGATTCTCCTCAAGGAGCACAGTGTCATCTTGCCGCAGTTGCTCTTGCTCAAGCTCATCATAAGCGAGCACTCGAGGTGATCCGTATATGAGTTCCGTGGGGAGAACTGCTTTCGCTCCGTAGACCAGAGCGAAGGGTGTCTGGCCGGTGGCTTGATTTGGTGTCGTTCTGATTGACCAAAGAACCGCCGGCAACTCATCAATCCAGTGTCTTCTGCACTTTCTCAGCATGTCAAAGGTTCTGGTCCGGAGACTGTGCAGCACTTCAGCATTAGCCCTCTTTGCTTGGCCGTTGCTTCTCGGGTGAGCAACAGAGGCAAAACAAATTTTGCCGCCAAGGTCTTGGACGTATTGCATGAAGGTGCGACTTGTGAATTGCGTGCCATTGTCGGTGATGATCCTGTTGGGCACACCGAAACGGCAAACTATTCCTTTAAAGAACTTGATGGCTGACTATGCTATCACCTTTCTCACTGCTTCCACCTCCAGCCATTTTATGAACTTGTCGATCGCAACGTACAAGTACTCAAAGTCCCCAGTAGCACGGGGGAAGGGGCCCAGTATGTCGAGCCCCCAGACCAAAAATGGCCAGGAGAGAGGGATCGTCTGAAGAGCTTGAGCTGGCTGATGTGATTTCTTCGAATGAAACTGGCGCGCTTCGCACTTGGTTACTAGTGCAGTTGCATCCTGGAGAGCGGTGGGCTAAAAGAAACCTTGCCGGAATGCTTTCCCGACAAGTGCTCGTGATCCTATGTGAGAGCCACATATGCCTCCATGTATCTCTGCCAACAGCTCTAGTCCATCCTCCCGAGGAATACACTTCAATTTCACACCGTTTTGTCTCTTTCTGTATAGAACGTCATCGACGAACTGGTACATAGGAGACTGACGGGCTACTTTTTCCGCTTCTTCCTGTTCCTCAGGGAGTTGTCCTGGCTGAAGGAAATGGACAATGTGATGTGCCCATGCTGGAGCCTGGGGCTCGACAGCTAGGACTAAAGGCATCTCTTCCACCAGGGGAGCATTTGTCTCGACAGCGAAAGCATGAGATTCCGCCGGAGCCTGTCGTTCCCCGGCAGGCTTGTCGTTGATCCCGGCAAGTTCCTTGCCGGCAGCTCCAGGGAGCTCTGTCGAAAAGTACTGTCCAGAATTCAACTTTCTTCTCTTTTCTTGCCGCATTGAGGGCGCCACAGATGGTTGAGTCAGATGGAGCACAAAAGTTCCTGGTTCCACAGGCAACTTGAGGGCAGCGCGCTTTGACAAGTCATTAGCAATACTGTTTTCGGCACGAGGAATGTGCTTCATTTGCAGACCGTCAAAGTGCACTTCCATTTTTCTCACTTCATCCACATAAGCTTGCATCAATGGACTCTGATAATTCTTGTTAACTTGTCTGACGACAAGCTGCGAATCGCCTCTGATGACGAGCTTCATGATACCAAGGTCTGCCGCGATCCTGAGACCGGCAAGCAGGCCCTCGTACTCTGCAATGTTGTTTGTCGAACTCTCCCGGGGAAAATGCATCTGGATTACATACTTGAGGTGCTCTCCGGTGTGTGTGACAAGCAGCACACCAGCACCGGCGCCTTGCAGCAAAAAAGCCCCGTCAAAGTACATAACCCATTCTTGATCAATTTCCTTGCCGGGGAGAGTCGTTTCTCAAACTTCTTCGTCTGGCGTTGGGGTCCATTCCGCAATGAACTCTGCCAAGGCCCTGCTCTGAATTGTCGAAGTGCTTTCAAACTTGAGACCAAAGCTCGACAACTCCAACGCCCACTCCACAATCCTGCCGGTTGCTTCTGGATTTCGCAAAATCCGTTGCAACGGAAAGCAAGTGACGACGGTGATTTCATGTGCTTGAAAATAATGGCGCAGCTTCCTCGAGGCCATAAGGAGGCCGAAGAGCAGCTTCTGCATGCCAGAATATCTTGTCCTAGCTCCTTGCAAAAGAGAGCTAACAAAATAAATTGGACGCTGCACCACCTTTTTCTTCTGCACTGGCTCTTGTAACTGCTCAGATCCTGTCTTGCCGGGGAAGATCCCACCGCGTCGCTTGGTGGTCCTGCCGCTGGTCTTGCCTCCTCATCAGCTTCTCTCTGCGCCACTAACGCAACACTAACCACTTGATTTGTCGCTGCCAGATACAGCAGCAACGGCTCTTGCGGTTTAGGCGCGACTAGTGTCGGCGGAGAAGAAAGGTATTTCTTCAAATCTTGCAGCGCAGCCTCCGCTTCCGGAGTCAATTTCATTGGACCTGCATTCTTCAAAAAATTTGAAAAAGGGCATGGCGCGCTCAGCAGACTTGGAAATAAACCTGCTTAGAGCAGCAACACAGCCGGCAAGTCGACGGACATCCTTGACGCGTCTTAGCGCTTCTATCTGCTCAATAGCTTTGATCTTGTCAGGATTCGCTTCGATCCCCCGTTGAGATACAAAGAATCCGAGAAGCTTGCCGGAAGGAACACCAAACACGCACTTCTCAGGATTGAGCTTTAAGTTGATCTTGCGCAGATTTGCAAATGTTTCTTCTAGATCTTGTATGAGCGTCGCCTTGTCCTTGGTTTTGACCACTATGTCATCCATGTATGCCTCCATATTTCTATGGAGTTGAGGCTCAAAACCAATTTGGATCACTCTCGCAAATGTAGTACCAGCACTTTTCAACCCGAAAGGCATTCGTATAAAACAATACGTACCACATGGGGTGATTGTCGGTGTACTAAGTATTGGGCCACTAGTACCCTGTACTTGTGCACGGGCAGTTGTAGCCATCCTCGCGGCAAGGCTTGCCGGGATTGGCTCGAGGTCAGTTCAAGCCATCAAGGAAATCATTAAGTCAGAGATATGAGGATCAGCAGATAAGCAGAGCTGGAATCCGAAGGCCAGCTTCCCCGGTAAGATCCTTGCCGGGATGGCCTTTGGGGCCCGGCAAGACATGGCGCCCGGCAAGGCTTGGCGTCCGGCAAGCCTTGGCGCCCGGCAAGATTCGGCGCCTGGCGAAATTCTGCCACTATCCCACCGCTTCGGCACAGTAATATGCCTGACATTCTGGGTCCTTCTCTGGATGCGTGGCAACGCGCCAGTGGAGGAGAGCTTAAGCGGTGCTGATGGGATGGCCCCTTTTTCCATCCCCAAGAAAGTGAGGACACCCAACGGACACCTCACGGTGCATTAAATACGCTTGTCCTAATCCGTCAGGGGTTAGGTATGATATCCTATAGCTACTTTACACCTCAATGTATGTACATTTTGCCACTGTGGAGACCCCTTTGAGCATATAAAAGGAGGCCCAAGGCAACTGCTACAGGGGAGGAGAACTTCCGGCCCATTCTGCATGCGTAGCTGCTCTTTGAACGTACTGTTCATTGCTAGCGCTCCTGAAGGCTGAGCTCAAGAACATCAATAAGAACACAAAGCAGGAGTAGGGTTTTACGCTGATCAGCGGCCCGAACCTGGGTAAAAACCTCCCGCGTCGATCACTGGTTCTGCTCTTTGCGTATTCCTCTCCCCCCGCCGAATCATAAAGGGGTCTCTCGGGATCCCATAGGTGTCGTACCCCAACATCTTTGGCGCGCCAGGTAGTGGGATTGAAGGTTACGTGAACCTGATCTAGTGTTCGGCGCCTTAGTTTCTTCATCATCTTCATCATCATGCCGCCCAAGAAGAAGAGCGCTGCGACAGCGCAACCGTTCGCGTCCGTTTTGCCTGCACCTTTGCGTACTGGCGACGGCGTGGATGCAGGAGGAAGAGGACTAGAACCCCCGCGGCGTTCTGGTGATCCAAGCCAAGCGAGCGGTATCGTTCGCAGTGGCAGTGGTAACCTGCACACCGCTGGATCTAGAGATGGAGCTGTGTTGCCTACGGGTGGCACAACGAACTCGAGAGATCGAAGGGCACCAGCTGGGGCTCCCGCGCCGGCGCAAGCCTCGCGACCAACTCAGGTCGTGCAAGATGAGCAACGTCATGGCGCTGGTGGTTCGGGGCATCTCCACGGAAAGGTTTCTGCGCATCGATCTCAAGATGCGCGGGGCTAGCATGCACACCAAGCTGCCGGTGGAGGTGGCACACGGTCGCGTGACCGTGGTGGTGCTCCTTCTAACATGGTTAGGAGTCAGAGCACCTCACGTACCTCGCACTTGTCGCCGCCACCTACGCCAGCGAAAGCCTTGGCACGTGCACAGCTGCTCCTCGATTTCCTCCCGCCCCGGAGTAGATGGAGGAGTGGCGAGCTACTATCCAGAGTCTTATCGGCTTCGCCAATAAGGATGGACCGCATGAGGCAGGGCCCTCACAGCGGAGGCCCATCGATCCGGCGCGAGCCGATGTAGAGAAAACTGGAGGTGGTGCTACCACAGTGCACTCCCCTCCGCGGCACCAGCGGCGGCCGACAACTCAGCAAGTCGACCGCCATGAAGAAGTTTCCACGGCGTCGTCCGATCCATAGATACGCCATGATCAGCGTCTAGTTCTCCAGGAACGAGGCAAAGAGGACGCTCGAACAACCATCGAGCGGCGACGGGAAGCGCGCTATTAGTCTGATAAGCACGCGGGGCCGGCTGTTGACGAGCCTGCGCCAGGGGACGTAGGAGACCTGCCTTATGAGGTAGGGACTCCGGCGTTTACCCGTGAGCTGCGGCAACTCCAGTGGCCCAATTCCCGAACCTTTAAGCCGGAGGTCCCGGAGAAGTATGACGGAAAGACCCATCCCTCGGAGTTCCTGAGCATATACACCATTGCGATGCAGGCTGCCGGGGGCCGAGATGACAAGATACTTGCCAACTACTTCCCGGTGGTGCTCAAGCCCAACGTCAGGTCATGGTTGATGCATCTGCCGGAGAATTCTATTTCTTCCTGGTCAAATTTGTGCCATCAGTTTGTTGGCGCCTTCGTTGGAGGCCACCAAGCTCCTGGCCAAGAAAGCGATTTGCACATCATCCCTCAGAAGGAGGGCGAGTCCCTGCGCAAGTTTATGCAGAGGTTCAGCCGAGTGCAGTACAACATTCCCGATGTTCATCCTGCCGCTGTCATTAGCGCGTTCCACCAGAACGTGCGTAACCGCAGAATGTGGGAAGAGCTGGCAATGAACAAGGTCCGGAGTATAGCCGAGCTTTACACTCTGGCCGACAAGTGCGCTCGAGCTGAAGAGGGGAGGAAACTCCCTGGTGAAGCTGTTGGCGCGGCAGGCGACTCCGAAGATGAAGACGCCGCGGCCCCGTCAAGGAAAGGTCGGCGGCGGAACAGGAAGCGCGGAGGCAAGGCCGTGCTTGCTGTCGAGGAATCCGACAACCCCGGCGCCGCCAAGAAGGCCAAGGTTAGCGACCCCGGCAAGGATCTTGCCGGGTGCCCTTCCTGTCAGGCCTTGGCGGCTGCCGACAAGTCGGAGAACTCCGGCAAGCAGTATTGCAAGATCCACCGCACCAAGGGCCACGATCTCCAGAATTGCTGGAAAGTTGAGCAGCTTGCCGAGAAGCAGAGGGCCGAATACGAGAGGCGAGACAAGGAGAAGGCCCAAGATGGTGATGAGGGGTCCGGCAAGAAATGCAGTGGCCGAGGGGGTCGCCGCGGCAAGGCCAAGCAACAGAAGGATCGGCCCGCTCGGGGCCGAGATAAAGAAGGAGATGATGATGAGGAAGATGATGAATCCAGTGAGCAGGAATTTTAGAAGGCTACGGAGGCTATGTGCATTGATGGGGGTGCCTCGCTGCATTCTTCCCACCGCCAACTTAAACAGTGGGTGCGGGAGGTTAATGCAGCAGAGGCGTCCCCAGAGGCATGTAGGCCCCTGAAATGGTCCAGCACGCCTATCATCTTCGACGCCGAGGATCACCCTGATCGCACAACTACGGTCGGGTGCCTGCCATTGTTGGTCTCCCCAACAATTCGTAACCTTAAGGTGACAAAAATGTTAGTTGACGGCGGGGCCGGCCTAAACTTAATCTCGCCGGATGTGCTCAGAAAGCTTCAGATTCCCGACGAGGACCTCGAGGAAACGGGTACGTTTCAAGGGGTCAATCCGGGAAGAACCCAGCCTAAGGGCAAGATCACGCTGCCAGTAACATTTGGCAGCGAGCTTAACTTCACGACCGAGAAGGTGGTGTTTGATGTCGCCAAGATCCCCATGTCATACAATGGGATCCTTGGTCGGCCAGCGCTGGCTAAGTTTATGGCGGCATCACACTACGCGCACAACGTCTTGAAGATGCCTGGGCCGTTGGGCGTCATCACTATCCATTCCGATAAGAGGGATGCACTGATCTGTGCTGACCAACTTTACCGGGAGGCGGTTGCAGCACCTGCCATCAAAGTACGTGCTCCTGCCGCTGGAACTCCCGGAGAGAAGAAGAAGACCGGCAGGAACCTTGGCACGAACTCTGGCAAGCGCACCTCCTCGGAGTGCTGCGCTTCCGTCGAGGACGTACCAGAGAGTTCCACCGGCAAGAACAAGAAATCCAAGGCTGCTCCGCCGGAAACCAAGAGGGTGCCCGTCAGAGAGGACGGAACGGGGGGAACTTTCACCATAAGTTCCACCCTTGATGACAAATAGGAAAGCGCGCTCGTTGCTTTCCTGCGGGCGAATGTCGACGTGTTTGCATGGCAACCATCTGACATCCCCGGTGTTCCCAGGAAGGTAATTGAGCACCACCTTGCTGTCTATCCTCATGCGCGGCCCGTCAAGCAAAGGGTGAGGAAGCAGGCCTTGGAGCGGCAAGAATTAATTGCCTAAGAGATTAAAAAGCTAGAGGCGGCAGGACTGGTCAAAGGGGTGCTTCATCCAACCTGGTTGGCTAATCCGGTCGTAGTGCAGAAAGCGAATGGGAAATGGAGGCTTTGTATCGATTATACAGATATCAATAAAGCTTGTCCAAAAGATCCCTTTCCCTTGCCGCGCGTCGACCAGATTGTGGATGCAACCGCTGGTTGTGATCTCCTGTCCTTCCTTGACGCCTATTCAGGGTATCATCAGATTTTTATGGCAAAGGAAGATGAAGAGAAGACCACCTTTATCACCCCATCTGGTACGTATTGTTTTATACGAATGCCTTTTGGGTTGAAAAGTGCTGGTTCAACATTTGCCAGAGCAATCCAGATCGGTTTTGAACCACAACTCCATAGAAATATGGAGGCGTATATGGATGATATAGTGGTAAAAACCAAGGATAAAGCAACGCTTATTCAAGATTTAGAAGAAACATTTGCAAACTTGCGCAAGATCAACTTGAAGCTCAATCCTGAGAAGTGCGTGTTCGGTGTTCCTTCCGGCAAGCTCCTCGGATTCTTTGTATCTTGTCGGAGAATCGAAGCGAACCCCGACAAGATCAAAGCTATTGAGCAAATTGAAGCGCCGAGACGCGTCAAGGATGTGTGTCGTCTTGCCGGCTGTGTTGCTGCTTTAAGCAGGTTTATTTCCAAATCTGCTGAGCGCGCCCTGCCCTTTTTCAAAATTTTGAAGAAGGCAGGTCCAATGAAATGGACTCCAGAAGCGGAGGCTGCGCTGCAAGGTTTGAAGAAATACCTTTCCTCTCCACCGACGCTAGTCGCGCCTAAACCACAAGAGCCGCTGCTGCTGTATCTGGCAGCAACAAATCAAGTGGTTAGTGCTGCGCTAGTGGCACAGAGAGAAGCTGATGAGGAAGCAACACCAGCGGCAGGACCGCCAGATGACGCGGCAAGATCTTCCCCGGCAAGGGTTGATCCCGGCAAGACAGGATCTGCGCAAACAGAAGAACCCGTGCAGAAAAAGAAGGTGGTGCAGCGCCCAGTTTATTTTGTTAGCTCTCTTTTACAAGGGGCTAGGTCAAGATATTCTGGTGTGCAGAAGTTGCTTTTCGGCCTCCTTATGGCCTCAAGGAAGCTGCGCCGTTATTTTCAACCACATGAGATCACCGTCGTCACTCGCTTTCCGTTGCAACGGATTTTGCAAAATCCGGAGGCAACCGATAGGATCGTGGAGTCGGCGTTGGAGTTGTCCAGCTTTGGCCTTAAGTTTGAAAGCACTTCGACAATCCAGAGCAGGGCCTTGGCGGAGTTCATTGCAGAATGGACCCCGACACCAGACGAAGAAGTTCAAGAAACAACTCTCCCCGGCAAGGAAATTGATCAGCAATGGATTATGTATTTTGACGGGGCTTTTTCGCTGCAAGGCGCCGGTGCTGGCGTGCTACTTGTCGCACCCACCGGAGAGCACCTCAAGTACGTAGTCCAAATGTACTTTCCCCGGGAGAGTTCGACCAACAACACTGCAGAATATGAGGGTTTGCTTGCTGGTCTCAGGATCGCGGCGGACCTTGGTATCAAAAAGCTCGTCATCAAAGGCGATTCACAACTTGTCATCAGGCAAGTTAACAAGAGTTATCAAAGCCCATTGATGCAGGCCTACGTGGATGAAGTGAGGAAATTGGAAGAGCACTTTGACGGTCTCCAAATGGAGCACGTTCCTCGTGCCGAGAACAATATTGCTGACGACCTGTCAAAGCGTGCTGCTCTCAAGTTGCCTATGGAACCAGGAACTTTTGTGCTCCAATTGACTCAACCATCCGTGGCGCCATCGATGCGGCAAGAAAAGAGAAGGAAGTTGAACTCTGGCCAGTACTTCCCGGCAGAGCTCCCCGGAGACGCCGGCAAGGAGGTTGCCGGGATCGACATACCTGCCGGGGAACAACAGGCTCCGGCAGGGCCTCAGGCCCTTGTTGTCGAGACAAATGTTCCCCCGGCAGAGGAGATGCCTTTAGTCCTAGTTGTCGAGCCTCAAGCTCCAGCATGGGTGCAGCACATTGTCCATTTCCTTCAGACAGGTGAACTCCCTGAGGAGCAGGAAGAAGCAGAGAGAGTAGCCCGTCGGTCTGTTATGTACAAGTTCGTCGATGACGTCCTGTACAGAAAGAGACCAAACGGTGTGAAATTGAAGTGCATTCCTCGGGAAGATGGACTGAAGCTGTTGGCGGAGATACATGGAGGCATATGTGGTTCTCACATAGGGTCAAGAGCGCTTGCCGGGAAAGCATTCCGGCAAGGTTTCTTTTGGCCTACCGCTCTCAAGGATGCGACTGCACTAGTAACCAAATGTGAAGCGTGCCAGTTTCATTCGAAGAAATTACATCAGCCAGCTCAAGCTCTTCAAACAATCCCTCTCTCCTGGCCATTTTCGGTCTGGGGGCTCGACATACTGGGCCCTTTCCCCCGTGCTACCAGGGGCTTTGAGTGCTTGTACGTTGCTATCGACAAGTTCACAAAGTGGCTGAAAGTGGAAGCAGTGAGGAAGGTGACAACGCAGTCAGCTGTCAAGTTCTTCAAAGGAATTGTATGCCGTTTCGGTGTGCCTAACAGGATCATCACTGACAATGGCACGCAGTTCACAAGTCGCACCTTCATGCAGTACGTCCAAGACCTTGGCGGCAAGATTTGTTTTACCTCTGTTGCTCACCCGAGAAGCAACAGTCAAGCGAAGAGGGCCAATGCTGAAGTGCTGCGCGGTCTCAGGACCAGAACTTTTGACAGGCTAAAAAAGTGCGGAAGACGCTGGATTGATGAGTTGCCGACGGTTCTTTGGTCAATCAGAACGACACCAAATCGAGCCACCGGCCAGACGCCCTTCGCTCTGGTCTACGGAGCGGAAGCAATTCTCCCCACGGAACTCATATACCGATCTCCTCGAGTGCTCGCTTATGATGAGCTTGAGCAAGAGCAACTGCGCCAAGATGACACTGTGCTCCTTGAGGAGAATCGTCTTCAGGCTGCTGTGCGAGCTGCACGCTACCAGCAAGCTTTGCGCCGCTATCATAGCCGCAAAGTTCATGCCCGAAGCCTTGAGGAAGGTGACCTTGTTCTTCGACGGATTCAGTCCGCCAAGAATTCAAACAAGTTGACGCCAAAGTGGGAAGGCCCTTATCAGGTAGTACGAGTCACCAGGCCCGGCGCTGTCCGCCTGGAGACCGAAGATGGCGTTCCAGTGAGTAATTCCTGGAACATCGAACATCTTCGCAAGTTCTATCCATAAGGCACGGTTGCCGGGGGATCCCGACAACCACCCTTTTGTACAAGTCTTGCCGGCAAGGCATGTGATCCTTTGTACAAAGCCAGGTGCAGACCCTGAGCACAGATGAATAAATTTAAGTGTTGTACATTTCCTTATTGATTCTCATGTTCATATTTAAATATATGCATGTCTGTCTAAGATGTTGTATGACACCTGATCCCGGTAAGTTCTAACGAACCGCCAAGGTTTCATCCCTTTATTTTCTCTTTTTTTTTCTCAAAAGATAGAAGGATTCCTCGCGTGCACATTTGCTGGGGGGGAAAGGGAGATATGAATACCAGTTGGTGACGTTCGGAATAGACGCTTGCCGGAGGAAGAACAAAGCCAGGAAGTTAAGTCCTGAAAACTCAGAGCAAGTTTTTCTTTTAGTACCAAGTTATTTCCTTGGACGATTCCGACTCTTGTATGGAAAATCTGCACGCGAAGGAACCCTTGTTGGAATCAGTTGCGCCCTTATTTTGTTTCGAGTCCGCTCAACGATTTAAGTGGCTGCACTGAGAACGCCAAGGAGTCTTGCCGGCCGCTGCGCCTCCAGCAGGCTGCTGAAGTCCCGCACCCAGCACTCGCGGCAGGTTGCGCGCCGGCAAGTTTTTCAATAAGCGTAGGGTGAACTCCATACATAAAGGAATCAGACGAGGAAAATAGCAAGCACGCACTTAAACATAGGCTAATTATATTACATCCATAAGTTGCCGCAGTTCTAACTTAAGACTTAATTGTCTTTTACATGAGATGATGGCGGCAAGAATAAAAGGGAAGCACTCAATCCCTGCGCTGGCCTTCAATCCTTTTGATGGAGTCCACCTTCTCAAGGATTGGCGCGATGCGCTCTTCAAGCGCCTCAACATTCGCATCTTTTGGCAGATGGCCGAGCGCGTTGGAGAGGTCGACGCCGGGATTGCTGTGCACCACCTTGATGAGCACCTTGCGGAGGACCGCCCGGCAAAGTCGGCGAGTCTCGTTCGCCAGTTGGGTCGCCCGGCTAGACTGGAGCGCCCTCAACGCGTTGATGATGCTTTCAAAGAACATCGTCAACCTGGCACTTGGAGATATTCTTTCCTCGGAAGAATATCTGAAGTTCAACAGGCCCATGGTTGACAGTTCTGCGGTAAGCTTCTCCGCGGTGGCGATGAGGCGTCCGGTCCAAATCTCCACTCCCTTCTCGTATTCGTTTTGGGCAGCGGTGGCGCTCTTGAGCAGGTTCCTCTCTCCTTGGAGATCCTTGAGTAGAGCGTTCTCACGGGCCTTGCCGGCCTCGAGAGACTTTTGCAGCGTGGTCAGCTTCAGCTCTAGAACCGAAATATTATCAGCCGCAGAGGAGAGCTGCTTGGTCTTGTCGGACAGGGCAACTTGCATCTCCGCCAAGGAGTGGAGGGTTTTTTCCCTGTCCCCCTTGAGCGTCGAGAGCTCCTTGCCGTGCTCTTCGAGATCTGTCTCCAGCCTCTTCACTTTGTCGCCCAGCTCGTTCTTGGCGGCCTCTGCAGCTTCGGCAGCATCGACGGCCTCCTTGAGCTTGCCGGCGTGAATTGCAGTCAGAGCTTCGAGTGCCTCCTTATGTTTTTGCTCCAGCTCCTGGGTCCGCCGCGCGACAAGATTTTCGATGTCTTCATCCTTGCTACGAAGCTTGGCGGCGAGCGCCTGCTCACGTGCGGTGAGATCTTCTTCGTGAGCATCAAGAGCAACGCGGTGCCTCGTCAGGAGAGCATCTTCGGCAGCAATCCTTTGAACAGCTTCATCATGTGCCTTCTCCATATCCGATTGCTTTAGGAGGATCTCATTCCACTGCTGGCTCACTTGTTCCCGGCCGGCAACCAACTCTTGGAGGGCCTCGGCGTGCCAGATCTGCATTTGTGCGACGTGCCTTTGAAAATCCGCTTCGGCTGCCTCGACAACTGCCATTCTGGAGTCCGCCTTCTCTATTCGGGCGCGATGGAGAGCCTGGAGTTTGCGGAAGTTCTCACCCATGGCCTGAAGGAGTTGATCCTCTTCAGATTTGCCGCTGCTAGTGCTGGGGTCATCAACAACTTCGAGCCCGGCAGCGGCAATGATCTCCTTGAAAATTTCTCCTTTGGCTGGTGCCTCAGTGCTTGCCGTCCCCGGCAAGTTGACGAACAGGTTCTCGCCAACCTTGAGATACTTGCTGGATGAGGGGCCTCCAGATGTTGATGGCTGGTCTTTAGTGGCCGCCTCACCAGTGACAGGGGGCTCTGTGGCTGGTGCAGCGCCTGGCGCTCCTGCGGCAGGAATGCTGTCAGTGCGGTCCTCAGCCTCCCTGTCGCCCTCTTCAGCAGGTTCTTCGGCGATTTCCTCTTGTGCTGTCTTGGCAGCCTCCCCGTCAAGAGCACCACCAGCCTCGGCAACGTCATCCTTGGTGGCCTCGCTGACAGCGATCCTGTCTGCTTCGGCGGCGGCATCCCTGGCGGTCTCCTCGATGACGACATCGATGTCCATGTGTTCCATCACAGGGAACTCTGAAGGGCGAAGGAGAAAGACAGAATAAGATCGAGGTTGAAGTTGAAGTGACTAAAGATAAAGAGATAAGAGAAAAAGGAGAACAATCACCCTGAGGCAATTGAGTACCTGCGTCGGGCTGTCGGGAGGTGGCTTCACCTCTCCCGGCAACTCCGGTTGCCGGGGGCGTGTCGCCGGAGTCTGCGCTTGCCGGCTCCCCCTCAGTTAGGACGGGCTCGCCGACAGGATCTCTTGCAGGGGACGTGCTTGTGGGCGGAGTGGTCGATGAAGGAGGCACAAAGGGAATGTCTTCTCCTTGTTGCCGTTCTTCTCCTGCGAACCCAAAGATATTAGCGGCAAGAATGAAAGCCTCGGCACCAGTCAGTGGAAAAAGGACAATGGACTTACGCTGGGGGCTGTGCTGGGGGCTGCGCTGGGGGCTGTGTTGAGGCCTAGACTCCGGGCTGGCAATGACAGTTTCCGGCATGCTCGTGGAGCCTGCCGGGGGCTCGTCGCCCGCAGAAGTCCTTGACCTCTTCGCCATCCTCTCCAGCAAGGTTTCTGTGTCGCTACAGAAACAACACAAGCAAGTCAGTAAGATTGATCCAGGATTGGAAGGTAAAAGATGTGGCAAGTACTCACTCTTCTTCCTCTCGCTCTGGACTAAAGCCGGAGATGTCGAAGTCGACCTCCGTTGCGGTGTCTGAGTGGGGAGGCGGAGGAGGAGTCCTAGGCCGCTTGGCTGTGGCAGGTGCCGGAGCAGCTTCCGGTGCGGTAGTGCGAGACCCTCCTGCCGCACCAACAGTGGCCGCTGGTGTGGGCCTCGCGCACCGCGCAGGCTGTTGACGAGCCCCCTGCCGCGGTCCAGTCTTGCCAGTCACTTTCTTGCCGGGGGCTTCGCCGCTCGAAGTAGGCTGGCTTGCCGGGATGCCTGATGCAGCCTTCCGAAGAACACGCTTTGTCTTCTTCGGGGGTGAGGGCTCTTCTCGCGTCTCCTCTTTGGTCGTGTCTTCGCCGGACAAGCTCTCAGCGGCTGCGCTGCCTTCTTCCCCGGCAACTTTGTCCTCCTCGGCAGGCTTTGCCTCCACAACCACCTCTGCATCGCTGGCTTCCCACTCTGTGAAGCCGATGTTGCCGGCCTCCGCGGCAAGATTCGCCTCCTCCACTCTGGTAGCTATGTAGGCTACCTCCTGATCAGTGGTGGCTCGGATAAGATCTGACTCTTGCCGGACAGGCTTCTCCGTCAAATTGCCAAAGAACTCCTGTGCTTCCTCCTCGCTTGGCTCGGCCCAGGTCGGGTCAAGGCCGTGGGCATTGAACATCGGCATGAAAGCAATGATTGACCCCGAGGCAGAATTGTTGCACAAGGGGACGATCCTTGCCGGCAGCCGGTGCTTGTCTTCGCGCTGGAATAATCTTTGGCCGAGAGCGCCAAGTTGCATGGCGGTCAGATTGTTGTTCAGCCCGGGGCGCAGTCTCATGACATCTGCCACATTCTTGTACTCCCAAGCTGGCCTTCCCCTATTCTGCAAAGGGGTGATGCGGCGGCGGAGAAAGTTGAAGCCGATCATCTCCATCGTCAGCCCGGAAGCCTTCAGGCGAAGGATTCTGTTAGTGGCGATTGTGAGCCTCTCATCCTCCGCTGCGGGGTCACTCCAATCCTTGCCGCGGATCACCTTCTGTTGCCGGGGATGACAAAAAGGATGGGGATCTGCTTCCTGGATCCAGCACCATTCAGCCCGCCACTCGTCCCACTTTTCGCGGTATACTCCCCCTGGGTATATTTCCTTATTCCAAGCCCTTGGAATCCAGGCAATAGAACCAGAGAGGGCCTCTCCTTTTTGGATGCGAGGATAGAAATAATGGCGGAAAAGAGCGGAATTGGGGATCACGCCAACGAAATTCTCACAGAGATGAGCAAAGATAGACATGCAAAGTACTGCATTCGGCATGAAATCAAGAAGACGGAAGCCGTATGTGTACATGATGTCATTGAAGAAATCGGAAAAAGGGGGACAGAGCCCGCAATAGAAGTATGCAGTGAAGAAAGGGTATCTGTCCGATCCACCTTTGGAGCAAGCACCTGGGATTACGCGTGTGGCGGGATGAGCTTGTGTTCCCTTCGCCCACATGCATTGGTATCGCCCCTTCAAAGCTTCGGCATCGAGCGTTGGAGGGAAGATGACGAGCCTCTTCCGCATCTTCACCAGTTCGCTCTCCGGAACGTCGGCTTTCACTTCCTTCCCCTTGCCCTTGCTGGCCTTGGGCGCCATGGCGGCGGCGGGAGCGGAAGCTGGGGGTGGAGCGAGCGCGGAAGCAGTGGGCGGAAGAAGAAACGGCTTTGCTCTGAGCTCGAGAGAAGGAGGGCGATGGCGATGGCCAGATTGAAAGAAGAAGGGGATAAATAGGTTCGTGCCTCTGCGACTTCTCCTTTTTTATGGGGAAGGAGCGGGGCCGCCTCTTTTATTCCCCAATATGAATATGCCTCTATAGGCGTGAAACAGTTGCAGCCTTTTTTGGCACGCTTCCCACGTCGCGCGCTCCGTGCGCGCAGTGGGGGGGGGGACAGTAAAACGAGATATTTACAAGCAGTTAATTCCCTGCCACGCGTGCCCGTGCACTTTTTGGGCCTAGCCCAACAATGCCTCGCACTCGTGTGTGGCCTAGGCCCGGGGGCTCCTGTCGTTGTACTAAGTATTGGGCCACTAGTACCCCGTACTTGTGCACGGGCAGTTGTAGCCATCCTCGCGGCAAGGCTTGCCGGGATCGGCTTGAGGTCGGTTCAAGCCATCAAGGAAATCATTAAGTCAGAGATCTGAGGATCAGCAGATAAGCAGAGCTGGAATCCGAAGGCCAGCTTCCCCGGCAAGATCCTTGCCGGGATGGCCTTTGGGGCCCGGCAAGACTTGGCGCCTGGCAAGGCTTGGCATCCGGCAAGACTTGGCGCCCGGCAAGGCTTGGCGTCCGGCAAGGCTTGGCGCCCGGCAAGATTCGGCGCCTGGCGAAATTCTGCCACTGTGCCACCGCTTCGGCACAGTAATATGCCTGACATTCTGGGTCCTTCTCTGGATGTGTGGCGACGCGCCAGTGGAGGAGAGCTTAAGCGGTGCTGATGGGATGACCCCTTTTTCCATCCCCAAGAAAGTGAGGACACCCAACGGACACCTCACGGTGCATTAAATGCGCTTGTCCTAATCCGTCAAGGGTTAGGTATGATATCCTGTAGCTACTTTACACCGCAATGTATGTACATTTTGCCACTGTGGAGACCCCTTTGAGCATATAAAAGGAGGCCCAAGCCAACTGCTACAGGGGAGGAGAACTTCCGGCCCATTTTGCATGCGTAGCTGCTCTTTGAACGTACTGTTCATTGCTAGCGCTCCTGAAGGCTGGGCTCAAGAACATCAATAAGAACACAAAGCAGGAGTAGGGTTTTACGCTGATCAGCGGCCCGAACCTGGGTAAAAACCTCCCGCGTCGATCACTGGTTCTGCTCTTTGCGTATTCCTCTCCCCCCGCTGAATCATAAAGGGGTCTCTCGGGATCCCATAGGTGTCGTACCCCGACAGTGATAAATGCGGTCTTTTCTTCGTCTTCTTTTGCCATGAAGATCTGATGATACCCTGAGTAGGCATCAAGGAACGACAGTGATCACAACCCGCAGTGGAGTCCACAATCTGGTCGATGCGCGGCAAGGGGAAAGGATCTTTTGGATAGGCTTTGTTGATATATGTATAATCAATACACAACCTCCATTTCCCATTCGCCTTGCGAACTACAACCGGATTGGCCAACCAGGTTGGGTGAAGCACTCCTCTGACCAATCCTGCCGCTTCCAGCTTCCTGATTTCTTCGATAATGAATTCTTGCCGCTCCAAGGCTTGCTTCCTGACCCTCTGCTTGAAGGGACGCGCGTGAGGACAAACAGCAAGGTGGTGCTCAATTACCTCCCTGGGAACACCGGGGATGTCAGACGGTTGCCATGCAAACACGTCGGCATTCGCCCGCAGGAAGGCAATGAGCGTGCTTTCCTATTTGTCATCCAGGGTGGAACTTATGGTGAAAGTTCCTCCCATTCCGTCCTCCCTGACGGGCACCTTCTTGGTCTCTGGTGGAGCAGCCTTGGATTTCTTGTTCTTGCCTGTGGAACTCTCTGGTGCGTCCTCAACGGAAGCGCAGCACTCCGAGGAGGTGCGCTTGCCGGAGTTCGCGCCAAGATTCTTGCCGGTCTTCTTCTTCCCCCCGGGAGTTCCAGCGGCAGGAGCAGATGCCTTGATGGCAGGTGCTGTAACTGCTTCCCCGTAGAGTTGGTCGGCACAGATGAGCACATCCTTTTTGTCGGAGTGGATAGTGATGACACCCAACGGCCCGGGCATCTTTAACACATTATACACGTAGTGTGATGCCGCCATAAACTTAGCCAGCGCTGGGCGACCAAGGATCCCATTGTATAACATAGGAGTCTTGGCGACATCAAACACCACCTTCTCTGTCCTGTAGTTGAGCTCGCTACCAAACGTCACCGGTAGCGTAATCTTGCCTTTTGGCTGGGTCCTTCCTGGATTGACCCCTTGAAACGTGCCCGTTTCCTCGAGATCTTCATCAGGAATTTGGAGCCTCTTGAGCACATCCGGCGAGATTAGGTTCAATCCGGCCCCACCCTCAACAAGCATTTTCGTCACATTGAGGTTGTGGATTGTTGGTGAGACCAACAATGGCAAGCACCCGACCGCGGTTGTGCGATCAGGGTGATCCTCGACGTCGAAAATGATAGGCGTGTTGGACCACTTCAGGGGCTTACATGCATCGAACGATGGCTCTGTTGCATTAACTTCTCACACCCACTATTTAAGTCGACGGTGGGAAGAATGCAACGAGGCACCTCTGTCGATACACATGGCCTCTGTAGCTTTCTGAAATTCTTGCTCACTGGACTCATCATCTTCTCCATCATCATCATCACCCTCTTCTTTGTCACGGCCTCGAGCGGGCCTCTCCCTGTGTTGCTTGGCCTTGCCGCGGTGACCCCCTCGGCCACCGCGCTTCTTGCCGGACCCCTCAACACCATCTTGGGCCTTCTCCTTATCTCGCCTTTCATACTCAGCTCTCTGCTTCTCGACAAGCTGCTCAACTTGCCGACAGTTTTGGAGATCGTGACCCTTGGTGCGATGGATCTTGCAATACTGCTTGCCGGAGCTTTCCGATTTGTCGGCAGCCGCCAAGGCCTGGCAGGAGACGCACCCGGCAAGTTCCTTGCGGGGTCGTCAACCTTGGCCTTCTTGGCGGCGCCGGGGTTGGCGGATTCCTCAACAGCAAGCACGGCCTTGCCTCTGTGCTTCTTGCTCCACCACCGGCCTTTCCTTGACGGGGTTGCAGCGTCTTCATCTTCTGATTCGCCCCCTGCGCCAACAGCCTCGCCAGGGAGTTTCCTCCCTTCTTCAGCCTGAGCGCACTTGTCAGCCAAAGCGTAAAGCTCGGCAATACTCCTGACTTTGTTCATCGCCAGCTCTACCCGCATTTTGCGGTTACGCACGTTTTGATGAAACGCGCTAACGACAGCGGCAGGGTGAAAGTCAGGAATATTGTACTGCACCCGGCTAAATCTCTAGATAAACTTGCGCAGGGATTCGCCCTCCTTCTGAGGGATGATATGCAAATCACTCTCTTGGCCAGGAGATTGGTGGCCTCCAACAAAGGCGCCAACAAACTGATGGCACAGATCTGACCAGGAAGAAATAGAATTCTTCGGCAGATGCATCAACCATGACCTGACATTGGGTTTGGGCACCAACGGGAAGTAGTTGGCAAGTATCTTGTTGTCTCGGCCCCCGGCAGCCTGCACCGCAATGGTGTAGATCCTGAGGAACCCTGAGGGGTGAGTCTTGCCATCATATTTCTCGGGGACCTCTGGCTTGAAGGTTCGGGAATTGGGCCACTGGACTTGCCGCAGCTCACGGGTAAACCCTGGAGTACCTACCTCGTAAGGCAAGTCGCTTGCGTCCCCTGGCGTTGGCTCATCGACAGCGGGCCCTACGTGCTTATCAGATTGATAGCGCGCCTCCCGTCATTGCTCGATGGTAGTTCGAGCGTCCTCTTTGCTTCGTTCCTGGAGAACTTGACGCTGGTCGCGGCGCATCCGTGGATTGGACGATGCCGTGGAATCATCGTCACGGCCATCAGTCCACCGGGTTGTCGACTGCCACTGGTGTCGTGGAGGGGAGTGCACCATGGTTGCACCACCTCCGGTTTTCTCCACATCGGCTCGCGCCGGATCGATGGACCGCCGCTACGAGGGCCCTGCCTCCTGTGGCCCATCTTTGTTGGCGAAGCCAATGAGGCTCTGGATAGTAGCTCGCCACTCCTCCATCTTTTCCGGAGCTGGGGGGAAATCAAGGAGCAGCTGCGCACGTGCCAAAGCTTCCGCTGGCATAGGCGGCGGCGACATGTGCGAGGTACGTGAGGTGCTATGACTCCTAACAATGTTAGAAGGAGCACCATCAAGATCACGCGACCGCGCGCCACTTCCGCTGGCAGTTTGGCGTGCATGCTGGGCCTGCGCACCTTGGGATCGATGCGCAGAAGTCTTTTCATGGGGACGTCCTGAACCACCAGCACCATGACGCTGCTCATCGTACACAACCTGGGAAGGCCGTGACGCTTGCGCTGGTGCGGGAGCCCCAGAAGGCGTCCTCCGATCTCTGGAGTTCATTGTGCCGCTCGTAGGCAACACAACTCCATCTCTGGATCCAGTCGCGTGTGGGTTGCCGCTGCCACTGCGAATGACGCCACTCGCCTGGCTTGGATCACCGGAACATCATGGAGGCTCTAAACTTCTTCCTTCTGCATCCACGCCATCACCCGTACGCGAGGGCATAGGCAAAACGGACGTGGATGGTTGCGTTGTTGCGGCGCACTTCTTCTTGGGTGGCATGATGATGAAGATGATGAAGAAACTAAGGCGCCGATCACTGGATCAGGTTTGCGCAACCTCGATCCCCCTACCTGGTGCCCCAAAGATGTTGGCGTACGACACCTATGGGATCCCAAGGGACCCCTTTATGGTTCGGCAGGGAGAGAGATATGCACAAAGAGCAGAACCAACGATCGACGCGGGGCGATTTAACCCAGGTTCGGGCCGCTAATCAGCATAAAACCCTACTCCTGCCTTGTTTTATTATGGGTGTTCTTGAGCCCAGGCTCCAGGAGCGCTTGCAATGAACAGTTCGTTCAAAGAGCAGCTACGCATGCAGAATGGGCCAGAAGATCCTCCTCCCCTATAGCAGTTGCCTTGGACCTCCTTTTATACGCTCCAAGGGGTCACCACAGTGGCAAAATGTACATACATTGAGGTGTAAAGTAGCTACAGGGTTATCATACCTAACCACTGACGGATTAGGACGAATGCATTTAATGCACCGTGAGGTGTCCGTTTAGGTGTCCTCACTTTCTTGGGGATGGAAAAAAAGGGGCCATCCCATCAGCACCGCTTAAGCTCTCCTCCACTGGCGCGTTGCCACGCATCTAGAGAAGGACCCTGAATGTCAGGCTTGTTGCTGTGCTGAAGCGGTGGAATAGTGATAGAATCTTGCCGGGGTGCAAATCTTGCCGGGCCCAAATCTTGCCGGGTTTCGTGAGCCACCCCGGCAAGATCTTGCCGGGGGCCTGATCTTTGGTCTTCAGATCTTATTAACTCCTGATCCTTTGATTCTCGGTCTGAATGTCCCCTTGACAATCTTGTATTAATCTCCAATTACTCCCCCGGCAAGCCTTGCCGCGGGCTTGGCTACGACTGCCCGTGCACAAGTATGGGGTACTATAGTCCCAATACTTAGTACACCGACACAAGCATCAATTGATTCATAATCAAGTGATTCCAAAAGTCCATCCGCATGGAGTTTCATCATGCGCTTTACACCAATATGACCTAAACGGCAGTGCCACAAGTATGTTGCACTATCATTATCAACTTTGCTTCTTTTGGCATCAATATTATGAATATGTGTATCACTACAATCGAGATTCAATAAACCATTTATATTGAGTGTATGACCATAGAAGGTTTTATTCATGTAAATAGAACAACAATTATTCTCTGACTTAAATGAATAACCGTATCGCAATAATCATGAACCAATCATATTCATGCTGAACGCAAATACCAAATAACATTTATTTAGGTCCAACACTAATCCCGAAGGTAGAGGGAGTGTGCGATGGTGACCTTATCAACCTTGGAATTACTTCCAACACACATCATCACCTCGTCATTAACTAGTCTCTGTTCATTTTGCAACTCCTGTTTTGAGTTACTAATGTTAGCAACTGAACCGGTATCAAATACCCAGGGGCTACTATGAACACTAGTAAAATACACATCAATAACATGTACATCAAATATACCTTTGTTCACTTTGCCATCCTTCTTATCCGCCAAGTATTTGGGGCAGTTCCGCTTCCAGTGACCATTTCCTTTGCAGTAGAAGCACTCAGTTTCAAGCTTAGGTCCATCTTTGGGCTTCTTCATGGGAGTGACAACCTGTTTGCCATTCTTCTTGAAGTTCCCTTTCTTTCCCTCGCCCTTTTTCTTGAAACTAGTGGTCTTATCAACCATCAACACTTGATGCTATTTCTTGATTTCTACCTTCGCTGATTTCAGCATCGCGAAGAGCTTGGGAATCGTTTTCGTCATCCCTTGCATATTATAGTTCACCATGAAGTTCTAGTAACTTGGTGATAGTGACTAGAGAACTCTGTCAATCACTATTTTATCTGGAAGATTAACTCCCACTTGATTCAAGCGATTGTAGTACCCAGACATTCTGAGCATATGCTCACTGGTTGAGCTATTCTCCTCCATCTTGTAGGCAAAGTACTTGTCAGAGGTCTCATACCTCTCGACCCGGGCATGAGTCTGAAATACCGATTTCAGCTCTTGGAACATCTCATATGCTCCGTGGCGTTCAAAACGTTTTTGAAGTCCCAGTTCTAAGCCATAAATCATGGCGTACTAAACTATCAAGTAGTCATCATATCGAGCTTGCTAAACGTTCATAACATTTGCATCTGCTCCTGCAATAGGTCTGTCACCTAGCGGTGCATCAAGGACAATATTCTTCTGTGCAGCAATGAGGATAATCCTCAGATCATGGAACCAGTCCGCATCATTGATACTATCATCTTTCAACTTAGTTTTCTCTAGGAACATATCAAAAATAAAACAGGGGAGCTATACGCGAGCTATTGAACTACAACATAATTTGCAAATACTACCAGGACTAAGTTCATGATAAATTAAAGTTCAATTAATCATACTACTTAAGAACTCCCTCTTATATAGACATCCCTCTAGTCATCTAAACGATCACGTGATCCATATCAACTAAACCCTGTCCGATCATCATGTGAGATGGAGTAGTTTTCAATGGTGAACATCTCTATGTTGATCATATCTATTATATGATTCATGTTCGACCTTTCGGTCTCAGTGTTCCGAGGCCATATCTGCTTATGCTAGGCTCGTCAAGTTTAACCCGAGTATTCCGCATGTGCAAAACTGTCTTGCACCCGTTGTATTTGAACGTAGAGCCTATCACACCCAATCATCACGTGGTGTCACAGCACGAAGAACTTTCGCAACGGTGAATACTCAGGGAGAACACTTATACCTTGAAATTTAGTGAGGAATCATCTTATAATGCTACCGCCGTACTAAGCAAAATAAGATGCAAAAAAGATAAACATCACATGCAATCAAAATATGTGACATGATATGGCCATCATCATCTTGTGCCTTTGATCTCCATCTCCAAAGCACCGTCATAATCTCCATCGTCACCGGCTTGACACCTTGATCTCCATCGTAGCGTCGTTGTCGTCTCGCCAACTATTGCTTCTACGACTATTGCTACCGCATAGTGATAAAGTAAAGCAATTACATGGCGATTGCATTTCATACAATAAAGCGACAACCATAAGGCTCCTGCCAGTTGCCGATAACTTTTACAAAACATGATCATCTCATACAATAACGTATATCACATCATGTCTTGACCATATCACATCACAGCATGCCCTGCAAAAACAAGTTAGACGTCCTCTACTTTGTTGTTGCAAGTTTTACGTGGCTGCTACGGGCTTCTAGCAAGAACCATTCTTACCTACGCATCAAAACCACAACGATTTTTCGTCAAGTGTGCTATTTTAACCTTCAACAAGGACCAGCCGTAGTCAAACTTGATTCAACTAAAGTTGGAGAAATAGACACCCGCCAGCCACCTTTGTGCAAAGCACGTCGGTAGAACCAGTCTCATGAATGCGATCATGTAATGTCGGTCTAGGCCGCTTCATCCAACAATACCACCAAATCAAAGTAAGACGTTGGTGGTAAGCAGTGTGACTATTATCACCCACAACTCTTTGTGTTCTACTCGTGCATATCATCTACGCATAGACCTGGCTCTGATACCACTGTTGGGGAAGGTGCAATTTCAAAAAAAATTCCTACGCTCATTCAAGATCTATCTAGGAGATGCATAGCAGCGAGAGGGCGAGAGTATGTCCACGTACCCTCGTAGACCGAAAGCGGAAGCGTTAGCTTAACACGGTTGATGTAGTCGAACGTCTTCGCGATCCAACCGATCAAGCACCGAACGTACGGCACCTCCGAGTTCAGCACACGTTCAGCTCGATGACGTCCCTCGAACTCTTGATCCAGCAGAAGGTTGAGGGAGAGTTTCGTCAGCACGACGGCGTGGCGACGGTGTTGGTGATGTGATCCGCACAGGGCTTCGCCTAAGCACTACGACATTATGACCGGAGTAGTAAACTATGGAGGGGGGCACCGCACACGGCTAAGAGAATATCTGATGTGCCTTTGGGTGCCCCCCTGCCCCCGTATATAAAGGAGGAGAGGGGAGAGGGCCGGCCTAGGCGCGCCACCAAGGGGGAGGAGTCCTACTTGGACTCCATGTCCAATTCGCCCCCCACCCCGCTTCCTTTTTCCGGAGTGGGAAAGGGGAAAGGGAGAGAGAAGAGGAGAAGGAAAGGGAGGCGCGCCCCCTCCCCTAGTCCAATTCTTACTCCCCATGGGAGGGGGGTGCAACCACCCCTTATGGGCTGCCTCCCCTCTTCCCTATGGCCCATGAGGCCCATTACCTCTCCCGGGGGGTTCCGGTAACCTCCCGATACTCCAAAAAAATACCCGAATCACTCGGAACCATTCCGATGTCTGAATACAACCTTCCAATATATGAATCTTTACCTCTCGACCATTTCGAGACTCCTCGTCATGTCCGTGATCTCATCCGGGACTCCGAAAAATCTTCGGTCACCAAAACACATAACTCATAATACAAATCGTCATCGAACATTAAGCGTGCAGACCCTACGGGTTCGAGAACTATGTAGACATGACCGAGACACCTCTACGGTCAATAACGAACAGCGGAACCTGGATGCTCATATTGGCTCCTACATATTCTATGAAGATCTTTATCGGTCAAACCGCATAACAACATACGTCATTCCCTTTGTCATCGGTATGTTACTTGCCCGAGATTCGATCGTCGGTATCATCATACCTAGTTCAATATCGTTACCGGCAAGTCTCTTTACTCATTCCGTAATGCATCATCCCGTAACTAACTCATTAGTCACATTGCTTGGAAGGCTTATAGTGATGTGCATTACCGAGAGGGCCCAGTGATACCTCTCCGATACACGGAGTGACAAATCCTAATCTTGATCTATGCCAACCCAACAAACACCTTCGGAGACACCTGTAGAGCATCTTTATAATCACCCAGTTACATTGTGACGTTTGATGGCACACAAAGTGTTCCTCCAGTATTCGGGAGTTGCATAATCTCATAGTCAGAGGAATATGTATAAGTCATGAAGAAAGCAATAGCAATAAAACTAAACGATCAATATGCTAAGCTAACGGATGGGTCTTATCCATCACATCATTCTCCTAATGATGTGATCCCGTTCATTAAATGACAACACATGTCTATGGTTAGGAAACTTAACCATCTTTGACTAGCGAGCTAGTCTAGTATAGGCTTACTAGGGACTCGGTGTTTTGTCTATCTATTCACACATGTATCAAGTTTTCGGTTAATACAATTCTAGCATGAATAATAAACATTTATCATGATATAAGGAAATATAAATAACAACTTTATTATTGCCTCTAGGGCATATTTCCTTCAAGTACTGGGGGAGGCGAGCGAGGCGAGGGTACGCGGGGGCATAGTGAGATGATGAAGAGTGACCTCAAGCGATATGGAGATGGAGATGGAGTGGTGCGAGGGGAGAGGGAGACGAGGCGAGGCATGCTATACGGAGGCGGTGACAGTTACTGCACAGTGCATAAGGTGAGGCTAACTTTGGTAACCCGAACACACCGCCTGGACTAGTGTCACCTCAGGCGCAGGGTCTTGTCACTTCACTGTGAGGACCGGATGAATAATATTTTGACCATCAAGTGTACTACAGTTGTACTACTAGTAGTAGTAACATACAAAGTAGTACTGTATAGCGGAAAGAGGTCTCCCATGCTAGCATGCATCTGGGTTCACTTTATACTCTAGGTAGCATCCATATTGCAAGCAGAACCAAATTCTCATGCATGCAGAAGCGCAAAGAAGGGCTTTTTCTTTTATTTAGGATAACCGCATATTCCTTAACCAGAAAAGGTTGTGTCTCACAGGCACGCGCCAATATCCATCCGAACCAGCTATGACACATTTTTTTGTGCAAAGAGATGGATATGTTTGTATATCCGTTCATCCACCCAAGTGGGTTTTGTGTAGGTCCCACCTGTCAGGAGGGGTGCAGAAATAAAAAGAATCATTAAATGTTTTGCCACAGTGATTCGAAAGAGTCACCTCAACTAACCAGCGGCACATGTAGCGATAGAAGGATGGGCACGTACACGGACATGTACCACTCCTCAGTACGCTCACTACATAGCCTTTTCGTTTTGCAGGTTGGTCTACCTAGCCATCTAATCAACTGCCTGCATGCCACTTCTCCCATTTACTTCTCCATCGTTAACTGATTTTCCTCGGCTTCTTCACCTCTCCTTCATTTGCATTCAAACCCCACTGGATTCACATTGTTTTAACCTCTTCAGATACTCCTGGAGTAATTACGGAGCCCCTTTAAATAATCATCTTCTTTAGTTAGACTAGCCATCTTAATCCTAATTTTCCAAACCATAGCCCTCCGGTCCAGCTGTTCCAAGTGGCGAAAGAGATCCCTATGCAGGTTTTTAGCGTCAAACATGTCCTCGTCGAAGGCTCGTTGAGCATAGTTGCCACTGTCACCGACCACCCAAGGGTTGTTCTAGAGTGGATCAACAATGTATCCAACTCCCTCAAAAAGGTGGAGATGAAGGTCATCGGTCTCGACGCAGAGTACACAAAGCATGCCACTGAGATGATCCAACGTGACACCGTCGTTCAGCTGTGCCTCGAAGATGAAGTTTTGGTGTATCACATCATACACGCACCCTCCTTACCAGGCCAGCTCCGCGATTTCATGTCTCGGTAGGACATATACTTCTGTGGGACAACCATCATAGGGGACAAATAGAAGCTGGCGCCGTACAACCTTGACTTGAAAAACATCACTGACCTACAAACCAGAATTCCTGTAGACGATTGTGATAAAGAAACACCATCCCTATTCGACGTAGAAAATTCTGTGCTTGGAACAAATCTTGAGAAGGGTGACAAGACACTGGGATTAAGGTCGTCTGGATGGGAGAATTATTCCTTGACCTACGAGCGGATAAAATATGCTGCCCTCGATGCCCGTGTGAGTTTCAAGATAGCTGCAAGGTCGAAAGAGCTTGTTGTGAAGCCGTCTCCCACAAAAAATGAGAAGAATAAGAAGAAGAAGAAGAAGAAGAAGAAGAAGAAGAAGAATCTGCACCAGCAGCAGGGCATTATAGATGGATGAACTATTTCCTCTCTTGTAATTTTTTTTCCTCTCTGTGTACATTGATATGGATGAACTATTTTGGTGGTGTGCATGTCTTTGGAACAAGTGTAGTAGCGTAGGCCCGCTTGACTATAATTAGCTATTTATCCGCCTAGTTTTGTCTAATACTCCTTGCAGTGATCGGTATGTAATGCATGTGTCAGTACACATGACAGCTTGTCCATGGAAGTTGAACTACGATGACCATCACGTTTCTACCACTGCCACACACGATTCCCAGGACACCGCTCCAACCCATGGCACCACGTCCCCCAATGTGCGCCTCACCCCTCTCGGCCCCACCACTCCTCTGCCTTTGTGTGCATGACATGTGGGCCAGCTGAACTACGGCGACCATCAAGTTTCTACCACAGCCACACACGATTCCCACGACGCCACTCGAACCCATGACACCACATGTCCCCCGACCTGCGCGTCACCCCTCTCGGTCCCACTGCCCCTCTGCCTTTGTGGGAATGACATGTGGGCCTGCCACCTATAGGGTCCTCATGTCATTGACTCAAAGGCAGGTGCACTAAGCCACTGAAGCTCGTTTTCATGGGCCCTGAGAGGGAAATGTAACTCCTGCGCCAGGCCTTGTGGTGCTCCCGCTGTACGAACTCGTGCCAAACTAGAAATTTGTTTCTTACTACTACCAATGTGCCGGCCCATGCGTTGCAATGGATCCAAATTAGTAGAATAATACTTGTTCACAAACTTGAAATATAAACACTCTAGTTTTGATATACATATATCAGTAAAAATAAATTATGCTTCACTCAAGACATATTCCTCGGGCTGTTTTGATGAGGTGAGGGGCAGGTGTGGCTGGTTTCAAGATAATAATAGATTTTTAAAACATTGGAGCAGATTTTTTCCTAACATTTTGTAGCATGGCACGACATTCGGTGCACCTAAGAGTCTAAAAAAAAAGTTGAGTTCACTATAAAGATATTTACATGCTCCCATTTACTGGAGTGCACTCTAAACACGTTATCTATTTATTTTTCTCTAACATTTCCTAGCCATGCAACCATGCCACATAAGCTAGTCATGCATGCAATCCATAAATTGCAATATACTTACATTACTCTCCAGCATGCAATGCCGCCACATCATCCATTTATGCATGATAGTCATAGGTTGTTTTTTGCATTAGTCTTGATTCTTCGTAGTTTGGTAGAGGTATGATTAATCCAAATATTAATGTTCCATAGAACTAAACTCCAAAGGTCCGCCGGGGCCGAGGCACTACGACGGGGGCGGTGGAGGCGTGTTTCTAAGAGGAGGAGAGCTCGAAGGGTTCACCGCCACCTGCATATCGGTGTGGGACTCCTCAAGCGCCACTGGAGCTCGCACTCCTCCAGGGAGCGGCGGAGTCACATGATTTTCCTAAACCACGAGGGGCACCATGCAGTACTCCTCGTAGACGGGGGCGCGGTGCTCGCGTCCTGACTCCTAGGGCACTGTCTAGAGCACGCGCTCAACCACCTCATGAGCCGCAAGGATGCCATGCTCGCGGCCGTGCTATTGGAGCACACGCTTGTGCGCCTAAGTGGGAGGATGTGATGTTCGCGGGCATATTGCCGGAGCACGCGCTCGTCCACGTCAAGAGTGGCGATGATGTGATGTTCGCGGGCGTGCTCTCGTCCATGTCGAGAGCGGCGATGATGCAATGCTCACGGGCATGCTGCTAGAGAACGCGCTCGTCCACATTGTGAGCAGCGAGGATGCGATGTTTGCGGGCATGCTGCCGGAGCACGCGCTCGTCCATGTCGAGTGCGGCGGCGAAGCGATGTTCGCGGGCGTGCTCTCGTCCATGTCAAGAATGGCGATGATGCGATGCTCATGGCCATGGTGCTGGAGAACGCGCTTGTCCACATTGTGAGCAGCGAGGACGTGATGCACCTCCTTGTGACCGACCAGGGCATGCTTCTGGAGCACAGCTACCCCTCGTGGCCGACAAGGGTGAGCTGCTAGATCACACTGTCCTCCGCGTGGCCAGTCACTGCACGCTACTAACGGCCATCAAGAGTGTGCTCCACCTCGGCGATGTCGGAGATTCCGTCCTCTTCCCAGGTCACGGCGCCGTCCACTTCGGTAATGGCTGCATGATCCGGTGGGAGTTGTGTCCATATGGGAGCTTCGAGCTACAGTACCAATGGTGGCGGGGGTGACCTTTTCGTGGTTTCACATGGTCTGAGTAGAAAAATAGAATCTCAAGTAGCACAATATGTTGGAACGTGTTGGACGAAGGCTGGCAGGAGCAGCACAACCAACATCACATGCGTACCATATTTTGAGAAGGGTTTAATTTAATTTATGTGAAATGGGTCTGTGTGGATGTATGAGTAGTACATCCATATCACTGACATTCATGCACGCAACAAACATTTGTGTGTACGATTTCACCCTATTTTCATATTCTGTTTGGGAGTGGATTTGATTTTTGTAATCGAAGCTCATTTTTGTAGTTGGTTTCAATTTAGACTATGCATGTATTATTGCGAGAGATAGATATAGAGACAATATTTGTGTGACAAAGAGGGGGGGGGGGGGCGGAGGCAGCGATACCTAACGAGAGAGCGGCATATGCGTGTTCGAAAGACTGTGTGTCGTAGAGAGAGGAGTGTGCGAAAGGGAGAGAGAGGGTGTGTGCGTGTGCGTGTGTCTGTTAGAGAGAGAGAGGTGCGTGTAACGTCGGGATCGACAAGGTTACGAGGTTGGGCATATGGTAGAGCGATAGTGTGTGTGCGGTGAAGGGACACACAGACAACGTCTATTTGCGTGTGAGAGAGCTGGATAGACCTCGACAGCACAGCTGGCTAGGGGGTGGAAGGTTATGTGTGGTAGAAAGAGATAGTAAAGAGTGATATGAATGATTGTTTGTTGCAAGGAGACCTAGCTACATAGACGGGGGTAGCAAGAAGAAGAGAATGGCGGTGTGCATTTTTTTCATGGGATGGGAGAGAGACCAAGAGACACGCATCGTGTGGAGAGGTGTGTGTGTTTCGAGAGCAAGAGGGAGGTGTGGACCTGGAGAATGAGATGTGTGCTCATGTGTATGTTATAGGGAAGGAATTGTCTAGGTGGTAGTATTATGATGGCGACCCGATCTTTCAACGAGAGTCGGGATAAGTATCGATTTGGTGGATTTTAACGTTGACGATCCAGTTATATCGTACCCGGTGATACAAATCGACAATCATTACTAAACGAATCTTCGATGGTCGATGATCTTGTCGTATGCACAGAATCAACCTGAATAACGAGATGGAGTTCCTCCAAGCAACCGAAGAACCGGCTAAAACTAAGATAATGCCATCTTAATTGCCAATATGAATTAATTAAGGATAATGGTGGGGTTGCTGGTATAGGATCTGAACAAGGCGGTAGTCCTACACACCCCGCAAATGCAAATTATAGCGAAGCAAAACAATGTGTACACAACAACGCGAGTTCTAAGCTAGAAAAAACGTAGTAGCCTTATCTATATCTATAGACTATATTACTATATTTTTTATTTGTATAATTATATCTATATCTATTCCACTCTCTCCGTTTGTAACTTACTCCACACATAGCTTTGACTGCAGACACATTTTATAAAGCTTGACCAAATTTGGTGAAAACAATATGAACATTTACACTAACAAATTTACATGATGTGGAAATAAAAGCAATGATGAATAAAATGATATATATTTGGTGGTGTATATGTGAATACTTTTTCCTACAAACTTCTTTAAATTATACAAAGTTTGACTTTAGAGAAACCCAATATGCGGTATTATGTATTATATATTCATTATTCATTATTTTTCTGCAGTTAATGCGTGTATTTGCACATACACGATATAAACCATTGATTAAAGTTGATCCAATGGTCCAGGTGGCTGCGATTCGGATCTACTATAAATTAATTGTACCCATACATGTTTTTCTCGAACGAGAAGCACGACAGTGTGATCGATTCACACAAGAAGCTCTCAATAAGACCTCCAGACGTGCCATGTGGCTTCATGGGTGCCCGCCACATCATATTATTCATACTACGTTGACTGAAAAAAGATAAATCACCCAAAACAAGAACTTCCCATTTTTTGTTCCTACGATGTTGTGCCGTGCACGTACCTAGTTGTATAATGGTAGTAGTTATCGGGCCCAAGGGACTGGGTTTACCCAGGCGCGTCCGCCTGTGGCCCATCGTGTAGCATCGTCAGAAGGTTCGACGCGGCCCAATGCCAAGGCTTCACGAGCAAGACCCTCGCGAGGGCCCCTGCCTCACGAGGCGAGCGTTAGGAAGGGTCATGAAGGGCTTCCGAGGGCCTCTCGCGGGCGGTCTCCCGAAGCAGTCTCCCGAGGCCCCTCGCGGGGCGGATGTCTCTAGGCTTGCCACCCTGCCTCGCGCAGCACATGGGTGACGCAAGCCACGACGAGCAGAGCCAGAAGGCCGCCAGCGGGCGCAGACAATGACGCTTACCTCTTTGGTGCTAAGGGAACAAGGCATCTCGCCGGTTCCCAAAGGAATCCCCAAAGGTTGCCACTTTGAGGCAAGAAGATCAGTACGTGGGCTCGCTAGGACGGAGGTCATCGTCGAGCCCACCCGTGTGTCATGGACAGAAGCTTTGCAGTCGAAGACCACCTTTAGTCAGGGTAGGATGTACTCATGTCCCCCTTCGAATTGGGTGTTGTGGTATCCCTTCCCCCCTAGAGTTTTCTGGGGAAGAGGACCGAGGCTAGTATAAGTATAGGTTAGTCTCTACCTTAGAGAATGAGGGGATCGAGTTCATCCACCCCTCAAGCCTGGAGTCGCTCCTGAAGCCTCCCGAGGCCACTTGTACTCGCATATTCATCCTCCCCCGTGAGGCACTCCACCACAAAGCAGGAGTAGGGTCTTACACCACAAGGTGGCCCGAACATGGGTAAATCGTTATGTTGAGTCTTCCTTTCCCCTCTCTTGAGCACGCAAGAGCATTGTCATGAGACGGTGACCAGCACGACGTGACTTAGTGGAGTTCCTCGTGCACAACCTAGAGTTCGAACCTTTCCTTGGGTCCCCGGAGCCCCGATTCCGACATTTGGCACGCCAGGTAGGGGTGTGCAGGAGATCTTCCACTTTGTTCCGTCCCCGCTCCATCGTCCCCATGGGCCGACGCTCGCCGTGTTCGTGCCGAGCGCCACGCTGCTCCCATCGCCTAGACGGAGCCTATGGGCCGCGTCGGCCGCCGTCACTCCCCGTCGGTCGCAGCCAACACCGCCACCGACCCTACCGCTCACGAGCAGCAGGACTCTTCCCTGTCGCCCTCTGAGCAGCACGACAGCCGCACTGTCGCGCCTTCGCTCACCCCGGCTACGGCTTCGTCTTCCCATGCCCACAATAGGCCGACGAACGTGCAGGCGGCGTTGCTCATGGTACACGAGCTACTGCGTTACCGCCCTGCCAACAAAGGCTACGATGCCTGGCTTGGACGCATCACCGAGCTCGTCAATGCCGCAGGCGAGGCCCCGGCGCCCTCCCACTCGCTCCGTCCTCCACTGTCTCATGCAAGCGACATGGCACACGGTGTGCGTCCGCCTCCTCCCCTGTGCGGCGGTAGCGATGAGCCCCAACAAGACGTGCTGCCGCGTGACCCACTGCGTGGAGCGCCCATGCCGGCACGAGATGAGGCCAGTTGTCAGATCATGCATCAGCCACCGCATGACGCGCGCGTGCCTCTCGCGTTGCTGCATCAACACCAAGAGCGGGCCGTCAAAGATGCCGCAGTGCATGGGCGCCAAGACCGCGCCGCTCTCGTGCGAGGTGCGCCCGTGAGTGCCGCCAGCTGCCACACCTTCACTCGCGAGCCGCGTAGGGTGGTCTGGCCGGTCAAGTTCAGGCCGGGGCTGCCCCCATAGTACGACTGCATCCCCGACCCCACGGAGTACCTCCAGCTCTACGCGCTGAGCATCGAGGCAGCGAACGGTGACGAAAAGGTTATGGCAAACGGGTTCCCCATGGCCCTCAAGGATGGCACGCGCTCCTGGCTCATGAACCTGCCTGAGGGGTCAATCTCCTTGTGGGATGAGCTCCGTGAGCGGTTCATCGCCAACTTCCAATGCACCCACAACCACGCCCTCACCACCAATGATCTGCAGCGCGTGAAGCAGCGCCCTGGCGAGACCCTCCACAAATACATTCAATGTTTCACCCAAGTCCTCCTCAAGATCCCGAAGGACTCGGACGAAGCCATCATCTCGACGATCACTGACAGCATCATAGACGTCAGGCTGAACGAAAAGCTAGCCATCAACGATGACTTGTGCACGGTGCTAGAGCTGTTCAACCTGGCAGAAAAGTGCGCCAGGGCGGAAGAAGGCCGCCTCTCCCTTCTCAACAACCCTGACATCGAGCACGAGGACAAGAAGGCCAAGGAAGTAAAGCGCAAGGTCCCCACTGTGCTGGCGGTGGAGCCAGAGCTGAAGGGTGGCCGCGACCACGATGGGCCCGCCAAGGATGACCGCCCGTTTTGCGTCTACCACAACATGCGCACCCACAACACTCATGACTGTCAGGAGCTCAGGGCGCTCCCTGACAAGCGCTTGGGCCGCCGCCCCGACCGCAACGACCATGGCTTCGGTCGTGGAGGAGGCTGCAGTGGAGGCTGATGGGACAGCCAAAACCCCTGTCAGGGCTGGAGAGACCAGCCTCACGAGGATGGCTGGCGCGATTAGCCTCGTGACAGTGCCTGGCGCGATCAGCCTCGCGGAGCCCGTCCTCAGGGCAACGCGGGCCTCCCGCCGCTGCCACCGCCGCCCAGGAGGGACGACAACCACCAGCAGGATGAGGGGGCTAGGGGCTACCAGGAGCCTCGCGTGGTAGCGTGCATCATCGAAGGAGTGCAGGCCCCTGCGTCCAACTGCATCTTCACGCAATTATCTCATGAGGTGAACGCTGCCCTCTCGAAGCTTGAGGTTGTCCGTCCCCTCAAGTGGTCACAGTACGCCATCATGTTCGACTCCAAGGACCACCTCAGGTGCTTAGCCAAAGCCGGCGCGCTCCCCATGCTATGCACGCCCACCATCAGCAACGTCTCTGTCACAAAGACCCTCATCGACGGCGGTGCTGGCCTCAATGCCCTCTCTGTCGAAACCTTCAACATGCTCCAAGTGCTTTATTATCAGCTCATGCCCACCAGGCCATTCTCTGGGGTGACCGATGGCTCCACTACTCCCCTAGGGCCGGTGCGACTCCCAGTCACCTTTGGTACCCGCGATAACTACCACACCGAGATCATCGACTTCGACGTGGCCCACATTTGCCTGCTGTACAACGCCATCTTGGGGTACCCTGCCCTTGCCAATTTTACGGTGGCGACCCACCATGGCTACGAAGTCCTCAAGATGCCAAGGTGCAGCAGCATCATCACTGTCTCATGTGATGAAAAGGATGCGGTCTGCTCTCTCGAGCACGCCTACTGGCCGCGGTGGCCGAGAATTGCGATGGCAAGGGCGACGTCGCGCTTCCTGAAGTCGCCCCCATGAAGAAGAATCAGTTCCTCCCCAAGAGCCATCCTCAGGCAAAGAAGACACCCGCCTGCGACACCTCGAGCGCCGCGCCTGTCGCTGGGGCATGCCTTCCTTCTGCATAGGAAGGCGCGCCCGACACCTCCCTCAGGGCAGGCTCGGGGGCTTCCACCTAGAGAGCGTCTGACCTGACCAGTGCAACGAGGGAGGTGCTCGGGCACCACTTGGAGGCGTCCTTCGATGCGCGCCCCCACAAGCAAGGAACACGGTGCGAGGGTTTCAGGAATCACGGGCTATGCGTGGCGAGCATCGCCCCGCATGCCCCGCCAGCTCGGCTGCCACTGCCGATGCGGGTGGCGAGTTGCGCATGTGGTTGAACATCTCGGGCCTCAATAGGGCTGCCTCTCAGGGCCTCTTCTGGCCGTCACGCATCGGCTGGAGCGGGGGTGTCCCCTGCAACTACATCCACATGCCCTTCGGCCTACTGAATGTGGGCGCCACTTCAGTGATTTGTGCAGCTCGCGCTGGCGTCTCACGAGGCCCAGCGCCTGGCGCTGGCGTCTCATGAGGCCCCGGCCCCTCGCGAGCCTCCCAAGCATCAGGAGTCGCCCGGCTCTTGAGAGGTGAACCTTCACGGCGCGCTTCCCTAGCTACCTCGATGCTTCTGCAACAACATTACCAGGTGACTTTTTGGTTTGTTCAATTGAGGGTGCCCCGCGGGCTGCATCATCCTCAGGCTGGTCAGGGTCTCCCCCTGCAGCCACGCTGTTTTTGCTCATGTATCGGATTTAGCTGTGCCTTGATGAAATCTTCCCAGTGGTTTAAATTGCGTGATCGGTGCTTCGTCACCATGAAAGTTGCCGCACCCTCGCGAACCCGCTCTCGACTGCCTCATGACCAAGGACTAGCACGACGTCTGTGTTTGGGTCCGTCCCTGCAGCATTGTTAAATCCAAGCAACTGAGCTCTATGTCGCAGGCCAGCTCCCGTGCACGTCACCTCCTGGGGTCCTTAGTGTCTTGTCCTCTCATGAGCTCATCGCGAGTAGGCAAGTAATGGCGCGGCCCGGTTCGTAGAACCGCAATTGTGGTGCTTTGCCACCGCGGGCGCCGCGCGCCTGGTGTTCCTCATAGGATCATTACATGAGAAGGCACAGCACGACGTCTGTGCTCGGGTCTGTCCTTGCAGCATCACTAAACCCAAGTGATTGAGCTCTGTCTGGCAGGCCAGACACGTACACGTCACGTCCTATGGTTCCTTGGTGTCTAGCCTTGTCATGCAATGGCCTCTGGACGATCATTCAGCGCAGGTCGCCCCCATAACCCAGGTCACACGAGCGTGCAACCGTGCCACGAGCTAGGTGCAACCTGCCTTAGGACAGAGGTAGGACCTCCTGAGCCCCGCACTGTCTCACAAGCGTCTAAACACCTCCGCAGGTTCTGTCGTGCCTGCCATGCGCACGAACGACATAGGGCTGTACATGCCCCAGAGACTCTTGAACAAAGCCTTTCCCACGCCCAGTGGAAGCCCCATGCTTCGCGATGGCGGAACGATCCAGCAATGATCATGCCCACGCCCAGTGGAAGCCACATGCTCAGCGCTGGCTGAAGGATTGAACCACGATCAAGCCCACGCCTAGTGGAAGCCCCATGCAACACGCTAGTGGATAAACAACTGAGGGCACCCCACGGGTAGCATCAACCTCAGGATGGCCCGTGCCTATCACGACCGCCGCACAACCCTGCAGCGACACTGCTCGTGGCTTTCCCCTGAGCCTCACGTGAGCGGGGGCTAGACACGGTGCCTGTGCTTGGGTCAGTCCCAGCAGCACTGAAAAACCCAAGGGACCGGGCTCTGGCTCGCGGGCCTGCTCCCATGCACGTCACCCCACCAAGGCACTTGGTGTCTAGTGTCCTCGCCTAACACCCAGGTGCGAGCCGACGAGAGCTAGGTATGAGAAACTCCCGCGGTGGCCTCACCGTCGCCGACGTTTTCCTTCGTAATGGCCGCTTGCGCGTCAAGGGGGCACCCCTGAGCATCGCAACTCAGGGGCCTTCACTAGTTCCGAAGCCCCTCACCTCCTGGCCTAGTCCAAGCATCGCGACCTGACATCCCTATGGCCGCTGAGGTACGCGCGGGGCTGGGCCCTGCCGACGCAGAGCACAAAGGCAAGCAAGAAAGAAACCAAGCACGAAAAGGAAACTACGGATTACAAATGATTACTACAAACATCAAGTGCATCTCAAATTAAACCATTTTCCTATGCCTCCGCGAGGCAGGGCCGGTCTGTTGCAGGCTGATAAAGAAGTTTTCCAGAAGAAGGACCATCGCCGCCATTGTCGCTTACCTCGGCTTAAAAGGGCCCCCCATCCCTGCTCCAAGTGAACTTCTCAAGCAGCACGGCCACATGATCCTCCACAGCTTCCGCCATGACATCGCGAGACTCACGGGGGACAGGGCCTATCACCTCACCGAAGTCAAAGTCAGGATCGCAGAGGAAAAGGTGGATGAAGACATGGGTCGCAGCCACGGAGAAGAGGTCGTGACACTCCTCCTCCAGGATGCCGTCCACCTTCCGGGCAGCGCCCTCGAGCTACCGAGTAAGCTTGGAGGAAAGTTTGGCATAGCCAGCATCAGGTGTCGCGAGCGGAGCCTCGAATCCCTCCCTGCATATGGACCTCAACGCTTGGCGGGCCCTGAGCTCGAGGGAAGAGAAGGCGGTGTGGTCTGCCGCCACCTCCACATCAGCGTCAGCTTCGATTTTCTTCTTCCTGGGGTCCAGCTTGGTGTTCGCCTCGAAGGCATGCTTGGCATGAGCTGCTTGGGCTTCGGTCACCTCGCGTTGCAGTGCATCCAGGAACACGTGTTCCGTGGCCTGTTCGGCCGCCATCTTCGTTAGCTCGGAGTCGCAATCTATAAGCTTCGCCTCGCAAGCCTTCAGGCTTGTTTTCGCCTTGCTGCAGCGCTTGACAGCAGCCTCTGCCTTAGTAAGCATGCTATCGCAGGCTCCCCTTGCCTCGGCGGCTTCCTTCCTGCTCTCGTCAGTGGTGGTCTCGGCTCGGGCTTGGGCCTCCTTAGTAGCCGTCTCAAGCTGGTGCCACCCTGAGGAGAGCCTCAGGTGCTCCTTGGCGAGTTGCTTGTCAGCGTCCTGGAGATCTACCGTGAGCCGATCGAGTGCGACCAGGGCGTCAGCCAAAGCCTCACGCCTGATTAGGGTGTCGCAATTCAGGAGCGCTAGAGCCTGGCGAGGGAGCAGCACCATAGCGCTTGCTGCCACCATGGTTGAAGAGGCCGCGGCATCCTCCACTTGGGGTGTAGGGGGCTCCAGACCCTTCCGTGCGCCCGACTCCCATGGTGCGCTCGAGGAGAAGCCTCGTCGGTCCGTTGGGTCCTGATGGCGAGCACTGCCTGAGGCTGCGCCTTGGCACGCCCTACGTCATCTTCGGTAGCAGGAGCGGGAACATCCGATGGGGGCTGAGACGATGTTTCCTTGACCGTGGTCAGAACCGTCGCAACCTTGGGGAGCAGTGCCGCGGGCTGATCTGTCACGGCCTCAGTGACCGGCCCTTCCCGCGGAGCTTGCGAAGCATTCAGCGGAGCCAGGGCGCCCGTGCGTCGGATGTACTAGTGCCCGTGCACCCAAGTGTGACTCCAGTGCGGCGTAGACCACCCCCGCGACCGTCGAAGTTGCGGCCAAGTGTCCACATGACTTTAGGACGGAAGGCACCTTCGCTAGGGCGGTCGCCTTCTTCTTCTTCTTCCCTTCGCTGTCGCCCCTGATTCGGCAAGGCAGGGGGTCAGCATGAACTTACATGCTACAGGCGTGCAACCAAAGGGCGAGCGAAGGTACTTACTAATTCGGCATGCCCCACTTCCTCTTCCTTCGATAGAGGCCTATGCGCCGCCACTGCAGCAAGGCACCATCCCAGCGCCACCTTCGGGGCGGCCCTCGATGAGTCTCGCCGCAACATCGCCTCCTAGCGAGGCACGAGGGCCACCATAGGGATCCACGAACGACGGTGGCTCGACTGCTCCCGCACCTGGAGCCGTCTTACTCGAAGACTGCGTGACCAGGGGGGCTGATTCCGCCCTCCTGGGGCCTTGGCGAGGCTCGGAGAAGCCACCTGCGGAGGCTCATCCGTGACGTCATCGTCCGCGAGGCAAAGGAGGAGCTTGTGATGGGACGGCAGTGACGCCCTCCCGAGGTCATCCTCCTCCGTTTCCTCTAATTCCTCATCGCGGTCGCTGGCATCGCAAGACAGAACCACCAGCGAGCTAGTGTGGTCGAGTGGCATGAGCTCCCACTCGTGGAAGGTGGGCATCGCTTCGTACAGCTCATCCACGTCATCGTGACTATACAGCAGGGTCGCGGCCTCAGGAGGGTCCTCAGGGAGGAGGCCGAGCAGAGCTGACAGGGCCATGTACCGCTCCTCGGTTGTTAGGCCGGAGACGTGCAACCTCATGGCGTCCCCCGCACCTTCGTACTCCCACGTGGGCCGCGAGTGCACTTGCAGTGGAGTGATGCGCTGTGCCAGGAACTCCTTCACGATCGCTGCCCCTGTCAGATTTGCCTTCACATGCATGGCAATCCTCTTCAGGACGGGCTTTGCTTGAGGGTCGGCGAGCTTTTCGTTGCCCCATCTAGGGGCCTGCTCAGGCTGTGCCACTAGAGTAATCAAGAGCAGGTTGGTGTGGCGAGCGTCCATGAAGACCCAGCACTGCCGATAGCCTTCCACCTTCTTCCCAGCTCGCAGGAGGGAGTTTCCGCCGTGCACGTCAGATCCCAGCCACCGACGCCCTCCTAGTTACATCCCGATGACCCTCAGGTACAGCTTCCTCCGGCCATGCTCCACTACCCATTTTCCCACGTTGCTGCATGTGGAAAATCCTGCATGTGGATCCTCCCTAGTTCTTTGCCCAAAACGTAGCTCGGCCGGCGTACTTTCAATGTTGCAATCTCGCCTCACACCGTTTAAGATAAATAACCGTGTTGCTATGTTCCCTTAGGACAATGAATATGCTTCTTTTTTGTCGGCGTATGTGTCACAAACTGTTATTGGCCAGTAATTGTTTCCTTTCTACCTCTTTTTGCAAATAGGGCTATCCATTTCATCTCGTCGCTATTGTGACCTTTTGGTGAACTTCACAAATCACATTTTTCCTAAGAGTGTTTTGTGTAGTTTTGCTGAAATGTCACATGGGCAACGTTTCTACATTTCAGTGGGACTACACAAAGAGAGATTGGTTTTGCTCTATCCTCCTCATCCAACTCCGATCCTAATCTTCTCCAACTATTTTCTTTATCTTCTCCAACTAGTTAGTCTTAAGAGAGACTGCAAAGGTGACCGGCTTCTATTTGTGTGTTTATTGTTTCATCAACAGTCCTCTATTATTGTAATCACACTTACTCAATATCTTTGGAACAGGGATGCTCAGCTCTGTTTTAGTGAAACTGCACAAAATGATCGTTATGTTCGCTGCTCCTGACAGCTACTTTTTTTCCCAACATGCCTTGTTGATTTAGACAGAGCCAGGGGGAAGTTGCTGCCAATGAAAGCATGGATCAATTTTAATTTAACACCTTCTCACAACTTTGTCTTCAGTTGTGATGTAAATATTAGCTCTAATATGCTAATCATTGAGATGCATTAGCAAGGAAGTTAGTTTCTTGTTCACTTACTCCCTCCGTCTAGGTGTATAAGTCACCTTACAAAAACCAAATAATCCCAAAACACTTAGGCGCACTGCATTAACTCCTACCTCAATTCTTGTTTCTTGACATATCAACCAATAAGAGATGTGGGGCATCCATGCTTTCAATGACTTGAGACTACCAAACACGACATGCACTGGTTAGTTCATTGCATGCAATGCTATTAATTAGCAAATAAACATTAAGTTATCTCGTTTTCCCCTCCTCCTTGGTCACAGTGCACTAAGATGACTTATTCACCTAGATGGAGGGAGTAATAATGGAGGGTCGGGGACCACACGTGAACGATACAAAGTGCGATCTGGAAGCGGGGGCGTGTTATCGATCGATTTTTCTTTCTTGGTACGTTAAAAATATATTTGTCTGCTAGTTTTCATTTCTGTTTTCTGGGAACGCACGTATTCTATTTAAAACCACTGCTATGGAGATATTTTTTTACTCCACTGTATGTGTAGCCTCTTGTTTGATAGGGTTTCTCGCGTCTCGCTCTCTCACCCTCTCCATATCTAAACAAGATGACAGTGTCCACTCTATCTCTATCCCCATTGGTGGTCACAGATCCTGTCGAATTCAGGGCTCCGTAGACCCAAGAAGGTTCGAACTCTAGGGCATGTGCGAAGATCTCAACCTCACAAGCTAAAAGCCCGTCGCCCCACTGCCTAGCCTAGCCGGATTCGCGTGAGCAAGGAAGAAGACGAACACAGCAGTTTACCCAGGTTCGGGCCACCTTGCGGTGTAAAACCCTACTCCTGCTTTGTGGTGGATTGGCCTCACGAGGGGCTGAGGATGAACTAGTACAGAGGATGAACAACCTCGCGAGCGCTCGGGGGTGAGAATGAGTCAACCCCTTCTATGGTGGTGGCTAACCTATATTTATAGTGGCCTTGGTCCTCTTCCCCCGAAACTCAGGCGGGAAGGGATACCACAACGGCCAATTTGAAAGGGGACAAGTAGTACATCTAATCCTGATGAAAGGTGGTCTTCGCCTACAAAGCTAGTCGTCGTGACGCAGCGGTGGGCTCGGTGATGACCTCCGCCTTGCCGATCATGTGGTCTTGGTCTTGTAGCACCAGAATGGAAACCTTTGGGAGATTCCTCGGGAACCCACGCCTGTCCTTGCCTCCTTAGCACCAAAGAGGAAGCTGCCTCCTCTGCGCCCGCTGGCGCCCGCCTGGCCTTGGTCGTCATGGCTCACGTCATCGCAGCCTCGTGAGGCTGGGTACCTGCATAGAAATATCCACTCCTCAGGAGGCCGCCCGGGGAGGCCGCTCTCTCAGGTGGTCTTGGTGTTGTCCTCCTCGCGAGGCCTGGCCCCTCAAAAGGGTCTTGTCTTGGTGGTCTTGGAGATGGGCCGTACCAGGCCATCGAGGGAGCCACGCTGCGGGCCGCAAGCAGGCAAGTCTTGGTACCCTGGTTCCTAGAACACTGACAGTAGCCCCCGCGCCCAAGGCACGCTCGGGCTGGCTTTGAGCCAAAGCCAAGGGGCAAGGGTGAAGCACCCCGGGCCCCAATCACCTGTGGGCCAGGTTGATGCGTGGCGCTTGATAGGACACGGACACATTCGCTTCCCACCGTCACCTGGGAAACCGCCCACTGTCAAAAGGCTAGCGCACGCCCGCGGAGGCATCATTACCCTGCTACGTGCTTGCCTTCTGCCCCTCCTCCTCCTCACAAGCTTGTGCCTTCTTCTTCGGATTCTGCGCCAGATCAAATCTGCCTCGCTACCATGGCCCTCAAGAAGAAGAGGGGCAAGGCCCCGACTAAGGTGGAGCCCCCGGCGGGGCCGTAGCCCTCGTTGGGCCGGTCCATCGTGATCAACCGCGAGGGGCTGGACAAGGATCGGCAAGCGATTGCTGCCGACTCCAACGAGTGGAAGGCGATAAAGATCTGGCCGGCCTCCCGGCTCCAAGCTAACATGGAGGCCACCGAGATCCCTCTTCACCTTGACGCCCTTTTCGCCGGCCTGCTGCCGCTGTTCTCCGATTTCTTCAATGCCGTGCTCACGCACTGCATCTGGATCCCGGGTCTATCTTTCTTCTCTCTGCCTTGGTTTACGGCGAGCAATGGTCGGGGTGCGTGTCGCTTCAGGCGGTGGCGGTGACTGCAGGCTCCGGCATTGACGCCTCACTCCGCCCGAACGCGGTGGGATTCCAGAGGCAGTGGGTGTACATAGACGCCACCGTGTATAGCCCCCTGCTTCTGATCCCATCCGCCCCCGCAGAGCTGAGCTCCGGATGGGAGCACGCGGAGCTGGTCGATCCACGCCTCGCTCTGGTCTTGACCAGGCTGGCCAACCTGAGGAAGGCAGGGGTGATGATGGCAATGGTGGTGAGGGAATTCATCTGGCGGCGCATCGCTCCACTCCAGCACCACTCCCATCCGATGTGGGCATTCATCGGCCCTGCGGACAGCATGAGACTTCAGGAGCCTCCCCTTCCTTCCAGCACATTGCGTGGAGTGCTCCACCTCCTGACTGGTGATGAACCTGCCGAGCTCCCTCCAAATGGGTTCCCCCTCTACGATCACCCAAACGGGGGAGCCTTCGCCAAGAAGATGCCGCGCTTCGATGAGTGGGGGCTACTCCTCGAGGGCCACGCGGGGCCTCGTGACAACCACTCCTGGTGACCCCAGGGCGTGAGGGCCCCGAGGTGCGCGCTCCTTGGGCAACCACGGGGGAGCGCACCCCACCACATGCTCCCCAGGCATTCGCCTTCAGCCCCATGGGCGGCGGGAGAGGCGGCCCGCCTGTAGATGCAAATGCCGCCCTCATCATGGAGGGCTACACATCAGGCCCCAGCGCATCCCCTCTGGACCCTGTAGTAGCCCATAAGAGGAAGGAGCTCGGGAGCTGCCGCGCTCTTGCCTCGGGGGCCATGAAGAATAGGAAATGGATCACTATGGATGAGTAAGCGCCTTGTCTCCTTCTTGATCCTTGCATACCACATCACTTCCTGACTCTTGTTCCTTAGGGTCCCTTCCGACAAGGGGGCGAGCGCGCCACGAGCACCACCTCCGGAGGGCACTGGTCCCGTCGCGACCTCATGCCTCATGAGCCGCACGGTGGTGCGCAAAGTGGCGCCCGTGCCCAAATTGAGGCCAACCCTAGGGGGACTCGGGGCTGCATTCCTGGCGTCCTTCTTTCAGGGTGGTCTCCATGTTGCGGGGGCTGTGCCAACGGCTCCCCCACTGATGCTCTCCGGTAGCCGGGTGGCTTGCGGGACAACGCCATCCCCAAGCAGCGGGGTGAATCCGCGTCAGGCCATGCCCCAGGCCAGAGGAGCGGGCGAAGGAGCTCCAGCCACCGGGCCCTTGCAGGTGACGGGCGAGTCCTCGCACGCCTCCCCTGCTGACTGGGGGGCGGAAGGAGGCCCGGGCTAGGCGTTGGAGCTCGCACGTGGGCGTAGCGCCGTCCGGCATGACCTTTTTCAGGAGACGGCGAGTGCGCTCGGCCGCCTCGTGGTGGAGCTTGGCGATGTTGACACGCGCCTTGAGGCGAAGCGCTTGCGCCTGCGCATGAGTGGCGCCAGCTTGAGGTCGCCGTCAACTTCGGTCACCTGCTGCGCGAGCACACTCGCGCGGAGGTGGAGGAGTCCCTTGCCGCGGCAAAGGAGGCTCGCGATCGCGCCCTGGAGGAGGCCCAGGCCACGGACTGCCGACGTGAGGCGGCCGAGAAGCGCGAGAGGGAGCTTCAAGCTTCGAACGCCACGCTCGAGCGACAGGTCCTGGCGTGCAAGGCGGCGCTTGATGCCCCAGTCGGCGGGCCGCCCAAGGACGAAGCGAGGCTCCGCACGCTCGAGGACATGCTGACGCTGGAGCCGCTGGAGCAGTGCCTGGAGTGCGAGCGGCTGGAGGTGATGGAGTGCTAGGTGGCCACCGCTGAGGACGCACTTGCCTCTTAGGAGACGATGATCCAAAAGGAGTCTGACGAGAGGGTAGCGGGGGTCCGCATGGCCCTTGCCGAAGAATACCACCAGAAGCTGGAGCTTCAGGAGGCTCGCTTCTACATGTGGCGCGACGAGTTGAAGGGCGAGGCTAATGGCCTCAAGGAGAAGTTAGCTGCGGCGGAGCGATGCGAGAAAGCCACGGTGGACGCTCGGGCCGCTGCTGAAGCCGAGCTGTCTTTCCTTTTCAAGCAGGTGGAAGGCGTTTCCACCCTCGTAGAGAAAGCTTCAGACGATGCGAGCCGAGCCCGAGTGCTGCAGTGTGAGTGCTCCCAGATGTTCGAGGCCCTCGGGCGCAGGGCCAACCAGGCCATGAGCAGCATTTGCGACGAGAACGTCTCCAGCCCACTTGTTGCTAATGAAGCCGGCTACCTTAGCTTCTTCACCAAGGTTATGGCGTGCCTCGAAGTTTTGGGCCGGGAAGGCGCACCGGCTCTTTGAGGAGAGGAGCCACGACCTTCTTGCACGTGCATTCTCGCGCGTCTTCAGCCACCATCTCCGCTCTGATCCTAACTTCAACTTTGAGGCCGTGATAGCCCCCATGCCCGGGGCGATCCAAGGCGGCCTAGTGGGTTGGGTGGAGGACCATGTGGAGGACCTGATCACGGAGCATGCCCCTGTCGAGAATGTGGGTGCGCCCGTGGTTGAGGAACATGGGGCTGACGATGATGATGATGGCAGCAGCGACAGTGACAGGGCGTCTCCCTAAGCTTGTTTTCTCCTGTTTTCCTGTCAAGACTTTGGATGTGACCCCGTGGGGATGTGAAAGCATTTTTTGAAAGAACCTTCTCTATGATGTATTAAGTGATATTGCACTCCCTGATGTCGCCTTTCCTTTACTTTTCGCGCGCCTGCGGCCCCTCAGCAGGGGCAGCAGTCATTGTGATGTCGGGTCGTGGTGCCCGGCCAAGGTCCAGAGGCGGACGCTTGCCGAAGGCCCCGGGCCACACGTACCCGCCGGCTTGCTTAAGAGCGCCGCGCGAGAGTCCGAACGCCGAGGTTCGGGAGAGGTGTGCACGCGGGCAAGGCCGCGGCTGCTGTGGCCTGAGCCCTTAGGGCATCTTCAGCGCCGCTGGGCTGACCCAAGCGTGCGCACCGTGCCCAGCCCCCGCTCTCGGGGCGCGATGGAGGGAGCCACAGTGCCCACCGTCTTTCGCAAAGATCGAAATCAAGAGAGAAAGCACCACAAGAAGACGAAAGCGAGTTCCCCACTTTTTTTAAAGATAAATACGCAAGAAGTTCAAATCCACTCCAAGAAGTAGCAAATCCAGTTACAAGAGAAAGCTAGGAACAACCGCGTCCGGCACCTATGCTAGTCTTCTAGTCTTCCCGCCAGCGTGGAGCATGGGGCTTCCACTAGGCGTGGGCATAGTCGTTGATTGACCATGTCATCCTCCAGCGCGGAGCATGGGGCTTCCACTTGGGGGTGGGTGGGAGCCCCCGTGAGGCTCGAGGGCAGCGCTCAGGAGACTCCGGGGCGTGTACAACCCCATTCATTTTTACGTGATAGTTTCACGGGCGGAGACTAGAGGAGTGCAAGGCGGCCGCCTTCCTCCCTGGCGGGGACCCCAACCCCTGGCCCTCGGATAGCGTGCCAGTGAGTCCCAGGCGCGGGCGGCCCCAGGCGGGGTCGCCGACCTGGCGATCACCAGTGGGCAGTGCAATGCACCTTCTCGACGCCCGCGGGCCGCCTTACCGGCTTGCGGCGCAGTCTGTGGACTCCTCCCAAGCCTTTGGGTCTCTGGGATCCCGGCGTCAAGAGGTCACGGCTCTGGAGACCCCGGGCCCTCATGAGGCACCCTAGCCTCATGGGCCCCTCAGGGCATTGGGCCCCCCTGGGACCTTGTCCGTACTCGGGGCGCACCATGCGCCCGGCGTGCCTTGGCACGCCTAGTCCGGCCGCTGCTTCCCAGTGCGTTGTGGAAGCATAGTTCACCTGCATCCAAAAGTTAGCACACACGCCCTGAAAATACTTGTTGTAGCAGGGGAAGGGCATTTAATGGCGCGGTCAGGGCCCCGGTGTGGGCCCGCTCGCGGCGTTCGCGGCGTCACTCTTTGGCTTCGCCGGCCGCCACCCCTGCCGGTAGGTCACATTAGCCACGAGGTTTCCCATCGCGGTGCATCCCCTGGGGGGGCGTCTACCCTGCCCAAAGCTCGAGGGAGCGCTTCTTGGGCTGGGAGGAAGGTCCCGCCGGGCTTCTTTCCGCCACTCGGCACACCAGATCCTCCCGAGGGGGTTGAGCTAATGCAGCAAGGGCACGCTCAGGCCCGTGGCGAGGGTCGCGGCACGGGCCGGGGGCATAATGGCCCCGTACCCTGGCAGGCGATGTCGAGCAGCTCAGCAACCCGATCGAGCAAAATGGCATAGTCACCGTTGGCGGGGCGATAGCGCAGTAATTCGCGCATCGCGAGGAGCGTGGCCTGTGTGCCCGTTATCCCTCGTGTAGCATGGCTGGACGGTGCTGCGGCGACGCCTGCGGAAGGCGTGGCAGCACACCCGCTGCGCCACGCGGGGGGTGATAGCGACAAATCCTGTTGTTGGCGACGACATGATGAGGAAGGCGGGGCACGGCGAGAGACGCTGCGGCCGAAGGGCGCCGTCTGATCGGAGCGTGCGGCCCATCGCCCAGTGCGTGCTCGGCTGGTCTTTGTCATGGGTGTGGCAAGGCGAGGATAGAGTGTGGCTGGCGAGGAGACGGGGCTTCGACACGCCCCTACCTGGCGTGCCAAATGTCGAATTCAGGGATCCACAGACCCAAGAAGGTTCGAATTATGGGGCGTGTGCAAAGATCTCAACCTCACAAGCTTAGAGCCCGTTGCCCCACTACCTAGCCTAGCCGAATTCGCGTGAGCAAGGAAGAAGATGAACACGGCAGTTTACCCAGGTTCGGGCCACCTTGCGGTGTAAAACCCTACTCCTGCTTTGTGGTGGATTGGCCTCACGAGGGGCGGAGGATGAACTAGTACAGAGGATGAACAACTTCGTGAGCGCTCGGGGGTGAGAATGAGTCGACCCCTTCTATGGTGGTGGCTAACCTATATTTATAGTGGCCTTGGTCCTCTTCCCCCGAAACTCAGGCAGGAAGGGATACCAGAATGGCCAATTTGAAAGGGGACGTAGTACATCTAATCCTAAGGAAAGGTGGCCTTCACCTGCAAAGCTTCTGGTCGTGACGCAGAGGTGGGCTCGGTGATGACCCCCGCCTTGCTGAGCCTATGGTCTTGGTCTTGTAGCATCGGAATGGAAACCTTCGGGAGATTCCTCGAGAACCCACGCCTGTCCTTGCCTCCTTAGCACCAAAGAGGAAGCTGCCTCCTCTGCGCCCGCTAGCGCCCGCCTAGCCTTGGTCGTGATGGCTCACGTCATCGCAGCCTCATGAGGCTGGGTACCTGCATAGAAATCTTCGCTCCTCGGGATGCCGCCTGCGGAGGCCGCTCCCTTGGGAGGTCTTAGTGTCGTCCTCCTCGCGAGGCCTGGCCCCTCGCAAGGGTCTTGTCTTGGTGGTCTTGGAGATGGGCCGTACCAGGCTGTCGAGGGAGCTATGCTGTGGGCCGTAGGCAGGCAAGTCTGGGTACCCTGGTTCCCAGAACACCGACAGATCCGGCCGAAACCCGTCCGCTGCGGGAGGCCAGGAGGTGCAGCATTGATGTTGTCGCCGTCGACGATGGAGGAAGCTGATGCGCATAGTCCTCTCTAAGCCGGCGCCGGTGCAGACGAAGGTCCTTCTCACCGTTATTCGCTGTCGTCGTGTGGGCAGACCCCCCCGGCACGCCTAAGCCACATCTCCCCCACCTGAGGTATAACTTCTTTTGGATTTCATGCTTCATTGTACTAGTGCAGCTCCCCAGGTCGCTGCATGCATGTTTTCTTCTATACCACTACTCCGTAGCTCCCCATGTACAGTAGCTAGGGTTTGTGGGTTGGTCCAACATCACCTATTTTTTACTCCCTCCGTTCCTAAATATAAGTCTTTTTAGACATTTCAAATGGACTACAACATATAGATGTAAGTAGACATATTTTAGAGTGTAGATTCACTCATTTTACTCCATATGTAGTCACTTGTTGGAATCTCTAAAAAGACTTATATTTGGGAACGGAGGGAGTAGTATTATAGAGGCACTCCAAAAGTTGTCCAGGTTTATGCCTCGTTTGAGGTATACATGTTTTTTTCGACAAAAGTACATGGTGGTTGTGCGGTCATTGTCCATATGCTCCCATTGTTGCAGCTAACCTAATACTATCACTGGTTAAATGAAGCAATGCCCATGTTAAAGTGACGTCCCTTTTAAGTAATGCTGTTGTCAATCTAGAGGAGTCGATAAATGTTTCTGTCCTGCTTTAGTTTGTTTTCTTCCGGGTATCCTGCTTTAGTTCCCATCAAGATAATCATGATGCTTCTATTTTTTGTTGTACGCTTCATTAATTCTTATTGACAATTAAGATGCTACTGTTAATCTTGTTCCACTGCTAAAACAAAGTAGCGACACTACTTAAATATCATTTTTTATACTTTTGCAAACAGCGATGCGTATCTCCATACCCGGGCATATCATCTTCAATTTTAGTGGAACTGCACAAAATTGGATGGCCACTGTTACTCCGCCTCACTGTCCTCTGCCAAGCGGTTCTTCCTTTCTCGAGCTTGAATACTTTAAAGAAAGAAACCACAAGGAGGATTGTCAAACTTCATTGGTGCTTGACCCAAACTTGATGCCAAAATCAATGATGCATCACCACGATGACCGATTGAAGCTCATGGTTGCATCAGCTGGTGAAGCCGATCGATGTCCAACGAAGAAAGGGATGTCATCCATCAGTGCTCTTTGCTTTTTACCCACAAAGACATATCCTTCATTAGTTCATCTTGGACGTAGTTGTTTATGTTGGTGCAATTTTATCACACAATTGGATATGAACCAAATGTTTCCTCGAGGAAGCATCGACGTTGGGACTAAGAGCAAAAGTTTTGTATGGATTTCTAAGCCTTCTCACAACTTGATCTTCAGCTCCCCTGTAATTTTATTTGTCCAGCTTTTAACTAAATATGGGGTCAGACTTTGATTAAAAATATGGTGTGGACCAAAAACCCAGATGGAGGTAGTACCCCTCCATTTTTATTTACTCTGCGTATTAGACTTGACTGAAGTCAAACTTTGTGAAGTTTGACCAAGTTTATATAAAATAATATAAATATTTACCATAATAAATCTATATGATGTGAAAGTAATATTTTTTGATTAGAAACTTTGTCAAAGTTTACAAAGCTTGACTTTGACCAAAGCTAATATGTGGACTAAATAAAATCGGAGGGAGTACGAGATACGGTGGCACACTGATTTAGGTTAAACACAACACAACGAAATTATTGAGAGAGGGCAAACTGTACGTACAATATAATTGAAATTAAATTTCTCTATTTGTACACACTCTCACACCATTCCGATAATTTGGCGCGTGTGTGGTTGTTCACTTAACTGTAGAGTACCGCACATGAACAACAGGAAGTGCGACCAGGATGCGTGGATCATTAGTTGATCATAGTTTTCTTCACTGGTACGTTAAATAAAGAGTTTTGTTTCTTACACAATTTAAAACGATTGTTATGGAGAGAAAAAGAAATCCACTCCACTATATTAGTACTATATACGAGTAATATATAAGTTGGAGCCTCAGTGCTTGTTTGCTAGGGTTTGCACTCTTCACACTCTCGCTGCACTACATATATATAGACACACTGGAGGCTCAGTGTTCCTTTGCTAGGGTTTGCTCTATTCACAATCTCTCACCCACTTCATCAGATCTAAACAAGACTACGTTGGCCTCTCCCCCCCCCCCCCTCACAGCTGGTCAAGGAGCTATCCGGATCCCGTCAGACCGGGAAGGGGAGGAGGTGCAGCGTTCACTCGGTCGCCTTCGGCGAGGGAGGGAATCGACAGCCGGCTGGGCTGTTCTCTTTCACCCAACGCTTGTGCGGGAGGGCCTCTGACCCCCTCTTCCTCGTTGTAGTATGTAGTGTGGGCAGATCCGGCCTCCCACCGCATGCCTAGCCACATCCCGACGACCCTAAGGTATAACTTTCTTTGAAACCGTCATTGCTCTAGCTGCATGCGGATCTTTTTCGATTCTGTAGTAGAATCTAGGTCTTGGTTTTAAGAGGAAAGAAGGGGGGTGGGGTGGAGCATGTATCTAGGACGTGGTTCAATGAGGAAAGGAAGGAGGGAAAGTAGTACAGACTAGCTATCCAGCCACTCTGTTGGTCGAAAAGGAAAAAAGGGCATAACCCAGTATACACACATTTGTAAGGAACCGATCTCTTTGTTGAAAAAAGAAAGAAACCGGGGGGTCGGGGAGTTTGTGGAGGACATAGGAAAAAGGTTCAAAGAGAACAAATATGGGACCAACACAGATATGCTGCTTGGCAACATACTCTGCATCACCCATTTATACGTGTGGAAGCACATGGTGCTGGCATGTCCCATGTCCCATACAACTATTTTGCTGTTGTTAATCTAAGAATGTCGCTGGAAAATTGAAGCAATGCCATTGTTAAATGTAAATTACATTTTTAACAAATGTTATTTTAAGAGAATGTCTCTGTTAATATGAATCAATGCAACCATTTTAGAAATGCTACTGTCCTACTTTGTTTTCCATCAAGATAAGGTAGATACTTCTTTTTATGGCCATATGATTCATCCTCCTTTATTGACCAGTAATTGTTTCTTTTTTTACCTTTGAAAATAGGGGTATCTATTCAACTCGTTGCTATTGCGACCTTTTGCTTCACTACGCAAAACACTTTTGTTTTAAGAGTGTTTTGTGCAGTTCAACTTAAATGTCACACCGGCAACTTTGCTTGATTTAGTTGAACTACACAAAACAAGATTGGATTTCCTATTCGTGTTGGCAGATTCGTATTTGATCTTGTCTGCCTCATGAAAGGTCGGTACCGGCCTTCATCCACATGATTGTGCAGTGTGCTTTGATATGCTTTGCTACTTGTAGTATTACTGTTTTAAATAAATGTTGAATTGAAGCTATTGTATTGCTGTCTTTTCCCATTAAGTGAACAAAAATGGGACCAACCAAGACATGTTGCTTGTTGCTTTGTTACAACAAACTCTGCATCACCCCCTTTATAAGTAGATGGAAGCACATGGTGCTGTTGCGCCCACTCTTCCCTGCAACTGTTTATGCTTTTTGTTAATCTAATGCCACTGGTAAAATTAAGCAATGCCACTCTTAGAATTAACTGCTGAATCTTAGTTCAAAACTGCAACACTTTTTAGGGATCGGCGGGAGTACGTGTTTAAGAAATGTATTGTTGAGATAATGTCTGTGTTATTATATATCAGTTACAGTGTTTTACAAATGGTACTATCCAGCTTTGTAGTTCTTTCTACATGTTAAACCAAGGTATTGTTAAGATAATGTCTCTGTTAATATGAATCAGTTGCACTGTTTTAGGAATGGTTCTTTTCTGCTTTGTCATTCTTCATACATGTTGAAACAAGGTATTGTTAAGATAATGTCTCAGTTAATATGAATGAATCACACTGTTTGAGAATTGCTATTGTCCTGCTTTGTTTCGCATTAAGAAAACATAGATGTTTTTTCTTCTGGGAGTATAAGTCATCAACTGTTATTTCTCAGTAATTGTTTCCTTTATACCTATTTGTGCATACAGGGATATCAAAACTTCTGCTCGGTTCTATTTCGACTTTGATTTTAGTTGAACAGCACAAACTGTTGCATTATTGGGCCCAGTTGGTCTTTCCACTTTGCAGAAAGAAGCAGTCACTGTTTGCGCTACCTTACAGAAGGAATGACAAGAAGCGTTAGAGTATTAGTAGACGCTGGTGACATGACTAGTCTGCAGAGACCAAGGAAAATTCAATAGCACGTGGAGTGCAAAATTCACTCCACAAGGAAAGGTATGACCAAGTCAGAACGAGGTCAGTATCAGCCTTCATCCACATGATCCTGCTTTGTTATGTTGTGCTAATTATATTGTTGTATTGTTTTGAATAAATGTTTAATTGAAGCTATTGTATTGCTATCTTTTCCTGTTAAGATAATGAAGATGATTATATTTGTGAGCATATGTTTAATCAAATAGTACCACTATTATATTCATCACACTTTTTCTGTATTTATGCTGACATGGATGCTCAGCTTAATTTCAGTGGAACTACACAAAATGTTTAGATGGTTCATGTCCTCCATAATACTTCATCATGCACAATACATCGAATGGTTCTCTAATCATTCGTCGTCACCATGAGCCACCTGACTATCTACTTGAATGGAGCTTCCAACGTCTTCAAGGCCTTGCAACATATAAATACGAAATCCACCATGCTACGCAAGACATTGTTTGATTTCAATGGAACTGCACAAAAAGATATACTAGTTAATCTGGCTTCAACTGCGATTTCAATGTGTAATCTGATGAAAAACCCTGCCCGTTCCACAATCATAGGCATTACATATTTTGAATGGGAAAAGCTTGTCAAAGTTTAATCATTGATGTTAGCATGAAGACATTCGTTTAATATTTTGTAATTGGAAAGCCTTGTCAAATTTTGCTCATTGATGTTAGCCAGAATACATGCATTTGATATTTTGGAATGAGACGCCCTTTGCTGTGAGCAGCGTCGATCGTTTTTTCCTCTTCGCGTGTTCAGTTCAGAAGTAAATATTTACTCTAATGAGATGCATAGTCATGAATGTTTACTTATGTAAGGTATTTTAAGAGTTTGTTCTGAATGTTGTCTATGAAATGCCAGGCCTTGTGCGTTTGATTGCAAAGTTGAGCTTGGAATACTGTGGCATGTGGCATCACGAGCCGCTAACCGTGCCTCCTGAGAATAATGCTTCGTATTGTTTTGCATGTTGATCTAATGCTAGTGATTTGCATGTTAAGAAGACTATCCTCTTCTGTTGTTTCTGTGCCTAAGAAGTTCATCGTCTTATGTTTCACTCATAGCCCATACGACAACTCGGATAGGCTAGAGGTGAAAGCATATGATATTCCGACCAACTACTCTATCGTTTCGTGCCGGCTCAGTCTCTTGAAGGTGCTCATAGGGGTTCGATGATCCTAGCTTCCTGAATGACTAGCAGGCACTGTATCAGACCATCCATAGGGCCCACGAGGCCCTCTCCGTCGTCCTTCGAGTAGTTGCGCTCGCCATGGTGTCGCCGTCTCGCGTTGTCAACATGGTCAACGAACATGAGGAATCAGGAGATGACTTTACTTGGAGAGGATGACAGTAGGGACCCACCAGGGCCATAGCCGTACGTACGCAAGTGCCTCCTTATTATATACAACTATAGTTTTTTTGCTTCCTCCTAGTTTCCTGACATCACGGTCCCATAACATTGTCAACCTATATAGTCAATAAATGAGGAATTGCACAAGGATCGGCCGTCAGCTAGGACCTAGCAGCTCGAGCAGTATTTGTTTTTTGAGGTGTGAGCAGAGTTTTTCTTGAGCGATGTTTTTGTTCTTGTTCAGAGGAGCAGGGTATCAACTAGGCGGGCTATGGCCCGTTGATACGTCTCCATTGTATCTACTTTTCATAACGCTTTTACTCTTGTTTTGGACTCTAATTTGCATGATTTGAACGAAACTAACCCGGACTGATGCTGTTTTCAGCAGAACTACCATGGTGTTGTTTTTTGTGCAGAAATTAAAGTTCTCAGAATGGAACGGATCATTTTCGACAATTTTTATGGAATAAAAGAAAAATACTGGAGCCAAGAACAACTGAAGGGGGGCCCCTGGGTGAGGACAACCCACCAGGGCGCCCCCCCCCTCCTGGCACGCCCAGGTGGGTTGTCCCCACCTGGTGGCCCTATAGACCCTATCTCTAACGCTATAAAATCACATTTTTGGAGAAAAAATCAAGGAGAAAGAATTATCGCGTTTGGCGAGACGGAGCCGCCGCCACCTCCTGTTCTTCATCGGGAGGCCAGATCTGGAGTTCGTTTGGGGCTTCGGAGAGGGGAATCTTCATTCTTCGTCATCACCAACCCTTCTCCATCGCCAATTCCATGATGCTTCCCACCGGGAGTGAGTAATTCCTTCGTAGGCTCGCTGGTCGGTGAGGGAGTTGGATGAGATTCATCATGTAATCGAGTTAGTTTTGTTAGGGCTTGAACCCTAGTATCCATTATGTTCTGAGATTGATGTTGCTATGACTTTGCCATGCTTAATGCTTGTCACTTTGGGCCCGGGTGCCATGATTTCAGATCTGAACCATTTATGTTATCACCATTATATCTATGTTCTAGATCCGATCTTGCAAGTTATAGTCACCTATTACGTGTTATGATCCATAAACCCCGGAGTGACAATAGCCGGGATACTTTCCGGTGATGACCGTAGTTTGAGGACTTCATGTATTCACTATGTGCTAATGCTTTATTCCGGTTCTCTATTAAAAGGAGGCCTTAATATCCCTTAGTTTCCTTATGGACCCCGCTGCCACGGGAGGGTAGGACAAAAGATGTCATGCAAGTTCTTTCCATAAGCACGTATGACTATTTACGGGATACATGTCTACATTATATTTATGAACTGGAGCTAGTGCCGTATCGCCCTAGGTTATGACTGTTATATGATGAATATCATCCAATGAATTCATCGATCCTATGCCTACGAAATTTCCATATATTGTTCTTGCTAAGTTACTACTGCTGCTGTTACTGTTACACTTGTTACAAAATTATTGCTATCACTGTTACTGTTACCGTTATTGTTACCACTGCTATCAAAACTATCATATTACTGTGCTACTGATCATATTGCTGTAGATAATAAATCTCTAGGTGTGGTTGAATTCACAACTCAGCTGCTAATACTTGTAAATATTCTTTGGCTCCCCTTGTGTCGAATCTATAAATTTGGGTTGAATACTCTACCCTCAAAAACTATTGTGATCCCCTATACTTGTGGGTTATCAAGACCTTTTTCTGGCGCCGTTGCCGGGGAGCATAGCTATATTTTTTGAGTCACTTGTAATTATTATCAATTTATCACTATGAAGAATCTTAAGGATACCAAGACTAAGATTTTTCCCTCTAAGACGAGGGGAGGTAAGGAACTGCCATCACACTTTGCCCTTGATTCACCTTCTATTTTGAGTAGACTTGCAACACCACTACATGTTATTAATCCTGATATGTTGCAAGTCATTGATGATGAATACTACTCATGATGATGCTAGTACCTTGCTTGATGATGGTGTGCCACTAGGTGATTTTCTTGATGAACAAATTGCTAGAGCTAAAGATATTGAGAATGCTGAAACTAATGAAATTATTGAAACTGATGAAATGCCTAAAACTGAAAATCTTGAAAAACCTATTAGACCTAGCTCTCCTAGATATGAATTGCCAAAGGTACCTGAAGGTTATGTTATGGATGAGGAGACAGCTAGAGATTTTCTTGCTTGCAATGATAGAGATGATCTTAAGAAACTATTATGCAAACTAAAAGAGAAATCTTTGAATGCTAGAATGAAATGTGACCGTAAGTTTGCTACTTCACCTATCTTTGTTGACGATAGGGATTATGAATTCTCTGTCGACCCAGAGTTAATTACTTTGGTAGAATTTGATCCTTTCCATGGTTATGAAACTGAAACTGTTGTGGCACACCTTACCAAATTGAATGATATAGCTACCCTTTTTGCTCATGAGGATAAAATTTGCTATTACTATATTCTCAAATTATTTCCGTTCTCATTAAAGGGTGATGGTAAGATATGGTGCAATACTCTTGCTCCTGATTGTGTGCGTAGTCCCCAGGATATGATTTATTACTTCTCCGAAAATATTTTCCTACTCATAAGAAATAAGCTGCCTTACAGGAAATATTTAACTTTGTGCAAATCAAAGAAGAGAGTCTCCCATAAGCTTGGAGGAGGCTTCTCCAATTGCTTAATGCTTTGCCTGATCATCCTCTTAAGAAAAATGAAATACTTGATCTCTATACCTACTAATAAAGCAAGGTGCGTTTCGCCAATTTTTTCATCCGTTCACCCATATTTATTTTTTATTATTCGAGGTGGTACTAAATTTTTTTGCACTACTTTTCATCTGTCGCGTTTTCCCTTCGTACATAGCGCCAGATTCATTCAGTCACGCCTCCCTGTCTCAGCCCACACATCACCTGCATGGGCCTCAGCGCACCGAATCGAATCCACGGGCCCAGGCAAGCTGGGAGGAGAGATAAAAAATTATGTAGCAATAGGTGCAGATTGAGGAATCGAACTCATGACCTACAGCTGTACAGGAAAGGCCAACTCCACTAGGCTACATCATGGTTGTGCGGCAAAAATGGATTCGTTCAGTTATTAAAGAGTCCCACCCCGCTTCCTTACACCTCCTACAACCAATTTATATATGTCTATGATTCGAAGTCAACAAGCCATCTCAAAGAGTGGGTCCTAAGATATGAGCATGATGGAAAGGAATTAAAAGGAGGAATAGATTCCGCTGTTATGAGCTGAAAGGAAGGAAATAAAATTGAAGGAAGGAAATAAAGGAAGGAGATAAAAGAAGGAATAAATTCCCTCCTTATGAAGGCAGGAAGGGAAGGAATTACAGGGAAAAAATAAAAAGAAGGAATTAATTTCGCTATTATATGTGAGGCATGCCTGAAGGGAAGGGATTAAAGAAGAGATTAATTTCACTGGGAATTAAAAGAAGAGATAAAAATTTCGCTGTTAGAGAGGATTCCGTTGTGTCTCTACGTATGGATTTTTTTTTGCGGGTGGTATGGATTTTTTAGGAAGATGTGAGAGAGGGTGGATTAAATATATGGGGCCATGCATCATTGGTTGTACATGCACCTATACACGCTAATGCATCAAAAAATGACCTGGCTCATTGAGGAGCTTTTGAATATCCTAATAACGTTTTTTTGGGTCTCATGTGAGGTATTATAATTTGTAATGAGTTATTATTTATGCAGAACACACCCAAATAGTGAATTTGGATCCTCTCAAATACCAAATTACAGATGTCCAAATGCATTTGAAAATGAAAAAAAAAATGAAACCGGCGCCTTGCCCGTTTTTTATGACCGGGAAATGTTGGTAAAATAGTGCGTCAACTTTGGATCGACCAGTTGACCTTGAGCCCATGTACCCCAAAGGACCAAGAACCATCTAGGGCACCAACGCTTTGTCAGTTTTTTAATGGATTACATCCAATATTATGTGTACTCATTTATTCTATGGTAAAAAAATATAACGTTAATATTCCCATTTTTGACACGAATGAACAGATGAACTGGCAGTCCAACAGGTGAGAACGTTAACAGTTAGCCTCTCCGGTTTGGTTTTTAAAACTATGGTTCGATAACCATAGTGGAACGACACGACATAGTTTGCTACCAGAAAAGATGCCCAAGTTCATGTTAGAGATAAAGTAGGTGGACGGTGGCAATAGTGAAGTGTATTTGGTTTATGTTGAGTCAAGAAGTTGATGGCCTCACACCTTAATTTAATTTGCATTAATAATTATTATTGTGCGCGCTTAATAAGAAAGGGTTTTTATCATTTATGCCACCGGTTTTGTCCCACTACTCAGTTTTGCCACTAGGAATTTCAACCGCTCAAAAATGCCATCGGTTCGTTAGACACATGCTCAAAAATGCCAATAGACACCATTATTGTGATCTCAAATCTCTTTTGCCATGTTATAATGACATAAATACCTATGGACCAACATGCCAGCTCTCCCTCTATCTCACTACAATAAACTATGGGGCCTACTTGATCCCAACAGCATTCTTATTTTCCTGTAAAATTATTCACTTGGTTACTCCTGACAAGTGGGGCCACACTTATCATTGTGAGATAGAGAGAACTGACATGTGGGTCTAGGCTTATTTTTGTCATATAAGATGGTCAACGGGTTTGAAGTGAAAATAACAATGTCTAATGGCATTTTTGAGCAAGCATCTAACGGAGCGATGGCATTTTTGAGATATCTAATGGCATTTTTGAGCAAGCATCTCACGTATCGATGGCATTTTTGAGTAGTTGTAACTTCTAATGGCAAAACTGAGTAGTAAGACACAACTAGTGGCATAAATGATAAAAACCCTATAAGAAAATGGATCGCCTGATATGTTATGACATGATAAGTTTTGAACCACATGAATATGTACGTGACGGTTGCAACGCACGAGGAATAACAAGCTGGTATAGGTGGGGGCTCGCGAAATCAGCATGGTGAGTGTGATGACCAAGATCACCGCATTGAGACTATTTTGTTGTAATACGTGGGCAAGTGACTGTCATCGACAAAGATGACAAAGAGAAGAAGTGAGAACACAAATGATTTGCCAATGGTGTGCAAGAGTTTGTTTCTCCCGTTGCAACGCACTGGCATTTGTGCTAGTCTTCTATAATGGACTAATCGATGCTTCTAGGGACTTCCTAGATAGTTGTGCTGGTTGTGTTTTCAGGGAACGAACTATTGAACAAGCTGAGGAATTATTGAATAATATATTGAAAATTTATGATGATTGGACTCTTCCTGAACCACCGCATAAACCCACTCCAAAGAAGAGGGCAGTTCGGAAGATATGCAAGAGGCAAAGAAATCTATGAAGGAAAAAAGGTATTAAAGCAGAGGATGTTAAAAATTTACCTCCTATTGAAGAGATACATGGACTTGACACACCACCACCCAAGGTGGTAGAGGTAAATTCTTTAATGAAATTTAATGAAAGGGACAATCCTTATAATATGCATCCTAGCCAATGCCTTTATGAATTGATAATTACATTAGAAAGCAAGATCACTTCAATGAAAATGTTATGAAGAAATTAAAATATAATTCTGATATGATTGCTCGCTTGAGTGACTTGTTATTTAGAATTTCCAATGATGTTAGAGGTGTAGGAAAAAATGCCTCTATGGTTCAAACTCAACTAGAACAAGTTGCTAAATCTCAAAGAGAATTGCTAGATGAAATGAATAATAATATAAATGACTTTGCTGTTAGAGTAGAAACTATAGGAGGTAAAATGACTCAGGAACCACTTTATCCTGAAGGTCACCCTAAAAGAATTGAACAATACTCTCAAAGAATTAACACTGATGCACCTAGTCCTTCTAGAAAGAAGAAGAAAAAGAAAAGTGATAGGACTTTGCATGCCTCTAGTGAACCTGAAATAGAAAAACCTCCTGATAATGATAATGATGTTTCTATCTCTGATGCTAAAACTCAATCTGGTAAAGAACATTCACCTAGTGATAATGAAAACTATAATGATGATGTTCATGAAAACACTCAACCAAACAAGGATAAACAACCTGATAATGATGTTGAGATAGAACTAGCTGTTGATCTTGATAACCCACAACCTAAAAATAAAAGATATGATAAAAGAGACTTCGTTGCTAGAAAACATGGAAAAGAAAGAGAACCATGGGTTCAAAAACCCATGCCCTTTCCACCTAAATCAACTAAGAAGAAAGATGATGAAGAATTTGAACGCTTTGCTGAAATGCTTAGGCCAGTCTTTTTGCGCACTCGTTTGACTGATATATTAAAGATGGCCCCTTATGCAAAATATATGAAAGACATCATCTCTAATAAAAGAAAAATACCATAAGCTGAAATCTCCGTTATGCTTGCTAATTATTCTTTTAAGGATGGAGTACCTAAAAAACTTGGAGATCCGGGAATACCAACTATACCTTGGTCCATCAAAAGAAATTATGTCAAAACTGCTTTGTGTGATTTAGGAGCTGGTGTTAGTGTTATGCCTTTCACTTTATATAAAATACTTGATTTGAATAAACTCACACCTACTGAAATATCTTTGCAAATGGCTGACAAATCAACTGCCATACCTATCGGTATTTCTGAGGATGTGCCCGTTGTTGTTGCAAATGTTGCTATCTTAACTGACTTTGTTATACTTGAGATGCCCGAGGATGACAACATTTCGATTATCCTTGGTAGACCCTTCTTGAAAACTGCAGGGGCTGTTATTGATTGCAATAAAAGCAAGGTCACTTTTCATATTAATGGTAATGAGCATACGGTACACTTTTCGAAGAAACAATTCCAAGTGAATGGTATTAATGTTATTGAAAAATCTCCGACACTCAATATTGGAAGTTTTCAACTACCTCTACCTACTGCCAAAAAGAAATATGAAATGCTTATTGTTGGGGACATGCATATCCCCATTGAGGTAAGTTAGTGTTTTATGAAAGTTCTTTGGTTTCATGCTAATCGAAAGTGGTTGTTAATAAGACTTGATCAACCTTATTAATGGATATTTTTGAGAGGTATGAAGTTGATAAATTTAGTAAGCACAATTTCTGTTTCCAATGTTAGTTTTTTTTCTTAGTTAAATAATACAAAATGCAATTTTTTGTCTGCTTTCTGAATTTCCCGTGCAATAAAAAATGACCCAAAAATAAAAGTTCTCAGAATGCCCTAAAAATTTAATACGATTTTTTTGAATATTTAAGAATTTTTTATGCAAATAACACTAGAGGGGTTGCACCAGGTGGGCACAACCCACCTGGGTGCGCCAGCAGCCCCAGCCGCGCCCTGGTGGGTTGTGGTCCCCACGTGGGCTCCCTCACTTATCACTTTATCCCATGTCATCACCTACCTCCAGAAAAAATCACCATTGCTCTCTCTCTCTCTCGTGTTCTTGCTATCAAACCCATGGATTTCGATCTCTTTGCTCGAAGCTCCATTTCTGAAACTGTTTTGGGGGATTTTTACTTGGTATGTGAATCCTCCATTGGTCCAATTAGTTTTTTCTTTAGTGGACTATATTTTGAATAATTAGCTACTCTGGGTGGTGTTGTAGATGAGTTTGCATGTTGAATTCTTAGAGTTCTAAGTAGTTTGAATGCTCAATATGGCCTCTATACATCCCTATGAGTAGTTGCTATCAATCTTGTGAAGTTTTGTTGACAAAATTTTTGTGGATTAAAATTTTCAGATTTTTGTTCATAGGAATAAGATGAGTTTCTTTAGGAGGTTTGCTTCCAAGAAGAGCTCCAAGGGAGTCATTGGGGAGTCATCAGATAATGATCTCCGCACCCGGAGAATGGCGGAGGTGCAGCCGTGCGAATGGTCGCACAACCCCTTCATGGATGGAGCTGGGATCCGTCAAGAGGTCGCACATTTTGCTGCTAATGCTGGTCTCACCGACTTCATCGCAGCTGAGTGTTAACAATACCATCTCCTTACAAATTCCTTTGTGCAAAGCTTTCATTTTCTGAGTAGGAATAACCCTCCTGAGGTGCATTTTAATTTATATGCTAAAACCCGTCAGATACAACTTACTGAATTTTGTGATATATGCTTGATCCCTTCTGAAGGGGAAATAAGAGAGCCTAGGCCTACAGAGTTTGAGGACTTTTATCATACTCTATTAGTTGGAGATGAGAGAGGGGTATCGAGTGTTACCGCCACTAGCCTACAGTTTCCTTCTGTGCATTATTTTGCTCTATTCATTGCGAAGTGTTTACTTTCTAGAGAGAAGGTTGGTGCACTTAGTGCCCCCGATTTTGCTGTCTTACGCCGTGCACTTTACGACGATAATAGCTATAGCCTTGGGGCTATCATTGCACGTCGCCTGCACCTTAACAGATCAAAGTGTAAAATTCATGATGGTATTTATGTGACTCGTTTAGCGAGTCATTTTTAACATTCAGATCCGCCAGCATGATTATCGTTTAACCAAGGCTTATTTAGATCGCTAGGCCATGGCAGCTCATCAATTTATTGATGGCGAGAACACTACTATTCATATTCCTTACAACCTGGTTTTCAGTGAGAATACCCGTGATAGTATCCCGCTGCCCGCACCTGCTTTGTTTGATTCTATTGCCAGGAGAGGATACAGGATCATGCTAGAGGACATCGTCGCCTACCGCAACAACTAGGCAGCGGCGAAGGAGGAGCCTCAGGAGCAGGACGCTCAGGTGCCCGCTCCACAACACTTAAATGTGGGACCCGAGGGTTACTACGAGTGGTGATTACCAAGCTAGGCGAAAAGCCTAAGCTTGGGGGACTACGTATGCACCCCGACATTTCCTTCATGTTCACACATTTCATTCCAGTTGTCGGTGTTCACACTTTTTATTGTATTATCCATGCTTGATTTATTTTCTCGTTTTCTTCTTGTGTGTTTGAAAAACTTTGAGAAAATCACAAAAAAATGTTGTTTGCTTCTTTTCGATTTTTCTTTCTATTGTAGTTAGTTGTAGTATTTAAAAGAAAACCCAAAAAGATTTCCTTATTCTTCTTTTGCTTTTTGTGAGCTCTCCCGTGTAAATAGTTTTTCCCGTTTTGTTTTCTCTTTAATTTGCTTTGTTCAAGAAAAACTAAAAACTCCAAAAATATTTCAGCGTGTTTCTCTAAAATTCTTTTCCTTTTATTGAGTAATACCGAGGAGAAGACCACGATGAAAATGTTTAGTGGCTCTCATATGCATTATTGTTGATCTAACAAAGAGCTCAATCTGCCTTGTCCTCTCCTTTTGAATAAAATGTTTGCAGATTCCAGCTTAGTCCACGACACTCTTGCACTATTATTATTTTCATATCATTCGGTCGTGCAAGTGAAAGGCAATAATGACGATATTTGATGAACTGGCTGTGGCAGAGAGAAATGAGTATGAACTCAACTTGTTTTGTTTTTGTAAATATGTTTAACCTAGTATCCATGATTCAGCCTATTATGATCAAACATGTTTTCAATGACAAATAGATATTATAGTTTCTCATGCCATGCTTATGTAGCTAGGAGTGGATAATGATTTATCTTGGATGTCAACATGCATTAAAATGATTATGATGTGGTATGATGATATGGTATCCTCCTCCGAATGTTTGAGTGGCTTGACTTGGCACATGTTCATGCATGTAGTTGAATCAAAACCAACATAGCCTCTATGATATTTGTGTTCATGGTGTTCATATCCTACTCATGCTAGCATCCAATGTTACCTATGCATAATGCATGTTTATGACTATTTTTGCTCTCTAGCTGGCCACTTCTCAACCCATTTGCTAGCCTTCGCCTGTAGTAAGTGGAAAACTGCTTGTGCATCAAAATCCTTAAACCCAAGTTATTCCAGATGAGTCCACCATATATCTACCTATATGCGGTATTACCTTGCCGTTCTAAGTAAATTTGCATGTGCCACCTCTAAAAACTTCAAATAAACATTTGTTTTTGTGTGCCTGGATTGTTCATGGAGTGACAGGAGGTAGTCAATATCTTCCATGTTAAGCGGGTTATTCTCATGATGAGTGTTTATTCACTCATCCTTGCATGAGAGGGAGGGTAATAGGGATTCCCAGTACCGAATTCAAAAAATTGCAAATAATCAAACAAAACTCCCCCAGGTTTGATGTTGGTATGGACGGTACCCGTGGATGCGGCTAGCCATGGAGTGTGTTTGTTGGTGGAGGGGGAGTAAACCTTTACTTTTATCGCTTGGGAACTGCCACTAATGTGTTTAGCATGGAAAATATCGATAACCAATGGTCATGAAGTAAACACGAAGGGTGCATTCCTCAAAATTTCATTTATCTCTGTTTTAAAAATCTGAGCTCTGGCACCGCTGAAAATCACTACTTCCCTCTACGAAGGGACAATCTATTTAATTTTATGTTGTGTCATCACCTTCTCAAATATGCGCCAGATATGAGAGCACTATTGTCATCCTCATGCATTGTGTATACCTAATGTTGGATGCATCATGACTGGATCTTTTCTACCTTGAATTACAATGTTTAGTCGCTGCTTGAACTTTGGAGGTGCTCTGCATTTATGTTTTGCGGTCTCAGAAAGGGCTAGCGGGATACCACTGTTGTCATATTATATCATGATTGTTTTGATAAAGAGTTGTCATTTGAGATGCTTTAGTATTGCTCGCTAGTTGCTTATGCCATTGATATGAGTTAATATAATTTCTAAGAGTTATTGTTGACTTGGTTAGTTATAATCTTTGCTGAAAACCTGGGTGCTACTTAAGCTTATTTATGTAAACAAGAGCAAAAGATTTCGTAAAAGTTTTTCTTTTTCACTTTCAGTTTATCAACTGAATTGCTTGAGGACAAGCAAAGGTTTAAGCTTGGGGGAGTTGATACGTCTCTGTCGTATCTACTTTTCCTAATGCTTTTACTCTTGTTTTGGACTCTAATTTGCATGATTTCAATGAAACTAACCCGGACTGATGCTGTTTTCAGCAGAACTACCATGGTGTTATTTTTTGTGCATAAATAAAAGTTCTCAGAATGGAACAAAACTTTTTGGAGATTTTTTATGGAATAAAAGAAAAATACTGGAGCCAAGAACCACCGGAGGGGGGCCCCTAGGTGAGCACAACCCACCAGGTCATGCCCCCCTCCTGGCGCGCCCAGGTGGGTTGTCCCCACCTGGTGGCCCCGCAGACCCTATATCTGACGCTATAAAATCACATTTTCGGAGAAAAATCAAGGAGAAAGAATTATCACATTTCACGAGACGAAGCCACCACCACCTCCTGTTCTTCATCGGGAGGCCAGATCTGGAGTCCATTTGGGGCTCCGGAGAGGGGAATCTTCGATCTTCGTCATCACCAACCCTTCTCCATCGCCAATTCGATGATGCTTCCCACTAGGAGTGAGTAATTCCTTCGTAGGCTCGCTGGTTGGTGAGGGAGTTGGATGAGATTCATCATGTAATCGAGTTAGTTTTGTTAGGGCTTGGTCCCTAGTATCCATTATGTTCTGAGATTGATGTTGCTATGACTTTGCCATGCTTAATGCTTGTCACTTTGGGCCCGGGTGCCATGATTTTAGATCTGAACCGTTTATGTTATCACCATTATTTCTATGTTCTAGATCTGATCTTGCAAGTTATAGTCACATATTACGTGTTATGATCCGTAAACCCCGGATTAACAATAGTCGGGATACTTTCCGGTGACGACCGTAGTTTGAGGAGTTCATGTATTCACTATGTGCTATTGCTTTGTTCTGGTCATCTATTAAAAGGAGGCCTTAATATCCCTTAGTTTCCTTATGGACCCCATTGCCACAGGAGGGTAGGACAAAAGATGTCATGCAAGTTCTTTCCATAAGCACGTATGACTATTTACGGGATACATGCCTACATTATATTTATGAACTGGAGCTAGTGCCGTATCGCCCTAGGTTATGACTGTTATATGATGAATATCATCCAACGAATTCACCGATCCAATGCCTATGAATTTTCAATATATTGTTCTTGCTAAGTTACTACTGCTGCTGTTACTGTTACACTTGCTACAAAATTATTGCTATCACTATTACCGTTACCTTTATTGTTACCACTGCTATCAAAACTCATATTACTGTGCTACTGATCATATTGCTGCAGATAATAAATCTCCAGGTGTGGTTGTATTGACAACTCAGCTGCTAATACTTGCAAATATTCTTTGGCTCCCCTTGTGTCGAATCTATAAATTTGGGTTGAATACTATACCCTCGAAAACTGTTGCGATCCCCTATACTTGTGGGTTATCACCCGTCTAGCCCAGGCTATTATTTTATGTCGACCAAATATCCAGCCTAGATATTAATTTTTCAATGTGAGCATGGCTAGCCCAGCTATACTTTTTTTGCGGAATACCCAACCCGTGTCAACTTGTTATTCTCCGCCCCGCATTAGACTTGCCAAGAAAATGGGCTTTATGAAAAAATAAATGGGCTATAATTATAAAAAATTGGCTGTAAATATAAAAAACGCACCGAACTGGTAATTAGTTTATTCTAAAAAAAGGTAATTAGTTTCCAAATTACTATTTTTGGATTTAAAATTTTTTAATTTCAATACTTGTTGCGCACGCAAAATTTCGTTGGATTTTTACCTAATACAAATTTATTTTGAAATTACATTTAATCTGACTCAAAATTTCGGGGATAATTTTTTTTTCGGATCCCATCAAAATGAGGGAAATTTTTTTGAATTTTTTTTGAGCGGTTGGTTGAAATTATTAATCGTTGTCCTCGCTAGAAAATGGGCTGTAATTTTAACAAACAGTAAATGGGCTATAGTAAATTCCATTAGTATTCAAAAATGGGTTGTACATTATAACAAATTGCAAATGGGATATATGTTGTCTGCCACAGATGTGATGGTCACTTGTGAGCCTACTAAGTTGACGCGTCTGCAAGGCTTTGTCAACTTATAGTCAACACACGATTCTAGTAGCAGTGGCCGTTGGATGTCCATCCAACGGTTGTGGTGCTTCTTCAATCTCGGATATTCATGCTTCAGCTGCCCAAACCACCGCCGGGGTACCGCCTGCTACCGCCTCCTGTGGCCGGCTGTGCTGCCGCGCAGGCCTCACCGGACCACCCTACTCCTAGAGCCGTCCAGGCCATTCCTCTGCTCACCAACACCTCTTGTTATTCTCCGGCGATGACAGCCTCACAGCGCAGCCGAATCTATGAACCCTCGTACTCCCCTCCGCGTGGGCATCCACTGTTGTGTCTTCGCTGGCTCCGGGTCGTTCCCTTCCTAGGCCTCGCCATCGTCCACTGCGTTGGTTCTCTCGGAGGGGTGTGGTCAACTTTGTCAACAAACGACAACCATCGGAAGAGGCATGTACGTGGAGTGGTTAAGAGTAGGGACCCACATGGCCCATGGCTGCACGCGGGCAAGTCCCTCCTTATTATGCAAAATAGATGATTTCTCCCCCTGACAGGTTTGACCCACCAGCTACATCTTCACATGCAAGGAAGTGTTTCCTTTATTACGTGGAAAAAAAGTTACCTCTCCCTGACAGCTGGGATCCACCAGCTTTATTATGATCCATTTCGAGAAAATATAGATTGTACCAAAGATGCTAAATTGTTTTCTTTTTATTCTAACTCAAAAAAGAAGAAATTTAAAAAACCATAAAACATCTTCGCACGCAAGGAAGTGCCACCTTATTACGAGAAAAAAAATGAGTCCCCCTACAAGCTGGGACCCACCAGATTTGGAGGCTGACTTGTGGGCCAACTAAGTTGACGCATACGGGCTTTGTCGACTTAGTGAAAACGATTCTAGCTGCAGTGACCGTAGGATGTTAAATCAATGGCCATGCTGCATCTTCAACCTCTGGTCTTCTTGCTCCAGCTGGCCAAACCAGCGCCCACTGTACCGCCTGCTCCAGCCTCCCATGGCCGGCTGCGCTGCCGCACAGACCACACCGCCCATCCATGCTACCACTGGACAGGCCTTCCCTCTATTCTGGCGCCCCGCCTAATTACCACTATAGCCAGACGGTCGCCGCACATACCAGCCCAGGAAATCACTCTGGCATGCGCGTTTACAACAAGTATCATGAACACAGGCATTTCTATTAATGGGTATATAAGTCTTACATGATATTTTACCAGGGTGATGACAGCGGAAAAGATCTATCTAAGGCAGCAGGGCCCTGGTGCGGCTCCAATTCACAGGGATCTGACTGGGTTACTCTCCTAGCCCGCGAACGCTCCTGCTCCTCGTCGACGGACGACGGATCCTTATGTGAACCTGGCCACATTTAAGGCCGTTGAGTACTTTTGAATGTACTCGCAAGCAAACCAAACTAACATATACACCAATCAAAGCAATCCATGGTATTCAAGCATGCATTTGTTATTAGAGCAACATTAATTATCATGGCATAGTATACCTATCTAGCAAGATTAATCATCAAGTCATAATAGGTTTATCCAGCAAGATAACTACTAAAGTAAAATACAGTAAAGTAAAGCATATCAAGTAAGTGATCCATACTCTGAACAATCTCAGGATCCAATCCCACTCTTTCAGTCATCCGACCATCTCTTTCATAGCCATTCCATGGCTATCATATCATATTCCTGACACCATCCGATGTCTATGCATCTCCTTTGTAAGTCTGATAAACTTACTCTCTTCCGGGTTGTCCCACAACCCTCAAAATACTCATGAGTCGCTGAGTACTTCCGATCATAAGATGAGTTCTTCCATCACTATTATCATTACTATGGTTGACCACCTAGTGAGGCCTGGACGGACTGTCCAATACCGTGGACGCAGTTATTCGAATAGATTCTTACACTCTGCAGAGGTTGCAGACTTTACCCACACCATGGAGCACCTGGCCTCGTGATCCCATTCGGGTGGACCGGTGTTGCTCCAACGAAACCTGCCTAACCCGTGACTCCTCCACCATACCACCGGCAATCATTCTCCCCCAGAGTCAAGCCCTGGGTGGCCCCTGTGTCACCCCGTGACACCTGCCATCGTCGCGGCCAACTAAACTGTCCCAAACGGGGACGCCGGCAAATAACTCCACTTGGCTAGGGCAGCACACACGCAGAACCTTCCCTGTTTGGTGGTACCGATAAAAGAGCACGCGATCAGATCAAGTCAAGGCCATCCCATACCGGCAAATGTGGCTGCACGGATAAGTCCGGACAGGTGACTCTGGATCAACTGACTAGGTTTAGTGTTGGCAAGTACTAAACAAGCATACATATTCATCATGGATAACCTAACATGGTGGTAACTATGTATGAGGTAACAACTGTGGAAACATAACAACCTAGCTCCATATAACATCACAATGAGTCATTTGTGAAACAAGATTTAAATGGAAAGCTATCACTTTACAAGTTCTAGCTGTAAGTTACGACCATCGGAACCCTTGCAAAAAACCGGCAAAGAAATTAGTAGCCACTAGAACGGTCTTTACAACTCAAATCTGGGACATTACCGGAATAACTCATCCCCAGCTCAAGACGGCTGGAAAGCAGCTCAGAGCATGAGACGGTGTTGATAAAAAGAATGTAGTAGTTCCCTAAGACGGCCGAAAAACATCTCAGCGCATAGGGTCGCTACTACAGAAAGAAATTCAACAACTGTTTGAGGCAGCCACAAAACGGCTTAGAACATGGCCAGTTGTTGAAAAGAGAACATAAAGTCAGCATCCACCCCGTACGGCCGAAAGCAGCTCAGACACAGGCGTGGTGCTGTCATCGAAGGAAGTGCAAGCAAGGGTTCTTCATAGTCACATACAGCTCACCACTACACACACAAGCATAAGTATAATAATTTAAACACGCAAGAATAACACAGAGCAATGCTTTAGGGCATATATCAGATGGTCGGCTTGCCTGGGGTCGAAGAATACTCTGGAGAGAAGTGCGATCACCTCGCGGAAGGATTCGCCGGAAAGGATTTTTTTCCCGGAGGGCTGATTGAAGGGCAAGGGCAAAATGGTCATTTTTAGAATGTGTAAACATTATGAAAATGACTCCATCGGGACGGGCTCGATGAACTGAAGACGTGGGTGTTGTTTTACCTCAATCGGAGTTGGGAGCGAAAAGTTGTGGCCGTTCGTTGTTTAGGTAGAAAAACAAATAAAAACTGAGCTTTTCTGCTGTTAACAGACAAACGTTCACTATTTAGAGGTTTCGGCAGCCGGCTGGGGAGAGAAAGCGCCTTGGCAGAAATGCGTTTTTGCCCCTGTGGTCGCGTACTTTGTGGAGTACGTCTCTACTTAAGTGGTGGGCCCGGGCGCTGGGTCACCTACACACGGGCCCCACCTGCCTTCTCTCACTTCCCCATCGCCTTCTCTTCTTCCTCCCTCATCTCCCCGACGCCGGCTACAGAGGGCGGCTGGCCGTCACCATTGCGGTGGCTCCGGTGGTCGAGAGCCCGTGGCGAGGGGCGGGATGGAAGCGACGCTCCCTGCCGTGCCCGTGGGTAGTTGCGATAGCCTTGGGGATGCTCTGTAGCGGCTGGATGATGAGTGGAGGCGGGCGGCAGCTCCGGTGAGCTCGGGCTGGATAGGGCAGGCTGCCGGCGAGGAGGCTGGGGCTCTCAGGGCCTCTGCATGGTGGGGGGGTCGATGGTGGTTGCTAGGTGGAGCAGGAGGGGCTGAGTGGAAAGAATTTAGGCCGGAATGGGCGGTGGCCATGGCGGCGATATGGTGGCAGTGGGAACTCCGGCGAGGGAGTGAGGGGTTGGGAAGGTAGCTGGGAAGGAGAGGGAGTTGCTAAGGGTGTTGTGGTGCTCGGGGGTGGGCGGGGGCTCGGGACCGCTGCTTTTATAGCCAGCCGGCGAGGGGGATAAGCACGGCCGCCGTGGCATGCTTATCACCACACTGGAGCTCTGGCGAGCTGGCGCGCGGAGGGTGGTGCCGACCTGACTCACTCTAGAGAGAGGGAACAACTCGGAAGGGGAAGAAGCCAACAAAGAGGAAGACGACGGCGGGTCATGGGCGAACAGTGCCATGACGGCGACTGCCGTGGCGTGAGGAGGAAGAATTTGGAGGGGGGAAGGGTCTGGAGAGGCTCGCGTGGACGCCGGGGAGCCGCTGGACATGCTCGGACAAGCGGAGACTGGCTAGAGGCGACCGCACGGAGCTCACAGAGAGCAAAGCGCCGTTCCTGCGTGGCCATTGCTTGGTCACCATGTGCATGGCGTGCTCTGGAAGGCCTTTGCCTGTCTAACCTTGTCTAACAGGTCCCTTGCTGCTCAAGTAGATAAGACAAGGGATTGGAACAAACTAGTTAGTTCTGAGGAGAGTAAAACTTGCAGAAAAAGATTCTGACAGCAAGGTGTTTGTAGAGATTTTTGGAGAGATCACTGAGTGAAATGAGCTGGTTCTTGGCATGGAGCAATGATCTACCAAGGTGACTACCCTGGTAAATTTTGGGGCCATTTGGATAAGAATTGAGGACACTTGCTGTAGAATGGACCCCATTGGTCAAAAATGCAAACTATGATGTGGCACCTACATACTAGCTTGCATTGAGCTGGAATTTGGAGGAGGTGAATGATTTGAACGTATGAAGCCACTGTGAAAGTTTCATACCATTTGGGTACACCAAAATGGTACATGCTTCACAGAGCTTCCAAATGGACAGAAACTTAGGAAAAATGTTGTGGGAGAATGGATGGATGTATTGAGCTGGTTTTTGGTTTCCATGAGTGATTTATCAATATTAATCACCATGAAAAATTTCAGCTCAAATAGATGAAGTGTTCAAGTACTTCCTTTGCAATTTACCCAACTGGACAGAATTTGCAAATTGATGTTGTGCTAACAATTTGAACTATGGAACTTGGGTTCTTGATGGAAATGGTGAATATATGGATAGGAGAAGCTCCACAATTTATTTGGGATTCCTCCTAGCTACCAAAATGGTAGTTCCTTTAGAAACTGCCCAAAATGCAATATTGGCATTAAATAGGAAAATGCAATTTCTCTTATTTAATTATGGCCAATATTTTTATGGGAGCTCAATATGATCACAAAGAATATCTCCACAAGTTTTCATGAACTTTGGAGATGGATAGATATTTTCCTGAATTTAATTCCTTTAACGGGCAGAAAAAGGATATAATTATAAATGAAAAATATTGCAAATGACTTGGCAATATTTTTTCATATCGAGAGTTTATAGATAAAGGATGATCACTGGGAGAAGTTTGGAAGTCAGTAGATCAAAGGAAATTGAGATTCCTTTGTAAGGGAAGAGATTAGGGTTTCCCTTCCGACAACTCAGAAGGTAGGGTTTCGGTGGCAAAACCCTAAGAATGTATCTTGGGTGGCAAGGTTGGACTGAAGAGAATCTCTAGTTGGATAGGGAAGGCAAGGTTAAATGACCATCTTCATATACCCAAGAGCTAAAGAAATCCGATAACACCAAGAAAAAAGACGGGAGTCAAATCCCGTGAACGAAAAAAAAAACAAGAGCGAAAACCAGGGTGTTACATCTATGCACCGACACCCCATGTTATTCTCTGGCGATGACAGCCTTACACCGTAGCCGAACTAGTGAATGCTCGTACTCCCCTCCGCGTGGGCATCCACCTGCCTCGCCTTCTCTGGCTCCGCGTCGTTCCCTTCCTAGGCCTCATCGTCGTCCACCGACTTGATGCTCTCGATGCCTTGTGGTCAACGATGTCAATGAACGACAGCCATCGGAAGAGGACTTTAGGCGGTGAGTCTGACAGCTGGACCCACCAGCTACATCTTCGAACACAAGGAAGTGCCTCCTTATTACTCGCAAAAAAAATGATTCCCCCCTGACAGACGGGACCCACGAGCTATATCTTCGCATGCAAGGAAGTGCGTCCTTATCCTCCATGACAGCTGGGACCCACCCGGTCAAAGCGTACGTAGCATTGTCTGTCTGGTCACGAACGTGTACTTACATACTGGTTGATCAGTCTCTTTGCAACGATGACCCGTGGCTGAGCAAGCAGCAACACATGTAGTAGTAGAGCCCCCGTCGTAGCAGTTCAAGCAGTCCAATCTAAACCATGTACATGTACATATAGCCAGATGCCAAAAAATACGGCCACATACGTACATACGGCAGGGCCTCCAACACCTACTCGCGCATATGTACGGCCAGGGCTCGTGTATATGAAGAGGCAGCGGACGGCAGCAATGGCGTCCTGTTCATCGGCAGCCAACCGGCTGGGTCGGAACAGAGAAACTGCGTTGTGTTCATTGGGAAGTAACGGAATGCGTCGTGTTCATTGAGAGCCAACCGGCTTGGACGGAACAGCCGAAATGAGGCATGGCGTAACATAGAATGGAGGAAACGGCCTTCTGTTCGACCGCCTAAGGTCGAAATGGGATCCTATTCATCGGGAGGGGTCTGGCGTACCGCAAAATGGAGGAAACGGACTTTTATTGGAGTGCCTACCGTCGAAATGGGATCCTGTTCATCGTGAGGGGTGTGGCGTACCGCAAAATGGGACTCCACGGGCTACTGTTCATCCACCGTCAACTGCCTCTCGCTCCAGCCTCCACGGGCTACTGTTCATCAACCGTCGTCCTCCAGCCTCCACCGGCTACTGTTCATAGAGCCTCCATGGGGTGCTATTCATCCACCCCCAACTGGCTGGGGTGCGGCGGCCTCCTCGGGGTCCTGTTCATCCAGCGGCAACGGCCTACTACCACGGGATCCTATTCATCCAACCCCCATCAGGAACTGTTCATCCACAGCCAACCAACCGGCTCGACTCACCACGTCTCGACTCGTTCTACATACCGCACGCACGGTAGCAACGGTCACTATTCATTGAGAGGCAACCCAACACCGGTTGGCTACATCTTGCACGGGGGCTTGATCGGCTTCAGTAAGTAGTAGCAGTGATAGATCACTCGGGTTCAGTTAGCAGCAGCAGTGAAGGAATCGCTCGGGTTCAGTCAGCAGCGAATGAATCGCTCGGGTTCAGTTAACAGCAAAGGGATCGATGGATCGCTCGAGTTCAGTAACATAGCTAGCTAGTGCGATCGCTCGGGTTCAGTTAGAGATCAATGCCTCACACACACGCGCATATCAGAGAGAAACGCGCAAACCACAGTTCATCGCTCGGCCCCGACCACCCATCGTAACCGGGAACTCCGTGAAATTTTCCTCGCCCTTGCTTCTACCACGATTTTTTAGTCATGGACGGCCCAAAGAATGTCATGCAGGTGCGTCCCCGCCCTGCGTAGGAAGAAAAGCCCATTTTCTCTCTTGATTTTTTGTCATAGAAGTAGGATCCCACCACATCTATGATGATACGTGGTTTTGTCACAATTATCGTCATAGAAGTGTCATTAGCATGATAGAAAAAAATTCGTTCGGGCCAAAATGTCACGGATGTGTCTTTTTTTTGTAGTGTCGGGACCAGCGATCCAGGTGCATCTCCTTTGTCGACGTCCATGGTGGGAGCTCCCACCTGAAGGCCGGGAAGAAGGTGGAAGACTACCGGCAGTGCTTGTTCTTCATGGACGCGCGCCACACCAACCCGCTCCTGATAACTCCAGCGGCGGAGCTTGAGAAGACCACCGGATGGGGCCACGAAAAGCTCACTGGCCCCAGAGTGAAGCCTGTCTTGAAGGGGATAGCCGCGCATGGGGAGACGGAGCTGACGGGGGCGATGATCATCAAAGAGTTCCTGGGGCAGCGTATCACACCGCTCCAAGTGCATTCATGGCCCATGTGGGAATTCTCTGGCGCGGGGGACGCAATGAGGCTGCACGCCGCCGGCCTGGCAACCGGGGAGCTGGATGTGGCCCTGGCGGCCCTGCTTGGCCACCTTCCTGGCTACCCTCCTGAGGACGTGGCCCCGCTGTACAGCTACGACAACCAGGAGGAGCTGCTTGAGGGGATGCCCGCCTTCGACGAGTGGGGGCTCACGGTGAGCGACTGCATTGGCCCGCACAGGGGCCCTTTGACTGTGGTGTTGTCCGCCAACGAAAGCGATAGCAGTGAGGACTTGGAGGAGATGGAGGAGGATGACCTCGGGAGGGCGCCGGGGCACACCCACCGTCAGTTCCTCCTCGACCTCAAGGATGACGACACCGCTGATGAGCCTCATGTTGCGGACTCCCCACGTCCTGCTGGGGTGGCCGAGGAAATGGATGCTATCCCGCCGGCCGTGCAGCTGCCAATCATGGCGGCCCCCGTTGGGGCAGCCAAGCCCCTGCTGACCGAGGCCCCTCAGGGGAACTGTCGAACCTCCCCGGGAAGCGATGTCATGGCAGGGCTCACTAAGGGTCGCCCTGACGGCCCCCGAGGCGGCGCCAGGGAAGGATGGTGGCACATCGGCCTCCGCAGAGGAGAAGAAGACGAAGTGGTCTGTGCCTGACGAGTAAGTGCCCCAGCCATGCTTGCGTCACGCGCCTGCGATTAGTCTGCTTGTGCTAACCCCTTGCCTGCGAAGGATTCTGGGCGGCAACGAGAAGGTGAGGAAGAAGAAGATGGCCCCTGGAGCGAAGGTGACCTCCACCCCGAAGGCGACATCGGCGCTCGGTCGCGGCTTCGGTGGGCGCGGGGGAGCCTTGCATCGCCCCAGCACTAGGCTCGGGCACACGGGCGTAGCAGTGGCCCCCAGCGCCTCTCCAGTCCCACAAAATGGTCCGGCCACCAAGACCGCAACGGCTTAGCCCTCGGGAGAGGATGGAGACCGCAACAAACCCTGGGTCTATTGCCCTGACTATGCACAGGCAAGAGAACAAGATTACAACACCAAGGCTGTGTTAAGATACAAGAGACCAAGATCTTCGAAGAACCAGCAGGCAGATTAAGAAGGCCAAGACCAGGGCAGAGAAGCGAGACACCACCGGGAGAAAAGCCTCCCTTGCCGGGCAGGCGGACCTAGTAGGGACAAGTGCTCCCGCGGAAGGGACCATTCAAGACGTCTCGACAGGGCCTGCCAGGACTCACGAGGGCAAAGACACCTCACCAAGCCATCTCACCATGACCCACGTCGTTGATCAATGCGATGTCAAGCCGCAAAGTGACTAAGTGGAAGCCATTCGCCACATGGCGGCCTCTTTCTACAGGAAATACCTACAGATGACACCCATCCTGCGACGTGCCAAGCAAGAAGGCATGGAGCTGGCAAGACGAGCCCGGCAAGGCTTGCCGGGCGAGCAACGATGTGACGTTGAGCGGTGCATTTAATGCACTCTATCAGCCTGCAGAATTAGGTATGATAGCACTGTTTGCTATCTTATCAGTGCATAATGACTGTTTTGCCACTGTGGTGACCCCTTAACCTATAAAAGGAGGCCCATGGCATCCGTAGCAGGGGTTGGAAGGTTGAACACCCCCACGCTCGTACGCGTGTAGTCACTGCCTCCTCTGGGCGAGCCTGCTGGGCAAGTGTACTACGCTCCACCACCACATTTCCACCATCAATCCACCAAAGTAGGAGTAGGGTTTTTTGCCTCGCGGCGGCCCGAACCTGGGTAAAATTGCCTGTGTGATCTCTGCCGTGCTGCCCCACGTTCTTCTACTCTTTGTGCAACGCGACATCCCCCTTGCCGAACCAGCAAGGAGCCCCTTGGCCCCATAGGTGGCCATGGTTTCCCGCGACATCTTTGACATGACAGGTAGGGGGATCGCTTGCACGAACCTGAAAGCGTGTGCAGCGCATCATCTTCATCACCATCTTCGTCTTCGACGGCGCCGTCAGCAATGGCGCCCAAGAAGAAGCCCAGTGCTGCTGCTCACCCATCCACCTCGAAGGTGCCGCCGCCCGCAGCCACCAACGCTACGGGGGACGCGGAGGCGCACGAGAGTGTGGACGCCGCTGGGGCTGTGGTCGGGGCAGGCTACAGCGTCACCACTTCCCCTGCGGTCGAAGTAGGAGCAGGAGACACCGGAGGAGAGCAACATCAGCAACACCCCGATGGCCACACTCTGCGAGGTACGGGTGAAGGGGCTAATCCATCCACACTCCTTTCCATCGCCGATGGGCATAGCCGTAGCGATGGTGCTCGGTCCGGGGCGAATCGCCGCCCTCCGGCCGCCCCCACCACAGCGGCAGCCGCAGCGCGTGCACCTCCCCCGGGACAAGTCGACCAGGCTGCTGCGCCTAGTGGAGCTGCTGACCCTCAAGCGCCATCACCGCGCCACCATGCCATCCAGGTGGCCGCCCCGCAACAGCGGGGACATGATACGGTCGTTGCTGGCCCCGTCAGGAGCCAAGCGATGGCGCGATCTGCGTCATCATCGCCCATACCAAGTACCACTATAGAGGCCATGGCGCGGGCTCAACTGCTGCTGAGGTTTCCGCCAGCGGCCGAGCAGATGGATGAATGGCGTGCCACCATCCAGAGCCTGCTCGGCTATGCCGAGGCTGGGGGCTCGCAGCGAGCTGGCCTGCCACAGCCTCCCCAAGCGACGATAATGGCCCGTGCTGCTGGTCGTACGGAAGGGGCCACCCCCACGGTACAATCCCCTCCAAGGCAGCCAGCGTGGGTGCAGCGGAATCAAGAACTTGATGGCGTCTCGACGGCCACTTCTGACTCTCGAGCGCATCCAGGCCGGCAGCATGCCCCAGAGGACAGGCAGGGGGAAGACGCGCGTGTTGTCGTTGAGCAACACCGCTACGCCCACCACCGGGCCAATGGGTGCGATGGTCCCGACGTCGATGAGCCTGCACTCGATACTGGTGGGTACCTACCTTTCAAGGTTGGGTGCCCTGCCTTTACTCATGAGCTGCAGCAAGTCCATTGGCCGTCCGTCGGCACGTTCAAGCCAGAGATACCTGAGAAGTACGATGGGAGGCTGAACCCGACAGAGTTTCTGAGCATCTACACCATCGCTGTTCAAGCTGCCGGGGGAAGAGATGAGAAGGTATTCGCCAACTACTTCCCTTTGGCTCTCAAGTCCAATGTGAGGTCTTGGCTGATGCACCTGCCAGAGAACTCCATTTTGTCATGGGCCGATTTGTGCCATGAGTTCATTGACGCCTTCACAGAAACATCCCAAATATCAGGTCGCCCAGCGATCTGCAGCTTCTTCAGCAGAAAGAGGGAGAGACTCTCGGGAAGTATTTACAGAGATTTAGCAGAGTCCATAGAAACATCCCAAATATCCATCCAGCAGCCGTGATAGCTGCCTTCCAGTCCAATGTGCACAACCGGAAGATTCGTTCCAAGATGAATGTACAGTTGCCCAAGACTGTGAAGGAACTTTACACCCTGGTGGATAAGTGTGCTCGGATGGAGGAGGGAAGAAAACTGCCCGGAGAGGAGGATTGCATTAATGTTGATTCAGAGGATGATGACGAGTCCACCAGTCGGAAGAAGAGCAAGAAGCGCAATAAGAAGCGCCAGGATAAGACGGTAATGTCTGTTGAAGGGTCAGGTATCCCTAGTACCGGCAAGAAGGTTAAGGCCGAAACCCCCGGCAAGGAAGCTGCCGTGTGCTCTGACTACCGGGAGGCCACGACCGCCGAAAAGGCCGGGAAAGGTGATGGACCGTACTGCGAGATCCATCGGACCAAGGGCCACGACCTTCAAGAGTGTTATCAGGTTGAGCAGCTTGTCAAGAGACAGAAAGCAGAATATGAGAAGCGTGACAAGGAAAAGGGACAGAATGTTGCTGGTGGTAAGGGTCGTGGTGGTGAAGTAAATCGCCCTTGCAGACCTCTTCAGAACAAAGGGAAACCCGCCAGGGATCGAGAGAAGGAAGCCTGCGGCGATGAGAGTGATGAAGGGGATGAGGAGGAAACCAGTGAGCAGGAGTTCCAGAAGGCCACAGACGCCCTGTGCATTGACGGGGGTGCGTCCCTACACGCCTCTCACCACCAACTCAAGCGGTGGGCGCATGAGGTTAATGCCGTGGAACCAGTGCCAGGGGCCCGGAAACCACTCAAATGGTTATGCACGCCCATCATTTTTGACGAAGAGGATCATCCTGACCGCACCACCATGGTAGGATGGTTGCCGTTGTTGGTCTCTCCAACAATCCGCAACCTCAAGGTCACAAAGATGTTGGTGGATGGCGGGGCCGGGTTGAATCTGATTTCCCCAAAGGTTATCAGCAAGCTTCAGATAGCAGAGGATGAGTTAAAAGTCATCGGCATGTTTCAAGGAGTTAATCCCGGCAGGAGTCATCCTAAGGGAAAGATCACGTTGCCTATGACATTTCGGGGAGAGCTGAACTGCCAGACTAAAAAGATTGTGTTTGATGTGGTTGACCTCCCCTTGCTGTACAATGGAATCCTTGGACGCCCAGCCCTGGCTAAGTTCATGGCTGCATCCCACTATGCCTACAATGTCTTGAAGATGCCAGGGCCAGTTGGAGTCATTTCTGTCCCATCAGATGAGAAAGACGCAATCATTTGTCTGGACAAGATGTACCGGGACGCAGTCGCGGCAGAGGCAGCAGCAGCGGCAGTTCCCGGCAAGGAGAACAGAGGGAAGAAGAAGGATAGTAAGGGTTCCGGCAAGGAATTTGGGAAGCGTGCCTCTCCGGAGGGCGCTGCGCCTGTTGATGACTTGCTGGAGAGTTCCAACAGCAAGAGATCCAAGGTTGCTGCTCCACAAGTGAAGAAGGTCCCGGTAGGGCTGGCTGGCGTTGATGGTACTTTCACCATCAGCGCCACCCTCAATGACAAATAGGAAAGCACGCTCGTTGCCTTCCTGGGGGCGAATATGGATATGTTTGCCTGGCAACCATCTAATATCCCTGGTGTTCCCGGGGAGGTAATCGAGCCCCACCTTGCTGTCTGCCCACATGCCCCACCTGTCAAGCAGAAAGTCCGGAAGCAGGCCTTGGAGAGGCAGCAGTTCATTACAGAGGAGATCCAGAAACTTTAGGCAGCTGATTTGGTCAGAGGAGTGCTGCATCCAACGTGGTTAGCAAATTCAGTGCTTGTCCGGAAGGCCAATGGGAAATGGAGACTTTGCATAGACTTCACAGATCTCAACAAGGCTTGCCCGAAAGACCCATTTCCCTTGCCGCCCATCGACCAGATCTTGGACTCCACTTCAGGCTGCGATTTGATCTCCTTTCTGGATGCATATTCTGGGTATCGTCAAGATTGCAACACCAAGGCTTCTGTAGGTGCAACAAACCCCGGGTCTGTTGCCCTAATTGTGCACAGGCATGAGAACAAGATTACAACACCAAGGCTGCGTCAAGATATAAGAGAACAAGATCTTTGAACAACCAGCAGGCAGATTAAGAAGGCCAAGACCAAGGCAGAGAAGTGAGACACCACCGGGAGAAAAGCCTCCCTTGCCAGGCAGGCGGACCTGGCAGGGACAAGGGCTCCCCCGGAAGGGAGCATTCAAGATGTCCCAGCAGGACCTACTGGAAACTCACGAGGGTAAGACACCTCACCAAGCCATCTCACCACGACCCACATCGTTGATCAATGCAGTGTCAAGCCGCAAAGTGACTAAGTGGCAGCCATTCGCCACATGGTGGCCTCTTTCTACTGGAAATACCTACAGATGACACCCGTCCTGTGACGTGCCAAGCAAATAGGCATGTAGCTAGCAAGACGAGCCCGGCAAGGCTTGCCGGGCAAGCAATGATGTGACGTTGAGCGGTGAATTTAGTGCACTCTATCAACCTGCAGAATTAGGTATGATAGCACTGGTTGCTATCTTATTGGTGCATAATGACTGTTTTGCCACTGTGGTGACCCCTTAACCTATAAAAGGAGGCACATGGCATCCGTAGAAGGGTTGGAAGGTTGAACACCCCCATGCTCGTACGCGCGTAGTCACTGCCTCCTCAGGGCGAGCCTGTCGGGCAAGTGTACTATGCTCCACTACCACATTTCCACCATCAATCCACCAAAGCAGGAGTACGGTTTTACGCCTCGCGGCGGCCCGAACCTAGGTAAAATTGCCCATGCGATCTCTGCCATGCTGCCCCATGTTCTTCTGCTCTTTGTGCAACGCAACATCCCCCCGGCCAAACCAGCAAGGGGCCCCTTGTCCCCATAGGTGGCCGTGGTTTCCCGCCACTGGGCGCCTTAGCCCCCAGTGGCCGTCCTCACCCGTGCCGCCAAGAGCGATGAAGGGCACGCCGTTGCGCAGCCTCAAGCTGTGCCCACTCCCAGAGTTCAGCGGGCCGGTGTGTCAACCTCCCCAGGCGCGCCACGGGAACCGATCAAGGGGAAGAGCATGGAGCCCCTGGCGCCCCAGGCGAAAGACGCTGGGGCTTCTTCGGGAGAGGTGACAACGAGTGCGGTGGGGCTGGATCCTACCCAGGCTCTGGCGCTCGTGAACTGCAACACCCTGATCTAGCACAAGGCCTTGGCCGACGCCCGGGTCACACTCGACCGGCTTGGGGCAGACCTCCAGTACGCTAAAGGGCGCCTCACCAAAGAGCGCCTGAAGCTCGCCTCAGGGTGGTGCCAGCTTGAGATGGTGACCAAGGAGGCCCAGGGCCAGGCCGAGGCCACCGCTGTGGAGAACAGGAAGCAAAACCGCCTAGGCAAAGGCATCCCGTGACAGTGCGCTTGCTGAGTTAGAGGCGGCCACCAAGCACTGCGGCGAAGCGGAAGCCAACCTAAAGGCACTCCAGGACGAACAAGCCACACAGGCACAACAACTCCAGTTGCGGGAGGACTCCCTCAAGACCCGCGAGCCGAAGCTTGCGGATCGCGACTCCGAGTTGGCAAGGATGGCGACCGAGCTGGCCACGGAGCGAAAGCGCCTGGAGGAGTTGCACCATCAGGCAGCCGACGCCCAAGAGGCCCATGCCAAGCATGTCTCTCAGGCCAACGCCAACTCGATGCCAGGGAGAAGAAGCTCCAAGAGGACGCCGATGCGAAGGTGGCGACGGACTACGCCGCCTTCTCTTCCCTCGAGCTCAGGGCCCGCAAAGAGCTGGACTCCATATGCATGGAGAGGTTCAAGGCCCCACTCACAGCCCCCGACGCTGGTTTAGCTGAGCTTTCGTCCAAGCTCGTGGAAGAGCTTGAGGCCGCGGCTCTGAAGGTGGACGACATCCTGGAGGTGGAATGCCCCGACCTATTCTCCGTTGCGGCGACGTGCATCTTCAGCCACCTCCTCCTTTGCGATCCCGGCTTCAATTTTGAAGAGGTGATAACTGTCGGATTCAGGGCTTCGCAGACTCAAGAAGGTCCGAACTCAGGGGCGTAAACGAAGGACCTCGCTTCACCACGATGCTAGCTCACCATGCCCATGACTTGATCTCGACGAGTACGCTGGATCGTGTGGAAGGAAACAACACAAAGATTTACCCAAGTTCTGGCCACCATGCGGTGTAAAACCCTACTCCTACTTTTGGTGGATTGGCCTCATGAGGAGGTAGAGGACGAACTAGTATAGTGGATGAACAGCCTCGCGAGGGCTCAAGTGGTGAGTATGGATTGGTCGGTGATCTCTCCTACGGTGATGGCTAGCCCATATTTATAGTGGCCTTGGTCCTCTTCCCTCATAGCTTAGGCGGGACAAGGGGTACATCTTATCCTGATGAAAGGTAGTCTTCACCTGCAAAGCTTCTGGCCATGACACGGCGGTGGGCTCGGCGATGACATCCGTCTTGCCAAGCTCGTGGTCTTGGTCTTGTTGCACCAGAATGGAAAGCTTTGGGGCCTTCGTCGGGAACCTGCGCCTGCCCTTGCTCCCTTAGCACCGAAGAGGAAACTGACCCTTCTCCGCCCGCTGGTGCCCGCCTGGCCTTGGTCATCATAGCTCACGTCATCGCGGCCTCACAAGGCAGGAGGCTTGCATAGAGATCTCCGCTCCTCCGGAGGCAGCCTGGGGTGGCCGCTCCTCTTGAGGTCTTGGAGTCGTTCACCCATGAGGCCTGGGTCCTCATGAGGATCTTGTCTTGGGGGTGTTGTAGCTGGGCCGCACAGGGCCATCGATGAGTCAGCGTCCTAGGCTGCAGGCAGGCAGATCTGGGTACCCCCGATCCCAGAATGCCGACAGTAGCCCTCGGGCCCAAGGCGCGCTCGAACTGGCTTCGAGGCGAAGCCAAGGGGCAAGGACGAATCGCCGCGAGCCCCAATCGCCTGCGGGCCAGGCCCGACGCGTGGTGCATGACGGGACGTGGGCGCTTACGCTTCCCCATGTCGCCTCGGCAACTGCCCAGCCTGACAAAAGACTGGCGCCCACCATAGGGCCATCATTGCTCACCCTCGCCTTGCTCCTGATCCACTCCTCCAGCTGAAAGCTTCTCCAAATCCAATCGCAACCCCGCCCCCTTTCCTTCTCCTTCTCCAATGCCGGCGACCCCACGAATGGCGCCTGGGAAGTCGAAGCCCGCCGTCCAGGCCACGACCTCCTGCTCTCCTTCGCCAGCACTCTACACGTCCTCCATCGCCGAGGAGGGGTATCTTTGCCCCGTGCTCCCGCAGACAGCGAGCGAAGACAATGAATGGGGCGAGACCTCGATCTGGGCCGGCTCCACAGAGCGGAGCACTTTGGCGCTGACAGTCTATCCCTTCTTCTTCCATAGCATCTTCGTGGGGCTTGTCTCGCCCTTCTCAGAGTTCTTCTGCGCCTTCCTCGAACACTACAGGATCCACGCCCTCCATCTTCAGCCCAACTCCATCCTCCTCCTGTCCATCTTTGCCTTCTACTCTGGGGCCTTCGTGCACGTGAGGCCCTTCGTGGTGCTCTTCCGTCATTTCTTCACCTTGCGGCTGCACGACAAGACGCAGCGCTCTGCTTTCGTTTCCTTCATTGCGGTCCACAAGGGGAATGTGCTCTTGAAGTCGGGAAGAAGGTGGAGGGCTTCCGGCACCGCTGGGTCTTCCTGGACACCAAGGGTCTCAACCCGCGGGTGGAGCTGCCAACAGTGCTGCCCGAGCGGCTTGAGAAGTGGGGCTCTGCAAAACTCGGCGACCCCCGGGTTGAGCCCGTCTTAAAGAGGATATCCTCGGATATGGAGGACAAGCAGCTGACGGGGGGAATGATCATGAAGGAGTTCTTGACGCAGTTCCTGGTGCCGCTCCAGTCACACACAAGGCCCTTCTAGGAATTCCAAGGCGCGAAGGATGACATAAGGCTTCGCCCCACCAGCCTGACGAGCGAGGAGCTGGACAAGGCCCTGGCCGCCCTGCTCAGTGGCGATCGAGGGGACCTCCCCGCGGCCTACGCCCCGCCATGACGACAGGGGGGAACTGGTCGCCGCCATGCCCACCTTCAACGAACTCGGGCTCACGTCGTCCGAGCACCCCAACTCCCTCGTGCCTGTGTCCTTCGGCAACAGCGGCGGCGAAGAGGACTCGGAGGAAACTGAGGATGACGACCTAGAGGGAGTGTGCCCTCCGTCACAGAGCGAGCTCCTCCGCAACCTTGAGGACGACGACGACACCGATGAGCCACTGGCCGTGGACTCCCCGCGCTCCGCCAGGGTCCTCAGGAGGTCAGGGCCCACCACCAGACCACGCAAGCACCTGGTTGGGCGACCCCGAGGAAAAGCGCGGCCGTGCCCCATCCGAAGGGCTTCCCACGCTCCAGCGGGGTGATCGAGATGTCGGTCCCGTCCCCGCTCGAAACGCGAATGGGGGATGGGGGGCCGCTGGTGGGGCGGACATGGCCCCACCTCCCGTGACCCCTCAGAGCGACCTCCTAACCTCTCCACGCAGCAGCGCCATGCCGGGGCCCATCAAGGAGCACCCTGCTCATCCCCTGGACGCGGCCAAGGCCACACCGAAGAAGAGCGGGGGCGTCCCGACCATCGCCAAGAAGGAGAAGAAGAGGAAGTGGATCGCACATTAGGAGTAAGTAACCTACCTTGCTTTTGGTTAAGCATAGATTGAAGCTGTGCTCACAGCACTCCCGTCTTGATGACCAGGAGTGGCAATGTGACGAGGAAAAAGAAGGCGAGCACCGAGCCGAAGGAGCCCCTGTCCCGAGGGCGCTATCAGCCTCCGGTCGCTGCCGCGGCGGGCGCGGGGGTGCTTCACGCCAGCTCAATGCGGTCCATAGGCACTCAGGCGGAGTCACGCCTGGGCACACGGGCGTACCGCCTGCCCTTGGCGCTTCACCAGTGCCGCTCGGGGGACCGACCGCCGAGGACGCGGGGGTCCACGAGGCGACACCTCTTGTCGCAGCCAAGGGATCCCCGTCGCTAGTGAAGGGGGCAACCCCTTGGCCACCTCTGGCGGGATCCACCCCTGAGGATGCAGCAAAGCAGCCTCAGGAGGAGCCAGCCCCCATGGGCCAGCAGGCTGCAAAGTCGTTTGCCCTCGTCGTGCCCGAGGGGAGCCTGGAGCCTCCGGCGCCCCAAGCCAGCCATGCTACTGCTTCCTTGCCACGACGTCAGGCGACGTGCCAGTACCGCCTCCTCGTCAGGCCCTCGCGCTTGCAAACTGCGGCCCCCTGATCAGGCCTGGGGCCTTGGATGAAGCCTACACCATGCTCGGCCGAATCTAGGCTCATCTCCAAGATGCCGACAGGTGCCTCGTGAGGGAGCGCCTGGGGCTCGTTTCGGGGTGGCTCTAGGCCGACACAGCCACCAAGACGGCTTGGAACCGGGCCAAAGCTGCCATGGCGGAAAGCAGGAAGGAGGCCGCCGATGCCAAGGCGACTCGCGACATGGCGCGGACCAAGGCAGCATCAGCTCTGAAGTGTTGCGGCGATGCAGCTTCCAACCTGAAGTCCCTTCAGGAGGAGCACGCCGCACATGCGCAATGGCTCCACCAGTGGGAGGAGGACCGCAAGGCCCACGAAGCGAAGCTCGCCGATCGTGACTCCGTGTTGTCGCAGGAGACTGTCGATCAAGCCCTGGAGCACGAGCGTCTGGCCAAGCTGAAGGAAAAGGTGGTCGAAGCCCAGACGTCCCATGCCCAGCATGTCTCTGAGGCGACGGCCCGGTTGGATGCCAGGGAGAAGACCCTTGTCGCCGCCAAGAAGAAGGCGGCCGCGGAGCACGACTACTTCCCCTCCCTCGAGCTTCGGGCTCGCCAGGGGCTACAGTCGATCTGCAGGGGAGGCTTAAAGGATCTACTCGTGCCTCCCGAAGGTGGCTACGCAGGGCTCTCTGCCAGGCTTGTCGAGGAGCTCAAAGGTGCCGCCGCCAAGGTGGACTCCTTCTTGGAAGACGAGTGTCGCTCTCTCTTCTTCGCGGTGGCGACGCGCGTCTTCAGCCACCTCTACCTCTAGGATCCTGGCTTTGATTTCGATGCGGTGGTTGGCCCGGTTGCTCCAGAGTCCCGTGCCGCCACCGCGGCGGCCGTGGAGGGCCACGTGGAGATGCTGCTGAAGAAGTTCACCTGCATCCCTGACGCCGAACCCCGTGTGGTGGAGGCAAGTGGTGGCAATGATGGTGATAGCGATGTTGACGATGAGCTTGCCGTGACCGGGACAAGCGGCGACGATGACCCCTGCTCCTAGATTTTACCCTGCCACAATTATCAGGCCTCGTAGAGGCATAATACTTTGTTTGAATTTGCAGAACATTTGGTGCCTGTAATAATTGTAAGCGTTCTGGGATCGGGGGTACCAGATCTGTCTGCCTGTGGCCCAGTGCTTGGGCCCATCAATGGCCCTGTACGGCCTAGCTACAACAACTCCAAGGCAAGACCCTCGCAACGACCCAAGCCTCATGAGGCGAAAAACAACCAAGACCTCCAGAGGAGCGGCCTCCCCAGGCTGCCTCCCGAGGGGCGAAGACTTCTATGCAGGTACCCAGCCTCACAAGGCTGCAATGACGTGAGCCATGTCGACCAAGGCCAGGCGGGCGCTAGCGGGTGCAGAGGGGACAGTTTCCTCTTCGGTGCTAAGGGAACAAGGGCAGGCGCAGGTTCCCGAGGAAGGCCCCAAAGCTTTCCTTTCCGGTGCAACAAGACAAAGGCCACGAGCTCTGCAGGATGGATGTCATCGCCAAGCGCACTGCTGCATCATGGCCAAAAGCTTTGGAGGAGAAGTCCACCCTTCATCAGGATAAGATGTACTCCTTGTCCCATTCAAAATTGGCCATTGTGGAATCCCTTCCTGCCTAAGCTATGAGGGAAGAGGACCAAGGCCACTATAAATATGGGCTAGCCATCACCGTAGAAGGGGATCCCGGATCGGACCCTTGACCAATACACCCTCACAACTCGAGCCCTCGTGAGGTAGCTCATCCACTGTACTAGTTCATCCTCTACCTCCTTGTGAGGCCAATCCACCAAAAGCAGGAGTAGGGATTTACACCGCAAGGTGGCCTGAACTTGGGTAAATCTCTGTGTTGTCCCTTCCGCACGATCCAGCATACTCATCGAGATCAGGTCATGGGCATGGTGAGCTAGCATTGTTGGAGAGTGAGATCCTTCATTCACGCCCCTGAGTTCGAACCTTCTTGGGTCTGCGGAGCCCTGATTCTGACATTTGGCGCGCTAGGTAGGGGCGTGTCGAAGCTCTGCCTCTTCACCAACCACGTTCCGGCCTCGCCCCGCCGCATTCATGGCGAAAGCTCGTCGGGCTCGCGCTGAGCATTGGCCTGCACGCATCGCCCAGGTGGCGCCTTTCAGCCGCGGTACCCCTAGCCGCACCGTTCCCCCCTCGGCTAATGTGGTCACTGGTGTTGCCCCTCGTCAGCGGCGGAATCCATCAACACCACTCTTCGCACAGCACAGCGACCGCACAGCCACACCCTCTTTCGGCCCCGACACGGCGTCGTTCCCCCGCACCCATCATGGGCTGACAGATACGCATGCCATGCTCCTTGTGGCATGTGATGACTATGACACTTGGATCAACAGGGCCGCTGAGCTGCTAGACGCCGCTTATGGGGGCATGGAACCTTTTCGCCCCCACCTGTGTCATGGCCCCCACCCCGCACCTGCGCCTTCCCCTGCTGTGTCTGCTTGTCTTTCTGGGGAGGACCTGGGGAGATCCGCGACGGCGAAGTCACCGGCGGGATGCCCCCAAAGTCCCGAGAGATGCCTCCCCGGGTTTCTATCTGGGTAAGTAGCCCTCTGCGGGAGGTGCCACGGCGGGCCACCTCTTGGCCAGGGTGATCCGGTGGCGGCGGTGGTGGTCGACAAGGTGAAGGGGCTCGGAGGCTGATTGCAGGCATAGGCGCATGGGCAAGGAAGCCAGTGACATCACGAGCGGGCATGGCGCCACCACTACATGTGCATCACCAAGGAACGAGTCCACCAGAGTGGGTAGACGTAAGGCCCGCGTGCACCATCCCCGCCGGCCTCGACCATCAAGACTGTCAAGGCCTCGCGAGACCAGGGTCCCTTGTGACCCAATGCAGCACCCCCATCCGCGTCATTAACATCGACAACCCTCGGTTACAACCCATCTCTTCAGAGCATATTGTGTTAACCACGGAAGGCAGGTGGATCACGTTTCGATGGCGCACCCACGGAGCAACGGCCAGACCAAGCTCCCCGACGTGGAGGTCCCAAGGGACCTCAAGCCAAGGAGCCTCAAGAAGGAGCAGGAGGCATGCGGTAGGAGTCGGCGCGGTGAGTTTCAGTCCGTGCTATGGTTCATCTGCACCACTATGACTAGGCTCGCCGGCGAGACCCCGTTCTTCCTCGTTTCCGAGGTTGAGGCAGCCCTCCCGCGTGAGGCCAAATCCCGTCCCCCGTGAGTCTTGGCATTCGACGAGGCGCGTCAGGATGCCTCGCGGGGGGCAGGTCTCATGCTCAGCAGGGAGGGTTGTTGCCAAGCCTCGCCCCGCGCCGCGAGGTGCCGATAGGCGCTGCCGCTGCCTCAACATCCGCCTCCAGACCCTCGAAGTCGGACACCCAGTCTTGAGGTGGGCCCTCCCCAGGGAGGACCTCCATAGGCTCCCGCCCAGGGGGGGGCTTGTTCAAGGCTGCTCATGTCTCCAGGCCCGGCGCCGCACGCCGGAGATGGAGCACGGGGTCCCCACCCGAAAGACACAGCACACCAGGCTCTACCCGTGACACTCTCATATAATAATGAGTGGGGCTATACACGCCCCGGAGTACCCCGGCGCGCCACTCCACGGCCCCGCGGGGGCTCCCGCCCACACCCAAGTGGAAGCCCCATGATCCGCTGGCGGACGACACGGTCTTACAACGACTATGCCCACGCCTAGTGGAAGCCCCATACTCCGTGCTGGCGGACAACACGGTCTTACAGCGACTATGCCCACGCCTAGTGGAAGCCCCATGCTCCGCGCTGGCGGACGACACGGTCTCACAATGACTATGGCCACGCCTAGTGGAGGCCCCATGCTCCGCGCTGTTGGGAAGACTAGTGTAGGCGCCGGACGCAGCTGTTTTTCGCCCTATTTTGTAACCGAATTTGCCATTTCTTGGAATGAAGTCTGAAGTTCTCGCATATTTATTTGAAAAGGGGTGGGACTTTCTTTTTCCTCCTTCCAGTGTTTTTCTCTCCTTGAATTTTGTTTTCGGAAGAAGTGGGGCTTGCCCGTTGCTCCCTCTCGCGCGTCCCGCGAGTGGGGGCTGGGCACGGTGCGACGCTCGGGTTAGCCCCGGCGACATTGGAGCGCTAGGCCACAAACGCCGCGGGTCAACGGGCGCGCAAACCTCGCCAAGGCTTTGGCATCCGAATCCTCACGCGGCTCTCTCGAGCGTGCCAACGGGCACGTATTGCCTTCGGCCCCCTGTCCTCAGGAGGGCTTATCTCCTGGCCAAGGGTCGCAAGAGCATCAAGCTAATTTACCCTAATCGCACCGGGCATTGCGATCTAGTGAAATGGTAACGATACACCCCTGCTCAGTGGCTGCGGGCGCACAACAAGCAAAAGGGAGGCGGCATAAGGGAGTACAACTTTACTTGATACATCATAGATGAGTTTTTCCAAAGTGCTTTCACATCCCCGCGGGGTCATATTCAAAATCCTAATAGATAAGCAGGGAAAGACAACCTAGGGGGACGTGTTGTTGTCATTGCCACTGTCGCCATCACTACTATTGCCATCGCCGTCGACAGACCCGCGCCCCTCGACCGCAGGCTGGCCTTTGCCTCCGGCAGGGGTAAACTTCGTGATCAGGTCATCCACGTGATCCTCTACCTAGTCTTCCAAGGCGCCTTGAATCACCTCGGGCACGGGGTCTTTCACGGCCTCGAAGTCGAAGTCGGGATCGAAGCGAAGGAGGTGGCTGAAGACACGTGAAGACACTCGCACGAGGAGGTCACGGCTCTTCTCGTCAACGAGCTGCCGGACCTTCTCGGCACCTCCTTCAAGGCGCTCCACAATCCTGGTGAAGAAGCCGAGGTAGCCAGCATTGTCAGGAACAAGCGGACTGGAGACACTCTCATTGCAAATGCTGCTTTGGGCCTGGCGGGCCCTCCCCTCAAGGGTCTGGAACATCTGGGAGCGTGTGTGTTGCAGTCCCCAAGCTCGGTCCGCCTCGTCTGAGGCCTTCTCCATGAGGGAAGTGAAGTCCTCCACCTGCTTGTAGACAAAAGACAACTCGGCCTTGGCCGCGGCCTGGGCGTCCATTGCTGCTCTTTCGCGTCGCTCCGCCGCGGCTAGCTTATTCTTGAGGCCGTCAGCCTCGCCTTTCAGCTCGTCGCGCCGCTTGCAAAAACGGGACTCCTGAAACTTCAGCTTCTCATGGTAGTCCTTCATGAGGGCTCTGCGGACCCCTGCTACCTCTCATCGACCTCTCTCGGGATCACCGCCTCCCGAGAGGCGAGGGCGTCTTCAACGGCAGCCACTTGGCGCTCCATCAACTCCAGCCGCTCGTGCTCTAGGCTTTGCTCCAGTGCCTCCAGTGCCAGCATGTCTTCGAATGTGCAAAGCCTCGCTTCGCCCGTGGATGAACCACCCGTCGAGGCGGCGAGCGCGGCCTTACGTGTCTGGACTTGCTGCTCGAGGGCGGCATTTGAAACTTGAAGGTCCTTCCCGCGCTTCTCTGCAGCCTCGCGCCAGTAGTCCGCGGCGCGGGCCTCCTCAAGGGCACAACCGCTGGCGTCCCTTGCTGTGGCAAGGGTTTCCTCGGCTTCCGTGCGAGCATGCTTGCATCGCAGGCGACCGAAGTTGATGGCGACCTCGTGCTGGCGCCATTCTCGCGCCAGGCGCAAGCGCTCCGCCTCAAGGTATGTGTTGACATCATTGAGCTCTGCCCCGAGGCGACTAGCATGCTCATCGCGCCCTGAAGAAGGCCATGCCAGATGGCGTTGTGGCCGCAAACAAGCTCTAGCGCTCGACCGAGGTTTTTCCCTGCCGCCCAGTTGGCAGGGAAGGCACGCAATGGCCCACCCGTCTCCGGCAGGGACCCGGGGGCTGGGGTTCCATCGTCCGCCCCTCCAGCTCGGGGTTGGGCCCTGTGCGAACTCGCTCCTCCGCTCGAAGAAGACGCCGATGCCCGAAGCACCCAGTCACCAGGAAGAATTGACGAGGGAGGCCTCGGCACTGCCTTTGCGAGCTGGGGGGCACGCCTGAGGAAGGACACTAAGAATGCAGTCCCAGGGCCCCCCGGGGGAGGCCTTGGCCCGTGTATGGTTGTCTCCTCGCGAGCCGTCGTGCGGCTCGCGAGGCACGAGGTCGCTACAGAGCCAGCACCCCTGGGAGGTGGAGGCGAAGATGCGCTTGTTCCTTCTCCAGGAGAGGACCTAAAGAGCAACAGTTCAGAGAAGCACACCATACAGAAATCAAGGGAGGTCGGGCGCTTATTCATCCGCGGCGATCCATTTCCTCGTCTTCACGGCCCTCGGGGTAGGGCCATGGCGGCCTCCGGGCTCCTTCCCCCCGGGATGCGCAAAGATCTGATGACAACACACTTGAGTCTGGCACGCGGCCTCTCGCAGGAGGGGCGGCGGTCGTGTCTCCGAGCGAGGCGTCCCCACCGCTGGTTGGAGGGGTAAAGGTGAACACTTGAGGGACGCGTGGCTCAGAGTGCTCTCCCGCAGCTGCTCGTGGGGCACAGACCTCAGGACCCCCAGGTCCTAGGGCCACCAGGAGGGTGTTGTCGCGAGGCCCTGCGTTTTCCTTGGGGAGCAGCCCCCACTCATCGAAGTGCGACATCTTCTTGGCAAAGCCCCCCCCCCTTTCGGATAATTGTACAAGGGGAGCCCTCCGGAAGGAAGCGCGGCGGGTTCCCCACCAGTCAGGAGGCGGAGCACCTCGTGCAGCGTGCTGGAAGGAAGGGAAGGCTCCTGAAGCCTCATGGAGTCCACGAGGCCGGTGAAGGCCCACATGGGGGCGGGAATGGCACTGGAGTGGAGCGATGCGCCGCCGGATGAACTCCCTCACCACCATCGCCATCGTCACACCCGCCTTCCTCAGGTCAGCCAGCCTCGCCATAACTCATGCGAGCCGCGGGTTGACAAGCTTCACGTGCTCCCATCCAGAGCTCGCCTCCATGGGGGCCGCCAGAATCTGCAGTAGGGGGCTGTACACGGCAGTGTCGATGTACACCCATTGCTTCCGGAATCCCTCCGCGTCCGGGTGGAGCACGGTGTTAATGCCGTGCCCGCAGTCGCGTCCGCCGCTCGAAGCGACACGCACCCCGAGCACTGCCCGTCGGTGACCATATGAAGGGAGAAGAAGTGGCAGAGTAGAGCCACGGATGGGGCAACGCCGACGAAGGCTTCGCACAAGAACGCAAAGGCGGAGAGGAGAACAATGGACCCAGGGTCGAGATGCAACGCGTGGACTTGGTAGTGCATGAGCACGGCATTGAAGAAATCCGAAAATGGCCACAGCAAGCCGGAGAAGAGGGCATGAAGATGAAGAGGGATGTTGGTGGCCTCTAGATCGGCTAAACACCGAGAGGCGGGCCAGATCTTCGTCACCTTCCACTCATTGGAGTCAGCGCGATCGCATGCCGGACCTTGGCCAGCCCCTCGCGATTGAGCATGGTGGAGCGGCCCAGTGCGGGCTCTGGCCCCACCTGGGGCTCTGCCACCGTCGGGGCCTTTTCCCTCTTCCTCTTGGGAGCCATGGTGGCGAGACAGATCAAAGCATGCACAAGACCCGGCGAAGAAGGCGCAAGCTAGCAGAAGGGGGAAGGAGTAGAAGGCGAGCGCGCAGCAGGGCAAAGATGGTTCCGTAACAGGCGCCATACTTTTTGTCAGCAAGGGCGGTTGCCGAGGCGGCTTGCGGAAGTGGAGGGGCCCACGTCTCATCGTGCGCCATGCGTCAAGCCTGGCCCGCAGGCGATTAGGGGCCGTTTTGCTTCGCCCTTGCCCCTTGGCTTCGCCTTGAAGTCAGACCAGGCATGCCTTGGGCCCGGGGGCTACTGTCGGCGTATTGGGATCAGGGGTGCCTAGATCTGCCTGCCTGCAGCCTAGCGCGTGGGCCCATTGACGGCCCTGTTAGGCCCAGCTACAACAACTCCAAGGCAAGACCCTCGTGAGCACCCAAGCCTCGTGAGGCAAACAGCACCAAGACCTTCAGAGGAGAGGCCTCTCCAGGCTACCTCTCGAGGGACGGACACTTCTATGCAGGTACCCAGCCTCACGAGGCTACGATGACTTGAGCCATGATGACCAATGCCAGGAGGGTGCTAGCGGGCGCAGAGGGGACAGTTTCCTCTTCGGTGCTAAGGGAGCAAGGGGAGGCGTAGGTTCCCGAGGAAGGCCCCAAAGCTTTCCTTTCCTGTGCAACGAGACCAAGGCCACGAGCTCGGCAGGACGGATGTCATCGCCGAGCCCACCGCTGCGTCATGGCCAGAAGCTTTGCAGGCGAAGACCAACTTTTGTCAGGATAAGATGTACTCCTTGTCCTCCTTCAAAATTGGCCATTGTGGAATCCCTTCCCGCCTAAGCTATGAGGGAAGATGACCAAGGCCACTATAAATATGGGCTAGCCATCACCGTAGAAGGGGATCCCGGATCGGACCCTTGACCAATCCACCCTCACCACTCGAGCCCTCGTGAGGCAGCTCATCCACTATACTAGTTCATCCTCTACCTCCTCCTGAGGCCAATCCACCAAAAGCAGGAGTAGGGTTTTACACCGCAAGGTGGCCCGAACCTGGGTAAATCTCAGTGTTGTTCCCTTCCGCATGGTGAGCAAGCGTTGTTGGAGAGCGAGATCCTTCGTTCATGCCCTTGAGTTCAAACCTTCTTTGGTCTGCAGAGCCCTGATTCCCATAATAACTGTTTGGACTCCGTGATTTCCTTTTCGTGCTTAGTTTCCTTCCTGTTTGCCTTAGTGCTCTGCGTCGGCAGGGCCCAGCCCCACGAATACCACGACCGCCGTTGGGTCATCCTGATCACCAGGACGAAACCAAGGGGCGAGGGGCTACATGACTAGTGAGGCCCTTGAGTCGCGATGCTCAGGGGTCCCGCTTGACGTGTGAGCAGCCCTCATGAAGGAAACATGGGCGGCGGCGAGGTTAATCCGGATCCTTGCATACCTTTCCTCTCCAGCCTTCGCTTGGGAGCGGCGCGAGAAGACCAGGTACAAGGGTCCTGATGAGGTGGCGTGTGTCAGGCTTGGCCTGAGCATAGCCCCCGTGTCCAGCCCCCTCGTGCGCGCATCTTAAGGGAATGCTGTGTGAAGAGCCGAAAGGCTATCCTGAGGTTGGTGTAGCCGCTAGGGCACCCTCGGTTGTTTATCCACCAGCGCGGAGCATGGGGCTTCCACTTGGGCGTGGGCATAGTCGTTGCTCGACCGTGTCATACGCCAGCGCGGAGCATGGGGCTTCCACTTGGGCGTGGGCATAGTCGCTTCTCGACCGGGTCGTCCGCCAGCGCGGAGCATGGGGCTTCCACTTGGCGTGGGATGGGAACTCTGTGTTCGAGTCTCCGGGCGTGTACAGCCCTATTTCATTGGTACGTGTGACTGGCACAGTAGAAATGGAGGAGGTGTATCTGGGCATCCATGATCCAGCGTGGGACTCACGAGGCCCTACCTCAAGGCAGGTTGCGCCTGAATCTTCTGGTGCAGAGCGCGCTTACAGAACCTGTGTGGTGGGGCGACCTGCACCGAATGAACCTCCAGAGGCGATAGCATGAGAAGGCCAAACACCAAGGACCCCTGGAGGTGACGTGAACGGGGCTGGCCCGCCAGACAGAGCTCAGTCTCATGGGTTAATCGACGCTGCATGGATGGACCCGAGCACAGACGCCGTGCTCAGTCATATCATGCAACAATTCCGAGGAAGGACACCCGACGCGCAGCTCCTATGACGGCGCAGCACCGAACTGCGGTTGAACGAACCGGGCCGCGCGCCCTGACTCACCCACTCTTGATTAGCTCATGCGAGGACAAGGCACCAAGGACCCCAGGAGGTGACGTGCACGGGAGCTGGCCCGCGAGACAGAGCTCAGTCGCTTGGATTTATCAACGCTACAGGGACGGACCCGAGCGCAGATGTCGTGCTAGCCCTTAATCATGAGGCAGTCGAGGGCGGGGTTGTGAGGGCGTAGCGACATTCATGGTGACGAAGCACCGGGCACGCAGGTTGAAATACTTAGGAAATTCATAAAAGGTAGAGCCAGTTCTGATACATGCGCAAAACGATACAACTGCAGGGGCGGACCCTGACAGCTTGAGGATAATGCCGACCAAGGGGCGCCCTCAACTGAACAAACCAAAAAGTCACCTAGCACCAGTGTTGTAGAAACATCGAGGTAGTCAAAGATGCGTGTCGTGAAGATTTCTCCTGATGAGCTGGGCGGCTCCGGAGGCCTGGGAGGCCCGCGAGGCCCAGGGGGCTCGCGAGGCTCCGGGACCTCCTGAGACGCGACCGCCGAGCGCCTGGCCTTGTGAGACGCCATAGCATGCTTCACTTGGCGCTGGTATGAGGCGTCCACGTTCAGCAGGCCGAACGGCATGCAGATGTAGTTGCAGGGGTAAACCCCACTCCGGTCGACACGTGACGGCCATAAGAGATCCTGTGAAGCAGCCCTGTTGAGGCCTGGGATGTTGATGCAGACGCGCAGCTCGCCACCCACATCGGGGGCTGCAGCTGCACTGGGTGGTGCGGGGCGACGCTCGCCACGCATGGCCTGCGTCTCCTGATGCTCTTCGATCGCCTTGGTGATGAATTCTTGCATCCCCGGTGCCTCGTGCCTCGCTCCTTGCTTGTAGGGGCACGCATCGAGGCACGCCTCCAAGTGGTGCCCGATCACCTCCCTCGTCGCACTGGTCAGGTCAGAAGCTCTCTAGATGGAAGCTCCCGAGCCAGTCCCGAGGGAAGCGCCGGGCGCACCTTCCTATGCGAGAGGAAGGAGTGCCCCGACGGCAGGCGTGGGGCTTGAGGCACCGCCAGAGGGCTTCTTGGTCTCCGGACAAGAAGGAGCTGCTTCTTCGCGGGGGTGGCCTCAGGAGGCAGGACGCCGCCCTCATCGTCAGAGTTCTCGGTTGCAATGACACGATAGGCATGCTCAAGAGAATAGATCGTGTCCTTCTCATCGCCGGCGATCATGATGACAACGCTGCACCCTGGCATTTTGAGGACGTTGTAGCCATGGTGGGTTGCTGCCATGAACTTGGTGAGGGCAGGGTACCTGAGGATGGCGTTGTACGGGAGGCCGATGTGGGTGACGTCGAAGTCGATGAGCTCGGTGTGGTAGTTATCGCGCTTGCCGAAGGTGACGGGAAGGCGCACCTGCCACAAGGGTGTGGTGGAGCCATCGGTCACCCCTGAGAAAGGTTTGGTGGGCAGGAGCTGGTCATAAGGCACTTGGAGCGTGTCGAACGTTTCCACAGAGAGGACATTGAGCCCAGCTCCACCATCGACGAGGGTCTTGGTGATGAGGACGTTGCTGATGGTGGGCGTGCAGAGCATGGGAAGAACGCCTGTGGTGGCTAAGCACTTGAGGTGGTCCTTGGAATCAAAAGTAACCACGTATTGTGACCACCTGAGGGGACGCGCGGCCTCAAGCTTTGGGAGAGCCGTGTTCACCTCACGAGAGAACTGCTTGAAGATGCGGTTCGAGGTAGGGGCCTGGGCACCACCCAGGATGCAAGCGATCACACGGGGTTCCTGGAAGCCCCCAGCCCTTTCATCCTGTCAGTTGTCATCATTTCTCCTTGGCTGCAGCGGCAGCGGAGGGAGCCGGCATTGCCCTGGGGATGGTCCTCACGAGGCTGGTCACGCCAAGGGCTGTCGCGAGGCTGATCCCACCAGCGGTCCTCACCGGGCTGGTTGTGCTAGTCCTGGTGAGGGTCGTGGTTGTCCCAGCGGCCTCCACCGCGGCCTCTGCCACGGCCTCCGCCGCGGCCTCCTCCAGAACTGTAGCCACGGTCACCGCACTCGGGGCGGCGGCCGAGGCGCCCGTCACGGAGTGCTCTGAGCTCCTGACAGTCGTTGGTGTTGTGGCTGTGTACGTTGTGGAAGACACAGAACCGGCGGTTGCCCCTGGGAGGCTCATCATTGTCACGGCCGCGCTTCATCTCAGGCTCCGCTGCCAGCATGGCGGGGCTCTTGCGCTTCGCCTCCTTAGCCTTGGCCTTCTTGTCTTCAAGGTTGGCCTTCGGAAGCTCGAGGAGGGAGAGGCGGCCCTCTCCGGCCCTTGCAGACTTGTTCGCCAGGTTGAACATCTCGAGGGCTGAGCACAAGTCATCGTGGATGGCAAGCTCCTCTTTCATCTTGACATCCCTGACGCCATCGGTGAATGGCGAGATGATGGCCTCGTCCGATGCCTTCGGGATCTTGAGGCGAACATTCATGAAGCGATGTATGTACTTGTGCAGAGTCTCGCCCGGCTGCTGCTTCACACGCCACAGGTCGTTCACTGCAGGGGCGCGGTCACGAGTGCCTTGTAAGTTGGCGATGAAGTGCTTGCGAAGCTCGTCCCAGGAGGAGATCGATCCCTCTGGGAGGTGAAGGAGCCAGCACTACAAAAAAAATACACTTCTGTGATGACACATTTTTGTCACAGTAGGTCATGTTTTCTGTCATGCATGTACATCCATGACAATTTTATGACAGAATCAAGATAGTCATACCTGTGCTGTCGTACAAGTGTTCCATGACAATACCGAAATTATCATCACGGAAGTGTCCAGTTCCATGATGATAAATCATGCGTCATGGAAGTGCTTTCGTCAAGGGTAACCGACATGTGGCATCCACTGTAATGGGTCACTGTTAAGCTATCGGGTTTCAATTTGGATCCGATAACCCGTTAACAGCCTGGACCAATGGGGATTTTCCTCGTGTAAAATTCTGATTCGCCGGAGTATCCACGTGTCAGCTCAGTGTTGGGACAGATGTCGTCCACTCATTGGATGGGACGTGCCTATGATACGTCGACATGTGGCACGGCCCAACAGTGGCCCATTCTGGTGAAAAGGCCAGCCCATTTGACTTGGTCAAAAGGTAGCGGACCTGCCCACGAAAAGCCTGTTAATGGCCTATTCGCATATAGCCCATTTACAGCCCGCTAACTCACGGCCCCTTCTGGCCTATCCGAATTAGGCCCATTACCGGCATCTGGGCCGTCCAATATAATTCCAGCCCGTTGTAACTTCCAGCCCATGTATGGCCCATGACGTCTTTCGGCACATATGAGGCCCTATCTAACTCTTGGCCCATTAACGGCCCATGGTGAAACTGGCCCATAATGAACAACGTATCGATTTATACCCATTAACGACCCATTATTCCATTGGGCCCTTTCAAGCCCGTGTGATCTTTCAGCCTTCTAAGGGCCCATTTATTCTTGGGCTCACTTCCAGCATTCGATTACTTCCGGTCCATTACTGGCCTGTTCCGCTTGCGGGCCAAATTCAGCCCGTGGTTACAGTCGGCCCGTTTGTGGCCCGTTAATCTGTTCGGCTATTTTATTAGCATCATCAAATACGGCCCATTTAAGCCCGTTATATATATCGGCTATTAACGGCCCGTTATGATCAGGCCATAAACAGACAATTTCCACTCTTGCCCGTTTACGACCCATATTGCGGTCCTTTATTGGTCCATGAATAGTACGGCCCGTAGAAGGCCCATTGATCCTACGGCCCATAGGAGGCCCATGGTCACTACATAACGGTCCATGGTTATTACGGCCTAGTTTAAAAAAATATTTTATTGTTGCCACTAGCAAACCGCAGAAAAAGAACTGCAGTGACTGCAACCAAACAAATAAATTAGACAATAAGGAAATAAATAAGCAAGCAACTTACGCTAGGCTATTATGGCTATTACACATATTACATCCACTGGGCATCAAAGTTCGCCACCAGTGCAAATATAGGGAACAAAGCAGCATATTACATACACTAGGCGTCTTAATTGGCCACCAGTGCAAATAAACGAGCGACAGCAAAACAAGTCCATAACTGAAACATCTTCACAAGAGCTCAAGAAACGTTATCCTGGGTATCCACCATGCTGGCAATAAGCTTAGCAAGCTTATTAGCTTTCTTCTGTTTGGCGCTAAAATCCTCCAACGCTTGCTGTTGCACCAGAAAGTATGCATCTGAATTCTCCAGGGACTTCCTCAGTCCTTCGGCTTCTTGTTGCAGCACAGCTGATCGATGTCTTTCAGCTTGTAGTTGAGACTCAAGAAACCGAACTGATTCAGACAGTGAGTTCGAAGAGCTTGTGCCAGTGGTAGTGGCCAGTAACTCGAACACTACATCAAGACGGGACTTTGGGGTTGTCTCACTGTCTTCAAGATAGTTTTCCTTAGCTATTTTATCAGCTTTGTTGGAGACCAACAAGGATGTCTCACTATACTAAACCGTATCTGCATTATTTCCTTTACCATTGCTTAATAAGGTACTCTTCCCAAATATTCTGTCAGCTTTCTAAAACAAGAAACAAGCAGACACATAACAGGTTTAGCATGTAGTATAAGAAACTCATTTCGGTGAACCAGTTCAGTAGTAAGGTGGATAGGATTAAACTACCAAGTCTTCTATTGCCAAGTAGTAAGTACATAATAAAATCATCAAACAAACATGAGAATACAAGTTTAAATCATATCTATGTCCTATGGTCACTGCATTGTCTTGCCAAATCAAAATAGAGACACGGTTCAAATCATATCAGTTCAAGACAAAGCAGCATTGAAAGAATACAAGTGTGGGAAACTACACGGCACAACAAGATTTCAGATGGGTAACACGGTTATACATGTACAACAACACTATTGGCTCTGTTGTGATGCTAGTAATGTGCATGATATGAGAAGTCAACTGTATACACAATTGAAATTGAAATCAACAGATCAATTTAGAAGAACAAACCTGTTAAAGAAACATGTTTAAACATACCTATTGTGCCATTGGAGTTTCGATTGGATCCTTCAATTTAAAAATAAGTTTTATGAGTAAATACAGTGATACAAGAGCAAAGCAGTATGCACCATAGCAATGGAATCTTAAATGAGAACATTTCTTCTTCAGGTTTAAGCACTTGTTCTACACGAACAGAGTACAGTAAGACGCATGCATATAGTACTGCAAAATAAAAAATGAGCTCATAGACCTTACCACATTCTTGGTTCGGGACTAGTACAGAACAAGGCGTTCCCAGTCATCGTGTCGTAAATATGTCTCAGGAGAAAGTAAGGGAATTTGATGAGTTTCTTTGCCAGTGAAGTACATTTTCTTCAGGTAATTCTGATACTGCCACCAAGCATTCTTGAAGATAGCAGAGGTATTAGCACAGGTTACCTCATCATGAGTTTCCAAATCGGTCCTTCTCTATAGAGAAAAATGGGAACATTTGCTATATTAAAACCAACATGAAGGTAGAATGTATGGGACAAAGCAAAGTATTTGCCATAAATAACATTACTTACACATAACTCTTGGACGAACACCTGCAACTGGCCTTTTCCTTCATCTTCAGTATAAAATTTCCATGATGGGAAGATACGCACATTGGATTTAACAACATCAAATGCGATAGATGCTAAACTACGAATGGCTAGTTGTGCTTCGTCCACCGGAATAGGTGTACTAACTGGTGGAGTTGGGGTTCGTCGTGGTAGTACTGGCATTTTGGGCACTGGAGCTGCCATACTAACTGCTCTTGTTTGGGAGCTCTGTGCTCGAGATGGTGCTGTGTCGACTGGAACTGGGTTACTATCTACTATGGTTGGGGTTAGATTGGGTGAAGCTGGTTCTCTGTCCATCAGAGTAGGGGTACAATCTGCGAGAGTCTGGGTTATGTGTGGTAGAACTATTTTTTTTGAAGACCGTGTTTTTACTCCGCTAGATACTGCCATCATCCCCTCCAATTCAAATGGCTGATAAATAAGAAAAGTAGTTGAATGTATAGACCTTGTATGAGAGATAGATGCAATACATAGTGTGGAAAAAAGAGGGCATGAAATAGTTCACATGTATATTGTTTAACTAAAAAGGATAGAATGACATAATTTCACATATATGATGTCTATCTAAACTGGATAGCATAGCATGACATAATTCAAAGATATGATGACTAACTAAACAGGATGGCATGAGATAATTATATCATGTCTTTAGTAAATAGGCTGGCATGACATAATTCACATACATGTTATCTAAGTAATCAAGATCGCATCATATAATTCACACGTGTGTTTTGTATACTAAGCAGAGGGCATTCGCATATATGATGTATGAACTAAGAACAAGCTGTTGAATATTGTGTATATGATGTCTAAACTATGCAATGCAAAACAACGTATGCATGATATGAGCAGTATAACTATGCCAAGTTAGGGCATACACCTCGGTGGGGGAATAGGACTGGTCATCTGTCTCTGAATCCATCTCTGAGGAGCTATCGGGACCTAGCAAGAGATCTGCTTTGACAGGTAGCACTGCCTGCTCTCAAGACCTTGTTTTCACTCCAGATTTTTCCATCACCCACTCAAATGGCTGATTCACAGGAAGAGTAGTTGAATGTACAAACATTGTCGACAAATGGAAATGTAATGAAGAAAAGGATTGGCAAGATATATTTCAAATATATGATGCCTGGTTAAACAGGATGGCATTGCATATTTCATATATATTATGGCTGCCTAGAAGAGATGGGATTTCATAATTCACATATATAGTATAGAAACTAAACAGGTGGCATTACAGAATATGTCTAAACTAAGCAGATGACATATAAGATGTCAAAAGTAGGCACTGTAAGGCAACATATGCATCATATGACCAACATCATCATGCCAAGTTAGAGCAAACACCTCAGGGGGTAAATAGGACTGGCCAGCTCAGTCTGAATCCGCCTCAGAACAGATATCTTCCTTTGGATTACAATCTGGAGGGGGGGAGGGTTTGCCATTGCACCCACCATGGTGCGATGTCTGCATGACATTGTATTGCCGTGCAAAACTCTTCTCTTTTTCTCTACATGTTCAACATGACTGTGTACAATATCTGACATGCATACGAAAAAAATATAGTGAGATTATATAAGGAGAGCATGCAGAAATCTTGAGTGATGGTAACAACCAGTGGATAGATCCAAAAATAATGATAGCAGGCTGATGATAGCTTTACTTTAATAAAAAGAAAGATGATGATTGCTTTACTGTTTGTTTCCCACCCAAGATGAACAACATAGACATACCCTAGGTGAACCAGATAATAGACAGATATACTATTCATTGCTACCTCAATATGTGCCCCACAAGCATTTTAAAACTCAAGTTTGAATATTAATTCGGACCTGACTTGGAGTCGAAGAGGTGAACAGGAAGATAAAGTAGCAGGTAATATTAAGCAATGCATAACATAAGCAGAAACAAAAGAGTGTGACCTCTCTTGTGGACCCGTGTACTCCTCAGGTTCATCTACTGAGTCGATGATGGTGTTGCAGTTGCGGTGGGTGCCGGTGGCAGGGAAGGAGATCTGAGGCAGTGAAAGACGATCGGGAGTTGTGATGTCTGGTATGGTGGATGCTTCTGTCGATGGAGCAGCTCAGGTGAGGTTGACGACGTCGTGGCAGGAGTAGGACAAACCACACAAAGTTTTCTTCGACACCTATCTATAACTGAAGTAATTCTGTAAGGGCTCCTTTGGCTTGCAGGATTCTAAAAATGCAGGGATAGGAAAAACACCGGAATAGGATAGGAATGCACGTGGGAAACAGAGCATTCGTAAACACATGATTTCTGTCAATTTGGGTGTTTGGTTCATAGAAATTGGAAGAGCAGAGGAATGCAAAGAAACATGGCCAAATTAAAGTGAAACAATATGAAAGTGTGTACAGTTAGAATGTTATTCTGCCACTAATGCACTTAGTTTTGTTTTCATGCATAGGAAAAGTAGATCCAAGTGGATGTTTTGCTCCATTCCTTTCAACCAAATGCATGAATAATTGAATAGTAGAGTACCATAGGAAAATTTCCTATTGCTATGTTTTTCCTTCCCTTTTTCCTTTGAACCATAATAGCCCTAATGGATTGACATGAATGTAGAGTAATAAGTGATGCATCAAGTGTACAACCTCTTTGGCATAGTCGTGTCGACCTCAGCATCATTGGGTTGGTCGCTGAAGAAGTTGCGGCAGAGGTGGCTGTCGGAGGTGTGGTGGAAGATCTGAGGCGTCTATAGACGGCGTCCAGGGTACTGCTCTATTGTGATGGATGGTTCAATTGATGGAGCAGCTCCGGCGAGCCGTAAGACATCGAGGCTGAAGCAGCACAAGACAGGCATTGTTAATCTCAAGTGGGATTCTAATAGCATCTCCAATAGTTGATGTAAAATACATTACCAAAAAGTAATAGATGTAAAATGTACATCACCAAAAAACACCGGACTACAACAGATGAGGTTAAAACTATTGACTCTGAACTTAGCTGTCGAAACTAAAATTTACTGTCGAATCTGAATGTTACTGTCAAAACTGAATGCACTGGTAGCAGAGATGCACTTCACATGTAGTTTAGGCCACTCGAGCACTAGCAGTAGAGAAACAGTGATCTGAATCAGCAGGCGACAGCCAGGGAACACAGTAGCAGATAGCAGCCAAGCAGCAGCGCCTGGAGCAGCAGCGCGAACTAGAGCCAGAGCAGCAACTCGTGTAGCTGTAGCAGCCCATGTAGCAGCATCAGTAGCACGACCGAGAGCAAGAGCAGAGCAGCAGCACAAGCGAGGGGAAGAGCAGAGTAGCAGCGCAAGCGAGCGAGGGCCAGAGCAGCAGCAGTGCGAGCGAGCCAGAGCCATAGCAGCAGAGCAGCAGCACGAGCAAGCGAGAGCCGGAGCAGCAGCAGCAGCTCTGGCTAGTATGGTCACTGCCACCGAGGGAGCCTCGCACTGGGGGAGAGCCGCCGTGGAGATGTCACCGGCGGTGCTGACTATGAGGTAGCCGCGCCATGGGCGAGCGGGATGGAGCACTGGCAGCGCCGGGAGGTCAAGTTAAGGAGAAGGTGCTATGCAATGAGTGTACAACCTCTTTGGTGGCGCTGAGTAGGCCTCGGCTTCGTCCGAGGAGTTGGTGAGGATGCTGCGGTTCCGGTGGAGTAGGTTAAGGCGGTGTTGTGGGGATGGAGCAGCCACGATAGACGAGGCGATCATCGGAGCAGCTCCTTGGAGGTGGAGGACGGGGCGGCTGAACTGGCGGGGTGACAAGATCGACAACGGATCCTCATCCAGGGCGGTGGATGAGGGACGTTGAGCTGTTGCGGTGGACGGGAGTTGGGCAGCGGTGGGGTGGCGGATGGCGGAGGGTGGGGTTTCGCGGCTAGAGCAGAGAGGTTATGGTGGCCTGGGATTTCGAATGTCGAGAAGGAGGTGATGGGAGGGGAGAACCATGACTTAGGGACGTGCTTGTCCAAAATGTAGGGTGTGTTACAAAAAGTACCCCCACCGATTTGAACTAGTGGCCCTTTCGGCTCAGGGTTAGAAGGGGGATTTCATGTGTCGGGATTTGGCAGCTGGAGGGAGGCTTCCCGCGCGTTGTAATTTTGGGATAGCAAGGCACTGGTTGCGAAGGCGCGAGTTTTGGGAGCACGATATCTGAATTTTCGGGATAACAAGGCGCGGGTTGAATTTTAGGGACAAGCCTAACGTGTAATATTGTACGTACCAAATCAATTCGCACTTCCCTCAACGAAAAAAATGAAAAAAAAAGGGATAATTGTATTCATACCCTTAGTTGTGTCCCCCTCAACCGAATTGCCCCTAGTTTTTGAAAACTCGTGGTCTTGCCCAACCCACTTTGTCGTCTTGTGCTTTTGCCCTTTGACCGTTTGACTGTCACTTTGAAAACTTCATAACTAATTCATACTAAATCAAAAAAGTGCAAATAAGATACCAAAATGTTTGGAAAAACATCACCTGTATGTCAATGTCACTTGCATTCATGACAAAAGTGTTGGTAAGTGCCCATCCGAGTTTTAGCTCTTATCATACCACCATGAACAGGAAAATCTAAAAAAATTCAAGAAAAATTTGGTGGCAAAGAATTGCAAATGTTTTAAGTGCTTGCCAAGTTTCATGAGGGAATGACATTCGTGGAAGTCGTGGCAAAAAAAAACAATCTATTTTCGAGTGTTCATTGTTTTTTTTGCCATGACTTCCACGAATGTCATTCCCGCATGAAACTTGGCAAGCACTTAAAACATTTGCAATTCTTTGCCACCAATTTTTTCTTGAATTTTTTGAATTTTTTTAGATTTTCCTGTTCATGGTGGTATGATAAGAGCTAAAACTCGGATGGGCACTTACCAACACTTTTGTCATGAATGCAAGTGACATTGACATACAGGTGATGTTTTTCCAAACATTTTGGTATCTTATTTGCATTTTTCTGATTTAGTATGAATTAGTTATGAAGTTTTCAAAGTGACGGTCAAACGGTCAAAGGGCAAAAGCAGAAGACGACAAAGTGGGTTGGACAAGACCACGTGTTTTCAAAAACTAGGTTCAATTCGGTTGAGGGGGGCACAACTAAGGGTATGAATATAATTATCCCAAAAAAAACTATTCGCACCACACAAAGAGAGAGTCTTGTCCCGTTTTACTGTACGAATGCTATTCAAAGTTATCAATCCATGTTATGTCCAATTAAAAAATTTCGATGGCTGTATAACGCATGTAACCTACTCATACGAACATTTTAGTGCATTCGAAATTTTGATACTACCGCTACAATTCGAACTAAATTTGAATTCATTTCTCTATTTGAATAAGAATCTATAATCATGATTGTTGCCAACTTAAACCATCATTCGTATATTATCTTAACAACACACCACATGATTACTATAGAGATAGATATGAACTATGTGTACTATATGAACTCGAATTCAAAATTTTGAATACACTTGATGTTGATTCCAAATAATAGTACATTTGATGTACTAACTAGATCTTCATAATCTAAACCATGTTTCATACGCACACTGTGTTTATCACACAAAGTATAGTGCCCCGCCCCCTACATTATGACAAGTATTTAGCCCTGAGCTGCAAAAGCCACACATTATCACAAATTCAAATAAATGTTCTATATATTATATGTAGTATAACATGTTCAAATAAATGCATGCATCAGTCTAAAACACTATAATATCTTCTTCAAATATCCGAATCTACTTTTTATAATGAATTATGATCTCTGTTCGTCTCTTACACCTACACAATCCTCTTCTCTTTGTAGCTAGCGCTAACTTTCTCTCATGCATGCACACGCCCGCCCCCCTCTCACCCTCCCTCAGCGTCCCTTCCATCACGCACATTCATTATTTCTCTTTAGGTCGTTCACCCACGGTGTGTGTAGGCCCCCCGGCTCCTTCTTTCCGGCACACACCTGTCGATATACCTCTCTAGCCAAGTGTGCCTACCACAAACACACACTCTCCCTCTTCTCTTCTCACCGTCCATGCCCCCCCTAGGTCCAATACGGTTCCACGCACATGCACACTCCCGCCCCTCTTTTCATCGATCTCATACTCGCACACTCCTCCCCCCTTGATATAGTTGGCCTCTCGCACCACGTCCTAGCCGCATCCCTCTCCCCCTGTCCGTCTCTCTGGACCTTATTTGCTTCTAACACATGCATGCATGTATACCTACTGATCTCCCTACATATAGCTGGGTCGACTATAAGTCTTTTTCCCCATGCACCGATCGACGTACCTCACTAGTTAGGTCTCTCCCTTTCTCCGACACACGACGATTGATCTTCCTACGTAGTTACGTCTGCTTACTACAACCATATCGTCCCCCCTCATCATCCTTGCATACCTCCCGACACGTCTCCATAGACAGGTAGACATCCCCTCTCTTATTGATATTGCAGTCGTACCCTCCGTTTGTCTAGCAGGCCTCTCCCACCATTTGTGAGAAGCAACTCCACCACCAACACTCCGACACTCTATCTTTGTCTCTCTCCCAACCTTATTCCTCTGCTACACATATGCATGGATGCCGATCGATCTCCCTCAATACATAGCTAGGTCTGTCTCCTTCTCCACACATATACCAGTCGATCTACCTCTCAATAGTTAGGTCTCTGCCCCCTCGCCCCCCCCACCGATAGTCGAATGTTGTAGGTAGGTATCCATGCCACAGAGACAAACTGCACCTCTGCCCTCTCACATTCCAGTAGGCCAGCCGCCCTGTATCTTTGACATGGGCAAACACAAATTCGATGGCACTCTTTATCGATCGTGCACCCACACACTTCATCCCTGTTTTCGGTTCTATCGATATCTCACGCCGATGATCCCTCCACTCTCTTCTCATGGATCGCTCCCTCTATATATGATTTATCCATGACTGTTTCACACACATTGCATATGTTACATTTTTTGTTTGAGATATCATCGAACATTGCCTCTGTTTCGCACAAACCATCTCTCTCACACCCACCCACGTACGTACCTGCACGTAAAGAAGAGGTGCACACACGACTCACGTACTCACGTCTCGTTCCTGGCCACAACCGCGTGGGTACATGATGGAGTTCATTTCTGTATGAAAAGGCAGCCCACGTGATAATTTGACGCGTGTAGTGGTTCTTTACTCGAAGGAGGGTCGTGTATCACGCGTACATGGAACAAAGTTCGACTTGATGCGTTAGTATTAAATAAAGTTATATTTCTCAATGGCACGTAGAGAATATAAAACGATTGTCATCGAGAAAAAAGAAATCCGCTCCACTATATACAATGGAGCCTGCCTGTCGGGGTTTGTCTCTCGTCACACTATCTCATGGAAGGCGGCAGTGGCCTCTCTCTCTCACCGTTGGTCACTAATCCGGCCGCATCCCGTCCGCCGGTGAAAAGGGAGGATGTGTATCGTTTCTCCGTTCAAAGGCGTCGAGCCAGCACGTCCCGATCTGCGTTACCCGTCGTTCTCTCTGACCAAGCTCCGACGTGGCAGGGCCTTCGCCACTTGCTCGCTGCTGCAGTATGGGCAGATTCCGGCCACCGGCGCCCTCCTAGTTACATCCCGACGACCCTCAGGTACAGCTTCCTCCGGCCTTGCTCCTGCCCATCTTCCCACGTTGATGCATGTGGAAAATCATGCATGTGGACCTTCCCTAGTTCTTTGCGCAAAATGGCTTGGCCGGCGTACTTTCCATGTTGCAATCTCGTCCTCACACTGTTTTACATAAACAATTATGCTGCTATCTTCCCTTAGGACAAGGAATGTGCTTCTTTTTTTGTCGGCGTATGTGTCATCAACTGTTATTGGCTAGTAATTGTTTCCTTTCTACATCTTTTTTGCAAACAGGGCTATCCATTTCACCTCGTTGGTATTGCGACCTTTTGGTGAACTGCACAAATCACTTTTTTCTTAAGAGTGCCTTGTGCAGTTCTACTAAAATGTCACATGGACAACGTCTCTACATTTCAGTGCGACTGCACAAAGGGAGATTGGTTTTGCTATTCTCCTCATCCAACTCCGAGCCAAATCTTCTCCAACAAGTGGTTAGTTTTATGAGAGATTGCAAAGGTGACCGACTTCTACTTGTGTGTGTATGTTTCATCAACTACTACTGGTGCTACTATTAATGTAATCACACTTGTTCAATATCTTTGCAAACAGGGAAGCTCAGCTCGATTTTAGTGGACCTGCACAAAATGATCGGATGGTCCATGTCCACCATAGAATCCTTTCTTGGCTAACATGTCTTGTTCAGTTCCACAGAGCTGCGTGAAACTAGCTGCCAACAAAGGAACGCCAGGAAATGGAACCATGCCTGCGGACATCATCCTTCAATTTTTCATTTTTCTTTATTTGTACATATTCTCTCAACCTTGTATTTAATTGTGATGTAAATATTGACGCTGATCTACGAATCATTGAGATGCATTATCATGCATGTTAGTTTCCTTTGTATTTGATGAATGTTATAACGAGACAACTTTGGAGGCAAGAGGACACATGAAACCAAAGTTGAAAGCTACATAGCATTACAACACAATTTCATTATGCTGGAAAATTATGTGTACATATAAACATATCCCGGAGGCTTGATAGCAATGCCACAAATCATTCAAACTTCCTTTCGCCCACATGTGGGACAACCAGAATCCGGGTCCATGTGCCATGCACCAATATTGAGTGCACAACCGCTAGCGAGATTCACCCCGCTCGTTGCGCCGTAGTAATAATGACTAATGAGCAGTCAAATCACAGAGCCACACCTTTCTCGTAGTACTAGTAAAAGTTGCTCGGGTGAAGCAACCATCATTTCACTCTTAGTTGAATGCACTCGTACTCCAATATTCGAAGAGTAAGTTGCTCGGACGAAGCAACCATAAGTACACGGTGCCAATGGTTGGTGAGATTGGTTAATTAAGCCATGTATAAGGTTTTTTTTATTCAAAGGATTCTCAAAGGAATTTTGGAGGATTCTAATCCTTAGGAATTTTTCCTATGTGCGTTGTTTGATTCGTAGGATTGTAAACCGGAAAGGGGGGAGAAGAGAAGCGGGCAACATTTTGTGACAGAGGAAGGACAATCGTACAGTGCGGTGGTTTTTTAGAGCTCAAGGACAAACGACCAGGAAATTCGGATTCCCCTACAATCTTGGTCATTTACTATCACACACGCTTCATTTCCAACGCCTCTAGAAACTATGTGCGCTCACCCGACCGGGGTTGCATTGTGATTGGTCGGAACCCCAGGCATGCAGATCGCGCGTGTGCACCGTAGAATGCACCGCGATCGAACGGCAATCCACATCCTTCTCATCACACCCGTGTAGCTGTAGCTGGGTTTTTGATGTACTCCCTCCATATTTATTTACTCTGCATATTAGCTTTGGTCAAAGTCAAACTTTGTAAACTTTGACAAAGTTTTTATAAAAAAATATTAACATATACAATAAAAAAATGAATGCAATTAGATTCATTATTGAATACACTTTCCCATCATGTAGATATGCTATTGTAAATGTTCATATTTTTTTCTATAAACTAGGTCAAACTTTATAAAGTTTGACTTCAGTCAAATTTAATATGCAGAGTAAATAAAAACGGACGGAGTATCTGGGCTAATAAATGTCTAGAGAATTCATGAAAAAGTGCCAAATTTGAGTAAGGTGCTTCCTCCATCGAGGTGCATAAGTCACCTTACGAGAAACTGGACCCACTCACGGCACACCTGTCGCGTTTGGTCCGCTGGTCAAAGCGCTTCCTATTGTCATATCACTATTCTCTTTAGATTTATAACATGTGGGACCGAGTGTGAGCGAACCAACGTCAATCAACGGCAAAATCGCCTGCCGGACGCACTTTGAGAGAGACTAGGAGCAAGAAGCGATACGGGCTGGTCGTGTCATGCAAGAAAATGGCTGGTTTCATGTTTAAAACTTGTTGTACTATAGTAGATGTAGATGTAGTGTAGACGTAGATGCAGATGTAGATGTACATGTAGAGATGTAGAGCTAAGTGAGACTCATCAACAGTCACCAACGTAGGCCGAGTACGTGCATGAATCAGCCGCAATAAAAAAGGAGTACGTGCACAAAGAGAAGAATTGCACGCACGGACACACGTACTCTCTGCCTCATTCCCTAACACACACGTGCGGGTACACGGTGGAGCTCATTTCTGGATGAAGAGGCAGCTCACGTGATAATTTGACACATGTAGTAGTTGTTTACTTAGTGGAGGGTCGAGAACGATGCGTGAACAAATCAAAGTTCGACCATGACGCGGTGGCGTGTTTGTTTTTAATTTTTTTTCTTCAATGGCACGTACGCAGTTTTTTTCTTGAATGGCACGTGAATCGTGCACATACTCAATGACGGAGCACGGGATGGGATGGTAGCCATGGACATGGTCGGCCCTTTTTGAAGACTACTACACTAGTACTTTGATGTACGTTTTAAAAAAACTACTACTTTCATGTGTCCTGTCAACTCGCAGAATGATGAGAAGCTTGCTTACTATGCCCTCTACATAGCCCACACTTATTGTAAGTAGTTGGAGTATGGGAGCACCTGATATTTCCTCGTCCGGACCGATCCCAAGCTGGCTTCTCACCTTCCTGGCCCATCAAAAAACCCCTCCCCCCTCCCGTGCGCGCTTCCCGCCTGGCGCCAGCTGAGCCCGCCGCTCCACATTGATGGCAAGTTAGGGTGACGCGACCTCTCACTGCGTCCGCTTTTAAAGCGGCGCGCCGGCCGAGGGCGCCGCCCGCTGCACGCCCGGCATTTTAGACTACTCACTGTGGAGAGTAACTTTAGAGCAACTACAATAAGGTGACATAAGCCGGCTATAAGGATTTAAATATAGTATTGGTGCTTAGTTGAAGGAGAGAGAAGAGGAGAGAGAAGAGAAGGGGGTTGTAAACTTGTAGCCGGTTATAGCACGAGCTCCAACGTACTTTCTGAGACAAAAGGTGGGGCAATGTATTAATGATATAGTATACTAAAGGGACTAACTATTGTACTAGAAGGCTATTAGATTGGCTCTAGATGATGTGTCAACTTCATATAGCCGGATGTTGGCTATACTATTAACATCAGCTCTGGCACGTTGGGTAGACTCACCATGAAATGTCCACACCGTATATCCGGGCGTAAAACCACTCTTCTGTAGGTGTTTGCCCATTTCATCATCTATCCTCTTCTGCCAATTGTTGCACCGGACACAGGGGAACCAGGTTTTCTTCTGGCCATTTGCAAATGCAGCTCTCACAAACCCCTTGGTTTTTGTTAACCATTCATTGGTCATGTCTTTCTGACTAGTGTGACCGGTGTACATCCAAGCACGATCACTCATCTTGCCTACCTACACTCTAATAGGTAAAGATAGGTCCATCAGCATGTATATTCATCAGTTAATCTAGTTTGTCAATTTTATTACGTCCATGCAATCTACACTCTAATAGGTAAAGATAGGTCCTAATCCCACCCGAGTATGTGTAGATTGAGTACGTTCTCCATGCTCTACCCCATTCTGAGACAAAATTTCAGCAGCACCTCCCCGCTGTTCTCCAAATACACGTCTCGGCAAAAAGCCGAGAGAATGTGCTCCCGGAGAACAACAGGGAGGCGTTGCCATAATTTTGTCTCGGAATGGGGTAGAGCATGGAGAACGTACCCAATCTACACATACTCGGGCTGTCTGTGGAAATCGCTGCACAATCCGAATGAGCTACGGTGAAAAATATGCAACTGAATGCATATTTATCGATGCAACCCTTTCGGATGGGAGACGCATACTGGTTATGCGACTGTAGTTATCTGGCTAGTGTCATCGGCACGAAGGCCGGAACAGAGCAAATAATTACGGGGGAGGAGGAGATGTCATTTGTGCTCACCCACGAACGCAGGGGCGGAGCTCGCCGAACACCAGACCCTCCCAGTGACGCAACAACTGCACATTTAAATCGAAAGATGAGTAACATAGCACTATTGTTTTTGCCATCAACCTAACTAAATATTTACAATAGTATGCCACTGAAATATATGTCATTAAGGGTTCCGTCGACGCCAAGGCACCCACTAACCTAAATAGCCATCATTTAGGGTTCCATCGACACCGAGGAACCCCCTAACCTGCTCGTCCTCCTCCTCCTCTTCTTCTTCTTCTTCTTCTTCTTCTTCTTCTTCCTCTTCTTCATCCTCTTTTTCTAATTATTCTAATTTTATTCTTCTTTTTTCAGAACTAAACCTAAACCTAAAACTAAACTAAACATAAACTTAAAACTAAAACTATAACTAAAACTAAATCTAAACTAAACATAAACATAAACCTAAAACTAAAAAATAGAAAAAAAGAGGAGGAGGAGGAGCTCACTGTAGGGGAGGGGGCGACCAGTGGAGGAGGGGGCGGCCCGGTGGAGGGAGTCCGCCACAGGGGAGGGGGGTGGCACTGCGGCCTTCCTCATGGCGGGGCTTGGGCGGCCGCCGCAGGGGAGGGGCGTCGTGGCAGGGGCAACGGGGCGACATTGCGGGGCAGCGGGTTGGGGGCGCGGGCGGCAGGGGTGGCGGGGGCGCGGTGGGGGCCGGGGCCGGGGCGGCGGGGGCGCTGTGGGGGTCGGAGGTGCGCCATGGGTCGTGGGCGGGGCAGCGGGGGGTCAGCGGCGGCGGGGGCGTGGTGGGGGTCATGGGGGGGCGCGGGGACACATGGGGGTCGAGGGCGGGGCGGCGGGGGGTCAGCGGCGGCGGTGGTCAGGGGCGGGGGGGGCTCGTTGCGGTTGGGTCGGGGAGGAGAGAGAGAGAAGAGAGAGAGGCGTGGGGGTGCGCCGTTATTAGCCTTTAGGTTTTAACATCTTTGCTGTCCGCTAGCTGACGGCAAAGAGGTGGGGGTGGCGGGCCATTACATCAGTGTCGTCCATTGGACCCCACCCAGCTCTTTGCCGTCCACTAGCTGATGGTAAAGAATCTTTGCCGTTCGCTAGCAGACGGCAAAGAACTGGCTGATGGCAAATTGTATCTTTGCCATCAGCCAGTTCTTTGCCATCGGTTTTTCGCAAGCAGACAGCAAAAACCTTCTTTGTCGTCCGGTAGCGGACGACAAAGAACTGGCTGATGGCAAATTCCCTGATTCCATTAGTGCTCTTAGAGCATGGTGTGGTGTGAGTGGGACTAAAGTTTAGTCCCATATTGCTAGGTGAGTGTGAGTTGCACCACTTTATAATGTGATCTATTCTAGCATTTGCAAGAGCATGATAATAGGAAACCTACACGTGCGCTCTTCGGGAATGAGCCTGTCCAAGGACAAAAGCTATGCACGTGGTCTATGTTTTTGTTAGTAGGATAATTTATTAAGTCATTAATTAATAATTAACGGATGCCTTAATTAGTCAGCTGTTTCCGATTCTTTTGGATGGTGGGGCTATTATTGACTTGGACGTGGGGTTTGGGCCAAAGGCCTACTATTATACTTGTAGGACCGACCTGACAGGCTTTACCCTAGCCGCCGCTGGATCATATGGTTTTGCACCATTCCAGATGATGAGATCCCCCAGATCATAGCGCTGCCACGCAAGTCTTCTACTCTTCTCCATCCCTCCTTTTGGCGTGCACCGCGAGAAGGGCAGTAGTCCTCCGGAACCCCGCCTTTCGTGATCCTGTACGGGAGAGGGGCGATCAGGTTTTTGGGGAGCACACTCATGCGACTGCTGCCAGCGATGACTTCCTCAACGACAACCTTCTTCCCCGACCTCGGTAACCCCTTCATCAATGACATGAGTGACAACATCAACCACAGCAGTTTTGCTCCCACTGCACAGTATGTGATTCCGTCCTCCTGCTTTAGTCCGCATCATTACTTTGATCTTTGAAATTGTCGTCATGATCTATTTACTATTGATTCGGATTAAATCTCATAGTAAATTGCTCATATATTCAACAATCCAATCCAAAAACCTGATTATAGGCAATTTACTCCGAGTGGTTTTGCTGCGCTTTTGAAGCCGCCTACCTTTAAGGGGGTGCAATATAAAAGGTGGCGCATGAGAGCAGTATATTGGTTTCAGATCATGTACTGCTATGACGCCACTAAGGGCAAGCCTGAGGGCGATCTTAATCCTGCACAGTAGGAAGCTTTTGAGAACATGGATACCCTCTTCAAAGCCGCCCTTTTGAGTGTTCTTGACGATTCCATTGTGGATTCATATATGTCATGTAACAGCGGCAAAGACATGTGGGATACGCTCGAGGCCACGTTTGGGGCCTTGGGCGCTGGCAGCGAGTTGTACGTCATGGAGCAATTCTATGACTACAAGATGACTGATGAGCGCTCTTTTGTTCATCAGGCTCATGAGATACAGTCACTCGATAAGGAACTTGAGTACTTTAAGTGTGTGTTGCAGGACAAATTTGTTGCTAGGACCATCATTGCCAAGCTTCCACCTTCGTGGAACAATTTTGCTACTTCTCTGAAAAACAAGAGACATGAGTTTTCCATTTCGGATCTCATTAGCACTCTTGATTTTGAAGAGAAGGCGAGAGCAAAAGGCACACATGCTTGAGTCGCTGAGGGAGCTTCTAGTGCCCACATGGTACACAAGAAGAACTTCTAGCCCAACAAGCCCCAAAACAACAAGAATAAATCTCAGGGGAAAGGCAAGTTTGATGCAAAGAACAAGCCGTCACATTCTACCAACTTCAAGAAGAATTCTCATAAGAAGGGGAAGGGACACAAACCTCAATTTTGGTAGCACCGCACAAAATTATATGGCTGCATCTACTTGCTGTTAGCTAACCTCATGGTGTTCCAGGTATTCCTACATCCGTAACTAGGTACAATGACCACCACAAGATTAAATAAGCTTATTCGTACAATGACTTGCTGATTGCAGTGCAGAACGATCCTGTCATGTGTGGAGGAGCAAACAAGCAGTGCAGCCGAAGGTGGAAATCAACTAACGACTTATGAAATTATATATAATCTTCCTCATGCAGGTCAGTATGGCCTTCGTCCAGATGATCGTGTTTTGTCATGCCGAGCTATTGATATGTGCTACTGTTTTGCAACACTGTTTAAGTATAGCTATTGTTTTCCTATATTTTCAGATTAAGGACAATGAAGATTTCGGGGGAACTACACAATATGGTTTGATGCTGAGTCATCTCTATTGCCTCCTATGTTTGCTGCAAATGTGTCAGCATCAATTGCAAGATGAGGCAGCCAGCTAGCTGTGGAGTTGCCAACATGCTCAAATTGCTCGCAATATTGAGAAGAAACAAGCATGCCCAGGAAATTAATGCGTGCGCAGGGAGGCCCTTTGCTCAGAGAAGCATCGATCATTTTTCTTTATTTCTACACCTTCTCACAGCTTTGTATTGGTTATAGTATGGTGAATCATTGAGATGCATAAACATGCTGAACTTTTGTGCTTGTGAATGTTAGTATGCATACCGTATCTTCTGAAGCTTAGTTTAATGTGAATGTTGACTAGCCTGTGAACCTTTACAATCTAGTAAGTATATTGTAGGCCTGTTATTTGACACCTGATTTTGCCGCGCAACGACCAGTGTGAGTGTCTGCATGCAGTACCGCATCGTCTAATTTGGTGGATGCCAAGCCGGCCAGAGAAGGAGCTATAACCTTTTTCCAAGTTGAAAAAGGTTACCGATGAGTAGCCATAAGCTGGAGGCGTCTCTTTTTTACTTTCGAATGGGCAATAAGCTGGAGAACTGGAGAGTGTCTCTAATGGGCTGCCTCTAGTGTTAAGGCCCTCCAGTACAAAACACGGGCAGCCGACTAGGCCGATACAAAAGCCCATCCATCTTAAAGCCCATTTGTTTTTTTTTGGCAAGGAAAAGCCCATATTTCTTGAAGAGGGTGCGATACCAAAAAAAAAACCTCCTTCCTCCTCGCTTCCACTTATACTGCAGCTCGCTGGACTCTCCCACTTCCGTCGCCCCCCAATTACCCCCGCTCCCCATCTTCCTCACTCGTATAGAAAACCCCCACTCACCTTCTTCCTCACTCGTACAGAAAACACCTGCTCCTCTTCTTCGACTCCTACAGAAAACCCCAGCCCTCCTTCTTCCCCCCTCGCACTGCCACTAGGCTCGTCTCTGGCTACTCTGCTGAAACCCGTGAGCTTGGCGTGACGCCCGCAAGGAAAATGGAGTCGGCTGGCCCCATCGCCAAGAAGATGAGCCTCCCGCCAGCGGCGACGCCGGTTGTAGATCCCGCACCCGGCAGCGTGGGGAGAAGCGACAGGCCCCCACCAGATCTGAAGAACCTGTAGAATCTCGGGTGGACCGCATCAGCGATCTCTCGGACGCCATCCTTGGGGAGATCATCTCGCTTCTCCCCACCAAGGATTGCTGCCGCACCCAAGTCCTCTCAACTCGGTGGCGCCCTCTATGGCGCGCCACACCCCTTATTCTTGATTGTCGTCATCTATCTGTCGTTCATGATTTTGAACTCCTCAGAGCCATCATCTCCTCCCACCAGGGCTCCGTTCAATGCCTCTGCATCCCGACACACCACCTGTTGTCCATACCCTGCACGGTGGACGCCTGGCTGACATCCCCTGAATTCGAAAAACTCCAGCAGTTTGAGTTCTACCATTACCATGAAAGTTTCATACCACGAACCGAACACCAAGAATTTGTGCCCACACTACCATTTTCCATCTCGTGGTTTTCCTCCTCTCTCCACACCACCACCTTCGCCCGGTGCCATCTACCAGACGATCTGGTACAAATGCTTCGACTCCCACTGCTAAAAAAACTTTCGCTTGTGGTGGTTTATCTGTCAGAGGCCTCACTGCACAACATCATCCACTCTAGTTGCCCTGCCCTTGAGCGCTTGCTGATTGTTTTGGGAACAGAAATCCATATCAGTTGTATCCAAATAAAGTCGCCTCACCTTAAAAGCATTGGAATTTGTTTTGAAGGACAGCAGTTCATCATCGAAGATGCCCCTTCACTTCAAAGGTTGCTCCTTCATTATTGTTCTATACCTTCGCAAATAACTGTCGTGTCTGCGCCTAAACTGGAGACCTTGGGTGTAATTCCTGATCCGTTTAATTATCAGAAGTTGGTGTTTGGCTCCACACTTATTCAGGTACCATATATTATCATCTACACATTTGTAATCATAAGCTAAAATTTTCATTTGTGCACATAAGTTTTATATCATCTTGGAGTACACTTTGGGTACTAATATTATGTTATATGCTCAATGAAGAGGTCTTCCATGGATAGCCTATCAATGGTGCTGGATTCTGTCAAGATCTTATATATCGGAGTGTTTAGTTATGATCTGAATGTAATTATTGGCTTGCTGCGATGCTTTCCATGTCTGGAGAATTTATATATAAAGGTGATGATTTCATGCACATTGAAAGCCTGTATATATTGTACTAGAATTAACCATTCAGCTGTCGCTCTTTCGACACACTCTTTTTTTTGACCTTAACTATTTTCAATTTTCATGTCTACTTATGCACTAACACATGGAGAAAAACATATAACCAATCGGTAGCGTAATAAGAACTGGGATTTTCTCAGTTCTCATGACATTCGTTTGAGGAAAATAACGATGGAAGAATATGCATCCAACCAGGCAAACAGAAGCTTTGTAACATTCTTCCTGTTGAATGCGAGGTTACTACTGTCCATGAGGCTTAAGTTTTTCAACAAGAAATTTCTCACGGACGGACATGTTGAACAACAAAAAAGAAGTTTTAGGTGGACAAATGGGCTTCTGAACGTGCTCGACATCTATTTACAACAACTTGTCGTCATGTTCCAATAAATTTTTTGGCACAGGATGTTGATTTTATGGATCAGACCGATCCATTTGTTTGTGACTGCCAAAAATAGTGGTTGGGTTAGATGTTATTACCATGTTCAATCTGGGTGTTGTCTAAATTTGATGACCAATTAATCAGTGGGCTTTTGTACCATTTGTAATCTTGAGTTACATGTTGTCGCCCTTGTACTCCCCTCCGCCTGCCACTACACTGCCGCATCTTCCACGGCTCCTGTTCGTTCCCGTCCGAGGACTCGCCGTCCTTCTCTGCCTTGGTTCGCTCACTGTGGCTGCCGCCGTCTGGCGTTGTCAACATGGTCAACAACTGAGAGGAATCAGGAGATGACTATGGGTGGAGAGGCTGATAGTAGGGACCCACCAGGGTCATGGCATTACGCAAGCAAGTGCCTTGTTATTACAAGCCAAAAAAAATACTTCCTCCTAATTGTTTGACATCTAGGTCCCACGCCATTGTCAATGTAGTCAATAAACGAGAAAATTACAGAATGAGTAGCTAACACCAGGGACCCAGCAGCTCGCCCAGTTGTTTTTTAGTTTTAGAGACGAAGCTCAACTGCGCGTTGTGCGGGGGCTGTGGCCCGTCTAGTCCACGCTTTTATTTAAGCACAAGTAGAGCCAAGTTGATATATGTTTTCTTTCTGAAAATGGCTAGCCTAGTTCTAATTTATTTTTGGAGAATACCCAACCGAGGCCTAGTTGCTTTTCTCAGCCCTGCTGGGCTTCAAATCTTTCAAGACAAGGAGGGATGTATTCGGCTATAAGTAGTAAGAAAGGGGCTGTAAATTTTTAAACCAAAGCCAACCGGCGATTACATTCAAATTTCATTTTTTCTGGATTTCAAGATTTTAATTTTCATTCATTTTTTTGCGGAGAAAGTTTCTTTGCATTTTATTTTTATATAATTTTTTTAAAATTATTTTTAACGTGACTAGAAATTTCGTGATTAAAAGAGTTCGGACCCCACCAAAATATTCAAAATTTCATTTAATTTTTTAGCAGTGGCCAGAATATGGTCTGTAATGCTAATAAGAAGAATATGGGCTTCAAAATATCCTTAATAATTAGCAAATGGGCTATAAATTATTGAAAATAATGGCAAATGGGTTGTATGCTATTTTCCACAGATTCGGAGGCTGGCTTGTGGGCCTACTAGGTTGACGATGACGCTGTGCTAAAAAAAAATTGACGCGTACGCAAGGCTTTGTAAACTTAGTCAACACAGAGTAGTGACTGTTGGATGTCCATCCAACGGCCGTCGTGCTTCTTCAATCTCTGATCTTCCTGCTACAGCCGCCCAAACTAGCGCGGGCGGGACTGCCTGTTCCCTCCTCCCGTGGCCGGCTGTGCTGCCGCCAGGCCATCCCTCTACCCACCCGCACCTCCTGTTATTTTTCCACGATGTTAGCCTCACCCCGCAGCCGACCAGTCAGCCCTCGTACTCCCCTTAGTGTGGGCATTTGCTGCTGTGGCTTCACCGGCTCCGGGTCATTCCCTTCCTGGGCCTCGCCGTCGTCCACCGCGTTGGTGCTCTCGGTGCTGCGTGGTCAACATGGTCAACAAACAAAAGCCATCGGAAGAGGGATGTAAGTAGAGAGGCTGACAGTAGGGACCCACACAAGCAAGTGCCTCCTTATTACATGAAAAAATGATTGCTCCTGCTGACAGCTAGGACCCATCGGTCGTATCTTCGCACGGAAGGAAGTGCCTCCTTGTTATGCAAAAAAACTGTTCCTCCCAATGATAGCTTGGACCCGGCAGATTTTGTGGCTGACTTGTGGGCCTACTAATCTGACGCGTACCCAGGGCTTTGTCAACTTAATCAACAAATGATTCTAGCAGCTGGACCATTGTATGTTAATCCAACAGCCATGCTGCTTCTTCAACCTCTGATCTTGCTCGTGTCTCCCATCGGCGGCAGTGCTGCCGCGCACCCAAACCAGTCAAGTTTCCCACTCCTCTCCATCTACGACTCCACTGCCGCATCTTCCTCATCTCCGGGTCATTCCAGTCTGGGGCCTCGCCGTCGTCCAGCGGCCTTGGTGCGCTAGGCACGGTGTGGTCAACAAACCAGATTCATCAAAAGATGACTGTACATGGAGAGGCTGACAGTGGCGACGCGTCATGCCCATGGACGCATGCATGCAACTGCATCCTTTTTTACCCTGAAAAATAATGTTGTCTCCCCCTGATAGCTGGGACCCACCAGCTACATCTTCGCACGCAAGGAAGTGCGTCCTTATTACGGGAAAAATATATAATTCCTCCCCCTGACAGCTGGGACCCATCAGCTATATCTTTGCACGCAAGGAAGTGCCTCCTTATCCACACTGACAGCTGGGACCCACCCGGTCGAACCGTATGTAGGGTTGTCTCTCTGGTAGCGAACGTGTACGTACATACTATGGTCGATCTGTCTCTCTCCAAGGATGAACCGTGGCCGAGCAAGGAGCGACACGTGTGACGTAGCAGTTGAGGCAGTCGTGTATAAATCATGTACACGTACGTGCAGCCATGCTATAAGAAAGTAAATACAGCTACGTACGAACATACGGGCGGGGTCTCGAACATGTACAGCGACGGCGTTCTATTCATCAGTAGCCAACCGGCTAGGTCGGAACAGGGAAACAGCGTCATGTTCATCGGGAGGCAACAGACTGGGTCAGAATGCGTCGTGTTCATCGGGAGCCAACCGGCTTGGACGGAACAACTGAAAAGGGGTCTGGCGTACCGCAGAACGGAGGAAATGGCCTTCTATTCGACTGGCTACGGTTGAAACGGGATCCTGTTCATCAAGAGGGGTCTGGCGTACCGCAAAACAGAGGAAACAGACTTGTGTTCGACCTCCTACGGTCGAAATGGGGTGCTGTTGATCGGGAGGTGTGTGGCGTACCACAAAATGGAGGAAACGGACTTGTGTTGGAGCGCCTACGGTCGAAACGGGGTCCTGTTAATCGGGAGGGGTGTGGCATACCGCAAAACGGGACTCCACAGGCTACTATTCATCCATCGTCTACTGCCTCGCTCTAGCCTCCACCTGCTACTGTTCATCCACCGTCGACTTCCTCCAGCCTCCACCTGCTACTGTTCATCCACCGTCGACTTCCTCCAGCCTCCACCAGCTACTGTTTAACACGGGGTCATGTTCATCCAGCATCCACCGGCTACTGTTCAACCAGCCCTCCACACGGGGTCCTGTTCAACCAGCCCTCCACGGGGTCCTGTTCATCAACCCCTAACCGGCTCGGGTGCGTGGCGGCCTCCTCTCGATCGGGGTCCTATTCATCCAGTGGCAACGACCTCTACTAACATGGGGTCTTGTTCATCCAACCCCCATCGGGAACTATTCATCCAACCCCCATCGGGAACTGTTCATCAAGAGGCAGCAGGTTCGATCGGCTTCAGTAAGCAGCAGCAGCAGCGATCAATCGGTCGGGTTCAGTTAGCAGTAGTAGCGAAGGAATCGCTAGGGTTCAGTTAACAGCCAAGGGATCGATCGCTCGGGTTCAGTTAGCAGCAGTAGCAAAGGAATCGCTAGGGTTCAGTTAACAGCCAAGGGATCGATCGCTCGGATTCAGTAACATAGCTAGTGCAATCGCTCAGGTTCAGTAAGCGAACGCCTCGCTCGGGTTCAGTTAGTGCCCAACGCCTCCCACACACGCGCGTACGTGTACGAGAGAAACGCACAAACCTCCGTGCATCGCTCGGCCCCGACCACCAACTGTAACCGGGAACTCCCTAAAATTTTCCTCGCCATCGCTTCTACCATGATTTTTTCGATCATGGACGGCCCAAAGAATGTCATGCAGGTGCGTCCCCGGCCCGCCCAGGATGAAAAGCCCATTTTCTGTCATGATTTTTTGTCATAGAAGTAGGAGCCCACCACATCTATGATGATACGTGCTTGTCACAATTATCATCATAGAAGTGTCATAAGCATGACAGAAAAAATTCATTTGGCCCAAAATGTCACGGATGTGTCTTTTTTTTGTAGTGCAGGAGCGCACGCCATCCTTGAGAGCCATGGGGAACCAGCTCGCCATGACCTTGTTGTCACCATTCGCCGCCTCGATGCTCAGCGAGTAGAGCTGGAGGAACTCTGGAGGGTCGGGGGTGCCGTCGTAGCGTGGGGGCAGGTCCGGCTTGAACTTGCCGGGTCAGACGATGTGGCGTAGCTAAGGGGTGAATGCGTGGCAGTCTGCTGCACTCACGGGCGTGGCACACGCGAGGGGGGCTCAGCCTTGATGTCCGCGCACCGCTGCCTCTAGTGGCGTGTGGTCCTAATGCTGGCGCGGTGGTGCGGGGAGCGCACGGGCGTCTCCTTGTGGCCGCTGCACCACCTGACAGCTTTCCTCATCCTGTGCTGGCGCCGGCGCCCCATGCGGCGGGTCGCGCGGGGGCGCATCGTGCCTAGGCTTAGGGTCGGGGCCGTGGAGAGGAGGAGGAGGAGGCGCACCATCGGCCATGTCGCCCGCCCGGGATGGCGGGGGACGAAACGAGTGGGAGGGCGTAGGGGCCTCCCCGGCAGCGTTGACGAGCTCGATGATGCGGCCGAGCCAGGCGTCGTAGCCCTCGTAGGCGGGGCGGTAACGCAGCAGCTCGCACTCCATGAGCAACACAGCCCACGCGTTCGCCGGCCCACTGCAAGCGTGGGAGGACGATGCCGCGGCGGGAGTGAGAGAAGGAGTGGCGGTGCGGCCATCGTGCCGCACAGAGGGTGGCAGCGATGAGTCCTACTGCTCGTGAGCTGCGGGGTCGGTGGCAGCATTAGCCATAGGAGAGGCAGAGCGGCGCGGGAAGCCGTGGCCCACAGGCGCCATCTGAGCGACGCGGGTGGCCCGACGCTCGGTGCGGACTCGGTATGCGGTAGATGAAGAGGCGGAGCTTCGACACACCCCTACCTGGCGCGCCAAATGTCGGATTCAGGGCTCCGCATACCCAAGAAGGTTCGAATTCAGGGGCGTGAATGAAGGATCTCGCTTCACCATGATGCTAGCTCAGCATACCCATGACGTGATCTCGACGAGTATGCTGGATCATGCGGAAGGAAACAAGATAGAGATTTACCCAGGTTCGGGCCACCTTGCGGTGTAAAACCCTACTCCTGCTTTTGGTGGATTGGCCTCACAAGGAGCTAGAGGATGAACTAGTACAATGGATGAGCAGTTCGCGAGGGCTCAAGTGGTGAGGATGGATTGGTCGGGGGTCCGATCCGGGGATCTCTCCTACGGTGATGGCTAGCCAATATTTATAGTTGCCTTGGTCCTCTTCCCTCATAGCTTAGGCGGGAAGGGATTCCACAATGGCCAATTTTGAAAGGGGACAAGGAGTACATCTTATCCTGATGAAAGGCGGTCTTTGCCTGCAAAGCTTCTGGCCATGACACTGCGGTGGGCTCAGTGATGACATCCGTGTTGCCGAGCTCGTGGTCTTGGTCTTGGTGCACCAGAATGGAAAGCTTTGGGGCCTTCCTCGGGAACCTGCGCCTGCCCTTGCTCCCTTAGCACCGAAGAGGAAATGTCCCCTCTGCACCTGCTGGCACCCGCCTGGCCTTGGTCGTCATAGCTCACGTCATCGCGGCCTCATGAGGCGGGAGGCTTGAATAGAGATCTCCGCTCCTCGGGAGGCAGCATGGGGTGGCCGCTCCTCTAGAGGTCTTGGTGTCATTCACCCCATGAGGCCTGGGTCCTCGCGAGGGTCTTGTCTTGGGGTTGTTGTAGCTAGGCTGTACAGGGCCGTCAATTTGTTTGCATCCTAGGCCGCAGGCAAGCAGATCTGGGTACCCCCGATCCCAGAACGCCGACAATAACCCATGTGTGACGACCTGGCGTGAGTCGTGGAGAGGCATGTGTGCACGCTGCTCGAGAAATTCACCCGCAGTGGAGATGCTGAGCCCAGCGAGGTAGTCGATGGCGACGGTGACCCCTCTTCCTGAATCTTCCTTTTATCGTCCTGCAACAGGCTGCCCCCGCCTCGCAGAGGCATAAGACGATGGTTTAATTCATGAGATACTCAATGTTTGTAATAACCGTGTGTGACCCATGGATTTTCTTTCCATCTTTCCTTTTGCTTGCCTTTTTGCTCTGCGTCTGCATGGCCCAACCCCGTGCAGACCTCAGCCATCGCTGGAACGCCAGGTCGCGATGCCTAGACGAGCCCAGGAGGTGAGGGGCTCCGCGAGTTAGTGAGAGCCCCCGAGACGTGATGCTCGGGAGCCCCCCTTTGACGTGCAAGCGGCCCACGAGGGTAAAACGCTACCTGACAAGAACCTGTTCGTGGGCGGCTCCGTCCCGGACGACACGCACTCGCAAGCTTGCACCAGGGCGTTACACAGTGAGACTAGACACCAAGGGCCTTGGTGTGGTGACGTCGCACGGGAGCAGGCCCGCCAGCCAAAGCCCGGTCCCTTGGGTTTCTCAGCGCGGATGGGACTGACCTGCGCATAGGCATCATGTCCAGCCCCCGCTCATGTAAAGCACAGGGGTGAGCTACGGGTGTATCCTGCAGAAAGGTTAAGCGGCGGCCGCGGCGAGCACATGCCTTCCTGGGGTTAATGCGGCCCATAGCGCACCCTCAGTTGGTTATCCAACAACGTGGAGCATGGGGCTTCCAATTTGATGTGGGCATGATCGTGGTTCGATCGTTCCGCCAGCGCGGGGCATGGGGCTTCCATTGGGGCGTGGGCATGATCGTGGTTCGATCGTTCCGCCAGAGCGGAGCATGGGGCTTCCACTAGGGCGTGGGCAGGAGCTCTATTTCAGAGTCTCCGGGGCGTGTACAGCCCAGTCTTGTTTGTACGCGTGGGAGCCACGGCAGAACTGGAGGTATTAGGCATCCCAGGTGATAAGCACATGGACCCCATTCTCCGCTTGCAGCTAGGCTACGTTAGGCTCTAGTCCATGGTAAATCTGTTGCGACCTCACGAGGCGGCCTCACGGGGGAGCCTCGTGAGGGCGCGTCGGCAGTACCTGCATGTTTGCGGATCTAGTGATGTGGGGGTAACACACATCGGTTGACCATCCTGAGACCATCGCATGCGGAGGTTGGACACTGAGGACCCCAAGGAGGTGACGGTCATGGGTCCGGCCCGCCAATCAGAGCTCGATCACTTGAAGTAATAGACACTGTAGGGACAGACCCGAGCACAGACGTCGTGTCGGATTTCCTCATGGAAATATCACGGGAGGAGTCACCGGATGCGTGACACCCGAGGTGGTGAAGCACTAGTCTCACAGTTGTATAACTTGGGCCGCACCCCCACTTGCCTGCTCGCGATCGTCCCATGAGAGGACGAAACACCAAGGACCTCTGGAGGTGACGTGCACGGGAGCTGGCCCGCGAGATAGAGCTCGGTAGCTTGGGTTTATCAGCGTTGCAGTGACGAACCCGAGCACAGATGCCTTGTCTAGCCCCCGGTCATGACACGGTCAAGAGCAAGTTCACGAGAGCGTGGCGATTTCACGGTGTCAAGGCAACAATCACGTAATTTAAGCCAGTGAGAAAACTTCATCAAAGCATAACCAAATTTGATCCATGACCAAAAACGACGTGGCTACAGGGGCGGAACCTGACCAACCTCAGGATGATGCAGCCCGAAGGGCACCCTCAATTGAACAAACCAAAAAGTCACCTGGCAATCATGCTGATGTGGGAGCGTCCGGGTGGTTGGTGAACCATGCCGCGGGGGATTGCCCTTCAGGGGCCGAGCTACTCCAGAGGCATTGGAGGCTCACGAGGGGCCGAAGCCTCGCGAGACGCTAATGCGAGCCGCGCGAAGTGTTGGTAGGTGGCACCCATGTTCAGTAGACCGAATGGCATGCAGACGTAGTTGGTGGCGTCGCCCCTACTCCAGCCAACGCGTGATGGCCAGAAGATTTCCTGGGAGCTGGCCCTGTTGAGGCCAGTGATGTTGACGCACATGCGCAGCTCACTGCCCGCGTTGGGAGCGGCAGCTGAGTCATTGGGCTGCGCGGGGTGGCGCTCGCCGTGCATGGCCCATGCTTCCTGTAGCTTGTGGATTTCATGGGTGATGAACTCCTGTGTCCCTGGCGCCTGGCACCGCATTCTTTGCTCACAGGGGCACGCGCTGAGGCATGCCTCCAAGTGGTGCCCGAGCACCTCCCTTGTAGTACTGGTCAGGTCAGATGCTCTCCAAATGTAAGCCCCCGAGCCTGCCCTGAGGGAGGTGCCGACGCGCCTTCCTATGCAGGAGGGAGGCAAGCCCCGGGAGCGGAGGCTGTGCTCTGGGTACCGCCAGCTGTCAAATGCTTCTTTGCTTCGGGGAGGCTCTTGGGGAGTAGCTACTTCTTCTTTGTGGGGGCAGCCTCGAGGGGAGCTGTAGTGTCTTCGACGTTGTAGTTTTCAGCCGCAGCGGCCCAGTAGGCATGCTCGAGGGAGCAGACCGCATCCTTCTCATCACAGGCGACAGTGATGACGTCGCTGCAGCCAGGTATCTTAGGACATTGTAGCTGTGGTGGGTTGTTGCCATGAACTTCACGGGCACGGGGTACCCTAGGATGGCGTTGTACGGGAGGCCGATGTGGGCCACGTCGAAGCCGATCAGCTTGGTGTGGTAGTTGTCGTGGGTGCCGAAGGTGACCAAAAGGCGCACTTGCCCCAGGGAGTGGTCGATCCAACCGTCACCCCAGAGAAGGGCTTGGTGGGCATCAGCTGGTTGAAGGGCACCTGGAGCGTCTCGAAGGTCGCGATGGAGATCACATTGAGGCCGGCGCCCCTGTCGAATAGGTTCTTGGTGACCAAGATGTTGCTGATGGTGGGAGTGCACAACATGGGAAGTGCGCCAGCGGTGGCCGAGCACCTGAGGTGATCCTTGGAGTCGAAGGTGATGGCATACTGCGACCACTTGAGGGGCCGCACTGCCTTGAGCCTCGGGAGGGCAGCGTTGACTTCGCGAGAGAACTGCTTGAAGAGGTGGTTTGATGTGGGAGCCTGAGCTCCACCGAGGATGCAGGCTATCGCACGAGGATCCTGGTAGCCCCCAGCCCCCTTGTCTTACTCGTTGTCATTCCTCCTGGGGGTGGCACCGGTGGAAGGTCTGCGTTGTCTTGAGGGTGTGCCTCACGAGGCTGATCATGCCAGGAGCCGTCGCGAGGCTGGTCGTGCCAGCCACCCTCGTGATGTTGGTCGCGCCAGCCTTGGCCGGGGTTGCCATTGCCATTGTCCCACCGGCCGCCACCCCGGCAGACTCCATGACCGCAGCCACGGTCATTGCAGTTGGTGCGACGTCCCAAGCGCTTGTTGCAAAGCGCCTTGAGATCCTCACAGTCGTTGGTGTTGTGGGTGTGCATGTTGTGGTAGATACAAAACAGGCAGCTGCTCCCTTCGGGCTCTCCACGGTCATGGCCACACTTCTGCTCGGGCTCCGCTGCCAGCATGGCAAGGCCCTTGCGCTTGAACTCCTTGCCATTGGCCTTGCCGTCGTCAGGCGCATCCTCGGGGTCGTTGTGGAGGAAGAGGCGGCCTTCTTCGGCCTTGGCGCACTTATCAGCGAGGTTGAACATTTCCAGTGCCATGTTCAAGTTGTCGTTGATGCGAGCTTTCCGCACATGCGGACATCCTTGAAGCCGTTGGTGAACGTCATGATGATGGCTTCATCCGAGGCATGCGGGATCTTGTGGCGCACTTGGCTGAAGTGCTGGATGTACTTGCGGAGGGTCTCATCGGGGCGCTGCTTCACGCACCGCAGGTCGGTTATGGTGAGCGCGCGGTCATAGGTGCCCTTGAAATTTGCAACGAACACCTCACAAAGATCGCTCCAAGAAGAGATGGACACCTCGGGAAGGTTCATGAACCAAGAGCGTGCGCCATCCTTGAGGGCCATGGGGAACTAGTTTTCCATGACCTTGTCGTCTCCGTTCGCCGCCTCAATACTTAGCGCATAAAGCTAAAGGAACTCCGTGGGGTCGAGGATGCCGTCGTAGCACGGCACCAGATCTGGCTTGAACTTGACAGGCAAAACCACCCGACACAGCTCGCGGGTGAAGGCCCGACATCACGTGGTACTCATGGGCGCGCCTCGCGCGTGGGCGGCATGGTTCTGGCGTCCTGTCGCCACGACCTCCTGGATGGCCCGGTCCTGGCGCTGCTGCCACTTCTCAAGAACCACGCGCGCGTCTGGTGCCGCACGGTGGACAATCTGGCAGCTGGCCTCGTCCCGACCCAGCGCAGGTGCTCCGCGCGGCGGGTCTCGCGGCTGTGCATCGTGCCGGGGCTCGTTGGGCGCGGCCGAGGTGGAGTGGCGGCGGTCGCAGCGGCCTGCGAGCTCCGTCTGGGTGACTAGAGCTGCCCGACGCTCGGCACTGACACGACGAGCATCGGCCATGGGGATTCGTAGCAGGAACCAGAGCAAAGTGGAAGAACTCAGGCACACCCCTACCTGGCGCGCCAAATGTCGGAAACGGGGCTCCGGGGACACAAGAAAGTTTTGAACTCTGGGGTGTGCTCACAGAACTCCGCTAAGTCTAGCCTCTCAGCTCACAACCTCACGGCCATGCTCCAGCGTGCCCGAGCGGGAGGAAAGAAGAACACGAACACAACAGTTTACCCATGTTTGGGCCACCTTGCGGTGTAAGGCCCTACTCCTGCTTTGTGTGGATTTCCTCGCGAGGGAGGATGAATATGTGGGTAACTCGGGAGGCTTCATGAGCGGCTCCGGGCTTGAGGGGTGGATGAACTCGAGCCCCTTCTACGGTGATGGCCTAGCTATACTTATAATAGCCTTGGTCCTCTTCCCCCCAAAACTCTAGGCGGGAAGGGTTGCCACAACGGCCAAATTCGAAGGGGACAGCAGTACAACTTATATTGACTAAAGGTGGTCTTCGCCTGCCAAAGCTTCCTGCCATGACGCACCGATGGGCTCGGCGATGACCTCCTTCCTGGCGAGCCCATCGTCCTGGTTTTCTAGCACCAAAGAAGCAACCTTTGGGGATTGCTTCGGGAACCGGTGCGCTGTCCTTGCTCCTTTAGCACGAAAGGGGAAAACATCCTTACCTGCTCCCGTTGGCGCACTTTTGGCTCCGCTCGTCGTGGCTCGCGTCACCCACGTGTAGCGCAAGGCGGGCTTGGCAAACATAGACATATCCGATTTGGGTACCACCAGTCCCACGGGCCCGACAGCAACACGCCTTCCCTAGCTATGTGGCGTGCCGGATGGACCATGGAGTACTCCCAATTCCCGAGCGTGTGGCGGTGCCATGCGAACGCGACAGGCCTTTTCCTTTTAAACATGTATAAATTACAACATTTGGTTGTACTCCTTGGCGCGATCGATAGATAGAAATAACGATTGGAAACGCTAGGGCGGGGCTTTTCCCGCCCGATAAGCAGGGTAGTAGCTAGGTTGGCGCATCATCGGTTTGGTCACATGTGGTCCCACATGTTGTAGTGATATGACCGGGGGGCCGGAACGACAGTGTGGTATGCGACGGGGAAGGGACATGCTTCATGTACATGTTGTAGTTTCTCGTCTTGAACTTGCGAACATGGCAGGCGTGCTGCATGAGTAGTTTTGAATTTATAAGTTTGGTCTAATTTTTTTAATTTACGAGTAGTTCGTAGGTTAGGTCAAGCATCGTACTTAAATTACGAAGTTGATGCAAAAGATAAGCACAACTTATAAATTGACGGAGGGAGTACTAGTTACAGTGATACATATAAGTGACGCCAAATGTGAGCAAAGGGATCACACATGTCTTTATCGACTGGAATGACAATGCAATAGTACATTAAGAATTAAGGCCGTGACGATGCAATCGCAGTGGTGATTATAGGAGGTAAGAAGAAGGATGCATCCATCAACGACCTCCTCCTCCTCGAATCAGTGTGCCGGGCCACCGACCGGCGGCTGAGGAGCGGCAGCTTTTGTGCCGAGGTGAAGCTGCTTCTCAACAAAGGCGTCCAAGGCTTCTAGCCGATTGACAAAGGCCAACGTCGTAGCGTCCTCACCGGCCTTGTAGATGCCTATGTACACGACTTCCTCATACACGTGGATATGTTGGTTCATGAATTCTTGTAGGGCGAGGCGCCTAGGGGCGAGCGCGACCTCGAGGTGGACATTCTTCGTTGCATCGGCGGGCAGTCGTAGGGCCACCAGTGCTTGAAAGAGTTTCTCATCGTGGAGGCCGATTAGGGTCGTAGGCAATGAGGAGCCTGGGCGTGCAGGCTGGAGGAGTACGGTGATGTTGTTCGCGAGCTTCTTCACAACGGTGAACTTGTTGATGGTGGGAACGATCATCTTGTCCAACTGAGAGTCGTAGCTGGCGTCGATGATGGCCATGAACCAGCCGGTCGCCAACACCCTCTGGAGATGATCCTCGGTGCCATGCCGCAGGCCGGCCTCGTGGACCATCTGGCACAACCACTGGCCGGTCGATCGCATCGCCACCATGGGTCTGAAGTGAGCACTGTTGCGCTTAGTGTAGGTGCGTACAATGTGGTTGATGCATTGGAATGGAGGGGCTCCTTTATATGAGTGCAAACTGCGTTGCATTCTCATCGTGCTACCTCCTTTCCTTGTCCTCCTCCCTACATCCCTCAGCATGCTACTAATAGAAGGAGGATGCATCCTTGGCCGTTCAACATTTCAGGAACCGCTACCCTCTCCCTCATCTGCATTAAAGCCGTATAGGGAACTGTCCTAGTTTACTAGTTTACCATCCATTTCTCAATTATTTTTACCGTCCGATTTTACTAGTAGCTGTCAAATCAAATAGTACTGCACCGCACGTTGCACGCCCGGCTGAACACGCCTCCTCGCCTCCATCAAACGCCTCCATTAAACCCGCATGCAAACCGAGAAACCTACTCCACCACATGTCCATTCATGAGCGGGCCGGAATTAAACGCAATGTCGGCCGAGCTCCTCCCATCCGCCCTCAGTTTAAACGAGGCCAGATGCCAACCAAGCTCCTACCATCCATCCGCGATTTAAACAAGGCCAGACAGCGCACAAGAATCGCATGGCTCCGCCGCTCCCCCATCTCCTCGTTCACCATTGTCTCCACTCTTCCGATCGCTTCCGAGGAGCCCTTCTCCGGCATACTAGCCGGTTGGGTGGCCCGCCGAGCCCTCTGGATATGAGTGAGGCCGCTCGGTGCTTCACCTACCTCGCCTGGCCTGACGGAGCTAGTTGCCACCCCAAGCCGGTGCGTGGTTTAGCAACTCGCCGATCCAGTTCAGCTCCATGAGGAGTGGCGAGTTGCTGCACGCTAGCACGGTGGCGAGCACGGCGGCACGGGCGTCATCGCTGCTGCATCGTACCGCACCGCCAGTGTCTGCGGCTGCGCCTCCCGTGTCTACGGTGGCCACGCCTCCTGGGTCTGTGGACGCGCCCCCCGTGCTTGTGGCAGCGCCATGCAGGCAAAGACAGAAGCCGGATGTGCGGAGAGCGACAAGTCGGTGGCCAGCTTCTCCATGTCTGCCGCCATCATCAGGAGAAGTAGAACATCGGAGGCCACCGCCGCTTGGGTCCCATGAAGGCCACCGCCGAGGCGACGACTGCGTATGCAGGTGGTCTCTTGGCTGGTTCGTCTCTTGCGAGGACCTTCGTCGACCACGCAAGTATCTGCCAGACATGAGGAAGACAAAGGGATCCGCGGGCGGCTATTTAGATAAGGTATTAATTATACCACGAGTGCCGGATCAGCACCGCTTAGTTCATGTAAATGTAATGAAATCTATCATGGTTATATGAAGATTCGACTTTTTTATGTGAAAATGTATGCCGCTGGCGTTGGATGTCGTCCTCCGTGGATGGTAGTGGGAAGAAATTTGTCGGTTTCCGTTGGAGTTTCTCTTATGCTAGAAATAATAGAGTCACATCCAATCCATTTGAGTTAATTGTGTGTATGATTCTCCAAGATAAAAAGTTAATTGCATGTACAGTGTACATGACTTGTAGGGTGGCTACAGATTCGTACAGAAAGTTAAAAAGAAACAAATCAATCCTTAATCTTGTATTCTAAGCACTCTGTGGGTTCCACTGTCAGTAAAATAGCGAAAGAAGTATATTTAAAAAAAAGAATCTAAAGTTTAAGACAGAATTCAAACTCAGGTCATCGCGTTGCGAGTATTCGGCGCTAACCAGTCCACCAGATGTTCTTTGTGGATGATGCAAGAGATATATTTATTTTTAAATAGTTACTACGATAATTGGTTTGAAGTGATATATTTTATGTCTGCCCCGAATGATCTCAAATTCACTAGTAGTAATAAAGAAAAGGTTGCCTTGCTAATTAATAGAAAACAGGGCGAAAAATATCACATGCGGCCGGTAAAAACAAGGCACACTAGGTTCAGCATCGTCGTAACTACAGATATGTGCGCGCGATAAATCTACGTATCGAGGGCGCTACGGATAGAAAGACGTATCGAGTGTGTGTGAGCAAGACACAGAGAGACAACTAGCGAGTGTGTGTGTGTTTGAGATAGAAGCTAATGGATAGATTAAGATCAAGATCGAGGTGTCACCTGATTCGTCCATTTTGCATCATGCTTTTATATTGATATTTATTGCATTATGGGTTGTTATTACACATTATGGTACAATACTTATGCCTTTTCTCTCTTATTTTACAAGGTTTACATGAAGAGGGAGAATGCCGACAGCTGGAATTCTGGACTGGAAAAGGAGCAAATCTGAGAGACCTATTCTGCTTAACTCCAAAAGTCCTGAAAATTTACGGAGAATTATTTTGGAATATATAAAAAATATTAGGCAAAGAAAATACCAAAGGGGACCCACCAGGAGGTCACAAGCTTGGGGGGGCGCCCTACCCCCTGGGCGCGCCCTTGTGGCTTATGGGCCCCCTGGCAGGCCTCCGGTGCCCATCTTCTGCAATATGATGTGTTTTGACCTGGAAAAAAAATCAGAGGAGAGCTTTCTGGATGAAGCACCGCTGTCTCGAGGCGGAACCTCGGCAGAAGCAATCTAGGGCTCCGGCGGAGCTGTTCTGCCGGGGAAACTTCCCTCCGGGAGGGGGAAATCGAAGCCATCGTCATCACCAACGATCCTCTCATCGAGAGGGGGTCAATCTCCATCAACATCTTCACCAGCACCATCTCCTCTCAAACCCTAGTTCATCTCTTGTATCCGATCTTTGTCTCAAAACCTCAGATTGGTACCTGTGGGTTGCTAGTAGTGTTGATTACTCCTTGTAGTTGATGCTAGTTGGTTTATTCCGTGGAAGATCATATGTTCAGATCCTTAATGCTATTCAATACCCCTCTGATTATGAACATGAATATGCTTTGTGAGTAGTTACGTTTGCTCTTGAGGACATGGGAGAAGTCTTGCTATAAGTAATCATGTGAATTTGGTATTCGTTCGATATTTTGATGAGATGTATGTTGTATTTCCTCTAGTGGTGTTATGTGAACATTTTCTACATGACACTTCACCATTGTTTGGGCATAGGGGAAGGCATTGGGAAGTAATAAGTAGATGATGGGTTGCTAGAGTGACAGAAGCTTGAACCCTAGTTTATGCATTGCTTCGTAAGGGGCTGATTTGGATCCATATGTTTCATGCTATGGTTAGATTTATCTTAATTCTTCTTTCATAGTTGCGGATGCTTGCGAGAGGGGTTAATCATAAGTGGGAGGCTTGTCCAAGTAAGGGCAGCACCCAAGCACCGGTCCACCCACATATCAAATTATCAAAGCAATGAACGCGAATCATATGAGCATGATGAAAACTAGCTTGACAGTAATTCCCATGTGTCCTCGGGAGCACTTTGCTTTATATAAGAGTTCGTCCAGGCTTGTCCTTTGCTACAAAAAGGACTGGGCCACCTTGCTGCACCTTAGTTACTTTTGTTACTTGTTACCCGTTGCGAATTATCTTATCACACAACTATCTGTCACCGATAATTTCAGTGCTTGCAGAGAATACCTTGCTGAAAACCGCTTGTCATTTCCTTCTGCTCCTCATTGTTTTTGACACTCTTACTTATCTAAAGGACTACAATAGATCCCCTATACTTGTGGGTCATCAAGACTCTTTTCTGGCACTGTTGCCGGGGAGTGAAGCGCCTTTGGTATGTGGAATTTGGTAAGGAAATATTTATATAGTGTGCTGAAATTTATTATCACTTGTTACTATGGAAAATAATCCTTTGAGGGGCTTGTTCGGGGTATCTTCACCTCGATCGGAAGAGGAAAGAGTTGCTCCTCAACCTACTACACCTACTGAAAATATTTATTATGAAATTCCTTCCGGTATGATAGAGAAACTGCTAGCTAATCCTTATGCAGGAGACGGAACATTACATCCTGATATGCATCTAATCTATGTGGATGAAGTTTGTGGATTATTTAAGCTTGTAGGTTTGCCCGAGGATGATGTCAAGAAGAAGGTCTTCCCTTCGTCTTTGAAGGGAAAGGCATTGACATGGTATAGGCTATGTGATGATATTGGATCTTGGAACTACAACCGATTGAAATTGGAATTTCATCAGAAGTTTTATCCTATGCATCTGGTTCATCGTGATCAGAATTATATATATAATTTTTGGCCTCGTGAAGGAGAAAGTATCGCTCAAGCTTGGGGGAGGCTTAAGTCAATATTATATTCATTCCCCAATCATGAGCTCTCAAGAAAATTATTATTCGGAATTTTTATGCTCGGCTTTCTCGTAATGATCAATCCATGCTCGATACTTCTTGTATTGGTACTTTTATGAATAAGACTATTGAATTCAAATGGGATTTATTGGAAATAATTAAATGCAACTCTAAAGATTGGGAACTCGATGAAGGTAAGGAGTCAGGTATAAACCTTAAGTTTGATTGTGTTAAATCTTTTGTGGATACCGATGCTTTTCGTGAATTTAGCACTAAATATGGACTTGACTCTGAGATAGTAGCTTCTTTTTGTCAATCATTTGCTACTCATGTTGATCTCCCTAAGGAGAAGTGGTTTAAATATCATCCTCCCATTGAAGTAAAAGTAGTAGAACCTATTAATGTTGAAGAAGAAATTATTACTTATAATGTTGATCCTATTGTTCCTACTACTTATATTGAGAAACCACCTTTCCCTGTTAGAATACAGGAACATGCTAAAGCTTCATCTATAGTTCATAAGAGTTGTACTAGAACACCTACACCCCGTGAACAAATTAAAGTTGAACCTAGTGTTGCTATGGTTAAAGATCTCTTGATCGATAATATTGATGGGCATGTTATTTATTTCTGTGGTGAAGCTGCTAGAATTGCTAAACCTGATATTAAAGATAAAGATAGACCCATTGTTGGCATGCCTGTTGTTTCTGTTAAAGTAGGAGATCATTGTTATCATGGTTTATGTGATTTGGGTGCTAGTGTGAGTGCAATTCCTTATACCTTATATCAAGAAATTATGAATGATATTGCACCTGCTGACATAGAAGATATTGGTGTTACTATTAAGCTTGCCAATAGAGATATTATATCACCAATTGGGATTGTTAAAGATGTTGAAGTCTTGTGTGGGAAAATAAAATACCCTACTAATTTTCTTGTTCTTGGTTCCCCACAAGATGATTTTGTCCCATTATATTTGGTAGACCTTTCTTGAACACTATTAATGCTAAGATAGATTGCGAGAAAGAAATTGTTTCTGTAAGTTTTGGAGATGTGTCTCATGATTTTAATTTCTATAAATTTCGTAGACAACCCCATGATAAAGAATTGCCTAGTAAGGATGAAATTATTGGTCTTTCTTCTATTGCCGTGTCTCCTACCGATCTTTTAGAACAATACCTGCTGGACCATGAAAACGATATGTTTATGAACAAAAGAAAGGAATTAGATGAAATATTCTTTAACCAAATGCCTGTTTTGAAACACAATTTTCCTGTTGAAATCCTTGGAGATCCTCCTCCACCCAAGGGTGATCTAGTCTTTGAGCTTAAACAATTATCTGATACTTTGAAATATGCTTATCTTGATGAAAAGAAGATATATCCTGTTATTATTCGTGCTAACCTTTCAGAGCATGAAGAAAGGAAATTATTGAAAACTCTGAGGAAGCACCGTGCCGCTATTGGATATACTCTTGATGATCTTAAGGGCATTAGTCCCACTCTATGTCAGCATAAAATTAATATGGAGCCTGATGCTAAACCAGTCGTTGATCATCAACGATGGTTAAATCCTAAAATGAAAGAAGTGGTAAGAAATGAAATACTAAAGCTTCTGGAGGCAGGTATAATTTACCCTATTGTTGATATTAGATGGGTAAGTCATGTTCATTGTGTCCCTAAGAAGGGAGGTATTACTGTTATCCCTAATGATAAGAATGAATTGATCCCACAAAGAATTGTTACTGGTTTTAGAATGGTAATTGATTTTTGCAAATTAAACAAAGCTACTAGAAAAGATCACTACCCTCTACCTTTTATTGATCAAATGCTAGAAAGACTATCCAAACATACACATTTTTGCTTTCTAGATGGTTATTCTGGTTTTTCTCAAATACCTGTGTCAAAAGAGGACCAAGAAAAGACCACTTTTACTTGCCCTTTCGGTACTTTTGCTTATAGACGTATGCCTTTTGGTTTATGCAATGCACCTGCTACCTTTCAAAGATGTATGACTGCTATATTCTCTGACTTTTGTGAAAACATTGTTGAAGTTTTCATGTATGATTTCTCTGTTTACGGAACTTCTTTTGATGATTGCTTAAGCAACCTTGATCGAGTTTTGCAGAGATTTGAAGAAACTAATCTTGTCTTGAATTGGGAGAAGTGCTACATTATGGTTAATGAAGGTATTGTCTTGGGGCATAAAATTTCTGAAAGAGGTATTGAAGTTGATAAAGCTAAAGTAGATGCTATTGAAAAGATGCCGTGTCCTAAAGATATCAAAGGTATAAGGAGTTTCCTTGGTCATGCTGGTTTCTATACGAGGTTTATTAAAGACTTCTCTAAAATTTATAGGCCTCTCACTAATCTCTGGCAGAAAGATGTTCCTTTTGTTTTTGATGATGATTGTGTAGAAGCATTTGAAATACTTAAGAAAGCCTTGATTTCTGCACCTATTGTTCAACCACCTGATTGGAATCTACCCTTTGAAACTATGTGCGATGCTAGTGATTATGTTGTTGGTGCTGTTCTAGTACAAAGGGTTGATAAGAAATTGAATGTTATTCTCTATGCTAGTAAAACTCTAGACAGTGCCCAGAGAAATTATGCTACTACTGGAAAATAATTTTTAGCAGTTGTTTTTGCTTGTGACAAGTTCAGATCTTATATTGTTGATTCCAAAGTAACCATTCACACTGATCATGCTGCTATTAAATGTCTTACGGAAAATAAAGATGCTAAACCTAGACTTATTAGATGGGTTCTTTTGCTGCAAGAATTTGATTTGCATATTATTGATAGAAAGGGAGCTGAACCCCGTTGCCGACAACTTGTCTAGGTTAGAAAATGTTCTTGATGAACCACTACCTATTGATGATAGCTTTCCTGATGAACAACTAGCTGTCATAAATGCTTCACGTAATGCTCCATGGTATGTTGAATATGCTAATTACATTGTTGCTAAATTTATACCACCTAACTTCACATACCAACAAAAGAAAAAGTCTTTCTATGATTTAAGACATTACTTTTGGGATGAACCACACCATTATAAAGGAGTAGATGGTGTTATTAGACGTTGTGTACCTGAGCATGAACAGGAACAGATCCTATGCAAGTGCCATTCCGAAGCTTACGGAGGACACCATGCTGGAGATAGAACTGCGCACAAGGTATTGCAGTCTGGTTTTTATTGGCCTACTCTCTTCAAGGATGCCCGTAAGTTTGTCTTGTCTTGTGATGAATGTCAGAGAATTGGCAATATTAGTAGGCATCAGGAAATGCCTATGAATTATTCACTTGTTATTTAACCATTTGATGTTTGGGGTCTTGATTATATGGGACCTTTTCCTTCCTCTAATGGGTATACACATATTTTAGTTGCTGTTTATTACATTACTAAGTGGGTAGAAGCTATTCCAACTGGTAGTGCTGATCATAACACTTCTATTAAGATGCTTAAAGAAGTTATTTTTCTGAGGTTTGGAGTCCCTAGATACTTGATGACTGATGGTGATTCACATTTTATTCATGGTGCTTTCCGTAAAATGCTTGCTAAATATGACGTCAACCATAGAATTGCATCTCCATATCATCATCAGTCTAGTGGTCAAGTAGAATTGAGCAACAGGGAGATTAAATTGATCTTGCAAAAGACTATTAATAGATCTAGAAAGAATTGGTCCAAGAAACTTGATGACGCATTATAGGCTTATAGAACTGCTTATAAAAACCCTATGGGTATGTCTCCGTATAAAATGGTCTATGGAAAAGCTTGTCACGTACCTCTCAAACTGGAACATAAAGCTTATTGGGCTATTAAAGAGCTCAACTATGATTTCAAACTTGCCGGTGAGAAGAGGTTATTTGACATAAGCTCGCTTGATGAATGGAGAACCCAAGCCTATGAGAATGCCAAGTTGTTTAAAGAAAAGGTTAAAAGATGGCATGACAAAAGGATACAAAAGCGTGAGTTCAATGTAGGTGACCATGTCTTGCTATACAATTCTCGTTTAAGATTTTTTGCAAGAGAACTTCTCTCTAAATGGGAAGGGCCTTACATTGTTGAGGAAGTTTATCAACTGGTGCCATCAAGATCAACAACGCCGAAGGCACCAACCCGAAGGTGGTAAATGGTCAAAGAATCAAACATTATATTTCAGGTACTCCCATAAATGTCGAGACGAATATTAATAATACCGTAACACCGGAGGAGTACATAAGGGATACTTTCCAGAGCGTTTCTAACTCTGAAAAGGAATAGGTATGTGGTGCGGTAAGTAAACCGACTCCAAAACTGTTCTAATGGCAATTTTTCTCCGTTTTGGAATATTTAAAAAATTAGGAAAATTAAAAGCAGTCCGGAAAGTGCACGAGGAAGCGGCAAGGCAGGAGGGTGCGCCCTACCCCCTGGGCGCGCCCCCCACCCTTGCCGCCACATCGTGCGCCCTCTGGACTCCGTTTTCTTGCACAATACTTCTTTTGGTCGGTAAAAATTCACTATATAATCTCCCGTACCACGGCAAAATCCCTTGTTTTTGTTTTGGGCTGTTTTCTGCCAGAGTTTTCAAGGCGAGGCATCATGTCTTCCCCCTCCTCCAACAATGGGGATGACGATGCGTGGCTGATGAAGATAGAGATAAAGAGAGAAGAACTTGGGGAAACCAACAAGGGTGATAAGATCAATGTCGGTGTCAAAACCGGCCGATCTCGGGTAGGGGGTCCCGAACTATGCGTCTGCAGATCGAAGGTAACAAGGGACAAAGGGAACATGATGTTTACCCAGGTTCGGGCCCTCTTAATGGAGGTAAAACCCTACGTCCTGCTTGATTGTATTTGATGAGTATGGGGGTTACAAGAGTTGATCTACCTCGAGATCGTAATGACTAAACCCTAGCTGTCTAGCCTATGAAAATTCTGATAGCCTCTACGGACTAAACCCTCCGATTTATATAGACACCAAAGGGGGCTAGGGTTGTACAGAGTCGGTTTACACAGGAAGGAAATTACACATCCGGACGCCAATCTTGCCATCCACGCAAAGGAGAGTCCAATCCAGACACGGGGAATGGCCTTCTACCTTATATCTACACAGCCCATCAGTCCGGCCCATGTCACATAACCCAGATGCCCGAGGACCCCTTAATCCAGGACTCCCTCAGTAGCCCCCAAACTTTCCTTCAATGACGACATAGTATCCGGCTTATGTCTACGGCTTTGCAAGGCGGGTTCTTTATTTGTACCCCGGATTGACGACAGTCCGACTCCGACCTCGATGTGCTGCCTTTATAATTCTTTTCAGTGGTCGCCTCGATTTCCACGCGCCGAGTGAATACGAATGGCCTGTGATTTTTTACAAATAAGCCCCTCAACATTCTTAGACGACATCTATATAAGGACATCTAGATCCCCAAATGCCATCCCACATCGCGCAAAAGAAAAACCATCAAGATTAGCCGCGAACAAAGCTTTCCAACATGGCCAGTGCTCCAGGCTCATCTTCGCGCCCCCACGGCCCTCAAGAGGGTGATTGGCAGAGTTGCTTAGTGCCTCATCTTCAGCTGAGTCGACTCCAGACGCAGGGTTATCTTCTCCTCGCAGATCTAGTCTCCGTTCGAGCGAGATTGGCCTCAATCGATAACGATGTGATGGCCGAGAATTCCCCCAACCCCAATAAGGAGGAGAGGGTGTGCTTCGTCCCATTCCTGCTGTGGGGCCTAGGGTTTTCAATCCATCCCTTTCTTAGGGGACTATTGCAATTTTAGGGAATCCAACTGCACAACCTTACCCCAGGCTCGATTCTGCACATCTCGGGTTTCGTTGCCCTCTGCGAACTATTCTTAGGCATTGAGGCCCATTTCGAGCTATGGAGGAAGTTCTTTTGCCTTGTTCCCTGTCATAGAGGAGGCTCCATATTTGAAGTGGGCGGTGCCGAAGTATGGCGTATAGCCCGATCCGGATACCTCATAGGAACTCCCAAGGAGGTATACCCACAGTGGTCTTCGGAGTGGTTTTATATGGATGACGTCCCACTGCCGGACCCCATTCCGCGCGGCCTTCCTGAATTTTCCAGCGCTCCTTTAAAGAAGCATCTCAACTGGCGTCCCCGAAGTCCCAAGGAGGAAGACAGTGCGGAAATAAAAAGATTGGTTAGCAAGATCAGGTTACTAGCCCATACCGAGCTCTCGATAGTCGAGGTCATGGCTATTGCAATAAAGAGGTGTGTCCAGCCTCTCCAATCCAGAGTAACTCCTTTATGGTGCTATAATGGAGAAGATGACGCTTCCCATTACAGACGGAAGGGTCCGGATACCCCTGCCGAACTGGCCACAATCTTGGCCGATCTGTATAAGGGTGAAAAAGAAGATTTCCTCCGCTTGAACTACCGGGAATGCTATTCCATGTACAACCCCATCGAATGGGTAAGGCTTCGATTATCCGTGTTGTTTTATTGATGTCATGGTATGCTAACCCAATTTGTTCTCTGTTAAAACAGTCATGGCGGAAGATGATCGAGGACGTTCTCTGCCCTGCCCCACAGCCAGAGGACCATAATCGCGACGAGGATCCTGGCTTTCGCGAGGATCCAGATATATACATAGGATTTGATGATGGGGTATTTTATCAGGAGAGCCCTGACGGCTTGGAAGTGGCTATCACCGCCGACCACCCCCGCCTCTATCCCTTCTGCATCGTAAGTATTCGGAGGGCTCTTGAAAGGAAACCCTTATCTGCACTTCTGCTTATTATACCATTCCGGATTTTAACAGGATCGGCGTTCGACAGACCGTACCTCCTCGAGGGCGGCCCCTACATAGGGCAGCCGTTCAAAACGAAAGGGGACCGGGGGTGCTGCAGAAATCCTACAGTCTTCCAAGAGGTATATCCGCTTAGTACATGCCTGGGCATGAGTCCGGATTGTTTAAAGTCTCCTTCTTATCTTTGATGTCAGGAGAAACACGCGGCAGACAGTGGGAAAATGCCCTACTAGCCGAATGTCCGCCAATCTGGTGCCGGACTCGCCGACTAGGACGAGAACCGAGGCAATGTCAGATCCAAATCCTCATGAGGATTTGGACGACGTATCTGTCACAAATTCTGAAGTGGAGAGCGTGATGAATCACCGTCGATTAAAGGAAGCCATGCGTGCCCCGGCTTTTTCCGAGCAAGAGTTTACCGCACTCAGCACGGTGGATGCATATATCTGAGCCGCTCGAGACGGACTTGCCGGAGTAACTCAGTTGTTCTCAAAGGACATACAGGTAAGTGTTTATGCAATTTTGGATAGTCATATGCTAGTAGCCCCTGAGACTTGAAGCGGTGAGGCAAACCGATTTAAGGATCGATATACCCTGCAGGTCCTTAAAGAAAAGAACACTGCGCTAGCCCAGGAGCTGAAAACAAACCAAATGCAGCTGAATGCTGTTACCGCCAAACTGGCGGAGTGAAAAAAGATCACAACGGGTGCGTCCAGGGAGAAAAATCTCCAGGAGGAAAAGAACAAACAATCTGAAGAGATAGAGAGCTTGAAGGCTCAGTTATCGGCCGCTCAGAGAGAAAATGAAAAACTGAAGGGCGACATATTCGGTATGTCTTCCTCTTTTATTCAGAACCTCCCGAGGTGCTCATGCTTAATCCATAATTCGGAATATCATGACTCTGTTGCTGCATGTCTGTTAACTGGTAGGCCGGAAGAGGAGTATCTGGATTTCAAGGCGACGTGCTAAAGGAGCTGTCCGTGGTACATGCTCGGGCCCGGAAGGCCATGAAGAGTATGGTGAAGGCTTTATGGCCATTCGATACCCCTCCAGAGAGTATGGAGGGCTTGGCAAACCTATTCAAAGGTGCCCGGCGCTAGTTTGAGCTATGGAAGACATCCGCCTGCCGGGAAGGCGCACGAGAAGCCTGGGCCATGGTGAAAACACGCTTCACCAAGCTAGATCCAAATCATATGGCCCGAGTGGGACCACAGGGACCAGACGGGAAAGAGATTCCAGTGAGTTTGGTGTATGACCAAGTAATGATAGCTGCGAAGTATTCACAGGAAGACTGTAGGTTAGACAGTCTTATAGATGGAATAGATAAGGAATAGGTATTTGATGCAATGTATTAGAGTACGTTATGATCAACCTGTGCCTTTATCCGAACATGTGAAAAGTTTTGTCATCGCAGGCTTTCGGCTTTAACCTCCGGACCAAAATGGTGGAGTGTTTTCGGATACTATTGGGAATGAAAAGAAACATTCACTATGTTCGGAAACCGGGCAACCCAGTCAATGTGCTCGAACAGACAAAAAATTGTAGTTCAGGATGTATGTTATATTACATATGTAAGAAACATCTTCCAAGGAGAATAGTTCCGTTAAGGGTTCCTTTCCTTGGGTTGGCATGCAGTAAGTATGCGTGCCGGGGCTTTGGTCTGTTATACGGAAAAACTATCCCACAGTATTTGGAGTGGTTACAAGAATGTAACAATCTGTCGTTTGATTGCCGACCACCTATTCTCTTAAGAACGCTAGCTTTCGGCTTCACCCGTCTGAGGTACATGTCCGGTGACCCGGTTGTAACAATCGCAGAGGTGCTCCCTTTACGCCCTAGCTGAACAATCGGGAAGGTAGGGCATAAACATAGGACCAAGGCAACCCAGCTTGGCAAAAACTTAAGTCATAGAGGTGCATATAATGGCAAAAAGGATGTATATGAGCAAACGACATTTATATTTTGAGCTCCAGGCCCGAAATAATAATAAGCTTCGATTAAAGAAGCCCCCGGTTATGGTGGAGTATGTACATTTAAGGATGTGTACCCCTTAAGTGTTCAGCTTATCCAAACACTTCCTGGAAATCATATAAAAATGAGGAAACAAGAAACAAAATGAAGAGGAGAAAAAGGGAACGAAAAAGGAGTATGGCCGAACTTTATGCGTAGAATCTTTGGAGCCGAGCATCGTTCCATGGATTCGGATCTAAGAGGTTATCCGATGCATTACGAAGGTGGTATGCTCCTCAAGTGAGAACTTCATCGATAATGAAGGGACCCTCCCATTTTGGTTTGAGCTTGTCCTTTTTCTTCTCTGGGAGGCGTAAGACGAGTTCACCGACATTATAAGTCTTTGCCCGCACTTCCCTGCTTTGATATCTCCGGGCCTATTGTTGATAGAATGCGGAACGGGCTTTTGCAACATCGCGCTCCTCCTCTAGGCCATCTAGGTCGTACTGCCGATCGAGCTCGGCTTCTCTCTCTTCATACATGCGCACTCAAGGTGAGTCATGAATAATATCACAGGGCAAAATAGCCTCTGCGCCGTACACCATAAAAAAGGGGGTGTATCCGGTCGTGCGATTGGGGGTGGTTCGTAGTCCCCAGAGTATGGAATCGAGTTCCTCGACCCAGTGCTTATCTGACTCCCGTAGGGATCGCACTAGTCTGGGTTTGATGACGCTCATTATCATGCCATTAGCCCGTTCGACCTGACCGTTTGTTTGAGGGTGATATACGGAGGCGTAATCGAGCTTGATGCCCAAGTTAGCACACCAAGTTTTCACCTCATCGGCTGTGAAGTTACAGCCATTGTCAGTAATGATACTGTGAGGGACACCATAACGGTGTACAACACCGGATATAAGGTCGATTACCGGTCCAGCTTCAGCAGTTTTTACTAGTTTGGCCTCTATCCACTTAGTGAATTTGTCCACCGTAACCAGCAAATATTTCTTCTTGTGGCTTCCCCCTTTAAGGGGTTCAACCATATCCAGCCCTCAGAGCACAAAAGGCCAGGTAATGGGGATTGTTTTTAAGGCGGTGGGCGGCATGTGACTTTGATTGGCGAAAAGCTGGCATCCGACACAGCGCTGTACAAGAGCCTGTGCATCTGCTCGGGCCATAGGCCAAAAGAAACCTGTACGGAAGGCCTTACTTACGAGGGCCCGAGCGGCAACGTGATGGCCACCGAGACCAGCATGTATTTCGGCCAAGAGCTGCCGTGCCTCCTCTTCGGAGATACATCTTTGAAGAACTCCAGTAGTACTTTTCTTGTAGAGTTCTCCTTCATGAACCTTGTAGGCTTTCGAGCGTCGAACTATGCGACGGGCCTCATTCTGGTCCTCAGGGAGCTCCCGCCTATTAAGGTAGGCCAGGAAGGGTTCAGTCCATGGAGCAATGACAGCCATGATTACATGGGCGGCAGGTGTCATTTCGGTGCCCGAGCCCCCGATGATATCAGAATTGTGTTCGGCATCTAGGGGTATGATCGGCTCCGGACTAGTGTTGCCGCTCTCGTCTTGCCATACCACGGATGGCTTGAAGAGCCTTTCCACAAAGGTGTTAGGTGGGACGGGGTCGCGTTTAGCGCACATTCGACCAAGGATGTCCGCTGCCTGATTACTGTCTTGAGCAACGTGATGAAATTCGAGCCCCTCGAACCGAGCTGATATTTTGAGTACGGCATCACAGTATGCCGTCATCTTTGGATCTTTTTCATCGAAATATCCATTTATTTGGGATATTGCGAGGTTCGAATCCCCACGGACCTCTAGGCGTTGAATGCCCATAGAAACAGCTATCCGGAGACCGTGCAGTAGTGCCTCGTATTCGGCTGCGTTGTTGGAGTCCATGTACATTATTTGCAATACATAGCGGACTGTGTCCCCAGTAGGGGAAGCTAAGATGACACCGGCTCCCAACCCGGCTAACATTTTAGAGCCATCGAAGTACATTACCCAGTTGGAGTATGTGATGTATTCTTTAGGGAGTTTGGCTTCCGTCCATTCGGCGACGAAGTCGGCCAACACCTGAGATTTAATAGCTCGGCGTGGTTTGTATGTTATTTCAAATGGTAAGAGCTCAATGGCCCATTTGGCTATGCGGCCAGTGGCGTCCCGATTATTTATAATATCATTGAGTGGTACTTCGGATGCCACCGTGATCGAACACTCTTGAAAGTAGTGCCGCAGCTTCCGGGATGCCATGAAGATCGCATACGCTATCTTTTGGTAGTGTGGGTATCGATATTTGCACGGTGTAAGGACCGCCGATACATAGTATACTAGTTTTTGGAGTGGGAATTTATGTCCCTCTTTCTCTCGTTCGATGACGAGCACCGCGCTCACCACCTGGTGAGTTGCAGATATGTAGAGCAACATAGGTTCACCAAAGTTTGGTGCGGCGAGGATTGGGTTGCTCGCTAACAAAGTTTTTATTTCTTCCAATCCGGCTGTTGCCGCATCCGTCCACTCGAAGTGGTTGGTTCGTCGGAGTAGGCGATAAAGTGGCAGTGCCTTTTCTCCCAATCTGGAGATAAAGCGGCTCAAAGCTGCCACGCACCCAGCTAGTTTTTGGACCTGCTTTAGGTCTGTTGGGGTTGCCAATTGTGACAGGGCTCGGATTTTGGCTGGGTTTGCTTCGATTCCTCTATTGGAAACAATGAACCCGAGTAGTTTTCCGGCTGGAACACCGAAGACACATTTTTCTGGATTGAGCCGTATGTCATATGTTCGGAGGTTGTCGAATGTGAGGCGTAGATCGTCCACCAATGATTCGACATGCTTTGTCTTGATGACTACATCATCTACGTATGCCTCCACTGTCTTGCCAATTTGTTTCTCCAGACATGTTTGAATCATGCGTTGGTAAGTGGCGCCAGCGTTTTTGAGTCCGAATGGCATGGTGTTGAAGCAGAAAGGCCCATACGGGGTAATGAATGCCGTTGCGGGCTGGTCGGACTCCTTCATTTTAATTTGATGGTATCTGGAGTATGCATCGAGGAAACACAGTGAATCGTGTCCTGCAGTCGCATCAATGATTTTGTCAATGCGGGGTAGCGGGAAGGGGTCCTTAGGGCTAGCTTTATTGAGGTCTTTGAAATCGACACAAAGGCGCCAGGATATATCCTTCTTCGGTACCATGACCAGGTTTGCTAGCCAGTCCGGGTGTTTGATCTCCCTGATGAACCCTGCTTCAAGAAGTTTAGCTAGCTCCTCCCCCATAGCTTGTCGTTTGGGTTCGGAAAATCGCCGCAACGTTTGCTTGACTGGTTTGAACCCCTTTATAATATTGAGGCTATGTTCGGCCAGTCTGCATGGGATCCCGGGCATGTCCGAAGGGTGCCAGGCGAAGATATCCCAATTTTCACACAGGAATGCTCTTAGTGCGGCGTCGATCATTGGATCCAGCTGTGCTCCAATGGAGGCTGTCTTGTTGCGATCCGTCGGGTGTACTTGAAATTTTATTATTTCGTCTGCTGGTTTGAAAGAAGTAGACTTGGGCCTCTTATCGAGGATTACATCATCTTTGTCCACTGTGGAACGCAGAGTGGTTAGCTCCTCGGCTGCTAGGGCCTTAGATAGTGCCTCGAGGGCCAAGGATGCCATTTTGTTTTCGGCGTGGAGCGTTATATCCGGATCACTGGTGATGGTGATAACTCCGTTGGGCCCTGGCATTTTGAGCTTCATATACCCGTAATGGGGTATGGCTTGGAAGCGTGTGAAGGCATCTCGCCCCAACAAGGCATGATATCCGCTATTGAAAGGTGCCACGTGGAAGACCAACTCTTTGGACCTATAGTTCACCGGCATGCCGAATACTACATCAAGTTTAATTTTCCCCGAACATCATGCTTCATGACTGGGGATAATCCCTCGAAAGGTGGTGATGCTTTGTTCGATGCGACTCTTGTCCATTTGCATTTTATTGAGCGTTTCTTCGTAGATGAGGTTTAATCCGCTGCCGCCGTCCATGAGTACCTTGGTGAGTCGAAAGCCGTCTACAATTGGGTTTAAGACCAAGGCGGCAGGTGCTCAGACTGATCTGGCCCTTGGTTCATCGTCGGCAGTAAAAGTTATTGCCGTATCATTCCAAGGATTTATTGCGGCTACTTGGTTAACTTCGGTGAGGTCGCCGAGCGCCCTTTTGCGCTGATTATTTGAAGAAAAGGTCTCGAAGACCGTAAAGACATTGAGGTCGTCATCCTCCGAAGAGTGCTTCTCCGGGGTGGTGTTGGTGAGGATGGCCTCGCCGCTCTTAGCCACCTGCCGGAGTACCCAACATGCCCGAAGGCTATGTGTTAGTTCGGTATTCGGCGTCGTGTGTATATGACAGGGCTTGTCGAGCAATTCGTCCAGGACAGTTCTATGTCCCGTGAAGGGTTTGATTTTCTTGTCAATGAGATGTTGATCGAGTGCTCCATAAGGATGCATCCTTTTTGCCCGTCCGGTGGGCTGCTTAAAGGCGGGAGGTTCCCACTGGGATGTCTGGGCTTTCCAGGTGCTTTCCATTGCGCAGTACTTCCATACTATATGTGCCAGATCTGCAAAGGGCAGTATGCGGCGACGGTTGAGGGCATTGAGGATTCCCTCGTCCGTACAGTTGCGGCAGAAAACTGAAACCGCGTCCTTGTCGCAGCAATCTTTAATCTTGTTTTTAACAAGGAGGAATCTGGCCCAGAAGTGATGGACCGTTTCCTGAGGTTGGTGTCGTACATACATTAGGTCACGTATGTCTGGAGGACCTGAATTGCTTGGGGAATATTGCTTGTGGTGGGTGGGTGGGCTGAAATCCGAGCCCTGACCCACTATTGGATCCGGAGTTTGAAGAATCCCCGAGGTCACTAGTCCAGGTTTAGGAGGGTCCTGGTGGTTTTTGGGCTCAACGCTTGATTCTATGTTCGGAGGACATATGGTCTCTTCCCGAAGATGGGTATCCGGCTCATAGGGCTAGGAAGTCCGAACCTAGCTTGTTATCAACTTAGGGGGAGAAGTATTCTCGGCTTGTTCCTCCACGACCGCTTCCAGGTGGGTGATCGGCGGGGATTTGATTTCCCTCTGATCGGGTTTGAGCCCAATCTGATCATAGTCTGTTGCGACCCCCAGGGCGGTGATGTGATCTAGCAGTTCATTCAAGGATGAGACATCTGCCAGATCCATCTTTTTGGAGTGTTCAAGGACGATGCGGAGATGATGTTTGGTGATTTGGGGGGCCGCCTTTGGCTTAACGGCCGAGCGGGCGCCCATGGCAAAACTGCCGAGTTGGAGGATCTGTCCTGGGACTAGGGCTCCTCCAGAGGTGATGTTGTCATTGATGACAAGGCGAGCCATCGATCCTTCCGTCGACGACACAAAGGAACTCTCAATGAAAGCACCAATGTCGGTGTCAAAACCGGCCGATCTCGGGTACGGGGGTCCCGAACTATGCGCCTGAGGATCGAAGGTAACAAGGGACAAAGGGAACATGATGTTTACCCAGGTTCGGGCCCTCTTAATGGAGGTAAAACCCTATGTCCTGCTTGATTGTATTTGATGAGTATTGGGGTTACAAGAGTTGATCTACCTCGAGATCGTAATGGCTAAACCCTAGTTGTCTAGTCTATGAAAATTTTGATAGCCTCTACGGACTAAACCCTCCGGTTTATATAGACACCGGAGGGGGCTAGGGTTGTACAGAGTCGGTTTACAGAGGAAGGAAATTACACATCCGGACGCCAATCTTGCCATCCACGCAAAGGAGAGTCCCATCCAGACACGGGGAAAGGCCTTCTACCTTATATCTTCACAGGCCATCAGTCCGGCCCATGTCACATAACCCGGACGCCCGAGGACCCCTTAATCCAGGACTCCCTCAATCAAGAAGGTCGCGGAAGATCAAGTTCCGGTAGCAGAAGAAGAAGACATCCTTCAACCATACTATCATCATCTTACCCCTACTGAAATTGAAGCTTTTAAGATCATTGAGACAGTTCGTGTGCAAAATAAATATCTCACTCGTGAAAATATTCTGTTGCAAGAGCATATCATCTCCCTCCAGAGCATCATTCATACATTGGAGTATCTTCTGCGCTCAAAGTGTGGCACTACTTCATCAACAACTCCATCATCACCACCTCCGAAGAAAGAGATCTAAATACATGGGTATGGGCACTCCCCTTGGCTTGTACCAAGCTTGGGGGAGGTCCCCCGGTATCGTATCACCATCACACCTTTACTTTTATCATTTTTCTTAGTTCGATCCTTTTGGTTGTATCTTGATTTAGTAGAATAAAGTTTTAGTATGATCTAGCCTTGAGTTTTGCTTTATGTTCCCTCTATCTAATCGAGTCCGAGAGATATATAATTAAGAGTAGTTTTGAGTTGAGGGCTTTGCTTTCTTGCTATGATCTTGAGGGAATAAAATAAGAGAATAGAATAAAAGAAATAAAAAGATCATACAATGATCTTATGGAGAGTAATGACTTCACATATAAGAAGTATGTCGCATGAAATTTGTTGAGAGTTGACAAACATAATTTTGGTCATTGTTGCAATTAATAGGAAGTAATGAAGAAAGAGAGGTCTCACATATAAATATACTATCTTGGACATCTTTTGTGATTGTGAGCACTCATTAAAATATGACATGCTAAAAGGTTGATGTTGGACAAGGAAGACAACATAATGGGTTATGTTTTCTTATATCCGAATAGAAGTTATGTTGTCATGGATCTTCAAACATGTTGAGCTTCCTTTTCTCTCTTATGCTAGCCAAATCCTTTGCACCAAGTAGAGATACTACTTGTGCATCCAAACATCCCTAAACCAAGTTTTGCCATGAGAGTCCACCATACCTACCTATGGATTGAGTAAGATCCTTCAAGTAAGTTGTCATCGGTGCAAGCAATAAAAATTGCTCCCTAATTATGTATGATCTATTAGTGTGAAGAAAATAAGCTTTATATGAACTTGTGATATGGAAGAAATAAAAGCGACAGACTGCATAATAAAGTTCTTTATCGCAAGCGGCAATATAAAGTGACGTTCTTTTGCATTAAGATTTTGTGCATCCAACCATAAAAGTGCATGACAACCTCTACTTCCCTCTGCGAAGGGCCTATCTTTTACTTTTACCTTCTACACTTATACAAGTGTCATGGTGCTCTTCACCTTTCCTTTTTACACTTTTTCTTTTTGGCAAGCACTATATGTTGTGAAAGATCAAGATATATATACACACTCGGATGTAGGTTATCATAAAGTATTATTTTTGACATTACCCTTGAGGTAAAAGGTTGGGAGGCGAAACTATAAGCCCCTATCTTTCTCTGTGTCCGACTGAGACTTTGAACTCATAAGTATCACGTGAGTGTTAGCAATTGTGAAAGGCTAAATGATAGTTGAGTATGTGAACTTGTTGAAAAGCTCTTGCATTGACTCTTTCCGATATTATGATAAATTGCAATTGCTTCAACGACTGAGATCATAGTTTGTTAGTTTTCAATAAAGTTTCTGATTCATACTTTACCTTGTGAATGAATTGTCACTTTAGCATTAGAAATTGTATGTCGAGATATGTTGCTATTCTAAAGATGATCATGAGGCCTTCATGTCCGTATTTTATTTTATCGACACCTCTATCTCTAAACATGTGGACATGATTATCAATTTCGGCTTTCGCTTGAGGACAAGTGAGGTCTAAGCTTGGGGGAGTTGATACGTCCGTTTTGCATCGTGCTTATATATTGATATTTATTGCATTATGGGATGTCATTACACATTATGGTACAATACTTATGCCTTTTCTCTCCTATTTTACAAGGTTTACATGAAGAGGGAGAATGCCGGCAGCTGGAATTCCGGATTGGAAAAGGACCAAATCAGAGAGACCTATTCTGCACAACTCCAAAAGTCCTGAAATTTTACGGAGAATTATTTTGGAATATATAAAAAATATTGGGCGTAGAAAATACCAGAGGGGACCCACTAGGAGGTCACAAGCCTGGGGGCGCGCCCTACCCCCTAGGCGCGCCCCTGTGGCTAATGGGCCCCCTGGCAGGCCTCCGGTGCCCATCTTCCGCTATATGATGTGTTTTGACCTGGAAAAAAAATCAGAGGAGAGCTTTCGGGATGAAGCGCCGCCGTCTCGAGGCGGAACCTGGGCAGAAGCAATCTAGGGCTCCGATGAAGCTGTTCTGCCGGGGAAACATCCCTCTGGGAGGGGGAAATCGAAGCCATCGTCATCACCAACGATCTTGTCATCAAAATGGGGTCAATCTCCATCAACATCTTCACCAGCACCATCTCCTCTCAAACCCTAGTTCATCTCTTGTATCCGATCTTTGTCTCAAAACCGCAGATTGGTACCTATGGGTTGTTAGTAGTGTTGATTACTCCTTGTAGTTGATGCTAGTTGGTTTATTCGGTGGAAGATCATATGTTCAGATCCTTAATGCTATTCAATACCCCTCTGATTATGAACATGAATATGCTTTGCGAGTAGTTTTGTTTGTTCCCGAGGACATGGGAGAAGTCTTGCTATAAGTAATCATGTGAATTTGGTATTCGTTCGATATTTTGATGAGATGTATGTTGTCTTTCCTCTAGTGGTGTTATGTGAACGTCGACTACATGACACTTCACCATTATTTGGGCCTAGGGGAAGGCATTGGGAAGTAATATGTAGATGATGGGTTGCTAGAGTGACAGAAGCTTGAACCCTAGTTTATGCGTTGCTTCGTAAGGGGCTGATTTGGATCCATATGTTTCATGCTATGGTTAGATTTATCTTAATTCTTTTTCGTAGTTGCGGATGCTTGCGAGAGGGGCTAGTCATAAGTGGGAGGCTTGTCCAAGTAAGGGAAGCACCCAAGCACCGGTCCACCCACATATCAAATTATCAAAGTAATGAACGCGAATCATATGAGCATGATGAAAACTAGCTTGACAGTAATTCCCATGTGTCCTCGGGAGCGCTTTGCTTTATATAAGAGTTCGTCCAGGCTTGTCATTTGCTACGAAAAGGATTGGGCTACCTTTCTGCACCTTGGTTACTTTTGTTACTTGTTACCTGTTACGAATTATCTTATCACACAACTATCTGTCACAGATAATTTCAGTGCTTACAGAGAATACCTTACTGAAAACCGCTTGTCATTTCCTTCTGCTCCTCGTTGGGTTCGACACTCTTACTTATCGAAAGGACTGCGATAGATCCCCTACACTTGTGGGTCATCATCACCCTTCTGCTATCATTGTTCGGGGGGTGCGGGGGGAGGGAGAGAAAGACGTATCGAGAGTGAGTGCGCGGTAGGCATAGATGCATGACTAGTGAGTGTGTGTGTGTGTGTGTTTTGAGAGAGAAGCCAGCAGATAGATTAATATCAAGATCGAGGTGTCACCCTACTCCTTCGGTGTCAGGAAGTGTGTGTGTGTGGTGGGGGGGGGGGTGCAGTGACACTCAGAGATAGGGAAAAGGAGTTTGTGTGTTACAGATGTATATCATGGGATAGGTAGATAGCATGTGTGCGAGGCATACTTAAAGCATCACGGAGATAAACAAGCAGTGTGCATGGAAGTGCCAGAATAAAATGAAGAGAGAAACAATGTGCGCGGGTGAGTGAGTGAGTGTGCGTGTGTGAGCGAAATCTCAAAACAAAAGGTGCTCTGCTGGAATCCCATTGTATTTATTCATATGGTTCCGCGACACGAGTTAACCTTACGGGTATGTGTGCGATACATAGTTATACTTTGAGACATGAGTGGCGGTGGGTGGGCGGAATTAAAGGAGTGGGCATGTTCGACAGAGAGAGCGTGTGTGTTTTTGTGTGAGAGGCTTGTAGGACGGGGTAGAAAGACGAATTGTAACCTTGACTGAGGGAGAGAAATACATGAAGTGCACGTGTGTGATTTATATGCCCACAGAGAAATGAGATATGTATGCGTGTGAGAGAGATTGCACAATTCATTCACATATCACTATTTAGTGATCGTGGACGTGCATCGCTTGAACATAATCAATATCTACTTCGCATCATGGCCGAAGATACAATATCGATTCCACGCTATAAAGATTGGACACTCACATATCACATTTTTTTTCAAATAGTCTTTTTCAATCGTGCATGACAAATTATAGTGATATTTCTTCAAACAACCACTGTAGTTATCATGTACATGCACCACTGTTAGTTTTGCATTCAAATTCATTTGTCTTGGATGATTTAAGGTTCTATTATGAAGTAATATATGTAATATTCATATATGAATTCAACGGGTACTGCAATTTATGAAATGGAGTCCATGTAATCATGTGAGTAACACTTTTAAGTAGCGGACTACAATATCCATTTCTTTTGTGCATCTATATTATCCATTTGTTACTGTGCAATATAATTAAAATTAACACGTCAATGAATTGTGTTTAAAATAAATAACAAATGGCACTAAATTATATATTTACTCAAGAAATACATAGGCTAAGCATTTGAACCATTTTTTGTGAACGCGCCTCTTCACCCGTACGATTGGCCGTACCCGTGTGATCGTAAAAAGTTATCGATGCATCTTCCCGAGTTATTGTCTTTTTTCTGGGGTGGAATTCATACCAGTTATTAACTGTTGACATGTACCCTGTGTACACAGTCTCGCGTGACCTTTCCGCTAGCACTGTCCAAAATGAGTTGAAACTGGATACGAACGATCCCGCGGGCGGCAAAATCTCCCGCCTCCTTCTAAAATTTCCCCGACCAAGTCTGTAGCATGCAAAATTCCCCTTTTGTCCTTGGTGCACGAAGAACAATACGACCCTCATTAACATAATAGGCCCGGGTTGCTTTGGTAACTTCCGGTTCCCCCCAACACATGACACCCCCATTTCCTCTCCCCTCCCGCAAAAATGACTACTCCACACCACGAGAGCATCTTACATCACGTCGACCGTACTTCATCGGCCATTCTACCCCTTCCCTCTCGAAACCCTAGACTACTCATCCACCGGCATACCAGAGCCCATTCACTGCCGGCGTCATCCACCTCATCGAATCTGCTTCTGCGGCCGCATCTACCCCTTCCACCTCCCCTAGAAACAGTAGACTGCTCATCCAGCATTGCACCACAGCCCATTCAGTGTCGGCCTTGTCCACGGTGCCATATTTGCTTCGCCGGTCCTCTCGTCAACCGCAGCGCATCAGCAGTGGCTCCTTCGTACACCGGAGCCACTTCGTCAACACCCCCGAAGTCGCCCCACCGACGCCCCCGTCGACTGCGTCTGATCCTCTACGTCGACACCGTCCTCAACCCTACCGGAGCCGCTTCGCTGACACCATCCTCAACCCTACCGGAGCAGCTTCGTCGATATGATTCTCAACCCTACCGGGGCCGCTCTGCTAACACCCAAGTCCACGTCCTAAGATCCGCTTCATTGACACCCTCGTCCAACCTACAGGAGCAGCTTCTGACGCCCTCGTCCACGGCCACAGATCCGCATCGTCGACACCATCCTCAACACAACCACCGGAGCAGCTTCACCGACGCCCTCATCCACCGCCTCAGATCCACTTTGGCCACACCGTATTCCACCCTACCAGAGCCGCCTCACAAACACCCTCCTCCATGGTCCTAGATCTCCTTACCGAACCCAGAAAGCCAGCACAACATCATCACCGTTGAGGTTTCTAACCTAATTTCCCACCATCTGGCTTGATGCCAAGAACCCGCCATGGCCGAGGTACTATCACCTTTAAACCCGTCCAGCATCACCTGCAAGATGTACTTCAAATATAGTAACATGTCGCTGCTACATGTTATGGAGCTGGCAAGAGCTATAAGGACGATGTTTCTTCTAGATCTATCACCTTGTCCAACCAAGATCCTGTACTGAGGCATTGCTATGATCTTGTAAGTGCGTCTCTCTCTTGTATTGTTGTGTGCGTGCCAGTGTGCTTTGCCAGGATATGCAATGTATTATCATCTAGAGATATCTCTAATTATGTCGGAACCGAGGCTCCGCGGACCCAAACAAGGTTAGAACTATGGGGCATGAATGAAGGATTCTTCCAAGCTATGACTCACTGCTCACCGCCTCTCGGCTTGGCTCTGTCGTTCTTGAGCGAGCGGGAAGAAGAGGTGGACATAGTGATTTACCCAGGTTTGGGCCACCTTGCGGTGTAAAACCCTACTGCTGCTTTATGGTGGATTGCCTCGCGAGGAGGATGAATGTGAACTAGTACAAGTGTGAGCTGCCTTGGGAGAGCTCAAGGGGAGAATTGATCTGATCCCTCTCTATGGTGGAGGCTAGTCTATATTTATACTGGCCCGGTCCTCTTCCCCCAAAGCTCTAGGTGGGAAGGGATACCACAGCAGCCAATGTCAAGGGGGACAGGAGTACACCCTATCCTGACTAAAGGTGGTCTTCGCTTGCAAAGCTTCTGGTCGTGATGTGCAGGTGGGATCAGTGATAACCTTCGTCCTGCCGAGCCTTTGGTCTTGGCCTTGTTGCACCGGAACAGCAACCTTTAGGGGATTCCTTGGGAACCCGCGTGTTGGCTTTGTCCCTCTAGCACAAAAGAGGAAACAGTCCTGGACTGCGCTCGCTGCACCCTGCTGGCTCCGGTCATCATGGCTCATGTCACCACGCGCCTCGCGAGGTGGGGTGCCTGCCTAGAAGTATCCGCTCCTCGGGAGGCAACCTCGAGAGACCGCTCCTCGGGAGGCCTTGGTGTAGTTCGCCTCACTAGGCGGGGGCCCTCGCGAGGGTCTTGTCCGCGAAGTCTTGGAGTTGGGCCGCACTGGGCCCTCATCGATGGCGCACGCTGGGCCGCAGGCAGACGGGTTGGGGTACCCCTGATCCCAGAACCCCGACAGTAGCCCCCGGGCCCATGGCGCGCTCGGCCTTGCTTAGGAGCGAATGCGAAGAGGAGAGGGCAAAGCGATGCGGGCCCTAACCGCCTGCGGGCCAGGATTGATGCGTGGCGCACAGCGAGGCTCAGACGCCCCCACTTCCCCATGACTCCTCGGCAACTGTACGTGCTGAGAAAAAGCCTGGCGCGCGCCACGGGGCCATCACTGCTCGGCTGCGCACCCATCTTCCGCCACTTCCTTCCCATGTAAGCTTGCACCTTGCCCGTTGGGTCTTGCACCGCCCTTTGCTCACCACATCGCCATGGCCCCCCGAAATGAGAGGAGGAGGGCCAAAATGGCGGCGGATCGCCTGGCAGGGTCGGGACCCGCCCTGGGTCAGTCCACCGTGCTTAATCATGAGGGGTTGGACAAGGTCCTCCCAGTGATCGCAGCTAACTCCAACGAATGGAAGGCGATGAAGATTTGGCCCACTTCTCGGCCCTCCACTGATTTGGAGGCTACCACCATTGCCCTTAACCTCCATGCCCTCTTCTCTGGCTGGCTCTCGCCGTTCTCGAATTTCTTCAACACCATGCTTTCGCACTATCAGGTCCATGCGTTGCACTTCGACCCGGAATCCATCATCCTCCTTTCTACCTTCGCGTTCTCGTGCGAGGCCCTTGCAGGCATCGCCCCCTTGGTGGCGCTGCTCCGCCACTTCTTCTCCCTGTGGTTGACTGCCATTGAGCAGTGCTCTGGGTGTGTCACTCTGTGCAGCGAGCGCGATGGCGGGCGAGGGTATCGACATGGAGGTCCACCCAGATGCGGAGGGCTTTCGGAGGCAATGGGTGTATGTCGACGCAACCCAGTTCAGCCCCCTACTCCAAACTCTGTCTTCCCCGGCGGAGGTGAGCTCCGGGTGGAATCATGAGAGGATCGATGACCCGAGGCTCTCGCGGGTCATGGTGAGGATGGCTGACCTGAGGTCAGCAGGCGTGACGGTGACGATGGTGGTGAGGGAGTTCATCCGACGGCGAATCGCTCCCCTCCAGCACCATTCCCACCCAATGTGGGCCTTCACCAGTCACGAGGACGCTTTGAGGCCCCAGGTGGCTTCGCTGCCCCCCAACATGCTAACCGGGATACTCCACCTCTTAACTGGTGGGGAAGCAAGTGCGCTTCCTTGGGAAGGGCTCCCCCTGTACAATTACACGAGCGGGAAGGACTTCGCCAGGGGGATGCGGCGCTTTGATGAGTGGGGGTTACTGAGGGCCATGAGGGGCCTCGAGACAATCCCCTTTTGGTGGCCCCAGGCCGTGAGAGCTCCGAGGCCGAAGCGCCCCTGGCGACGGCGGAGGGGCGTGTCGAACCGCCCGCTGTGCAGCGACCTGCCCCTGCGCCTCCGAACGATGGTGGCGTCGTCCCGCCTGGGGGCATGGCCACTGCCTCAAGAACGGGGAGCCGCGCGTCGAGCCCAAGGGTGCCAACCCCCGGGCCTCATGCCTCCTGGAGGAAGGGGTGGCTTGAAGATGGCACCGGCTCGCCATCGCGGGCCCTGAAGAGAAGAAAGTGGGTTGCCATGGACGAGTAAGTGCCCTGCTCTCCTTGATTTTCACGCGGCAATCCTCCCTGAGATCTTGTTCCTCAGGTCTTCTCCAGGCGAAGGGGCGAAGGCGCTCCCGCCACCATCTCTTGAAGGCGCGGGGCGTGCGGCAGCAACGCGTCCCGTGGGCATTTTGGCTGAGTGCACGCTCTACGGGGAGATCACGTCCTCCTCGAGGCGACCCCTAGCGGGCCTCAGCTCTACATCCCCAGCTCCCTCCATCGGAAATGGCATCGAGCTCGCGAGGGCAGTGCCACCGCTCACCCCGCCAGCTCTCGCTGGTGATCAGATCTGCCTCGAGTCGATAAACCCCATGGACAGGGTGTCGACCTTGCTCAGGGCCACGCACCGGGTAGGTGAACCAAATAGGGGGCCCGTCGGCCCCGGGTCCCCGTTGAGTGCGGCCGGACCTTCCTGCGCCTCCCACACGGACTGCAGCGCAAGACAAAGCCCAGGCCGGGTGTTGGAGCTCGCGCGCAGCCGCGGTGCCATCCGGCTCGGGATGAGGCTTCGCGACGTCGACTAGCATCTTGAGGCCAAGCAATTGCGTCTAGCGTGCGAGTGGCGCCATCTTGAAGTCACCGTCAACTTTAGCCGCCTGTAGCATGAGTCTACCCGCTCGAAGGACGAGAAGTCCTCCGCCACGGCGAAAGAAGCCCGCGACCGCGCTTTGAGGAGGCCGAAGCCGCAGACCATCGGCGCGAGGCCGCAGAAAACCGCGAGCGGGAGCTTCTGTCTTCAAACGCTGCCCTCGAGCGGCAAGCTCAGGCACGCGAAGCCGCCCTGACCACCTCAGCGGAAGGGCCGTCGGCGCGCGAAGCGAGGCTCCGCGCTCTTGAAGAGGTGCTGGCGCTGTTGGCATCCGAGCAAAGCCTGGAGCATGAGCGGCTAGAGGTGATGGAGCGGCAAGTAATAGCAACTGAGGCTTCGCTGGCCTCCCGGAGCATCTGGCTTCAAACGCTGCCCTCGAGCGGCAAGCTCAAGCATGCAAAGCCGCCCTGACCACCAAAGTGAAAGGGCCGTCGGGATGCGAAGCGAGGCTCCGCGCTCTTGAAGAGGCACTAGCGCTGGTGGCGTCTGTTGGATTCAGGGCTTCGCAGACCCAAGAAAGGTTCGAACTCTGGGGTGCGTGCGAAGAACTCGATCTCCCCAGTCTGCCAACTCGTCAATCTCACGGCCTAGCTCGATGAACTGGAAAGGAAAGGGACACGGCAGTTTACCCAGGTTTGGGCCACCTTGCAGTGTAAAACCCTACTCCTGCTTTGTGGTGGATTGGCCTCGAGGTGGGCCGAGGATGAACTAGTACAGGGGGAGAACAACCTCAGGATGTGTGTTCTTGTGTTGGTGTGAGCTGGTGGGGGTGATCTGATTGATCCGTCCTCTTCTACGGTGTGGCCTAGCTATATTTATAGTGGCCTTGGTCCTCTTCCCCCAAAACGAAGGCAGGAAGGGATCCCACAATGGCCAAGTTTGAAGGGAGACAAGTAGTACATCTTATCCTGATGAAAGGTGGTCTTCGCCTGCAAAGCTTCTGGTTGTGACGTCGTGGTGGGCTCGATGATGACCTCCGTTCTACAGACCTGGTCTTGTAGCACGGGAGTGGAAACGTTTGGCTGATTCTTCGGGACACTGCGCCTGCGCTTGCTTCCTTAGCACCAAAGTAGAAACCTGTTGTACTGCGCCCACTGGCGCCTGCCTGGCCTTGGTCATCAGCACTTGCATCATCTGAACCTCACCAGGTGGGGCTTGCATAGAAATCTCCGCTCCTCAGGAGCCGGCCTAAGGAGGCCGCTTCCTCTAGAGGTCTTGATGTCATCCGCCTCGTGAGGCTTGGCCCCTCGCGAGGTCCGGTAACAGCCCCTGAGGCGCGATGCTCAGGAGGTCCCATTTAGCAGGCAAGCAGCCCCCTGAAGGTCGATAGGGAAAACGGCCTTGCCCGAGCCAGATCGCGTGGATCAAAATACTGGGTTGCGAGATTTACGCCAACATGTATGGGGTGGCTTATCTTGGCAAGCCTGCGGCGATTCCTTTGCGTGACGCTTGACTGCGTCCTGGTGGTGGCGATTCTAGGCAGGGCTCACGCCGATCCCCTTTTTCTTGCTCATCTAAATGCTCTACGTCCTCGGGTCCCGGCCCTCGAGCGAGGCTCAGATGCCGCTGGTATGCCAGGTTGCGATGCCGTGGTCAAGGCCAGGGGGTGAGGGCTCGAGAGCCAGTAGGAGTCCCTGAGGCGCGATGCTCAGGGACCCCCTTTAACGTGCAAGCGAATTGCCTGAAAAGTGAGTGGCTGGTGGGGCCACTCGTAGTCTAACTCAGGAGGTTCCTGCGAGTTAGTCGAAGAAAGAGAACATAGCACATAGACGCGCCTGCTGTCCTGCCATTGATCTTTCCGCAAGAAGACGAAGGCACTGAGGATCCGGTGAGGTGACGTGCGCGGGGCGGGCCGCGAGCTAGAGCTCGATCTCTCAGGTTTATCAGCGCTGCAGGGACGGACCCGAGCACAGGCGCCGTGCCAGCAGCCCCCGTTGCGGGGTGAGCAAAAGGCAGGTTAGCAACGCGCGGAGGCCGCGAGGGGCGACTTCATAAATAACGAGATAGCAGAGGTAACGTCGATAACCATAATAGCACAGGTGAGCATACTGGTACTGTTGCTGAAGAAGTGTTGGAGTAGTTGAAGACATGCGCTGCAGAAGTCGTTCCTCACGAGCCCGTCCAGGTCCTGAGCCTCGTGAGGCCCCGGGGGCCCGGGGGGCTCGCGAGGATCCAGCGCCTCCTCTGATAGGATCACCCGGTGCCTGGCCTCGTGAGCCGCCAGGATGCTCCGCATGTAGCGCTGGTGCATGGCAACCCTATTTAGCACGCCGAAAGGCATGCGAACATAGCTGTGAGGGGGGCCCTCACACCGGCCCACATGGGACGGCCAGTAGAGCTCCTGAGACGCGGCTCGGTTGAGCCTTGGGATGTTGACGCAGATGTGCAGCCCGCTACCCTCGTCAGGGGAGGGAGCTACGCCGGGTGGTGCAGGGCGACACTCGCCTCGCATGGCCCTCGCCTCCTGAAGATCCTCGATCGCCTTGGTGATGAACTCCTGAGCGCCTGGCACCTCGGGCCCTGCGCTCTTCTCGCGGAAGCGCGCGTTGAAGCACGCCTCCATATGGTGCCCGAACGCCTCCCTCATGACGCTGGCCAGGTCTGAGGCCCTCCAGAGGAGAGCCCCCGAGCCCAACCTGAGGGGGGCACCGGGCGCGCCTTCCTATGCAAGAGGGGAGGGCGCCCCATCAGTGGGCGCAGGGCCTGAAGCACGATCATCGGACGCCGCATCCTCCTGAGATCCTCGGTGGAGCAGCTACTTCTTCTTCTTGGGGACGACCTCAGGAGGGTAGGCGGCGCCCACGTCATCTGGGTTCTCGACCCCGCAGCCTGGTAGGCGCGCTCGAGGGAGCACACCGCGTCCTTCTTGTCGCAGACGACCGTGATGATGCCTCCGCTCCCTGGCATCTTAAGGACATTGTAGCCGTGGTGAGTCACGGCCATGAACTTGGCTAGGGCTGGATACCCAAGGATGGTGTTGTACGAGAGGCGAATATGGGCGATGTCGAAGTCGATGAGCTCAGTGCATTAGTTGTCATGCTTGCCGAAGGTGGAGGCGGATCTGCCCTATCGGGGTGGTAGAGCCGTCGGTCACTCCTGAGAAGGGCTTGGTGGGTTGAAGCTAGTCGTACGACACCTGGAGCCTGTCGAACGTCTCGACGGAGAGGACATTGAGTCCTACACCACCATCGATGAGTGTCTTGGTGACGAGGACATTGCTGATGGTAGGCGAGCAGAGCATCGGGAGCGCGCCAGCAGTGGCCGCGCACTTGAGCTGGTCAGTAGAGTCGAAGGTGATGGCGTACTTGGACCACCTGAGTGGACGCGTTGCCTCGAGCTTGGGAAGGGCCGCGTTCACCTCACGAGCGAACTGCTTGAAGATGCGATGGGGGCGGGGGCCTGAGCGCCACCCAAGATGCAAGCGACGGCACGAGGCTCTTGGAAGCCCCCGGTCCCATCATCTTGGTGGTGGTCATCATTCCTTCTTGGTGGCGGCGGCAGCGGAGGGAGGCCAGCGTTGCCCTAAGGGCGGTCCTCACGAGGCTGATCCCTCCAGGGGCCCTCGCGAGGCTGGCCCTGCCAGCGATCCTCATGAGGCTGGTCGCGCCAGTCCTTGCGGGGGTCGCGGTTGTCCCAGTGTCCCCCACCTCGGCCTCCTCCATGGCCGTAGCCGCCGTTGTTGCGCTCAGGGCGGCGACCAAGGCGCCCATCCCGGATGGCCCTAAGCTCTTGGCAGTCGTTGGTGTTGTGGCTGTGCACATTGTGGAAGACGCAGAACAGGCGGCTGCCCTTGGAGGACTCTGGGTAGTCGCAGCCGCGCTTCATCTCAGGTTCGGCCGCGAGCACAGCTGGACCCTTGCGCTTCACGTCCTTAGCCTTGGCCTTCTTGTCTTCTGAATGAGCCTCCGGGAGCTCAAGGAGGGAGAGGCGACCTTCCTTAGCCCTCACGCACCTGGTTGCAATGTTGAACATCTCCAGAGCCGAGCACTGGTCCTCGTGTATGGCGAGCTCTTCCTTCATCTTGACATCCCGTACGCCATCAGTGAACGCAGAAATGATGGCCTCGTCCGACACCTTGGGGATCTTGAGACGAATGTTGGTGAAGCGCTGGATGTATTTGTGCAAGGTCTCCCCCGGCTGCTGCTTGATGCACCACAGGTCTCCCGCAGCCAGGGCGCGGTCGCGAGTGCCCTGGAAGTTGGCGATGAAGCGCTCTCGCATTTCGTCCCAGGAGGAGATCGTTCCGGCGGGGAGGACCAGGAGCCATGAACACGCACCATCCTTGAGGGCCATGGGGAACCAGTTCACCATAACCTTCTCGTCGCCGTTGGCCGCCTCGATGCTCAGCTCGTAGAGCTGGAGGAACTCTGCAGGGTCGGGGGTGCCATCGTAGCGTGGAGGCAAGTTTGGCATGAACTTCCCTGGCCAGACGATGCTACGTAGCTCCGGGGTGAATGCACGGCAGCCCGCCGCGCTCATGGGAGCCTGCCGTAGAGGGGGAGCCTGGACTTGTTGCTCGCGCACCGCCGCCTCAGGCAGCACGTGGTCTTGACATGGCGGCGCTGGAAGCGCGCACGCCTCTCCTTGGGGCCGCTGCACCACTTGACAACTTTCTTCATCGCGCGCCGGCGCCCTGCGCGGCGTGTCGCGCCGAGGAGCCTCACGCCTTGGCTCGGGGGCGACTTCTTGCCTAGGAGGCAGAGGAGGCGCACCGTGGGCCATGTCGCCCGTGAGAGGTGGCGGGGGAGGCACCGAGCGAGACGGTGCAGGGGTCTCTCGTGCAGCGCTGACGAGCTCGGCGATGCGGTCCAGCCAGTCCTCGTAGAGGTCGTCGGTCGGGCGATAGTGCAGAAGCTCGCGCGCCATGAGCAACGCAGCCTGCGTGTTCGCTGGCCCACAACGAGCATGGGGGGATGAAGCAGCCGCCGGAGTCAGCGATGGAGTGGTGGTGCATCCGTCGCGCCGCACAGAGGGATGCAGCGATGAAGCCTCCTGCTCGTGGGCCGCGGGGCCGGTGGCAGCGTTTGCCACAAGCGACGGGGGATGATGGGGAGTGCCGTCATCGGCAGGTGCTGTCTGGGCGACACGGGCGGCGAGAGCGGCCCGGCGTTCAGCACGAACTCGATGAGCGTCAGCCATGGGAACGATGGAACGACGGCGAATCGACCGGCGGAAGAGAGGCTCCGACGCACCCCTACCAGGCGCGCCAAATGTCAGATTCAGGGCTCCGCAGACCCAAGAAAGGTTTGAACTCTGGGGTGCGCGCGAAGAACTCGATCTCCCCAGTCTGCCAACTCATCGATCTCATGGCCTAGCTCGATGAACTGGAAAGGAAAGGGACACGGCAGTTTACCCAGGTTCAGGCCACCTTGCGGTGTAAAATCCTACTCCTGCTTTGTGCTGGATTGGCCTTGAGGTGAGCTGAGGATGAACTAGTACAGGGGGAGAACAACCTCAGGAGGTGTGTTCTTGTGTTGGTGTGAGCTGGTGGGGGTGATCTGATTGATTCGTCCTCTTCTACGTTGTGTCCTAGCTATATTTATAGTGGCCTTGGTCCTCTTCCCCCAAAACGAAGGCGGGAAGGGATCCCACAACGGCCAAGTTTGAAGGGAGACAAGTAGTACATCTTATCCTGACGAAAGGTGGGCTTCGCCTGCAAAGCTTCTGGTTGTGACATCGTGGTGAGCTCGGTGATGACCTCCGTTCTGTCGACCTGGTCTTGTAGCACGGGAATGGAAACCTTTGGCTGATTCCTCAGGACTCTGCGCCTGCGCTTGCTTCCTTAGCACCAAAGTGGAAACCTGTTGTACTGCGCCTGCTGGCGCCCGCCTGGCCTTGGTCGTCAGAGCTTGCATCATCTGAACCTCACGAGGTGGGGCTTGCATAGAAATCTCCCCTCCTCAAGAGCCGGCCTAAGGAGGCCGCTTCCTGTGGAGGTCTTGACGTCGTCGGCCTCGCAAGGCTTGGCCCCTCGTGAGGGTCTCGTGTTGTTGACGCTGAAGATGGGCCGTACCAGGCCGCAGATGGAGCCACGCTATGGGCCGCAGGCAGGCAAGTCTGGGTACCCTGGTTCCTAGAACGCCGAGAGCGTCCGAGCAAAGCCAAGAGCACGAGCGGCTAGAGGTGATAGAGCGCCAAGTAATAGCCGCCGAGGCTTCGCTGGCTGTCGGTGTTCTGGGAAACAGGGTACCCAGACTTGCCTGCCAGCGGCCCATGGTGTGGCTCCATCAACGGCCTGGTACAGCCCACCTTCAAGAGCATCAGGACAAGACACTTGCGAGGGGCCAAACCTCGCGAAGCGGACGACATCAAGACCTCCGAAGGGAGCGGCCTCCCCAGGCTGCCTAATAAGGAGCGGAGATTTCTATGCAGGTACCCAACCTCCTGAGGTTACCATGATGCCAGCCATGATGACCAAGGCAGGCGGGCGCTAGCGGGCGCAGAGAAGGCAGTTTCGTCTTTGGTGCTAAGGAGGCAAGGACAGATGTGGGTTCCCAAGGAGTCTGGCAACGGTTTCCGTTCCGGTGCAACAAGACCAAGGCCACCGGCGCGGCAGGACGGATGTCATCACCGAGCCCACTGCTGCATCATGACCAGAAGCTTTGCAGGCGAAGACCACCTTTCACCGGGATAAGATGTACTACTTGTCCCCTTTCGGATTGGCCACTGTGGGATCCCTTCCTGCCAGCGTTTTGGGGGAAGAGGACCAAGGCCACTATATGTATAGGTTAGCCACCACCGTAGAGAGGATCGACCCCCCGATCCGATCCGAACCTCATCGACTCATTTCCTCACCCCCAAACCTTGTGAGGTTGTTCATCCCTTGTACTAGTTCATCCTCAGCCCCTCGTGAGGCCAATCCACCATAAAGTAGGAGTAGGGTCTTACACCGCAAGGTGGCCCGAACCTGGGTAAACTGTCGTGTTCATCTTCTTCCTTGTTCGTGTGCATCGAGCTAGGCCGTAGGGGCGATGACCTGGTGTGCTCGATAGGTTGGGTTCTTCGCACATGCCCCAGAGTTCGAACCTTTCTTGGGTCTGCGGAGCCGTGAATTCGACATTTGGTGCGCCAGGTAGGGCCGTGTCGAGATCCTCGCCTCTTCACCAACCATGTTCTACCCTCACTCCGTCACACCCATGGAGGAGGCTCCCCAAGCTTAGGCTGAGCATTGGGCTGCCCGCGCCACCCGGGTGGCGCCCCACGGCCGCGGAGCACGTCATCACCCCGTGCTCCTCGTGGATGGTGATGCCGCCGGCGTCCCTGGCCGCTGGTGGCGGGGCCCATCCCTACCCTCTCTCGCCCGGCGCCGCAATCGTGTCGCCGCGTGGTCCTCCGACCACGCCGCGGCATCGTCCTTGCATGCTCGCCGGGGGCGGGTGAACATGTGGGCTGCGCTCCTCGTGGTAAGAGAGTTGCTGAGATGCCGGCTAGTGGAAGGCAGCCATGACGCCTTGCTTGGCCGGGTCGCTGAGCTGCTCGATGCTGCCTGTGAGGGCGCAGAGCCCTTTCGCATCCTGCCTACATCTCGAACGCCGCCAGGGGTTCGCACCTGCTCCCGCTGTATCTGCTCGCCCTTCCGAAGGGAGTCCAGAGGTCTCGCTGTGGTAATTTCACACGCGACACCGCCCACCCGACTCAAGATGCGCTCCCCTGGAATATGACCGGGGCAGGCGGCCCCTCCGGGAGCCACGATGAAGGACCACCCCGTGGTCGGCATGACCAGGCACCGAAGATGGGGGGCAGCAGAGCAGAAGGACTGCAGGCTGGCATCGGGATGATGGCCCCTGGCGCCTCTGTGCCGCCATCGTTGGGCTTGTTGTACGAGCAAAGGGGAGGCCCGTGCATGTTCCCCTCGCCAACCTGGACGTCAGGACTGCCGAGGCCACAAGGAACCGAAGCCCTTTGTGAGCCAACCCAGCGCCCCACTGGCGCCTTCGGCAGCAACAGCCGCCGGTTACAACCAATATCTTTGGAACATGTCGCGCTAACCTTGGATCGCAGGTAAATCGCGCCACGACGGCGCACCTTCGGGCACTGGCCCCATCCCGGGCAGGCAGGGCGTGCCAGGAGGTCACACGAGGATGCCCCCCGCGCGAGGCTAGGGAGCCTGGTGCCAGGGCTTCCCCCCTCCCCCCTGGGTCGCGAGGCGCATGGCGCCACCACCGCGGTGGCGCGTGCCATCCGGAAGTGGGTCCTTCTCTGGGGAAGGCGCCGGCGAGCCCTCCCTCGGCCGAGGGCATGCGACCACCTTATCACCGCCCGCGTAGCCCTTGCCCCTTGGTCCTGTCCTGGTTTCTGGACGCCCCAATGGTGGTCGGGGTATACGCGGGGTGGGGTACCCGCCCATGGGGCAAGAAGTGCTCCTCAAGTCTCCGCTCATGACACTCTCACGTAATAATGAGTGGGGCTGTACAAGCCCCGGAGGTTCCTGAGTGCTGCCCCTGAGCCTCACGGGGGCTCCCACCCACATCCCAGTGGAAGCCCCATGCTCCGCACTGGCAGACGATGCGGTCCCCCAATGACTATGCCCACGCCCAGTGGAGGCCCCATGCTCCGCGCTGGCGGGAAGACTAGAAGACTAGCATAGGTGCCGGACGCAGCTGTTCTTTGCCTTCTCTTGTGGCCGAATCTGCTATTTCTTGGAATAAACTTGCAGTTCTTGCATTTTGTTGAAGAAAACGGGGGGGTTCCTGGTTTTTTCCTTCTACTAGTTGTTTTTCCTTCACTTGGTTTCCGTTCTGCGAAAGGTGGCGGGCCCTCGTGGTTCACTCCATCATACCCCGCGAGCGGTGGCTGGGCATGGTGCGCACGCTTAAGCCGCCCGGCGGCGCTAAAGACGCCCTGAGGGCCCAGGCCACAATAGCCGTCGCCTTGCCTGCACTCACACCTCTCTGGATCCTCGCGTGGTGCTTTCGAGCGAACTGGAAGGCGCGCATCACCCAGGACCCTCGACAGGCGCCCCCCTTCCGGGCTTGGAACCGGGCACCGTGACCAGGCACGACAATGACGGCTACCCCTACTCAGGGGTTGTGAGTGCGTGAAAAGCAAAAGAGGGACGACAACATGGAGTGCAAATACCATTTAATACATCGCAGAAGAAGTTTTTCCAAAAATACTTTCGCACCCCCATGGGGTCACATTCAAAGTTCTGATAGGAAAACAGGGAAATACAAGCCTAGCGAGACGCGCTACCATCATCTTTGCTGCCATCATCGTCATCATCAGCTCCACCCTCTTCGACCGTGGGCGCGACCACGTCATCGGCAGGGGCGAGTTCCGCGATCAGGTCATCCACGTGATCATCCACCCAGTTCGCCAGGACATCTTGGATCGCCCCAGGCACGGGGGCTATCACGACGTTGAAGTCAAAGTCTGGATCGGAGCGAAGAAGGTGGCTGAAGACGCGCGAGAACGTGCGCCCAAGAAGGTCGTGGCTCTTCTCCACGATGAGTTGGCGCACCCTCGCGGCCCTGCCTTCAAGGCGAGTCACGACCTGGGTGAAAAAGCTGAGGTAGCCCACGTCGTCGGCTTCAAGCGGGCGGGAGACATTCTCGTCGCAGATGTTGCTTAGGGCCCGGTTGGCCGTAAGCCCAAGGGCCTCGAACATCAAGGAGCACTCACGCTGCAGCACTCTACGATGGCCCACCTCGTCCGAGGCTTTTTCTACGAGGGACGAAGCGCCTTCAACCTGCTGATGGAGGAAAGACAGCTCGGCCTTAGCGGTAGTCCGAGCTGCCTCAGCGGCCTTCTCGCGCTGCTCCACCGTAGCTAGCTTCTCCTTGAGGGCATCGGCCTTGTCTTGCAGCTCGTCGTGCCACGTGCAGAAGTGAGCCTCCTAGAGCTCCAGCTTCTGGCAATACTCCTCAGCAAGGGCCTTGCGGACCCCCGCCACATTCTCATCAACCTCTCGCTGGATCCTCACCTCCCGAGAAGCGAGGGCATCCTTGGCAGCGGCTACTTGGCTCTCCATCACTTCCAGCCGTTCGTGCTCCAGGCTTAGCTCTACCGCCTCGAGTGGCCAAGCCTCGCGAGGCGGACGACATCAAGACCTCCGGAGGGAGCGGCCTCCCCAGTTTGCCTCCTGAGGAGTGGAGATTTCTATGCAGGTACCCAACCTCCTGAGGTTGCCATGACGCCAGCCATGACGACCAAGGCAGGCGGGCGCCAGCGAGCGTAGAGGAGGTAGTTTCCTCATTGGTGCTAAGGAGGCAAGGACAGACGTGGGTTCCCAAGGAGTCTGGCATAGGTTTCCGTTCTGGTGCAACAAGATCAAGGCCACCGGTGTGGCAGGACGGATGTCATCACCGAGCCCACCGCTGCGTCACGACCAGAAGCTTTGCAGGCGAAGACCACCTTTCGTCAGGATAAGATGTACTACTTGTCCCCTTTTGAATTAGCCACTATGGGATCCCTTCCCACCAACGTTTTGGGGGAAGAGGACCGAGGCCACTATAAGTATAGGTTAGCCACCTTCGTAGAGAGGATCGACCCCCCGATCCGATCCGAACCTCATCGACTCATTTCCTCACCCCCAAACCTTGTGAGGTTGTTCATCCCTTGTACTAGTTCATCCTCAGCCCCTCGTGAGGCCAATCCACCATAAAGCAAGAGTAGGGTCTTACACCACAAGGTGGCGCGAACCTTGGTAAACTATCATGTTCATCTTCTTCCTTGTTCATGTGCATCAAGCTCGGCCGTAGGGGCGATAAGCTGGTTGGTTGGATAGGTTGGGTTCTTCGCACACGCCCCAGAGTTCAAACCTTTCTTGGGTCTGCGGAGCCCTGAATCCGACACTGGCCTACCGGGAGGCGAGGGTTCAGGCGGAGATCGATGAGGGGATCACGGGGGCCTGCCGGGCCCTCATCAAGGACCACCACTAGAAACTGAAGCTTCAGGAGACACGTTTCTGCACACACCATGGAGAATTGAAGGACGAGATCAACAGCCTCAAGAAGGAGCTGTCCGAGGCGGACAAGCGCTAGAAAACCACACTGGATGCCTAAGCCGCGGCCGAAGCCAAGCTGGCCTCCCTTTATCAGCAGGTGGGGGATGTTACTTCCCTCATGGAGCCAGCAGCAGACGAGGCGAACCGGGCTCGGGGGCTGTAGCACACGCGCTCCGTGATGTTCCAACACCTCGAGCGAAGGGCTCGCCGCGCCTTGAGCTCCATCTGCAAGGAGAGCGTCTCCAGCCCACTCATGCCTGATGACGCTGGCTACCTCACATTCTTCATCAGGATTGTGGAGCAGCTTGAGGGAGGCGCGGAAAAGGTGGGCAAACTCATTGAGGAAGAAAGCCGCAACCTCCTCGCCCAGGCATTGACACGACTCTTCAGTCATCTCCTATGTTCCGACCCCGATTTCAACTTCGAGGCATTGATAGCCCCCGTACATAGGGTGATTTGTGATGCCCTAGGGGAGTGGGTGGAGGACCATGTGGATGCCCTAATCGCATGGTTCGCCCTTGACATCCATGAAGACCAGCACGAAGCCGAGGGGCATGGGACTGACGACAGCGATGATCATGACGTGTCTCCTTAGGTTGCCTTCCTTCTGTTTACCTGCCGACATTTTGAGCATGGCCCCGCGGGGATGTAAAGGGTACTGAAGGACACTCGTTAATGATGTGTCCAACCGTATTTGTGCCCTTCGAGGCTGCCTTTTCTTTATGCTTATTCTGTGTCCATAGCCCCCGAGCAAGGGTTGATTGTCACTGGTATGCCGGATCGCGATGCCTGGGCAAGGCCAGGAGATGAGCGCTCCTGAGGTTAGAGACCGAGGGCAACGCATGCCTGTTGGCTCACTCATGAGCGTTGCGCGAGGACTTAGACACCAGATTCTTGGTGAGGTGGTGTGCACAGGGGCAGACCCGCGGCTGTTGCACCCTAGGTCCTTAATGCCGCTGGGACTGGCCCAAGCGCAAACACCATGCCCAGCCCCCGCTCATGGGACTCTCGGGAGGGGACATCAGGCAACCATTGCTGCTTTTTGGGGGGAAATTCAAGAAGGGAAAAACTGTAAGGAAAAAAACCCAACCCTTTTCCGAACAAAGACACAAAAACTTGAAGCTTTATTCAGAGAAATTACAAATTCGGTTTACAAGAAAGAAGGAACAGGCTGCCTCGTCAGGCGCCTACACTAGTCTTCCCACCAGCGCGGAGCATGGGGCCTCCACTTGGGCATGGGCATGGTCATTGTTCGACCGTTCCGCCAGCATGGAGCATGGGGCTTCCACTTGGGCATGGGCCGGAACTCCCACAAGGTCGTGGAACGGCTCACCAGGGGACTCCAGGGCATGTACAGCCCCACTCATTATTACGTGAGAGTGTCATGGGTAGAATTTGTGGAGGTGCTGGATTTTCCAGGCGTTCTGCAGGGGGACCCCGTCCTCTGTCTCCAAGCACGCGGCGCTTGGCCTGGAGAGGTGGGCGACCCTAAACGGGCCTTCCCCCATGGGCGAGAGCTTGTGGAGGACCTCCCTAGAGAGGTCCCGCCTCAGGATGAGGTCTTCGACCTCGAGAGTCCGGGGGCGGATGTTGCGGTTGTGGTAGCGCCGCAAGGTGTGCTGGTACCTTGCGGCGCAGAGGGAGGCCTGGCGGCAGGCCTCCTCGCCGAGCACAAGATCAGTATCCCGCGAGGCATCCTGGCGCGCCCCGTCGAATGCCAGGACCCGCGGGGAACCATGCTTAATCTTAGGCGGGAGGACCGCCTTGGCCCCATGGACGAGGAAGAAGGGAGTTTCGCCGGTGGGCTTGGTCGCCGTGGTGCGGATGGACCACAACACGGACGGCAGCTCGTCCAGCCAGCCCTTGCCGTAGGCCTTGAGCTTCTTTTTGAAGCTCCTGGTCTTGAGGCCCCTGAGGACTTTCGCGTTGGCGCTCTCAGCCTGGCCGTTGCTCCGCGGGTGCGCCACCGAGGCGTAGCATATCTGCATTCCAAGGTTAGCACAATATGACCTGAAGAGGTTGCTTCTAAACTGGGAGCCACTGTCGGTGATGATGCGGTTGGGGATGCCAAACCGGCTCACGAGGCCCTTGATGAACTTGACGGCTGAGCTTGCAGGGATGGTGCGCATAGGATCCACCTCCACCCACGTGGTAAACTTGTCGATGGCGACGTAGAGGTAGCGGTAGCCGCCGGCCGCCCAAGGGAACGGGCCTAGTATTTCCAGCCCCTAGACCATGAAGGGCCACGAGAGTGGGATCGTCTGGAGCCCCCATGCTGGCTGGTGAATCTGCTTGGCATGGAACTGGTAGGTGCATAACTTATATGGGCCGTGGTTGTGAATGGGCCAGACACAGGTAGGTAGGAAATGGGCTGGCCTGCTTATTTTGTAAGCCCTGATCTTTTAACCTAAATGGGCCACTATTGGGCCTTGCCACGTGTTGATGTATCATAGGCGCCTCCTGTGCATTGTACAGCTGACATCGATCGCGCCGAGGAGCTGACACATGGTTCCTTCGGCCAATGAGAATATTACTCGTGGAAAATCGCCATTGGTCCGGGCTGTTATCGGGCCGATTATCATCATGGAAGTGGACACTTCCCTGGTGATAATTTGAGTATTGTCATGGAACACTTCTACGACAGCACAGGTATGAATATCTTGATTCTGTCATAAAATCATCATGGATGTACATGCATGACAGAAAACGTGACCTACTGTGACAAACACGTATCATCACTGAAGTGTTTTTTTTGTAGTGTAATGAATGCGTTAATTACTCAGCTGTTTCCGATTCTTTTGGATCGTGGGGCTGTTACCAACTTGGACGTGGAGTTTAGTCCCATGAACTACCCGACCCGCCACTGTATAGACATGCAAACGTCTACCCTAGCCACCGTCACAACATATGTGTTGGGGATATTCCCCACGACCAAGACCCGACTCATGAGGACAAGTCATCTCTGATGTTAAGTCATCTCTAGGCTTAAGTCGCCCTGAGACTTAAGTCATATCTGGGCTTAAGCCGCCCTAAGCCTTAAGTCATCTCTGGGCTTAAGCTGCCCTGAGACTTAAGTCATCTCTGGGCTTAAGCTGCCATCTTAAGCCGCCATCCTAAGCCGCCATCCTAAGCCGACATCCTAAGATGCCATGTTGAATCCCGGAGATGAGTCCCGGAGATGAGCCACCCAGAAGATAAGCCGCCTGGAAGATGAGTCCTGGAGATAACAAGCCCAAGATAAGAAGGCCACGATAAGTTGCTCGTCGTCAGAAGCCCGTCGTAAGAAGCCCGTCTTAAGAAGCCTGTCGTAAGAAGCTAGAAAGGTTAAGTCCTAATCCTACTAGGACACTACATGTAATCCGCCCCTTCAACTTATATAAGGAGGGGCAGGGCACACCAAGAGGGAAAGGTCAAGATAGATAGGTCTTAGACAGACAAGTTGACACGTCTCCAATGTATCTATAATTTTTGCTTGTTCCATGCTATTATATTATCATTCTTGGATGTTTTACAATCATTTTATAGCAACTTTATATCATTTTTTGGGACTAACCTATTGACATAGTGCCTAGTGCCAGTTGCTGTTTTTTGCTTGTTTTTTTACTTTGCACAAAATAAATACCAAACGGAGTCCAAACACAGCAAAACTTTTTGGAGAATTTTTCTGGACCAGAAGACACAAGATGGGCCAAATAAGTACTAGAGGGGTGCCCCGAGGGGGGCACAACTCACCTGGGTGTGCCTGGGGGCCCAGGCGCACCCTGGTGGGTTCTGCCCACCTAGGTGGCCTCCCGCATCGCCTCTTCGCCCTATAAATTCCCAGATATTCGATAAACCCTAGGGGAGTCGACGAAAAAAAATTCAGCCACCGCAAGTTCAAGAACCACGAGATCCAATCTAGACACCATCATGGAGGGGTTCATCATCCTCATTGGTGCCTCTTCGATGATGCGTGAGTAGTTCATTGTAGACCTACGGGTCCGTAGGCATTAGCTACATGGCTTCTTCTCTCTTTTTGATTCTCAATACAATGGTCTCTTGGAGATCTATTTGATATAACTCATTTTTAGGTGTGTTTGTTGGGATCCAATGAACTTTGATTTTATGATTAGATCTATATCCATGAAAGTTATTTGAGTTCTTTGATCTCTTTTATGCATGATTACATATAGGCTCGTATTTCTTCTTCGAATCTTTGGTTTAGTTACGCCAACTAGATCGATTTTTCTTGCTGCGGGAAGAGGTGCTTTTTGATGGGTTCGATCGTGCGGTGTTCTTTCCCAGTGACAGAAGGGATAGCAAGACAAGCATGTATCATTGCTATTAAGGATAACAAGATGGGGGCTATTCCTACATGAATAGATCTTGTCTACATCATGTCATCGTTCTTATTGCATTACTCCATTTCTCCATGAACTTAATACATTAGATGCATGCTGGATAGCGGTTGATGTGTGGAGTAATGGTAGTAGACGCAGGCAGGAGTCAGTCTACTGATCTTGGACGTGATGCCTGTATAATGATCATTGCCTGGATATCGTCATAATTATTTGATGTTCCATCAATTGCCCAACAGTAATTTGTTTACCCACCGTATGCTATTTTCTTGAGAGAAGCCACTAGTGAAATCTACGGGCCCCGGGTCTATTCTTTATCATATTTGCTTCGAGATCTATTTTTATTCACTTTTATTTTCAGATCTATTATTTCAAAAACCCAAAATACCTTGCTGCACTTTTTTGCTATTTATTTTATTTCATGTTTTATCGAGATCTATTTATCCCATCTATCACAAACTTATCTATCTTTTTACCCATAGACGGATTGACAAACCCTTCTAATCGTCGGGTTGCAAGTATTTGTTATTTGTGTGCAGGTACCGTTTACATAGTGTTGCTTGGTTCTTCTACTTGATTGATACCTTGGTTTCATAACTGAGGGAAATACCTACCGTAGCTGTGCTGCATTATCCCTTCCTCTTTGGGGAAATACCGACGTAGTTCACGCGACATCAAAAGGAATTTCTAGCACCATTGCCGGGGAGACATCATCAACATTTATCCGGTTCCTAATCACAAATCTCATCTCCTTGCAATTTACATTATTTGCCATTTCCCTCTCGTTTTCATCTCCCCCACTTCACAAAAATTTGTCGTTTTATTCACCCTCTTTTTCATTCGCTGTTTTCTCGTCAGATCTATCTTTTTGTGTGCAATCTTGTTTGCGTAGTCACGATGACTCAATAAAACACTAAGTTGTTTGATTTTTCCAATACCAACAACAATGATTTTATTAGCACTCCGGTTGCTCCTCCCACCACTAATGCGGAATCTTGTGATATTAATGCCGCTTTGTTGAACCTTTTTATGAAAGATCAGTTTTCCTGTACTCCTAATGAGGATGGCCCGTCCCATCTAAACACATTTGTGAAATTATGCGATATGCAAAAGACAAAAGATGCGGACAATGATATTGTGAATTTGAAATTATTTCTGTTTTCTTTGCGAGATCGTGCAAAAATTTGGTTTTCTTCTTTGCCTCGCAATAGTATCGATTCTTGGGATAAATGCAAAGATGCTTTCATTACTTAGTATTTTCCGCCCACAAAAATTATTTCCCTTAGAACTCAAATCATGAATTTAAAGCAACTTGAGCATGAACATGTTGCTCAATCTTAGGATAGAATGAAATTGATGCTAAGAAATTGTCCTGCTCATGATTTAAATCTCTGGATGATCATACAAAAATTTTATGCGGGATTGAACTTTGTTTCTAGAAATCTTTTAGATTCCGCCGCGGGTGGTACTTTTATGGAAATAACTTTGGGTGAAGCTACTAAATTGCTTGATAATATTATGGCAAATTATTCACAATGGCATACCGAAAGAGCACCTACTAGTAAAAAGGTTAATTCGGTTGAAGAAATTAGTACTTCGAGGGAAAAACTTGATGCTCTTATGAAATTGGTTGCTAATAAAAGTGCTCCTATTTATGTTAATGATGTGCCTTTGTCTACTTTGATTGAGCAAAATAGTGATTCCGTAAATGTGAATTTTGTCTCGCGAAACAATTTTAATAACAATGCTTATAGAGGTAATTTCAATCCTAGGCCTTTTCCTGGAAATTCCTCTAATAATCATGGTAATTCCTATGGTAATCCTTCTTACAATAATAATAGGAACACCTCTGATCTTGAGAATAATATTAAAGAATTTATCATTGCTCAAAAGGTTTTCAATAACACGATAGAAGAAAAGTAGAATAAGATTGATGATATGTCTAGAAGCATTGATAGAATCTCTCATGATGTAGAAAATCTCAAGTTGAAATTTTTTGTACCCAAGGTTGAGGAATCAATTAAAACTTTATATGTTTCTATGGATGAAAGTCAGAAAAGAACCGCTGTGCTTAGAGCTAAACGAGAATTTTTAGAAAGAGTGTTTTCTAGTGATTGCTTTCATAAAAATGATGAAGATCTTAAAGTGATTGGTGTTTTTTCTATTGATTACTTGTTTAGTAAAATTAAAATTGATGATAAAGGGACTTAAGAAGAGTCAACTTTAGTTAGAAGGAGTCCCGATAATTTGGAGGGTGAAAATCTTGATGAAAAAATTGATAAAAGTGGGTTTGGAGAGGCCAAAACTTTAACTAGTGATGTGCCCACTCTTTTGGATTACAAAGAATTTAATTATGATAATTGCTCTTTGATTGATTGTATTTCTTTGTTGCAATCCATGATTAATTCACCTCATGCTTGTGAATAAAGTAAAGCTTTTACTAAACATATCGTAGATGCCATGATTAAAACTTTGGAAGAAAAGTTGGAATTAGACATTTCAATCCTAGAAAATTACATGATGAATGGGAACCTACCATCAAAGTCAAGATTAAAAATTATGAGTGTTCTGCTTTATGTTATTTGGGTGCTACTGTTTCCACAATTCCGAAATCTTTATGTGATGTGCTTGGCCTTACCAATATTGAAGAATGTTCTCTTAATTTGCATTTGGCGGATTCTACTATTAAAAACCCTTTGGGAAGAATTAATGATGTTCTTATTCTTGCAAATAGGAATTATGTGCCCTTAGATTTTATTGTTCTTGATATTGATTGCAATCCGTCTTGTCCAATTATACTTGGTAGACCATTTTTATGTACTATTGGTGCCGTGATTGATATGAAAGAAGGCAATATTAAATTCCAAATTCCACTAAGGAAGGGGATGGAACACTCCCCTAGAACAAGAATTAAGCCACCATATGAATCAGTCATGAGGGCATCCTATGGATCTAGAACTAAAGATGACAATACTTGAATCTATGCATTATGCCTAACTAGGGGCATAAAACGATAACGCTTGTTGGGAGGCAACCCAATGAATAAAATTTATTTTTGCCTTTTTCTTTCTGTTCTTGAGTGTTTGCACAATTATTCCTCTATTATGATTGTATTTTTATGTTTTAATTAGTGTTTGTGCCAAGTAAAGCCTTTGGATAGCTTTGGTAATAGTTGATTTGATCCTGTAGAAAAATAGAAACTTTTGTGTCCAGTAAAATAATTGCCTAAATTCACAGAATTGACGAAAAATTCTGCAATTTGTACAAAAGATTGATATACAAATTTCCTCTGTTGTCATAATTTTTCAGAATTTTTGGAGTTGCATAAGTATGAGAACAATTTGCATCTTTGCAGACTGTTCTATTTTTGACAGATTCTGTTTTCTTTGCATTGTGTGCTTATTTTGATGATTCTATGGATTGTATCGGGGGGTATAAGGCATGTCAAAGTTAGAATACAGTAGATATAATGCAATAACAAAATTTGAATGGATTTTCTACAGTACTTAAAGTAAAGATTGGTTTTCTTATACTAACGGATCTCACGAAGGTTTTGTTAAGTTTTGTGTGATTGAAGTTTTCAAGTTTTGGGTGAGATCACGATGGATGAAGGAATAAGGAGTAAGAAAAGCCTAAGCTTGGGGATGCCCCATGGCACCCCAAGTTAATATTCAAGGAGAACCAAGCAACTAAGCTTGGGGATGCGTCGGAAGGCATCCCCTCTTTCTTCTAACGACCATCGGTATTTTACTTGGAGCTATATTTTTATTCGTCACATATCATGAGTTTTGCTTGGAGCGTCTTGTATTATATGAGTCCTTGCTTGTTTTTATTTTTAGTTTGTCACAAGTATCCTTGCTAGACACACCTATTTGAGAGAGACAAATTATGCTATGATTTGTTAGAATTGCTCTTTATGCCTCACTTAAATTTTTTTTGAGCTATGGAATTGCTCTAGTGCTTCACTTATATCTTTTTGAGAAGAATGTGCTTTAATATTTTTGAAGAAATGCTCTCATGATTCACTTAGATTTGTTTGAGAGTTAGTAAATTTTTGAAGAAATTCTCTCATTCTTCACTTATATTATTTTGAGAGACAGAAAAAATTTATGCTCATGTTCTTCACTTAGATTTGTTTGAGCTTGTCAAAAGCAAATGCAACATATGAAATTAGCCCCAAAGTGATAGATATTCAAGAGGGATATAATAAAAACTTTCATGAAGATCATTGGACAGAATAAACTTGATTCTTTGTGATAGTTTTGAGATGGGATAATTAGATTTATGCCCCTAGTTGTGTCCCACTCGGCTGTTTTACCCCTAATTTCCAAAAGTCACCGGTTCTGTCTAGGTCACTTTGCTCCTCTTATGCTTTTGTCCTTTGAGCGTTTGACCGTCAGTTTGAAAAATTCATAACTAATTCATGCTAAATCAGAAAAATGCAAATAAGATACAAAAATGTTCAGAAAAACATCACCTATAGGTTAGTGTCATTTGCATTCATGAAAAAAGTGTTGGAAAGTGCCCGTCTGAGTTTTAGCTCTTATGATACCACCATGAATAGTAAAATCGAAAAAAATTCAAAAAAAAAAATTGGTGGCAAAGAATGACAAATGTTTTAAGTGCTTGCCAAGTTTCATCAGGGAATGACATTCGTGGAAGTCATGGCAAAAAAATAATCTATTTTGGAGTGTCGATTGTTTTTTTTTTTGCCACGACATCCATGAATGGCATTCTCTGATGAAACTTGGCAAGCACTTAAAACATTTTTCATTCTTTGCAACCAATTTTTTTTGAATTTTTTAATTTTTTTAGATTTTACCATTCATGGTGGTATCATAAGAGCTAAAACTTGGATGGGCACTTTCCAATACTTTTTTCACAAATGCAAATGACACCGACATATAGGTGATGTTTTTCCAAACATTTTGGTATCTTATTTGCATTTTTCTGATTTAGTATGAATTAGTTATGAATTTTTCAAACTGACAGTCAAACAGCCAAAGGGCAAAAGCATAAGAGGAGCGAAGTGACTTGGACAAAACCGGTGACTTTCGGAAATTAGGGGTAAAACAGCCTAGTGGGACACAACTAGGGGCATAAATCTAATTATCCCTTTTGAGATATGATGATAGTGATATGTGAGTCATGTTGGTAAGTAATTATGCTTTAGTAAGAATATTGGTGTTAAAGTTTGTGATTCCCTATGCAAGCACGAAAGTCAATAGTTATGCAATGAAATTAAATCCTACTTGTGGTGCATTATTCGGTGTTAGTTATGTTTAATGCTCGCTTATGTGATTTTTCGTTTCTTGGTTGTTTGCTTCTCAATCTTTTTGCTAGCCTCCACTTGTACTAAGTAGAAATACTACTTGTGCGTCCAAAATCTTTAAACCCAGTTTTTTCATATGAGTCCACCATACATACCTATATGCGGTATTCCTATGCTGTTCTAAGCAAATTTGTATGTGCTATCTCTAATTTTCAAAATAAATTTCCTTTTTGTGTGCTCGTACCGCTCATGAAGCGGCAGGGGGTGGCCAATATTTTCCATGCTAGATGTGTTATTCTCAAGATGAGTGTTTATTCACTTGTCATTGCACGAGAGTGCGGCGGTAATAGGGATGCCCAGTCCCGAAATGAAAAAGGAATTTACTTTATGTTGTCAAATAATAAATTCCTTGGAAAGTGTTGGTATGGAGGGCACCCGTGGATGCGGCTAGCCATGGAAAGTGAAAGAATGGTGGAAAAAGGAATAAACTTTACTTTTTGTCTGGGAACCTCCTATGATATATCTAGCATGGAAAGTGTTTGGAATTACTCGGTCGTTTTCGTTGGCGGGAAAAGTATACCTCTCAAAAATATTTATCTCTCAATATAAGCTTTGAGCTCTGGCACCTCTACAAATCCCTACTTCCCTCTGTGAAGGGCCTATCTATTTACTTTATGCAATTTTTATTTTTATTTGAGTCTCCATCTTCTCTTATAAAGCACCAACTAAGGGGCACTATGATGGTACTTGAGCATTGGGCATAGCTAATATGCGAGTGTGTTTCATGAATGGATCAATGATTGAGCATGATGGGTTAGGGATAACTTTCTTTAGTGTTGATATTTTGAAAGACATGGTTGCTTATTGATATGCTTGGGTATTGAAATCTTCATGTCAAAACTAGACTATTCCTTCGAACCATATAAAATTCGAAATGTCCATGCTACAAAGAAAAGAATATGTGATGAACATGTTATGCAGCATTCCACATCAAAAATTCTGTTTTTATCATTTTCCTACTCGAGGACGAGTATGAATTAAGCTTGGGGATGCTGATATGTCCCCAACATATCTATAATTTTTGCTTGTTCCATGCTGTTATATTATCATTCTTGGATGTTTTACAATCATTTTATAGCAACTTTATATCATTTTTTGGGACTAACCTATTGACATAGTGCCCAGTGCCAGTTGTTGTTTTTTGCTTATTTTTTTACTTCGTAGAAAATCAATACCAAACAGAGTCCAAACGCAACAAAACTTTTTGGAGAATTTTTCTGGACCAGAAGACACAAGATGTGCCAAAGAAGAACGAGAGGGGTGCCATAAGGGGGGCACAACCCACCTGGGCACGCCTGGGGGCCCAGGCGCACCCTGGTGGGTTGTGCCCACCTCGGTGGCCTCCCGCACCGCCTCTTCGCCCTATAAATTCCCAAATATTCCAGAAACCCTCGGTGGGACTCGACGAAACATAATTCCAGCCACCGCAAGTTCCAGAACCGCGAGATCCAATCTAGACACCATCACGGAGGGGTTCATTATCCTCATTGGTGCCTCTCCGATGATGCGTGAGTAGTTCATTGTAGACCTATGTGTCCGTAGGTAGTAGCTAGATGGCTTATTCTCTCTTTTTTATTCTCAATGCAATGGTCTCTTGGAGATCTATTTGATGTAACTCTTTTTGCGATGTGTTTGTTGAGACCCGATGATCTTTGAGTTTATGATCAGATCTATATCCATGAAAGTTATTTGAGTTCTTTGGTCTCTTTTAGGCATGATTACATATAGCCTCGTATTTCTTCTTCGAATCTTTGGTTTAGTTAGGCCAACTATGATTGGATTTTCTTGCCATGGGAAGAGGTGCTTTGTGATGGGTTCGATCGTGCGGTGTTCTTTCCCAGTGATAGAAGGGGCAGCAATACACGCATGTATCATTGCTATTAAGGATAACAAGATGGGGGCTATTCCTACATGAATAGATCTCGTCTACATCTTGTCATCGTTCTTATTGCATTACTCTTTTTCTCCATGAACTTAGTACACTAGATGCATGCTGGATAGCGGTCGATGTGTGGAGTAATAGTAGTAGATGCAGGCAGGAGTCGATCTACTAATCTAGGACGTGATGCCTATATAATGATCATTGTCTGGATATCGTCATAATTATTTGATGTTCCATCAATTGCCCAACAGTAATTTGTTTACCCACCATATGCTATTTTCTTGCGAGAAGCCACTAGTGAAATCTACGGCCCCCGGGTCTATTCTTTATCATATTTGCTTCGAGATCTATTTTTATTCGTTTTAATTTTCAGATCTACTATTCTAAAAACCCGAAAATACCTTGCTGCACTTTTTTGCTATTTATTTCATTTCGTGTTTTATCGAGATATATTTATCCAATCTATCACAAATTTATCTATCTTTTTACCCGTAGTGGGATTGACAACCCCTTCTAATCGTCGTGTTGCAAATATTTGTTATTTGTGTGCAGGTACCGTTTACATAGTGTTGCTTGGTTAACCTACTGGATTGATACCTTGGTTTCATAACTAAGGGAAATACCTACCGTAGCTGTGCTGCATCATCCCTTCCTCTTTGGGGAAATACCGACGTAGTTCAAGCGACATCAGAAGTCTCAGGACAGATGTCTTGATATGTCTCGAGACAGATGTTTTGATAGCTCTCGAGATAGAGTTAGCAAGATAGCGCACTTGTAGTTGATACTCAAGCAATACAATAAGCATGATTTAGGCTTTTACCTCCACCGTGAGGGGCCAAACCTGGGTAAAACTCGCATCTCTCAATTCCGATCAACCCCGAAAAGCTAACCACACAGTTGTGATGGCCTCACGACTAAGTCCTCATACTAGGACATCTACCGTGAAAAAACCACGACAGTTGGCGCCCACCATGGGGCCAGCGCACGGCGGTGTTGAGTTCATGGAGGGAGCCCTTCTAAGGATCGAGAAGCTCGTGATTGACTGGATGAAGAAGGTCCATCTTGAAAGGATCTGCATCAGCTTCGAGTTCGTCAGTCGCATGCCTGCTCTGTTACTGTGTCTACCAAAGACTTAGAGGTTCAGGGATCGGATCCTAGGGAGCACACAACCAACCCGACTGGTCAATCTAGTGCACAAAGTCGTGACTTTTCTCAAGTGGACACGGTCCTGATCCATGCGCGGATACGGCAACTACCCGGATTCGCTACTATGATTTTTTCGTCAAGCTGCCTCGCCAGCGTGAGTTCGTCGTCGCCTTTTTCTCAAGCCGCGACCTCACCTCTGTCTTGGCACCAAGCCATTCAGGTTGTTTCCAAGTCGCCGCTGGACTCCGCATCTGCCACAGCTACTACTCTACTACTATTGCTACGCATTGCCAAAACCAACAAATCAGATCAGTATCAAGTGCCACCCGGCGTTAAAAAAAGAAAAAAGGGCCATGAACTGGAAACGGAGACAGTCATGACTGGGAGTCAATAACCATGACCCAGATTAGCCACCGTAGGCTTCCCCCCGAGTCGCTGCCGTGACCCGCCCCGCCGCGGGCCTCCACACAAGCAGCCACGTCGGGCCGCCTCGCCTCCTGGAGCCGTCGCCATCCCACGCCGCGCCTCCTGGAGCCACAACCGTAGCGCGTCTTGCCTCCTGACTCCGCCAGCACCTCTCTGCCTTGGTTCATCACCGAGCCGCCCCGGCCAGGCGCCCTCGCCCCGCCTCACCTCTGCCATCACGTGCCGCTGCGACCACGGCTCCGCTTCAACCCGCGCGGGCGCCTCAACCCGTCATCGTTGAGCCGCCTTCTCGGACTCGCCTCGCTGGCACGCCACCTGCGAGCCGCACTGCCACAAGCCGCTGCTTCGCCATCTGCGAGCCGCTCCGCCACAAGCCGCTACTCCGCCAGCACCTCTCCGCCGTCACAGTTTTGCCTTCACGTGAAGCCGCTGAGGCCGTCACCCGCCGGAGCACCCGTGTCACCAAGCCTTGAGCCCAAGTGCCCCGCGCTCAGTCGCGTTCGGTCCACAAGCCTCCCGGCCGAGGCCGTGACCCGCCGACCTCAACTTCGTTGAGCCGCCGCTTCAATTCCTCCGAGCCGCCCCCGGGCGAACCTCGCATCACCACAGCAAAGATCACCGATGGCCGATTTACTCTGTAGCAGCAGCACCGTGGAGTTCCCTCTGTCCAACCCGCCGTTACCGTGGCTCCGCGTCACCAAGCCACCACACCAAGCTGCCCGTGCGGCCTTCGCCTCATCCCCGGGAGCCATTGTTGCCTCTCCTTCCATGGTTGCCGTCGCGGCCTCACCTCCGCCTTGGGCCGCCCATGTCTGCCACCGCGAGTCGCTTCCGCTGCCTCTATGGCCTCGGCAAGCCGCCTGCTTTCGACGCCATGGCCCCCTGCCACCGAGCCACCCATCGCCTCAGCCCGCCTCCGCCATACCTCCGTCACTTGGCTGCCCTGCATCCGTCGGCCTCTGGGGCTCGCCGTTGCATCTATCATCCCCTTGGGCCAGCCCTCTTGCCTTGAGTCACCTCCGCCAACTCTGCCCTTCATGCCCGGCCACCTCTGCCGTTGCGAGTCGAGCGCGGCCCTACAACCCGCGAGCCACCTGTCGGATTCGGGGTTCCGCAGACCCTTGAGAGATTCGAACTCTGGGGTGCGTGCGAAGAACTCTCCCTCCCCAGTCTGCCTGCTCAACGATCCCATGACCTAGCTCGACGAACCCAAGGGACAAGAGACACGGCAGTTTATCCTAGTTTGGGCCATCTTGCGGTGTAATACCCTACTTCAGCTTTGTGGTGGATTGCCTCGGAGGGCTGAGGATGAACTAGTACAGTGATGGAACGACCTCAGGAGGTGAGGTGTTCTTGAGCTCGATGAGCTGGTGAGGTGGCGAGGGCGGAACGGATCTCCCCCCCTATGATGGTGGCTAAGTCCTATTTATAGTGGCCTTGTTCCTCTTTCCAAATGTAGGCGGGAAGGGATCCCACAATAGCCAAATTTGAAGGGAGACAACTAGTATAAGTTATCCTGACAAAAGTAGTCTTCGCGTGCAAAAGCCTCTGGCGGTGACGCTGCAGTGGGCTCCGCGATGACCTTCGTCCTGCCGTCCTGGTGGTCCTGGTCTTGTTGCGTCGATATGGAAACCTTTGCTTGATTCCTCGGGACTCCGCGCCTGCGCTTGCCTCCTTGGCACCAAAGAGGAAACTCGTACACTGCGCCCGCTGGCGCCCGCCTGGTCTTGGTCGTCATGGCTCACGTTAGGTGAACCTCGCGAGGTGCGGCATGCATTGATATCTCCGCTCCTCGCGAGCCAGCCTGGGGAGGCCGCCCCTCGTGGAGGTCTTGGTGTCATCCGCCTTGCGAGGCTTGGCCCCTCGCGAGGGTCTTGAGTTGTTGTTGCTGAAGCTGGGCCATACCAGGCCATCGATGGAGCCACGCCATGGGCCGCAGGCAGGCAAGCCTGGGCACCCCCGGTCCCAGGACGCCGACAGTAGCCCCCGGGCCCAAGGTGCGCTCGAACTTGGCTTCGAGGCGAAGCCCAAGGGCAAGTGCGGAGCGCCGTAGGTCCCAACCACCTGCGGCCTTGGTTGACGCTTGGCGATTGATGGGACGTGGGTGCCCCCACTTTCCCACGCAGCCTTGATATTCGCCGGACTTGACGGCCGCCGTTGCCAACACAGCTCCATCCCCATTGCTTGCTGCGCGCTCCCCCAGCCCCTTCGCCTTCCAGAAAAACAGCGGCTTCCTTCCTAGGTCTGACCCCGGCACTGGTTCTCCCCGTCGCTATGGTGCCGCGCCCGAAGAAGAAGGGAAAGGAGAAAACCTGCACCCTGGTAGAATCGCCGCCGGCCTACGAGCCCGCCATTGAGCAGTCGGTGGTGCTCAATCAGGAAGGGCTGGACAAGGTTCGCCCAGCGCTCGCTGCCGATTCCAATGAATGGAAGGCGATGGTGGCTTGGCCTGCTTCCCACGCCATGATGGATATGGCGGCCACTGAGATCCCCGTCCATCTGCACGCCCTCTGGGCTGGCCTGATCCCCCCTTTCTCCGATTTCTTCAACGCCGTGCTCTCGCATTACCAAGTCCATGCACTGCATCTGGATCCCCAATCCATCATTCTCCTTGCCGTCTTCGCCTTCGTCTGCGGGGCCATGGTGGGCATTGCCCCTTCTGTGGCCTTGTTTCGCCATTTCTTCTCGCTTCACCTGGTCGACGCCCGCTAGTGCTCGGGGTGCGTGGCCTTCCAGGCCGTGGCAGCAACGGCCGGCTCGGGGATCGACTTCGAGCTTTCACCAGCTATAAATGGATTCCGGAAGCGGTGGGTGTTCGTGGATGTCGGCGTGCTCAACTCTCTGCTCTTGCTTCCTCGGGCGCCAGCTGTTCCCAGCTCCGGCTGGGGGCATGTGAAGCTTGTCGACCATCGTCTTGCCCATGTCTGGCGCAAGCTAGCCAGGTTGAAGAAGGTTGGGGTGACGGTGCCCATGGTGTTGAAGGAGTTCATCCAGTGCCGCATTGCTCCGCTCCAGCATCACTCTCGACCAATGTGGACCTTCTCTGGCAGCAGGGACCCCATGAGGCTCCATGTGCCCGCGCTTCCTCCCGAGGCGCTGCGGACGGTGCTCGAGCTCTTGATGGGCGACCCGGCGCCAGCCAGTCTGCCAGAGGAGGGTTGCCTCTTGTATTGCTGCTCGAACAAGGTGGAGTTCGCGAGGCAGATGCCCCTTTTTGTTGAATGGGGACTGCACCCGGTCGGCCTTGAAGGGCCCCGCGAGAACCCCGTCCCCGTGGCTCCTCTGCCTGCCATCACCACGGCGTGCACCCCAGAGGCCGATGCAGGGGGCGTGCATCGCCGGATGCCGCCGAGGCGGCTGCTGAAGAACCGGCGCCAGTCGGCGCTCCTGAGATGGCTGCCCCTGAGGCTTGGGTGAGCCGTCCTGAAGAGGCAGCCGGAGAGTTGGTGCGGTCCGAAGCTCCCGAGGTCGCCGCCTCTGAAGCTCGGGCGAGTAGTCCTGAGGTGGAGACTAGCGAGCTGGCGCAGTCCGGGACTCCCGAGGTCTCCACCCCAGGGGCCCCACCGAGTGCCCCTGAAGCTGATGGTCATGCCTCGAGCTTCGGCCGGCTTGGTCTGAATCTCGTCGCACTCCGCAAGAGGAAAGGGTCTCCAAGCTGCAGTGGTGACGCCTACCGGCTGCTGAAGCAGAGGAAGTATATGGCCACAGATGAGTAAGTACCTTCTCCTTGCGATTTCCTGCATGTTGCGCCCGTTTCTGACGATGGCTCTCCAGGATCCCTTCGGCTGTAGCGGCGAGGTCTCCTGAGGAGCGGCCTTCACCAGTCCTTGGCTCATCCCTGGTCTCGAGCTCTCCACGCCGGGCCACTGCGCCAGGTACGGGGCCTGTTCAAGGAGCGGATGCGTCGACGGGGGGCCTTGATCCTGCATTCTTCGCGTCCCTCCTTTGTGGTCTAGCCTGGGGCACAGAAGGCGTGCCGAGGACTCCTCCGTTGGTGGTCACCGGTGGCTGGGTGACCCCAGCCCTGGCTTCATCCTCGAGCAGTGAGGCCACGCCATGCAGCGCCTCCACCGAAGCCCGAAGGGTGGCGGGGAAGGCGCCAGCCCCCAGCCCCCTGCCAGGGGCAGGCAGGCCGCCTCAAGCTTCCTCGATAACTCCCGGCGCGAAGGACGGCCTCGGCCATGCGCTGGGGCTCGCGCGTGGGCGCGGTGTCATATGCCACGAGCTTTTCCGGGAGGCAATGGGTGCACTGAGCCAGCTCGGTGAAGAGCTTGTGGACGTCGATGCTCGCCTTGAGACGGAGAACCTTCGGCTGATGGACGAGTGGCATCAGTTGAAGGTGGCTATCAACCTCGGGTATCTTCAGCATGAGCGCGCCACTGCGAAGGCTGTGGTATCCCTCGCGACCTCGTGCGAGGCTTGTGCCCGGGCCCTGGAGGAGGCCAGGGCGGCCGACCATCACCGCGAGGCCGCCGAGGAGCGCGAGCGGGAACTCCAGGCCTTGAACGCTGCCCTTGAACAGCGGATCAAGGCACGCAGGGCCGTCTTGGCGTCGATGAAGGGAGCGCCTTCCGAAGAGGAGGAGATCCGGAAATGTGAGGAGGCGCTGGTGCTGGTGGCCTCGGAGCGCAGCCTGGAGCTTGAGCGGCTGGAGGTGAGGGAGCGCCAAGTGACCATGGCTGAGGACGATGTCATCGCGCGGGAAGCCAAGATCCAGGAGGAGGTCTATCAGAGGGTGGTGAAGGCTTGTGCAGCTCTAGCCGACGGGCACGGCCTAGAGCTAGAACTCCTGAGAGTTGAGGCTGAGGGCAGGACAGCCGCCCTCAGAACAAGGCTGGACGAGACGGAACGGAACAAGAGGGCCGCCAAGGAAGCTCAGGCCTCAGCCCAAGGTGACTTGGCATCCACTCGCGCCGACCTGCATTCGCTACAGTAGCAGATCGATGACGCCGCGTCTCTTGCAAAGAAGAACGCGGACGAAGTGTGCCGCCGCCTGTCGCTGCAGCGCGAGCACGCCTCGATGCTCCAGGCTCTCAGTGTGAGGGCCAATCGAGCCTTGGGCACCATCTGCGAGGAGAGCGCCCCTCACCCACACGAGGGCGAATACGCCAGCCACCTCCGCTTCTTCACCGATATCGTGACCCGCCTAGAGGATCAGGCCACGAGGGTCCGCGAGCTCGTTGAAGAGAGAAGCCGCGGCCTCCTCAGACGCGCGTTCTCACGCGTCTTCAGCCATCTTCAGAATCTTGACCCCCATTTTGATTTTGATGCCGCGATAGCCCTCGCGCCCCGGGTTATTCAGAGCAATCTGGCGGAATGGGTGGACGACCATGTCGACGATCTGATCGCGGAGTTTGCTCTTGAGGACGACGCGGTCGTGATCGCGTCCGAGGAAGGCGATGCAGATGATGATGTCGAAGACGAAGCCAGCGACAGCGCAGGTGGCGCGGGTGAACACGGCGACGACGGCGCTGACGAAGATGACTCCGGTGACAGCGTCGGTGGCGCAGATGAGGGTGGCGAGGACGGCGCTGAAGGCGGCGCCTCTGGCTAGGCCTGCCTTTCCTTTGCCTTGACCTGTATGCAAAAACCTTGGGGGCGTGAAAGCATTTTGAAGGGGGAGCCCCTTGTAATGTATGAAATGACGATATGCTTTTGAGGTAGGATTTGAACTGCGCCGTCGCGAGCCTACGGGCTCCCGAGCGGGGTAGCTGTTGTGACTTATCTTTGGTCCCATAGATCCTGAGTGGGTCCTGATGTCGCGATAGCATTCTCTCCCTGAGATAAGCCTGAGGGGCTCGTGAGGTCCTGAGCCTCCCGAGGAGCCTGCTAGCCTGCCCCAGAGTGCCTCGCAAGAAGGCGACTGCCGGATCACGGCAGGGTATGTGCGTGGTGACTGTGCCCCTGATCCCCGGGGGGTCTTGGCGTCTCCGGGGCTGATCCGAGGGCGCTTGATGCGCGCATGCCACGCCAGCCCCTGCTCGCGGGGTGCTCGCAGGGATGGGTAGCAAGCGCGAACCTTACTTGCTAAACACGAAACCAGAAAGCAAGAAACTGCTGTGAGACAAGAGAAAAGCAAATTCCCCCCATTTTAGACAACATAAAAGAACTTCAAATCTCAGTCCAGAAGGCGGCAAATCGAATTACAGAAAATGGGGCGAAAGAAAATAGCTGCGTCCGGCACCTAGCTAGTCTTCTTGTCTTCCCACCAGCGCGGAGCTAAGTGTTGTCACTGGATGTGAGCATAGTCATTGGGGGATAGTGTCGACGGCCAGCGCGGAGCATGGTGCTTCCACTTGGACGTGGGCGGGAGCCCCCGAGGCCCGAGGGCGGCACTCTGGAGACTCCGGGGCGTGTACAGCCCCACTCATTATTACATGAGAGTGTCACGAGCGGAGACCTTCACAGGCGTGAGCCTTGCTTCATATCGCCAGATGAGGGTCCCGCCCCGCGCCACCCCCGACCACCGTTGGGGCGTCCGGAAACCAGGACGAGACCAAGGGGCAAGGGGGACGCTGGCGGCACCCTCGGCGACCACGGGCCCTCTACCGGGGGGGAGGGCTCACCGGCGCCTCCCCCGGCAGAGGACCTACCTCCGTACAACGCCTTGCTCCGTGCGGCGTGGGGGAGGCCCTGGCTCCGGGCCCCTCCCACGCAACCCCCAGTGCGCCACTCCCGCCTGGAGCGGTGCCACCGCCCTGGTGTTTCCAGCCGCTGCTGTGGCCTGGTTCACCTGCGCTCCATGGTTAGCGTAAGCATTCTCCCGAGATATCGGCTATACCCTGCGATCATTGTCGCTGAAGGGGTCGGCAAAGTCTCCAGGCACCTCGTGGAAGACTCCGGCCTCTAGCGTCCCTTCTGCCCAGCTTGGCTCGGGGAACGAGCTGGGGCCTTCCTCCGGCGTGTACTCCAGATCCACCATGCGGGGCACGAAGGCGTCTGCAGTCGCCGCGTTGGGGCCATCGCCTCAGTGCCCCGCGTGTTGGGTTTCCAGGCCCGGCGCCTGGTCCTGATGGCTGTGGGGTGGCACCCCAGCGCGGCCCCGCAGTGGGCCGCCAGAGCTCCCCTCCCGGAGGCGGCGCTGTCATGGTAGGAAGAGCGGCGCCGCGGGCCATGTTGGTGTTGTCGAATCCCGTAGGCACTCCAGGGGGCGCGCGCGCACGCCTGGGCCCGGCGCGCACCATCGTCACAGCCTGAGGCGTGGGCAGGGAGCAAAAGGGCGCCGAACCTCTGCACGTGGCGTCAAGCAGCTCGGCGACCCGCTCCAGCAGCGTGTCGCGACCGCCCTCCGCCAAACTACAACGCAGCAGCCCTCGTGCCACGATGAGCGCGGCTCGCATGTTCACCTACTCCCGACGAGTGTGTGGTGTTGCCACCACGGCGTAGCCTAAAGATCGCGTAGTGGCGCGCGTGCGCCGTGGTGCGAGGGTGGACGGCGCCGGCCCGAGCCACCCGTGCCCGACGGTGTTGGGAGGTGTGCGGGCCGCCTGGAGCGCGGAGTTGAGGTCCTCTTGGGCGGACGGAGCTGCCCGGATGGGCCATGCAGCCCAGTGCTTGGCGTGAGCCCTCGGATCGTCAGCCATCGGAACTATAGGGCGACGGCGGGCCGACTGGAAGAAGAGGGGTTCCGACGCACCCCTACCTGGCGCGCCAAATGTCGGATTCGGGGTTCCGCAGACCCTTGAGAGGTTCGAACTCTGGGGTGCGTGCAGAAAACTCTCCCTTCCCAGTTTGCCTGCTCAACGATCCCACGACCTAGCTCAACGAACCCAAGGGACAAGAGGCACAGCAGTTTATCCTGGTTCGGGCCACCTTGCGGTGTAATACCCTACTCTAGCTTTGTGGTGGATTGCCTCGGAGGGCTGAGGATGAACTAGTACAGTGATGGAACGACCTCAGGAGGTGAGGTGTTCTTGAGCTCGATGAGCTAGCGAGGTGGCGAGGGCGGAATGGATCTCCCTCCCTATGGTGGTGGCTAAGTCCTATTTATAGTGGCCTTGGTCCTCTTCCCAAATGTAGGCGGGAAGGGATCCCACAACGGCCAAATTCGAAGGGAGACAACTAGTACAAGTTATCCTAACAAAAGTAGTCTTCGCCTGCAAAAGCCTCTGGCAGTGACACTGAAGTGGGCTCCGCGATGACCTCCGTCCTACCGCCCTGGCAGTCCTGGTCTTGTTGCACCGATATGGAAACATTTGCTTGATTCCTCGGGACTCCGCGCCTGCGCTTGCCTCCTTGGCACCAAAGAGGAAACTGGTACACTGCGCCCACTGGCGCCCGCCTGGTCTTGGTCGTCATGGCTCACGTCAGGTGAACCTCGTGAGGTGCGGCATGCATTGATATCTCCGCTCCTCGGGAGCCAGCCTGGGGAGGCCGCCCCTCGTGGAGGTCTTGGTGTCGTCTGCCTCGCGAGGCTTGGCCCCTCGCGAGGGTCTTGAGTTGTTGTTGCTGAAGCTGGGCTGTACCAGGCCATCGATGGAGCCACGCCATGGGCCGCAGGCAGGCAAGCCTGGGCACCCCCGGTCCCAGGACGCCGACACCTCCACTCCGTGACCCACCTCTGCCACCTCAATCATCGTCCCCGCACGACCCAACCACAGCTGCCGCCAGTGACCCGCCTCTGTCCCCGTCGCCTCGAGCCGCCATCTCTGCTGCCTGCTTCGCTGATGCGCCCATCGAGACGCCCCACTCCTTCTGCGCGCCCATACCGCCGTGGGCCGGCTGGCGGCTGCTCTTCGCCTCCCCGTGCATCGCGGCCGGCCACACCGCCCCCCCCCCACAGGCTCCTCCCACTGCCGAGTCACCGTGGCCGGCCAGTCATGCAAAAGCGGGGCTGGTTGGGAAAATAAACAGAGGTTTGGTTGCCCAATTGGAAAAGAAAGAAAAATAAATGAAGTAAAAAAAGGGCAAAGGTGTGGTCAGCTCAAAATTTATCAGAGTACACATGCCAATTATTATCAGTATCCCCAACTCGCCTGCGGTTGACTTCAACTCCACTGCAGTCATCATCAACCCCGCAGCTGATAATTTCTGACAAAACATATCAGGTGAAATCCATCCAGTCAATTTTTATTGATACATTTTTATTCTTTCGGGAACAATTACTCTCGCCCGCGATCATCAAATTGCGTGTACAGGGCTCTCATTTGCATCATCTCATGACCGGCGTCGACACTACCGATGGGCCGGTGTGTAGGGCATGGGATCTGCGGTCCAGTCTACAATGACATGTGGAGGCCATACTGACATACGTCCGCACCGCGCCTCTCAACAGACTAGCATCCAACATATCATCTTGGCGATCCATTCTATATTAACATGCCGGAGGCTGACTTACATCATACTTTTCAGCAAACATGCTGCTTATCATCCAGTAATCTGGTCCACAACTATACATCGGAGGCTGTAGCTGCATCTGCACCTGGCACTGCCTGGCGAACACACACATGGCCTATCACCCTTGCATTTCGGTCAGTATCGGCCATAACATGGGGAACCACAAGAACCAACCATGGAAGAGTCATGAGAATTGACCATGAAAAGAGCTAGCCTATAAAGATAACAACCCTGAAGGAGCCAGAGGAATCAACCTTCAAAGAACTAGGGGACCCGGCGATTTAAACACTACAAAAAAAACCACTTCCGTGATGATACGTGTTTGTCATAGTAGGTCACATTTTCTGTCATGCATGTACATCCATGACGATCTTATGACAGAATCAAGATAGTCATACCTGTGCTGTCATAGAAGTGTTCCATGACAATACCAAAATTATCATCATGGAAGTGTCCACTACCATGACGATAAATGACGCATCATGGAAGTGTTTTCGTCAAGGGTAACTGACATGTGGCATCCACCATAAGGGGTCACCGTTAAGCTATCAGGTTCCAGTTTGGATCCGATAACCCGTTAACAGCTCAGACCAATGGGGATTTTCCACGTGTAAAATTCTCATTCACCGGAGGATCCATGTGTCGGCTTAGCGTTGGGACAGATGTCATCCGTACATTGGAGGGAACGCGCCTATGTTACCTCCACACATGGTAGGGCCCAACAGTAGCCCATTTAAGACAAAAAGGCCGGCCCAACCAAGGGCCCACAAGATTTTGTCATACTCTACTGGGCCGGCCTGTTAACAGCCTGCCATGGTTTGGGCCAAATTACGGCCCACATAAGATCCGGCCAGTTAGATTTTTGTCACGTTTTGGGCCAAATGATAGCCCACATCAGATCCGGCCCGTTAATAGTCTGCCATGTTTTGGGCCAAATGACGGCCCATATAGGATCCAGCCCGTTAACTAACTGACATTCTTTGGGCCAAATTACGACCCATATATGATCTGGCCCGTTAACTGGCACTGTGCTTTCGGGCCCATTTGAAGTACGGCCTCTTAAAGGCCCATGTAATAGTTTAGCCCGATATTACTTTCAGCCTGTTAATGGCCATTGGTACATATGGGCCTATTTCTGGGCCGAAGTGACTTTCGGCCTCTTAAAGGCCCGTAGTCTTCATGGATATATTTTAGCCCAACCTGACTATTGGCCCATTACAGGCCTGTGAGATAACTGGGCCTAATGATGGCACGCTTTGCATCCGGCCTACTTACGACCCATTATGTTATTCGGCCAAATGTGGCCCGACAAATATTTTGGCCTATTAACGGCCCTTCTTATGGTTGAGCCAATCATTGGCCTCCAACACCGTTCATGCCCAATCTAATTTTTGAACTATTAAAACCCCATTCTTTTTTCTGGCCCAACTTAGGCAACTGGTTTACTCGGCCTGCTATCGGTCGAACATGATTGTAGGCCCATGTTTCGGCCCATTTACATCGATTGGCGGGCCGACCAGTTTCAGTACCGTAATTTTTTTATATAATAAACCAAACATTTAGGCCCATTGCGCTCCGTCAAAGCTTACGGCCTTTTCAGGGAGCGACGACAGCATATATAGAAATTATATTACAGCATCATGACGAAGAATATACCTAGACTATACAACAAAGAAATTGCTGCATATTACGTGCACTGGACATAAAAGTTCGCCGCCAGCGATAATAAAGCGCAACTAGAGACCAGATTACATACAATAGGCATCAAAAGGACACCACCAGTGCAAATAAACACGCTGCCTAAAATAATATACAGAACCGACAGCACTTCAACACAGTTCAAGAAAGGTTAGCCCTGCCTGGGAGCTACAATGCAAGCAGCTGAGCAAGCTGAGGACTGCACTTGTTTGACGTTTATATCCAATTCTAGCTGCATAGCATCAATGGCAGTACTTGCCGTCAGTGATATCACCCTGAAAGAGAAAAAAGCAGACAGATAACATGCTTTGCACATATAAGCAACAATGCTGTCGATGCATCCCATTTCTTAGTGGCAAATAAAGAGACCTGGATTACAATAGAATAAAAAATGTTCACACTTAAGGCATGGCAGGAAATGGCATTGTGCAGGAGTGGCCAGCTTCACCACACCACTGGATTACAGATCAAGAACACAAGCATAGATGCAGCGCTAAAGAATGTATAAGCATCGATGGTGAGTGTACTATCAAATTATCCCATTTCAGATTGGTAAATAAAGAGACACGATTTAAATACCATGAACATAATATGCGTTGTTCGTAGTTAAGACATAGCAGGATATGACATTGTCCTGGAGTTGGTAGTTTGACCACACCACTGGATTACAGATCAACAAGCATACATGCAGTGCTAAGGAAGATCATTTGCTAAGTTTAGTTTAATTTACATGGTATGAATAAGGATCTAGGTTGTACAACTAAAAACTGAAATTGAGAAGGAGAAACTTATGTTTATGAACTTCATAATAAACTTTAAACATGCAATTTGATGCAAACAACAAAAATAAACAGCAGTTGCAGTCATTGATATCCAAATATACACAACAAAGTTTGAAGGCTCGAGAAGGACAACCATACGTTAGTAATGATGACCGGCCCTATAAAGTCCTTTTCCATGTTGATGGGCTGGCAATTCAAGAAGTTTACCACAGAGTCTTCTTCATAAGCATTGCCTTTATTCTACATTTTGTTAAGAGTAATTATAGAAGTGATAATATAGGAACAAATGGAGATTATTTAAGCTGATGCATAGTGATGCTACATAATCAACTAGCTATAAATGTAGGTACAGCATACAGCCAAAAGGTACTGAGAAGAGTAATGCAGAGCTAAACATCTTCAGTAGCATTGGTTTTATTCAACATTTCAGTAAGAGTGTGGGGACCCTGACTCATAAGTCGTGATCACCGAATGCACGCGTACTGTGATCCCAAAGATCAATGCTCACTGAACACACAGAAGCTGAATAACAAGAGTCTTACATCCGTACATACCGTCTTACACAAATTATGACCATTATGGTTATGTCTTACATAGATAAAGCCTTAAGGGCTGAACATCAGATAAAACACAAGCAGCGGAAATCTTCGTCGATAAGTAGAACCCATGCCATCTGCCTTAACCCTACAGGCATTCTGACTGGGAAAGCATCCTAGTTCGCATTTTCGTCATCGAAGAACACTTCCTCATATTCCTGCTCTTCCATGCCTGGCCAAGTAAATAGCCAGGGACAAGCCAATGAGTACGTTTGAATGTACTCGCAAGCAACCCATGAATGGTAACAGAATGACATATGCATGATAATATCACCATGTTGGCATGTTGGTGGTAAGTTAGTTTTCTCATGCAAGTATGATCAATACTTGTGGTGTTAATAATGCATCTATGATCATGAATCAAGGGTATACAAATATCAACATTGAGAAGGAGTTTCACACAACTCAATCTCCAACTTATCGTCATTCTCATCGACATTTCCAACTTGTGTTGTTTTCCAAAAACATATGGACATAGTCTAAGCAGCACCACCCAACTGTCCTTGACCGTGGACACGGCTATTCAAATAGTTTGACACTCTGCAGAGGTTGCACACTTTACCCACAAGATCCGGGGAACTTTCATGTCAACCACGACCTGCAGTACCTTAAGTACCCGGGGTAAGCATCCGATCAATTTCTTTCCATAGGCGACACTAACATAGAGTCCACTCGTTGGTACACAGCCCTCGTGTATAATCATAAAGATCTTGGTACTCTGCCTTTTTCCATTTTCACAACTACACGAAGGGACCAACGGTGTGTCCGGTGCCCTATAAAAACAGTCATGGCCGCCTATCCAAGCACGACCCCGTCTCGAGAGTGAACACACGTCACCCCGTCACTAGTAATGTGGGCACCATGCTAGTATCGAACTAGGTAGTCAATAACATCCTTTCCCACATAAGGGTAGAGTGGTTGCGCATGTTTGGTTTGGACGATCAACAAATCTTAAATCTAATCCGTCTCTGTAAACAACACATATTCACATGCTTCGGTGCACCACTTCTTCATCAAGTGGTGACCTAGTTCAACATTACCCACGGGCATTAGGGGCACCCGATGGGGTTTTCGAAAGATTGTAATCAAGTGATGATCATGGCATAGAAGCAACATCATGTATCAATGTCAAGTATTCATCGTATCTCTAATCCCAAGGTAGAGCTACGAACATGCAAGTATCAACAGCTTTGCATCAATGCAATGATTCACAACAAATTCATCATCATCATCATCATGCATTCGAAAAATTATCGATGAACAAAAAGAGGGGTATCATGGTCAAAGGGCTGCTTGCCTTGGTTGGCTTTGTCTTCAAAGTCGTCAAGTCCTTCTCCTTCTTCTTCTCCAACTATGTCGTCAAACACGGGATCTATTCATCGCAAAGTAACAATGAGAAAATAAGGCAATAGTAAAACAGAAAAATGAAAGTGCCCATAAAATGTCGACTTATTTTTGTTAAATATTAGGATGAAAACTAAGAATGAAAAAAATCTTAGTTTTGGATTTGGGGTTATGGAATACTAGAAATGGATTTTAAGAGATGGATTTGAATGCTCAAATTTGAATTTAAATTTGAACAGAACAGAAAAGTTGGTTGGATATGTATGAAAGTTACACCATTAAATAGGTGGGATTTTTAGAAGATTATAGGAGTTGGAATTATTGGATTTGGATAAATATTTTATTATGTGGAATTTTTGGAAGTTACAGAAATAAAGAAAAAGAAAAGGGGCGCTGTGCAACTGGGCCGTAACGGCCACAATGCAGCAGGCCCAGAAGGAATAGGGCCCAAACGAGCCGGGTGCACGCACACGCCAGGTTTTCAAACATGACGGGCGGGGCCCGGGCATCAGAGAGAGAGAGAGGCCAGGGAGAGGTGAGGATGATAGGTGGGGCCCGCCTGTCATCTTCAACCTCGCGACCAGAGGGGTCGGCGAGCTCACCGGCGACGATGCAGGGCACGGCGAGGCTAACCGAGGGCACCGCTGAACTCAGTGTTGAGACGCCGTTCGGGGGGTGCCGGAGTTGGACAGAGGGGAGCCACGGTTCGCCGGTGATGAGATCCCGCGACGGAGGTGCTTCGGGAGATAATCGTCGGGGTCGCCCCTTGCTGCAAACAGAGCGTAAGAGAGAGGGGAATGGGTCAGTGGCCTACTGCAGTTACAGATCGAGGCCAAACAGGGGCAGGGGAGGCCTCTACCGTGTGTACTCCGGCGACCCGAGGCGATAGTGCTCGCCTCGATCCCGAGCACAGAGAGGGAGATAGGAGCTGGGGCTCTGCTGGTGGTTGATTGAAGGCGAGGGAGTGAGGATGGAGGCAAAAGGAGGGCTCGGGCGACTTAAATAAGAGGGGGCGAGGTGCACCGTGAGCCCTTGCGCCGGCGAGGTCCTAGCCGTCATGGAAGGCCACGGGAGGGCTCGGTTTTGAGTCAGGGGTGTTTGTGGGGGTGCTCTATGACCAAGGGAAGGAAGAGAGAGCGGGGGTGTGCCGGGGCGTCGCGCATGTGAGCTTGCTCATTGGAGCTATCGGGTAGCCACGATGCGCATGCGAGGGAGGCCAGTGGAGGGAGAGAGAAGAGGGGCCCGACCGCATAGCATGTCACAGACGTCGAGGCGCATCATCGGGCGTGCGGGGGAGAGTCAAGGTGGCCGGGGACGTCAAGCAGGGGGGGCTACAGTGCGAGACCGCACTGTAGCGCGCTCCAGAGCATGCCTTTGGCTGCCTTGGCATTGTTTAAGGGGCAGGGGCATGCCCACTCATGTCTAGGGGTTCTAGGGAGGAGTAAACAAGGTGGGGGTGCATTGGATGCTCATGGATGCCTCTGGTGTGAGGAGGGGGTTGAGAGGGAGGAGAAACCGTGCTGACCAGGGGTGAAAATTAGGGTTTTCACCCCTCTATCATTGAGCTATGGAGGAGTGGGAGGTACTGGAGATAGGTGAGGGTTAGGAGAAGCCCTGGTAAAAACATGAGCTCACGGAGAATAGTGGAAGAGGTCAAAATGATGATTTTGGAAAAATGGCAGAAGGTAATTGATGCAAATTTGAGCTACTTGCACTTACTTCCTCCTTGTGCCACTTGATGGGGGTGATGACCATGATCATTTGGCAATGTGGTAGAAATTTGAGCTCATTAGGATAAAGTTGCCAATGCAACTTTTGTAAACCCTAGAAATCAACAGATATGGATTTGCTTAGATCTAGCTAAGCTAACCCCTTCTCCTTGATGCACCACTTGGTGTAGTGTCATCATTTGGGTATTTGAGCATGTCCACAAAGTTTGGGATCAAATGGAGAAAGTTGGCTATGTAGAGTTGTTCAAACTTGGATCTGGGCAGAGAGGGTTTTGGGGAACTTTTGTGAACCAAAATTATTTTGATTGAGATGAAACTTTGCAAGATCATCACATTATGCATATGTGACTTGCTAGAATTTTCCTGGATTTATTTGAAAATATTTCTTATAGAAGTATTTCAAATACTTGAAATGAACAAAAATGGTTTTGGAGGGTTTTTCCCTATATTTTGATCATGACCATGTGTTAAAACTCATATATATGGAAAATATATGTCCACTGAGTTTCCCTAAATTTTCTCAAGTATTTTTGAAGCTTTAAAATAATTTTAACCTATTAAAGACCATTTCTGGCCTTAAGAAAAAGCCTTTAAATAAAATAGCAAAATAACTTTTAAAATAATAATTTTGTGTTTTATGGGGGTCCTATATCTAATAGGAGTCAAATACATCTTTTGAAAGATTTTTACTGCCCTTAATTAAGTACTTGCAGTGCAATCCTCAATTCAGGGGTTTTCGGAAAAACCTAATTTAGAAAATTCTTTTGGTCAATTATTTTTGCAAGAAAATTCTATTCTGTCCTATACACATGGCATGGTCAGTGGGAAAAGTCTTGGGTCAAGGAGATGAAGTATAGGTGGTGGTGCTATAATATGACTTTCATGAGCACTTGAAACTATAGACAAAAATCCAAATCAAATAGAAAAACAAATAATGCAAAAGTTTTTGTTGGACCAAATTTTCATGCTTTATTAATGCAAGTGACATGTTACAAAATACTGGGTGTGACAGACCTACCCCCCTTACAAGAATCTCGTCCCCGAGATTCCTAAACTAGGCTTTAAAAGAGATAAGGAAACTCAGATCTAAGGTAGTCTTCACGCTCCCATGTTGCTTCTGCTTTTGTGTGGTTGCTCCACTGGACCTTGAAGTACGTGATGGTGCGGCTTCGAGTGCAACATTCAGCATTACCCAAGATGCGAATTGGTCTCTCGCGGTAGGTCAGATCAGGTTGAAGGTCGATGGCTTGGTGGTCAATGTCCTTGTAGAGATCAGGCTTGTCGGGTACTTGGAGACACTTCCGGAGTTGTGACACGTGGAACACGTTGTGCACATCGGATAGCTCAGGTGGTAGCTCTAGCTGGTAAGCAGCGTCTCCTCGTTTGTCAGTGATCTTGAAGGGGCCAATAAATCTTGGTGCGAGCTTTCCTTTGACGTGGAAGCGCTTGGTTCCCTTGAGAGGAGTGACCCGTAGGTACACATAGTCTCCGACGTGGAAAGTCACTTCTTGGCGGCGAGTGTCAGCATAGCTCTTTTGTCGTGACTTGGCTACCCTCAGACGCTCTCTGATTAGCTGGACTTGCTCTTCGGCTTTGCGAAGGACATCCGGTCCAAAGACTAGCCCTTCTCCAGTCTCCGACCAATTGAGGGGTGTGTGACACTTGCGTCCATACAACACCTCAAATGGTGCCATTTGGAGACTTGACTGATAACTGTTGTTATAGGAGAATTCGGCAAAAGGAAGGAAATCTTCCCACTTAGCTCCATATGCTAAGACACAGGCTCGGAGCATGTCTTCGAGTATCAGATTCACTCGTTCTGTCTGACCTCCGATCTGCGGGTGGAAAGCAGTGCTGAAAGACAACTTGGTTCCCATGACCTCTTGGAACTTCTTCCAAAACCTTGAGGTAAACTGGGTTCCTTGATCTGACACAATCTCCTTAGTAACACCATGAAGGCTGACGATTCTATTGATGTAAAGGGTTGCCAGCTGGTTGCCATCATAGGTAGTCTTGACAGGAATGAAATGGGCTACTTTGGTCAAATGGTCGACTATGACCCAGATGGAGTCATGACCCTTGTTTGACCTAGGTAATCCAGTGACGAAATCCATTCCGACTTTATCCCATTTCCACTCGGGAACCATGAGTGGTTGGAGCAATCCAGCAGGTCGCTGATATTCAGCCTTGACCCTTTAGCATACATCACACTTCGCAACATAGGTGGCAATCTCTCTTTTCATCCCGTGCCACCAGAATTTTTCCTTCAGGTCTTGATACATCTTGGTTCCTCCAGGATGGATGGAATACGGGGTGTCATGAGATTCTTGCAAGATCAAGTTCTTGAGCTCTATTTTGTTGGGTACGCAAATGCGATTCCCAAACCACACAACTCCTTGCTTATCCTTTGAGAATCCTGGGGCTTTGCCTGCCTTGATCTTCCTCTTGATGCCTTCAATACTCTCATGTCCCTTCTGAGCCTCCTTAACATCATCCATCAAGGTAGGCTTGACATCGAGGTTGGCCAAGAATCCTGGTGTAACCAGTTCCAAACCGAAGCTTTCAAGTTCTTCATACAAGGCGTGTAGCCTTTCCTTGATCACGGCATTCAAGGAACAAGCCTTTCTGCTTAAGGCATCTGCTACCACATTAGCCTTTCCAGGGTGGCATTGAACACTGAGGTCGTAATCCTTGATCAATTCTAGCCATCTTCTCTGCCTCATGTTCAATTCCTTTTGAGTGAAAATATACTTCAGACTTTTGTGATCCGTGTATATCACACCGTTTCCCTAGGAGGTAATGTCGCCATGTCTTCAGGGCATGAACCACTGCTGCTAACTCAAGATCATGAGTAGCATAGTTCTCCTCATGAGGCTGGAGTTGCCTTGAAAGGTAAGCTACAACTCTGCCTTCTTGCATTAGAATGCTTCCTAGTCTGGTTCACGAGGCATCACAATATATCACAAATTCCTTGTGAATATCGGGGGTGGCCAAAACTGGGGCTATTGTCAATCTCTTCTTGAGCTCTTGGAATCTCTCTTCACACTTCAGTGTCCATTCAAACTTCTTGTCCTTCTTCAGGAGCTAGGTCATAGGTCGGGCAATGCTTGAGAATCCTTCAACGAACTTGCGGTAATATCCCGCGAGTTCGAGGAAGCTTCTAACTTCCTTCACATTGCTTGGGGATTGCCATTCAGTCACGGCCTCAATCTTGGTGGGATCCACCGACAATCCTTCGGCAGTCAACACATGACCCAAGAATCCAACTTTGTGCAGCTAGAATTCGCATTTGCTAAACTTCACATAAAGTTGGTGCTCTCGAAGCTTATCTAGGACCATTCTCAGGTGTTGCTCATGCTCTTCTTCAGACTTGGAAAAGATGAGTATGTCATCAATGAAGACGACAATAAATTTGTCCAAGTACTGCATGAAAACTTTGTTCATGAGGTACATGAAGTAGGCAGGGGCATTGGTTAACCCAAATGACATGACCGTGTACTCATACAAGCCTTACCGGGTTACGAATGCCATCTTCGGAATGTCTTGTGGTCTGATCTTCAGCTGATAGTATCCAGACCTGAGATCGATCTTGGAAAACACCTTCGCACCATTCAGCTGATCAAACAAGTCTTCAATCTTGGGGAGTGGATACTTGTTCTTGATTGTGACTTCATTAAGGGAACGATAGTCAACACATAATCGGATGGTACCGTCCCTCTTCTCCACAAATAGAATAGGTGATCCCCAAGGTGAGGCACTAGGGCGGATGAATCCTTTCCTCAACTGCTCGGCCAGTTGCTTCTTCAATTCTGCTAACTCCTCCGATCCCATTCTATAAGGCTTCTTATAGATGGGTCCTGCTCCGGGCATGAGCTCAATAATGAACTCAATGTCACGATCAGGAGGCATTCCCGGTAACTCATCAGGAAAGACATTGGGGTATTCACATACAACCGGCACTTGCTCCAATCCAACTTCTATTAGACAGTTGACTTGGGTGACTTGGGCAGAGGAGGGGTTGGAGGCAAACTTAACTTCAACTCCTTGGTTATTGGTCAGGGTGACAGTACGGTTGGCACAATCTAACAAGCCTTGGTGCTTGATGAGCCAATCCATTCCTAAGATCACATCCAAGCCTTGTGATCTCAAGATGATAAGGTCTGCTAGGAATTCTACCCCGTTGATGATAATCCTGACTCCTTTACACTCTATCTTGGTTCTCATCTCTGATCTGCGGGTTTGTACCACCATGGGGCTACTCAGGGGTGTAGGGGTCATGCCACTTTCTAATGCAAACTGTTGGGTGAAAAATGAATGCGAAGCTCTAGAATCAAACAAAACAGTTGCGGGTGCTGAGTTGACGAGGAACGTACCCAGCACGACGTCCTGGGCTTCTTCCATGGTGACGTGATTCACACGCCCCTTGCCATTGATGGGCGGGTTACGGGGAGCTTGGTTCCTTGGTGGCATTCCACGGCCTTGTCTTGTGTTCTGCGCATTGGGGCGCGGAGCATCGGGCTTCTTGTTGGAGCACTGCCTTGAGATGTGTCCTGGCTGGCCACAACCAAAGCAAGTGACTTGGTTGGAGTTGTTGCTCTTGCCACCACTGTTATTGGGGTTGTTGTAAGCTAGACTGGGCTTGGCATACTGCTGAGACTGATAGTTGGAGCGGGGTGCAGGAGCTCTTGGCTACTGATAGGTTGGCCTGACTGGGGCTGGCTGCCATGGGCGAGGCTTCTGGTTGCTGGAGCTACCTTTGCTGCTCAGCTTGCGCTTACGGGTATCATCCAAAGCACGTCGCTTGTCCTCAAGCTTGAGTGCCTTGTTCACCAGATCAGGAAAGGTTGGGCAGTCGCACACAACAAGTGAGTACTGCAAAATGTGATTAAGTCCTTCCATAAAGCGCTCTCTTTTGGCAGCATCAGTGCTGACATCCTCAGGAGCATACCTTGACAGAACACTGAACTTCTGCATGTACTCCTTGACAGTGCTACTACCTTGCTTCAGGGCTCAGAATTCACGCTTCTTGATAGCCATGATTCCGGAAGGAATATGGGCCTTGCGGAATTCTGCCTTGAAGTCATTCCAAGTGATGGCTTGCCCAGCATGCATGACCTTGAATCCATCCCACCAAGCTCTGGCAGTTCCCCCGAGACAGTGGGCAGCATATGCCACCCTCTCATGGTCTTCAGTGCAGCCGACTAGTTCCAGCAGATCCTCAATGGTGCGGACCCAGTCGTCTGCATCCAGGGGTTCAGCAGTCTCGATGAAGGTGGGTGGTGCATGCTTCTTGAATTCCGCCAACGTGGAACGCCCATTGCCGTTCCCCGCCGGCTGGTGGTTGTTGGTGATAGCTTGAGCAATCATCTGGAGGGCTGCAGTGTTGGCTTGGCGTTCCTCTCGGAAGGCTTGGAGAAGTTGAGCCATGTCCATGTTCAGAGGTGGTGGCGGTGGTGGATCTTGTCCTTGGGTTTGGTCCTGGTTGGCTCCTGCTTGGGTGGATCCTCCGGCTTCTTGCTGCTGGGTAGAGGTACCAGTACGGGTTACAACAGGCATCCTGTTGGATCGGTCAAGGTCTCATGATTGGGAAAGATGAGGGAAAGCAAAATAGACGGGGTGCCTAGTAAGGGGGTTGGTATGACACAAGTTGTTTTTATGCAAGGGCCAAAAGGGCCAAACACATTCATTAAAAATCCAAATAGGTGATGTAGTCGTTTACATGTCCCCGAAGGAAGAGCACGGCGTCCATCAAACACATCAAAAGAAAACACAACACTACATGGTTTCATTTGAACCATTACATGGACTCGACTTCGCATAGGGGATACACGACCTATCCTACCTTAGGGACTGACATATCCTAGTTGCAAATGATGCCTAAGTGGTGGAATGCTTGGTCGCATACTCTGGCTCTTCTGGGTCTTCCTCCTTGTCGTCATCAGTCTGACTTTCTTCATTACTCGAAGGGGTGGGGGAGTGGAGGAGCTCAACATGGAATTGCTTTACTGGTGGGGTGATGAAGAGCTAGCGGTAGTCCCTGGCCATCATTCGGCGTCGCTGGGGTGGTTCTCCATCCTCGGCAGCTGCATCTTCTGGGGGCCTTCCGCCGCGATATGCGACTGCGGGCTGTCCAGGGGGAGCACCTTCTTTCTTGATCCTATCTGTCTTCCCTTGCGCTTGGCGAAGAAGTGCCTTGGCCTCGTGGAGTTCCTTTCGGAGCTCCATCGACTCCGAGGCCAAGTGTTGTGCCAAGCTGTCGGCACAAAGGCTGAAGTAGGTTTGGAATCGGAGTTGAAGTCCTTCCTCCAGTGGTGGACCTGGAGCGCTGCTCTCATCCTCACCCTCCTTCCGATAAGGCAAGTAGCGGGTTGCTGGCTCGTTTGCCATCTTCAGAAGAAGGTCTCGAAGGCGAGTTAGTGCCTTGAGCGCGGCTGTCTCGACGGCGAGGATTAGTGTTGCCATCTGGGGTCCCTCGAAGAACCAACTCGTGGGAGGGCCATTAGCCTTCACGATTACTTCCACATGGTATTCTATCTCGGTGTCATTGATCCAATGCTCATAGTAGGTGAAAGTGGGGGCTCGGTGAAACTGGCACTTCTGGAGGCTATCCTCGAGAAGCACGGGGAATCCGGTGGTCAGGAAGTCTTTGGGAACGGCAGTCATCAACAAAGGTTGAATGGGAGAGGTCAATAAGGGAAATATATCTTAGGTTTGGTATGTTCAGAAAAGAAGAGGAGTATAGAGGGTTTGTAAAGCGGTTCTCGTCCTAACTAACGCCCATGCTGACTAAGGCTTCCTACAGTCAGGATGGCTCTGATACTAGCTCTGTGGGGACCCCGACTCATAAGTCGTGATCACCAAATGCACGTTTATAGTGATCCCAGAGATCAATGCTCATTGAACACACAGAAGCTGAATAACAAGAGTCTTACATCCATACATACCGTCTTACACAAATTATGACCATTATGGTCAAGTCTTACATAGATAAAGCCTTAAGGGGTGAACATCAGATAAAACTCAAGCAGCGGAAATCTTCGTCGATAAGTAGAACCCATGCCATCTGCCTTAACCCTACAGGCATTCTGACTGGGAAAGCGTCCTAGTTCGCATGTTCCTCACCGAAGAACTCTTCCTCATATTCCTGCTCTTCCAGGCCTGGCCAAGTAAATAGCCAGGGACAAGCCAATGAGTATGTTTGAATGTACTCGCAAGCAACCCATGAATGGTAACAGAATTTCATGTGCATGATAATATCACCATGTTGGCATGTTGGTGGTAAGTTAGTTTTCTCATGCAAGTATGATCAATACTTGTGGTGTTAATAATGCATCTATGATCATGAATCAAGGGTATACAGATATCAACATTTAGAAGGAGTTTCACACAACTCAATCTCCAACTTATCGTGATTCTCATCGACATTTCCAATTTGTGTTGTTTTTCAGAAACATATGGACATAGTCTAAGCAGCACCACCCAACTGTCCTTGACCGTGGACACGGCTATTTGAATAGTTTGACACTCTGCAGAGGTTGCACACTTTACCCACAAGATCCAAGGAACTTTCGTGTCAACCACGACCCACGGTACCTTAAGTACCCGGGGTAAGCACCCGATCACTATCTTTCGCTAGGCGACACTAACATAGAGTCCACTCGTTGGTACACAGCCCTTGTGTATAATCATAAAGATCTTGGTACTCTGCCTTTTTCCATTTTCACAACTACATGAGAGGAACAACGGTGTGTCCGGTGCCCTGTAAAAATAGTCATGGCCGCCTATCCAAGCACGACCCCGTCCCGAGAGTGAACACATGTCACCCCGTCACTAGTAATGTGGGCACCATGCTAGTATCGGACTAGGTAGTCAATAACGCCCTTTCCCACATAAGGGTAGAGTGGTGGCGCATGTTTAGTTGGGACGGTCAACAAATCTTAAATCTAATCCGTCTCTGTAAACAACACATATTCACATGCTTCAGTGCACCACTTCTTCATCAAGTGGTGACCTAGTTCAACATTACCCACGGGCATTAGGGGCACTCGATGGGGTTTTCGAAAGATTGTAACCTAGTGATGATCATGGCATAGATGCAACATCATGTGTCAACGTCAAGTATTCATCGTATCTCTAATCACAAGGTAGAGCTACGAACATGCAAGTATCAACAGCTTTGCATCAATGCAATGATTCACAACAAATTCAACATCATCATCATCATGCATTCGAAAAATTATCGATGAACAAAAAGAGGGGTATCATGGTCAAAGGGCTGCTTGCCTTGGTTGGCTTGGTCTTCAAAGTCTTCAAGTCCTTCTCCTTCTTCTTCTCCAACTATGTCGTCAAACACGGGATCTATTCGTCGCAAAGTAACAACGAGAAAATAAGGCAATAGTAAAACAGAAAAATGAAAGTGCCCATAAAATGTCAACTTATTTTTGTTAAATATTAGGATGAAAACTAAGAATGAAAAAATTCTTACTTTTGGATTTGGGGTTATGGAATACTAGAAATGGATTTTAAGAGATGGATTTGAATGCTCAAATTTGAATTTAAATTTGAACAAAACAGAAAAGTTGGTTGGATATGTATGAAAGTTACACCATTAAATAGGTGGAATTTTTAGAAGATTATAGGAGTTGGAATTATTGGATTTGGATAAATATTTTATTCTGTGGAATTTTCGGAAGTTACAGCAATAAAGAAAAAGAAAAGGGGCGCTATGCAACTGGGCCGTAACGGCCACAGTGTAGCAGGCCCAGAAGGAATAGGGCCCAAACAAGCCCATCCGCACGCGCCAGGTTTTCAAACATGACGGGCGGGGCCCGGGCGTTAGAGAGAGAGAGAGGCCAGGGAGAGGTGAGGATGACAGGTGGGGCCCGCCTGTCATCTTCAACCTCGCGACCAGAGGGGTCGGCGAGCTCACCGACAATGATGCAGGGCATGGCGAGGCTAACCAAGGGCACCGCTGAACTCAACGTTGAGTCGCTGTTCGGGGGTGCCGGAGTTGGACGGAGGGGAGCCACGGTTCGCCGGCGACGAGATCCCGCGGCGGATGTGCTTCGGGAGGTGATCGCCGGGGTCGCCCCTTGCTGCAAACAGAGCGTAGGAGAGAGGGGAACGCGTGAGTGGCCTACTGCGGTTCCAGATAGAGGCCAAACAGGGGCAGGGGGCCTGTACCGTGTGTGCTCCGGCGATCCGAGGCGGCGGCGCTCACCTCAATCCCGAGCACAGAGAGGGAGAGAGGAGCTGGGGCTCTGCTGGTGGTTGATTGAAGGCGAGGGATTGGGGATGGAGGCCAAAGGAGGGCTCGGGGCGGCTTAAGTAAGAGGGGGTGAGGTGCACCGTGAGCCCGTGCGCTGGCGAGGTCCTAGCCGTCACGGAAGGCCACGGGAGGGCTTGGTTTCAAGTCAGGGTGTTTGTGGGGGTGGTCTACGACCAAGGGAAGGAAGAGAGAGAGAGCGGGGGAGTGCCAGGGCGTCGCGCGTGTGAGCTCGCTCATTGGGGCTCTCGGGCGGCCACGGCGCGCGTGCGAGGGAGGCCAGTGGAGGGAGAGAGTGGAGTGGCCCGACCGCTTAGCTTGTCGCGGACGTCGAGGCGCGTCGTCGGGCGTGCGGGGGAGAGCCGAGGTGGCCGGGAACGTCGGGCAGGGGGGCGCTATAGTGCGAGGGCGCACTATAGCGCACTCCAGAGCATGCCTTTAGCTGCCTTGGCATTGTTTAAGGGGCAGGGGCGTGCCCACTCGTGTCTAGGGGTTCTAGGGAGGAGTAAACAAGGTGGGCGTGCATTGGATGCTCATGGATGCCTCTGGAGTGAGGAGGGGGTTGAGAAGGAGGAGAAACAGTGCTGACCAGGGGTGAAAATTAGGGTTTTCACGCCTCAATCATTGAGTTATGGAGGAGTGGGAGGTACTGGAGATAGGTGAGGGTTAGGAGAAGCCCTAGTAAAAACTTGAGCTCATGAAGAATAGTGGAAGAGGTCAAAATGATGATTTTGGAAAAAGGGCAAAGGTGTTTGATGCAAGTTTGAGCTACTTGCACTTACCTCCTCCTTGTGCCACTTGATGGGGGTGATTCCCATGATCATTTGGCAATGTGGTAGAAATTTGAGCTCATTAGGATAAAGTTGCCAATGCAACTTTGGTAAACCCTAAAAATCAACAGATATGAATTTGCTTAGATCTAGCTAAGCTAATCCCTTCTCCTTGATGCACCACTTGGTGTAGTGTCATCATTTGGGTATTTGAGCATGTGCACAAAGTTTGGGATCAAATGGAGAAAGTTGGCTATGTAGAGTTGTTCAAACTTGGATCTGGACAGAGAGGGTTTTGGGGCACTTTTGTGAACCAAAATGATTTTTATTGAGATGAAACTTTGCAAGATCATCACATTATGCATATGTGACTTTCTAGAATTTTCCTGGATTTATTTGAAAATATTTCTTATAGAAGTATTTCAAATACTTGAAATGAACAGAAATGGTTTTGGAGGGTTTTTCCCTATATTTTGATCATGACCATGTGTTGAAACTCATATATATGGAAAATATATGTCCATTGAGTTTCCCTAAATTTTCTCAAATATTTTTGAAGCTTTAAAATAATTTTAACCTATTAAAGACCATTTCTGGCCTTAAGAAAAAGCCTTTAAATAAAATAGCAAAATAACTTTTAAAATAATAATTTTGTGGTTTATGGGGGTCCTATATCTAATAGGAGTCAAATACATCTTTTGAAAGATTTTTACTGCCCTTAATTAAGTACTTGCAGTGCAATCCTCAATTCAGGGGTTTTTGGAAAAACCTAATTTAGAAAATTCTTTTGGCCAATTATTTTGGCAAGAAAATTCTATTTTGTCCTACACACATGGCATGGTCAGTGGGAAAAGACTTGGGTCAAGGAGATGAAGTAAAGGTGGTGGTGCTATAATATGACTTTCATGAGCACTTGAAACCATAGACAAAAATCCAAATCAAATAGAAAACCAAATAATGCAAAAGTTTTTGTTGGACCAAATTTTCATGCTTTATTAGTGCAAGTGACATGTTACAAAACAATGGGTGTGACAAAGAGTAAACATAGATCAGATGTGTACAAAATGGATGCCAACGGAAAATAAGCTGCAAAGTGATGGTACATGAACAACTAGCTGGCAGTATAAGTACAGTGATAAAGGACAACAGATACTTATAAGAACAATGTAGAGCTAAACTTCTTCATAAGCATTGGGTTTATTCTACATTAATGTAAGCATTAATATATATCTGATAATTAGGAGAGAACAATGGATATGCAGGTTATCATGCACACTGATGTCACATAATCAACCAGGTATGAATGTAAGTACAGCGATACAAGACAACATGTACTAACAATATTAAAGCAGCGAGCAGCATAGTTGCGATATCCTAGCTTTTGTGGAGCTGGTTCTATCGCCAATATAAGTGGGGTGCTGTCTGATTTCTGCGGTACCACCACCTTTTTCAAGGACTTTGCTACTACTCCTTGAGGTTCTGCAATCACTCTCTTCCTTTTGGATGTCTGATACACAAGAGCAGCATATGAATGGAAAAACATGGTATGATGACAAATGGAATGCTTATTGATAATGGGTGGGCATGGCAACTTCGCATATATGATGAGCAAACTAAGCACATGGCGGTGCAAAGAAGCAGAAGAAACGCAAGACAGCTTACACAAGTTATGTGCAACCAATAAAACCTTGCCAAATTAGAACAGGCACCTTGTAGGGTGAACAGGATAGGCCATCTGCCTTTGACTCCTTGAGATCAGAATAGTCATTAGGATAATATTCTGAACAAGAATCTGTAGGTGCGGAGCATGTGGGCTTCATTCCATCCAGAATGGAACTCAATGCCTCGATGCCATGTTTATTAGTCATTGCACTGTTCCACGATACTCTTCTGATGTGCGCATTCTCATATTCATTGTGATTTTGTTCAATATCTAAGAAGCATGACAACATAAATAGTAGTGAGATTATCTTTGTAATGCAGAGGATATTCTAATATAATAGGGGGTCCTTGTAAACCCTTGTGTGCTATTACTAGATTTTGATGAGAGCCCTTGTGTGCTGTAATTTGGTGCATACAATAATATAATCTGGCAAAACTACACAAAAAAATAGGCTCCCTGTTGGGAGCTCCAGAAGTAAGGATAGTTGGCAGATGATAGATTCATAATATGCTGTATTGAAAGTTTATTGCGAAACCATGAGAACGAGAGTGCACAGAGAAATAGTATTCCAACATGTCTCTATAGGTGGCGCACATGCATTTCAAAACTCACATAGTAACATTAGCTGACCAATTAAATGTAAGCTTTGGAAATATGAGTGGCATGTAGTTTCACATGAAGGATGGAGTGCTGCTAATACGACACAAAGCCACTACGCAGATTGTAGTGTCGATAAAATGGGGACACCATAAGCATCATAAATAAATCGGGGAAGTGGAAATGGCTGGAAAATATGGGTTTGTATTGCCGCTACTAATCGAAAGTCTATCCATCACCTATAGGCCATCTATATTCACCTGAAGGCGTGCTACTATTACTATCAGTCTGGCCTCTCAAAGGCCGCACAGCTGCCAGCATTTCCTGGATATTATGGCAGACCAACTCGAATTGCTGAAAGCAACTTGTAGAAGTGGCCAAATAGACCTGTCGACTGCAGATGTCCTTGCTTGCCTTCTTGATGAGGAACATACTTTACTTATTAAAGAAGAATAGGAGAGGAACATTTTAAAGAATAGAAGAGGAAGCATATTATGGAGATTATTCCGTTTCTTTCTATACAATGTTGGTTGCCCACCCATGATGAATCAGAGCATCCAAAGAAATGCAATTCCATGGTGTCTCTCTCTATGTGGCCACAGGCATTTGGAAACTCAAGTCGGAGCATTAGCTGACCAATGAAATGTATGCCTATTAACTAGTATGAATATCATGTCACATTCGTATTGGAACAACTAAGCTTTGGAATTATGATTGGTGTGTTGTTTAGCTTTAAACGGTGGACTGCTGCTTGTAGGACACAAAGCAGCTACATAGATCATAGTGTAGATATAATGGGAAAACCCTAAGCATCACGAGCAAAATCAGGATAGTGGAACTTGCTGGAAAATATGTGCTAGTATTGCCAGTACGGCTAGAAAGGCTTCAGATACCAGCTCTATACAACTGAAGGCGCAATATTTTTACTATCAGTCTAACTCTCAAAGGCGACACAGCTCCCAGCATTTCCTAGATATTAGGGCAGACCAACACGAAGAGTTGAAAGTGTCCATGACAGGCGACCAAATAGACCTGTACACTGCAAATGTCCCTGCTCCTCTTCACTACAAGGAACATACTGTACAACTATTATACTCCCTCTGTTCCTAAATAAAAGTCTTTGTAGAGATTCCACTATGGATCACATACGGGTGTATATAGATACATTTTTGAGTGTAGATTCACTCATTTTGCTCCATATGTAGTCCATGGAGGAATCTCTACGAAGACTTATATTAGGAACGGAGAGAGTACTTATTAAAGAAGAACAGAAGAGGAACATGCTAAAGAAGAGCAAGCAGATTTTGGATAATAAAATGTTCGTTGCCCACACATGATGAACCAGAGAGCATAAGGAATGCAGCGCCCTGCTGTCTCTCTATATGTGGCGCACGTGCTTTTTGAAAGTAAAGTAGGAACATTAGCTGGCCAATTAAACATTCTCTGTTTTAGTAATATCAGCATCATATCAGATTCGTATTTGAGCAACAAAGTTTGGAATTATGAGTGGCATGTTGTTTAGCTTGATGGGTTGAGGAGCAGTGCTAGCACATCTCGAAGCACCTTGGATGATGGTACACTGAATATAAAGGGAATGTCTACATGCAAGTCGCCTGACTATCATCATTTGGGTCAGTCGACCATTTCAGGCGGTTGGACGAAGATCCTACGTCTCCTAACCCTTCTTCTTCCTCGCCTCTTTTTCTTCCCCTACAGACCACCGCATGGGCCGCCGGCCAAACCACTGGCCCCCGCCCTCCACTGAACCGCCCACCACCTCTGGTCTTCCGCCGCCCCTGGCCATCCCTCTAGCCAACCCCACCCCCTAGCCCCCCACCCGCGTCGAGTTTTCCCTCCGGCGAGGCCCCACCATAGCCCGACGACAACCCACCACAACCACTGTCCCCACCCGAAACCCTAAGATAGATAAAGGGGCAGCCCTCCGGCGAGCCCCTTCCTTCCCTCCGGTGAACTCCCAAAAATGGACTGACCCCAATTTGAAATTCAGTCGACTGTCATTTAAGCTAATGTGGAATATAAAAGGGGAAAACCATAAGCATTGCGAGTATAGAGGTGAGCGTGCCATGGCGGATCTGAAGGTGCAAACCGGACAAAGGCAAATTCGCAACCCATGTTTGGTTTCAACTAACAAGTAAGATTCTAAGTGATGGACAAGAAATCACAGTAAAAGCAGTGGCGATCTATTTTCTTGCTGAGATAAATAACTTGAGCAGATATGAAAGAGTACCGCCTCTGGTGTGGCGCCGTGTAAGCATCTGCTGAGGCGTTGAGGGTGCTACGGTAGCGATGGCTGTCGGCGGTGTGGAAGAAGATCTAGGAGGGCAGACGGTGGTGGCGAGGGAGATATCCCAGCGCGATGGAAGAGACGGTCGTACGAGCGGCCTCGGCACGGTGGATGACGACGCGGATGAAGCGAGAGGACGCGATTCAAGGATCCTGGTCCGAATCCGTGGATGAGAGAGGTCGATCTCTTGTAATGGACGACGACGTCGGGGTATCAGCTCCGGTATGGTGGAGGAGGACGGCGGTGGATGGGGTGGTGGACGGAGGACACTGGTGGAGAGGGTGTTTTGGCGCCCACGGAGTACGAATGGGGAAATGGAGGGAGAGAGGTAGGGGGAACCATATCTTCAGGGTGCGCTTGTCTCAAATGCGAGGAAATTTACAAACTTAGCCCCCATTTAAAATTTCCTACATCACAGCAATATTATTCGGTTGGGGATAGGACGGTAATCTCGCATACACCGAATATTTGCCGACGGAGATTTCGGCTGAGGAGAGTTTGTTTTTGCGCCCGCTGTGTATGAATCGGGGAGGTGAGAGGCGATTTCGGCCGAGGAGAAACTGTGTTTTGGCGCCCACCGTGTATGAATCCGGGGAGGTGAGAGGCGGAGGCGGTTATGTCACGTTTGAGTGAAATTACAAGCCTACCCCTATCGAAACCTATAGAAATCGAGCCGATAGGCTTTGCGTGTCAGGGATAGGCAGTAATTTCCATCTTGCAGATTTTGGTTTTGGGCGATTACTGTGAGTTTCCCCGCTTCGTTCAAATTTTTGCAGAAAAAGAGTGCACGTTTACCGTGCCATGTCAATTCGAATCCATTTTGTATTCGAATACAAATCTATATACATCATTTTTTTATATACACTTTCAAAAGCACAACAAAGAATCCTGCTCCTTTATATATAAAATATGATTTACAAATGCAATGATCTCAAAATCATAATGTTGAATTCAAATTTTTGAAACCAAATTATGTTTGACTTTGAAACCAAATTATGTTCAGCTCAAATGTATGGATCGGTAATATCAATATATTAAATAACATACACGCGCGCAAATTCAAATTAGTATGCATGTTTGATAGATCAAATTTTGGTTCGAGTATGAATTACATGTATCATCGTCTGGAATTCAAATATTTGAATCCCTTTTATGTTGACATCTTCTATGCACACAACTAAATATTTGAATCTCGTTTCACGTCCATCTCTCTCTAGGTCTCTCTTACGTGCTCCTTCATGTAGCTATCATTCTCTTTTCTCCATCTCACACACACGCTCACTACATGCTTCTATGTTTTTTGCAAACACGGTCTCTCATCGTCTCCCTTGAGAAGTGTCACACTCTCTCTCTTCATAGATTACACGGTTTTCATTATCTCTCACGTCTCTATCGTTCTCTGGTATCACTATAGGTACATAAGCTTTCTTTTTCACCGCCACACACACACTCTCGCTCGTCTTTCACTTTGCCTTTCTCTCCAGGGTTGTCTCACGCACCCTATATCTTTCAAGATATGATTCCTACCACTAAAATTACTCTCTCCCACACACACATCGTTTGTTGGGGTCTCCTTTCCGTCTTCATCTCCGTTCCAGAACTGACATTATTCATTTGTTTACCGATCAGACAAACTCTCCCCCCTCTCTCTCACTCACTCACACACACACAACTCCATCTATGGATCCCCCTACTGACTACCGTCTCTCTCTCTCACACACAAAACTCTTGCTTTCGTACCCTTGACTCGTATCACTCTCACAAACATTGATCGACCAGCCTCTAGATAGGTTTATCCATCAAACGCACACTTTCGCTCCTTGTATCTATGTAGATTTTTCGTCCGTTCTTGAGACACGCCCTCTCGATCGTGCACACGCACACTATCGCCTCATTTTATGGTAATACCTGTCACACACACACTCTTCGTGTCTTTGTCACACACGCACTCTGCCCTCCTCCTCTCTCCCTCTCTCTCTCTCTCTCTCTCTCTCACTCTCTCTCACACACATGGGCTTTTTGCAACAATATCCCACTTCTCGGATCTTGAAACCAACCACATTCCTCCCTTATCTCATCAAAATAGCCAAAGGAATATATTTTGAGTGAAACATAAGATATTTTTAGTGATATATGTATATCAAAACTAGACTGTTTTCTATCAAATTGGTGAATATGTATTACTCTACTTTGGATGCGTTGCAACGCACTGGCACATTGCTAGTTATTATAGTATTATTTTTTGGACACCAGACAAACGCTGGAGTACATATACGAAGAGAAGAGGCGCACGCACATAGTCGGTCTCTCGCTGTCTCGCACACATGAGAGTTACGTAAGGCACGGTAAACAAATAAACCAATAGGTGCACGGTTGCTGCATGCACGGGTACCGGGTACGTGGTGGAGTGCACCTTTGTAGGAATAGTCAGCTCGCGTGATAATTCGATCCGTACAAGTTGATGGTCGGGGACCACACGTGAACGACCAGGAGGCGGTGGCTCACCAGTCGCCACCGATCGAGTTGCCATGTTTAAAATATCATTTTTTTAGCGGGGTAAGAGTTCTGATTTTAATGGCGCGTTATACTAGTTTTTAGAACGATTGGTATGGAGAGAAAATGGAATTCATCACTACTACCTCCGTCCTGGTTTACTAGTCCCCATTGTATTTTGGGTCAAAATTTGATTTTACTTGTAAAAAATGAATGGAAAATGAGATTTTGTTGTACCCAAACAAAAAAGGACCGAAGGGAGTGATTGCTCTGACACAGACGCGACCTCTCATAGCGCAGGCACTGAACCGGCACACCGGCCAAGAGGTCCCCACTCACTGCACGCCAGGCTGAACACGCCTCCTCGCCGCATGCAACCAGCTTTAGACTGCCCCGCCTTCCTCCATTGAATCCGCGCATGTGCCGGCAACACGTCCTTCCGCGAGCCGACCGGCATTTTAGAACACAACCCCGGCTGGCTCCTCTCGTTCGCCCGCTATTTAAATGTGCCCAGACGCCTGGCAAGAACCGCACCACACCGCTGATGACCCACAAGTATAGGGGATCTATCGTAGTCCTTTTGATAAGTAAGAGTGTCGAACCCAACAAGGAGCAGAAGGAAATGACAAGCGGTTTTTAGCAAGGTATTCTCTGCAAGCACTGAAATTATCGGTAACAGATAGTTGTGTGATAAGATAATTCGTACCGGGTAACAAGTAACAAAAGTAACTAACGTGCAGCAAGGTGGCCCAATCCTTTTTGTAGCAAAGGACAAGCCTGGACAAACTCTTATATAAAGCAAAGCGCTCCCGAGTACACATGGGAATTACTGTCAAGCTAGTTTTCATCATGCTCATATCATTCGCGTTCGTTACTTTGATAATTTGATATGTGGGTGGACCGGTGCTTGGGTGCTGCCCTTACTTGGACAAGCCTCCCACTTATGATTAACCCCTCTTGCAAGCATCCGCAAGTACGAAAGAAGAATTAAGATAAATCTAACCATAGGATGAAACATAGGGATCCAAATCAGCCCCTTACGAAGCAACGCATAAACTAGGGTTTAAGCTTCTGTCACTTGAGCAACCCATCATCTACTTATTACTTCCTAATGCCTTCCCCTAGGCCCAAATCATGGTGAAGTGTCATGGAGTCGACGTTCACATAACACCACAAGAGGAAAGACAACATACATCTCATCGAAATATCGAACGGATACCAAATTCACATGATTACTTATAACAAGACTTCTCCCATGTCCTCAGGAACAAACATAACTACTCACAAAGCATATTCATGTTCATAATCATAGGGGTATTGAATAGCATTAAGTATCTGAACATATGATCTTCCACCGAATAAACCAACTAGCATCAACTACAAGGAGTAATCAACACTACTACCAACCCACAGGTACCAATCCGAGGTTTTGAGACAAAGATCGGATACAAGAGATGAACTAGGGTTTGAGAGGAGATGGTGCTGGTGAAGATGTTGATGGAGATTGACCCCCTCTCAATGAGAGGATCGTTGGTGATGACGATGGCTTCGATTCCCCCTCCCGGAGTGAAGTTTCTCCGGTAGATGAGCTCCGCCGGAGCCCTAGATTGGTTCTGCCCAGGTTCTGCCTCGAGACGGCGGCGTTTCGTCCCAAAAGCTTCTCTCTGATTTTTTCCAGGTCAAAACACATCATATAGTAGAAGATGGGCATCGGGGGCCTGCCAGGTGGCCCACAAGGCAGGGAGGCGCGCCCAGGGGGGTAGGGCGCACCCCCCACCCTTGTGGCTACCTGGTGGGTCCCCTCAGGCGCTTTCTTCACCCAATATTTTTTATATATTGCAAAATAATTCTCCGTGAAGTTTTAGGACTTTTGGAGTTGTGCAGAATAGGTCTCTCAGATTTGCTCCTTTTCCAGTCCAAAATTCCAGCTGCCGACATTCTCCTTCTTCATATAAACCTTGTAAAATAAGAGAGAAAAGGCATAAGTATTGTGCTAGAATGTGTAATAACTGCCCATAATGCAATAAATATCAATATAAAAGCATGATGCAAAATGGACGTATCAACTCCCCCAAGCTTAGACCTCGCTTGTCCTCAAGTGAAAGCCGAAATCGAAAAATATGTCCACATGTTTAGAGATAGAGGTGTCGATAAAATAAAATACGGACATGACGGTGATACGTTTCCAATGTATCTATAATTTTTGATTGTTCCATGCTATTATATTATCTGTTTTGGATGTTTTATATGCATTAATATGCTATTTTATATTATTTTTGGGACTAACCTATTAACCTAGAGCCATGTGCCAGTTTCTGTTTTTTTCCTTGTTTTTGAGTTTCGCAGAAAAGGAATAGCAAATGGAGTCCAAACGGAATAAAACTTCCGCGATTATTTTTCTTGGACCAGAAGGAAACCAGGAGACTTGGAGATGAAGTCGGAGGAGCCACAAGGCGGCCGCAAGGACGGAGGGCGCGCTCAGGGGGGTAGGGCGCGCCCCCCACCCTTATGGGACCCTCGTGCACCTCCTGACCTAATTCTTTCGCCTATATATACTCTTTTATCCCCAAACCAACAGAGGCATCCACGAAAAGACTTTTCCACCGCCGCAACCTTCTGTACCCGTGAGATCCCATATAGGGACCTTTTTCGGCACCCTGTCGGAGGGGGATTCGATCACGGAGGGCTTCTACATCAACACCATTGCCCTTCCGATGAAGCGTGAGTAGTTTACCACAGACCTACGGGTCCATAGCTAATAGCTAGATGGCTTCTTCTCTCTCTTTGATTCTCAATACATGTTCTCCTCGATGTTCTTGGAGATCTATACGATGTAATACTTTTTTGCGGTGTGTTTGCCGAGTTTCGATGAATTGTGGATTTATGATCAGCTTCTCTATGAATATTATTTGAATCTTCTCTGAATTCTTATATGCATGATTTGATATCTTTGTAATTCTCTTCGAACTATCGGTTTGGTTTGGCCAACTAGATTGGTTTTTCTTGCAATGGGAGAAGTGCTTAGCTTTGGGTTCAATCTTGCGGTGTCCTTTGCCAGTGACAGTAGGGGCAGCAAGGCACGTATTGTATTGTTGCCATCGAGGATAAAAAGATGGGGTTTTCATCATATTGCTTGAGTTAATTCCTCTACATCATGTCATCTTACTTAATGCATTACTCTGTTCTTTATGAACTTAATACTCTAGATGCATGCTGGATAGCGGTCGATGTGTGGAGTAATAGTAGTAGATGCAGAATCGTTTCAGTCTACTTGACACGGACGTGATGCCTATATTCATGATCATTGCCTTAGATATCGTCATAACTTTGCGCTTTTCTATCAATTGCTCAGCAGTAATTTGTTCACCCACAGTATTATTTTCTATCTTGAGAGAAGCCTCTAGTGAAACCTATGGCCCCCGTGTCTATTTTCCATCATATAAGTTTCCAATCTACTATTTTCCATCATATAATCTTCTATTTTCCATCATACAAGTTTCCGATCTACTATTTTGCAATCTTTTACTTTTCGATCTATAAAACAAAAATACCAAAAATATTTACTTTATTGTTTATCTATCTCTATCACATCTCACTTTTGCAAATAACCGTGAAGGGATTGACAACCCCTTTATCGTGTTGGGTGCAAGTTGTTTGATTGTTTGTGCAGGTATTCGGTGATTTGTGCATTGTCTCCTACTAGATTGATACCTTGGTTCTCAAACTGAGGGAAATACTTATCTCTACTTTGCTGCATCACCCTTTCCTCTTCAAGGGAAAAACCAATGCAAACTCAAGAAGTAGCAGGAAGAATTTATGGCGCCGTTGCCGGGGAGATCTACGCCAAGTCAAGACATACCAAGTACCCATCATAAACTCTCATCTCTTGCATTACATTATTCGCCATTTGCCTCTCGTTTTCCACTCCCTCACTTCTAAAATGATTTTCAAAAAAATTTGCCTTTTCTTCGCCCCTCTTTTGTTCGTCTTCTTTGTTCGTTTTCGGTTTGCTCGTTTGTTTTTTGTGTGCTCGTGTGTTGGATTGCTTGCCTGTCTCTATGGCTCAACCAAAGAACGTTGATCCTCACTCTAGGAGGATGGAAGAAATTGAAAATAATGTTAGGAGCTTCTTGTCTTTACAATTTGAGCATAATAGTTTCTTTAGAAATGAGCTTAAAGAGCAAAACAGTTTTATGGAGTACATGAATAAAGAGCTCGATGATATGTCTAAGGAATTTTATGGTTTGAAATCTCAGTTTGCTCATCTTGAAAATTTAGTGGGTCAAATTTCTGATAAACAAGCTACCCTAGTAAACAAGATGGCCGCTAAACCAGAGGCTTTAAATAATGATGAAGATATTAAAGTGATTGATGTGACTCCTATTGAATCTTTGTTTTCCAATATAAATCTTGATAAAGATGGGACAGGGAGATGAGTCAACTTTAGTTAAAAGGCATCCCAATGATTCGGAGTTTTTAGATCTTGGTGCAAAAATTGATAAAAGTGGGATTGGAGAGGTCAAAACTTTAAGTAGCAATGAACCCACTCTTTTGTATCTCAAGGAATTTAATTATGATAATTGTTCTTTAATAGATTGTATTTCCTTGTTGCAATCCATGTTGAATTCTCCTCATGCTTATAATCAAAACAAAGCTTTTACTAAACATATCGTTGATGCTATGATGCAATCTTTTGAAGAAAAGCTTGAATTGAAAGTTTATATCCCTAGAAAACTTTATGATGAGTGGGAACCTACTATTAAGATTAAGAGTAAAGATTATGAGTTCTATGCTTTGTGGGATTTGGGTGCTAGTGTTTCCACGATTCCAAAAACTTTATGTGATGTGTTAGGTTTCCGTGAATTTGATGATTGTTCTTTAAATTTGCATCTCAAGGATTCCACTATTAAGAAACCTATGGGAAGGATTAATGATGTTCTTATTGTTGCAAATAGGAATTATGTGCCTGTAGATTTCTTTGTTCTTGATATAGATTGCAATCCTACATGTCCTATTATTCTTGGTAGACCTTTCCTTAGAACGATTGGTACAATTATTGATATGAAAGAAGGAAACATTAGATTTAAATTTACATTAAGGAAGGGCATGGAACACTTTCCTAGAAATAAAGTTAAATTTCCATATGAATCTATTATGAGAGCTACTTATGGATTGCATACCAAAGATGACAATACCTAGATCTATTCATGTTTTTATGCCTAGCTAAGGGCGTTAAACAATAGCGCTTGTTGGGAGGCAACCCAATTTTATTTTTGTTTTTGTTTTTTTGGTTCTGTTTTGCAATAAATAATTCATCTATCCTCTAGTTAGATGTGGTTGTCGGGGTACGACACCTATGGGATCCCGAGAGACCCCTTTACGATTCGGCGGGGGGAGAGGTACATGCAAAGAGCAGAACCAGTGATCGACGCGTGAGGTTTTTACCCAGGTTCGGGCCGCTGATCAGCGTAAAACCCTACTCCTGCTTTGTGTTCTTATTGATGTTCTTGAGCCCAGCCTTCCAGAGCGCTCGCAATGAACAACACGTTCCAAAGAGCAGCTACGCATGCAGAATGGGCCAGAAGTTCCCCTCCCCTATAGCAGTTGCCTTGGGCCTCCTTTTATATCACCAAAGGGGTCACCACAGTGGCGAAATGTACATACATTGAGGTGTAAAGTAGCTACAGGGTATCATACCTAACCCCTGACGGATTAGGACAAGCGCATTTAATGCACCATGAGGTGTCCGTTTAGGTGTCCTCACTTTCTTGGGGATGGAAAAAGGGGCCATCCCATCAGCACCGCTTAAGCTCTCCCCCCACTGGCGCGTCGCCACGCATCCAGAGAAGGACCCAGAATGTGAGACACATTACTGTGCCGAAGCGGTGGCACAGTGGCAGAATCTCGCCAGGCGCCGAATCTTGCCGGGCGCCAAGCCTTGCCGGACGCCAAGCCTTGCCGGGCGCCAAGCCTTGCCGGGCGCCAAGCCTTGCCGGGCCCTAAAGGCCATCCCGGCAAGGCTCTTGCCGGGGAGGCTGGCCTTTGGATTTCAGCTTTGCTTATCTGCTGATCCTTAGATCTCTGACTTGATGATTTCCTTGATGGCTTGAATCGACCTCGAGCTGATCCCGGCAAGCCTTGCCGCAAGGATGGCTACAACTGCCCGTGCACAAGTACGGGGTACTAGTGGCCCAATACTTAGTACACCGACAGGAGCCCCCGGGCCTAGGCCATACACAAGTGCGAGGCGTTGTTGGGCTAGGCCCAAACAGTGCACGGGCACGCGTGGTAGGGAATTAACTGCTCGTAAATATCTCGTTTTACTGTGCCCCCCACTACGCGCATGGAGCGCGCGACCTGGGAAGCGTGCCAAAAAGGCTGCAAACTGTCTCGCGCCTATAGAGGCGCATTCATATTGGGGGATAAACAAGGCAGCCCTGCTCCTTCCCCATAAAAAGGAGAAATCGCGGAGGCGCAAACCTATTTACCCCCCTCTTCTTCCCAATCTGGCCATCGCCATCACCTTCCTCTTCTCGAGCTCAGAGCGAAACCTTTTTCCTCTTCCGCCCGCTGCTCCCGCGCTCGCTCTGCCCCCTGCTTCCGTCCTTATAGTCGCCATGCCGCCCAAGGCCAGCAAAGGCAAGGGCACGGACAAGGCGGCGAAAGCCGAAGTTCCGGAGAGCGAACTGGTGAAGATGCGGAAGAGGCTCGTCGTCTTCCCTCCGACGCTCGACGCCGAAACTTTGAAGGGGCGATACCAATGCATGTGGGCGAAGGGAACGCAAGCTCACCCCGCCACACGCGTAATCCCAGGTGCTTGTTCCAAAGGTGGATCGGACAGATACCCCTTCTTCACTGCATATTTCTATTGCGGGCTCTGTCCCCCCTTTTCCGATTTCTTCAATGACGTCATGTATACGTACGGCTTCCGCCTTCTTGATTTCACGCCGAATGCCGTATATTGCATGTCTATCTTTGCCCATCTCTGTGAGAATTTCGCTGGCGTGATCCCCAATTCCGCTCTTTTCCGCCATTATTTCTACCCTCGTATCCAAAAAGGAGAGGCTCTCTCTGGATCTATTGCCTGGATTCCAAGGGCTTGGAACAAAGAGATATACCCAGAGGGAGTTTACCGCGAAAAGTGGGACGAGTGGCGGGCCGAATGGTGCTGGATCCAGGAGGCAGATCCTCATCGTTTTTGTCATCCCCGGAAGCAGAAGGTGTTCCGCGGCAAGGATTGGGGCGATCTCGCCGCAGAAGATGAGAAGCTCACAATCGCCACTACCAGGATCCTTCGCTTGAAGGCTGCCAGGCTGACAATGGAGATGATCGGCTTCGACTTCCTTCACCGCCGCATCGCCCCTCTGCAGAACAGGGGGAGGCCAGTCTGGGAGTACAAGAACGCGGCAGATGTCATGAGGCTGCGCCCCGGGCTGAACAACAATCTGACCGCTATGCAGCTTGGCGCTCTCCGCCAAAAGTTATTCCAGCGTGAAGACAAGCATCGGCTACCGGCAAGGATCGTCCCTTTGCGCAACAACTCTGCCTTGGGGTCAATCATTGCCTTCTTGCCGATGTTCAACGCCCACGGCCTTGACCCGACCTGGGTCGAGCCAAGCGAGGAAGAAGCGCAGAAGTTCTTTGACAATTTGACGGAGAAGCCTGTCTGGCAAGAGTCAGATCTTATCCACGCCACCACTGATCAGGAGGTAGCCTACATCGCTACCAGAGTGGAGGAGGCGAATCTTGCCGCGGAGGCCGACAGTGTTGGCTTCACAGAGTGGGAAGCCAGCGACGCAGAGGTGGTAGTGGAGGCAAAGCCCGCCGAGGAGAACAAGGTTGCCGGGGAAGAAGGCAGCGCAGCCGCTGAGAGCTCATCCGGCAAAGACACGGTCGAAGAGGAGACGCGAGAAGAGCCCTCACCCCCGAAGAAGACAAAGCGTGTCCTTCGGAAAGTTGCATCAGGCATCCCGGCAAGGCAGCCTACTTCGAGCGGCAAATCCCCCGGCAAGAAAGTGGCCGGCAAGACTAGACCGCGGCAGGGGGCTCGTCAACAGCCCGCGCGGCGCGCGAGACCCACACCAGCGACCACTGCTGGGGCGGCAGGAGGGTCTCGTACTACCGCGCCGGAGGCTGCCCCAGCGCCTGCCACAGCCAAGCGGCCTAGGACCCCTCCTCCGCCTCCCCACTCAGACACCGCAACGGAGGTCAACTTCGACATCTCCGGCTTTAGTCCAGAGCGAGAGGAAGAAGAGTGAGTATTTGCCACAACTTCTACCTTCCAATTTGCATCAATCTTACTGACTTGCTTGTATTGTTTCCGTAGTGACATAGAAACCTTGCTGGAGAGGATGCCGAAGAGGTCAAGGACTTCTACGGGCGACGAGCCCCCGGCGGGCTCCACGAGCGCGCCAGAAACTGTTGTTGTCAACCCGGAGTCCAGTCTTCAACACAGCCCCTAGCACAGCCCCCAGCGTAAGTTCGTCGTCCCTTTTTCTGCTGGCTGGTGCCGAGGCTTTCATTCTTGCCGCTGATATCTTTGGGTTCGCCGGAGAAGGACGGGAACAAGGAGAAGATATCCCCATTGTGCCTCCTTCATCGACCGCTCCGCCCACAAGCACATCCCCGGCAAGAGATCCTGCCGACGAGCCCGTCCGGATTGAGGAGGAGCCGACAAGCACGGACTCCGGCAACCCACCCCCAGCAACCGGAGTTGCCGGGAGAGGCGAAGCCACCTCTTGACAGCCCGACGCAGGTACTCGATCGCCTCAGAGTGCTTGTTATTCTTTTCCTCTTATCTCTTTATCTTTAGTCACTTCAAAATCCAAACCTCGATCTTATTCTGTCTTCCTCCTTCGCCCTTCAGAGTTCCCTGTGATGGAACATATGGACGTCGACGTCATCATCGAGGAGACCGCCAGGGATGCCGCCGCCGAAGCGGACAGGATTGCTGCCAGCGAGGCCACCAAGGATGACGTTGCCGGGGCTGGTGATGCTCTTGACGGGGAGGCCGCCAAGACAGCACAAGAGGAAATCGCCGAAGAACCTGCTGAAGAGGGCGACAGGGAGGCTGAGGACCGCACTGACAACATTCCTGCCGTAGGAGCGCCAGGCGCTGCACTGGCCACAGAGCCCCCTGTCACTGGTGAGGCGGCCACTGAAGACCAGCCATCAACATCTGAAGGCCCCTCATCCAGCAAGTATCTCAAGGTTGGCGAGTATCTATTCATCAACTTGCCAGGGACGGCAAGCACTGAGGCACCAGCCGAAGGAGAAATTTTCGAGGAAATTATTGCCGCTGCCGGGCTCGAAGTCGTTGACGATCCCAGCGCTAGCAGCGGCAAGTCTGAAGAGGATCAGCTCCTTCAGGCCATGGGCGAGAACTTCCGCAAACTCCAGGCTCTCCATCGTGCCCGAAAAGAGAAGGCGGACTCCAGAATGGCAGTTGTTGAGGCAGCCGAAGCGGATTTTCAAAGGCGTGTCGCACAAATGCAAATCTGGCACGCCGAGGCCCTCCAAGAGCTGGTTGCCGGCCGAGAACAAGTGAGCCAGCAATGGAATGAGATCCACCTGAAGCAATCAGATATGGAGAAGGCACATGATGAAGCTGTTCAAAGGATTGCTGCCGAAGATGCTCTCCTGACGGGGTGCCGCGTTGCTCTTGATGCTTACGAAGAAGATCTCACCGCACGTGAGCAGGCGCTCGCCGCCAAGCTTCGTAGCAAGGATGAAGACATCGAAAATCTTATCGCGCGGCGGACCCAGGGGCTGGAGCAGAAACACAAGGAGGCGCTCGAAGCTCTGACTGCAAGTCATGCCGGCAAGCTCAAGGAGGCCGTCGATGCTGCCGAAGCTGCAGAGGCCGCCAAGAATGAGCTGAGCGACAAAGTGAAGAGGCTGGAAACAGATCTCGAAGAGCATGGCAAGGAGCTCTCGACGCTCAAGGGGGACAGGGAAAAAACCCTCCACTCCTTGGCGGAGATGCAAGTTGCCCTGTCCGACAAGAACAAGCAGCTCTCCTCTGCAGCTGATAGTATTGCGGTTCTGGAGCTGAAGCTGACCACGCTGCAGAAGTCTCTCGAGGCCGGCAAGGCCCGTGAGAAGGCTCTACTCAAGGATCTCCAAGGAGAGAGGAACCTACTCAAGAGCGTCGCCGCTGCCCAAAACGAGTACGAGAAGGGAGTGGAGATCTGGACTGGCCGCCTCATCGCCACCGCGGAGAAGCTTACCACAGAACTGTCAACCATGGGCTTGTCGAACTTTAGATATTCTTCCGAGGAAAGAATATCTCCAAGTGCCAGGTTGACGATGTTCTTTGAAAGCATCATCAACGCGTTGAGGGCGCTCCAGTCCAGCCGGGCGACCCAACTAGCGAACGAGACTCGCCGGCTTTGCCGGGCCGTCCTTCACAAGGTGCTCATCAAGGTGGTGCACAGCAATCCCGGCATCGACCTCTCCAGCGCACTCGGCCATCTGCCAAAGGATGCAAATGTTGAGGCGCTTGAAAAGTGCATCGCGCCAATCCTTGAGAAGGTGGACTCCATCAAAAGGATCGAAGGCCAGCGCAGGGATTGAGTGCTTCCCTTTTATTCTTGCCGCCATCATCTCATGTAAAAGACAATTAAGTCTCAAGTTAGAACTGCGGAAACTCATGGATGCAATATAATTTGACTATGTTTAGGCTCATGCTTGCTACTTTCCTTGTCTAATTCCTTTATGTATGGAGTTCATCCTACGCTTACTGAAAAACTTGCCGGCGCGCAACCTGCCGCGAGCGCTGGGTGCAGGACTTCAGCAGCCTGCCGGAGGCGCAGCGGCCGGCAAGACTCCTTGGTGTTCTCAGTGCAGCCAATTAAATCGTTGAGCGGACTCGAAACAAAATAAGGGCGCAACCAATTACAGCAAGGGTTCCTTCGCGTGCAGATTTTCCATACAAGAATCGGAATCGTCCAAGCAAATAACTTGGTAATTAAAGAAAAACTTGCTCTAAGTTTTTAGGACTTAGCTTTCTGGCTTTGTTCTTCCTCCGGCAAGCATCGATTCCGAACGTCACCAACTGGTATTCATATCTCCCTTCCCCCCCGGCAAATGTGCACACGAGGAATCCTTCTGTCTTTGAGAAAAAGAAAGAAGAGAAAATAAAGGAATGAAACCTTGGCGGTTCATTAGAACTTACCGGGATCAGGTGTCATACAACATCTTAGACAAACATGCATATATGAATATGAACATGGGAATCAATAAGGGAATGTACAACACTTAAATTTATTCATCTGTGCTCAGGGTCAGCGCCTGGCTTTGTACAAAGGATCACATGCCTTGACGGCAAGACTTGTACAAAAAGGGTGGTTGTCGGGAGCCCCCGGCAACCGCGCCCTATGGATAGAACTTGCGAAGATGTTCGATATTCCAGGAATTGCTCACTGGAACGCCATCTTCGGTCTCCAGGCGGACAGCGCCGGGCCTGGTGACTCGTACTACCCGATAAGGGCCTTCCCACTTTGGCATCAACTTGTTTGAATTCTTGGCGGACTGAATCCGTCGAAGAACAAGGTCGCCTTCCTCAAGGCTTCGGGCATGAACTTTGCGGCTATGATAGCGGCGCAAAGCTTGCTGGTAGCGTGCAGCTCGCACTACAGCCTGAGGACGATTCTCCTCAAGGAGCACAGCGTCATCTTGCCGCAGTTGCTCTTGCTCGAGCTCATCATAAGCGAGCACTCGAGGAGATCCATATATGAGTTTCGTGGGGAGAACTGCTTCCGCTCCGTAGACCAGAGCGAAGGGCGTCTGGCCGGTGGCTCGATTTGGTGTCGTTCTGATTGACCAAAGAACCGCCGGCAACTCATCAATCCAGCGTCTTCCGCACTTTTTCAGCCTGTCAAAAGTTCTGGTCCTGAGACCGCACAGCACTTCAGCATTGGCCCTCTCCGCTTGGCCGTTGCTTCTCGGATGAGCAACAAAGGCAAAACAAATCTTGCCGCCAAGGTCTTGGACATACTGCATGAAGGTGCGACTTGTGAACTGCGTGCCGTTGTCGGTGATGATCCTGTTAGGCACACCGAAATGGCAAATAATTCCTTTGAAGAACTTGACACCCGACTGCGCTGTCACCTTCCTCACTGCTTCCACCTCCGGCCACTTTGTGAACTTGTCGATAGCAACGTATAAGCACTCAAAGCCCCCGGTAGCACGGGGGAAGGGGCCCAGTATGTCGAGGCCCCAGACCAAAAATGGCCAGGAGAGAGGGATTGTTTGAAGAGCTTGAGCTGGCTGATGTAATTTCTTCGAATGAAACTGGCACGCTTCACACTTGGTTACTAGTGCAGTCGCATCCTGGAGGGCGGTAGGCCAAAAGAAACCTTGCCGGAATGCTTTTCCGGCAAGCGCTCTTGACCCTATGTGGGAACCACATATGCCCCCATGAATCTCTGCCAACAGCTGTAGTCCATCCTCCCGAGAAATGCACTTCAATTTCACACCGTTTGGTCTCTTTCTGTACAGGACGTCATCGACGAACTTGTACATAACAGACCGACGGGCTACTCTCTCTGCTTCTTCTTGTTCCTCAGGGAGTTCACCTGTCTGAAGGAAATGGACAATGTGCCGCGCCCATGCTGGAGCCTGAGGCTCGACAACTAGGACTAAAGGCATCTCGTCCGCCGGGGGAACATTTGTCTCGACAGCAAGGGCCTGAGGCCCTGCCAGAGCCTGTTGTTCCCCGGCAGGCGTGTCGATCCTGGCAACTTCCTTGCCGGCGGCTCCGGGGAGCTCTGCCGGGAAGTACTGGCCAGAGTTCAACTTTCTTCTCTTTTCTTGCCGCATTGATGGCGCCACGGATGGTTGAGTCAATTGGAGCACAAAAGTTCCTGGTTCCACAGGCAACTTGAGGGCAGCACGCTTTGACAGGTCATCAGCAACACTGTTCTCGGCACGAGGGACGTGCTCCATCTGCAGACCGTCAAAGCGCTCTTCCAATTTCCTCACTTCATCTATGTAGGCCTGCATCAATGGGCTTTGATAACTCTTGTTAATCTGCCTGACGACAAGTTGTGAATCACCTTTGATGATGAGCTTTCTGATACCAAGGTCTGCCGCGATCCTGAGACCGGCAAGCAAACCCTCGTATTCTGCAGTGTTGTTGGTTGAACTCTCCCGGGGAAAGTGCATTTGGACTACGTACTTGAGGTGCTCCCCGATGGGTGCGACAAGCAGCACGCCAGCACCGGCACCTTGTAGCAAAAAAGCCCCGTCAAAGTACATAACCTATTGCTGATCAATTTCCTTGCCGGGGAGAATTGTTTCTTGAACTTCTTCGTCTGGCGTTGGGGTCCATTCTGCAATGAACTCCGCTAAGGCCCTGCTCTGAATTGTCGAAGTGCTTTCAAATTTGAGGCCAAAGCTGGACAATTCCAACGCCCACTCCACAATCCTGCCGGTTGCCTCCGGATTTTGCAAAATCCGTTACAACGGAAAGCGAGTGACGACGGTGATCTCATGTGCTTGAAAATAATGGCGCAGCTTTCTTCAGGCCATAAGGAGGCCGAAAAGCAACTTCTGCACACCAGAATATCTTGACCTAGCTCCTTGTAAAAGAGAGCTAACAAAATAAACTGGGCGCTGCACCACCTTCTTCTTCTGTACGGGTTTTTCTGTTTGCGCAGATCCTGTCTTGCCGGGATCAACCCTTGCCGGGAAAGATCTTGCCGCGTCACTTGGCGGTCCTGCTGCTGGTGTTGCTTCCTCATCAGCTTCTCTCTGCGCCACCAGCGCAGCACTAACCACTTGATTTGTTGCCGCCAGATACAGCAGCAACGGCTCTTGTGGTTTAGGCGCGACTAGCGTCGGCGGAGAAGAAAGGTATTTCTTCAAATCTTGCAGCGCTGCCTCCGCTTCCGGAGTCCATTTCATTGGACCTGCCTTCTTCAAAATTTTGAAGAAGGGCAGGGCGCGCTCAGCAGATTTGGAAATAAACCTACTTAGAGCAGCAACACAGCCGGCAAGACGACGCACATCCTTGACGTGTCTCGGCGCTTCAATTTGCTCAATGGCTTTGATCTTGTCGGGGTTCGCTTCGATTCCTCGGCAAGATACAAAGAATCCGAGGAGCTTGCCGGAAGGAACTCCGAACACGCACTTCTCAGGATTGAGCTTCAAGTTGATCTTGCACAAGTTTGCAAATGTTTCTTCTAAGTCTTGAATAAGCGTTGCTTTATCCTTGGTTTTGACCACTATATCATCCATATATGCCTCCATATTTCTATGGAGTTGTGGCTCAAAACCAATCTGGATTGCTCTGGCGAATGTTGAACCAGCACTTTTCAACCCGAAAGGCATTCGTATGAAACAATACGTACCACATGGGGTGATAAAGGCGGTCTTCTCTTCATCTTCCTTTGGCATAAAAATCTGATGATACCCTGAATAGGCATCAAGGAAGGACAGGAGATCACAACCAGCGGTGGCATCCACAATCTGGTCGATGCGCGGCAAGGGAAAAGGATCTTTTGGACAAGCTTTATTGATATCTGTATAATCGATACAACGCCTCCATTTCCCATTCGCTTTCCGCACTACAACCGGATTGGCCAACCAGGTTGGATGAAGCACTCCTTTGACCAGTCCTGCCGCCTCTAGCTTCTTAATTTCTTCGGCGATGAATTCTTGCCGCTCCAAGGCCTGTTTCCTGACCCTTTGCTTGACGGGCCGCGCATGAGGACAGACAACAAGGTGGTGCTCAATCACTTTCCTGGGAACACCGGGGATGTCAGACGGTTGCCATGCAAACACGTCGACATTCGCCCGCAGGAAAGCAACGAGCGCGCTTTCCTATTTGTCATCTAGGGTGGAACTTATGGTGAAAGTTCCCCCCGTTTCGTCCTCCCTGGCAGGCACCTTCTTGGTTTCCGGCGGGGCAGCCTTGGACTTCTTGTTCTTGCCAGTGGAACTCTCTGGTACGTCCTCGATGGAAGCGGAGCACTCCGAGGAGGTGCGCTTGCCGGAGTTCGCGCCAAGGTTCCTGCCGGTCTTCTTCTTCCCCCCGGGAGTTCCAGCGGCAGGAGCAGATGCCTTGATGGCAGGTGCTGCAACTGCTTCCCGGTAAAGTTGATCGGCATAGATGAGCGCGTCCTTCTTATCGGAATGGATAGTAATGACGCTCAACGGCCCGGGCATCTTCAACACATTGTACGCATAGTGTGATGCCGCCATAAACTTAGCCAGCGCTGGCCGACCAAGGATCCCATTGTATGACATGGGGATCTTAGCGACATCAAACACCACCTTTTCGGTCCTGAAGTTAAACTCGCTGCCGAATGTTACCGGCAGCGTGATCATGCCCTTAGGCTGGGTTCTTCCCGGATTGACCCCTTGAAACATATCCGTTTCCTCGAGGTCTTCGTCGGGAATCTGAAGCTTTGTGAGCACATCTGGTGAGATTAAGTTTAGGCCGGCCCCGCCGTCAACTAACATCTTCGTCACCTTGAGGTTGCGAATTGTTGGGGAAACCAACAATGACAAACACCCGACCGCAGTTGTGCGATCAGGGTGATCCTCGGTGCCAAAGATGATAGGCATGCTGGACCACTTCAGAGGCCTACACGCATCGGGGGATGGCTCTGCCGCATTAACCTCCCGCATCCACTGTTTAAGTTGGCGGTGGGAAGAATGCAGCGAGGCACCCCCATCAATGCACATAGCCTCCGTAGCCTTCTGGAATTCCTGCTCACTGGATTCATCATCTTCCTCATCATCATCTCCTTCTTTATCTCGGCCCCGAGCGGGCCGATCCTTCTGCTGCTTGGCCTTGCCGCGGCGACCCCCTCGGCCACCGCGTTTCTTGCCGGACCCCTCAGCACCATCTTGGGCCTTCTCCTTGTCTCGCCTCTCGTATTCGGCCCTCTGCTTCTCGGCAAGCTGCTCAACTTGCCGGCAGTTCTGGAGATCGTGGCCCTTAGTGCGATGGATCTTGCAATACTGCTTGCCGGAGTTCTCCGACTTGTCGGCAGCCACCAAGGCCTGACAGGAAGGGCACCCGGCAAGATCCTTGCCGGGGTCACCAACCTTGGCCTTCTTGGCGGCGCCGGGGTTGTCGGATTCCTCGACAGCAAGCACGGCCTTGCCTCCGCGCTTCCTGTTCCGCCGCCGGCCTTTCCTTGACGGGGCCGCGGCGTCTTCATCCTCGGAGTCGCCTGCCGCGCCAACAGCCTCACCGGGGAGTTTCCTCCCCTCTTCAGCTCGAGCGCACTTGTCGGCTAGAGCATAAAGCTCGGCAATACTCCTGACTTTGTTCATCGCCAGCTCTTCCCGCATTCTGCGGTTACGCACGTTCTGGTGGAACGTGCTAATGACAGCGGCAGGATGAACGTCGGGAATGTTGTACTGCACTCGGCTGAACCTCTGCATAAACTTGCGCAGGGACTCGCCCTCCTTCTGAGGGATGATGTGCAAATCGTTCTCTTGGCCAGGAGCTTGGTGGCCTCCAACGAAGGCGCCAACAAACTGATGGCACAGATCTGACCAGGAAGAAATAGAATTCTCCGGCAGATGCATCAACCACGACCTGACGTTGGGCTTGAGCACCAACGGGAAGTAGTTGGCAAGTATCTTGTCATCTCGGCCCCCGGCAGCCTGCACTGCAATGGTGTAGATGCTCAGGAACTTCGAGGGATGGGTCTTTCCGTCATACTTCTCCGGAACCTCTGGCTTAAAGGTTCGGGAATTGGGCCACCGGACTTGCCGCAGCTCATGGGTAAACGCCGGAGTCCCTACCTCATAAGGCAAGTCTCCTACGTTCCCTGGCGCAGGCTCGTCGGCAGGCGGCCCCGCGCGCTTATTAGAGTGATAGCGCGCTTCCCGTCGCCGCTCGATGGTTGTTCAAGCATCCTCTTTGCCTCGTTCCTAGAGAACCAGACGCTGATCATGGCGCATCCCTGGATCGGATGACGCCGTGGAAACTTCTTCATGGCGGTCGACTTGCTGAGTTGTTGGCCGCCGCTGATGCCGCGGAGGGGAGTGCACTGTAGTTGCACCACCTCCGGTTTTCTCTGCCCCGGCTCGCGCCGGATCGATGGGCCTCCGCTGCGAGGGCCCTGCCTCTTGCGGTCCATCCTTGTTGGCGAAGCCGATAAGGCTCTGGATAGTAGCTCGCCACTCGTCCATCTTCGTCGGGGCGGGAGGAAAATCGAGGAGCAGCTGTGCACGTGCCAAGTCTTCCGCTGGCGTAGGTGGCGGCGACAAGTGCGAGGTACGTGAGGTGCTCTGACTCCTAACCAAGTTAGAAGGAGCACCGCCACGGTCACGCGACCGTGCACCACCTCCGCCGGCAGCTCGGTGTGCATGCTGGTCCTGCGCATCTTGGGATCTATGCGTAGAAACTTTTTCATGGGGACGCCCCGAACCACCAGCGCCATGATGTCGCTCATCTTGCACGACCTGAGTAGGTCGCGAGGCTTGCGCCGGCGTGGGAGCTCCAGCAGGCGCCCTTCGATCCCTAGAGTTAGTTGTGCCACCCGTAGGCAACACAGCACCATCTCTAGATCTAGCGGCGTGCAAGTTACCACCGCCACTGCGAACGATACTGCTCGCTTGGCTTGGGTCACCAGAACGCCGCGGGGGTTCTAGTCCTCTTCCTTCTGCACCCACACCGTCGCCTGTTTGCGAAGGCGCAGGCAAAACGGACCCGGACGGTTGCGCTGTCGCAGCGCTCTTCTTCTTGGGCGGCATGATGATGAAGATGATGAAGAAACTAGGGCGCCGACCACTAGATCAGGTTCACACAACCTTCAATCCCACCACCTGGCGCGCCAAAGATGTCGGGGTACGACACCTATGGGATCCCGGCAGACCCCTTTACGATTCGGCGGGGGGAGAGGTACACGCAAAGAGCAGAACCAGTGATCAACGCGTGAGGTTTTTACCCAGGTTCGAGCCGCTGATCAGCGTAAAACCCTACTCCTGCTTTGTGTTCTTATTGATGTTCTTGAGCCCAGCCTTCCGGAGCGCTCGCAATGAACAGCACGTTCCAAAGAGCAGCTACGCATGCAGAATGGGCCAGAAGTTCCCCTCCCCTGTAGCAGTTGCCTTGGGCCTCCTTTTATATCACCAAAGGGGTCACCACAGTGGCGAAATGTACATACATTGAGGTGTAAAGTAGCTACAGGGTATCATACCTAACCCCTGACGGATTAGGACAAGCGCATTTAATGCACCGTGAGGTGTCCGTTTAGGTGTCCTCACTTTCTTGGGGATGGAAAAAGGGGCCATCCCATCAGCACCGCTTAAGCTCTCCCCCCACTGGCGCGTCGCCACGCATCCAGAGAAGGACCCAGAATGTCAGACACATTACTGTGCCGAAGTGGTGGCATAGTGGCAGAATCTCGCCAGGCGCCGAATCTTGCCGGGCGCCAAGCCTTGCCGGGCCCCAAAGGCCATCCCGGCAAGGCTCTTGCCGGGGAGGCTGGCCTTCGGATTTCAGCTCTGCTTATCTTCTGATCCTTAGATCTCTGACTTGATGATTTCCTTGATGGCTTGAATCGACCTCGAGCTGATCCCGGCAAGCCTTGCCGCAAGGATGGCTACAACTGCCCGTGCACAAGTACAGGGTACTAGTGGCCCAATACTTAGTACACCGACAGTGGTTTTATGTTGTAATCAGTGTTTGTGCCAAGTAAGACCTTTGGGATGGCTTACGGTGATAGTTGATTTGATCTTGCTGAAAAATAGAAACTTTTGCATCCAGTCTCAGAATTTTAATAATTCACAGGAGCGTCAAAAAACCCTGGATTTTTTATACGTGATTGATATACAAATTTCCTATGTTTTCCAAAATTTTCAGAATTTTTTGAGTTACACAAGTATTATAACAATGCGGATGTTCGTAGACTGTTCTGTTTTTGACAGATTCTGTTTTCTTTGTGTTGTTTGATTATTTTGATGAATCTATGGATAGTATCGGGGGGTATGAACCATGGAAAAGTTGGAATACAGTATATATTACACCAATATAAATAAATAATGAGTTCACAACAGTACCAAAGTGGTGATTTATTTTCTTATACTAACGGAGCTTATGAGATTTTCTGTTGAGTTTTCTGTTGTGAAGTTTTCAAGTTTTGGGTAAGGATTTGATGGACTATGGAATAAGGAGTGGCAAGAGCCTAAGCTTGGGGATTCCCAAGGCACCCCAAGGTAATATTCAAGGATAACCAAGAGCCTAAGCTTGGGGATGCCCTGGAAGGCATCCCCTCTTTCGTCTTCGTCTATCGGTAACTTTACTTGAGGCTATATTTTTATTCACCACATGATATGTGCTTTGCTTGGAGCGTCTTGTATAAATTGAGTCTTTGCTTTTTAGTTTGCCACAATCATCCTTGATGTACACACCTTTTGAGAGGGACACACATGAATCGTGATTTATTAGAATACTCTTTGTGCTTCACTTATATCTTTTGAGCTAGGCAATTTTGCTCTAGTGCTTCACTTATATCTTTTTAGAGCACGGCGGTGGCTTTATTTTGTAGAAATTATTGAACTCTCATACTTCACTTATATTATTTTGAGAGTCTTTAAACAGCATGGTAATTTGCTTTGGTTATAAATTTAGTCCTAATATGATAGGCATCCAAGAGGGATATAATAAAAACTTTCATATAAAGTGCAATGAATACTATGAGAAGTTTGATTCCTTATGATTGTTTTGAGATATAAAGATGGTGATATTAGAGTCATGCTATTGAGTAATTGTGAATTTGATAAATACTTGTGTTAAGGTTGGTGAGTCCCGTAGCATGCATGTATGGTGAACCGTTATGTAATGAAGTTGGAGAATGAGATATTTTTTGATTGTCTTCCTTATGAGTGGCGGTCGGGGACGAGCGATGGCCTTTTCCTACCAATCTATCTCCCTAGGAGCATGCGCATAGTACTTTGTTTCGATGACTAATAGATTTTTGCAATTAGTATGTGAGTTCTTTATGACTAATGTTGAGTCCATGGATTATACGCACTCTCACCCTTCCGCCATTGCTAGCCTCTCTTGTACCGTGCAACTTTCGCCGGTACCATACACCCACCATATACCTTCCTCAAAACAGCCACCATACCTACCTATTATGGCATTTCCATAGCCATTCCGAGATATATTGCCATGCAACTTTCCACCGTTCCATTTTATTATGACACGCATCATCATTGTCATATTGCTTTGCATGATCATGTAGTTGACATCGTATTTGTGGCAAAGCCACCGTTCATCAATTTTTTATACATGTCACTCTTGATTCATTGCACATCCCGGTACACCGCCGGAGGCATTCATATAGAGTCATATTTTGTTCGAGTATCGAGTTGTAATTTTTTGAGTTGTAAGTAAATAGAAGTATGATGATCTTCATTATTAGAGCATTGTCCCATGTGAGGAAATAAAAAAAAGAGGCCAAAGAAGCCAAAGAAAAAAAGAGAAAGAAAAAAAAGGGAAAGAAAAAAAAAAGAAGAAAGAAAAAAAGAGAAAAAGAAAAAGAAAAAAAATGAGAGAAAAAGAGAGAAGGGGCAATGTTACTATCCTTTTTCCATACTTGCACTTCAAAGTAGCACCATGATCTTCACAATAGAGGGTCTCCTATGTTGTCACTTTCATATACTAGTGGGAATTTTTCATTATGGAACTTGGCTTGTATATTCCAACGATGGGCTTCCTCAAATTTCCCTAGGTCTTCATGACCAAGCAAGTTGGATGCACACCGACTTAGTTTCCTTTTTGAGCTTTCATACACTTATAGCTCTAGTGCATCCGTTGCATGGCAATCCCTACTCACTCACAATGATATCTATTGATGGGCATCTCCATAGCCCGTTGATACGCCTAGTTTATGTGAGACTATCTCCCTCTTTTTGTCTTCTCCACAACCCCCTTCTATTCCACCTATAGTGCTATGTCCATGGCTCACGCTCATGTATTGCGTGAAAGTTGAAAAGGTTTGAGAACGTCAAAAGTATGAAACAATTGCTTGGCTTGTCATCGGGGTTGTGCATGATTTGAGTATTTTGTGTGATGAAGATGGAGCTTAGCCAGACTATATGATTTTGTAGGGATAAGCTCTCTTTGGCCATGTTATTTTGGGAAGACATAATTGCCTTGTTAGTATGCTTGAAGTATTATTGTTTTTATGTCAATATTAAACTTTTGTTTTGAATCATACGGATCTGAACATTCATGCTACAATAAAGAAAATTACATGGATAAATATGTTAGGTAGCATTCCACATCAAAAATTCTATTTTTATCATTTACCTACTCGAGGATGAGCAGGAATTAAGCTTGGGGATGCTTGATACGTCTCCAACGTATCTATAATTTTTGATTGTTCCATGCTATTATATTATCTATTTTGGATGTTTTATATGCATTAATATGCTATTTTATATTATTTTTGGGACTAACCTATTAACCTAGAGCCAAGTGCAAGTTTCTGTTTTTTCCTTGTTTTTGAGTTTCGCAGAAAAGGAATACCAAACGGATTCCAAGCGGAATAAAACTTTCGCGATGATTTTTCTTGGACCAGAAGGAAACTAGGAGACTTGAAGATGAAGTCGGAGGATCCACGAGGCGGCCACAAGGATGGAGGGTGCGCCCCCGACCCTTGTGGGCCCCTCGTGCACCTCCTGACCTAATTCTTTCGCCTATATATACTCATATATCCCCAAACCAACAGAGCCATCCACAAAAAGACTTTTCCACCGCCGCAACCTTCTGTACCCGTGAGATCCCATCTAGGGACCTTTTCCGGCACCCTGCCGGAGGGGGATTCGATCACAGAGGGCTTCTACATCAACACCATTACCCTTCCGATGAAGCGTGAGTAGTTTACCACAGACCTACGGGTCCATAGCTAGTAGCTAGATGGCTTCTTCTCTCTCTTTGATTCTCAATACCATGTTCTCCTAGATGTTCTTGGAAATCTATTCGATGTAATACTTTTTTGTGGTGTGTTTGCCGAGATTCGATGAATTGTGGATTTATGATCAGCTTATCTATGAATATTATTTGAATCTTCTCTGAATTCTTATATGCATTATTTGATATCTTTGTAATTCTCTTTGAACTATCGGTTTGGTTTGGCCAACTAGATTGGTTTTTCTTGCAATGGGAGAAGTGCTTAGCTTTGGGTTCAATCTTGCGGTGTCCTTTCCCACTGACAGTAGGGGCAGCAAGGCACGTATTGTATTGTTGCCATCGAGGATAAAAAGATGGGGTTTTCATCATATTGCTTGAGTTAATTCCTCTACATCATGTCATCTTACTTAATGCATTACTCTGTTCTTTATGAACTTAATACTCTAGATGCATGCTGGATAGCGGTCGATGTGTGGAGTAATAGTAGTAGATGCAGAATCATTTCGGTCTACTTGACACGGACGTGATGCCTATATTCATGATCATTGCCTTAGATATCGTCATAACTTTGAGCTTTTCTATCAATTGCTCGGCAGTAATTTGTTCACCCACCGTATTATTTTCTATCTTGAGAGAAGCCTCGAGTGAAACCTATGGCCCCCGGGTCTATTTTCCATCATATAAGTTTCCAATCTACTATTTTCCAGCATATAATCTTCTATTTTCCATCATACAAGTTTCCGATCTACTATTTTGCAATCTTTTACTTTCCGATCTATAAAACAAAAATACCGAAAATATTTACTTTATCGTTTATCTATCTCTATCAGATCTCACTTTTGCAAATAAAAATGAAGGGATTGACAACCCCTTTATCGTGTTGGGTGCAAGTTTTTTGATTGTTTATGCAGTATTCGGTGATTTGTGTGTTGTCTCCTACTGGATTGATACCTTGGTTCTCAAGCTGAGGGAAATACTTATCTCTACTTTGCTGCATCACCCTTTCCTCTTCAAGGGAAAAAACAATGCAAGCTCAAGAAGTAGCAGAGGTCATCATGATCATCTTTAGAACAACAACAAATATTGTCATATAATTTCTTATGCTAAAGTAACAATTCATTCACAAGGTAAAGTATGTATCGGAAATTTCATTGAAAACTAACAAACTATGATCTCAGTCATTGAAGCAATTACAATTTATCATAACATCGTAAAGAGTCAATTCAAGAGCTTTTCAGCAAGTCCACATACTCAACTATCATTTAATCTTTCACAATTGCTAACACTCACGCGATACTTATGGGTTCGAAGCCTCAGTCGGACACAGAGAAAGATAGGGGCTTATAGTTTCGCCTCCCAACCTTTTACCTCAAGAGTAATGTCAACAAAAATACTTTATGATAACCTACATCCGAGTGGATATATATATCTGGATCCTTCTCCAACACATAGTGCTTGCCAAAAGAAAAACTGTAAAAAGGAAGGGTGAAGATCACCATGACTCTTGTATAAGGGTAGAAGATAAAAGTAAAAGATAGGCCTCGCAGAGGGAAGCAGAGGTTGTCATGCGCTTTTATTGTTGGATGCACAAAATCTTAATGCAAAAGAACGTCACTTTATATTGCCGCTTGTGATAAAGAACTTTATTATGCTGTCCGTTGCTTTTATTTCTTCCATATCACAAGTTTGTATAAAGCTTATTTTCTTCACACTAATAGATCATACATATTTAGAGAGCAATTTTTATTGCTTGCACCGATGACAACTTACTTGAAGGATCTTACTCAATCCATAGGTAGGTATGGTGGACTCTCATGGCAAAACTGGTTTAAGGTATGTTTGGATGCACAAGTAGTATGTCTACTTGGTGAAAAGAATTTGGCTAGCATAAGAAGGAAAAGCAAGCTCAACATGTTGGAGGATCCAAGACACTATAACTTCTATTCGGATATAAGAAAACATAACCCATTATGTTGTCTTCCTTGTCCAACATCAACTTTTTAGCATGTCATATTTTAATGAGTGCTCACAAGTACAAAAGATGTCCAAGATAGTATATTTATATGTGAAACCTCTCTTTCTTTATTACTTCCTATTAATTGCAACAATGACCAAAACTATGTTTGTCAACTCTCAACAACTTTTATTCATCATACTCTTTATATGTGAAGTCATTACTCTCCATAAGATCATTATACGATATTTTTATTCTTTTTATTTATTCCCTCAAGATCATAGCAAGAAAGCAAAGCCCTCAACTCAAAACTACTCTTTATTATATAACTCACAGACTCGATTACATAGAGGGAACATAAAGCAAAACTCAAAGCTAGATCATACTAAAGCTTTATTCTACTAGATTAAAATATAACCAAAAGGATCGAACTAAGAAAAACGGTAAAAGTAAAGATGTGATGGTGATACGATATCGGGGCACCTCCCCCAAGCTTGGCAGTTGCCAAGGGGAGTGCCCATACCCATGTATTTAGATCTCTTTCTTCTGATGTGGTGATGATTGAGTTGTTGATGATGAAAGAATCTTATCCTCCATCTTCCAAGGCATAGGTTCACCATCGTAAAAAGATGAACGAGTCTCATGAAGCTTGAAGATGGCCTCCCCAATGTTCTCGGCATCCAGCTTGTGACCACTAGTAAATTCAGTGATCATCATGTGGTTGGCGTTGAGTCCGCGTTCCACCATCCCTTGGCACTTGAAGACTTGCTGCTCCACTGCTTTGAGCCTTGTCTCCACGCTTCTGGTCTTCTTAGGCCCTTCGGTATCACGGATGTGCTGCACCCCCTCACGCATCTCAATGGTTTGAGGGTGTTGCAGCACCTCCGCGAGATAAGGGTTGATGACCTTCTCAAAAAACTTGTCCTTGGGGGCGCTTGGAGACGTCATAGCGATTTGGATCTGTTAGAAAAATAGCTCGAAACAAGAACATGAGAAATTGCCATGGTACGGTGGTCAAAACCTTTGGGAGATTATATAATGAATTTTTACCGACCAAAAGAAGTATTGTGCAAGAAAACGGAGTCCAGAGGGCACACGAGGTGGCGGCAAGGGTGGGGGGCGCGCCCAGGGGGGTAGGGCGCGCCTCCCTACCTTGTCGCTTCCTCGTGCACTTTTCAGACTACTTTTAATTTTCCTAATTTTTTAAATATTCCAAAACGGAGAAAAATTGCAATTAGAATAGTTTTGGAGTTTGTTTACTTACCGTGCCACATACCTATTCCTTTCTGGAGTCTGAAACATTCTAGAAAGTGTCCCTTATGTACTCCTCCGGTGTTACGGTATTGATAATATTCGTCTCGACATTTATCGGAGTACCTGAAATATAATGTTTGATTCTTTGACCGTTTACCACCTTCGGGTTGGTGCCTTCGGCATTGTTGATCTTAATGACACCGGAACGATATACCTCCTCGATAATGTAAGGACCTTCCCATTTAGAGAGAAGCTTTCCTGTAAAAAATCTTAAACGAGAGTTGTATAGCAAAACATGATCACCTACATTAAACTCACGCTTTTGTATCCTTTTGTCATGCCATCTTTTAACTTTTTCTTTAAACAACTTGGCATTCTCATAAGCTTGGGTTCTCCATTCATCAAGTGAGCTAATGTCAAACAACCTCTTCTCACCGGCAAGTTTGAAATCATAGTTGAGCTCTTTAATAGCCCAATACGCTTTATGTTCTAGTTCAAGAGGTAAGTGACAAGCTTTTCCATAAACCATTTTATAGGGAGACATACCCATAGGGTTTTTATAAGCAGTTCTATAGGCCCATAATGCATCATCAAGTTTCTTAGACCAATTCTTTCTAGATCTATTAACAGCCTTTTGTAAAATTAATTTAATCTCTCTATTGCTCAATTCTACTTGACCACTAGACCGAGGGTGATATGGAGATGCAATTCTATTGTTGACATCATATTTAGCAAGCATTTTATGGAAAGCACCATGAATAAAATGTCAACCACCATCAGTCATTAAATATCTAGGGACTCCAAATCTCAGAAAAATAACTTCTTTAAGCATCTTAATAGAAGTGTTATGATTAGCACTACTAGTTGGAATAGCTTCTACCCACTTAGTAACGTAATCAACAACAACTAAAATATGTGTATACCCATTAGAGGAAGGAAAAGGTCCCATATAATCAAAGCCCCAAACATCAAATGGTTCAATAACAAGTGAATAATTCATAGGCATTTCCTGACGTCTACTAATATTGCCAATTCTCTGGCATTCATCACAAGACAAGACAAACTTACGGGCATCCTTGAAGAGAGTAGGCCAATAAAAACCAGATTGCAATACCTTGTGTGCAGTTCTATCTCCAGCATGGTGTCCTCCGTAAGCTTCGGAGTGGCACTTGCATAGGATATGTTCCTGTTCATGCTCAGGTACACAACGTCTAATAACACCATCTATTCCTTCTTTATAAAGGTGTGGGTCATCCCAAAAGTAATGTCTTAAATAATAGAAAAACTTTTTCTTTTGCTGGTATGTGAAACTAGGTGGTATAAATTTAGCAACAATGTAATTAGCATAATCAGCATACCATGGAGTATTACAAGAAGCATTTATGACAGCTAATTGCTCTTCAGGAAAGCTATCATCAATAGGTAGTGGGTCATCAAGAACATTTTCTACCCTAGATAAGTTGTCTGCAACGGGGTTCTCAGCTCCCGTTCTATCAATAATATGCAAATCAAATTCTTGCAGTAAGAGAACCCATCTAATAAGTCTAGGTTTAGCATCTTTCTTTTCCATAAGGTATTTAATAGCAGCATGATCAGTGTGCACAGTTACTTTGGAATCAACAATATAAGATCTGAACTTATCACTGGCAAAAACAACTGCTAAAAATTCTTTTTCAGTAGTAGCATAATTTCTCTGGGCACTGTCTAGAGTTTTACTAGCATAATGAATAACATTCAATTTTTTATCAACTCTTTGTCCTAGAACAACACCACCAGCATAATCACTAGCATCACACATAATTTCAAAGGGTAGATTCCAATTAGGTGGTTGAACAATAGGTGCAGTAATCAAGACTTTCTTAAGTATTTCAAATGCTTTTACACAATCATCATCAAAAACAAAAGGAACATCTTTTTGCAAAAGATTAGTGAGAGGCCTAGAAATTTTAGAGAAGTCTTTAATAAACCTCCTATAGAAACCAGCATGACCAAGGAAACTTCTTATAACTTTGATATCTTTAGGACACGGCATCTTTTCAATAGCATCTACTTTAGCTTTATCAACTTCAATACCTCTTTCAGAAATTTTATGGCCCAAGACGATACCTTCATTAACCATAAAGTGGCACTTCTCCCAATTCAAGACAAGATTAGTTTCATCACATCTCTGCAAAACTCGATCAAGGTTGCTTAAGCAATCATCAAAAGAAGTTCCGTAAATGGAGAAATCATCCATGAAAACCTCAACAATCTTTTCACATAAGTCAGAGAATATAGCAGTCATACATCTTTGAAAGGTAGTAGGTGCATTGCCTAAACCAAAAGGCATACGCCTATAAGCAAAGGTACCAAAAGGGCAAGTAAAAGTGGTCTTTTCCTGGTCCTCTTTTGACACAGGTATTTGAGAAAAACCAGAATAACCATGTAGAAAGCAAAAATGTGTATGTTTGGATAATCTTTCTAGAATTTGATCAATGAAAGGTAGAGGGTAATGATCTTTTCTAGTAGCTTTGTTTAATTCGCGAAAATCAATTACCATTCTATAACCTGTAACAATTCTTTGTGGAATCAATTCATTCTTATCATTAGGAACAACAGTAATACCTCCCTTCTTAGGGACACAATGAACAGGACTTACCCATCTACTATCAGCAATAGGATAAATTATACCTGCCTCCAGAAGTTTTAGTATTTCATTTCTTACCACTTCCTTCATCTTAGGATTGAACCGTCGTTGGTGATCAACAACTGGTTTAGCATCAGGCTCCATATTAATTTTGTGCTGACATAGAGTGGGACTAATGCCCTTAAGATCATCAAGAGTATATCCAATAGCAGCATGGTGCTTCCTCAGAGTTTTCAATAATTTCTTTTCTTCATGCTCTGAAAGGTTAGCACTAATAATAACAGGATATATCTTCTTTTCATCAAGATAATCATATTTCAAAGTATCAGGTAATTGTTTAAGCTCAAACACGGGATCACCCTTGGGTGGAGGAGGATCTCCAAGGATTTCAACATGCAAATTGTGTTTCAAAACAGGCATTTGGTTAAAGAATATTTCATCTAACTCCTTTCATTCATTCATAAACATATCATTTTCATGATCTAGCAAATATTGTTCTAAAGGGTTGGTAGGAGGCACGGCAATAGAAGCAAGACCAATGATTTCATCCTTACTAGGCAATTCCTTATCATGGGGTTATCTACGAAATTTAGAGAAATTAAAATCATGAGACACATCCCCAAAGCTTACAGTAACAATTTCTTTCTCACAGTCTATCCTAGCATTAACAGTATTCAAGAAAGGTCTACCAAATATAATGGGACAAAAATCATCTTGCGGGGAACCAAGAATAAGAAAATCAGTAGGGTATTTTATTTTCCCACACAAGACTTCAACATGTCTAACAATCCCAATTGGTGATATAGTATCTCTATTGGCAAGTTTAATAGTAACATCAATATCTTCTATCTCAGCAGGTGCAATATCATTCATAATTTCTTGATATAAGGTATAAGGAATTGCACTCACACTAGCACCCACATCACATAAACCATGATAACAATGATCTCCTATTTTAACAGAAACAACAGGCATGCCAACAACGGGTCTATTTTTATCTTTAATATCAGGTTTAGCAATTCTAGCAGCTTCACCATAGAAATAAATAACATGCTCATCAATATTATCGACCAAGAGATCTTTAACCATAGGAATACTAGGTTCAACTTTAGTTTGTTCAGGGGATGTAGGTGTTCTAATATTACTCTTACGAACCACAGTTGAAGCTTTAGCATGATCCTTTATTCTAACAGGAAAAGGTGGTTTCTCAATATAAGCAGTAGGAACAATAGGATCAACACTATAAGTAATAGTTTCTTCTTCAATTTTAACAGGTTCTACTACTTTTACTTCAATGGGGGATGATATTTAAACCACTTCTCCTTAGGGAGATCAACATGAGTAGCAAATGATTCACAAAAGGATGCTACTATCTCATAGTCAAGTCCATATTTAGTGCTAAAATCACGAAAAGCATCGGTATCCATGAAAGATTTAACACAATCAAACTTAAGGTTTATACCTGACTCATTACCTTCGTCGAGTTCCCAATCTTCAGAGTTGCATTTAATTCTTTCCAATAAATCCCATTTGAATTCAATAGTCTTCTTCACAAAAGAACCAGTGCAAGAAGTATCGAGCATGGATTGATCATTACAAGAAAGCCGAGCATAAAAATTCTAAATAATAATTTCCCTTGAGAGCTCATGATTGGGGCATGAATATAACATTGACTTAAGACTCCCCCAAGCTTGAGCGATACTTTCTCCTTCACGAGGCCAAAAAATATAAATATAATTCCGATCACGATGAACCAGATGCATAGGATAAAACTTCTGATGAAATTCCAATTTCAATCGGTTATAGTTCCATGATCCAATATCATCACATAGCCTATACCATGTCAATGCCTTTCCCTTTAAATATAAAGGGAATACCGTCTTCTTGACATCATCCTCGGGCAAACCTGCAAGCTTAAATAATCCACAAACTTCATCCACATAGATTAGGTTCATATCGGGATGTAATGTTCCATCTCCTGCATAAGGATTAGCTAGCAGTTTCTCTATCATACCCGAAGGAATTTCATAATAAACATTTTCAGTAGGTGCAGTAGGTTGAGGAGCAACTCTTTGCTCTTCCGGTCAAGGTGAAGATACCCCGAACAAGCCCCTCAAAGGATTATTTTCCATAGTGACAAGTGACAGTAAATTTCAGCACATAATATAAATGTTTCCTTACCAAATTCCACTTACCAATGGCGCTTCACTCCCCGACAACGGTGCCAGAAAAGAGTCTTGATGACCCACAAGTATAGGGGATCTATCGTAGTCCTTTCGATAAGTAAGAGTGTCAAATCCAACGAGAAGGAGAAGGAAATGACAAGCGGTTTTCAGCAAGGTATTCTCTGCAAGCACTGAAATTATCCATAACAGATAGTTATGTGATAAGATAATTCATAACGGGTAACAAGTAACAAAAGTAACTAAGGTGGAGCAAGGTGGCCCAATCCTTTTTGTAGCAAAGGACAAGCTTGGACAAACTCTTATATAAAGCAAAGCGCTCCCGAGGACACATGGGAATTACTGTCAAGCTAGTTTTCATCATGCTCATATGATTCGCGTTCGTTACTTTGATAATTTGATATGTGGGTGGACCGGTGCTTGGGTGCTGCCCATACTTGGACAAGCCTCCCAGTTATGATTAACCCCTCTCGCAAGCATCCGCAACTACGAAAGAATAATTTAGATAAATCTAACCATAGCATGAAACATAGGGATCCAAATCAGCCCCTTACGAAGCAACGCATAAACTAGGGTTTAAGCTTCTGTTAGTCTAGCAACTTATTACTTCCCAATGCCTTCCCCTAGGCCCAAATCATGGTGAAGTGTCATGTAGTCGACGTTAACATAACACCACTAGAGGAAAGACAACATACATCTCATCAAAATATCGAACGAATACCAAATTCACATGATTACTTATAACAAGACTTCTCCCATGTCCTCAGGAACAAACGTAACTACTCACAAAGCATATTCTTGTTCATAATCAGAGGGGTATTGAATATCATTAAGGATCTGAACATATGATCTTCCACCGAATAAACCAACTAGCATCAACTACAAGGAGTAATCAACACTACTAGCAACCCACATGTACCAATCTTAGGTTTTGAGACAAAGATCGGATACAAGAGATGAACTAGGGTTTGAGAGGAGATGGTGCTGGTGCTGATGTTGATGGAGATTGACCCCCTCTCAATGAGAGGATCGTTGGTGATGACAATGGCTTCGATTTCCACTCCCGGAGGGAAGTTTCTCCAGCAGAACAGCTCCGCCGGAGCCCTAGATTGGTTCTGCCCAGGTTCCGCCTCGAGACGGCGGCGCTTCTTCCCGAAAGCTTCTCTTTGATTTTTTTCCAGGTCAAAACACATCATATAGCAGAAGATGGGCATCGGGGGCCTGCCAGGTGGCCCACAAGGCAGGGAGGCGCGCCCAGGGGGGTAGGGCACGCCCCCACCCTTGTGGCTGCCTGGTGGGTCCCCTCAGGTGCTTTCTTCGCCCAATATTTTTTATATATTCCAAAATAATTCTCCGTGAAGTTTCAGGACTTTTGGAGTTGTGCAAAATAGGTCTCTCAGATTTGCTCCTTTTCCAGTCCAGAATTCTAGCTGCCGGCATTCTCCTTCTTCATATATACCTTGTAAAATAAGAGAGAAAAGGCATAAGTATTTTGCTAGAATGTGTAATCACAGACCACAATGCAATAAATATCAATATAAAAGCATGATGCAAAATGGACGTATCAACCGCCGCTCCCCATATCCTCCTTGCACCATTTTCTCCACACTCTCCATAGCATCCGGTGAGCAGGAAGATAGTTCTTCAACATAAAAGCCGGCTGGGTGCCCCGACGAGCCACGCAACTCGCTGCCCCACCTTCCTCCCCGCCCTAGGCCGTTAGTACCATGGGCGAGGCTGCAGGCGAGCAGGCAGAGGAGCAAGCCACCGCTCCAAGCTGGCCCCTGGTGCATCAAGTCGACACTCCAAGCCTGCTCGCAGAGGAGTGGCCACTTGCTGCACGCCGGCACACTGGGGACCATGGCGTCCAGTGCACCGTGGTTGGCTGCGCCATCGGACGCAAACTTGGCGGAACCGAGGCATGCTGGCGGAGGTGTCCAACACGTCTACGGCCACTGCCGACACGGAGGAATAGTAGACCACGGGAGCCGCCGCCGCTTGGAACCCACGAATGCTATGACCACTGCGTTACCGGCATAGACACCCTGTGTGTTGCCCTGTTTGGCTCAAAACATCGTGGACCCCATCTGCGACCGGCATTAGAAATTATACCTGCTTCCAGAAGTTATTCGCGTTTAGTCAAAAAATGTCCAAAAAATAATTAATTACATATGGTCTTGACTTGTTGTGCTCGCATTGGTAGTAGGAACTAGAGATTTTTCTTTATTTATAACTCTCCTCACATTTTTTTGGCTCTGAAGTGAATCATGGTTGTGGACATTATCTATGAATATGCAGATATCTGTGAACATGAGTTTGATGTGGAAGTTGAACTTGGAATGGTGGGCTTGCGTGTGAACTATACCATGTCCAATGGTTCGTCTGTTATTGTTCGGAAAGTAATGGCTGTTATTACATGACCCAGAAAAAAAATATATTTTTTGCCACATCTAGGCATCACAGACTTACATACATCTCAGTAGATGCACGAACATCACAACAGGCATGCTGACTGGATAAACATTTGAACCTAGCTATTATGAATGAAAATTTGTATTGACAACAACTTTAGATAGCAGGAGACGCCTAGCCTGCTCTACTTCTGCATGCTTCTTTCTGGCTTCTTCCATCTCTTCTTTGGCTTGGGTGAAGAGAGCATCTGATTGCTCTTTTCGCTTCTTTAGTAACTCAGCTACATTCTCAAGGGCAGCTGCACACTTTGTTTCAGCCCTTACTAGAGCAACGAGGACACGAACACTTGACGACTCCACCTGGCTTGTGAGTAATCCAGCATCATCTGGGATTTTGCACCTTGTGTCTAATCCAGCATCATTAGGGAAATGGCACCTTGTGTGTAATCCAGCCTTATTTTGGAAACATGATCTCGATGTTGACCATACTTCCCGCCTCGTAGGAACTACTTCCGGACATGAAGAGGTTACTTCTTTTTTAGATCAATAGTCAGAGCTCCCCAGATCCATTAAGTAGAAGCCCGATAAACAGGACTAGGAGAAGTAAATTCAAAAAGAGTAATATAAAAACAGATTGCAAGGTGAGAACACCCACTTCCTACATCAAGCTAAAAAGGAAAGCATTAGGACGATTAAGACTGTGCTTATTACATATCAAACAGAGCCAGCTTATAGAAACTACGATATATACATCGAAGAACACAAAGCTAAGAGAAATAGACAAACCAGCAGAGGAGTGCACTAAGCCAAGGGTTGCTGCAGCAAAACAATCGGCAACCAGATGATCTCCAGGGCGTCTGTAGGCGTGTTTGACTGACTAGCTTCAACACTAAATTACAAAAGATTCATTGTCGTGGGAAACCACGGCCACCTATGGGGCCATGAGCCCCTTTTGGTTCGGCGGGGGGATGGGCACGTTGCACAAAGAGCGGAGAAGCATCGCGCATCACGACAAAGATCACACGGGCAGTCTTTACCCAGGTTCGGGCCGCCGTGAGGCATAAAACCCTACTCCCACTTTGGTGGATTGATGGTGGATAATGGTGGTGGACGTAGCACACTCGCCCGGCAAGGTCGCTCTGGGGGCGAGAGTGGCTATGCGCATACGAATATGCGAGGGTCCAACCCTTTCTACGGTCGCCATGGGCCTCCTTTTACAGATTAAGGGGGTCACCACAGTGGCAAATCAGTCTTTGTGTACTGATTAGATAGCTAGCAGTGCTATCATACCTAACTCTGCAGGCTGACAGATTGCATTAAATGCGCCGCTCAGTGTCACATCACAGCCCGCCCGGCAGGCCCTACCGGGCTGTTTTGCCAGCTTTGCGCTTGCTCGTTTGACACATCTCAGGACGGGTGTCATATGGAGGTGTTTGCTGTAGGAAGTGGCTGCCATGTAGCAAAAAGCAGCCACTTAGTCACCTTGGAGCTCGACACTGCTTCGATTAATGACTTGCGTAGCTTGTGAGGTGGAGCGGTGGAGTGGCTTGCCTCCGCCAGCCCCGGCAGGCCTGCCGGGACGATCTGGTTGCATGCTTCCGGGGCAAAACCCAACCCTGCCGGGCTCGCCTACCCGGCAAGGTAGGTCCTTCCCTTAGTGATGCCTTGTCCCTCTGGCTCACCTTGGCCTTCTCGACTTGCACTTGGATCCTTCAAGGGAATTGTTCCTCCTTGTTTGGTCAGATCTTGGTCTTGTAATCTTGTCTTCGAGCCTGTTGGCTTGCTGTCCGTGCACAGTCAGGGGAAAACATATACCCCTATCTGTGTTCCCCGACATAAGCCCCCGGGCCTCAGCCATATGTGTCGCTGGGCACGTTGGGTTAGGCCCCAAACAGTGCACAAACATGTGAAAAAAGGGCTGCTCGCATCATGGTTCGTCATGATGACTAGTCAATCCAACGTCCACTTCGCGCAATTACTGCGAGTCGTGGGGTCGTGGGACTATTGCAGTTAATGTAAAATGGTAACTTCTGAAGCGTCGCACCCCCGATCCATGCCTTTTCCCTTTAAGATAGGAAAATGCGGAACGACATAGTTTACTGGTCACCTGTCCTGTCCTCCCATCATCTTCCTCTGCAAGCCAAACAATCGCCCCTTCTTTCTCTCCCTCGCCCGTCACCATTCCCCCACCTGATTCCTTCCCCCGTTCACACCGGCGTCCACGGGAATGGGGAAGAAAACTGCAGCAAAAGGGAAGCAGACGACCACGGTGAAGGAGGTGGTCGCTGAGGGAAGCAAGAGGGCGGTGGAGCTGAACAAGAAACGGAGGGGAGATGTCATCTTCTTTCCGTCGAATCAGGACGGCCCGGTTCTGCAGGCAAGGTATGGGTACCTATGGGGGAGGGAATCCCAAAAGGGCATGGCGCACCCAATGTTTTGGCGGAGGGGGAAGAGGATCCACCAAATTCATAACGATTTTTCTGCGCATATTTCATCTGCAGCCTCTGCCCCCCTTTTTCTGATATCTTTGAGGCAATGATGACAATTTATGGACTCCACCTCCTGGACTTCACTCCAAATGCAATGGCAACCATGGCCATCTTTGCCCATTTGTGTGAGAACTTTGTTGTAGTCGCCCCCAATGTTGATCTGTTCAGGCATTACTTTGTCCCGCGGGTGGAGAACAAAACTCAACGCTCCGGGAACATCAGCTGGATGCCACAGGTGGCAAGGAAGTCCTTGGATTATATCCCTGGTCTGCAGCACAAGAGGTTGGATGAGTGGGGAGGAGACTGGTGCTAGATTCAGGATGAGGAAGCCCCAGAGTTCTGCGAAGCACGGACAGTGTGTGTCAAGCGCAGCAAGGAATGGAGCACATTCGGCCTCACCAATGATAGGCTTCGCCCGGCAATAAAGAGGATCACCTGCCTGAAGGCTGCCGGGCTAACCATTGAGCATGTGGGGGCAGATTTTCTCCTTCATCGCATCTCGCCACTGTAGAAAAGGGACAGACCCGCCTGGTTGTATGGTGATGCTGGGGACATGATGAGATTGCTCCCAGGTTTGGCCAATAACTTGTTTGTTTATGGCCACGCCTGGTAGTGTGACCAGCTGTTTGGCCGCTTCGAGTTGTTCAAGCAACCGACAACCATTATCCCTCTGAATGTCAATTCGGCCAGGGACCAGATCTTGAAGTGGATGCCGGATTGCAACGCTTATGGGGTGGCAGGTGATTGGCGGTTGCCCACTCTTGACGAAGAACTTGAATGGTCCAATGCCCTGGTGGAGAGGGCTGTCAGGGTGGAGACCAACATGTACAAATGCACCTCCACCGTGGAGGCAGCATTTATCAAGAGGAGGATTGAGGAGGAAAAAACTGCCCGAATTGCTGCAATGGCAAGGGATGCAAAGGTTGGGAAGGGAAAAGCTGAGGATGAGAGTTCCTCCAACGGTGGTAGCGAGGCGCAGGCCACGGAAGAGGTTGCTGGGTATGAGACTTCCGGGCTTGAGGCTCTAGCTACCGTGGTAGCAGAGCTCCAAAAGGAGGAGGAGGCTGCTGAGGGAGTGGAGCCCGTAGCGGAGTGGCTCGCGGCTGGTCCTCAAGCCCCCGCAGGCGTGCTGCTAACCGGGGAACGGTGGCTCCAAATCCAGCGCCTGCCGCCAAGAAGGTGAAGAAGACCACCACCAGAAATACCAAGACAAACATGGCGTGCTGCCAGTCTCCTCGCCATGCCGGGATCAAAGCTTCTCCCGCCAAGCAATCAGTGGATGTGGAGGGTGATTCCAGCTCTCATTCTGGCTCGAGCTCTTCGCAGAGCATGTCATCATCGGAGCCCCCAGCGCTTCAGCAGTGTTTGGGGCTGTCGGAAAGCTCTGCCCCTCCATCCCAGAAGAGAGGCAGAGCATCCCCGCCGCCCATGAAATTTGAATTCAGCTCCATGCTCATTGATGAGGAGTAAGGAAGATTTCCCTTTCTGTTGGTGCAACAGACCCTGGGTCCATTGCACGGACTGTGCACAGGCCAGAGAAAAGATTGCAAGACCAAGATCAGACCAAGCAAGGAGGATCAATTGCTTTGAAGGATCCAAGAGCAAGTTCAAAAGGCCAAGGCGAGCAAGAGGAACAAGGCGTCACTAAGGGAAGAGCCTACCCTGATCGGGCAGGCGAGCCTGGCAGGGTTGGGTTTTGCCCCAGAAGCAAGCTCCCAGATCGTCCCGGCAGGCCTGCAGGGGCTGGCGGAGGCGAGCCACTCCACCGCTCCACCTCGCAAGCGACGCAAGTCAGTAATCGAAGCAGTGTCAAGCTCCAAGGTGACTAAGTGGCTACTTTTTGCCACATGGCAGCCACTTCCTACAGCAAACACCACCATATGACACTTGTCCTTAGACGTGTCAAGCAAGCAGGCGCAAAGCTAGCAAAACAGCCCGTCAGGGCTTGCCGGGCAAGCTGTGATGTGATACAGAGTGGCACATTTAATGCGCTCTGTCAGCCTATAGAGTTAGGTATGATAGCACCGTTAGCTATCGAATCAGTACGCAAAGACTAATTTGCAACTGTGTTGACCCCTTAAGCTATAAAAGGAGGCCCATGGTGACCGTAGAAAGGGTTGAATCCTCGCATATCCATACGCGCATAGCCACTCTCGCTCCCAGAGCAACCTTGCCGGGCGGGTGTGCTACATTTCACCACCATTATCCACCATCAATCCACCAAAGCAGGAGTAGGGTTTTACGCATCACGGCGGCCCGAACCTGGGTAAAGACTGCTCGTGTGATCTCTGCCGTGCTGCGCGATGCTTCTCTGCTCTTTGTTCAACGTGTCCATCCCCCCACTGAACCAAAAGGGGCTGATGGCCCCATAGGTGGCCATGGTTTCCCACGACATCTTTGGCGCGCCAGGTAGGGGGATCACTTGCGCAAAACCGAGAGCGTACGCTGCGCGTCATCTTCATCAACATTTTCATCGTGGACGGCGTCATCGACTATGACGCCCAAGAGGAAGCCCGGAGCTGCAAATCACCCGTCCACCTCGAAGGCTCTGCTACCCATGACTGCTGACGTCGCGGGGAGTGCGGGGACTCGCGAAGGTGTGGATGCCGTCGTCACCTCCCCCACGGCCGAAGCAGGAACGAGAGGTATCGGGGAAGGACAGCATCAGCAACATCCCGATGGCCATGCTCCACAAGGCACGGATGGAGGGGTCGTTCTGCGTAAACGCTTTCTCCTCGCTGACGGGCACAGCCGTAGTGATGATGTTTGCTCTGGGGCAAATCGCAACCCTTCGGCCGCCCTAGCTGCGGGCGCGACCGCAGGGCACGCGCCACCCCCGGGGCCGGCTGACCCAGCTACTGTGCCCAACGGAGCCGCTGGCCCTTAGGCGCCTCCGCCACGTCACCATGCCATCCGGACGGCTACATCACAGTGGCAAGGGCGTGGCGCAGTCGCCATCGGCAATGTCAGGAGCCGAGCAACACTGCGATCTATGTCGTCATCACCTATGCCAAGCACTGCCTCCGAAGCCATGGCGCGAGCCCAACTGCTGTTGAGATTTCCACCGGCAGCAAACCAGATGGATGAGTGGCGAGCCACCATCCAAAGTTTGATTGGTTTTGCCGAGGCGGAAGGATCACAGCGGGCCGGACCACCACGGCCTCCCCAGGCAGCAACAACGGCTCGTGCGGCTGGTCGTGTGGGAGGGGCCACCCTCATGGTGCAATCCCCGCCACGGCAAGCCGCCTGGGAGCCACAAGTCCAGGCGCTCGATGACGTCTCGATGGCCTCGTCGGATCCTCGAGCGTGTCAGGGCCGGCAGCGTGCCTCAGAGGGTAGGTGAAGGGAAGGCGCATGCTTCATCAGCGAGCGGCGCCGCAACAGTCCCCGTCACACCAATGGGTGCGATGGCCCTGACATCGACGAGCCCGGGCTCGGAGATGGCGGGTGCCTTCCTTTCGAGGTTGGCTGCCCTGCCTTCACTCGTGAGCTGTGGCAAGTCTGTTGGCCATCCACTCGTACGTTCAAGCCAGAGATACCCAAGAAGTATGATGGGAGACTAAACCAGGCAGAGTTCTTGAGCATCTACACCATCGCTGTTCAAGCTGCCGGGGGAAGATTTGAGAAGGTGTTCGCCAACTACTTCCCTTTGGCCCTGAAGTCAAATGTGTGGTCTTGGCTGATGCACCTGCCGGAGAACTCCATTTCGACCTGGGCTGACCTATGCCATGAGTTCATTGGTGCCTTCACGGGTGGCCATCAAGAACCAGGGCGGCCCAGCGATTTGCAGCTTCTCCGGCAGAAAGAAGGAGAATCTTTGAGGAAGTACCTGCAGAGATTCAGTCGAGTCCACAGAAATATCCCAGATATCCACCCAGTTGCCGTGATAGCTACCTTCCAATCCAACGTGCGCAACCACAGGATACGTTCCAAGATGAACGTTCGGTTGCCCAAGACTGTGAAGGAGCTCTACACTTTGGTGGACAAGTGTGCTCGGGTGGAGGAGGGGAGGAAACTTCCTGGAGAGGAAGATTGCGTCGACATCGACTCAGAAGATGATGATGAAACCATCAGTAAGAAGAAGAAGAACAAGAAGCACAACAAGAAGTGCAAGGATAAGGTAGTGATGGCTATTGAGGGGTCAGGCACGCCTAGTACTAGCAAGAAGGCCAAGGCTGAGCCCCCGGCAAGGAGGCCACCGCATGCGCTGACTGCCGGGAGGCGGCGGCTGCCGAGAAAGCTGGGAAAGGTGATGTGCCGTACTGTAAGATTATTCGGACCAAGGGCCATGATCTCCAGGAGTGTTATCAAGTGGAGAAGCTCGTCAAGAGACAAAAGGCTGAGTATGAGAAGTGTGATAAGGAAAAAGGTTAGAATGGCGCTGGTGGGAAGGGCCGGGGTGGTGAAGCAAACCGCCCCGACAAGGCTCCTCGGAACCAAGGGAAACCCGCCAAAGGCCGAGAGAAGGAGGATTGCAGTAATGAGAGTGATGGAGGGAATGAAGAGGAAACCAGTGAGAAGGAATTCCAGAAGGCCACTGACGCCCTGTGCATTGACGGGGGTGCATCTGTGGACTCCTCTCACCGCCAACTTAAACAGTGGGCACTTGAAGTCAATGCCATGGAGCCAGCAGCAGATTCTCAGAAGCCGCTCAAATGGTCACGCACGCCCATCATCTTTGATGAAGATGACCACCCCGACCGCATCACTGCGGTAGGGTGCTTGCCATTGTTGGTCTCACCAACAATTCACAACCTCAAGGTCACTAAGATGCTGGTTGACAGCGGGGCTGGGTTGAATCTGATTTCCCCAAAGGTTATCAGCAAACTCCAGATAGCAGAGGAAGAACTTAAGGCCACAGGCACGTTTCAAGGAGTCAATCCCGACAGGAGCCGTCCTAAGGGAAAGGTTACGTTGCCAGTGACATTTGGAGGGGAGTTGAACTACCAGACAAAGAAAGTTGTGTTTGATGTGGTTGACCTCCTTTGCCGTACAACGGGATTCTTGGGTGCCCGGCCCTGGCCAAATTCATGGCAGCATCCCACTATGCCTACAACACCTTGAAGATGCCAGGGCCGATGGGCGTCATTTCTGTTCTGTCGGTCAAGAAAGACGCAATTATTTGCGTGGATAAGATGTACCAGGACGCGGTCCCGGCAGAGGTCGCGGAATCCACAGTTCCCGCCATGGAAAAGCATAGCAGAGGCACTGGCAAGGAGTCTGGGAGGCGTACCTCTGTGGAATGTACCGCGCCCGTTGATGACATGCCAGAGAGTTACAACAGCAAGAGATCCAAGGCTACTCCACCCCAAGTGAAAAAGGTCATGGCAGGGCTCGCTGGCGCTGATGGTACTTTCACTATTAGCGCCACCCTTGATGACAAATAGGAAAGCGCGCTCGTTGCCTTCCCGCGGGCGAATATCGATGTGTTTGCCTGGCAACCATCTGATATCCCGGGTGTTCCTAGGGAGGTAATCGAGCACCACCTTGCTGTCTGCCACATGCCCGGCCCGTCAAGCAGAAGGTTCGGAAGCAGGCCTTGGAACGGCAGCAGTTCATTGCCGAGGAAATCAAGAAACTTGAAGCAGCTAGTTTGGTCAAATGAGTACTGCATCCAACATGCTTAGCAAACCCAGTGGTTATGCGCAAGGCTAATGGAAAATGGAGGCTTTGCATAGATTTTACAGATCTGAACAAGGCATGCCCAAAGGACCCATTTCCCTTGCCGCGCATCGACCAGATCGTGGTTTCTACTTCAGGATGTGAGTTGCTCTCTTTTCTGGATGCGTACTCTGGATACCATCAGATTTTTATGTCCAAGGAAGATGAAGAAAAGACCTCATTCATTACCCCATGCGGCACGTACTGCTTTGTGTGCATGCCTTTCGGGTTGAAGAGTGCCGGGTCCACTTTTGCAAGAGCAGTCTAGATTGGCTTTGAACCATAGTTGCACAGGAACATTGAAGCCTATATGGATGATATTGTGGTCAAGACCAAGGACAGATCAACCCTCATTCAGGATTTAGAAGAGACATTTGCTAATCTGCGCAAGAACAACTTGAAGCTGAATCCGGAGAAGTGCGTGTTTGGCGTTCCCTCCGGCAAGCTACTTGGTTTCTTTGTGTCCCACCATGGGATAGAGGCCAACCCCGATAAGATCAAGGCTATTGAGCAGATATAGGCACCCAAGACGGTTAAGGATGTGAGGTGTTTGACAGGATGCGTTACCGCGCTTAGCAGATTCATCTCCAAGTCTGCCGAGCGCGCCTTGCCGTTCTTCAAGATTTTGAAGAAGGCAGGACCTATGAAGTGGACCCAGGAAGCAGATGCAGCACTACAGGATTTGAAGGCCTACTTGTCTTCTGTGCCTACTTTGGTCACACCCAAGCCACACGAGTCGTTACTGCTATATCTGGTAGGAACTAATCAAGTGGTTAGTGCGGCCCTAGTAGCACAGCGAGAAGTGGAAGAAGCAGCCACCTTAGGAAGTGTCCCACCAGGGGAAGAGGAAGAGAGCGGCCCGGCAACGCCAGATATGGATCAGGACAAAGAAGAGCACGGCAGCGGAAGCAACCCTATGGACACGGCAAGGAAGTAGGTGGTGCAGCGCCCAGTATACTTCGTCAGCTCCCTGTTGCAGGGGGCTAGATCCAGGTATTCTGGCGTGCAAAAGTTGATCTTTGGCCTTGTCATGGCCCCAAGGAAACTGCGCCACTACTTCCAAGCCCATGAGATCATAGTTGTCACCCGCTTCCCGTTGCAAAGGATACTTCGAAACCCTGAGGCCACCTGCAGGATAGTGGAGTGGGCATTGGAGTTATTCAGCTTTGGCCTAAAGTTTGAAAGTGTCGGTGTTCTGGGAACCAGGGTACCCAGACTTGCTTGCCTGAGGCCCACAGTGTGGCTTCAGCAATGGCCTAGTACGGCCCATCTTCATCATCAACAATGCAAGACCCTCGCGAGGGGCCAAACCTCGCGAGGCGAACAACGTCAAGACCTCTAGAGGGAGTTGCTTCCTTAGGCCGGCTCCTGAGGAGCGGAGATTTCTATGCAAGCCCCACCTCATGAGGTTCAGATGACGCAAGCTCTGATGACCAAGGCCAGGCGGGTGCCAGCGGGCGCAGTACAGCAGGTTTCCTCTTTGGTGCTAAGGAAGCAATCGCAGGCGCAGAGTCCCGAGGAATCAGACAAAGGTTTCCATTCCCGTGCTACAAGACCAGGACGGCAGAACGGAGGTCATCACCGAGCCCACCACGACATCACAACCAGAAGCTTTGTAGGCGAAGACCACCTTTCGTCAGGATAAGATGTACTACTTGTCTCCCTTCAAACTTGGCTGTTGTGGGATCCTTCCCGCCTTCGTTTTGGGGGAAGAGGACCAAGGCCACTATAAATATAGCTAGGCCACCACCGTAGAAGAGGACGGATCAATCAGATCACCCCCACCAGCTCACACCAACACAAGAACACACCTCCTGAGGTTGTGCTCCCCCTGTACTAGTTCATCCTCAGCCCACCTCGAGGCCAATCCACCACAAAGTAGGAGTAGGGTTTTACGCTGCAAGGTGGCCCGAACCTGGGTAAACTGCCGTGTCCCTTCCTTTCCAGTTCATGGAGCTAGGCCGTGAGATCGACAAGTTGGCAGACTGGGGAGATTGAGTTCTTCGCACGCACCCCAGAGTTCGAACCTTTCTTGGGTCAGCGGAGCCCTGAATGCGATATTTGGCGTGCCAGGTAGGGGTGCGTCGGAGCCTCTCCTCCGCCGGTCGATTCGCTGCCGTTCCACCGTTCCCATGGCTGACGCTCGTCGAGTTCGCGCTGAGCGCCAGGCCGCTCTCGCCGCCCGTGTCGCGCAGACAGCACCTGCGGGTGACGGTGCTCCCCGCCGTCCCCCGTCGTCTATGGCAAACGCTGCCACCGGCCCCGTGGCCCACGAGTAGTAGGCTTCGTCGTTGCATCCCTCTGTGCGGCGCGACGGACGCACCTCCACTCCATCGCTGACTCCGGCGGCTGCTTCATCCTCCCATGCTCGTCGCGGGCTGGCGAACGCGTAGGCTGTGTTGCTCATGGCGCGCGAGCTTCTGCGCTATTGCCCGATCGGCGACCTCTACGAGGACTGGCTGGACCGCATCGCCGAGCTCATCAGCGCTGCTGGAGAGACCCTGCACCGTCTCGCTCGCTGCCTCCCCCGCCACCTCTCGCGGGCGACGTGGCCCATGGTGCGCCTCCTCCGCCTCCCATGCAAGAAGTCGCCCCCGAGCCAAGGCGTGAGGCTCCTCGGCGCGACCCGCCGCGCAGGGCACCGGCGCGCGACGAAGAAAGCTGTCAAGTGGTGCAGCGGCCCCAAGGAGAGGCGCACGCGCATCCAGCGCCGCCGCATCAATACCATGTGTTGCCTGAGGCGGCGCTACACGAGCGCCAAGTCCAGGCTCCCCCTCTACGACGGGCTCTCGTGAGCTCGGTGAGCTGTCGTCCGTTCACCACGGAGCTGCGTAGCGTCGTCTGGCCAGGGAAGTTCAAGCCAGACCTGCCTCCACGCTACGACGGCACCCCCGACCCTGCCGAGTTCCTCCAGCTCTACGAGCTGAGCATCGAGGCGGCCAACGGCGACGAGATGGTTATGGCGAACTGGTTCCCCATGGCCCTCAAGGATGGCGCGCGCTCATGGTTCCTGAACCTCCCCGCCGGATCGATCTCCTCCTGGGACGAAATGCGAGAGCGCTTCATCGCCAACTTCCAGGGCACTCGGGACCGTGCCCCGGCTGCGGTAGACCTGCGGCGCATCAAGCAGCAGTCGGGGGAGACCTTGCACAAATACATCCAGTGCTTCACCAACGTACGCCTCAAGATCCCCAAGGTGTCGGACGAGGCCATCATTTCTGCGTTCACTGATGGCGTCCGGGATGTCAAGAGGAAAGAAGAGCTTGCCATACACGAGGACCTGTGCTCGGCTCTGGAGATGTTCAACATGGCAACCAGGTGCGCGAGGGCTGAGGAAGGTCGCCTCTCCCTCCTTGAGCTCCCGGAGGCTGATCCAGAAGACAAGAAGGCCAAGGCTAAGGACGTGAAGCACAAGGGACCAGCTGTGCTCGTGGCCGAACCTAAGATGAAGAGCGGCTGCGACTACCCGGAGTCCCCCAAGGGCAGCCGCCCGTTCTGCGTCTTCCACAACGTGCACAACCACAACACCAACGACTGCCAAGAGCTCAGGGCCATCCGGCACGGGCGCCTTGGCCGTCCATCGCCCTGAGCACAACGACCGCGGCTAAGGCCATGGAGGAGGCCGAGGTGGGGGACGCTGGGACAACTGCGACCCCCGCCATGACTGGCGCGACCAGCCTCATGAGGATCGCTGGCAAGGCCAGCCTCGCGAGGGCCCCTGGAGGGATCAGCCTTGTGAGGACCGCCCTCAGGGCAACGCTAGCCTCCCTCCGCTGCCGCCGCCGCCAAGAAGAAATGACGACCACCACCAAGATGATGGGGCCGGGGGCTTCCAAGAGCCTCGTGCCATCGCTTGCATCTTGGGCGGTGCTCAGGCCCCCGCCTCCCATCGCATCTTCAAGCAGTTCGCTCGTGAGGTGAACGCGGCCCTCCCCAAGCTCGAGGCGACGCGTCCGCTCAGGTGGTCCAAGTACGCCATCACCTTCGACTCTACTGGCCAGCTCAAGTGTGCGGCCACTGCCGGCGCGCTCCCGATGCTCTGCTCGCCTACCATCAGCAATGTCCTCATCACCAAGACACTCATCGATGGCGGTGCGGGACTCAATGCCCTCTCTGTCGAGATGTTCAACAGGTTCCAGGTGCCGTACGACCAGCTTCAACCCACTAAGCCCTTCTCAGGAGTGACCGACGGCTCTGCCACCCCGATAGGGCAGATCCGCCTCCCTGTCACCTTCGGCAAGCACGACAACTACCGCACTGAGCTCATCGACTTCGACGTCGCCCATATTCGCCTCCTGTACAACGCCATCGTTGGGTATCCAGCCCTGGCCAAGTTCATGGCCGCGACTCACCATGGCTACAATGTCCTCAAGATGCCAGGGAGCGGAGGCATCATCACGGTCGCCTGCGACGAGAAGGACGCGGTGTGCTCCCTCGAGCGCGCCTACCAGGCTGCGGCGGTTGAGAACCCAGATGACGAGGGCGCCGTCTACCCTCCTGAGGTCATCCCCAAGAAGAAGAAGTAGCTGCTCCATCGAGGATCCAAAGAGGACGGGGCGTCCGATGATCGTGCTTCAGGCCCTATGCCCACTGATCGGGCGCCCTCCCCTCTTGCACAGGAAGGCGCGCCCGGCGCCCCACTCAGGTTGGGCTCGGAGGATCTCCGCTGGAGGGCCTCAGACCTGGCCAGTGTCACGAGGGAGGCGTTCGGGCACCATGTGGAAGCGTGCTTCAATGCGCGCTTCCGCGAGAAGAGCGCAGGGCGCGAGGCGCCAGGCGCTCAGGAGTTCATCACCAAGGCGATCGAGGATCTTCAGGAGGCGAGGGCCATGCGAGGCGAGGCGAGCGTCGCCCCGCACCAGCCGGCACAGCTCCCTTCCCTGACGAGGGCAGCGGGCTGCGCGTCTGCGTCAACATCCCAGGGCTCAACAGAGCCGCAACTCAGGAGTTCTACTGGCCGTTCCATGTGGGCCGGTGCGAGGGCCCCCCTCACAGCTATGTTTGTATGCCTTTCGGCCTGCTGAACAGGGCTGCCATGCACCAGCGCTACATGCGGGGCATCCTGGCGGCTCACAGGGCCAGGCACCAGGTGATCCTATCGGAGGAGGCACTGGATCCTTGCGAGCCCCCCGGGCCCTCGGGGCCTCACGAGGCTCAGGACCTGGACGGCTCGTGAGGAACGACTTTTGCAGCGCATGTCTTCCGCTACTCCAACACTTCTTCAGCAACGGTGCCAGGTGACACTTTTTGGTTTGTTCAGTTGGGGGCGCCCCTCGGGCTGCATTATCCGCAAGCCATGTGGGTCCGTCCCTGCGGCATTTATCGTTGTTTGCATCTATCAGAACTGGCCTTACCCCTTCATGAGTTGCTTTATGATTATCACCTGTCTGTCCGGCGCTTCGTCGCCATGAACGTCGTATGCCATTGCAAATCGCCCACGACCAACTCATGATTAAGGACTGGCACGGCGTCTGTTCTCGGGTCCGTCCCTGCAGCGTCGCTAAATCCAAGTGGCTGAGCTCTGGCTCGCGGGCCGGCTCCCGTGCACGTCACCTCCCATGGTCCTTGGTGCCTTGTTCTCACATGAGTTAATCGGGAGCGGGTAAGTTAGGGCGCGTGACCCGGTGCCTCGCTGCCGCGGGAGCCGCGCGTCGGTTGTCTTTCTTCAGGACCTTTGAATTAGAAGACTGGGCATGGCGTCTATGCTCGGGTCCGTCCCTGCAGTGTCGACAAACCCAACAGCTGAGCTCTGTCTGGCGGGCCAGCCCCGTTCACATCACCTCCTGGGGTCGTTGGTGTTTCGCCTTCTCATGCGATATCCTCAGGAGGTTCACTCGGCGCAGGCTACCTATCCATCTCGCAGGACCCTTGCAAGTGTTCCGAACAAAATTTAGGCACAACCCGCCTAGAGGTAGGGCCTCGTGAGTCCCGCGCTGGCTCACGAGTGCCCATATACACCTCCTCTAGTCCTGCCGTGCAAGCCACGTGCCAGGACGGGGCTGTACACGCCCCGGAGTCTCCCCTCAGAGGGAGCTCCCACCCACAAACCAGTGGAAGCCCCATGCTCCGCCCTGGCGGACGACACGGTCGAGGAACGGCTATGCCCGTGCAAGAGAGGAAGCACCATGCTCCGCGCTGGTGAATAAACAACTAAGGGCAACCTAGCGGCTGCAGTAACCTCAGGAGAGCCACCAGGTTCACCGCTCAGCCTCACCGCGCTACTTTCCCTCAGGAAGGCCGCGTGAGGGGGCTGGGCACGGGGGCTACGCGCAGGTCACGCCTGGCGTACGCCACCTCACCAGGTCCCTCGGACCTGGTCTTCTCGCGTCCCTCCCGAGGGTAAGCCCGGCGAGGAAAGGTATGGAGAGTTGTTCGTACATCAAGGGGGACCCCTGAGCATCGCGACTCAGGGGCCTCACAGGTCACGTAGCCCCTCACCCCTTGGTCTCGTCCTGGTGATCCGGACAACCCAACGGCGGCTGAGGTATTCACGGGGCTGGGCCCTACCGACGAAGAACGCTAAAACCTACACTCGCATCTCCATCCTAAGGGCTGTTCGTACATCAAGGGGGACCCCTGAGCATCGTGACTCAGGGGCCTCACTGGTCACGTAGCCCCTCACCCCTTGGTCTTGTCCTGGTGATCCAGACGCCCCAACGGCGGCTGAGGTATGCGCGGAACCGGGCCCTGCCAACGCAGAACACTAAAGCAAACGGAAAGGAAATCGCAGAATTCTAGCAAAATTATTACAAAGCATATTGTTTCTTAAAAACTCGAAGCAGAAGTTCTCACGCCTCCACGAGGCACAGTAAATGTTGTAGGGATAAAATAGGAGGAAGCGCCGCCTTCGAACCTCCTCCTCAGCCTTGGACGCCACTGTCGCTTGCCTGGGGAGGCCCGTCGTCGACAACGTCGCCGCCGTCTTCACGATTGGCTCCGGCTGTCGCAGGGTCGATGCAGAGGAACTTCTGCAACAGGGCCTCCACCTGCTTCCCCACGGCCTCAGCAGCAGCATCTTGGAGTTCAGGGGCTAAGGGTTCAAGCAGCGCGCCAAGATCGAAGCTTGGGTCCCGGAGGTGGAGGTGACTGAAGATGCGCGTCGCGGCCGAGGTGAAAAGCGCGCGAGCTTTCGCTTCCACCAGGGGGCCCACCCCAGCGATGATACCCTCGAGTGCCGTGGCAAGCTTGGGGAGCAGTCCGGTGGGGCCCCCCTCTAGTGTCGCCAGCGGTTCCTCGTACCCTTCCCCATAAAGGGACAGCAGGGCTACGCGGGACCTCTGCTCGAGGGAGACGAAGGCATCGTGCCCCGCGGCAGCCGCCTTCTCAGCCACGGCAAGAAGTTTCTCCCTGGCCTCCAGCCAAGCCTTCTCCTCGGAGACGAGCTTGGCGTGGGACGCCTGGGCCACCTCCATCTCCTCCTTCAACTTCCCCAGGCAGCTACGCTCCGCGGCCTGTTCCTGGGCTGCCTGCTTCAGCTCGACGTCGCGATCGGTGAGCGCCGTCTCCCGGGCCTTCAGCTCCTCCTCCTGCTCCCCAAGATGGCAGGTGCAGGTGGCGTGCTCATCGCGGAGGTCCTCTAGCTCGGCCTCCACCGCGCAGCAGCACTCCTTGGCGGACGCCGCGTCGGTCAGCGCTGCGTCGTGAGCCACCGTAGCCTCGCTGGCCTCCTTCTTGCATCCGCAACGGCAGCCTCGGCTTGGCCCCAGGCCGCCCTGACGGACGAGTCTGCCTAGAGCCACCCCGAGACCAGCCCCAAATGCCCCGTGACCACGTGCTGGTCGGCGCCCTGGAGGTCAGCCCGGAGCCGGTCCAGCGCAGTGAAGGCTCTGCGGCAAACACCAACCCTTTTTGTCAGCCCAGGACGGTTGCTGAGGCAGGGTGGGGAAGCAGAGACGCCCACGTCCCATCAAGCGACACGTGTCGACTGGGTCCACAGGCAGTTAGGGCCCGCGGCGCTTCGCCCTTGCCCTTTGGCTTCGCCTCAAAGCCAAGCCCGAGCGTGCCTTGGGCCCGGGGGCTACTATCGGCATTCTGGGAACCAGGGTACCCAGACATGCCTGCCTACGGCCCATAGCGTGGCTTCATCAACGGCCTGGTACGGCCCCTCTTCATCATCAACGACGCAAGACCCTTGCGAGGGGCTAAGCCTAGCGAGGTAGACGACGTCAAGATCTCCAGAGGGAGCGGCTTCCTTAGGCCGGCTCCTGAGGAGCAGAGATTTCTATGCAAGCCCACCTCGTGAGGTTCAGATGATGCAAGCTCTGATGACCAAGGCCAGGCGAGCGCCAGCAGGCGCAGTACAGCAGGTTTCCTCTTTGGTGCTAAGGAAGCAAGCACAGGCGCAGAGTCCCAAGGAATCAGCGAAACATTTCCATTCCTGTGCTACAAGAACAGGATGGCAGAACGGAGGTCATCACTGAGCCCACCACGACGTCACAACCAGAAGCTTTGCAGGCGAAGACCACCTTTCATCAGGATGAGATTTACTACTTGTCTCCCTTCAAACTTGGCCATTGTGGGATCCCTTCCCGCCTTCGTTTTGGGGGAAGAGGACCAAGGCCACTATAAATATAGCTAGGCCACCACCGTAGAAGTGGACGGATCAATCAGATCACCCCCACCAGCTCACACCAACACAAAACACATCTCCTAAGGTTGTTCTCGCCCTGTACTAGTTCATCCTCAGCCCACCTCGAGGCCAATCCACCACATAGCAAGAGTAGGGTTTTACACCGCAAGGTGGCCCGAACCTGGGTAAACTGCCGTGTCCCTTTCCTTTCCAGTTCATCGATCTAGGCTGTGAGATCTACGAGTTGGCAAACTGTGGAGATTGAGTTCTTCGCACACACCCCAGAGTTTGAACCTTTCTTGGGTCAGCGGAGACCTGAATCAGACAAAAGCACATCAACAATCCAGAGCAGGGCGTTGGCAGAGTTTATTGCAGAATGGACGCCAACCCCTGATGAAGAAGAACAGGAAACAGTTATCCCCGGCAAGGAAGCGCCCCAAGAATGGATCATGTATTTCGATGGTGCCTTCTCCCTACAAGGTGCAGGGGCTGGCGTGCTCCTCGTGGCTCCCACTGGATAGCAACCTGAGGTACGTCATCCAGATGGACTTTCCCCGGGAGGAGGCAACCAACAATACAGCAGAATATGAAGGGCTTCTTGCCGGGCTCAGAATTACCACAGAATTGGGAATCAAGAAGTTGATCATTCGAGGAGATTCACAACTGGTGGTGAGACAAGTCAACAAGGATTACCAAAGCCCATTGATGGAGGCATACGTCAAGGAAGTGAGAAGATTGGAGGAGCGCTTTGACGTGTTGCAAACAGAACACGTACCCCGTGTGAAAAACAGCATTGCTGATCACCTGTCAAAGTGCGCTGCGCAGAAGCTCCCTATGGAACCAGGGACTTTTGTTCTCCATCTTACTCAGCCCTCTGTATCCCCGACAACAATGGCCCGAAAGAGGAGGAAATTGGACTCCGGTAAGCCTCTCCGGGAAGAGCCTTTCAGGGCTCCTGGCAGGGACCCTGCTGGAAACAACTCCCCTTCGCTTGCCGGGTTGCACCCTCCTGCCGGGCCTTTGGTCCCCGTAGTCAAGGGATGCGCCCCCAGGAATGAAGAGGTGCCGCTAGTCCTCATTGCCGAGCCTCAGGCTCCAACTTGGGCAAGGCACATAGTCCATTTCCTCCAAACCGGAGAATTCCCGAAGAGCAAGAAGAAGCTGAAAGAGTAGCCCAGAGGGCCAGTATGTATCAGTTTGTCGATTACACACTATACAGAAGAAGGCCCAACGGTGTGAAATTGAAGTGCATTTGCCGGGAAGGAGGAAAGGAACTGCTGGCAGAGATACACAAAGGCATGTGCGGCTCCCATATTGGATCAAGGGCTTTGGTTGGGAAAGCATTCCGGCAAGGATTCTATTGGCCCACAGCCCTCCAAAATGCGGTTGAGCTCATCACCAAGTGTGAAGCCTGTCAGTTCCATTCCAAAAATATCCATCTGCCTACCCAAGCACTCCAGACAATCCCTTTGTCATAGCCGTTTTTGGTCTGGGGGCTCAATATCCTCGGCCCCTTCCCCCATGCTGCCGGGGGCTTTGAATTCTTGTTCGTTGCAATCGACAAGTTTACAAAGTGGCCGGAAGTAGATGCCGTGAGAAAGGTGACTGCTCAGTCAGCTATCAAGTTCTTGAAAGGATTGGTGTGCCGGTTCGGGGTTCCCGCCCGGATCATTACCGACAACGGCACCCAGTTCACGAGCCGCGCCTTAATGCAATATGTTCGTGCCCTCGGAAGCAAGATCTCATTTGCATCTATCGCACATCCCGGAAGCAATGGACAAGCTGAGAGGGCAAACACTGAAGTGCTGTGAGGACTCAAGACGAGAACATTTGATAAGCTGCGGAAACATGGCAGGCAGTGGATCAATGAGCTACCGGTGGTTCTTTGGTCCCTCAGAACAACACCAAACCGAGCTACCAGGCAGACTCCCTTCTCCCTAGTCTATGGGGCAGAAGTAGTTTTCCCCACGAAACTCATTTACGGGTCACCTCGAGTGCTTGCCTATGATGAAGTAGCGCAGGAACAGCACATGCATGACGACGCCGTGCTTCTCGAGGAGAACCGTCTCCGGGCTGCTACGCGTGCTACATGCTATCAGCAAGCCCTGCATTGCTATCATAGCCACAGGGTTCATGCCCGGTGTTTTGAGGAAGGCAACCTTGTCCTTAGGCGCGTTCAGTCCGCCAAGGGTACAAACAACTGCCGCCGAAGTGGGAAGGACCTTACCGGGTAGTACGAGTCACCAGACCTGGCGTAGTCCGTCTGGAGACCAGAGATGGCATTCAATTGCAAAACTCATGGAATATTGAGCATCTCCGCAAGTTCTACCAGTAAGGCTGGGCTGTCGGGCCCTGCCCGGCAGCCACCCTTTTGTACAGGCCTTGCCTCAGCTGCATGTAACCCCTTGTACAAAGCCAGGCGAAGACCTTGAGCAATAGAGAAATAAATGAAGCGCTGGGGGCCCCCGACAAGTTGCATGCATGCAGAAGCATTTCATGAGCATTGCATGATTCATGTAGATAGGTTGCATGATCATATAGATAGATTGCATTTGGCATCATCTTCATTTGCATAAACTGCAGGCTCCTGCCATGGACTTAGTCCTAGGAAAAGGATGTGAAAACAAGCCAACACTATGATCTCCGGCAAGCCAAACAGATAAGTTCCATCTCTTATCCATACATGTTCCATGAGTAGAACTTGTGCATACGAAAACCTCGCCGCCTCGGAAACAAAGGTGCTCCCATCTACTGACATGAACGCTGCTTCGGTCAGGATGGTCGTCGTGGCCTTTGGTCGAAAGGGGTTGGCGGGGGGCTGGTCTCTCCCAATGGTTCTGCGCCCGGCAGGCTCAGCCTCACGGCAGCAGTCCCATGGGGGTGCCGGCAAGGTAGCTTACCGGGACCTACTTGTTGACGTGAAAGTATGGAGGTGTTTCACCTCTGCATGGATGTCATACATGCACGAGTGCCCGGCAAGCTTATCTTTTTCAATAATATGCTGATCAACAAGTACAAATCTCATGGAACATAAATATGGATACAAGAGATTACATTATTTGAACTAAAATTTGGCAAGTGCCTGCAGATTTAAGACTAAAAAAAGATAAGTGCCCCGTAATTCCTTTTCTTGTCCCCCTCCTTCTAGGCACGGTGGTAGAAGGCGAAGAGGGCAAGAGGAGTGCCTGGGCAGAAGCCCAACCTGACCCTGTCGGGCTCCAGGAGAGGATGCCCGGCAGGGGCGGGAGGGCGTGGACGAAGAAGTCGATGGAGAGTATGGCGAAGGCGACCCGTCGACCGCCACCACCAAGGCCAGCAGGGTACGGCAGGGCTGACGGAGCTGCAGCCCGAGAGGAAGCCTGCCGGGGTCCAGCTGGAGGATTGCTGGAAGGGCCATGAGGGCACCATCACCACCTCTGCATCCAACTTCCCGGCAAACCACCTTGCCGGGGAGAAAACGCAGGTGCAGATGATGGTGCTGCCGCCTGATGAAGATGGTGCGGGCGACGTTCAGCTGGAGTCGGAGTCGTCACCCTCCCGGCCGCTGCCGTCGTCATCGCCGTCAGTCTCCTCCTCGTCGCTTTCGCTCGAGGAGGAGCTTTCATCGTCGGTCGAGCTCTCCGCGCAGCACCCTAAGCGAGCTCCCGAGCGCCCAAAGACCTTGACGGAAAGCAGGCCGCTCTCCATTAATTTAAACTTGAGAACGTGCCCCGCCGACAAGCTATGGGCTCGAGCGAAGGTTTTCCAGCCGCGGCGGAGGTACATGACATGAGGAGCAGGGAAGTCAACATCCACCCGCATGCCGCCATTCCCACAGCCCCTCATGTGCAACCTCAGCGCACGCGGCTGTTCGAGCTCCATTACCCTAGCAAATGGAGTAGGGAGACGGAGGCGGCCGTGCGGAGGCTTGTGCAGCCTGATGACGAACTCCAAGGGTTGATCTCTAATGTGGCCTTCCATCGGGGGAAGAGTGTCCGGTGCGGGCGCAATTGAGGCACTGCCCCGGCCCCCTCGGCCGCGCACACCATGACGACCTCGGCCGCGCACACCATGACGACCTCGACCGCGCCCCCTTCTGCCTCCTCTCACAGTGGGTTCCGCCCCCACATCATCGAGAGGAGGGGGAGATGCTGTCGAGCAGAAGTCCTCGTCGCCACCATCGGAGTACTACCGCGCCCTCGCCCCCTCACCATGGCAAGGAAGAGAAGCTCTGAGGAAAGGGAGAAGGGAGGTGTGTGAGCAGACACATTACTCCTACCCCCTTTTATAGGGGAACGAGGCAGGGGCTGGCCTCTCATTCAGCAGGCGACCGCCTTGTTCCTCCAATGTGGTTCCCCTGCGCCTCCAATGGCTCAGGGAATCAAAGCCACCCCTCTACACCACTCAGCGATGCCTAGCTTTCTTCCATGGCGCTCGTTCCCGCGCCCTCCGCATCCACCACCTACCCTGCGCAATGCATGCGGTACACGTGGCGGAGGTGCTCTGGGGCAGGAGGCAAGTGGGATGGCAGTTTCCTACCCCGTGATTGTTGGGCGTGGGCCGCCCACAGATCGTGGTTCAATTTCTCCCCTAAGCGTTGCACGACACGCGGGAAAACCAGAAACTGACCCGAGCACAAGTTAATGAAGAAGCAAAGAAGATCTCAAGGGGCGGAGCCACCCTTACATTTCTGCCTATGCACTGGTTAGGCCCTACCCCGACGACGCCCAGCGGCGTGTCCGTCCCAGGCCCGGGGGCTCCTATCGGTGCAACAGACCCTGGGTCTGTTGCACGGATTGTGCACAGGCCAGAGACAAGATTGCAAGACCAAGATCAGACCAAGCAAGGAGGATCAATTCTTTTGAAGGATCCAAGAACAAGTTGAGAAGGCGAAGGTGAGCCAGAGGAACGAGGCATCGCTAAGGGAAGGGCCTACCCTCACCGGGCAGGCGAGCCTGGCAGGGTTGGGTTTTGCCCCGGAAGCAAGCTTCCAGATCATCCCGATAGGCCTGCCAGGGCTGGCGGAGGCGAGCCACTCCACCGCTCCACCTCACAAGCGACGCAAGTCAGTAATCGAAGCGGTGCCAAGCTCCAAGGTGACTAAGTGGCTGCTTTCTGCCACATGGTAGCCACTTCCTACAGCAAACACCACCATATGACACCCGTCCTGAGACGTGTCAAGCAAGCAGGCGCGAAGTTGGCAAAATAGCCCGGCAGGGCTTGCCGGGCAAGCTGTGATGTGACACAGAGCGGTGCATTTAATGCGCTTTGTCAGCCTACAGAGTTAGGTATGATGGCACTGTTAGCTATCTAATCAGTACGCAAAGACCGATTTGCCACTGTGGTGACCCCTTAAGCTATAAAAGGAGTCCCATGGCGACCATAGAAAGGGTTGAATCCTCGCATATCCATACGCGCGTAGCCACTCTCGCCCCCAGAGCAACCTTGCTAGGTGGGTGTGCTATGTTTCACCACCATTATCCACCATCAATCCACCAAAGCAGGAGTAGGGTTTTATGCCTCACGGTGGCCCGAACCTGGGTAAAGACTGCCCGTGTGATCTCTGCCATGCTGCGCGACGCTTCTCCGCTCTTTGTGCAACGTGTCCATCCCCCCGCCGAACCAAAAGGGGCTGATGGACCCATAGGTGGTCGTGGTTTCCCACGACACTTTCCGTAATAACTTTAGTATACTTGATTATCTTTGCTGGCTGACCTTTTGTTTTGCTGTCATTGGCAGGGAGGAGGAGGAGGAAACAGAGACCCTCATCCATCAATCAAAGAGGCTCCGGCATGTTGGGTCGCCGAAGACTATGGAGAGCTTGGGCTTGGTGGGGAGCAATACGGAGGATCCCGCACCGAGCCCCCAGCCAGCCCCGGCCTGAAAGTGGAGGGCTGGTTCCTTCTGCTGGAGGTAACGGAGATGAGCTTCCCACCCCTCCAGTTGGAGGAGGCAGTGAGATGACACGGGATGAGCCCTCCCTGGAAGGGTATGTTCCTCCCGCTGACCTTGCCAAAGAACCCCTGGCGAGACCCTCCGTGGATGAGCCCGCAGAGAGCATCGCCGTGGCTGCTGCGGTAGGGGGTGGAGTTCATGGCCCGACAACTGATGCTGCTAGGGAAACTGAGGCCCCTGCCCGGCAGGCTTCTCCAGGTACTTAACTTCCACTCTTCTCCTTCTTTCTCTTATGTATCCCCTCTCCCTATATCCTGGTAATCTAAAACTTCGCCTTTTTTTGCCATTCGCTTGTCCTCTCATCCACAGTCCTCCAGGCCGAAGAGCCAGAACTGCTAGAAGAGGTGGCCAGCATAGGGAGAGCTGCCGCGGACGAGGCCGCTGAGATCGCTACCGCGGTGGGACAGGACCCCACTGCCGGGAGTGTTCAAGATTCCTTGGCGGTGGAGGAACATACTTCTGAAAGTGCCGCAGAGGTGGGAGTGGTGGTCGAGGGGAAGATTCCCCTCCGAACCATGGATCCCCTTCCCTCCTTTGGGCCCATGGTGGGGACCTCGACATCCTCCTCAAGCCAATTGGCACTGGTGTTGGTGCAGCCTGGAATTGGAGCCCCTGGCCTGTCGGCATCGATGAACATGGAGCTTGATGAAGAGCTCCAGCGAATCCTGGCATCGCTGCACCGAGGGGTTGAAGAATCGGGCGATTCTGTTGCCGTTGCAATGGATTTGTCCTTCCTAGAGTCCGTGGTGGCGGGCATCAAAGAAATGTAGGCCCGACACGACCAGAAGTAGCAGGCACTCAAAGGGCAGCACGAGTCCGCCAATAAAGTGGACCAGAAGCTGAAGGACAAGTGCCTGAGCTGCGCGAATGACATGGCAAGCAGTTCCAGGTACTTATGAGGAAGCAGGAGGCGATCCTGATGACGAGGGAAGACATCATGGCCTGTGAAGCACGCCTGGCGGATCGCAAGGCATGTCTGGATGCCAGAGAGCAAGAGATTTCTCTCCGGGAGGAGAAGCTTGGAGCCATCCTTCGCACCAAAGATGATGATCTGGAAGCCCTCATGCAGCAACACACGAAGGAGTTGGAGGACAAGCACAAAGCTGCCTTGGACATCCTCACAACTGATTCTGCTGTTCGACTGAAGAAACTCACTGATGATCTTGCTGCCGCATCCGCTGCCAGGACTGACTTTGATCGACAGGTGACTAAGCTAACTGAGGAGCTTGCCGAGAGCACCAAGGAGGTGGAGGCTCTCAAGGAGGAAGCGTGAAAGGCGGAGGTCCTTCTGAGCGATGTGCAGTCGCAGCTTTCCTCCAGGACCCAAGGCCTTGAAACCACCAATGGCACTATCACGGATCTGAAGGCTAGGATTGGCACCTTGGAAAGCGCGGCAGAGTCCAACGGAGCCCGCCAGCAATAGCTGTCCAAAGATCTAGACACCGCCCAGCGCCTCCGGAAGGATGCATAGGACAAGCTGACGAACTAATCTGAGCAAGTGAACCTCTGGATCAGGAGCATGATTGACATTGCTATGCGCCTTGCTTCCCAGACCGTAGTGATGGGCATGGATGGGCCAGCTTTCTCGATCAACAGGCAGGTGGTCCCTAGTGCCAAGCTGGGAGTTTTCTTCAACGAGCTGATCAAAAAGCTGAGGGTGCATGAAGAGGGGAGGACCAAGCGCTTCACGACCGAGTCCCGAAAGCTTGCTCACGACGCCCTCCTGATGGTCCTGAGCAACACCGCCTGCCGTCATCCAGAGATCGACCTTGCCGACGGATTTAAGAAGCCACCGGTGGGTTCTGATGTTCCAACTGCCAAAGAGAAAGCTGCCCCTCTGGCCGCCAGGGCCCTTCACGTCCCAACGGCTTCACGTAGTCACCAGGCTTGACTCCGAGCTATTCTTGTCATCGTGCTATCCTGTAAGAAAACATGATGTATGCTTCGTGTTTAGGTTTCATACTATTTATGTTTGCATGGAGCTGATGTCCCCTGCTTAATCTTAAATGCATGTTTATCCCTCTGAGCTTATATGCTTGTGTTCGTACGATTAGTCCCTATGCATGTTCTGGTTGCTTCCCGGTATCATATTGCCGCGATTGTTGTAAGGGTCTGGCGCTTAACATTCATCTTGGCATGGATGCATCCTGGCAAGTTTTTCCTTTGTAGCTCTCGACGCAGCCACTCGTTCTGTGAGCAAGGCTCGAGACAGAATGAGGGTGCAGACAAAGAACTAGCCAAGGTTCCATCACATGAAGGATTTCATAGTATGAACACTCACTAGAACCGAGGGATAAACGGATGCAAAAATCTAGGATTCATCAAAAGGAAATGATTGCGTGGACTTAGCTTTTGTTCTTGCTCCTTCCCATCCTTTCCAGTTGTGTGCATTTGGCATGCTCGCGATACCCGGAAAGACGGAGGCCAAGCGAATAACTCTCTGGTTCCCGGCAGGGACCAACATACGTCAAGCGCATTCGGCGAGCGGCCGGATATGGAGCCGGGCTTTCTCGGCCCGTCTTTCTCTCCACCACTCTTTTCGAACAATCCAACAGCAGCTGGTGCAAGTGCAGAGGGCCTTGCCAGAGCATACTTGCCGGGGTATCGATCAATAGATTCATACCGGCGTTTTATTCAGGATTGCCCTATGCAGGGTAAATGTTAAACGAGTATCACGCGGTACTCATCGAAATTGACGATGCCAGGGCCAGAGCAGCTTGATTGCCGAAGAGGGAGAGAGATGGAAAGAGGAGCCTCGTTCCTGCGCGCCTTGCCCCTTCTCCACGGACAACACCTGAGCGGTGGTCACGTCGCCTAGGCCGCCTAGGGGGGGAAGCATACCACCGCCGGCACCGATCTTCACCGCGGCCATGACCACGGTGGGATGAGATGACGAACAAAGCAGGTGCGGGGATGGCCCCGCTCTCCCATTTTGTCTTCATATCTCCATGGGCACCACCGAGGCCAAAAGCTTTGGCTGGGCTGCAATGGAGACGACGCGCTGCCAACGCTCTTTGGTTTGCGCAAGTGATCCCCCTACCTGGTGCGCCAAAGATGTCGTGGGAAACCACGGCCACCTATGGGGCCATGAGCCCGTTTTGGCTCGGCGGGGGGATGGGCGCGTTGCACAAAGATCGGAGAAGCGTCGCGTAGCACGGTAGAGATCACACGGGCAGTCTTTACCCAGGTTCGGGCCGCTGTGAGGCGTAAAACCCTACTCCTGCATTGGTGGATTGATGGTGGATAATGGTGGTGGACATAGCACACTCGCCCGGCAAGGTCGCTATGGGGGTGAGAGTGGCTACGCGCGTTTGAATATGCGAGGGTCCAACCCTTTCTACGGTCGCCATGGACCTCCTTTTATAGGTTAAGGGGGTCACCACAGTGGCAAATCAGTCTTTGCGTACTGATTAGATAGCTAACAGTGCTATCATACCTAACTCTGCAGGCTGACAGAGCGCATTAAATGCGCCGCTCAGTGTAACATCACAGCTCGCCCGGCAGGCCCTGCCGAGCTGTTTTGCCAGCTTCGCGCCTACTCGTTTGACACGTCTCAGGACGGGTGTCATATGGAGGTGTTTGCCGTAGGAAGTGGCTGCCATGTGGCAAAAAGCAGCCACTTAGTCACCTTGGAGCTCGACACCGCTTCGATTAATGACTTGCGTAGCTTGTGAGGCGGAGCGGTGGAGTGGCTAGCCTCCGCCAGCCCCGGCAGGCCTGTCGGGACGATCTGGGAGCTTGCTTCTGCGGCAAAACCCAACCCTGCTGGGCTTGCCTGCCCGGCAAGGTAGGTCCTTCCCTTAGTGATGCCTTGACCCTCTGGCTCACCTTGGCCTTCTCGACTTGCACTTGGATCCTTCAAGGGAATTGATCCTCCTTGTTTGGTCTGATCTTGGTCTTGTAATCTTGTCTTCGAGCCTGTTGGCTTGCTGTCCGTGCACAGTCAGGGAAAAACATATACCCCTGTCTGTGTTCCCCGACATTCATCCTACGGCATGGTGGGTCCACTGAGTAAATTGGGATCCTACAAATGATTTAGAGCCTAATCAAGTGTACAGGAAATTGTTTGTCTTGCCTATTATTGTTTAATAATCTGCCACACTGCTAGATTGCATGGCAAGAACCCTAGCCAATCAGACAACGTGGTTTGATGCTACTTTCAGCTCGGGGCTTGCCGAGGGCCTGGTCTGGTCCTGTGTTCACTACTGCTGCCAGACACATACCTTGTCAAAGTAAAAAAAAGGTCAAAAGAGGGGGCTCCCTCCGATTTCATTAACGAAACCATCAAGGACACACAAAACATCCACCACTGCTAGTCAGGTTCTCAATGTCAAAGTAATTGAAAGGTTGTTACTTGCCAAAGCTCGTTTTACAGGTTTGGTGCAGCTCCTCTTTTACTTGCGACGTTCCTTGAAGATGTCCCCAACATCCCGTATTTGGTCTTCATTGCTCCTCTGCATGTTCGCATTCATAGTTTTAAAATCTCAACATGGCAAGAAAAATATAGTAATACTCACGCATCTTGTGGGCAACATTAAAGCACTCATCTGCCATGTTAGCACGAGTGATTTTTAATATCCTACTATGTGGCTCTTCAACTTTGCTAGAACTATGTTGTGGTTTCATTTCGAGTGAATAGAACAAGGGGGTCACCTCCCTGCTATCTATAAAACATTCCATCATTTGTGACACTACTGGTTACAGATGAAGAAACTACCCAAGCACAGCATAATATAGGAGCGACGCTTAACTACAACATGATATTCTGTTGGACAGTGCAAGCTATAACCAATTACTTTTACTGGAACAATAGCAGCTAGGAAATTAGAAGGGTAGGTATGAACATAATCGGAACTGCACATGTACTGCTTAGAGAATCAATATACACATTACCAATTGAGGAGGAGTACGAAGGTTGCGGCAGCATCCGTGCATCATGGTCGGCAATGGAGTCAGTTCATTGTCGACGATGGTGGTGCTGCTGTGCTTGGCGTCGGCTTCCGGGAAGCAGATCCGAGACCGTGGAAGACGGCGCCGGGGAAGCGGCTCCGTGTACGACAGCGACAGCGGACCAGCTCCAGTGCGGCGTACGACATCGGCGATGAGGCAGATGCACTTTGGTGGACGAGTGCGCCGATGAAGAAGGGGAGGGGCACGAAGGGAAGGTGCTGCAGTGCCGTGAAGAAGTCTATTTTGCGGTGGGAATAGAAAATGGGGAGTAATGAGGAGAACTATGGGTGCCGGGGTGGGGTTGGATGGTTGGGGTTAACATGAAGTTACCGAAACAGCCCCCGACCAACCAGCATCTGTCGGCCTGTTCGACCAAGCGTATGATGGTAACTTTGCATTGGTCGAATCTGAGTCGCGGGAGATCTCGATGGAAGCGGGAGATTTTGCTGCCGACCTGAAAATTTGTAACACTGTACTAGTACTCCCTGCTCCCCGTCTGGTGTGTTGGGTGATTGGGCTGAGCAGCTAGGAGTACTACTAGTACTCGCTCCGATTTTATTTACTCTTCATATTAGGTTTGACTGAAGTCATACTTCCTAAAGTTTGACCAGGTTTATAGAAAAAATGTAAACATTTACCATAACAAATCTGTATGATGTGAAAGTACATTCAATAATGAATCTAATGGTGTTGATTTGTTATTGTATATGTTAATATTTTTGTTTATAAACTTTGTCAGAGTTTAAAAAACTTGACTTTGACCAATGCTAATACGCGGACTCAAATAAAAACGAAGGGAGTACACATCTATTTTCTTATTTTTTCATGCCATTAATTATTTGTTGTAATTATGAAATAAATATATGAAGCTATTGGCTTCGAATGTAATGGTTTGTACAATTCTATATTTAGAATCGTTGTTGAATTCCAAGATGAATACCAGGTCTACAGTACTTCACAATATGCTCCAACTCACATAATCCAACTCAAATTATAATCTAAATGCATTTCATATTTATTAATTTGTTGGATGCAAAAAAACCAACCATAACTCTACATGATCCGGTCTAAAGCAATTTTCAGAACACAACCCAATGTGTGAATGAAATATAGAGAGTTTGTGGAGATGGAATAATGGCGGGAGAGAGATGCATGCGCTCAACACACAGGATATACACCCAGTGGAAGAAAGAGACAGAGGACGGGAAAGATTGTATATATATATATATGTGGGCGAGAGAGTAGCAGAGAGAGAGAGAGAGAGAGAGAGAGGAAGTGTGCGAGAGAGGGATGTATACAGAGGAAGAAGTTAGGTCTATGAGTAAGATAGAGACATATAATATATAGCGAGTGAGATGCATGTGCATCGAGATTTTGCACATGTGGAAGGAGAAGAGATAAAAGGTTTGATGAGAGAGCTCAAAAGAATATGGAATAGAGGGGAATCTTGTGGGTTGAGGGATTGATAATTTTGTGCGGGAGGGATCGACAGGGAGAGAGAGAGGGGGGGAGGAGTTACTCAGCCGTCGCCACATCATCATGCTTACAAATGGCCCCGCGGTCTCCAGTGCAGTCTGGTCATCGTCTTCATTCTTCCCGATGCCCTCCTTGAAGATCAAGGTGGTGTGCATGTGGGGGTGCAGATAAGCACAAGCAACAAGGGTCTCTATATAACCTTGGATGGGGATGGATAGTGTGGTGTGGGGGGGGGGGGGGGGGGGGGGGGGGGGGGGCGTTGTGTGTGTGTCAAATATTGAGAGAAATCAAACCTATGGATAGAATGTGTGTGCATAGTGAGCATGCCAGAGAGGCTAATGGTGCGAGACAGATACATCATGTGCGTCCATTTTTCTGCAATATAGAGACATCGTGTGCAGGATACAAAGATAGGACTATGGGGAGTGTGTTTGCTAAGCAAAGAGACATAGCGAGAGAGAAATATGTGTGTGCATGGTACATGGTGTGTATGTGACAGAGAGGTACATGCATGCCAAATAGGGTTTTCATGAAGAGATTGTGTGTGTGAGATAGAGAGCGATGTAGGGGCCTTGAGGCGGCAGGGGCTGGGTGAGGGTGTTAAAACGTGTGTGTTGATGCATGTGTTACATGCGATTGTGTGAGGGACGGTCGAATCGAGAGAGATGGTTGTTGTGTTATGGATGCTCCTCTCTCTCTCACTTGCACACACAAAAAACACTAATAGAAGACCGTTCTCTCATGTATACACAACATCTCGGTATATCTCTATGTCTCACTCATACATGATCATTTGCACGTTCACCCCTCTCTATGACTATCCCCCCCACACACACACCGTCTCCACATTGCCCTTCCGCAACAACACACATGTAGACACATACATGCGTTCTCTCTCCGTTACACACACAGAATCTCTATTAATTTTTTTTGTAGGGGGCACCTAAAATGCCCAAATCCAAATAATCACGAACTGAAGCTAAATGGAAATATTGTAGCGTGAGGAACTTTTCCAGCAAAAAAAAGTAGAGTAATATTGGGTGATTGTTTTCACATGCACAAAAAGGTTCGGTCGATGTCCTTCCAGCGCTTGCATAGGATTCCATATCGATGCTGTGCTAACTAATGTGGTGTATAGGCGCGGCCGCGATGCACGCGCTTGCAAAGGATTAGATGTACTAGTACAGTGTTCTTTTAAGTTTGACCAACCCTATAACCAAGCTCCCATAAGCGCACTCATCAATATGCCGCCATCGTCGTTGCACATGCGTACAGTCGCTAAGTACTGTATGGTGCAGTACTATCGCTGCCATGTGGGACTCGGCCCCACATGTCACACTACAGCACCGTACGGTACTGCAGAGGATCTAATCCCTCACGTTGTCTGCAGTCCCTCCTCGCGATGACGCCGCACTGCCAAGCACATGAGCAGGTCAAGCCGCGTCTATGCCCGCAGCTTACGAAGAGGAGGAGGACGAGTGAGTGCTCCAGCACGCCGGCTAGGAGGAGCTAGCGTGTCATTGGTGTCTCTGCCCCCGCGGAGGAGGCTCGCATGGTGGCTGTCGTGGCGGAAGCCGGTCGCGTCCGCGCCGAGCCCGCAAACCGGGTGTGGACGTGGAATCTACCCTCGAGACCTTCAGTGCCACGTGGATAATGCAATCTGAAGGAACAATTTTGGTCAGTCGACTCTTGTGAGCCGTTAGATGCAACATGGATGGCCAGAAGGGCTTCTTCAACCTTCGAAAATGATGCACTGTTCATCTTCTCTCTCAACCATCGAGCCGCCAGCCCGCCACAAGCCTAACCGCATGCCGCCGCAGCCCCACCCTCCCTTGAACCGCCTGCCACTGCCATGCTCCCCCACCCCCGCCATCCCTTTAACCCCAGGCACGATCCATTTTTTCTGGCGAAATGCATTCCACACCCAACACTCATAAGATAGATCATGGGCACCCTGCCACCATAATATAGATACTGGGGTAGCTTCTCTGCCGTCTTCTTCCTTCACTCCGTCGAACTTCTTTCACAAACCGACTGACCCAAATTATACTACTTGTACGTATTAAGTATAGTAGGAACGCGAAGATACGAGTAGTAGTACCAACTACAAGAATAATAATAGTAAGACATACTAGTACTACTATATGTACTAAAGAGTTCAAATAAGGAGAAAGAACATAACATAGTTCTGCTGGGGGCTCAACACAACACACCCCAAAAATAAAACTGAGCAACTAGTCTGCTTGACACTGCAGTAGAACCAGCATGAGCAACGGCACTGCCACCTTACTCGGAGTCCTCGTCCACGTCCTCGTCCCTCTTCCTCTTCCTCGTCGCCGACACTTCTTTGCTTTAAGCGGACACTGGGGTCTGCTTCTTCGTACAACCCTTGTAGATATTTAAGCAAAGGTAGGCATCCGTTGCTGCGTACACGATGTGATCTTCATCTATTGTCTTCGACTCCCATGCATGATGAAACTTGGGGTGAGGTTTCTTCAGTTCAGTGTACGAAGGATCAATCATGGCTACTGCCAGGGTCAGCATTGAAGGCTGAGAGGAGGACACCAGGCTTTCCTTCTGGAGATCAAAGGGCTAGCCTACAACGAGGCCTAGCCGATCCAGGACTGTCCTGTCATTCGTAAAGTCTACAGTAACGAATTTCACTCTTTTCTGCTTGATGAAGAACTCAAAATCCTGGCACCTAATGTTGGCATGGCATATGTGGTAGATCAAGCACACATTATGTACGCAAACCGGGATCACGGTGGGCTTCTTCATCTCTTCCACCTTTAGAAGCTTCTCCTTTTCCAGGACTGTGGTGTACTCAACATCTAGCCCAACGACCCACTCATCCTTTGAACTTTCGAACATGTGTAGGAAGCGACCAAGGCATGCTTCCACCGTCGCGGATCTACGGGTATAGATGACGATGAACTCATCGCCGGTGATGGTTCTAGCCTTGTACTCGCCGTCGATCATGGAGATTTGGGAGGCCATGGATTTTGGAGGCGGGTTAGGAGAAGTGGAACTGGTGTAATGTGAAAGGACGGGACGACTGGGAGCGAACTGTTGTAAGGTTGAAGACGGGGATGAGTAGGGCGTGCGAACGCCATGGGGTGGTGGCTTGCCCGGTGGATAAACGGCTGCATGCCCCCAAAGAGTTCTCGAATACTATGCGGGCCCCACTAGATGTCATGTCTACTAGACCCACATCATAGGCCTGACGGTATAGCTTCTGCGTGTTCGCACGCCATGCCCGTGCGTGCATGTAACTTTCACTTAATTCCGTCAACATCGCGCCTCCCACGACCTTTGCCTCCCTCGCGCGGTCGTGCCCTTTGAGACTTCGTACGGCTATAAATGAGCTTTTTTTTCCTACTCCGCATGCATGATACTCCCTCTGGTCCTTTTTACTCCGCGTAAGATTTGTGTTAAGTCAAAGTTTGCAAATTTTGACCAAATTTATACTTAAAATATCAATATCTATAATACCAAATATATATTTTATGAAACTACATTTCATAATGAATATAAAAATATTGATTTGACATTGTGAATGTTGATACATTTTTCTATAAGTTTGGTCAAAGTAGAGGTACTTTGACTTCAGACAAAACTTATATGCACTATGCAGACTAGTTCCTCCGTCCAGGTGCGTTATGATGTTGCCATGTAATATATAGTCATCACAACAAGGTTATAGTACTACTACTACCTTCCTTCTTGTTTAAAGGGCTCGATTCAAAAATCTCACCTACTCTTTACGAAGATAGAGGCGGTGGAATAGTTTTTGTAGTCTGCAAAAGTACTCAATTAATGCTCTCGTTCTTCACAAATCTCCAAATCTTTTCCTCTCCATCATGTGTGAAAACAGTCTGCATGCTTGACTCTCCGTATCCCTCCGGTAGTCCCACCACTCCTCCCCGTGTGAAAACAATCTGCATGCATGACTCTCCTTCCCCCGCGCTCGTCCAATCCGTTGTGACCAGCAATATTTCCACCCCCTCCCCTCCCCCGTAATTTACTCCAACAAAAATATGCCCACATAGCTGTTACATTAATCACGCAACATATCTTACGTAGGTGTGGCATTGGTTGCTATAATTACTGCGCCTCCCACGACATTCAGAAGAACGCTCACGTTCATCGCCTTTATCTCCTCCTCCTCCCTCTCAATTAAGGACCCGTCGACCACCATGGCATCGCCCCTCCCAAGCCCTTAGCGCCCCTCGCTGCCCCGCGCGGAGGGTCACACGTCGCCGCTCCGTTCCTCGCCGCCACTAGTCGAGGAGGACACATCAGCATTCCGTTCCTTTCTGCCACCAGTGGAGGATGACGCGTTGGCGTTCCCACTCTCGCCACCACATGCATCGGAGGACGCGTCGGCTCTCCGCTACAAGGAGAACATCGTGCCACCCGCCGAGCCCCCTAGCTTGGAGGAGCTTTGGAAAGAAATGGAGGTCGCCTTGTGGGAGGCTTTGCCTCCGGCAGAGCGAGCCAAAAGAGAGGCGGAGAAGAAGGCCGAGGAAGTGAAGCACGTCGTGAGGCATGCTACTTGGCAGGCCTATGTCGCGTCCGAGAGAGTCAGGCAATTGGCTCTTTGGTAGAAGGCTCGTGCGAGGGCCGTGTTGGTGGCAGAGGACGCCTGTGCCAAAGCCCTTAGTGCAGTCGAGCACAAGCGCCTCATCTACGCTTGGCGGTACGTGAACCGGGTGCACGCTTCTAGTGAGGAGGAGTACCTGTTGGCGCTAGATCACCAGACCGGTGAGATCGCGCTCGCCCGCCGACAAGCCGCCAATCAGCACCTCACGAGCTGCGAGGCCGAGGAAGAGGCGTTGTGTCGCCGGGCTGGGAAACGGCCGTGCACAAGGGCACTCGTGGCGCGCTGCAAGCGCTCCACCCGGCACCGTGGCTTCTATTAGGAATAATTTAGTGTCGTAAGGTGATCTCATTAGTTTTGGGACGGAAATGATAAATCCCGACCGTTCGGGAATTATTAGCGTCATTAATTAAGTATGTAAAAGGAAAAGTTTTTTTTTTAAATGAGCTAAAAGGAAAAGTTTGGAAACCTTGTGTATCCATAAGCATTTGTAAGTACATGCACATAGCACAAACTTAACTATATATTGCAGTACACATCTCTCTATATATATGCTTGTAGACTATACTACTACTATTATGTATACACACACGTGCAAATGCACGTCTTAACATTACGATCCGGCTTTCGTAAAAGTAGAAGAACAACACTAGTCAAGCTTGTGAAACGATTCAATGCAAAGGAAATGAAAAAATGCTCATTTGAATATTTACTTTAGCTTCCTTCTCTCTGTGGTTATTTCTGTATCGTACTTTGTACGGAGTATCTCACTGGTCGGGAAGGCATGCAAATTCCCAAACCTCTTCGTACACCCTGTATCGAATTTTTTGCCTAACAAATTGTGTTGTGCAATTGGAATTCCAACTTGAGTACTACTACTAGGAGTACAAGGAGTAGTAGCTAGAGATACTAGGAGTAGTAGATAGGGATTGAGTGTGCGAGATGAACCGGACAAAGTAAATGCAGAGAGATGAAATGCAAAAAGGACAGAGGGATGTGATGGTTGCTTGTCCGTTTATTTTACCAGGCCACTTATTACTCGGAGTGGTGGTGTTTTGTGATATGACGGTTTTACTGCCGCGCCACGAGCGGGGTGATACTCCCGTGTAGCGCCACCCTCTACACTAGAACTACCTCCATCATGGTTTATTAGTCCCCCATGTAATTTGACTGAAGATTTAACTGACAAAATGTTAGTGCATGTCAATAAAAACTATATCGTTGGATTCTTATTTGAACGTAGTTTTCAATTATATAATTTTTGGTGACATGCATGAGCATTTATCGTACTATATATAATGTTAGTTAAACTTATGGTCGTACTATATATAGTAAGGTGCCCGTGTGTTGCACGGAACAGTGAAATGCATTGATCGGGGAGTTGTTTATTTTGACAAAGTATGTGGGGGTCATCTCATGTGTAACGTGTATCGATAGGTTTCTTTGGATATTATTTCTTCTCTAGAGCTCACAAGCATCTGGGTGAATAGTAAATGTAGGCTAAATAGATAAAAAGGTATCTTTTGCAAACAAAAGCGTTCAACTGTTCAACCTGCATCCAAAACTTTTGAAGAAAGAACACTTATTGTGCTTTGCAGTAAATGATCTTTAAGAATATTTTTTTGAGTATCGATTTTGTTTATTTTTTCTAGACCACCATGAATGTAAATCAGGATGACTTGGGAGGGGAAGGGGAGATGTAAGAAACTGTTCATCATAAGTCTTTCACCATTATTGTAGTAAAAATTCACAATTAATCTCATAAATGGCAAGAGAGAACTCTAATAATGGAGCAAAAGCATACATGGAAGATTCAAGACTAAACCATAAATGGATAGACTTTTATTCAAGCGCGATACTCTAATAGAGCAAGATCATGCATGGAAGGTTCTATATTATATAAATAAGAAGTGTCCACATGCTTAGACAGCGGCTTACATTGAGCAAAGACTAATGATGAACAGTTAACTTGGTAATGCATATGCCTAGGTGAACCTCCTTGGAGTCCCCATGCACCATATTGGGGTGAAAATGATACCAGTCCTCTTCCATGTCCACATTGCTGGGAATGGGGCAGCTCGGCACAGTCCCATTCAGCGTGAGGGAGGTGCCGAGGTCGCCCTCGTACGCCGGATGGGCAGTAACAATGAGCATGCACCAGTACAGCGGCCTCGTGTCAGCATCAGCGGTGTTGCCCCTAACACACACTACAGAGACGGGGAGGCGTCCTACGCGGGCCTTGCCGGTGCCCAGGGCCAAGAGGAAGACGCTACCGTCCTCCTCTGCGACTAGCAGGTGGAAGTGATCCTCCAGCGACTACGGCACAGTGAATGGGTAGCACGTCTCGTACTTGATGTTCATCGCGGGCCAGTAGTGATTGCCGGACGGTGCCGTGAGGTGATGCACGAGGCTCGCCGGCGAGCCCTCAAACGGCGGCCTACACTCAGTAGCAGGGCGCGTGCGCGCATGTGGAACTATGCTCTGCCAGCAAGTGCTGGTTGACGTACCTCTCGCAGCCGAAACTCTTGTAGACGCAGGGCACCTTGCAGGCATTTACCAGGCCGTCCATGAAACGGGAGTGACTGTAGGGGACGTTGCACCCGCCGCATGGAGCGCAGGAGTAGCACAAGAAGCGGTAGATGGTGTATTTACTAGTACTCCCTCCGTTCCTTTTACTAGTCTCTACTCTCTACTCTCTATCTCTAATCTCTACTTTCTCTACTCTTATAAAAAATAGAGTTGGTGATGATGGTGTGCCTGCCATCCTGCAATATAGGCCGTCCAATCTATATCTGACGGATAGGAAGGAAACTATGACAATTTTATAAAAAGATACCCGCACTCCTCTCCACATTTTTAGATAAGGCCTTCCCTCATTCATCATTATCGCCCACAAGATAAACTACTTATATAAATGCATCTTGATGCATGGGCATCTTGCTAGTTCTTATAAAAAACTGAGTTGGTGATGATGGTGTGCCTGCCATCTTGCAATACAGACTATCCGATCTATATCTGACGGATAGAAAGCAAACTATGGCAATTTTGCAAAAGGATACCCGCACCTCTCTTGTTCATCCTTATCTCCCACAACTTCATTGTTGAGTAATTAAAAAGGAAGCCTCTTGAACAATCTGTCATGGTGGCCGCTACCTGCATCATCCATCCCCATGCCTCCGCTAAGTCCGACCACCAATCACCACCACGCCCTACTCCTCCTCACCTTATCGCTCATCTTTCTCGAGATATCATTTTTTCGACGAAATTCTCGAGATGCCATTTTTTTGATGAAATTCTCAAGATAGCATTAGTGTTTACACATGGGACTACTCCTGCATGTGTCAATCACAATAGGTGTTTTGTAAAAAAATGCATCTTGATGTTCCGTGCAATGCACTGGCATCTTGCTAGTTTGCATATAATTCCAAACACCACGTAGACACGTTCTCTGACCATTTTACAACTATGGTAGTATCATTGTTAGTGGTCAGCCGGTGCAAGTTCTAGCCCTGGGTGTTTTAACCATTTTTTTAGTAATGATATCTGGCGATTGTTCACCACGAGCCCAATCCTGGCGAATCCCACATAACCGTCCAATTTCCATCCGACGGTGGCCTGCTTTTAAGCCATTGTATTTGACAAAACCACCACCCTTACACACGTATTGTAATTGCGTCGCGGGCGTTTACAACTGCCATGTCTCCCAGCGAATGTTTGCTGGGGACTGGAGTTAGCACCGATGGCGGTTCGTAGTCATTCCACGATCGGGCATTGAAGTTTGTAACTATTTTACAATATAATACTACTCCTCCGGTGCTAGTAGTAGAGCAGAGTCCTACTCCACTATACTAGTTGGGCATAGTAGTAGGTACCATAGTTTATTGTACTAGTATTGTGATCACTCAAGCAAGTTGTCTGACATCGATATGACCCTATGCTGCCGGGATGTGTCTCGTAAGTCAAGCGGCGTGCTGCTGCTACATTGTCATCATCACCTGTCCACTTCCCGCAGCACATATTCGTTCTCCATCCTCTTCCGCACATAATCATCCAATCTTCCATCCCCGCTAGGCGCCTCCCCCCTCTTCCGAAACCCAAACACTAACAATGGCAGAACCGAGCAGCGTCCGTCGAAAGAGTGGCTGGAATTCGCTCCGCACAGAGGTAATCAAGCTCATTGTTTCGCGTGTGGACAATCTCAGTACCATGCCGCTAGCCGCGTGCTCATCGAGGCTGTACCGTTTACGCAACGCCCTTAGGCCGGAGCTTTTTAAGCCAGCTCCCTACTTGCTGATGCCGCCTGATCTTTAGAAACGGCATGTCACGCAGCATAACGATCGTAGGATGGCGAGCACCAACCCCCTCGACTACGATCCGATCCCCGTCACCCTCAACTACATTAACGGTATGTACTGGGTCGGCATGAACACGTCTTGGATGGTGCTTGTCGCCGGTCGCAGTAGCTGGATGCTCATGGAGGTCAATACACGGCGATTGATCCCCCTTCCTTCGATTAACAGTGCACTGCTTTGGCGCCGCAGCCCAGAATACTCAGAATCTTACAGTAGCTAACATGATACCAAGTTTGATTTGCTCAAGGTTGTAATCTTCCATGTGCCCACAAGATCTGCGAATTATAAAGACTTCAGGCTAGTTGCATTCTTCAACCGCGGTCTCGCCTATCTGACAGGTCACTGCGGTAAGTGGATAAATCTGCACGTCCATTGCAAGATCATACATCCTCCATGGTTCTCTGATGCTATTGAACACAAGGGCTTCATTTACGCTGTGGACTCCTTCTGTGGCTGGACGTATTGCTGGCCTACTCCAGTCATCGCTACAAATGGCTGTTACAGCAGTATGTTACTTTCCTATGATATCATGATGGCTTGCTTATATTACTGTCAACATTTACTGAAAAAATATTCATGCTCATAACATGTTGTTATTAAGATTGGCTACAGTACGAGCCCTTTTTTATTTGACTCCAACTTGATATGATGTTGTAGGCAGCCTGGTGTCCCTATCCTTCCTAATCACAGAACCATTCAAAGAAAAGCAGCATGGCAGTTGCAGGTGGTTCCTGGCTCGATCAGACGATGGCGAACGATTGATGATTGTTCGCACATACCGGACGTGTTGTTTCGCGGAATACAATCACAGTCACTGCAAGGCCTTTGAGCAGGATCCCAGCTTCTTTGGGCCTTTAGGAATTTTTGACTGGATGTCGGTAAGTAGCCTTGGTACACGCTCTCTATTTCTCGGACTGAATTATCCGATTAACCAGGAGATAACTGACGGCAAGGATCATGATGGCAGCGTGGTTTCGTTCATTAGGCAAAACTGTGTGTACACAACATACCATGCGTCTCTCCATGCACCATACCGTGATATGTGCCGCCATGCTCTGGAACCCAAAGTAGGAGAGAGGGTCGCAAGTATCAGACTTCGACCTGCTGGCAGGAGTTTCCCCCGTCAGGCACCCATCTGGTTCAAGCCGTCAGCCAATCTCCACAGCTTAATAAATAGTAACATCTAACTGAGCCAGTTAGTTAGATGCGTACACTTGGTGTAGTAGGATCTTTATTTAGTTTGATGCATACACTTGTTCTTTTTTGGTAGCCCTTTTGTAATGTTGGCTGATGTTTGGTTTGGAAGAGAGAGCTGCGTCTTTACTCTTCTAGCCTGCTTACTGCTTCTGTTGCACCCCCAGCCCTTGTTGTTGTTGCTGCTGTTTTCAATGTACAATCAGTAATATATTTCGTTTGTTGGTTGAATAAATGTGTTGTTAGAATGACAAACACAATGTTTAGGAAGTCGTTGCACGGTCCAATCCTTTAGTGCGCCGTACGTAGAGCATACTATTTTTTGTACGGAACACACTTTCCACTTTTCGATCACATGCATCACAGTGATGAAGGCCAAATAGAGGAGCCCATAATTAACTGGAAAGGAGGCTCTCAAATGAATCCGGCCCAGGTACATGCTCATGGTCCCCTAAACATAAATAAATAAATAGAGCTAAATGCTCATGCACCAGTTCTTTAAATTTATGATTTGAAAAGTTAAATTTTAACATGAGGATATTATTTCCTATGAGAGTGTCGTTACATTCAGTCGATATTATTCTTAGGCAAAGATAGCGACCAGTATTTTTTCTCCCACCATTTTCTTCCTGCAACCAGCGGACCCATGCAAATTGTAGTCAATGTCGTAAATAGTTCTGGTCCATTATTATTTTTCGATAAGAATGCCCATCCCAGCCCAACACATTGGCGACACCACTTTATCCCAGGGCTTTTGAATGTGCTCGGCATCACACCTCAAGTAGAAAATTGTCTCAAAAAAACATCAAGAAGAAAAAGGTGCTCCGCAGGATTTTACAATAAGTTGTAGCCATATAAAATTAATTCTTATAATCCAGCATAATGAGTTTTTGGGTCTGACCGGTCCAGCCGCCAAAACCAAACCTGCGCCGGTGGGAGTGCCTGTTCCCGCCTTCTACGTCTGGTTGCACTGCCGTGCACGCATCACCGCCCTGTCGTACCCTGAAATGCTAGCCAGGCCATCCCTTCACTCCCCCCAACATCCTATTCTTCTCCGGCAACGGCAGCCTACCCCGCACCAGAACCAGTGAACCCTCGTACTCCCCTCCGCCTACGGCCATACTTTCGCATGTTCCCCGGCTCTTGTTCATTCCTGTCCGAGGCCTCACCGTCATCTTCCGCCTTGGTGCACTCGCAGTGGCGCCGCCGTCCAGCCCTGTCAACATAGTGAATCGGGAGAGGACTATAGTTGTGAGTATGACAGTACGGACCCACCAGGTCCACTCTCGAACACAAGCAAGCGCCACTTTACTACTCAGATGCACCCCTTGATTTTTTTACTCTAATCCACCCTGTTGATATCTAGGACCCATATCACATAGTATTACTTTATTTTTAAATTTGTTTTAGTATGGCTACTAATTTTTGGATTAAAAATATTTTGTTCCCCAGCAAAAATATGCGAATTTTTAAAATTTCACATATTTTTTAGTTCAAAGTTTTAACCCTGGTACTGACCAGAAAATGGGCAGCAATTCTAAAAATGGAAAATGGGCTGCAATAAATTCCATATGAATTAGCAAATGGGCTGTAAATTATAAAAATAATAGCAAATGGGTTGTACACGCCACAGATTTCGAGGCTGACTTGTTTACGCAAGGCCTTGTCAACTTATAGTCAACACACGATTCTAGCAGCAGTGACTGTTGGATGTCCATCCAACGGCCGACGTGCTTCTTCAATCTCTGATCTTCCTACTCCAGCCGCCTAAACCAGTGCCGGCGGGACTGCCTGCTACCTCTTCTTGTGGCCGGTTGTGATGCCGCGCAGGCTTCACCGGCCCAACCTACTCCCTCCGCTGGCCTGGCCATTACTCTATCCACCCGCACCTCCTGTTAATCTCCTGTGACGGCAGCCTCACGCCGCAGCCAAACTAGTCAACTGTCATACTCCCCTTAGCATGGGCATCCACTGCTGTGTCTTCGTCGGCTCCGGGTCATTCCAATTCTAGGCCTCATTGTCGTCCAATGCGTTGGTGCTCTAGGCGTGGCGTGCTCAACATGGTCAACATTCAACAAACGACAACCATCGGAATAGGGATGTATGTGGAGAGGCTGACAGTAGGGACCCCCATGGTCCATGGATGCACGCAAGCAACTACCTCCTTATTACGTGAAAAAATGATTCCTACCACTGACATTTGGGGCACAATGGTTCAAAGGCTGACCTGTGGGCCTACTAAGTTGACGCATACACAGGGCTTTGTCAACTTAGTCAACAAATGATTCTAGCAGCAGCGACCGTTAGATTTTAATCGAACGGTCCTGCTGCTTCTTCAATCTCTGATCTTCTTGCACCAGCCGCTCAAACCAGCGCCTGCGGGACCGCTTGCTCCTGCCTCTAGTGGCCGCCTGTGCTTTCGCGCATGCCTCACCGCCCCACCCTACTACCATTGCTAGCCAGGCCTTCCCTCTACTCACCCACACCCCCTGTTATTCTCCGGTGACGGCAGCCTCAAACCGCAGCCGAACCAGTCAACCCTCGTACTCCCCTCCACGTGGGCATCCACTGCTGCGTATTCCCCTGCTCTGGGTCGTTCCCTTCCTAGGTCGGGCCGTCGTCGACCACCTTGGTGCTCTTGGATGGTACATGGCCGTTAACGCGGTCAACGAATGACAGCCATCAGAAGAGGACTGTAAGTGGAGAGGCTGACAGCTGGGTCCATCACCGCACGCAAGGAAGTGCCTCCTTATTACGCGCAAAATAATGATTCCTCCACCTGACAGCTTGGACCCACCGGAAGGGCCTCTGTATTTCGTGAAAAAATGTCCCCCTGACAGCTGGGACCCACCATCTTTATCTTCGCATGGAAGGAACTGCCTTCTTACCCCCTGACAGCTAGGACCCACCAGGTTGAAGCGAAGGTAGCATTACCTGTCTGGCCGCGAACGTGTACGTACATAGCGGTCGATCGGTCTCTCTGCAGCGATGTACCGTGCCCGAGTAAGGAGCGGCACGTGTTGAAGTAGAGGCGCCGACGTAGCATGCCATGCAGTCCCATCTATATCATGTACACGCACGTATAGCCACACTGCAAGATAGTAAATATGGCTACGTATGTACATACGGGCGGGGTCTCTAACATGTACAACAACATCGTCCTGTTCATCGGGAGCCAACCGGCTTGGACGAAACAGCCGGAACGGGGTGTGGCATACCACAAAACAGAGGAAAACGGCCTTCTATTTGACCGCGTATGGTCGAAACGGGCTCCTGTTCATCGGGAAGGGTCTGGTGTACCGCAGAACGGAGGAAACGGACTTGTGTTCGAGCTCCTACGGTCGAAACGGGGTGCTGTTGATCAGGAGGGGTGTGGCGTACCGCAAAACGGAAGAAACAGAGTTGTGTTGGAGCGCCTATGGTCGAAACGGGGTCCTGTTCATCGGGAGGGGTGTGGCGTACCGCAAAATGGGACTCCACGAGCTACTGTTCATCCACCGTCTATTGCCTCGCTCCAGCCTCCATGGGCTACTGTTCATCCACCGTCGACTTCCTCCAGCCTCCACCAGACACTGTTCATCCAGCCTCCACCGGCTACTAGTCAACCAGCCCTCCACGGGGTCCTGTTCAACCACCCACAACCGGCTCGGGTGTGTGGCGGCCTCCTCTCGATCGGGGTCCTGTTCATCCGGCGACAAAGGCCTCTACTACCACGGGGTCCTGTTCACCCAACCCCCACCAGGAATTGTTAATCCAACCCCTAACAACGATTCACAAAACTTCGACCATTCATCGAGATCCATATTGGGAGTGATCCGCTTAACGGTCTCAAAGTCCTTACCCAGGAAATTGCAACGGGTACTACTCTTCGAGTACTTAAATATCTTCAGCCATTTCGATGGGGCATACTCTTCAGCCTTTTTTTAGAGTTAGACGGAAGTGCATAACTCCGGTGTAACGCTTCGAATAGCTTCTGCTTTTCTCTGCCGAAATTCTTGCAACTGATCGGGAAGTTATTTCTCAAGATGCAACCTAGAATTTCACTATTTTTCTTTGTCGCGGCATCTGGGGCGACAGGCTCTCCTTTTGGGCCAACTACTGTTATTATAATGATACCTTCGTGTAGCTTGTTCGGTTCCCTAGCCTTACACCTACTCTTGTGGCTAGCAATGGTGCTGGGTGAAGTCTTGTCGGTGCCCAGTCGACGCTTCTTCATGTTGGTCATCACCCCTCTCGATGTCAGGGGTGCCCATGTCAATTCCAGGGTTGTTGTAGTTGAGTACCTCTTGAGATGATGCTCCGGCATGGGGATCAATTCGTCAAACTGCAAAATTGACAAAGAGTTACTACCAAAACAAAAAAAAAAGAAATAATGATTAGAAATTTCAGCTTGACTTTTGATAAAAGTAGGGCATATAGAGTGCCAGAAATTTGACGAAACGGAAATTAATCAATGTTTCGTTAGAACATTTGCACTCATATTAAGTCCTGCAAATAAACCGTGTCTTTCATTGTCATAAAAATAATATAGTTACCGGTGTAGACATTTCATCGAACACCTTGCATTGCTCAAACAATGTTGTTCCTGTTAAAGGAGATGGGTCAGCCATAATATATATGTACCTCGGTGGGAGACGGTTCGGCAGTGGCGGTGGTGTTGTAGTAGAGTGGGCATGCAGGCAACAGTGTTGGAGGAGATCTAGGTGCCAGCGGCTTTGTCGGAGTAGAGTGGGCACGCGATGATGACCCTGTGGTGGCACCCTCTCCGAAGCCATGCAAGCACGGCAAGCGAGCATGCGGTGGCGGCATCGGTGGCGGCGCAGGAGGCGAGCATGCAGGGCTGATGAGGTCTATGGCTCGGCGGCGGGTGATTTCGATGAGGGGGCATGGTTTGAATGATACATGCCTAAGGTAAGGTAGGTGTGGGAGAGGCGGTGATTTTGGGAACGGATAACATGGCGGGCGTTCCGGCCCATCCGCCACCGCAAATGTCTGACATGGCAGCCCACCTACCACGCTCGCCACCGCAAACTTTTTTTATGTTAATCCTTCTAATCTATATATCCATCACACGACATGGTGATTATCAATCCGATCCACACATGCATGCATATATATGTCTTTATAGTACAAGATAACCTTCGTATAATGACATTACAAACACTACAAAAAAATAGTTCCGTGATAATGCGTGTTTGTCACAGTAGGTCACGTTTTTCTATCATGCATGTACATCCATGATGATTCTATGAAAGAATCAAGATAGTCATACCTGTGCTATCGTAGAACTGTTCCATGATAATAGTGGAATTATCATCATGGAAGTGTCCACTTCCATGACGATAAATACCAGGTGATGGAAGTGTTTTCGTAAAGGGTAACCGACACATGGCATCCATCACAACGGGTCGCCGTTAAGCTATCGGGTTCTGGTTTGGATCCGATAACCCGTTAATAGCTCGGACCAAACGTGATTTTCCACGTGTAAAATTCTCATTCACCTGAGGATCCACGTTTCAGCTCAGCGTTGGGATAGATGTCATCCATTCAATGGACGAGGCACACCTATGAAATGTCGACACGTGGCACGACCCAGCAATGGCCCATATAGTTTAAAAAGGCCAGCCCGTTTGACTTTGTCAAAAGCTAGCAGGCCGGCCGATGGAAAGCATGTTCACATATAACCCATTTACGGCCCGGTAACTCATGGCCCTTTATGGCCTTTCCAAATTTGGCCCGAGAATGTCATGTGGGCCGTCCAATATAATTCCTGCCCATTGTAACTTTCGGCTCGTGTATGGCCCATGACGTGTTTTGGCCCATATGAGGCCCTTGGTAACTCTGGGCCCTTTAATGGCCCAGGATGAATCTGGCCCATAATGAACAGTAAATCGCATTACACCCATTAACGGACCATTATTCAGTTGGGCCGTTTCCAGCCCCTGTTATCTTTTGGCCTTCTAAGGGCCCATTTACTTTTGGGCTCATTTCCAGCCCTCGATTACTTACAATCCATTATTGGCCTGCTCTGCTAATGGGCCAAATTCAACCTGCGGTTATAGTCGGCCCATTTGTGGCCAGTTAATCCCTTGGGCCGTTTTCATACCGTCACGTATTCCAGCCCATTAACGACCCGTTATGCATGTTGATAGAATTAAGCATGTGATTCAACCGACATGTTATGGTCGGGCCCATAAATGGATGATTCTGATTTTAGCCTGTTTACAGCCCATATTGCGGTCCGTTATTGGTCCACGAATAATATGACCCATGTTTGGCCAATCGATCATACGGCTGTAGAAGGGCCATGGTTCATACAGCCTGTAAAAGGCCCATGAATCCTACGGACCATAGAACGCCCATGGATCCTACGGCCTATAGGAAGACAATGGTCACTACAGCAAGTAGCAGGACCATGGTTACACTGGTCCATATGTGGCCCATGGTTATTTGGCCTAGTTCTAAAAAAAGGATATTGTGGCAACTAGCAAACCACGAAAAAAGAACTTCAGTGACTACAAGAAAGCAAATAAATAGGCAAGCAACTTACGCTAGGCAATTACAGATATTACATCCACTCGGCATGAAAGTTCGCCACCAGTGCAAATATAGGGAACAAAGCAGCATATTACATACACTGGGCGTCTAAATGAGCCACCAATGAAAAAAAATGCTGCAGAAAAACAAGTCCATAACTGAAACAACTTCAGAACAATGCAAAAACATTATCTTGGGTATCCACCATGCTGCAATAAGCTTATCAAGCTTATTATTTTTCTCTTGTTTGTCGCTAAATCCTTCAACACTTGCTGTTGCACCGGAAAGTATGCATCTGAATTCTGCAGGGACTTCCTTAGTCCTTTGGCTTCTTGTCGTAGCACAGCTGATCGATCTCTTTCAACTTGTAGTTGAGACTCAAGAAACTGAACTAATTCAGATAACAAGTTTGAAGAGCTTGTGCCAGCGGTAGTGGACAGTAACTCGAACACTACATCAAGGTGTGACTTTGGGGTTGTCTCACTGTCTTCAAGATAGTTTTCCTTATCTGTTTTATCAGCTTTGTTGGAGACCAACAAGGCTGTCTTACTATCCTGAACCTTATCTCCATTACTTCCTTTACCATTGCTTAATGGGGTACTCTTCTCCAATATTCGATCAGCATTCCAAAAGAAGAAACAAGCAGACACATAACAGGCTTAGCATGTAGTATATGAAACTCATTTTTGAGAACCAGTTCAGTAGTAAGGTGGACATGATTAAACTAACAAGTCTTCTATTGCAAAGTAGTGCATAATAAAATCATCAAAAAACAAATATCTATGTGCTATGGCCACTGCATTGTCTTGCCAAATCAAAATAGAGACACAGTTCAAATCATATCAATTCAAGAGAAAGCGACATTGAAAGAATATAAGTGTGGGAAACTACATGGCACCACAAGATTTCAGATGGGTACCACGGGTATACATGTACAACTAACAACACTATTGGCTCTGATTTGATGCTAGCAATGTGCATGAAATGAGAAGAAAATTGTTTACACAATTGAAATTGAAATCAACATAGAGAAACTTAGATGAGCAAACCAGTTAAAGAAACATGTTTAAACATACTTGTTGCGCCATTCGAGTTTTGATTGGATACTTAAATTTAAAAATTAGTTAGTATGAGTAAATACAGTGATACAAGAGCAAAGCAGTATGCACCATGGCTATGGAATCTTACCTAAGTGCAGTTGTTCTTCAGGTTTAAGCACTTGTTCTACAAGAACAGAGTACAGTAAGAAGCAGGTATATAGTACTTCAAACTAAAATATGATCTGATAGACCCTACCAGATTCTTGGGTCTCGACCAGTACAGAACAAGGTGTTCCCAGTCATCATCCTATAAAGGTGTAACCGGAGAAAGTAAGAGAATTTGATGAGTTTCCTTGCCAGTGAAGTACCTTTTCTTCAGGTAATTCCAATACTACTGCGAAACATTCTTGAAGATAGCACAACTATTCACATATGTTACCTCATCCTGAGTTTCCAAATTGGTCCTTCCCTATAGAGAAAAATGGGCACATTTGATGTGTTATATCCAAACGGGAGGTAGAAACTATGGGACAAAGCAAAGTAATTGCCGTAAATAACATTACATACACATAACTCCTGGAGGAACACCTGCAACAGGCTTTTTCCTTCATCTTCAGTATAATATTTCCATGATGGGACGATACGCACATAGGATTTATAAACATCAAATGCGATAGACGCTAAACTATGGATGACTCGTTGTGCTTTGTCCACAGGAATAGGTGTACTAACTGGTGGAGTTGGGGTTCGTCGTGGTAGTCCTGGTGCTTTGGGCACTGGAGCTGCCTTACTAACTGCTCTTGTTTGGAAGCTGGGGGGTGGAGATGGTGATGTGTCAACTGGAACTGGGTCACTATCTACTGGGGTTGGGGTTTGATTGTGTGAAGTTGGAAACCTACGTACATGAACGCACACACACCATCTCTCTCTCGGTTTGTATCTCTCTCACACACACACGTACACGGGGTACGTGTGAGTGTGTGAGAGATACAAACCTTGAGAGAGATGGTGTGTGCACCAAGAGAAGAGGTGCACACATGATGCAGGTAATATTTGCCTCTTTTCATAACACGCACACGCAGGTACATGGTGGAGCTCATTTCTATACAGAAAGGCAGCCCACATGAGAATTTGACGCGTGTAGCAGTTGTTCACTTGAAGGAGGGTCGTGTACCACGCATGAACGAAACAAAGTGCGACTGGATGCGTTGGCGCATTATTTTTAAATAAAGTTATATTCCTCAATGGGACGTACAGAATATAAAATCATTGTTATCGACAACAAAGAAAATAGCTCGTACTATATAATATACTAGTAGGTAGGAGACTCAATGCTTGCTGGCTGGGGTTAGTCTCATTCTCTCACACAAGACAGCGATGGCCACTCACACACACACTCTCTCTCTCTCTCTCATCATTGGTCATTGATCCGGCCGGATCCCGGCCGGCCGCGGAAAAGGGAGGATGTGCAGCGTTGCTCCGTGCGACGGCGTCGATGGAGGAAACCCACTCTAGGCTCGTCCTGATCTGCGATACCCACCGTTCTCTCTCACCAAGATCCGGCGTTGTAGGGCCTTCGCCCCTTGCTCGCTGTCGCAGTATGGGCTGATTCCGCCCGCCGATGCCCTCCTAGTTATCTCGATACATCCATTTTGCATCATGTTCTCATATTAATATTTATTGTATTATGGACTGTTATGTCACTTTATGATACAATTCTTATTCCTTTTCTCTCTTATTTTGCAAGTTTCACATGAAGAGGGAGATTGCCAGCAGCTGGAATTCTGGACCGAAAAGGGCTATATCCGAGGCACTTATTCTACACAACTCCAAATGACTTGAAATTGACGCAAAATTATTTCGGAATATATAAAAAATATTAGCGAAAGAATCAACAGAAGGGGGTCCACCAGGCAGCCAAAATCTTGGGGCACCCCCCTACTCCACACCCCCTGAGCTTGTGGGTCCCCTAGCAGGCCTCCGAAGCCCATCTTCTGCTATAGGGTACCATTTGACCTAGAAAAAAAAAATCAGAAGGACGGTTTCGGGACGAAGCGACCGGCATCTCAAGGCGGAACCTGGGCAGGAGCACTTTCGCTCTTCGGCGGAGCAATTCTGCGATGGAAACATCCCTCTGGGAGGGGAAATCGAAGCCATCGTCATCACCAATGATCCTCTCATCTTGGGAGGACCAATCTTCATCTTGGGCGGCGGGGCGGCCGGGCCGGTGCAGCGCGGCAGGGCGGGGCGGCTGGGGCGGCGGAGCAGCGGGGGCAGTGGCGCGAGTGTGATGAGGGGAGGGAGAGAGAGGGGTGGGGCTGGCCGCTTTTTAGTTTAGGTCATAGCTCTTTGCCGTCTTCTAGCAGACGGCAAAGAGCCTAGCTAACGGACGTTAGTTGGGCACTTTCTTTGCCGTCCGCTAGAGGACGGCAAAGAATCTTTGCCGTCAGCTCGCGGACGGCAAAGAGGGTGGGTGGCCCACTAACGAGTACCACCTAACGGCCACAAAAGTTAACAAAAGTTAACCTCCTTTCCCTCTTAGGATAAAGGAGCATGCTAAAGTAACAACCGGGGTTAACAAAAGTAATATTAGAGCACCTAGACCCTCTGAACAAATTAAAGTTGAACCTAATGTTGCTATGATTAAAGATCTCTTGGTCGACAATATTGATGGGCATGTTATCTACTTCTGTGATAAAGCAACTAGAATTGCTAAGAGTGACACTAAGGATAAGAATATTCCCGTTGCTGGCATGCCTGTTGTCATGGTTAAAGTAGGAGATCATTGTTATCATGGTTTATGTGATTTGGGTGCTAGTGTAAGTGCTATTCCGTTTACCTTATATCAACAAATTATGAATGCTATTGCACCTGCTAAGATAGAAGACATTGATGTTACTATTAAGCTTGTGAATAGAGATACTCTTTCATCGCTTGGGATTGTTAGAGATGTTGAAGTCTTGTGTGGAAAGATCAGATACCCTACCAATTTTCTAGTTCTTGGTTCTCCACAAGATGATTTTTGTCCCATTATATTTGGTAGACCTTTCCTGAATATAATTAATGCTAAAATTGATTGCAACAGGGAAACCGTTAGTGATAATTTTGGTGATGTGTCTCATGAGTTTAATTTCTCTAACTTCCGTAGGCAACCTCGTGATAAAGAATTTCCTAGTAAAGATGAAATTATTGGTCTTTCCACTATTTCCATAGCTCCTACTAATCCATTAGAACAATATTTGCTATACCATGAAAATTATATGCATATGAATGAAAGAAATGAGATAGATAAGATATTCTTTGAACAACACCTATCCTTGAACATAATTTGCCTGTTGAAACTCTTGGAGGTCCACCTCCTCCTAAGGGTGATCCCATGTTTGAATTAAAACAATTACCTGACATGTTGAAATAAGCTTATCTTGATGAAAAGAAAATATATCCTATTAGTATTAGTGCTAACCTTTCAAAGCATGAAGAAAAGAGATTACTTAAAATTCTAAGGAAGCACCGTGCTGCTATTGGATATACTCTTGATGATCTTAAGGGCATTAGTCCCACTCTATCGTAGCACAATATTAATATGGAGCCTGATGCTAAGCCAGTTGTTGATCATCAGCGACGATTGAATCCTATAATGAAGGATGTGGTAAGAACTAAAATATTAAAGCTTCTAGAGGCAGGTATAATCTATCCCATAGCTGATAGTAGATGGATAAGTCCGGTTAATTGTGTCCCTAAGAAAGGAGGCATCACTGTTGTTCCTAATGATAAAAATGAACTTATCCCACAAAGAATTGTAACTGGTTATAGGATGGTAATTGATTTTAGGAAATTAAACAAAGCTACTAGAAAAGATCATTACCCCTTGCCTTTTATTGATCAAATGTTAGAAAGATTGTCTAAGCATACACACTTTTGTTTCCTTGATGTATATTCTAGTTTTTCTCAAATACCTGTGGCAAAAGAAGATCAAGAGAAAACTAAATTTTCTTGTCCTTGTGGAACTTATGCTTATAGACGTACGCCTTTCAGTTTCTGACTTCTATATTCTCTGATTTTTATGAAAATATTGTTGGGGTTTTCATGGATGATTTTTCCGTTTACGGGACTTCTTTTGATGATTGCTTAAGCAACCTTGATCAAGTTTTGCACACATGTGAATAAACTAATCTTGTCTTAAATTGGGAGAAGTGCCATTTTATGGTGAATGAAGGTATTGTCTTGGGGCATAAAATCTCTGAAAGAGGTATTGAAGTTAATAAAGTTAAGGTTGATGCAATTGAGAAAATGCCATGTCCTAAAGATATAAAAGGTGTAAGAAGTTCCCTTGGTCATGCTGGTTTCTATAGAAGGTTCATTAAAGACTTCTCTAAATTTTCTAAGCCTCTTACTAATATTTTGCAAAAAGATGTTCCATTTGTTTTTATGATGATTGCGTGGAAGCCTTTGAAATACTTTAGAAAGCCTTAACCTCTGCACCTATATTTCAACCACCTGATTGGAACTTGCCTTTTAAAATTATGTGTGATGCTCGTGACTATGTTGTTGGTGATATTCTAGGACAAAGAGTTGATAAGAAATTGAATGTTATCCATTATGCTAGTAAAACTCTAGACAATGCTCTTAGAAATTATATTACTACTGAGAATGAATTTTTAGCAGTTGTGTTTGCATGTGATAAATTCAGATCTTATATTGTTGATTCTAAAGTAATTTTTCACACTGCTCATGGTGCTATTAAATATCTTATGGAAAAGAATATGCTAAACCTAGGTTGATTAGGTGGGTTCTTTTGCTACAAGAATTTGACTTGCATATTATTGATAGAAAGGGAGTGGAGAATTCCGTAGCTGATAATTTGTCTAGAATGGAAAATGTTCTTGATGACCTACTACCTATTGATGATAGTTTTCCTGATGAACAATTAGTTTTTGTAAATGCTTCGCATAATACTCCTTGGTATGCAGACTATGCTAATTATATTTTTGCTAAATATGTACCTCCTAGTTTCACATACCAACACAAGAAAAAGTTTTTCTTTGATTTAAGACATTACTTTTGCGATGACCCACATTTATATAAAGGAGTAAATGGTATTGTTAGACGTTGTGTACCGGAGCATGAACAGGAACAAATCCTACGGAAATGTCATTCCGAGACATATGGAGGACACCATGCTGGAGATAGAACTGCACATAAGGTATTACAATCTGGTTTTTATTGGCCTACTCTCTCCAAGGATGCATGTAAGTTTGTCTTATCTTGTGATGAATGCCAAAGAATTGGTAATATTAGTAGACGTTAGGAAATACCTATGACTTATTTACTTGTTATTGAACCAATTGATGTTTGGGGATTTAATTATATGGGACATTTTCTTTCCTGTAATGTGTATACACATATTCTAGTTGTTGTTGATTATGTTACTAACTGGGTAGAAGCTATTCCAACTAGTAGTGCTGATCATAAAAATTCTATTAAAATGATTAAAGAATTTATTTTCCCGATGTTTGGAGTCCCTAGATAATTAATGACTAATGGTGATTCACATTTTATTCATGGTGCATTCTGTAAACTACTTGCTAAATATGATGTCAACCATAGAATTGCATCACCTTATCATTCTCAGTCTACTGGTCAAGTTGAATTGATTAATAGAGAAATAAAGTTGATTTTGCAAAAGACAGTTAATAGATCTAGAAAGAATTGGTCTAAGAAACTTGATGATGCATTGTTGGCATACAGAACCGTGTATAAAAGTCCTATTGGTATGTCCAGGAAAAGCATGTCATTTACCTCTTGAGTTAGAACATAAAGCTTATTTGGCAATTAAAGAACTTAACTATGATTTCAAACTTTTCGGTGAAAAGAGGTTACTTGATATTAGTTCTCTAGATGAATGGAGGACACAAGCTTATGAAAATGCCAGGTTATTTAAAGAAAAGGTTAAAAGGTGGCTTGATAAAAGAATTCAAAAACGAGAATTCAAAATAGGTGATGAAGCTTTACTATACAGCTATCGTTTAAGATTCTTTGCAGGAAAACATCTCTCTAAATGGGAAGGACCATATATCGTTGAAGAAGTTTATTGCTTTGGAGCTATCAAGATAAATAGCGCCAAAGGCACTAACCCGAGGATGGTTAATGGGCAATGAATTAAACATTATATTTCAGGAACACCCATTAATGTTGAGACCAATATTATTCAAAATATGACACCGGAAGAGTACATAAGGGAGGCCTTCCGGAAAGCTCCAGAACCCTGAAAAGGGGTAGGGATGTGGTACGGCAAATAAACCGACTCCAAAAGTTCAATAAAAGTACTTTCTCTCCGTTTTGGAATATATGAAAAATTAGGAAAATAATAAGCAGTCCGAAAAGTGCACAAGGGAGGAACAAGCCCGAGGAGCGCGTCTTACCCCCTGGGTGCACCTCCCAGGCTTGTGGCCCCCTCATGGACTTTCTCGACTCCGTTTTTCTTCCATGTACTTGTCCTGGACAAAACAAATTCATTATATACACTTCCTAATGTTTGGACCACCGTATCGCGACATTCTCCTCTGTTCTTGTTTCATGCCATTTTTCTGACTGGTCTAGATTGCCATTTTTCTAACTGATCTAGATCATCATGGCACCTCCAAGCTCATCCAAAGATAAGATCTTCAAGAGATCGAGATGCATGAGGGGGTGCTTCACATCTGGGACGTTCAAGGGCCTAAGAACACCGGAAGCGAGAAGGCCAGGCTGGAAGCGGTGGAGCTGGAGATCTGCAAGTGCCAGGCAATGGTGGAGCCTGGTCTCGACGCTAATCACTCCATGATTGCGGAATATACCCGTGAGCACAAGTTCGACAGTAAGAAGATTGGAGACGCCATCTTCAACCTCAATGACAGGATCGATTTCCTTCGGGGCCAAATCTATGATTTGCAAAATCAGAACTTTGAGTATGAGGCCAGGTTTAATGGTATGAGTTTAGCTGCAAATTTCAAGACCCCGGGACACGTTCATCTTTTTATGATGGGGAGCCTATGCCTTGGAAGCCGAGGACAAGCCCACTACTTCATCATCACCACCATCACCAAAGAAGGAGATTGGAGTACACGGGTATGGGCACTCCCCTTGGCTTGTGCCAAGCTTGGGGGAGGTGCCCCAGTATTGTATTACCACCACTTTTACTATCATTATCTATCTTAGTTTGATCCTTAGTTATTTCATGATTTCGAAGAATAAAGTTTTAGTATGATCTATTTTCGAGTGCTTGCTTAGTGATCTATCTATGTAATCGTTTGTGAGATATATAATAAAGAGTAGTTTGAGTTTTTCTTTGCTTTCTTGTTTCAATCTTAGCAATGAGAAAAATAAAAGAGTAAAAATATCATATGCTAATCCCATGGGGAGTAATGGCTTCACATAAAAGAAGTATAGTTCAAAAAAATTGTTGGGAGTTGACAAACATAGCATTGGTCATTGGTGCAATCCATGAAAAAAGTAATGAAGGAAGAGAGGTCTCACATATAAATATACTATCTTGGACATCTTTTATGATTGTGAGCCCCTATCAAATAGTCTATATCAATTAGTAGACATTGGAAAAGTAATACAATGTAATGAGTTATGGTTGTTTACATTCACGTAGAAGTTATATTGTTATGGATCTTCTAACATGTGGTGCTTGTCTAGGATCTTTTCCTAGCCATAAGTTCGCACTAAGTAGAGATACTACTTGTGCATCCAAAACCCTTAAACCCAGTTTCTTTCCATGAGCGTCCACCATATCTTCCTATGGATTAATAATATCCTTCAAGCAAGTTGTCATCGGTGCAAAAGCAATAAAAATTGCTACCAAATATGTATGATCTTTTATTGTATGGGAAAATAAGCTTTGTACGATCTTATGATGGTGATGAAATAAAAGCAACAGACCGCATAATAATGGTTGCTATCACAAGGGGCTATATAAAGTGACGTTCCTTTACATTAAGAGCTTGCACAATCAAAAACAAAAGGCGCATGACAACCTCTGCTTCCCTCTATGAAGGGCCTATCTTTTATTTCATGTATTTATTTTTATGCAAGAGTCAATAGTGTTCATCCCTATTCCTCTCTATGTAATCTTTAGTGGCAAGCATCATGTGGTGGATAGATCCAGATATATATATATATCCAGTTGAATGTAGGTGATCATGAGTTATTATTATTGACATTACCCTCGAGGTAAATAAGTTGGGAGGCGAAACCATCAGCCCCTACCTTTTTATGTTTCTGACTGAAACTTTTGCTCTATAAATATGCCTTGAGTGTCAGCATTCATAGAAGACTAAATAATACTTGAGTATGTAAACTTGCTAAACACTGCTATTACATAGAGTCTTTCTGAAAATATCATGGATTGTGGTTGTTTCAATGACTGAAATCATAGTTTGTTAGTTTCCAATGAAGTTTATGTTCCATACTTTAGCTTGTGAATGAATTGTTACTCTAGCATGAGAAGTTTTATGATGATATATTGTTGTTATGATAATGACCATGAAGCTTTCATGTCCGTATTTTATTTTCATTGACACCTCTCTCTCTAAACATGTGGTCATGGTTATCGATTTTGGCTTCGCTTGAGGACAAGCGAGGTCTAAGATTGGGGGAGTTGATACGTCCATTTTGCATCATAGTTTCATATTAATATTTATTGCATTATGGACTGTTATTTCACTTTATGATACAATTCTTATTGTCGGCAGCTGGAATTCTGGACCAGGAAGGGCTACATCAAAGGTACTTATTCTGCATAACTCCGAATGACCTGAAAATTTACGGAGAATTATTTTGGAATATATAAAAAATATTGGCGAAATAATCAACAGAAGGGGGTCCACCAAGTAGCCTCAAGCCTGGGGGCGCCCCCAGGGAGAGCCCCTGAGCTTCTGGGGCTCCTGGCAGGCCTCCGAAGCCCATCTTCTACTATATGGTGCTATTTAACCTAGATAAAAAATCAGAAGGAAGGTATCAGGACGAAGCACCACCGTCTCGAGGCGGAACCTGGGCAGGAGCACTTTTGCTCTCTGGCGGAGCGATTATGCCTGGGAAACTTCCCTCTGGGAGGGGGAAATCAAAGCCATCGTCATCACTAACGATCCTCTCATCATGGGAGGACCAATCTTCATCAACATCTTCACTAGCACCATCTCATCTCAAACCCTAGTTCATCTCTTGTATTCAATCTTTGTCTCAAACCCTCAGATTGGAACCTGTGGGTTGCTAGTAGTGTTGATTACATCTTGTAGTTGACGCTAGTTGGTTTATTTGGTGGAAAATTATATTTTTAGATCCTTAATGATATTCAATACCCCTCTGATCTTGAACATGAATATGATTTGTGAGCAGTTACTTTGGTTCTTGAGGACATTGGAGAAGTCTTATTATAAGTAATTATGTGAATTTGGTATTCGTTCGATATTTTGATGATATGTATGTTGTGAATCCCTTGGTGGTGTTATGTGAATGTCGACTACATGACACTTCACCATCTTTGGGCCGAAGGGAAGGCATTGTAGAGTAGTAATTAGATGATGGGTTGCTAGAGTGACATAAGCTTAAGCCCTAGTTTATGCGCTATTCTATTAGGGGCTGATTTGGATCCATATGTTTCATGCTATAACTATATTTATCTTAATTCTTATTTCCTATTTGCGGAATCTTGCGGGCGGGGTTAATCATAAGTGGGTGGCTTGTTCAAGTAACAGCAGCACCCAAGCACCGGTCCACCCACATATCAAATTATCGAAGTAACAAACACGAATCAAAGAAACATGATGAAAGTGACTAGATGAAATTCCCATGTGTCCTCAAGAACGCTTTGCTAGCTATAAGAGAAAGTTCCATCCTGTCCTTTGCTATAAAAGGATTGGGCTACCTTGTTGCACCTTTGTTACTATTGCTATTTGTTGCTCATTACAAATTACCTTGCCATCAAACTATTTGTTCCCGATAATTTCAGTGCTTGCAGATAATACCTTGCTGAAAACCGCTTGTCATTTCCTTTTGCTTCTCGTTGGGCTCGACACTCTTACTTATAGAAAGGACTACGATTGATCCCCTATACTTGTGTGTCATCACATCCCCATGACCCTGAAGTACAGCTTCCTCCGGCCTTGCTCCACTGCCAACCTTCCCACGTCGTTGCATGTGGAAAATATTGCATGTGGATCTTCTTTAGTTCTTTGCCTAAAACGTAGCTCCGGCGGCATACTTTCCATCTTGCAATCTCGTCCTCACACCATTTTATATAAACCACCGTGTTACTATCTTTCCCTTATGACAAGGAGCATGCTTCTTTTTTGTCGGTGTATGTGTCATCAACTGTTATTTGCCAGTAATTGTTTCCTTTCTACCTCTTTTTGCAAACAGGGCTATCCATTTCACCTCGTTGCTATTGTTTCGGGTGAACGGCACAAATAACTTTTTTCTTAAGACTGTCTTATGCAGTTCTACTAAAATGTCACACGGGCAATGTTTCTACATTTCAGTGGAACTGCACAAAGGGAGATTAGTTTTGCTATCCTCCTCATCCAATTCAGAGATTAATCTTCTCCAACAAGTAGTTAGTCTTATGAAAGATTGCAAAGATGGTCGGCTTCTATTTTGCGTGTGTATGTTTCATCAACCAGTGCCACTATTATTGTAATCGCACTTATTCAATATGTTTGCAAACAGGGGTGATCAGCTCGATTTTAGTGGAACTGCACAAGATGGTTGGATTCTCATGTCCTCCATACACCTCTTTCTTGGCTACAGAGCTGCGTGAAACTAGCTGTCAACCAATGAACACCATGGCCATGAAATGGAACCATGCCTACAGATAGCATCGATCAATTTTATATTTTTCTTTAGTTGCACACCTTCTCACAACTTTGTCTTCAGTTGTGATGTAAATATTGGCGCTGATCTATGAATCATTGAGATGCATTAGCAGCCATGTTACTAGTTTCATTTATATTTGATGGAATGTTGTAACGAGACAACCTTGGAGGTAAGAGGACACATGAAACCAAAGTTGAAACCCTTTTTTTGCGGGAACCAAAGTTGAAAATTATGTGTACATATATAAACAGATCCTGAAAGCTTGATAGCAATGCCAGAAACCATTCAACTTCATTTCACCGACATGTGGGACACCCAGCAACCGGGTCCACCTGCCATGCACAATATTGAGTGCACAACCGCTTGGGAGATTCATGCTGGTCATTGCACCACAGTAATAATTTCTAGTGGGCAGTCAAATCACAGAGCCCCACCTTTGCCATAGTAAGTTGCTCGATCGTAGCAACCATCATTTCACTCTTCGTTCAATCCGCTCGTACTCCAATATTCCCACAGTAAGTCACTTGAAATAAGCGACCATCACTTCCCCTTTCCCACAGTAAGTACCTCCTTTTTATTCTACAACCACCACACGTGAATATTGGACAGTAGTAGCACAACATCAAATGTATGGGTCTATGGGACTCAATTAAAAAATTGAAACCAACCAATGAACTACGAGATGGTGAGCGTTTACTAGTACTACTTGTGACCAATAAAATTGAGTCTTACAAAATGGTACTCCCTCCATTTGGTTAATAGCCAGTTCCTGGCTAACATGTATAATACTTAGCTATAAGAAAGTACTACTTTCTCAACATATGGCCCACCTTTCATTCTTGCAAAACTTCTTGTAGCTCGTGGTACATCTGGTATGGATGGAGTACTCCAGATGTGAGTCATACGGTATACTATAGTAGGATGGTTGACGGGATTAGCAGAAAGCGAAGCGCCTTTTTAGTGGGGATTTGCGTCAATCTATGAAGGTGGAAAACCAAGTGTTACTACTACACCAAACAAGTTCAAAATTGAGAAACTAGCCCACCCACGACATGGCACGCCTGTCTCGTTTGGTCCGTCGGTCAAAGTGCTTCTTGGCATATCACTTAGAGTATTTATTTTAGAATGGTCTTAACATATGGGAGGGAGTGTGGGTAAACTGACCTCAATAGACGACAAAATCGCCAACCCGCCACACTTTGAGAGAGATGATGAGTGAGAAGCGATACATGCTGGTGGATTACTAGAGCTAGCTGTCGCACGGAGGCCAAGAAATATGGTGATGGCGTGAGGTGGGCCATGTATGATGTAAGTACACTGGGCTGCCATGTTTCGGACTCTTCCGGTCTATATGTGGAGAAGATTGGGTTGATTTTATACCGCTGAATATAAAATATTAAGAGTGCAGACGGTCCACCGTGAGCTTCTTTGCTCCTTGTGAGTCGTTGGAAGCGTTCTTCTTCCTTTTGCTGACACGTGGGACATCCAGCATCCAGGTCCACATGTCATGCAAGAAAATGGAGACAAGAAGTACGACTACTAAAGTGAGACTCACCAACAGTCACAAATGTAGGTGGAGTACATGCATGAATCACCCGAACAAAAAAAAGGAGTACGTGCACAAATCACACGAACAAAAAAAGTAGTACGTGCATGAATAACCAAAAAATGAGTACGTGCACGAAGAGAAGAGCTGCACGCACCGACGCTGGTACTCTTTGCCTCTTTCCTTAACATTCAAGCGCAGGTACATGGTGAGCTCATTTCGGCATGACGAGGAGTGTAGTAGTTGTTCACTTAGTGGAGGGTCAGGAACCACGCGTGAACGAATTGAAGTTCGGCCATGACGTAGTGGCGCATTATTTATAAATTAAGTTATTCTCTTTGATGGAACGTACGCAATATTTATTCTTCAATGGAATCTGAATCATGCACGTACTCAATTACGGAGCACGGGATGGTAGCCATGGACATGGTAGGCCATTTTTGGTGTGTCCCATCAACTCGCAGAATAAGGAGAAGCTTTCTTACTATGCCATCTCCCTTGCCCATGCGTGTGAGGTGGCTCGCAGGACGAGGAGAAGCTTTTGCTTTACCATGGTGGGCTTATACACGCGAGGGACGTGCAGCAGTTCATTCGGTGTTAGAATGCCATAAGTATATACTATAGTACCATCATCATTGTTCGACTTCTGGAAGTGGCGAAGAGCCAAGCGCAAGGTCACCTACTCACTAGTATAGCCGGCTGCTTGCTTTATTCTTGTCACATCATTTAGAGCAAGTACTCCCTCCGTTTCTTTTCTTTGATTCATACTAGGATTCTTAAAATGCAGGAATAGGAAAAATAAAGGATTGGAGTGGCATGTCTACTTGAATCCCATAGCATTAGCACAAAGTGTTTGATGTCACAGGAGAAACAAAGGAAGTGAAAAAAAAGATGGAAAGGTTGCTAGATTGCTAATGAAATGTAGTACACATGATTTCATAGGAAAAATTCCTATAGGATTCAATCCTATGAATCAAACGACCAATGTAGGAAAAATTCCTAAGGATTCTAAACCTCCAAAAATCCTATGAAATTCCTTTGAATCAAAGGAGCCCTAAGGTCTGCATATAAAATTTTGTCAAAGTCCAAGTTTATGAACTTTGACTAACTTTATAGAAAAATTATCACGGGGGTCTCTCAACAGTGTTCCTCCGCTCACACCTAGCATCATCGGGGTCAAACTCGGAGCCATTCATCTGGTACACACGGCATCTCAGATCTGGACACAAGGTGACATACACCGTCAAGGTCCATGATGGATAATGTTGTGCTTAAAGCCGGACGTACATGGTCAAGGTCCACTGTCAAGACAGTCGAGACCTCTCACCACGTCCACAAATTAAGAGGTGCACCGGCCGAGAACGTGCCTCCTCGCTGCATTCAAATGCCTACATTAATCCTGCATGGAATCCGAGAAACCCACTTCAGCCACACGTCCGTTCAGGAGCGGGATGCCGGCCAAGCTCCTCTTTCCACCATTTTCTCCACTCTTTCGATGGCATCGGACAAGCAGGAAGAGTAGTTCTCCGGCATAAATGCTGGCTAGGTGGCCTGCCGAACCCAGCGGTAACGAGCGACATAGCTCGCTGCTCCACCTACCTCACCTAGCCCGACGGAGCCAGTTGCCACCTTAAGCCAGCGCGTGGTTCCACAACTAGCTACTCCAATCTAGCTCGAGGAGAAGTGGCGAGTTTCTCCACGTCGGCATGGCGGGGAGCACGGCGGCACAGGCATCATTGCTGCCATCAATGATGTCGCGTCGTACCACGCCTCAAGTGCCTGCGACCACGCCATCCAGCATCGACGCGCGCGTAGCCGTGCCATGCAGGCATAGAAAGAAGCTAGCTACACGGAGGTCCACGAGGTGATGATCAGCAAGTCCGCGCCCGCTGCCATCATCGAGGAGAAGTAGAACACGGGAGGTTGCCGCCGCTTGTATCCCATGAAGGCCACTGCCGAGGCGACACCGACGTAAACAGCCGGTGTCTTGCATGATTCTTCTTCAGTCGGATGCAGGAGGAAGACAAAGAGATTTGTCGGCGACCATTTAGATTAGGTATATTAATTATACCTTTAGCTCCGGACTAGCACAGCTTATTTGATGTAAATGTAATGAAATCTGTCATGTTTATATGAAATCCGACCGTGTTTGCAATTATTTCTTCCGGTAGGTTCAAACTGTTGTCAAAATGTATGAGGCTACGGTTGGATGGTGTCCTCCTGTATCCGTGTCCTCTCTCACACACACGCAAACACACACATTCGTGACTTTTTGTGCACACCATCTCTGTCTAGTTCAGTGTCTCATTGTCAACAGTAGGATTCGAACCATCGAACAACAAACATAGGAGTATAAGGAACGACCACGACGCGTGGTAACCATCCCAACTGTAACTTGCTCATGTCAAATTATTAGCCATACATATAAATCCACCTTGAAGACGGCGTAGGTGCGCCTCAGCGTGGAAGATAGTAGTAGAACATAGATGCATGAGTACGGAGAGCGGTTGGGATGGGATGTCGGGGTTCTTGGAGCTCATCCGGCAAGCGCTCTCCACGTACGTATCTGCGTCCACGCTCGCGCTCTCCGCCGGTGGTCCTCGGCATCACCACCGTGGTATGCAACCTCGCCCTTGTGGAGATCACCATCGCTAGAGTGAGACAACGGAATCCATCTCTGACAACACTTCAAAGTGCGTCACCATCGTTGTGATGGCCAGGACGCGGTGAAAGAACGACATCCTTCATTCTTGATGTGATGGCCATTACCGCGCACTCATCTAGACGGCTCGGTAGCTCAAGAAGAAGCAGCAACATGCCTGGTTGTGCGTCTAGTCCTCCATTGCAGTCATAGTTGTTACATGTGCAGCACGGGTTGCAGTTGCAGGTGAGCACGGCGACGCTGCAGTGCCATTCATCAAGAGTGGCTGGTATGAGGATGACATCGCCATGTGCATCCTCTTTGTACTAAAAATAATGAGTAGTATAAACATGTTTACGCACAATCTGAGTGGATTGCTCCAGTGGTCACCACACATGAGCCAATCTTTTTTTGTGCATATGTCTTTAGTTGTTGATATCGCACCCTTCCACGCACCATTTTATCTTTCATTAATATTTCTTCATCTAGCACGCTCACAAGTGGACCCCATGATCATGTATGTTAATGTGGCAGTCAATTATTTGGACAGATTCAGCGATCACAACCTTCCGGTGCCATGTCACCGAATCCACTAAGAAACAAGTCTTAGGCCTTGTTTGGTTCAACCTCCGCCCAAGGGGTTTGGAGAGGATTGGAGGGGAATTTGGCTTGTAGGGGATTTAATCCCCCACAATCCATGTTCATCCCCATTAAAGCCCCTTGAACTGCATAGGCCCTTAAGGTTAAAAATGACCGAAATTACAGAGGACAGGGTACAAACTTCAAGGATTTAAAGGTGAGGGTTTGTTCCGACTAGCCCTACAACCTCAAGGTTTAAATTGGACTTCACTCTCCACTCATGCACACGCGCGGGTACACTCACGGGGAGCGCATTTGCACATGAAGAGGCACGTAACGTGACAATTTGACACATCTAGTTGTCCACTTAATGTATGGTCTCGGACCACATGTGAGCCACACCAAGTGTGACCCTGAATGCGGTGGCGTGGTTATTGATCGAGTTTCGTTTTACTGGTACGTTAAATGAAAAGATGGCTGCACGTGTATTCAATTTAAAATGATCGCTACAGAGAGAAAAGCAATTACTCCTACTCCACTCTGGGACATGCTTGCTAGAGTTGCTCTCTTCTTCTCACTCTCTCACCCTCTCCAGATCTAAACAAGACGGTGGTGCCAACTATCTCTCTCTCTCCCTCTCTCTCTTCTCACCGGTTGTCACAGATCCGGCCAGATCCCTTCCGCTAGTGTCGGTGCACTATGAACGGGGCCCTTAGTACCCCGGACTTATGCACGGACGGTGGCAACATCCCCGGCAAGAGGCCTTGGTGGGAACCAGCTGAAGCTAAAAGGAGCAGCTCTTCGTGAGATCAAGTAGCACATCAAGAAGCCAAGACAACTTACAGAAATGAAGTGCTAGAAGCAAGCTCTTGCCGGCAAGACGAAGGCCCGGCAAGCCCCGCAGTGAATGGATCCCCGCCAACCGCCAGTGCTCCACCTCACAAGCCAGTTGTTAGCTGTTCAGTGAGGTGTCGAGTGCGCAGACGGTGTGGTGGAGCTCGCGCGCACATGTCGGCTCGCCGGAAGGAAAATTACCTCTATTGACACCCATCCTAATGGCGTGTTAGGCTAATAAGAGGTAGATGAGCAAGCGGTGCGGCAACCTTGCCGAGGCTCATCCTCTTTACGACACCTAGCAAGCATTTAATGCATTTTGTCCTAACTAGCAGAGTTATGTATGATAGTTCTATTTCTATCATATCACCCTATAATGACCCTTTTGCCACTGTGGTAACCCCTTGAACTATAAAAGGAGGGCCAGGGCAACCTTTATGAGGGTTCGAACCCAACACAACCTCATGCATACATATTCGTGCAGCTGCCCTACCTTCGTGACTTGCCGGGGGAGAGCGCTCCGTGTACCTTTGCACACACCCATCAATAAACCAATGCAGGAGTAGGGTTTTATGATGCTCAGCGGCCCGAAACTGGGTAAAAACCATTGCGTCCCTTGTTGTCTTGCTCTTTGCGTTCGGTGCACCCCCCCTTGCCGAACCAGGAAAGGGGCTGCACCACCCCATAGATCGTCGGCTCCGTCACCAACATCTTTGGCCTGCAAGGTAGGGGAGTCACCGGCGTGAATCAAGCCGACAAGCAGCACGTCGACTTCATGGAGATCAACATCTTCTACAACTTTCATGGCGCCCAAGAAGAATGGCTCCATGCCGACTAAACCATCAACATCCAAGCTCCCATCGCATGCGCCTGCGGACAGTGCGGGCGGCACCGCTGCTGCGTACGGTGCGGATGCCACGGTGAGCACGGCCGACACAGGAGGTGCGGTCGTCGTGCCCACTACAGCAGAGACTGGAGGAGGAGATGTGAGAGGCGGATATCTACCTCGACCCTCCGGCGGAGATAGCAACAATGGCGTAGGTGGCGTGGGCGCGCGGCCCCCGCTTCCTCAGCGCTTGGGCAGGCATGGTCATGAGAGTGGCCGCGTTCGGCCAAACAAAAGCTGTGGTCCTCTTGCTAAAATGGCAGTGATCATTCTACTTTTGAACGAATGTCGAAGGTGGGAGGCATCCTCGGCAGCAAAGCATATGTGATTTACCCAGTCGTTAACAAGCATGCGCCCAGTGTTGGGGATATAACCCCACGGTGCGACCCGTCCAGGAGGGTCCGGGTTACATTATTGGCGACTCATAAGTGAAAGCCTAAGTAGGCCCAAGAAGATAAGATATGAAGACTGGAGGCGTCTTACAAGGTGGGCCTGTTGAAGGCCCAAGACTAGGCGATGGTGTCATAACCCGGAGGTGTGAGCCGCCCGATGGCGACTTGCCTAGCAAGTCAAGGCGACATAGAACCTAGGTCGGTTATGTCGTATAATCCGACTTGGACTCTTGTAAGCCCAGGGCCTTGACCTGTGTATATAAAGGCGAGACCCTGCGGCGGGTTGACTCAAGTGACAATCAATCAAGAGCTAGGTTAAGCGATTCTGCTCCCTTGTAATCGATACTCAATCAATATAGTACAAAGAAGGAAGTAGGCTTTTACCTTGTCAGTGAGGGGCCGAACCTCGGTAAACTCGCGTCTCTCGTCCCACTCAACCCCTTTAGGCTAATCATCGTAGCCATAGCCTCACACCTAAGTCCTTTCACAAGGGCATCTGTCGTGTTAAACCCACTATAGTTGGCGCCCACCGTGGGGCTAGGGCATGGTGGTTTCGAGTTCTTGAAGGGCACTTTCCCAGGGATGGAGGGATATGCCGTAGGCAGGATGACCAAGAGTCGTCGCTGCAAGCTCTACATCGATGACGCTGGCTGGGGCCCCGAAGCCGACTCAATCAAGTACGGGTACCGGGTACCCTTCGGTGGGATTCACGTCTTCATCGGCAAGATTGGTGGACTAGAGCCTGAGCCAGACATCTGCACCGACATCGTCGAGCTGGCTCGACGTGCGCAACTCGCCAGGGCTCAACCTGGCCGGAAGCGTGTCTTCGCTGGATTTGCACATGGCACGGAGCTTGCGGAGGATTCTGTGTTCGGACGAGAGACTCTCATCTACTCAGGTGATGAGTCCTCGACTGGAGAGATGGAATCGATCTACCAGCTTCAAGATGGTGGGCTTGGGGGCTATTCCGATGGTGACAGTATTCCGGACCCCTATGAGCCGGCGTCCCGGGCTGCTATTTTCATGGCTGGCACAGGGCCGGCTCTGAATTCATCAACAACTGTGGCTGTGACGTCTAGTTCAGCGGCTGCGGCGGCTGGGGCCGGTGGGTCAATTTGGCCATCAGCATAGGTTTTGTCTGAGCCCTTGGGCACTTTGACAACCCTGTTAGCAACAGAAGTCACTACGGCGAATCAAGCACAGCATAATGAATAGGTTGCAAAGGTGCGAGATGAGGTGGCCAAGGCCCAAGAGGAGCTTAATGCAGAGAACACCAGGATGGCAATGGAACGGGCCCTGATGGATGCCGAATCACAGCACATAAGGGCGAAAGCTTTTTGCTTGAGTCTGGATCAGAATGCGTCCAATGATGTCCTTTGAAGGAGAAACCAAACCCGCCTGTCATTGCAGTATGAGGCGCAGAACCTTTTTAACACGCCCGGGGCAGGACCAAGTAACCCGCCAGGTACAACCCGGGCTGCTGAAGTCCCAGGGAGCAAGGCGGCAGCTCAGCCTCGATTGTGAGACCAGCCCCGTAGGGATCACACCCCGCCTCGGTGTTTTTCAACACCATCTGGCCATTATTCTAACCCGGTGGATAACATGATAGCAGCGGCTACCTGTCTCAATGCGATCCCTATTACTGATGAGATGCCCTTTGCAGCTGAGGCACGGAACGCGATTGAGTTCTGCAGACGGCGGTTGCACAACAAGAGAAATATTCATACTGTTGTGATCGTGTTCATTCGACTCCTTGTCCAAGTCTAAGTTACAACCGGCGTGTTGAGTTACCTGCGGTCTCCAGCAGCGAACGACGTCATAACCCGCCCCATGATGATCACCCGCCCAGTGAAGATAACCTGCCCCATCGCGAGGCGGATGCGGCGGCTCAGCAGGAGGCTTATCAGCAGCCTCTGGTGACCACTTCAGCATCAATAGGGGTTGGGACAATTTCAAGGACAGTTGGAGTGCCATGTTTAGTACCAGCTCTGCGTAATGAATGTCTGCCGAAGGATTTTAAGGGTCCTCGTAAGGTGCCTAACTACACAGCTGATCTCCCCACTGAGACTTGGATTGAGAGTTATGAGTTAGCCATGGAAATTTTGGTTGTCAATGATGCTGTCTGTGCCAAATACTTTACCATGGTGTTGGATGGACCCGCTCCTACATTGTTAAAAAGTTTACCTGCTAATTCTATCAACTCATCGGCAGAGTTGAAGGCACGGTTCATTAAGAATTTTTAAGGGACATGCAAGTAGCCTCTGATGATTATTGATCTGGATAACTATGTGCAGAGTGAGGATGAGTCGGCCCATCATTGGGTCCAGCGGGTCTCTGTTATTATTCACTCGTCGGATAATAATGCGGCAGGTCAAGCGGTTCTGGTCTTGGAAAAGAACTGTCACTTTACCCCCCCTTAAGCAGAATCTTGGGCATCTTAAGCATTATTGTAATGACATGGGTGAGCTTATGGCGGCTCTCATTAAGTATGCAGACTCTGATAATACCAAAGACACTGGATCTGATGATCAGAAATCCAACAAGAGCAAAAAGAGTGGCAATGGTAAAGGTGAGCAGCAGAACGTGGCAGGGCATAATAACAATAGGGCAAAGGTGGTAAGCGCAGACACCCTGATGGCGGGTCAGATTTAGTAGCTAACACCAACACTGGGTACAAGAATCAACGTCGCAATGGTAATGGTAAGGCGTCGTATGGCAAGGGAAAACCTTTTAATCTTGAGGCGGCGCTTAATGACCCATGCCAGAAGCACAGTCTTCCTAACAATCCATCCACTCATGCCTGGAAGGATTGTTGGGTCATGCGAGAGTTCAGGAATTACAATCTCGGTCAGAATCATGGTAATGACAATGGACCGCCCGACGGGTTAGGTTCCGGCTCTCAGGACTCCGTTTTTGGTGGAGGCGGCTCAAATTCTGGCTATCAAGGCCAAGGTAACCATGGTGGTCATAATCAACAGTCCGGCCAGGGCAACCACCAGCAAGGTAATCAGTCCAGATATCAGAATAATCCAAAGCAGCTCAATAGTGGCTAGTATCATGTCTTCACACAAGTTTTTGCAAAAGAGATCAGAAGGTTCATAAGCGTGTCGTTAGTGCTGTTGAGTCGGCCGTACCCCAATACTTACGCTGGTCGGAGCATCCGATCACATGGAGTCGGGAGGATCAGCCGCCCCGGGTTGAAAATCCAGGTCATCTGGCATTGGTGGTAGCCCCTCAAGTGGGCGGTTATAAATTCACTAAGGTGCTGATGGATGGTGGCAGTAGCATCAACATCCTGTACTATGACACTTTGCGTCGGATGAACTTGACTGACAAGTATCTTAAGCCGTCTTCCATGGTCTTTCATGGTGTGGTGCCTGGTAAGTCGGCGTATCCTGGGGAAAAATTGCCGTCAAAGTAGCCTTTGGCGATGACTATGATTACAGAGCCGAGACATTGTGGTTCGAAGTGCTTAAAATCAAGAGTTTGTATCATGCATTGTTCGGACGGCTGGCTTACGCTAAGTTCATGGCTCGCCCTTGTTATGTTTATTTACAGCTTAAGATGCCAAGGCGTATGGGAACAATTACGGTCAATGGTGATCGGAAAGTCGCTTTGGAATGTGAGGAAGGAGACGCGGCTTATGCAGAGTCAGCTTGTGCTACTCAGGAACTTAAGTTTTACAAGGATAATGTTGACCCGGCTGATATGACCCCTCTGAAGAAGCCCACCACTGAACATTACCCTTTGTTGAAGTTTAAGTCGGCTGATGATACCAAGCAGGTTGATTTTGTCCCTGGCGACTCATCTCAGCAGTTCACTGTGGGGCTAATATGGATCCCAAATAGGAAAGCGCGCTCATTGAGTTCATCCATAAGAATCGGGACATCTTTGCATGGAAACCTTCTGACATGCCGGGTGTTCCGAGAGAATTTGCTGAGCACACTCTTAATGTGGATCCTAAGTTTAAGATGGTTAAACAGTTCCTTAGTCGTTTCAATGAAGAGCGATGTAAGGCTATTGGAGAAGAGGTAGCCCGGTTCTTAGCGGCTAGGTTTATCATGGAAGTTTTTCACCCTGAGTGGTTGGCTAACCCTGTGCTTGTACTTAAGAAGAACGACACATGGCGTATGTGTGTTGATTACAAAGATCTTAACAAGGTTTGTCCAGCTGACCCATTTGCTCTCCCCCATATCGACCAGATTATTGATGCAACGACGGGTTGTGAGAGTTTATGTTTCCTGGATGCTTATTCTGGTTATCATCAGATCAAGATGGTAGTTAAAGACCAAGAGAAGACGTCTTTCATTACACCTTTTGGAGCTTTCTGCTATGTTTCTATGGCGTTTGGGCTCAAGAGTGCTCAGACGACTTATCAGCGCTGTGTTCAGAATTGTTTTCACAGTCAGATCAGACGCAACGTTCATGCTTATGTGGATGGTATTGTGGTTATCTCAAGGAAGAAAGAGACTGTTCTTGATAATTTGAAGGAAACTTTTGACAATTTTCGGGTCTACAAAATGATGCTTAACCCGGCCAAGTGTGTTTTTGGTGTGCCTGCAGGTAAACTGTTGGGGTTTCTGTTCTCAGAACAGGGTATTGAAGCTAACCCGGAGAAGATTAAAGCCATCACGTCAATCTCTAAGCCGGCGTGCGTTAATGACGCTCAGCATCTGGCGGGGCGCATTGTGGCTTTGAGCCGGTTTATGATGAAGAAGACAAATCATTTTGTTTTGAGTGATGCTGCCAATGAGGCGTTTGAGACGCTCAAGAAACAGTTGGCTGAGCCACCCGTCTTAGCTGCCCCTATTGACAAAGAGCCTTTGCTCCTGTACGTGGCAGCTAATAATAAGGCTACCAGCATGGCAGTTGTTGTGGAGCGCAAGGAGGCAGGTAAGGAGTACCCAGTTCAGCGGCCGGCTTATTATGTTAGTGAGGTGTTGACTGAGTCCAAGCAAAGATATCCACATTGGCAGAAACTGGTGTTTGGAGTGTTCATGGCGTGTCGCAAGCTGAAGCATTATTTCCTTGGTCACCCTATTACCGTGGTCAGCTCTGCTCCTTTAGGAGATATTATTCACAATAGAGAAGCCACGGGCTGGGTTGCTAAGTGGGCAATTGAGCTTGGACCTCATAATCTGAAGTATGTGCCAAGAAAAGCCATCAAGTCTCAAGCTTTGGTGGATTTCATCAATGATTGGACAGAATTGCGAACCCAGAGGAGAAACCTGACAACACATACTAGACAATCCACTTTGATGGGTCAAGACAGTTGGAGGGCTCGGGGGCTGGAGTTATTTTGACTTCCCCACGAGGTGATAAATTTTGTTATGTGTTAAGGCTAATGTTTCCTTGTCCTAACAATGTAGCTGAGGATGAAGCTTTACTCCATGGCCTTCATATGTCTAAGGAGATGAATTTAAGCCGGGTCAGGTGCCTGGGCAACTCAGACCTTGTGACACAGCAAGTCTCTGGCAAGTGGGACTCTAAAGACCCGCTCATGGCGGCTTATCACCGGGCGGTTGATACTATTGCTGGTCACTTTAAGGGTTATCAGGTGGATCATCTTGATCGACGGAAGAATGAGGCGGCTGATGCATTGTCACAGCTTGGGTCTCAATGTAAGCCAGTACCCCCTAATATATTCCTTGATGTGGTGCATAATCCTTCAGTCAAGTTGTCGTCGTCGGAGGACCTCGCTGTCCCTGACCCGAAGGCGTAGTTGGTGGCGGCTCTTCATGCTATTCTTAATTGGACGTTGCCTTATCTGGCTTATATGACCCAGGGCGAGTTACCCGAAGATGAGATTTTTGCATGACAGATTACCAGGAGGTCTAAGTCTATGACTATTTTCAATGGCGAGTTACACCGATGCAGTGTGACAAGGGTCTTCCAACGTTGCGTTTGTCCTGAAGAGGGCCGTCAAATCTTAAGAGAAATTCATGAATGTCATGGGAAAACCATGGCCACCTATGGGGCCAAGGGCCCCTTTTGGTTCAGCAGGGGGACTGAGCACGTTGCACAAAGAGCGGAGGAGCGCAGCGTAGCGCGGCAGAGATCACACGGGCAGTTTTACCCAGGTTCAGGCCGCCATGAGGCGTAAAACCCTACTCCTGCTTTGGTGGATTGATGGTCGATGGTGGTGGAAACGCAACACTCTTGCGTGGCAGGGTTGCCTCGGGGCGAGAGCAGCTACGTGTGTATGAGTGTACAGGGGTCCGAATCCTTTCTATGGTTGCCATTGGCCCCCTTTTATAGATTAACAGGTCACCACAGTGGCAAATTAGTCATTGTGTACTGATTAGATAGCGAACAGTGCTATCATATCTGCTCTGCAGACAGAGCAGTACGCATTAAATGTGCCGCTCAGTGTCACATCATGGCCTGCCCGGCACGCCTTGCCGGGCTGTTTGGCCACCTTCTCTCCTGTCTACATGACACGTCGCAGGACGGGTGTCATCTGGAGGTGATTTCCGTAGGAAATGGCTGCCATGTGGCAAAAGGCAGCCACTTACTCATCTTGTGGCTTGACACCACACCGATCGGTGACTTGCATCGCTATGAGGCAGGGCGGTGAAGCCTTGGCGGGGTGTTTTGCCTTCGTATGCCCCGGCAGGCCTACCGGGGCGGTCTTGAGGCTTCCTTCTGGGGCAACCTTGACCACGTCAGGCTCTCCTACCCGGCAAGGGAGGTTTTCCCTTAGCGGTATCTTGCTTCTTGGCTTGACTTGGTCTTCTCATCCTGCCCTTTGATTCCTCGAAGAGCCTATCTCATTACGTTGGCCTTGTCTTGAATGTTGCAATCTTGCCGGGTTCGTGGCTCACTGTCCGTGCACAAGTCAGGGGAAAACATACATCCCTGTTTGTGTACCCCGACAGAAGCCCCCGGGCCTGAGCCATACGTGTCGCTGGGCACGTTGGATTAGGCCCCAAACAGTGCACGGACACATGGCGAAAGAAGTCCGCACGCATGGTGGTCTGTTATGATGACCAGTAAATCCAACGTCCACTTCGTGCAATTACCGCTGGTCGTGGGGGCGTGGGACTTGCTGCAGTTAATGTAAAACGGTAACTTTCTGAAGAGTCATGTCCTTCCCCACGTCCTGCACCTTAAGAGAGGAAAACACGGAAGGGTACTGCTCATTCATCATCTGCCTCGCCTCCCCACCATCTTCCTCCGCAAGCCAAGCAACTGCTCTTCTTCCTCACCCGCACCCGCCGCCAATCCCCTCTCAATTCTCTTCCCACATCCCCGCAGCATCTTGGAGACATGGGGAAGAAAATCGCCGCCAGGGGGAAGCGGGCGACCGCGGTGAAGGAAGCGGCAGGCTAAGGGGAGCAAGAGGGTGTCAGAGCTAGACAGGAAGCAGAGGGCAGATGTCGTCTTCTTTCCGTCGAATCTGGACGGTGAAGTGCTTGAGGCAAGGTATGGTTATCTGTGGGGGAGGGAAGTCCCAAAAGGGCACGGCGCGCCCAAAGTTCTAGCGGAGGGGAAACAGGACCCGCCAGATTCGTACCGATTCTTTTGCGCGTACTTCATCTGCGGCCTCTGTTCCCCTTTCTCGGATTTCTTGGATGCAATGAAGGTGATTTATGGCTTCCATCTCTTGGATTTCACGCCAAATGCAATGGCGTGCATGGCGATCTTTGCTTACTTGTGCGAGAACTTTGTTGGAGTTGCCCCCAATGTTGATCTATTCAGGCACTATTTCGTTCTCGAGTGGAGAACAAAAACCACCGCTCTTGGAACATAAGTTGGATGCCACGGGTAGTGCCAAGGGAGAACTGGGATTACATCTCTGGCCAACAGCGCAGCAGATAGGAGGAGTGGAGAGGAGATTGGTGTTGGATCGAGGACGAGGAGGCCCCAGAGTTCTGCTAGGCGCGGACGGAATGCATTGAGCGCGGGAATGACTGGAGGGAGCTTGGGCTTACCGATGATAGGCTCCACCAGGCAATAAATAGGATCACCCATCTGAAGACTGCCGGGCTAACCGTTGAGCATGTGGGGGCCGACTTCCCTCTCTGCCATATCACGCTGTTGCAGAAGAGGCACAGGTTTCCTGGCTCTATGGGGATGCCGCAGATAGGATGAGGTTACTTCCTGGCCTGGCCAACAACTTGTCAGTCTACGGCCATGCCTGGTTGTGCAACAGCTGTTTGGCATCTTCGAACTTTTCAAGTTGCCCGCCAACATCATCCCTCTGAACATCAACTCCGCCAGGGACCAGATCCTGAAATGGATGCCGCATTGCGATGCTCAAGGAGTTGCTAGTGCCTGGCAATTACCCTCGCTCGACGAAGAGCTCGCGTGGTCCTCCACCCTAGTGGAAAGAGCTACCAGGGTGGAGGCCAATATGTACAAGCGCACCTCCAGGGTGGAGGAGGCATACATCAGGAAGCGGCTTGAGGAGGACAGGGCATCCCAAGCTGCAGCAGCGGTGAAGGCCGGGAAGGCAGCAAGGGGAAAGGAAAAGGCCAGAGACGAAAGTTCCTCCCGCGGCAGGGACGAGGCACAAGTCTCGGAAGAGGTTGCCGTGGACAAGCCTGCCGGGGGCGAGCCTTCCGGGATTTAGGCCCTATATATCACGGTGGCAAAGGCTCTAGAGGAAGAAGAGGTTGGGGAGGTGGAGCAACCTTGAGAGGAGTGGCTCGCGGAAGGGCCTCAAGCCCCCTAGCCTGTCTTGGATCAACGCCCTCATAGGCGGACGGCCAACCGGGGAGCGGCGGTCTCCGATCCTGCGCCCGCCACCAAGAGTGTGAAGGTGACCACCTCCAAGAGCAGCGTCCCTGAAGTTGCGCGCCATCATTCTCCTCGGCTTTCCAGGGCCAGGTCCCCTTCCGCCAAGCAGCCAACAGCCACAGAAGACGACTCCTTCTCCCAGTTGGATTCGAGCTCATCGCAGAGCTCATCTTCGTCAGAGCTCCCTGCGTCTCAGCAGGGTTCAAAGTCGTCGGAGAGCTCAACTCCTCCACCCCAGAAGAGAAGCAGGGCACCTTCTCCGCCCGTCGACTTTGTGCTAAGCTCTATGCTCATCGACGAGGAGTAAGAAAGAACTCCCTCCCTTCCTTGCTGTTATTTCTGCATGTTTCCTTGCTTGTTGACAAATCTTTGCTTGCCGCCTTCGTCAGGGAGGAAGAAGAAGAAGAAGAACCCCTCGTTCACCGGACCAAGCGGCTCAGACGCACGAAGCCAGCGAGGACGGTGGCAGGGATGGGCCCGGCAGTGGACGGTGCGAGTCCCCCGGCACCAAGCCCCCAGTCCAGCCCCCAGCCAGAACGTGCAGGGGTGGTTCCTCCTATTGGGAGCGACGGAGGAGAGCTCCCCACTATTGACGCCGAAGGAGGAGAAGGAACCTCCCTAGACGAGCCTTTCCAGGACGGGCCCACTCTGCCCCTCGATCGGGTTGAGGGATCCCGATCCCCGCCAAGGGTCTCCACGGAAGAGTCCGGCCTTGGCCCGACAACTAATGTTGCCGGAGAAATTGAAGCTTCCACCCGGCAGACCTCTCCGGGTAACTTATTTGCTCTTCCTTCCTGGTTCCCTCTTACCATCTTGCTTCGTACTCCTGACTTGTTAACAATCTGGTATTTCTGTCATTGATTACTGGATCTGCTTACAGCCCCTTTAAGTGAGGAGCCAAATTTGCTGGATGAGGTGGCCAGCATAGGGAAGGACGCCGCGGAGGAGGCCGCCAAGATTGCTGCCACAGAAGGGTAGGAACATGTTGCCGGGGGTGCCTTGGGGCCCTTGAAGGAGTCCGAGAAATCCCCTGGTAGCACGTCTGGATCAGGGGTGGTGATTGAAGAGAAGATACCTCTCCAAACCATGGGTCCCCTTCCCCTGTTCGGCATCCCGGTGGGAGCCCCGCCATCATCTTCAAGCCATCTGGCGCTAGTGCTTGCACAGCCTGGGCTTGGAGCCCCCGGCTCGTTAATAGGGACGAGCACGGAGCTTGACAAAGAGCTTCAGCGCATTCTGGCATCGCTATACCAAGGGGTCGAAGAGGTGGATGACTCCAACGCCGTTGCTCTGGATTTATCTTTTATGGAGTCCGTGGCGATGGGCATCAAGGAGATGTGTGATCGGCACAGCTAGAAATAGCAGGAGCTCAAGGAGCAGTGCAAGTCTGCCAATGAGGTAGGACAGAAGCTGAAGGACAAAGGTGCCGAGCTGTGCGTTTGGCACGGCAAGTAGTTCCAGGTTCTCTTGAGGCAGTAGGAGACAGTATCGATGGCGAGGGAGGATGTCATTGCTCGGGAGGCGCGCCTGGCAGACCACAAAGTGCTTCTGGACGCCAGGGAGCAGGACATTTCTCTCCGAGAGGAGAGGCTCGAAGCTGCTCTCCGTGCCAAGGACAATGATCTGGAGGTCCTTGTGCAGCAGCGCACCAAAGAGCTGGAAGACAAGCACAAGTCCGCCCTGGATGCCCTTACTGTCGACTCTGCCGCTCGGTTGAAGAAGCTTGCCGATGACCTTGCCGCTGCCTCTTCCGCCAAGGTGGACCTCGACCAGCAGGTGGCCGAGCTGACGGAAAAGCTTGCCGGGAGCGCCAAGGAGGTCAAGACTCTCAGGGAGGAGACGCGGAAAGCAGAGATCCTCTTAAGGGGTGTGCAATCGCAGCTCTCCTCTAAGAGCCAAGACCTCGAGAGCGCCAACGGCACCATCGAAGATCTAAAGGCCAGGATCGGCACCCTGGAGAGCTCGGCAGAATCCAGAGGGGCCCGTGAGCAGCAGCTGACGAAAGACCTGGACATCGCGAAGCGCCTCTGGAAGGATGCAGAGGACAAACTGGCAAACCAGTCTGAGCAAGTTGACCTCTGGATCAAGAGCTTGATTGATGTTGCTGAGCGCCTCACTGCCCAGACCGCAACGATGGGCATGGAGGAGCCAGTCTACTTGGCCAGCAAGCAGGAGGCCCCCATTGTTAAGCTAGGGGCCTTCTTTAACGAGCTGATCAACAAGCTGAAGGTGCATGAGGAGGGAAGAGCTGGTCGCTTCGAGGCTGAATCCCGGAGGCTTGCTCGTAATTCCCTCTTCATGGTTTTGAGCAACATCGCCTGCCGCCACCCGGACCTCGACCTTGCCGACGGCTTCAGGAAGCCGCCGCGCGGCGCGGATGTTTCTGCTGCCGAGGAGAAGGCCACCCCTTTCACCGACAGGGTTCTTGGCGTTCCTGTTGCTCCTCGAGGTTGCAAGGACCGGTCTTGAATCATGCCCGCTACTTCATTGTTCTGTAATCAAAACATGATGCATTCTATGTGTTTAGACATCGTACTATTTATGCTCGCATGAAACTTGATGTCTTTGTTAAATCTGAACTGTGTGTTTTGTCCCTTTTGAATGTTACCCCATTGGTGTTCGCATGATTAATCTCTATGCACGCTCTGGTTGCCTGCCGGTATCATATTGCCGTGAAAGTCGTAAGGGTCTGGCTCTTAACATTTATCTTGGCATGGATGCGTCCCAGCAGGTTTTTCCTTAGTAGTTTCTGACGTAGCCACCCATCCCACGAGCAGGCTCTGAATGGAATGAGGGTGCAGACAAGAATCTAGCAAAGGTACCATCTCGTGAAAGATTCCTTCACACGAACACTTCGGCATTCAAGGGATAAACAAACGCAAATTCTTGATTTATAAGTAAAGCAAAGATTGAGTAAACTTGGCTCTTATTCGTGCTTCTATCTACTCCTTCCGGCAGCGGCTGATTGCTGAGCTCGCACGTTCCGGGAAGGGTGGTGCTGCACGTATATCGACTTCTAGCTCCCGGCAAGGGTCGGCTAGAAGTATATGTATCTTGTGGGCAGCAGGATGCGACGTTTATGCATGCCTGGTTCCTCTCCCCTCCTCTTCGCACTTTTCGATCGATCCAATGGCAGTTGGCTTGAAAGTCACACCAGGTGGACGGCCTTGCCGGAGCGTACTTGCCGGGGTGTCAACCAACAGATTTGCACCGGCGTTCTACTCAGGATTTTCCCAAGCAGGGTAAATGCTGGACCGAGTATCGCCTGGTCTCATCGACGTTGATGATGGTAAAACCCAGAGTAGCTCGATTGTCAATAAGTGAGAGTGGCAGGGAGAGAAATCTGATACCCTTGCACATCACTCCTTTTCCCGAATGGGGCTCGCAGGGCGTTCCTGCTGTCTGATCCGTTCGGGACGGTACTGTCGTCCTTGTCACTAGCTTCTGCCGCCGCTGTGACCGGGGCATACGGAGGTGGCGGAGGTTGGACGAGGTCGGCGGGGGAGCGGCTTCGCTCTCCCGTTCCACCCCCGCCATTCCTTTGGGCGCCGTTTGTGGTGACGCCATTGATGAAGATGACGTGCTATGTACACTCCTCGGGTTCGCGCAAGCGCGATCCCCCTACCTGGCGCGCCAAAGATGTTGTGGGAAAACCACGGCCACCTATGGGGCCAATGGCCCCTTTTGGTTCGGCAGGGGGACTGAGCACGTTGCACAAAGAGCGGAGGAGCGCAGCGTAGCGCGGCGGAGATCACACGGGTAGTTTTACCCAGGTTCGGGCCGCCTGCTTTGGTGGACTGATGGTGGATGGTGGTGGAAATGCAACACTTTTTCCTAGCAGGGTTGCCTCCGGGCGAGAGCAGCTATGCACGTATGAGTGTACAGGGGTCCGAATCCTTTCTATGGTTGCCATGGGCCTCCTTTTATAGATTAAGGGGTCATCACTGTGGCAAATCAGTCATTGTGTACTGATTAGATAGGAAACAGTGCTATCATATCTGCTCTACAGACAGAGCAGTACGTATTAAATGCACCGCTTAGTGTCACGTCATGGCCTGCTGGGCACGCCTTGCCGGGCTGTTTGGCCACCTTCTCTCCTGTCTGCATGACACATCGTAGGACGGGTGTCATCTGGAGGTGATTCCTATAGGAAATGGCTGCCATGTGGCAAAAGTCAGACACTTAGTCATCTTGGGCTTGACACCGCACCGATCGGTGACTTGCGTCGCTATGAGGCGGGGCGGTGAAGCCTTGGCGGGGTGTTTTGCCTTCGTATGCGCCGGTAGGCCTGTCGGGGCGGTCTTAAGGCTTGCTTCCAGGGCAACCTTCACCTCGCCAGGCTCTCCTGCCCGGCAAGGGAGGTTTTCCCTTAGCGGTGTCTTGCTTCTTGGCTTGACTTGGTCTTCACATCCTGCCCTTTGATTCCTCGAAGAGCCTATCTCTTTACCTTGGCCTTGTCTTGGATGTTGCAATCTTGCCGGGTTCGTGGCTCACTATCCCTGCACAAGTCAGGGGAAAACATACACCCCTGTTTTTGTACCCCGACAATGAAGGTGATTGTGCTCATCACGGCGGCTCAAAAAATTTGGTGGCTAAAGCCTTTCATCATGGGTTTTATTGGTTAACGGCTCACGCTGATGCAGAGTATATCGTAAGCAAGTGTGATGGATGTCAAAAAATTTCTAGACAAGCTCATGTCCCGGCTCAGGAATTACTTATGATCCCGATAACTTGGCCGTTTGCAGTCCAGGGACTTGATATGGTTGGACCATTCAAGATATCGAAGGATAAAAAGACCCATCTTCTGGTGGCGGTTGACAACTTTACCAAGTGGGCTGAGGCAGATGTCGGTTTCAAAACCGGCAGATCTCGGGTAGGGGGTCCCGAACTGTGCGTCTAAGGTCGATGGTAACAGGAGACGGGGGACACGATGTTTACCCAGGTTCGGGCCCTCTCTATGCTGGTAATACCCTACGCCCTGCTTGATTGATCTTGATGAATATGAGTATTACAAGAGTTGATCTACCACGAGATCGTAATGGCTAAAACCCTAGAAGTCTAGCCTGTCTGATCATGATTGTTCCTATGGACTAAACCCTTCGGTTTATATAGACACCGGAGGGGACTAGGGTTGTACAAAGTCGGTTACAGAGAAAGGAATCTTCATATCCGAACGCCAAGCTTGCCGTCCACGCCAGGGAGAGTCCCATCCGGACACAGGAGAGAGTCTTCTGTCTTGTATCTTCATGGCCCATCAGTCTGGCCCATGTTACGCAGTCTGGACGCCCGAGGACCCCTTAATCCAGAACTCCCTGAGTAGCCCCTGAACCAGGCTTCAATGACGATGTGTCCGGCGCGCAGATTGTCTTCGGCATTGCAAGGCGGGTTCCTCCTCCGAATACTCCAGAATTGACTTCGAGCACAGAAGGCGTGTCCGGCTCTGCAAGACAAGTACCACACACAACCGTAGAGAGTATAATATTTCACGAGTCCCATCTACTGACAACTTTTGTAACGCGACACCACGTTCCTGCACGGTCATTATTTCGAACCGTATTCTTTTTAGCCTCCCGCTCCATGTTTTGAGAAGCGGTTTTATTGGCACGTCTTGTCAAAGCAGAGATCATGTCCCCTTATTACGGGATTCTCATTAATACGGGCGTGGGTAACCCAACCGTCCCGTTGGTATGATTCCATGGGAATAGGCAGGTTTTGAGGCCTAGGAGGAGGCGTTTTGATATTCATCACCTTTATAAAGGGGCACAGACCCGTCCTTCTCCTCTACGCTTTCCGCTCCCCTCGTCCTTTCCAACCTCGAGTTCTAGCACCCAAGGTTCAATTTATTTGTTCCGAGTCTCTTAGCCATGTCCGGACCCAACCTTCAAGGCCGGTGGGTGGCCTCCTCCGTCACAGAGGAGGATATCATGATGCTCCGGGCGGCAAAATACCTGACCACGGAAATCCCCCACAGGCTCCCTGCTCAAGGGCAGGTCATTCCAACTCCCAGATCCGGCGAGAGGGTCGTATTCATCTCTCACTTCCTCCGAGGGCTAGGGTTCGCTCTCCATCCCTTCGTTCGCAGACTCATGTTCTATTACGGGCTAGATTTTCATGATCTAGCTCCAGACTCCTTTCTTCACATCTCAGCGTTCATCGTCATGTGCGAGGCCTTTCTCCGTATTCCCCCGCACTTTGGCTTATGGCTTAAGACCTTTAATATGAAGTCGAAGGTAGTCGATGGCAAGCAAGCGGAGTGTGGCGGTGCGATGGTGAGCAAACTCGCCCACACACCTTGGCCAAAAGGCTTTTTCACGGAAACCTCCAACCTATGGCAACGGGAGTGGTTTTACATCACTGAACCCCGTGGTACCAAGTGGGCAGCTACACCTACGTTCCTGCCTGGCCCTCCATTACGGATCGCATCATGGATTAATAAGGGGCTGGACTGGGGATCAACGGACGAAGTGCAGACGCTTCAAAGCCGCATCCGGAGCCTCCTCGAGAAGGACACCGGCCTCGTCGACGTAATCCAGGTAATGCTAGTCCGCCGGGTCCTGCCGTGCCAGCGACGGCCCCTCCGCATGTGGGAGTTCAATCTGGAAGGACCACGGACACTTCAACACTTCTTTGGCACGACGCACAAAGGAATGTGGAAGTTATTCTTCGGGACACGAAAACAGTGGCCGGATACTACCGAGGACGTCGGCCTTGACTGCAACCATCCGGATACCTCGGTAGGCCCTCGACTCCTGAACACAGCTTAGTTAAATATCTCGTAACAATATACTGAGAAAACCGTCTTCGACTAGGGCTGGATCAAGAAGGCGGAAAGAATTAGGTGTTCGGCCCCTCTTCCTGAAGACTCAGCAGATCCTGTGTTAACAAGGATGCTGGCTCCGGCGCCATACCAAGTGTCGGTGAAGGGGGACAAAGAGGAGAGCAAGAAGGCCGAAGGTGGCCTCTATTCTAGAGGTACACTAGACACTATATCCAGGGAGATTGGAACTCCCTCTTCCGAAGACAAAAGAGAAGTAGAAACTGACATCCCCTCTCCCGATGGGAAGAAGAGGGCCGCCTCCGAAGATTTGGAAGCAAAGGCTCCTAAACAAGGGAAGACGTCCCTGTCAGGTGGCTCGGGTTCAGAAGACGACGTTGTGGCGTAGTTCCTCCGTAAGGACAAGCCTTTAGCCGAATCGTAAGTGAACAGAGGCATCCGAAACATATACCATTGCTTTCCGGTTACCAGGGTAACATTTAAAATATATGTTTGCAGTCCGGCACGCAGTCTTCCTCAACAGTCCTCCTCCTCGGGGGATCTTCTTCCAGAGATGATGGAAAGCGAGACGCCTCCACAGACCTTCTCGCCCGACAGGGCAGACGACTCCGAGGTGTCGTCCCGGAGGATCTCTCCCGACCAACAAGCGGTGCGAGGGATAATGAAAACTACGCTCGAAGGTGATACTTCGGCCGTCCAGAGTCCGGGCATGCGGACCCTATGAGGACCAATAATAAAGGGCCCGGACTATCCGGTCTACAGCCGGGGATGACTCTAGAGTCGGACAAACATATTCTTTCCAAGGGAGTTCGTACTCCCGCGGCCGCTCCCAGGGATACGGGGGCGCCGGATACAATGCCGGGCATGCTGCAACATGCGTCCGTTTCAGAGGAACATCGTACCTTAATGGGTACGGTTGTTAAGAGGATTCTGTCCACGAAAAGTGGATTGAATGAATCCTTCATGAGCGTGCTAAGAGGCTTCGAGGTATGCAATGTAATATCTTTAATTGCACTTCTACGTGCAAAATGCACCTGTGTATAGATAGTAGCCCCTGAGACTCTGGTTGCCGTCCGAAATAATCTGATGATTTGGAACACAGGCTGTTTCATCCATGACGACTGCCCAAGCTATAGAGGTTGCAAGGCTGAAACAGAAACTTGATGTGGCGGATGATGACCTCACACTTATTAACAGGCGGCTCAACGAGGCGCAAGGTATGTTTTTGGGGCCGTCAGTATATGTAAGTATGATAATATGAGCATGACGCTAAAAATTGTATACTGAGATATGCATAACTGCAGATAATGCTGCCGTAGTTGAGGCCCTACGGGCTGAGCTTGCCCGAGCCAAGGAGCAAGCCAAGATGAGTGAGGCGGCTGCCAAGAAGACATCTGCTGAGTTAAAGGCCGAACAAGCTGCTCGGCGCCAGTCCGAGGAGAGAATATCTACCATGACGCGCGAGCTAAAGGATGCCAATGTTCGATGCGAATTCCTCGAGAAGGATAACAAAGCCGGAATGGTCAAACTCGGCAAGCCCTTACAAGAGGCAAGAGAAGCACGGTCCGAGTCTAGAGCGGCTTGGGAAGAAATCCGGCAAGCTGGGGAGATAACGGACGGTAAGCCTTTCTTATTACAGACTAAATTCGGCGATCCGAAGTATGCCCCCCTTAATCAAATGTGGAGTTCTCCAGACGCATTCTTAGACTTGCCGAAGAGTGTCTCCGATGCGGTGCAGTTTTTCCAAGCGCAAGAAGGACGTGCAACGGAGAAGCTTTTCTGGTCGCAATTCAGCATGTCGAAGCGTCCGCTGTTGCTGAACGAACAGATGGCCCAGTGGGCCGAGCTCCACAAGATATCCAAATCTACCATGAAGGACGTCGTGCTCCGGCTGTGGCCGACTGAGCCAATTCCGAATAGTTATTTCGGTTTGGAACAGCGACTTGTTGATGCGGTGCCGCGTATCGACGCTGTTAAGCGGTCAACGTGCATTGAGGGTGCACGGATGGCCTTTGCCCGCGTCAAGGCATACTGGGCGAAGATGAAGGCCACCGATATTGCAGCGAAGGGTCCACCCGAGGGCCAGGACCATCACACGCCAGAGCATTATTTTGAGGACGTCCTAGTGGGTGCCCGCTTGATAGAGGGTCAGTGCTCGAAAGATATGATGTTCGAGTGAATATACCAAGTTTGTAAAAACAATATTATGATATATTAAGGCCATATTTTTATACTTTTGCCTGAAAGTATTGGTTCCTCCTGTGCGGCCGTTCTTTGTATAATCTGAAAGTTTGCCAGTCGTCGGCTTCAGCCCCCTCGCATATAATGCGGGGGTGTTCGAAAAAGCACTTGATCACTCTTGACCCAACGTCTTGGTCCATGAAGGAGGTGTCAATGCAGTGAACTAGGCAATCGGACTATAGGGCTTTAACACTTTCACTTAGCCATAGGAGTTTGACGGCGAGTCTACGATATAGCCCCTTGTATGTGCGCGTGTACCCGAATACGGTGCATTACATAGATGACCAGAAAAACGGTCCTTCATGTAATACAGAAAGAATCGCTAAGGACTCTGATGAGTCATCGAGTGGTTGACCAGCTCTCGCCGCATCATGATAGTCAGTTTTTGGCTTTCTCTACTGAGGTTCAGTAGTTCTCCCTTTACTACCCTAGCCGATATAGCGGAACATAATGTAGTAAGCACAGGAGCCGGGCAACCCACCTATTGACCAAAGACATGATTCGGAGCTGATGCATATAAGGCCAAACTCGTGATGCCGAAGTGTGCTAAAAAGCTATTCGGACTTGTCGGCAACGCATGTGTTGCCGTATCGAGCCCCTGGCAATTTGTGCCGAGGTGCGTTCATGAAACAACCGAAGAAGCAAAATTCAGAACGTAGAAAAAGCGAATACTGAATACAGGTTATGTTCACTGGAATCTGATTGATACGTCAAACGCAATTCTATAGATTATAACGCCCCTACCCGGGCTATTTAACATGCCGGGGGCCGAGGGTTGAGGAAAAAGGCAATTTACAGGTTTAAAATAAAGAGTGCGGTCTTACAAAAATCATTAGGACCTCCTGTCGCACGTCTGCGCTGCCTTGCCTCGGTGAAAGGACTTCTTGGTAGAAATAGCCTTTGGTTATTTATACGAAGCCGGATTTTAGAAAGAGTCTGTAAGATGACCAGGCTTTGAATCACCTGTTGTAAAGGATAAAAAAAAGTAGTTAGAAAAAGTAAAAAGACTATGAGAGTGCGGACCGCATTGTAAGCCTGTCCGTACTGTGCCTCCGCCGATGACCATGGTATTTTAAGTGCATAATTATATATGCACGATATAAACTTCGCGGCTATATGGGGCGGACGGCGGAGGCCGAACTGCTAATCCAGCTTTGAGATTGATTGGTCCTGTTTTGTAGAGACCGGCGGCTTGACGGCCGATGAGATACGCGGCTTAATAAGGCCGCTTTGTACTTCGGCTGCAGCAGCCATAGTACGCTCCTCTATACGGAGGGAGCATTCCGTATTTCCGTTTATCGTGATGACGCCGCGTGGACCGGGCATCTTAAGATTGAAATAGGCGTAATGTGGGACCGCATTAAAACGAGTAAAAGCGGTACGCCCGAGTAGTGCGTGGTAGCTGCTGCGGAGCGGTACAATATCGAAGGTCAAGCCTTCGCTTCTAAAGTTGTTTGGCAAGCCGAAAATGACTTCCAATGTAATTGATCCCGTGCAGCGAGCTTCTACGCCGGACACTGCTCCTTTGAAGGTAGCTGTGATGGGCTTGATTCGTGAAGGATCAATGCCCATTTTGCGGACAGTTTCTTGGTAGAGTAGATTAAGACTACTGCCGCTGTCCATAAGGACATTCGTGAGATGGAACCCATCAATAATTGGATCGAGGATCAGAGCTGCCGAACTTTCATGATGGATACTGGCTGGGTGGTCCTTGCGATCAAAAGTGATCGGGCAGGCCACCCATTGGTTTAATTTTGGGGTGCCTGGCTCTATGGCATTGGCATCCTGTAGTGCGCGCTTGCGCTCCTCTGTAGGGATGCGTGTCACGTATACCATGTTGACTGTTTTTACTTCGGGGGGGGGGAATTGCTTCTGATCCCCGGTGTTCGGTTGGCGAGTCTCTTCGTCATCGCTGTCTCTAGGGGCCCCTTCCCCTTGTGTTCGGCGTTAAGCTTGCCGACTTGTTTGAAGACCCAACAGCTTCTGTTGGTGTGATTGGCTGGTTCACCGGGGGTGCCATGAATCTGGCAGGGCCGATCCAGTATCTTGTCTAAATTGGATGGTCCGTCTCTGTTTGCCTTGAATGGCTTTTTCCGTTGACCGGTTTTGGAGCCGCTGAATCCGGTGTTTACCGCCGTGTCTTGCGTTCCTTCATTATTATTTTGACGCTTGTGTTTATTGCGTCGTGGCCTGCCGTTGCTGTCTCGAACTTCGGAAGTGCCCGGATCACTGGTGTTGTTGCTTCTACGAGTGAGCTAGCTATCTTCTCCCGCGTAAAAGCGGGTCATCAGAGCGGTAAGGGCTGCCATGGATTTTGGTTTTTCTTGACCGAGGTGGTGGGCAAGCCATTCGTCTTAGACGCTATGTTTAAAGGCCGCGAGGGCTTCGGCGTCCGGACAATCGCCAATGTGGTTTTTTTAATTAGGAACCTAGTCAGAGCTTCCTGGCTGATTCCCCGGGCTACTGGATGATGTGACTTAGGTCGTCGGCATCCGGAGGCCAGACATATGTACCTTGAAAGTTATCGTGGAAGACGTCTTCCAAGTCTTCCCAGCTGCCAATGGAGTTTTCTGGGAGGCTGTTTCAGCTAGTGCCGTGCTGGTCCCTTTAATTTTAGTGGGAGGTATTTGATGGCGTGGAGGTCATCACCCCGGGCCATGTGGATATGGAGAAGGAAATCTTCAATCCATACTGCGGGATCCGTTGTTCCATCGTATGATTCGATATTCATGGGTTTAAACCCTTCCGGGAATTCGTGTTCCATTACTTCATCAGGGAAGCAAAGGCGATGTGCGGCGCCTCTGTATCGGGCCAAGTCGCGACATAGTGCGGATGTAGTCCGTCTGCGGTTTTTGGCCTGGACGTGGTTATGCTCGGTACGTCTGGCTTGATAGCCGTCGTCGCACGCCAAGGCATGCCCCTGCGATCCATAGATCGATCTGGACTGACCTGCTCTGGTCTCCAGGTTTTGCCGCAGGTCATATGTGTATTCACAAGCTGTGGTGTCTTTGCCTTTATGGCGAGGAAGTATGGGCAGGTGTTCGGCTTGAGTTGCCACTTTGTCCCGGCCACGTGGTGGTCGGTCAGCCGCATTACATGTTGATGGCATGGGCTCAAGTGCCTCGTCGTCGAATTGGGGTAGCAATTTGCGCTTCGGGTAACTTTTAATGGGGCGCTCGAGTCCGTATTCCTCGGCTGCCAGGACATCAGTCCATCTATCGTTGAGCAGATCTCGATCAGGTTGAAGCTGCTGCTGTTTCTTTTTCAGGCTCCTCGCAGTGGCTATTAGCCGGCGCTTAAAGCGCTCCTGCTCGACAGGTTCCTCAGGCACGATAAAGTCTTCGTCGCCGAGGCTCACCTCATCTTCGGAGATTGGAAGATAGTTGCTGTCCTCCAAGTCTTCGTTTATGGCCTGTTCGTCAGGGCTGACTTACCCATCTTCCCTACCGTCCTGTTCGGAAGTCGGCTCGGCGGGATCTTCTTTGTCTTCGGCATCGTCCGGAGTATTGTTTTCTCTTGTGCCGGTATTGCTGTCTTTTCCACGGCGTGATTTAGAGCGGTGCCGCTAACGTCGGTGCTTTGGCTGTGTCTCAGGAGGTTTATCCTCGACTGGATCTTTCTCATTATCGCCGTTATTCTTTTTGGGAGTATCCACCATGTACACGTCATACGAGGAGGTGGCTGTCCAGCGCCCAGTAAACGGCGGGTTTTGGGCCTGCTCCTCTCCGGCATCGTCATCCATACCGTCGATGTCTTCGGAGTCGTAATCGAGCATGTCGGTTAAGTCTTCGACAGTGGCAATGAAGTGGGCGGTGGGTGGGAAGCGAAATTCTCCATCATCAGCCTCCAGTTCAAACTGGATATAATTCGGCTGTAAGTCCCCCGCTAAGGAGAGGGTTTTTAATGATTTTAGAACATCACCCAAAGGTGAGTGTCAGAAGATGTCCGCGGAGCTGAACTCGACAATCGGCGCCCGATCGAGCTCGATGGGCGCGGACGCACGTGGTTCGGAACCCGTGGCCAGAGACGAATCCGAGGTTCCGGTGACACAGATCCCGTTCGAAGTTGGGTCTGTGTGCGGCTCCAACGCCGCTGAGTCTGCGGCTTCCATGGCAGGGTTGAGCTTCTCGTCCTCGGATGGCGCAATCTGCTCTGGATCTAGGGCCAGGGCAGTTCCAGGCGCTATCTCCCGGGTATGGTTCGATGACAGATTTAGGTCATGTTCATCGCGGTGGTAGGGAGCGGCTGCCATGGGCTCGAATCCGTCGAAGATCAAGTCTCCGCGGATATCAGCAACATAGTTCAAGCTTCCAAACCTGACCTAATGGCCAGGGGCGTAGCTGTCGATCTGCTCTAGGTGGCCAAGCGAGTTGGCCCGCAGTATGAAGACGCCGAATACGAAGATCTGGCCGGGAAGAAAGACCTCCCTCAAGGCCGCATCGTTGTGGATGATTGATGGAGCCATCGAGTCTTCTAGCGATGACACAGCGGAACTCTCAATGAAAGCACCAATGTCTATGTCAAAACCGGTGGATCTCGGGTAGGGGGTCTCGAACTGTGCGTCTAAGGTCGATGGTAACAGGAGACGGGGGACACGATGTTTACCCTGGTTCGGGCCCTCTCTATGGAGGTAATACCCTACGTCCTGCTTGATTGATCTTGATGAATATGAGTATTACAAGAGTTGATCTACCACGAGATCATAATGGCTAAAACCCTAGAAGTCTAGCCTGTCTGATCATGATTATTCCTATGGACTAAACCCTCCGGTTTATATAGACACCGGAGGGGACTAGGGTTGTACAAAGTCGGTTACAGAGAAAGGAATCTTCATATCCGAATGCCAAGCTTGCCGTCCACGCCAGGGAGAGTCCCATCCATACACGGGAGAGGGTCTTCTGTCTTGTATCTTCATGGCCCATCAGTCCGGCCCACGTTACGTAGTCTGGATGCCCGAGGACCCCTTAATCCAGAACTCCGTCAGCAGAGCCGGTTAGCAATTGTGAGGCAGCAACTGCAGTTCAGTTTGTTAAAAAGCTGATCTTCCGTTTTGGTTATCCTCATAGTATCATCACTGGTAATGGCACTAATCTATCTAAAGGTGCTATGAAAGCATTCTATCAAAGAGAGCATATCCGTCTTGATGTTTCTTCAGTGGCTCATCCACAGTCTAATGTTAAGTAGAACGGGCTAACCAAGAAATCTTGAGAGGCATTAAGCCCTGGCTTATGGTTCCTTTGCAGCGAATGCCGGGTTGTTGGGTTGATGAGCTCCCTTTAGTCCTTTGGAGTATTAGAACCACCCCTAATAGGTCGACATGCTATACGCCTTTCTTCATGGTTTATGGCGCAGAGGCAGTTCTCCCAAGCGATATCCATCATGACTCGCCCAGGGTGGCGGCTTATGTTGAAGCTGATAATGAGACAACACATTAGAATGCACTTGATGCTTTTAATGAAGAGCGTGACCTTGCGGCGGCTCATTCAGCAATATAGCAACAAGAGCTACATCGCTATCACAGCCGTAGAGTTTGAAGTAGGGCCTTTCAGGAGGGCGACTTAGTGCTCTGTTTGATTCAAGACCAGACTGGGATGCATAAGCTTTCGCCTCCCTGGGAAGGACCTTTTGTGATCAGCAAAAATTTCAATAATGGGTCTTACTACATCATTTACATACGAGAGAACAAAGATTCCCGCACATCCGAGAAGGAGACCAATAGGCCGTGGAACATTGCTCATCTTCAGCCTTACTACACATGAGTCATAGGCTCCCATCATTGTATATACCTTCATTGATGTACATACTTTTTTATCAGTATAATAAAGCCGGCATCCCCAAGATTTGGGGCCTCGGTCGTTTCATCTCAAATTTTTGGATCAAGAGTCATTATTGGTTACTCAAAAGGTCATTTGGGGGCTTCCTGCTCTATGAGCATAGCGTATAACCCTCTTTATCGGCTTTTATGCCATGTTTGGTCATTTGGAGGCTTCCTTCTCTATGAGCATAGCGTATAACCCTCTTGATCGGCTTTTATGCCATGTTTGGTCATTTGGGGGCTTCCTGCTCTATGAGCATAGCGTATAACCCTCTTGATTGGCTTTTATGCCATGTTTGGTCATTTGGGGGCTTCCTGCTCTATGAGCATAGCGTATAACCCTCTTGATCGGCTTTTATGCCATGTTTGGTCATTTGGGGGCTTCCTGCTCTATGAGCATAGCGTATAACCCTCTTGATCGGCTTTTATGCCATGGTTGGTTATTTGGGGGCTTCCTGCTCTATCAGCATAGCGTATAACCCTCTTGATTGGCTTTTATACCATGTTATGGGTCATTTGGGGGCTTCCTACTCAATGATTATAGTGAATAACCCATTTTGACCGGCTTTCATGCCATGGCTGGGTTAAACCTGCCTGTTTGCAACTTGCTACTCCGCCAGGTGACCCGCCGTACTCCTGACAGTTAATCTTTTAAAGACCCTAAACTCGTCAAGGTTCAAACGGCGGCTTATGTTATGTGAGAGCCGGCTTACAGTGAGCTAGGATAAACCTACCTATCTGTTGTAGTCTCTCCGCTATGTGGCCCGTTCGTACTCTTAACAGTTAATCTTTCAATAAGACCCTGAACTAGTTAAGGTTTAAACGACGGATTTATGTCACGTGAGAGCCGGCTTACGGGATAACAGGCTTTTATGCCAAGCTTCTTTGAAGCAAAAACTTGAGTTTTTCAAAAATCAAACTATTTTGGTTGTGCTTTATATGCCGGCTTAACAAATATTTGAGTTATGCATACTCTTTATTTCTGTTTTGCAGAAACCTCTTACAGATGAGAAGTTGTCGGTTCATGCTGATCTGGGTCATATTACTCTATATTAAGCATATTGAGGCTATAAGCCGCCAAGATGATATTTTCCAAAATTGGATAGGACTATAAGCTGCCCTGGTTGTTGAGTTATCTAACTCGCCCTGGATTATGATTATAAGCCGCCAGTTTAAGGATCAACGGCTCTTTGAGGGATTATATAAGCCGCCAAAGTTTTTGGCTATATTGCATGACTGGTTGTGTATGATAAGATCACAGAAATTGAAGCTGTTGAAGCATAAGTTAATAAAGACATGCACGAAGGCATGGCAGAGCAGATACTTGTTTTCAACTACCTATTACACGGCTTCAGCTGAGCACAAAAGGTTTTCTAACCAAGTGTTTTTGGAGTTAAAATTACTCCGTTCAGCCGGCGTCAATGCCATCTGGGTTCTGGCCTGGCGGGTTATTGTCGTCCTGACGCCTTGAGGTAGGAGCCTCCGGCTCACCCCGTGCCGATTCTCCCTCTTCTACCATCTGGAGAGTAGCCGATGTCCAGTCGATGCCGGTTAAAGCCTTGAAGGTAGCTTCATCGTTAAAGACAAGCGAAGGGTCAAGATCAGGGGCAAAGTCATGCTTACGCCTGGGAGGAGTTAAATCAACAATTTCATGAGATGGCAGCTTGATCTTGGTGTTGTTGCTATCATAAGCCACCTGATATTTGGACAGATCAACCTCCTGCGCAAGTTGACACACTAGAGGCCGCATCTCCCTAGCATATTTGGCAAAGTCTTCTGCTTGGAAGACCGAGCCATCAGCATTGAACTCAGGACACCCACTAGCCATTTCTGCCGAGTCTAGTTCTTATTGCCAGGCTTTAGCCCTGCTCAAAGCATTAAGGGCTCCTGCGTGGGTGGCTGATAGCTTTATTTCTTCAATCTGCGATGGCATGGTTGACAGATGTTCCAGCACAGCCTTGATAGCAGTTGGAGGTTTCTATAGCCACAAGGGTTCGTAGACCCCCAGCATAAAGTTGCTCTGTTAATGAGTAGACAACTTTGAGTTTCAAAAGCATGTTTTGACCAAGATTGGCGCTCCTGGCACTTGTCATATAAATTATAAAGCAAGTCAGTTGCATTAAGCAGACAGGTGTTTCGAATCGCCAGGCGGATTACAATATTTCAATTGATGTATGATTGGCTGCAACTGAATACAAGTTTTAACTTACCAAAGATGGCGGCTATCATTTGGGATATATGCTTTTTTAAGCCGGCAAGCTCATCAGCAACCGGCTTAAGTTGCTATTCAGCTTCTTCCGCCTTTTCAACAGTGCAACCTTGTCAGTCTCCCAGGCGGTTCTTTCAGTGTCAAAGCCTTCCTTGATTTTTTCAAGTTCCTCCAATGAAGTTTTCAACTTTGACTCAGCTTTGATAGTTTTAGCTTGTTGAAGTTCTATATTCTTTGTTAAGTCGCCAAGCTACGCTTCTTTCAGGTTCAAAGCTTCATGAAATAAGAGATTGAGATAGTAGTTACAACACAATGAAAATGGTTACTATGATACAATGGTTCAAGTTCCAATCGCATTGCAAGCAATACACTTGGCACTTGGGGGCTAATGTACGTCATTTCAATCTATAAGACCCGGCTCATCTTATTCAGATAAGCCGGCCCTTGGGGGCTACATGTTTGGTTTTAACAATAGTTTAAAGACCCGGCTCATCTTTTCAGGACAAGCCGTCCCTTGGGGGCTACATGTTTGGTTTTAACAATAGTTTAAAAACCGGCTTATCTTTTCAAGACAAGCCGGCCCTTGGGGGTGACACTTTGGAAGATTTACATGAAGTCTCAAGCATACTCAATATCTTTTCCTATACTTAAGACTTGGCGGCTATATAAGTGTGTGTATGTACTAAGGCGGAAAGGGGTTAAAAACATACCTCATATCTTTGCTTCATCGGATTTACTAAGCCGGCCTCCATGTCACGGCTTGTATGGAGGCGGCTTAGGTAGCCTGCGTGGATTTCACTTGCACTATAAGATGAATAGTCTTCCATGTCCAACTTAGCCTTGCCTTTCTCCAGCGAAGGTGTTTCTTCTTTGGCCGAGTGCTTGACTAGGACTCTGGAGACCTCGAGCGGCTTAAAAGCTGACCCGGTAACAGTGATGTCGTCAACATCAGTAGCGGCAGGACTCTTGCCAGTGGACTTGGTAGGACTGGGCGATTTGGACTTGGTGGGTCATGATGGGCAGCCGGGTTAATCTCAGTATTCATTGGTTCAAGGACCATAGAATCAATTTGTGGTGGCGGGTCATTGACAGGCTCTTTGAGGTCTTTGATGGTGGCCTCAGGATTCTCCGTAGTTTGCTTCTCCGGCTCAGAACCCTTGGGGTCTTCGGAAGAGCCACCCACCTTTTGTTTCTTACCCGCTTTTGCTTTGCCCCTGGGACAAGCATATAAAAGTTTGTGAGTATATAGCTGCAGGGTCTTTATATACAGATGAAAGTACTTACCCATGGGCAACAACAAAAGGAGGAAGTTGTGTTCCGGTTGAGTCGCCAAAGGAAGGTGGCGACTCCTAGTAGTCAGAGTCAGAGGGATTAAGAGGATGTCTTATAAGACCACCTTTGGGTAAAAGCAAGGTTGGATTGTGTGATACCTCAGCTAGGCGTTTACAGGTAGAGGGCTCATTACTTAACCCGGCCAATAATTTGCCTGAGCCGCCACTCCATGTCTGGCGTCTCATGTCATATTGAGCCTTCTTCAAAATAAAGTGTGGATCTAAGTGAGCATCTAGGTGAGAAAAATTTACTTTCTGGACAACCCGACGCACTTTCTTTGAAGGGGTGGAGTCTGAACCAGATGAAACAGGAATTACCTCAGTATCGTCTACCCGGCTTGTAGCAGCCTCTTCCTATGAGGAAAAGGTGTCAGCTAGTTCAATAAAGAGTCGACCAAGCGAGTCAAGTTCTACCACTAATGGATTTTCAACATCTGCTGACTTGCCCACAGCAGCCGGCTCAGTAATGGTAACTGTCTTATTCTTCTTTAATTTCTTGTTGGCCCGAGTTTTGGCCATAGCAGTTTTTGGTTTCTTGGTCTAGAAAGCGGAGTCGGCCCGTATAAGTGCAGAAAAGATTGGATAAGTAAGGCTTGACATGGATTTAAAACATATTGAGCCAGATACAAACAAACACTTACAGGTGGAGCTAGATTTTGTTTAAAGAATGGCGGTAGGCCAACTTTGTTTCAGTTTTCTTGAGATTCGCCAAGTAAGGTCCTCATAGTAAAGTTGTCTTCAGTGTACTGTTTTGGATCATTTGACTCACCAGAATACTCACACATCAAGCAAGGACGGTGGCTTAGGGGGAGTATTTTCCAGGAGACCTAGCACCGGGTTAGATCAACTCCAATTAACCCATGGGCCAATAAAGCTTTAGCCTTGGATAGAAATGGGAAGGCTTCCGCATGTTCTTCTGGGATAATTTTACTTGGCGGGTCAAAATCCGCTGGAAGACGCTCTGCTCTAAAACAAGGTAGGGGATTCTCAGTTGTTGGAGCGGTGTTTTTACAATAAAACCAAGTGGTCACCCATCCTTTGGGGTGGCTTGGCAAGATTGTGGAAGGGAAGCTGTTGTCTCTTTGTCTCTTAATAGAGACTCCGCCTAATTCTTGGCTTGGGCCATTCTGGCATTCAATCTGGTGATTTATATAAAAGAACTCTTTAAAGAGGGCAACAGTAGGTTCTATTTGCAGGTAAGCCTCACAAAAGATTTGGAAGTGGCAAATGTTGGATACAGAGTTTAGGCCTATATCTTGAGGATGCAAGTTGAAGTAGTGGAGGAGGTCCCGAAAAAACTTAGACCCGGGCGGGGTAAACCCCCTGAGTATATGATCAGTGAAGACTACAATTTCCCCTTCAGCGGGAGTAGGGATTGTCTCCCCTTTGCTAACCTGCCATCCAATTTCCTGCTAAGTCCCCAATAGGCCTTGGCCTACGTCATCATTGAGGATTTCTTTGGTAACCAGAGAGCACTCCCAGTTGCAGATAGTCATATTGAGTAGCCTAAAGGTACGAAAGTAAATTACAAATAAGGCAGGATTATAAGCGGCAGTAAATAATGGTGGGTTAATTGAGATAAGCTACTTTGGAAATCCTTGGTGGGTTACATGTTCAAGGTTAAGCTGCCCGAAAGGTGAAGGGCGGGTCAATTGCCTATATTGCTGGATTTTGGCTAAGTGTGGGATAAACAGATTTTGCGATCTACAGCTATATTTATGGATCTACGGCAGTTCAGAAAAGATGAATAAATCTTAAACCTAGGGAGCAACAATGGAAAAACTAGCAAGGTGCGTGCTGATTCTGAAAAAGAAAGAGTTTATTCTAGATACAAGATGGAGGCTAAAACGACTTCAGCGCTTCTCCAATATCATTTTCGGATTGAAATATGGGTGTTTATACGCGAACTGGATGAACTCAGACGAACTCCTATGAACTCGATGAACTAGGATGACCTAATGTGGATCTAACAAAAGAGAAGAATGATACCTGATGGTGTTGCTAAAGAGCGGACGAGTGCCGCGGATTTCTGGTCTGAACAGGTTGATGCAGCAACCTTTGACGGGGTCGCTGGTGAAGCTCGACTGGCACGGCTGAGTTTCGGTCGTGGCTGAGGTCGCAAGGAAGGAGAAGAGGCAGGGCAATGGGAGTAAAAAGTGAAAAGGCAGGGCCCCTGCCCCTTTTTATAAGGAAGAGATGGAACAGTGGAAAGGCATGTGTGAAGATCGAGGAGGCATGATAATTATCTCACCAAAAGAGGTGCCTCGATTTTCAGAATGGCCGATTAATGCAAAGATCCGTTGTGACGTCATGAGATTTTCCCTGGATTTAATAATATGATGTCATCTTTTCTTGCGGCGGGTCATGAAGGTCTGTTCAAGGTCAAAATTTAGAAGAGCTGAAGAAGACTCGCCAATCAAAAGATGAAGATTGACATGAACAAGTTCAAATCAATCTGGGGCCTAATGTTGGGGATATAACCCCATGATGTCACCCGCCCAGGAGGGGCTGGGTTACATTATTGGCGACTCATAAGTGAAAGCCTAAGTAGGCCCAAGAAGATAAGATATGAAGACTGGAGGCAGCTTACAAGGCGGGCCTGTTGAAGGCCCAAGACCAGGCGATGGTGTCATAACCCGGAGGTGTGAGCCGCCCGATGGCAACTTGCCTAGCAAGGCAAGGCGACTTAGAACCCGAGTCGGTCACATTCTATGATCCGACTTGGACTCTTGTAAGACCAGGGCCTCGACCTGTGCATATAAAGGCGAGACCCTGTAGCGGGTTAACTCAAGTGACAATCAATCAATCGATTCCGCTTCCTTGTAATCGATACTCAATCAATATAGTACAAAGCAGGAAGTAGGCTTTTACCTCGTCGGTGAGGGGCCGAACCTGGGTAAACTCGTGTCTCTCGTCCCACTCAACCCATTTAGGCTAATCATCGTAGCCATGGCCTCACACCTAAGTCTTTTCACGAGGGCATCTGCCGTGTCAAGCCCATAACACCCAACGTCACAGGCGCGCACCTTACGGGGTCAGGTGCCTGGCAGCGTTGTGGGTTGTGGCTATTTTGTTGGGTATTCGCCAAGGCCTGCAGGTCCAAGATGTTGCGAGGATGCCGTGGCAAGATACTCACCTCACCTTTCCCCAACAGGATCCTTAGCACGTAGTGGTCCTTTGTATATATTCTATGAATGGATAAAAAGGGTCCTCGCGTGCGAGATTTCTGGGGGGGAGAGGGGGAGGATCTTCCTTCCCTCCCGACAAGGATGACGACAGAAAGGAAAAGCTAAGTTGAAAAAATTTCAACTCTCTATTCCTCAATTATTATTTTTTGCGATTCCCTTTGTTTGAACTCGGTGTTTTTATAAGAAAACGCCCTTGTATGTTTTGAGCCCGCTCAACAGTTCAGGTGGCTGCATTGAAAACATTGAAAGGTAACTTGTCAGTGGAAGTATTACCAGCAAGCTGCTAGGGACCCGTCCCCAAAGCGCTCACAGCAAGTATTTGCCCCGACAAGGTTCCGGTCACTGTAGGGTGCTCAATTATACAAGGACAGAAGGCAAAGTAAATCATAGGGATAGCATACACCAATGCATGCATTTAAACTCATATTACATCACAAAAGTAGCGCAAATCTAACATAAAGACGAATGTGTTTTTCACTTGGTAGCGCGGCAATGGATGTGACGACAAACCTAATCAATACGATCGCCCTGGACCCTGGGAACATTGAGAACCTTGTCGGCGGGAGGGGCGGCGATCTTGTTGGCAGTAGTGACATATGTGTTTGCCGGCAACTTCTTAAACACCTTGGAGACGTCGAGGGCCTGATTGCGATGGACAAGGTTGACCAGCGTGGTATAAAGTACGCCGCAGGCGAACTGCCAAGAGTTGTTGGCGAAGGAAGCGCTCTGATCTTGATGATACGTCTTGAGTGCCTCGATCAGACCGTCAATTTTTTTGGTCAATCTGACGCTGGCAACCTCGTGCTCAGTAGTGGGAAAGCTCCAGCTTCTCATGTCCATTTTTGCGAGCTGCAAATTAAGGCGCTCCACTATGTCAACCAGCTTGTCCATCCAGAGGGAGTGCATCTGCTGTAGTTGATCGAGCTTGCCCTCAGCGTCCTTCCGGAGAACTTCTTCAGTGGCGAGTTCCTCCACTAAGAGCTTCTCCCACCCATTGGCAGATTCAAGATTCACCTCTAGGACAGCAAGCTTGGATTTCAGGTCCTGGACTATGTCATTGGCGGTGGTTAGCTCCTGGCCCTTGGACGAGAGTTGCGTCTCCAGCAACTATAGAGCGAGGGCTGTTTTCTGCGCCTCGGCCTTCAGGGCCTCGATTTCCTTACCGCTGGCGACGAGCTCTTCCTTTAACTTGCCCGCTTCAGCCTCTAGGTCTGCCCAAGGGAACAGCCCTAGTATGTCCAGACCCCAGACCGCAAAGGGCCACAAGAGCGGAATTGTCTGGAGCCCCTATGCTGGCTGGTGCATCTGCTTGGCGTGGAATTGGCAGGGCTCGCAAGACCGAAGCAGCTCAGTAGCATCGTGAAGTGTCATGGGCCAGTAGAACCCGCTGCGGAACACCTTGCCCGCAGTCTCCCCCGTGGATATCGGCCAGCAGCTCGCGCCCTTGATCTTCTGAAATGCATCTTAGCGAGACGTTGTTAGCACGCCTGCGGTACAGCTTGCCATCCTGCAAGCATTAAGAAGTGGCCTGGCGAGCCACGCAGTCTGTGTCCTCCTCCTTTTTCGGCAAGGTGCCGTGAAGCAGGTATGCTTCGAACTCCTTGGTCCAACTGTCCTCCTGAAGTTCCAACACCAGGAGCAGGCATGGTCCTGAGGTCGGGCCGCAGGCCGGGGCACCCATGAGCGGCGCGGGAGGTAGCTCCTCCTAGGGCAGCGTTGTGCCCGCCATCGGGGGTGCGGCTGATGGCTTGAAGAGCCTTTCTTCAAAGACGCCAGGGCTTTGGGGCTCGTGGCGTGACGCCTGCTTGGCGATGTCATCCGCTTCCTTGTTCGTGCCTCACGGGATGTGCTACAACTCCAAGCCCAAGAATCGCCTTTCAATTTTACGTACCTCCCCTAGGTATGCCGCCATGTGCTCGTCCTGCACTTGTACTCCTTGTTGGAGAAGTTGACGAGGAGCTGGGAATCACCCCTGATGGTGAGGCGCTTGACCCCCAGGGCAGCTGTGGCCTTGAGCCCGGTGATCAAGCCCTCGTACTCCGCGTTGTTGTTGGAGACCTTCTCGCCGAGCTGGAAGCAAAGCTGGACGGCGTAGTAGAGCTTGTCTTTGGTCGAGGAAACGAGCATGATCCCGGCTCCCGCGTCCCGCCACGCGAAGGCTCCTTCGAAGTGCATGACCCAGCCATTGGGCGCCTTGTCGCCAGGCGCAAGGGACCGGTCCTCGCGCAGCTCCTTATCGTATGTATCTGTCCATTCCGCCACAAAGTCGGCAAGCGCCACTGCCTTGATGACCCTGGTCGTACTGAATTCTAGCTGGAAGGCTTGCAACTCAATGTTCCACTCGGCGACTCTGCCGGCAGCGTTGGGGCTGTGCAGCACCTTTTCCAGGGGGTATGCGAATACAACCTTGATGGGGTGGCCTTGGAAATAATGGCGCAACTTCCTTGAGGCGACCAGGAGCGCGAGGAGGAGCTTCTGTTGCATAGAGTAGCTGATACGTCTCCAACGTATCTATAATTTTTTATTGTTCCATGCTATTATATTATCTATTTTGGATGTTTTATATGCATTAATATGCTATTTTATATTATTTTTGGGACTAACCTATTAACCTAGAGCCCAGTGCCAGTTTCTGTTTTTTCCTTGTTTTTTAGCTTCATGGAGAAGGAATACCAAACGGAGTCCAAACGGAATAAAATCTTCGCGATGATTTTTCTTGGACCAGAAGACACCCAGGAGACTTGGAGATGAAGTCGAAGGAGCCACGAGGCGGCCACAAGGGTGGAGGGCGCGGCCAGGCGGTAGGGCGCGCCCCCTGCCTTGTGGGCCCCCAGTGACCCTCCTGACCTAATTCTTTCGCCTATGTATTCACATATGTTCCCAAACCACCAGAAGCATCCATGAAAACACTTTTCCACCGCCGCAACCTTCTGTACCTGTGAGATCCCATCTAGGGACCTTTTCCGGCACCCTGTCGGAGGGGGATTCGATCACGGAGGGCTTCTACATCAACCCTATTGCCCTTCCGATGAAGCATGAGTAGTTTATCTCCGACCTACGGGTCCATAGCTAGTAGCTAGATGGCTTCTTCTCTCTCTTTGATTCTCAATACCATGTTCTCCTCGATGTTCTTGGAGATCTGATGTAATACTTTTTCGCGGTGTGTTTGCCAAAATCCGATGAATTGTGGATTTAAGATCAGATTATCTATGAATATTATTTGAATCTTCTCTGAATTCTTTTATGCATGATTTGATATCTTTGTAATTCTCTTCGAACTATCGGTTTGCTTTGGCCAACTAGATTGGTTTTTCTTGCAATGGGTGAAGTGCTTAGCTTTGGGTTCAATCTTGCGGTGTCCTTTCCCAGTGACAGTAGGGGCAGCAAGGCATGTATTGTATTGTTGCCATCGAGGATAAAAAGATGGGGTTTACATCATAGTGCTTGAGTTTATTCCTCTACATCATGTCATCTTACTTAATGCGTTACTCTGTTCTTCATGAACTTAGTACTCTAGATGCAGGCAGGAGTCGGTCGATGTGTGGAGTAATAGTAGTAGATGCAGAATCGTTTCGGTCTACTTGACAAGGACGTGATGCCTATATTCATGATCATTGCCTTAGATATCGTCATAACTTTGCGCTTTTCTATCAAATGCTCGGCAGTAATTTGTTCACCCATCGTATTATTTGCTATCTTGAGAGAAGCCTCTAGTGAAACCTATGGCGCCTGGGTCTATTTTCCATCATATAAGTTTCTGGTCTACTATTTTCCATCATATAAGTTTCCGATCTACTATTTTCCATCATATAAGTTTCCGATCTACTATTTTGCAATCTTTTACTTTCCGATCTATAAACCAAAAATACCAAAAATATTTACTTTATCTTTTATTTAGTTTCATCTATATCTATCAGATCTCACTTTTGCAAGTAACCGTGAAGGGATTGACAACCCCTTTATTGCGTTGGGTGCAAGTTGTTTGATTGTTTGTGCAGGTATTCGGTGATTTGTGCGTTGTCTCCTACTAGATTGATACCTTGGTTCTCAAACTGAGAGAAACACTTATCTCTTCTTTGCTGCATCACCCTTTCCTCTTCAAGGGAAAAACCAACGCAAGCTCAAGAAGTAGCAGTAGCGCGCGCGCATCCCATAGCACTGTGCTGACAAAGTACACCGGATGCTCGACGAGGCATGGGGCATCGATGGAGACCTACTTCGTGCGGGGTGCGTGGGTCCTAGGCGCCTCATCGGGTGACAGAGGGGCAGAGCCCCCAGGGGCGCCGCCCTGCGATGACGAGGACTCGAGGGGCTTCCTGACCTCGCGCGGGCCATCGGGCCTCCCTCGGGCGCTGATGCATTCCTCTCGGACTGCCACGAGCGCTGCACTGGCCGAATGCGGGGTGGCCACCAATTAGAGCACCAAGGGCTCGTGGGAGCGGGGCACTACCATGATAGGAGGGCTCGTGAGGTCCTTCTTGAGATCTTCGAAGGCTGCCTCCACTTCAGGGGTCCACTCGAAGGGACCCTTTTTCTTCATCAGCTTGAAGAACGGCAATGCACGCTCGCCCAGCTTGGAGATGTAGCATCACAGGGAGGTCACACACCCTACCAGCTTTTGCATTTCCTTGAGGGTCCGAAGAGGGCGCATCCTTTCAATGGCCTTGACTTTCTCGGGGTTGGCTTCTATTCCTCGGTGCGAGACAAGAAAGCCGAGCACCTTGCCGGATGGGACCCTGAAAACACACTTCTTAGGTTTAAGCCTCAGATTCACTCTGCGCAGGTTGGCAAACGTTTCCTCCAGGTCCTCGACCAGGGTTCTTGCCGCACAGGACTTGACCACGATGTCGTCGACGTATGCCTCCTCGTTTCTCCCCAGTTGTGTCCCCAGCATGATGTGCATCAATCGCTGGAAGGTGGCACCGGTGCTCCTCAGCCCGAAGGGCATGCATATGTAGTAGTACACGCCACACGGGGAGATGAAGGCTGTCTTCTCGACATCCTCTGCCGCCATCTTGATCTCATGATAGCTTGAGAATGCATCTAGAAAGCACAACAGATCACACTCCGCGGTGGAGTCCATGATCTGGTCGATGCGCGGGAGTGGGAAAGGATCCTGAGGACAAGCCTTGTTGAGGTTCATGAAGTCGAAGCACATGCGCTCCTGTCCGCCCTTCTTGGGAACGACCACTGGGTTGGCGAGCCACTTCGGATGCCGCACCGCTTGTATGACCCCTGCTTCATGTAGCTTGTGCACTTCTTGGACAATGAACGCCTGCTTTTCTTGCGCCTGATGCCGCGCCTTCTGCTTCACCGAACGAGCATTGGGGCACACCGCTAGGTGGTGCTCGATTACCTCCTTCGGGACGCCGACCAGATCGGATGCCTTCCACGCGAACACATCCTTGTTTGCCCGAAGGAAGCTGATGAGCACCTGCTCCTATTCCGGGGGCAGGCCGGCGCCGATGGTGAAGGTGGGGTTCGAGTTGGTGTCGTCGACGGGCACCTTCTTCGTCTCAGCGTGGTCCTAAGAGAACAACTGCTTCTTCCTCGTGGGTGCAGCCTCCGGAGCCCCCGAGGTGCCTTCGATGTCAAGTCGTGAGGCCACCACAGCCCTGTAGGTGAGCTTGAGGGCTCGAGCTGCATCCTTCCTATCCCCGGTCATGGTGATGACGCTGCCACTGCCTGGCATTTTGATGACGTTGTACCCGAATGGGTCACCGCCATGAACTTGGGAGAGTAGGGTTTCCCAAGATGGCGTTGTAAGGGAGGCCGATGTAGGCCACGTCGAAGTCGATCAACTCGATGCGGTAGTTGGTGCGGGTACCGAAGGTGACCGGGAGGCGCACCTGCCCCAGGGGGGTGGCAGAGCCCTTGGTCACCCCAGAGAACGGCCTAGTGGGCATGATCTGGTCACAAGGCACTTGTAGCATCTCGAAGGTCTCCACGGAAAGGACGTTGAGGCCGGCGCCACCGTAGATGAGGGTCTTGCTGACCGCGACGTTGCTGATGGTGGGTGTGCACAGCATGGGTAGCGCACTAGCAACGGCCGCAGATTCGGGGTGATCCCTGGAGTCGAAGGTGATGACAACCTCGTGCCGTGCACGGCTCCATGGGGCCTCAGGCTGAGACCAAGCGGCGTTCGCCTGGCGGAAGAGCTGATTGGCGTGGTGACCAGATGCAGGCGCTTGTGACCTGCCGAGGATGCATGCGACCGCGTGGGGCCCCGGATCCGCGAAGCACGCCATGAACTGACTGCGGAACTCTCCCCAAGAGGACACCGAGGCCTCCGGGAGGCCGCGGAGCCAAGAACGTGGAGCTTTCGTGAGGCCCAGAGGGAGCCAGTTTGCCATGGCTTTGTCATCGCCACCCGCCGCCAGGATGCGCTGGGCATAGAGCTGGAGGAACTCCTCAGGGTCGGTCGCGCCATCACAGCGCGGGGGCAACACTGGCCTAAACCTTACTGGCCACTGCACTCGGCGCAGGCAAGGAGTGAAGGCCGGGCAACCCGCGGTGTTCCCAAGGACAACGGATCGAGCGACGGGGTGAACGGTGTCGGCTATGGGGGTGATAAGGCGAGGATGAGCGAAGTGGAAGGAAGAACTTTGACACGCCCCTACCTGACGCGCCAAATTTCAGAACTCGGGCTCCACGGACCCAAACAAGGTTCGAACTCTGGGGCGTGTGCAAAGTATCTTGCATTGCTATAGCTTGCTACTCACCGCCCTATGGCCTGGCTTCATCGTGTTCGAGCCAGCGGGGGGAAGAACTGGACACTGTGGTTTAACCAGGTTTGGTCCACCTTGTGGTGTAAAACCCTACTCCTATTTTGTGGTGGATTACTTGGCGAGGAGGATGAGGATGAAATAGTACAAGTGTGAGCTACCTCGGGTGAGCTCAGTGGTGGAAGGATTCGATCCCTCTCTACGGTGGAGACTAGCCTATATTTAGGGGTGATCTTCCTCGGGTGAGCTCAGTGCTGGAAGCATTCGATCCCTCTCTACTGATTTTCTAGTTCTTTGTTCCCCACAATATAATTTTTGATCCATTATTTTTGGTAGGCCTTTCTTGAACACTGTTAATGCTAAGATAGATTGCAAGAAAGAAACTGTCAGTGTTAATTTTGGTGATGTGTCTCATGAGTTTAATTTCTCTAAGTTTGGTAGACAACCTCATGATAAAGAATTGCCTAGTAAGGATGAAATAGTTGGTCTTGCTTCTATTGCCGTACCTCCTACTGATCTGTTAGAACAATATTTGTAGACCATCAAAATGATATGCACTCGCATGAAAGAAATGAAATGGATAGGATGTTCTTTGATCAACAACCTATTCTTAAACACAATTTGCCTGTTGAAACTCTAGGAGGTCCTCCTCCACCTAAAGGTGATCATGTGTTTGAATTAAAACAATTGCCTCATACTTTGAAGTATGCATATCTTGATGAGAAGAAGATATATCCTGTTATTATTAGTGCTAACCTCCCAGAGCATGAAGAAAAGAGATTACTAAAAACTCTGAGGAAGCACCGTGCTGCTATTGGATATACTCTTGATGATCTGAAGGGCATCAGTCCCACTCTCAGTCAGCACAAGATTAATATGGAACCCAATGCCAAACCAGTTGTTGATCATCAGCGATGATTAAATCCTAAGATGAAGGATGTGGTAAGAACTGAAATATTAAAGCTTCTGGAAGCAGATATAATTTATCCTATAGCTGATAGTAGACGGGTAAGTCCTGTTCATTGTGTCCCTAAAATGGGAGGTATTACTGTTGTTCCTAATGATAAAAATGAACTTATCCCATAAAGAATTGTTACTGGCTATAGAGTGGTAATTGATTTTAGGAAATTAAACAAAGCTACTAGAAAGGATCATTACCCTCTGCCTTTTATTGATCAAATGTTAGAAAGATTATCTAGGCACACAAACTTTTGCTCTCTTGATGGATATTCAGGTTTCTCTCAAATACCCGTATCACAACCTGATCAAGACAAAACCACTTTTACCTGCCCTTTTGTTACTTACGCTTATAGATGTATGCCTTTTGGTTTATGCAATGCACCTGCCACCTTTCAAACATGTATGACTGCTATATTCTCTGAATTTTGTGAAAAGATTGTTGAGGTTTTCAGGGATGATTTTGCGTTTATGGAACTTCTTTTGATGATTGCTTAAGCAACCTTGATCAAGTTTTGCAGGGATGTGAGCAAACTAATCTTGTCTTGAATTGGGAGAAGTGCCATTATGGTGAACGAAGGTATTGTTTTGGGGCATAAAATTTCTGAACGAGGTATTGATGTGGATAAAGATAAGGTTGATGCAATTAAGAAAATGCCATGTCCTAAAGATATTAAAGGTATAAGAAGTTTCCTCGGTCATGCTGGTTTTGATAGACGGTTTATTAAAGACTTCTCTAAAATTTCTAGGCCTCTTACTAATCTATTGAAAAAGGATGTTCCATTTGTTTTTCATGATGATTGTGTAGAAGTCTTTGAAACACTTGAGAAAGCCTTAACTTCCGCACCTATTGTTCAACCACCTGATTGGAACTTATGTTTTGAAATTATGTGTGACACTAGTGATTATGCTGCTGGTGCTGTTCTAGGACAAAGAGTTGATAATAAATTAAATGTTATCCCTGATGCTAGTAAGACTCTATACAGTGATCAAAGAAATTATGCTACTACTGAGAAAGAATTTTTAGCAGTTGTGTTTGCTTGTGATAAATTCAAATCTTACATAGTTGATTCTAAAGTGATTGTTCACACCGATCATGCTGCTATTAAATACCTTATGGAAAAGAAAGATGCTAAACCTAGACTCATTAGTTGGGTTCTTTTGCTACAAGAAATTGATTTACATATCACTGATAGGAAGGGAGTTGAGAATCCAGTAGCTGACAACTTGTCTAGGTGAGAAAATATTCTTGATGACCCACTACCTATTGATGATAGCTTTCCCGATGAACAACTAGCTGTCATAAATGCTTCTCATAATACTCCTTGGTATGCAGACTATGGTAATTATATTGTTGCTAAATTCTTCTTTGATTTGAGACCTTACTTTTGGGATGACCCACATCTTTATAAAGAAGGAGTAAATGGTATTATTAGCCGTTGTGTACCTGAGCATGAACAGGAACAAATCCTTTAGAAATGTCACTCCGAGGCTTATGGAGGACATCATATCGGGAGATAGAACTGCACACAAGGTATTACAATCTTGTTTTTATTAGCCTACTCTTTTCAAAGATGCTCGTAAGTCTGTAATATCCTATGATGAATGTCAAAGAATAGGCAATATTGGTAGACGTCAGGAAATGCCAATGAATTATTCACTTGTTATTGAACCATTTTATGTTTGGGGATTTGATTATATGGGACCTTTTCCTTCCTCTAATGGGCATACACATATTTTGGTTGCTGTTGATTATGTCACTAAGTGGGTAGAAGCTATTCCAACTAGCAGTGCTGATCATAACACATCCATTAAAATGCTTAAAGAAGTTATTTTCCCGATGTTTGGAGTTCCTAAATATTTAATGACTGATGGTGGTTCACATTTTATTCATGGTGCTTTCCATAAACTTCTTGATAAATATGATGTCAACCATAGAATTGCATCCCCTTATCACCCTCAATCTAGTGGACAAGTTGAACTTAGCAATAGAGAAATAAAATTAATATTGCAAAAGACTGTCAACAGATCTAGGAAAAATTGGTCTTAGAAACTTGATGATGCACTATGGGCTTATAGAATAGCTTATAAAAATCCTATGGGTATGTCTTCATATAAAATGGTATACGGAAAAGCTTGTCATTTGCCTCTTGAGTTAGAACATGAAGCATATTGGGCAATTGAAGAACTCAATTATGACTTCAAATTTTCCAGTGAAAAGAGGTTATTTCATATTAGCTCATTAGATGAATGGAGAACCCAAGCCTATGAAAATGCCAAATTGTTCAAAGAAAAAGTTAAAAGATGGCATGTCAAAAGAATCCAAAAGCGGGAATTCAAAATGGGTGAGTATGTTCTATTGTACAATTCTCGTATTAGATTTTTTACAGGAAAACTTCTCTCCAAGTGGGAAGGACCATATATCATTGAAGAAGTTTATCGCTCTGGTCTATTAAGATCAATAATGCCGAAGGCACTAATCCGAAGGTGGTCAATGGACAAAGAATTAAGCACTATATCTCAGGTACACCTATTAATGTTCTAACTAACATTATTCAAACCATGACACCAAAGGAATACATAAAACAGACCTTCCAGAACGCTCCAGAACCCTGAAAAGGAAGAGGTACATGATACGGTAAGTAAAACGACTCCAAAAATTCCGCAAAAAATATTTTCCGTCAGTTTTGGAATATTAGAAAAAATAAGAAAATAAGAAACACCCAGGAAGGCAATCTAGGTGCCCACTAGGCACCAGGGCGCGCCTGCCCCACCTAGTGTGTAGTGGGCCCCTCAGGGACCTTCTCGACTCCGTTTTCCTATGGTATACTTGTTTCCCAAGATAAAAATTCTTTATATATACCCCCGGATGATTTGATCACCGTATCGCGGAGAAATCCTTTGTTCTTGTTTCGTGCTATTTTTCTGTCAGATCTAGATCACCATGACTTCCCCAAGTTCTTCCAAGGACAAGTTCTACGAGAAGGTCATCAACCCCTACCTACCAGAGGTGATGAAGCACTCTCAGGCCATTGAGATGCGTGAGGGGGTGCTCCACAGCCGGGATGTTCAAGGACCCAAGAAGACGGTAAGCGTGGAGGCTGGGCTCGAGGCGGTGGAGTAGGAGATTTTTAAGTGCCAAGGGATGGTGGAGAATGGGCTCAGTGCCAATCATTCCATGATCACGGAATTCACCCATGATCACTAGGTGGATGGCAAGTCTATGAAGGACATCGTCTTCAACTTCAACGAGCAAATCAATTTTCTGCAAGGCCAAATCTATGGTCCTCAAAATCAAAATTTTGAATATGAAGAAAGGTTTAAAGGTATGAGTTTACTGCAAGTTTCAGGACTCAGGAGACTCATGCATCCTCTTATGACGGTGAACCCCTGCCATGGAAGCCGAAGGACAAGCCTACTACCTCATCACCACCACCATCACCAAAGAAGGAGACTTAAGCACATAGGTATGGTCACTCCCCTTGGCTTGTGCCACGCTTGGGGGAGATGACCCAGTATCGTATCATCATCACTTTTATTATCTTCACCAGTTCTTTGTTCAATCCTTAGTTATTTCGTGATTTAGTTGAATAAAAGTATAGTATGATCTATTTTTGAGTGCTAGTTTTGTGATCTATCTATCTATGTAATCGATTTGAGAGTTATATAATAAACTTTTGCTTCTTTACTTTTATGTTTCAATCAAAATAAAGATAAAAATGGAAAATATCATATGCTAATCTTATGGGAAGTAATGACATTACATAAGGAAAAGTATAAGTGGTAAAATTTATTGAAAGTTGACAAACATAGCATTGGTCAATGATGCAATTCATGAAAGAATTAGTAAGGGAAGAGAAGATTCACATGAAAATACACTATCTTGGACATCTTTTATGATAGTGAGCCCCCATTAAATATTTTATGTCAAATTGTTGACGTTGGGCAAGGAAGATAACGCAATATCCTTGCTAGCCAAAAATCCGCACTAAGTAGAGACACTACTTGTGCATCCAAAAACCTTAAACCCACTTTCATGTTATGAGAGTCCACTATACCTACCTATAGATTGAATAAGATCCTTCAGGTAAGTTGTCATCGGTGCATAAGGCAATAAAAATTGCTTCTAAATATGTATGATCTTTTAGTGTAAGGGAAAATAAGCATTGTACGAACTTGTGATGGCAAAGTAATAAAAGCGATAGACTGCATAATAAAGGCTGCTATCATAAGGGGCAATATAATGTGACATTCTTTTGCACTAAGAGCTTGTGCATCCAAAAATAAAAAGCGCATGACAACCTCTGCTTCCGTCTACGAAGGGCCTATCCTTTATTTTTATGTATTTACTTTTTATGCAAGAGTCAATGGTATTCTCCTCTATTCCTTTTTATTTTCCTCTTTTGCAAGCATGATGTGGTGGGGAAAGATCTAGGCACATATATCCAGTTGGATATGAGTGAGCATGAGTTATTATTGTTGATATCACCCTTGAGGTGAATAAGTTGGGAGGGGAAGCTATAAGCCCCTATGTTTCTATTTGTCTGGCTGAAACTTTTTGCTCCATATATATGTTATGAGTGTTAGCAATCATAGAAGACTAAATGATGGTTGAATATATGGACTTGCCAAAAAGGCTTCGACACGAGACCCTTCCTGAAAATATGATGAATTGCAATTGCATTCTTGACTAAGAACATAGTTTGTTTGTTTTCAAGAAAGTTTATGCTTTATACTTTGATGATGTGATGAATTGTTACTTGCTCATAAGAAGTTTTATGGTAAAGTTTATTGCTGTTATAATAATGATCATGATGCTACTATGTCCGTATTTTGTTTTATCGACACCTCTCTCTCTAAACATGTGGACATGATTCTCGATACCAGCTTTCGCTTGAGGACAAGCCAGGTTTAAGCTTGGGGGAGTCGATACGTCCATTTTGCATCATGTTTTCCTACTGTTATTTATAGTGTTTTTATTCAATATAACACTTTGTGGAGTAATTCTAATGTCTTTTCTCTCATAATATGCAAGGTTTACACAAAGAGAGAGAGTGCCGGCAGCTGGAATTCTGGACCTGAAAAAGCTACATCAGAGATACCTATTCTGCACATCTCCAAATGAGCTGAAATTTTACGGAGATATATTTTGGAATATATAAAAAATATTTGAGAAAAGAAATATCGGAGGAGGCCACCCAGGTGCCCACTAGGCACCAGGGCGCACCTACCCCCCCTGGCGCGCCCTGGTGCGTAGTGGACTCCCTGGCCCACTTTTGGTGCCCATCTTCTAGTACATAAGCCCATTTTCCCAAGAAAAAAAAAGATGACTTTCGGGATGGAGCACCGCCGTCTCGAGGTGGAACTAGGGCAGGAGCACTTTTGCTCTTTGGCGGAGCGACTCCTCTGGGGATACTTCGCTCCGGGAGGGGGAAATCAAAGTCATCGTCATCACCAACAACCCTCTCATCATGGGAGGGACAATCTTCATCAAAATCTTTAACAACACCATCTCATCTCAAAACCCTAGTTCATCTCTTGTGTTCAATCTTTGTATCAAAATCTCAGATTGATACCTGTGGGTGACGAGTAGTGTTGATTACCTCTCGTAGTTGATGCTAGATGGTTTATTTGGTGGAAGATTATATGTTCAGATCTATTATGCAATTCAATACCCTTCTGATCTTGAGCATGAATATGTTTTGTGATTAGTTACTTTTGTTCTTGACGATATGGGAGAAATCTTGTCGTAAGTGATCATGTGAATTTGGTAATCATTTGATATTTTGATGATATGTATGTTGTGATTCCCTTAGTGGTGTTATGTGAACGTCGACTACATGACAGTTCACCATTTTTGGGCCTAAGGGAATGCATTGTGGAGTAGTTATTTGATGATGGGTTGCTAGAGTGTGACAGAAGCTTAAACCCTAGTTTATGCACTATTCCGTAAGGGGCTGATTTGGGTCCATATGTTTAATGCTATGGTTAGATTTAATCTTAATTCTTCTTTCGTAGTTGCGGATGCTTGCGAGAGGGTTTAATCATAAGTGGGAGGCTTGTTCAAGTAAGAACAACACCCAAGCACCGATCAACCCACATATCATATTATCCAAGTAGCGAACGCGAATCAAACAAACATGATGAAAGTGACTAGATGAAATTCCCGTGTGTCCTGAAGAATGTTTTGCTTATTATAAGAGACCGTTCCGGCCTGTCCTTTGCTACAAAAAGGATTGGGCTACCTTGCTGCACTTTAGTTACCATTGCTATTACTTGCTCGTTAAAAGTATCTTGCTCTCAAACTATCTGTTACAGACAATTTCAGTGCCTACAGAAAATACCTTGCTGAAAACCGCTTGTCATTTCCTTCTGCTCCTCGTTGGGTTCGACACTCTTACTTATCGAAAGGACTACGATTGATCCCCTATACTTGTGGGTCATCAGCGAGTTGGGGTTTTCTTGAAGAAATGAGGAACAAGATGAGGGGAAGCGAGTTAGGGTTTTCTTTAGGAGAGGAAGATGATGGAGAAGAGTGAAATCATGGTTGCTTCATTTTGTGATTTGATGGATCATTGGGCATTACTACGGTGCTACGACTGGGGTAGTCTACCATGTAGTTGTGCACTCTAGTATGGAGTAATTTGGTGTATGGCAAGTGGACCCCAATGTTGTCTATCCCACATGTTGGCGAATGTGAGTAGGAAGGTTCCCGATGACCGTGGAGGAGGATCCGTGTGGTAGAGCGTCTCCACTATTTGTCAAAAAAATATTTTTTGATTACAGCAAGCGTTTCCACTCTTATGATGGAGGAGTACAAAACACAGCAGCCATTGAACTTACACTACTAGTACTCCTACTGCTAGGCATGTTAAGTGGTTCATACGGCAGTATTATCTTGTTGCTATTGTAGTAAGATATGACGATGAAAAATGATTGTCGGTGTACTAAGTATTGGGCCCTTAGTACCCCTTACTTGTGCACGGGCAGTTGTAGCCGTCCTCGCGGCAAGGCTTGCCGGGAGCAGCTCGAGGTCGATTTAAGTTATCGAGGGAATCATCAAGTCAGAAATCTGAGGATCAGCAAATGAGTAAAGCTGGAAATCGAAGACCAGCCTCCCCGGCAATATCCTTGCCGGGGTGGCCTGAGGAACCTGGCAAGGATCGGCGCCCGGCAAGGCTTGGCACCCGGCAAGGATCGGTGCCTGGCAAGGCTTGGCGCCCAGCAAGTTTCAGCGCCTGGCGAGGTTCTGCCACTGTGCCACCGCTTCGGCACAGTGACGAGTCTGACATTCTGGCTCCTTCCATAGATGCATGGCGGCGCGCCAGTGGAGGAGAGCTTAAGCGGTGCTGATGGGATGGCCCCTTTTTCCATCCCCAAGAAAGTGAGGACACCTAAACGGACACCTCACGGTGCATTAAATGCGCTTGTCCTAATCCGTCAGGGGTTAGGTATGATACCCTGTAGCCACTTTACACCTCAATGTATGTACATTTTGCCATTGTGGAGACCCCTTTGAGCATATAAATGGAGGCCAAAGGCAACTGCTACAGAGGAGGAGGACTTCTGGCCCATTCTGCATGCGTAGCTGCTCTTTGAACGTACTGTTCATTGCGAGCGCTCCTGAAGGCTGGGCTCAAGAACATCAATAAGAACACAAAGCAGGAGTAGGGTTTTACGCTGATCAGCGGCCCGAACCTGGGTAAAAACCTCACGCGTCGATCACCGGTTCTGCTCTTTGCGTGTACCTCTCCCCCCGCCGAATCGTAAAGGGATCTCTCGGGATCCCATAGGTGTCGTGCCCCGACATCTTTGGCGCGCCAGGTAGGGGGATTGAAGGTTGCGTGAACCTGATCTGGTGGTCGACGCCCTAGTTCCTTCATTATGCCACCCAAGAAGAAGAACATCGCGACAGCACAACCGCCCGGGTCTGTTTTGCCCGCGCCTTCGCGGACAGGCGATGGTGCGGGTGTAGAAGGAAGAGGACTGGAACCCCCGCGGCGTTCTGGTGATCCAAGCCAAGCGAGCGGTATCGTTCGCAGTGGCAGTGGTAACTTGCGCGCCGCTGGATCTAGAGATGGCGTTGTGTTGCCTACGGGTGGCACAACAAACTCTAGGGATCAGAGAGCGCCTGCTGGAGCTCCCGCGCCGCCGCGAGCCTCGCAACCTGCCCAGGTTATGCGAGACGAGCGACATCATGGCGCTGGTGGTACGGGGCGTCCCTACGAAAAGGTTTCTGCGCATAGATCCCAAGATGCGCGGGACCAGCATGCACACCGAGCTGCCGGCGAAGGTGGCGCGCGGTCGCGTGACCGTGGCGGTGCTCCTTCTAACTTGGTTAGGAGTCAGAGCACCTCACGCACCTCGCACCTGTCGCCGCCACCTATGCCAGCGGAAGCCTTGGCACGTGCACAGCTGCTCCTTGATTTTCCTCCCGCTCCGGAGAAGATGGAGGAGTGGCGAGCTACTATCCAGAGCCTTATCGGCTTCGCTAACAAGGATGGACCACAAGAGGCAGGGCCCTCTCAGCGGAAGCCCATTGATCCGATGCGAGCCGGTGGAGAGAAAACCGGAGGTGGTGCAACTACAGTGCACTCTCCTCCGCAACATCAGCAGCGGCCGACGACTCAGCAAGTCGACCGCCATGAAGAAGTTTCCACGGCGTCATCCGATCCACGGATGCGCCGTGATCAGCGTCTGGTTCTCCAGGAACGAGGCAAGGAGGACGCTCGAACAACCATCGAGTGGCGACGGGAAGCACGCTATCAGTCTGATAAGCGCGCGGGGCCAGTTGTCGACGAGCCCGCGCCAGGGAACGTAGGAGACCTGCCTTACGAGGTGGGACCTCCGGCGTTTACCCGTGAGCTGCGGCAAGTCCAGTGGCCCAATCTCCGAACCTTCAAGCCAGAGGTCCCGGAGAAATATGACGGCAAGACCCATCCCTCGGAGTTCCTGAGCATCTACACCATTGCGGTGCAAGCTGCCGGGGGCCGAGATGACAAGATACTCGCCAACTACTTCCCGTTGGTGCTCAAACCCAACGTCAGGTCGTGGTTGATGCATCTGCCGGAAGATTCTATTTCTTGCTGGTCAGATCTGTGCCATCAGTTTGTTGGCGCCTTTGTTGGAGGCCACCAAGCTCCTGGCCAAGAAAGTGATTTGCACATCATCCCTCAGCAGGAAGGCGAGTCCTTGCGCAAGTTTATGCAGAGATTCAGCCGGGTGCAGTACAATATTCCTGATGTTCATCCTGCCGCTGTCATTAGCGCGTTCCATCAGAACGTGCGTAACCGCAGGATGCGGGAAGAGCTGGCGATGAACAAAGTCAGGAGTATTGCCGAGCTTTACACTTTGGCTGACAAGTGTGCTCGAGCTGAAGAGGGGAGAAAACTCCCCGGTGTGGCTGTTGGTGCGACAGGCGACTCAGAAGAAGAAGATGCCGCGACCCCGTCAAGGAAAGGCCGGCGGCAGAATAGGAAGCGCGGAGGCAAGGCCGTGCTTGCCGTCGAGGAACCGGCAACCCTGGCGCCGCCAAGAAGGCCAAGATTAGCGCCCCCGGCAAGGATCTTGCCGGGTGCCCTTCCTGTCAGGCCATGGCGGCTGCCGATAAGTCGGAGAACTCCGGCAAGCAATATTGCAACATCCATCGCACTAAGGGCCACGATCTCCAGGACTGCCGGCAAGTTGAGTAGCTTGCCGAGAAGCAGAAGGCCGAATACGAGAGGCGAGACAAAGAGAAGTCCCAAGACGGTGCTGAGGGGCCGGCAAGAAACGCAGTGGCCGAGGGGGTCGCCGCGGCAAGGCCAAGCAGCAGAAGGATCGGCCCGCTCGGGGCCGAGATAAATAAGGAGATGATGATGAGGAAGATGATGAATCCAGTGAGCAGGAATTCCAGAAGGCTACGGAGGCTATGTGCATTGATGGGGGTGCCTCGCTCCATTCTTCCCACCGCCAACTTAAACAGTGGGTGCGGGAGGTTAATGCGGCAGAGCCATCCCCCGATGCTTGTAGGCCTCTGAAGTGGTCCAGCACGCCTATCATCTTTGACGCCGAGGATCACCCCGATCGCACAACTGCGGTCGGGTGTTTGCCATTGTTGGTTTCCCCGACAATTCGCAACCTCAAGGTGACGAAGATGTTAGTTGACGGCGGGGCCGGCCTAAACTTAATCTCACCAGACATGCTCACAAAGCTTCAGATTCCCGACGAAGACCTCGAGGAAACGGGTACGTTTCAAGGGGTCAACCCGGGAAGAACCCAGCCTAAGGGCAAGATCACGCTGCCGGTAACATTTGACAGCGAGCTTAAGTTCAGGACCGAAAAGGTGGTGTTTGATGTCGCCAAGATCCCCATGTCATACAATGGGATCCTTGGCCGGCCAGCGCTGGCTAAGTTTATGGGGAAGAAGAAGAAGACTGGCAGGAACCTTGGCGCGAACTCCGGCAAGCGCGCCTCCTCGGAGTGCCGCGCTTCCGTCGAGGACGTACCAGAGAGTTCCACCGGCAAGAACAAGAAGTCCAAGGCTGCCCCGCCGGAAACTAAGAACGTGCCTGCCAGGGAGGACGGAACGGGGGGAACTTTCACTATAAGTTCCGCCCTAGATGACAAATAGGAAAGCGCGCTCGTTGCTTTCCTGCGGGCGAATGTCGACGTGTTTGCGTGGCAACTGTCTGACATCCCCGGCGTTCCCAGGAAAGTGATTGAGCACCACCTTGCTGTCCGTCCCCATGCGCGGCCCGTCAAGCAAAGGGTGAGGAAACAGGCCTTGGAGCGGCAAGAATTCATTGCCGAAGAAATTAAGAAGCTGGAGGCGGCAGGACTGGTCAAAGGAGTGCTTCATCCAACCTGGCTGGCCAATCCGGTTGTAGTGCGGAAAGCGAACGGGAAATGGAGGCTCTGTATCGATTACATAGATATCAATAAAGCTTGTCCAAAAGATCCTTTTCCCTTGCCGCGCATCGACCAGATCGTGGATGCCACCGCTGGTTGTGATCTCCTGTCCTTCCTTGATGCCTATTCAGGGTATCATCAGATTTTTATGGCAAAGGAAGATGAAGAGAAGACCGCCTTTATCACCCCATGTTGTACGTATTGTTTTATACGAATGCCTTTCGGGTTGAAAAGTGCTGGTTCAACATTTGCCAGAGCAATCTAGATTGGTTTTGAGCCACAACTCCATAGAAATATGGAGGCGTATATGGATGATATAGTGGTCAAAACTAAGGATAAAGCAACACTCATTCAAGATTTAGAAGAAACATTCACGAACTTGCGCAAGATCAACTTGAAGCTCAATCCTGAGAAGTGCATGTTCGGTGTTCCTTCCGGCAAGCTCCTCGGATTCTTTGTATCTTGCCAGGGAATCGAAGCGAACCACGACAAGATCAAAGCTATTGAGCAAATCAAAGCGCCAAGACGCGTCAAGGATGTGCGTCGTCTTGCCGGCTGTGTTGCTGCTCTAAGCAGGTTTATTTCCAAATCTGCTGAGCGCGCCCTGCCCTTCTTCAAAATTTTGAAGAAGGCAGGTCCAATGAAATGGACTCCGGAAGCGGAGGCAGCGCTGCAAGATTTGAAGAAATACCTTTCTTCTCCGCCGACGCTAGTCGCACCTAAACCACAAGAGCCGTTGCTGCTGTATCTGGCGGCAACAAATCAAGTGGTTAGTGCTGCGCTGGTGGCGCAAAGGGAAGCTGATGAGGAGGCAACATCAGCAGCAGGACCGCCAAGTGACGCGGCAAGATCTTCGCCGGCAAGGGATGATCCCGGCAAGACAGGATCTGCGCAAACAGAAGAGCCCGTGCAGAAGAAAAAGGTGGTGCAGCGCCCAGTTTATTTTGTTAGCTCCCTCTTACAAGGGGCTAGATCAAGATATTCTGGTGTGCAGAAGTTGCTTTTCGGCCTCCTTATGGCCTCAAGAAAGCTGCGCCATTATTTTCAAGCACATGAGATCACCGTCGTCACTCGCTTTCCGTTGCAACGGATTTTGCAAAATCCGGAAGCAACCGGCAGGATCGTGGAGTGGGCGTTGGAGCTGTCCAGCTTTGGTCTTAAGTTTGAAAGTACTTCGACAATTCAGAGCAGGGCCTTGGCGGAGTTCATTGCAGAATGGACCCCGACGCCAGACGAAGAAGTTCAAGAAACAAGTCTCCCCGGCAAGGAAACCGATCGGCAATGGGTTATGTACTTTGACGGGGCTTTTTCGCTGCAAGGCACCGGTGCTGGTGTGCTGCTTGTCACACCCACTGGAGAGCACCTCAAGTATGTAGTCCAAATGCATTTTCCCCGGGAGAGTTCAACCAATAACACTGCAGAGTACGAAGGTTTGCTTGCCGGTCTCAGGATCGCAGCAGACCTTGGTATCAGAAAGCTCATTATCAAAGGTGATTCACAGCTTGTCGTCAGGCAGGTCAACAAGAACTACCAAAGTCCGTTGATGCAAGCCTACGTAGATGAAGTGAGGAAATTGGAAGAGCGCTTTGACGGTCTGCAGATGGAGCACGTTCCCCGTTCCGAGAACAGCGTTGCTGACGACCTGTCAAAGCGTGCTGCCCTCAAGTTGCCTGTGGAACCAGGAACTTTTGTGCTCCAATTGACTCAACCATCCGTGGCACCATCGACGCGGCAAGAAAAGAGAAGAAGGTTGAACTCTGGCCAGTACTTCCCGGCAGAGCTCCCCGGGGCCGCCGGCAAGGAAGCTGCCGGGATCGACACGCCTACTGGGGAACAACAGGCTCCGGCAGGGCCTCAGGCCCTTGCTGTCGAGACAAACGTCCCCCCGGCGGAGGAGATGCCTTTAGTCCTAGCCGTTGAGCCTCAGGCTCCAGCATGGGCGCAGTACATTGTCCATTTCCTTCAGACAGGTGAACTCCCTGAGGAACAAGAAGAAGCGGAGAGAGTAGCCCATCGGTCTGTTATGTACAAGTTCGTCGATGACGTCCTGTACAGAAAAAGACCAAACGGTGTGAAATTGAAGTGCATTCCTCGGGAGGATGGACTAGGGCTGTTGGCAGAGATACATGGGGGTATGTGTGGCTCTCACATAGGGTCAAGAGCGCTTGCCGGGAAAGCATTCCGGCAAGGTTTCTTTTGGCCCACCGCCCTCCAGGATGCGACTGCACTAGTAACCAGGTGTGAAGCGTGTCAGTTTCATTCGAAGAAATTACATCAGCCAGCTCAAACTCTTCAAACAATCCCTCTCTCCTGGCCATTTTTGGTCTGGGGGCTCGACATACTGGGCCCTTTCCCCCGTGCTGCCGGGGGCTTTGAGTACTTGTACGTTGCTATCGACAAGTTCACAAAGTGGCCGGAGGTGGAAGCGGTGAGGAAGGTGACAGCGCAGTCGGCTGTCAAGTTCTTCAAAGGAATTGTTTGCCGTTTCATTGTGCCTGATAGGATCATCACCGACAACGGCACGCAGTTCACAAGTCGCACCTTCATGCAGTACGTCCAAGACCTTGGCGGCAAGATTTTCTTTGCCTCTATTGCTCACCCGAGAAGCAACGGCCAAGCGGAGAGGGCCAATGCTGAAGTGCTGCGCGGTCTCAGGACCAGAACTTTTGACAGGCTGAAAAAGTGCGGAAGACGCTGGATTGATGAGTTGCCGGCGGTTCTTTGGTCAATCAGAACGACACCAAATCGAGCCACCGGCCAGACGCCCTTCGCTCTAGTGTATGGGGCGGAAGCAGTTCTCCCTACGGAACTCATATACGGATCTCTTCGAGTGCTCGCTTATGATGAGCTCGAGCAAGAGCAACTGCGGCAAGATGACGCTGTGCTCCTTGAGGAGAATCGTCTTCAGGCTGCTATGCGAGCTGCACGCTACCAGCAAGCTTTGCGCCGCTATCATAGCCGCAAAGTTCATGCCCGAAGCCTTGAGGAAGGCGACCTTGTTCTTCGACGGATTCAGTCCGCCAAGAATTCAAACAAGTTGATGCCAAAGTGGGAAGGCCCTTATCAGTTAGTACGTGTCACCAGGCCTGGCGCTGTCCGCTTGGAGACCGAGGATGGCGTTCCAGTGAGTAATTCCTGGAATATCGAACATCTTCGCAAGTTCTATCCATAAGGCGCGGTTGCCGGGGGCTCCCGGCAACCACCTTTTTGTACAAGTCTTGCCGGCAAGGCATGTGATCCTTTGTACAAAGCCAGGCGCAGACCCTGAGCACAGATGAATAAATTTAAGTGTTGTACATTTCCTTATTGATAATCATGTCCACATTCATATATGCATGTTTGTCTAAGATGTTGTATAACACCTGATCCTGGTAAGTTCTAACGAACCGCCAAGGTTTCATCTCTTTATTTTCTCTTCTTTCTTTTTCTTAAAGACATAAGGATTCCTCACGCGCACATTTGCCGGGGGAGGAAGGGAGACATGAATACCAGTTGGTGGTGTTCGGAATCGTATGCTTGCCGGAGGAAGGACAAAGACAGAAAGCTAAGTCCTAAAAACTCAGAGCAAGTTTTTCTTTTTATTACCAAGTTAGTTCCATGGACGATTCCGACCCTTGTATGGAAAATCTGCATGCGAAGGAACCCTTGTTGTAATCAGTTGCGCCCTTATTTTGTTTCGAGTCCACTCAACGATTTAAGTGGCTGCACTGAGAGCGCCAAGGAGTCTTGCCGGCCGCTGCGCCTCCAGCAGGCTGCTGAAGTCCCGCACCCAGCGCTCGCGGCAGGTTGCGCGCCGGCAAGTTTTTCAGTAAGCGTAGGATGAACTCCATACGTAAAGGAATCAGACAAGGAAAGTAGCTAGCATGAGCCTAAACATAGTTAAATTATATTACATCCATAAGTTGCCGCAGTTCTAACTCGAGACTTAACTGTCTTTTACATGAGATGGTGGCGGCAAGAATCAAAGGGGAAGCACTCAATCCCTGCGCTGGCCTTCGATCCTTTTGACGGAGTCCACCTTCTCAAGGATCGGTGCGATGTACTTCTCAAGCGCTTCAACGTTTGCGTCCTTTGGCAGGTGGCCGAGTGCGCTGGAGAGGTCGACGCCGGGATTGCTGTGCACCACCTTGAGGAGCACCTTGCGAAGGACGGCCCGGCAAAGCCGGCGAGTCTCGTTCGCCAGTTGGGTCGCCCGGCTGGACTGGAGCGCCCTCAACGCGTTGATGATGCTTTCAAAGAACATCGTCAACCTGGCGCTTGGAGATATTCTTTCCTCGGAAGAATATCTGAAGTTCGACAAGCCCATGGTTGACAGTTCTGCGGTAAGCTTCTCCGCGGTGGCGATGAGACGGCCAGTCCAGATCTCCACTCCCTTTTCATAATCAGCCTGGGCAGCGGCAGCGCTCTTGAGCAGGTTCCTCTCTCCTTGGAGATCCTTGAGTAGAGCCTTCTCACGGGCCCTGCCGGCCTCGAGAGATTTCTGCAACATGGTCAGCTTTAGCTCCAGAACCGCAATATTATTGGCTGCAGAAGAGAGCTGCTTGGTCTTGTCGGACAGGGCAACTTGCATCTCCGCCAAGGAGTGGAGGGTTTTTTCCATGTCCCCCTTGAGCGTCGAGAGTTCCTTGCCGTGCTCTTCAAGATCTATTTCTAGCCTCTTCACTTTGTCGCTCAACTTGTTCTTGGCGGCCTCTGCAGCTTCGGCAGCATCGACGGCCTCCTTGAGCTTGCCGGCGTGACTTGTAGTCAGAGCTTCGAGCGCCTCCTTGTGCTTCTGCTCCAGCTCCTGGGTCCGCCGCGCGACAAGATTTTCAATGTCTTCATCCTTGCTGCGAAGCTTGGCGGCGAGCGCCTGCTCACGAGCAGTGAGATCTTCCTCATGAGCATCAAGAGCAACGCGGCGCCCCGTCAGGAGGGCATCTTCGGCAGCAATCCTTTGAACAGCTTCGTCATGGGCTTTATCCATGTATGATTGCTTCAGGAGGACTTCATTCCATTGCTGGCTCACTTGTTCTCGACCGGCAACCAGCTCTTGAAGGGCCTCGGCATGCCAGATTTGCATTTGTGCGACGCGCTTCTGAAAATCCGCTTCGGCTGCCTCGACAACTGCCATTCTGGAGTCCGCCTTCTCCTTTCGGGCACGATGGAGAGCCTGGAGTTTGCGGAATTTTTCGCCCATGGCCTGAAGGAGCTGATCCTCTTTAGACTTGCCACTGCTAGTGCTGGGATCGTCGACAACTTCAAGCCCGGCAGCAGTGATGATTTCTTCGAAAATTTCTCCTTCGGCTGGTGCCTCGGTGCTTGCCGTCCCTGGCAAGTTGATGAACAGGTTTTCGCCAACCTTGAGGTACTTGCTGGATGAGGGCTCGTCAGATGTTGATGGCTGGTCTTCAGTGGCCGCCTCACCAGTGACAGGGGGCTCCGCGGGTGATGCAGTGCCTGGCGCTCCTGCGGCAGGAATGCCGTCAGTATGGTCTCCAGCCTCCCTGTCGCCCTCTTCGGCAGGTTCTTCCGCAATTTCCGTTCGTGCCGTCTTGGCGGCCTCCCCGTCAAGAGCATCACCAGCCCCGGCAACATCATCCTTGGTGGCCTCGCTGGCGGTGATCCTGTCCGCTTCGGCAGCAGCATCCCTGGCGGTCACCTCGATGACAGCGTCGACGTCTATATGTTCCATCTCAGTGAACTCTGAAGGGAGAAGGAGAAGGTCAGAACAAGATCGGATTTTTGATTTTGAAGTGATCAAAGATAAAGAAGTAAGGGGAAAAGAATAGCTAGCACTTTGAGGCGATCGAGTACCTGCGTCGGGCTGTCGAGAGGTAGCTTCGCCTCTCCCGGCAACTCCGGTTGCCGGGGGTGGGTTGCCGGAGTCCGTGCTTGTCGGCTCCTCCTCAATCTGGACGGGCTCGTCGGCAGGATCTCTTGCCAGAGATGTGCTTGTGGGCGGAGCGGTTGATGAAGGAGGCACAATGGGGCAATCCTCTCCTTGTTGCCGTTCTTCTCCTGCGAACCCGAAGATATCAGCGACAAGAATGAAAGCTTCGGCACCAGCCAACAGAAAAAGGGACTATAAACTTACGCTGGGGGCTGCGCTGAGGACTAGGCTCCTGGCTCATGATGACGGTCTCTGGCACGCTAGTGGAGCCTGCCGGGGGCTCGTCGCCCGTAGAAGTCCTTGACCTCTTCGCCATCCTCTCCAGCAAGGTTTCTGTGTCACTGCAGAAGCAATGCAAGCAAGTCAGTAAAAATTGATGCAAGATTGGAAGGCAAAAGTTGTGACGAAGTACTTACTCTTCTTCCTCTCGCCCCGGACTAAAGCCGGAGATGTCGAAGTCGACCTCCGTTGCGGTGTCTGAGTGGGGAGGCGGAGGAGGAGTCCTAGGCCGCTTGGCTGTGGCAGGCGCCGGGGCAGTTTCCGGTGCGGTGGTGCGAGACCCTCCTGCCGCCCCAGCAGTGGCTGCTGGTGCGGGCCTCGCACGCCGTGCAGGCTATTGACGGGCCCCCTGCCGCGGTCCGGTCTTGTCGGCCACTTTCTTGCCGGGGGCTTCGCCGCTCGAAGGGGGCTGGCTTGCCGGGATGTCAGACGCAGCCTTCCGAAGAACACGCTTCGTCTTCTTCTTCGGGGGAGGGGGCTCTTCCCGCGTCTCTTCTTCTTCAACTGAGTCCTCGCCGGACGAGATTTCAGCGGCTGCGCCGCTCTCTTCCCCGGCAACCTCGTCCTCCCCGGCAGGCCTCGCCTCCACTACCACCTCTGCCTCGCTGGCTTCCCACTCCATGAAACCAATGCTGCCAGCTTCCGCGGCAAGATTCGCTTCCTCCACTCTGGTAGCGATGTATGCTACCTCCTGATCCGTGGTGGCGCGAATAAGATCTGGTTCTTGCCGGACAGGCTTTTCCGTCAGATTGTCGAAGAATTTCTGTGCTTCTTCCTCGCTTGGCTCGACCCAGGTCGGGTCAAGGCCATGAGCGTTGAACATCGGCAAGAAAGCAATGATCGACCACAGCGCAGAGTTGTTGCACAGGGGGACGATCCTTGCCGGCAGCCGGTGCTTGTCTTCGCGCTGGAATAACTTCTGGCGGAGGGCGCCAAGCTGCATAACGGTCAAGTTGTTGTTCAGCCCGGGGCGCAGCCTCATAACATCCGCTGCGTTCTTATACTCCCAGGCCGGCCTTCCCCTATTCTGCAGAGGGGCGATGCGGCGGCGGAGGAAGTCGAAGCCGATCATCTCCATTGTCAGCCCGGCAGCCTTCAAGCGAAGGATTTTGGTAGTGGCGATTGTGAGCTTCTCGTCTTCTGCGGCGAGATCGCCCCAATCCTTGCCGCGGGCCACCTTCTGTCGCCGGGGATGACAAAAAGGATGAGGATCTGCTTCCTGGATCCAGCACCATTCGGCCCGCCACTCGTCCCACTTTTCGCGGTAAACTCCATCTGGGTATATCTCCTTGTTCCAGGCCCTTGGAATCCAAGCAATAGATCCAGAGAGAGCCTCTCCTTTTTGGATTCGAGGATAGAAATAGTGGCGGAAGAGAGCGGAATTGGGGATCACGCCGGCAAAATTTTCACAAAGATGGGCAAAGATCGACATGCAAAATACGGCATTCGGCGTGAAGTCAAGAAGGCGGAAGCCGTACGTATACATGATGTCGTTGAAGAAATCGGAAAAAGGTGGACAGAGCCCGCAATAAAAGTACGCGGTGAAGAAGGGGTATCTGTCCGATCCGCCTTTGGAATTAGCACCTGGGATGACACGCGTGGCGGGGTGGGCCTGTGTTTCCTTCGCCCACATGCATTGGTATCGTCCCTTCAAGGTTTCGGCGTCAAGCATCGGAGGGAAGACGACGAGCCTCTTCCGCATCTTCACCAGCTCGCTTTCCGGAACTTCGGCTTTTGCCTCCTTGTCTGTGCCCTTGCCCTTGCTAGTCTTGGGCGGCATGGCGGCTGTGGAGATGGAAGCGGAGGGATGGAACGAGCGCGGGAATGGCGAGCAGAAGAGAAGGAAGATTTCGCTCTGAGTTCAAGCAGAGGAAGGCGATGGCAATAGCCAGATTGTGGAGAAGGGGGGGGGGGGTGAATGGGTTTGCGCCTCCACGACTTCTCCTTTTTATGGGGAAGGAGCGGGGCCGCCTTGTTTATCCCCCAATATGAATGCGCCTCTGTGGGCGCGAAACAGTTTGCAGACTTTTTGGCACGCTTCCCACATCGCGTGCTCCGTGCGCGTAGTGGAGGGCACAGTAAAACAAGATCTTTGCGAGCAGTTAATTCCCTGCCACGCGTGCCCGTGCACTGTTTGGGCCTAGCCCAACAACGCCTCGCCCTCGTGTGTGGCCCAGGCCCGGGGGCTCCTGTCGGTGTACTAAGTATTGGGCCCTTAGTACCCCTTACTTGTGCACGGGCAGTTGTAGGCGTCCTCGCAGCAAGGCTTGCCGGGATCAGCTCGAGGTCGATTTAAGTTATCGAGGGAAACATCAAGTCAGAAATCTGACGATCAGCAAATGAGTAAAGCTGGAAATCGAAGACCAGCCTCCCCGGCAAGATCCTTGCCAGGGTGGCCTGAGGAACCCGGCAAGGATCGGCGCCCGGCAAGGCTTGGCACCCGGCAAGGATCGGTGCCCAGCAAGTTTCAGCGCCTGGCGAGGTTCTGCCACTGTGCCACCCCTTCGGCACAGTGACGAGTCTGACATTCTGGCTCCTTCCATAGATGCGTGGCGGCGCGCCAGTGGAGGAGAGCTTAAGCGGTGCTGATGGGATGGCCCCTTTTTCCATCCCCAAGAAAGTGAGGACACCTAAACGGACACCTCACGGTGCATTAAATGTGCTTGTCCTAATCCGTCAGGGGTTAGGTATGATACCCTTAGCCACTTTACACCTTAATGTATGTACATTTTGCCACTGTGGAGACCCCTTTGAGCAGATAAAAGGAGGCCCAAGGCAACTGCTACAGAGGAGGAGGACTTCTGGCCCATTCTGCATGCGTAGCTGCTCTTTGAATGTACTGTTCATTGCGAGCGCTGCTGAAGGCTGGGCTCAAGAACATCAATAAGAACACAAAGCAGGAGTAGGGTTTTACGCTGATCAGCGGCCCGAACCTGGGTCAAAACCTCACGCGTCGATCACCGATTCTGCTCTTTGCGTGTACCTCTCCCCCCGCCGAATCGTAAAGGGATCTCTCGAGATCCCATAGGTGTCGTGCCCCGACAATGATGTCTACAAAACTGATTATACACACCCGAAGAAAAGTAACTAATTATAAATAAATCTGCGGTGAGGGATATTGTTGCGAGTGTTTCAACATGTTTTTGGTTTACATTGTGGCTAGTATTCGTGAATACGGTCCTGGGTGGGTCCCCTGCGTGTACGTGCCTCTCATTCTGTGCTACCTCGGCGTACAAGCGATGTGTGATGTATTATTTTTAGCAGACAAGGTAATCAGAGAAGTAGAATCAACGGATGGAGGTGGCATGCGCCTCGGAAGGGGGTCTCCGGAGGATTGACATTAGTTGACATGCTGTGCGCATGTCAACTATGTCGGTGTGGAATGACCATCTATGGGGCCATCTAGCCCCTTTGTGGTTTGGCTAGGGAAATGCACAGAACACAAAGAGCAGGACTAACAGAGGGCGCGGCAATATTTACCCAGGTTCGGGCTACCTTTGAGGTGTAATACCCTACTCCTGCCTTGGTGTTTTTGAAGTGTGGATGCACAAGTACAAGGAGCGCTTTCCCCCGGCAAGATGCAAGGAGAAGGCAGCTATGCGTGCAAGTGTGCATGGAGTTCTACTAGGTTCAAACCCTTGTAAAGGTTACCATGGCCCTCCTTTTATAGCTCAATGGGTTACCACAGTGGCGAAAAGGTAACTACATGTTGATTAGATAGCAAACTATGCTATCATACCTAACTCTGCTAGTTAGGATGAAATGCATTAAATGCATCGCTAGGTGTCGTGAGGAGGAGAAGCCCTGGCAAGGTTGCTGTGCCGCTTGCCTAGCTAACTCCTATTAGCTTGACACGCCCTTTGGACGAGTGTCGGTAAAGGTAATCTTCCTTCCAAGAACCTGCCACGTGCCCGACAGATCCCACCAAATCACCTACGGGCTCGACACCTCATTGGTTATTGACTAGTTGCTCGATGAGGTGGAGCGCTGGTGGCTGGCAAGAGCTTGCCGGCTTGACAGAGCCGGGGATCTTTCCTTTCTGAAGGCCATGGCCGCCGGGTTCAAGGGTATCCAGGAGCGGTACAATCGAAGGTGGAGCAATGTCCGGGAGGAGCATAAAACCACTGACCTCGTGGACTAAGAGCTGAGGGACAAAGCTAACGAGCCACACACATGGTAGAGTCTCCAAGCTCGCTATCTTGTGCGGCAAGAAGAAAAGCAAGTTGTTACCAAGGAGAAAGCAGCAACCCGTGACGACAAATTGACAGAGCGTGAAGCGCAGCTCAACGCCAAAGAGAAGGACCTTGTCGTACGGGAAGAAGCTCTTGCTGCCACTCTCCACGACAAGGATAATGAAATTGAGGCGCTTGTTCAGCAACGGACCAAGGAGTTGATGGATGAGAACAAGAAGGCCCTTGAGGCCCAGGCCCTAGACAGCACCACGAAGCTGAAGAAGGCAATTGATGAAGCTAACATTGTTGCCACCTCCAGAGCAGACCTTGAAGCCTAGGTGAGCAAGTTGAAGGAGGAGCTCGCCAATAGTAACAAGGAGATCAAAATCCTTAAGGGCGAAGCACAGTAAGCAGCCCTCGCTCTAGACGAGCTACAGACATAGCTTGCAACCAAGGATCAACATTTCAACGCTCTAAACGGTGTGGCTGAAGATCTAAAAACTAAGCTTGCTGGCATGGAGACAAATCTTGAGTCCGTCAAGGAACGGGAGAGGGTCATGCCGCGGAAGAGACTTCCTGAAAGGATGCTGAGAATAACCTAATGGAGCAATGCAAGCTATACTCCCTTTGTATGGAGAAGCTCGTTGGCATAGCAGAGCACCTTTCTTCTCAGCTTGCCGAGATGGACATGAAAAGTTGGGGCTTCACTATAAATGAGCACGAGGCTGCTAGCGTCAGACTGGCCTTTTTGTTTGAAGGTCTCATCAAAGCTCTAAAGATATATCAAGATGACAGGGCTGCCTCATTCGCCAACGATTCTCGACAATTTGCACGTAGCATGGCAATTCGCATGCAACGTTCTTTACATGGTACTGCTCAATTTTGCTCAGCACAAGCCTGACCTTGATCTCTCCAGGATCTTCAGGAGGCTGCCAAAGAACACCAACGTCACAGCTGCTGGGAAGGTTGCCGCTCCTCTTGCCGAAAAGGTGCTCAAAGTCCCCAGGATCCAAGGCAACCGCCAAGATTAGATCTTGCTGCCCCACTCATTGCTTCACTATTATGTAAAAGACATATTTGATCTCATCTTAGATTTGCACTACTTTTGCGATGTAATATGACTTTTAAGTAGGCATATGAATGCATGGTATTCCCTTTGCTTCTTTCTGTCTTTCTATGGTCACATTCCCTATGCATGTTGGGGGCTTACCGGGGCAAACACTTGTCACCAGCGCTTGAGGAGCAGGTCCTTAGCAGCCTGTCGGTAGTGCCGCCACTGGCAAGACTTCCTTTAATGTTTTCAATGCAGCTACTCAAATTGTTGAGCGGACTCGAAACAAGATAAGAGCACAAACGATCACAACAAGGTCCCTCTACATGCAGGTTTCTCATACAAACACATAATTGCGCAAGGGGAATTGTGAACACAAGATGAAGAAATTATTAGTTGAAATTGGTCCAACTTAGCTTTCTTCGCTCTATTTCTTGTCGTACGAAACGTTTGCCAACACCATTTAAGTGGATTCCTTCCACCACTCCCCCGGGAAACTTGCACGCAAGGGATCCTTTTATCCTTTGATAAAAACAGAGAAGATAAAAGAGTGGTTTCAAAAACCTTCACGGTTCGTTAGCAATCTCATACAAATGAAAGTATACTCGCAATACCACATGCATATATACATGATTGATATGTACAAAAAGTCGCCAAACACTGAGAACTCTGCCGGGGGAAATTTTGTCGTGGCATTCCCTTGAAGACCTGGGCCCATTGGCCCAAGCGAACGACCAACAAACTTGCCACAGCTCACAAGCGTGGCCAGGCATCCAACCCCGTAAGGTGGACGCCCACCATCGCCGGGCGCAGGGTTGTCAATGGTTGGATCTTTGCGCGCATCACGTTGCTGGGGTAGCCTTGCCCCGGCATTGTTCAAAAGTGGTACGAGTACCTTTCCGTTAGCTTGCCCGGCAACAACTGCCGTTAATCTTGTCGCAGCCATGAATCTGAGGCCATCAAAACTTTGTTAGGCTCAACAGTTTGTCACGCTTGTCGTAGCTGCTGACATTGCTGCTGCTGAAGTTGCTGCAGTGGGAGAATCCCGCTTCACGCCTAGCTGAACGGATGTTGCCCTGATGACTACGCTCGCTGGTGCGCTGAGGAGGCAGGAGCTGCGTGCCCATGCAACCTGCGCCGTTGTTACTATCTTCACCACAGGGTCGTGGATGGTGACCACCTCCAGCGCCTTCATCGCCCGTTCCCACCGTAGTGGGCACAGCGACCGCGCCGCCTGCGCTGGTCGTGCCTACCGCAGCGTTCGCGCCGCCCGCGTTGATGGTGCCGCCTGCGCCACCCACAGAGGCGCTCGAAGGAAGCTTGGATGTGGAAGGTTTCGTCGCCATAGAGCCCTTCTTCTTGGGTACCATGGATGAAGAAAATGATGATGAAGCTTGATGAAATCACGCGCCGTCTGCTAAACCAGGTTCACGCCAGTGATTCCCCTACCTGGCACGCCAAAGATGTCTCTATGGAGCGACCATCTATGGGGCCTTCTAGCCCATTTGTGGTTCGGCTAGGGAAATGCATAGAACACAAAGAGCAGGACTAATAGAGGCTGTGGCGATCTTTACCAGGTTCGGGCCACCTTTAAGGTGTAATATCCTATTCTTGCCATGGTGTACTGAAAGTGTGGATGCACAAGTACAAGGAGCGCTTTTTTGCCGGCAAGACGCAAGGAGAAGGTAGCTACACGTGCAAGTGTGCGTGGAGTTCTACTAGGTTCGGACCCTTGTAAAGGTTACCATGGTCTTCCTTTTATAGCTCAAGGGGTTACCATGGTGACAAAAAGGTAATTCCATGTTGATTAGATAGCAGACATTGCTATCATACCTAACTCTGCTAGTTAGGATGAAAACATTAAATGCATCGCAAGGTGTCCTGAGGAGGAGAAACTCTGGCAAGGTTGCTGCGCCGCTTGCCTAGCTAACTCCTATTAGTTTGACACGCCATTTCGATGGGTGTCGATAATGGTAATCTTCCTTCCAGCAAACTGCCATGTGCCTGACTGATCCCACCAAACCACCCGCGGGCTCGACACCTCATCTATTAGTCACTAGCTGCTCGATGATGTTGAGCGCTGGTGGCTGGCAAGAGCTTGCCGGCCACAGAGCTTGCCAGGCCTTCGCCTTGCCAGCTTGGCCTTGCCGGCAAGGGCTGCTTCTAGTGCTCTGTCTTGTTCTTGTCCATGCCTAGTAGGTAATCTTAGCTTTGAATCTTAGTATTCTTGATGCGCTCCTTGATCTCGCAAAGAGCAGCTTCCTTTGGCTTGAAAGTCTTGATCCCCTGGCAAGCTTCATAGCCGGGGAGTTGCCATTGCCTGTGAGTCAGGGGTACTAGGGGCTCAGGCCCCAGTACACCGACAAACTATGAACAGTAGTGTAACATGCCCCTTTTTTACCGTCCGATCAAGAATGAACGGTGAGATCAACGTCAGCAATAGTAGGGCTACAGTGCACGGAGAGTACAGTGCTACAGTGCTCGACCAAACAGGAACCATATGAGGCGCGCATCTATAGTGCTTTGTGCTATAGTGACTGATCTTGAGCGTCTGAGTTTGATCCAACGGTCATGTTATGTAGTAACATGCCCATGCAGAGGAAACCTAAACACCAGCGAAGTCCCTCTACTTCTCTAGGCACACGATGGTGGTTATACACGGTGGCACCGCTCATAGAGCACGCTCCTGGTCGATGGGAGCTAGCTCGTCAAAGACGTCATCCAATGGCACAAATGAATTCCGGTGACGAAGCCCGGAGAGGACTCACCTGGCAACGGCAATGGCCGCCCACACCGCCTCCTTGTCTAGCGCCACCCGACCACTGCGGGGAGACGATTCAACTCCTCGGAGATATAGGTGAAGAAGGAGAACATGTCAGGAAGCCGTAGCTTGTTGAAGTCGATGGGTTGGTCGAATGGGTTTAGCCCGACGGCCGGCATGATCTCACTGGCACGACGGTAGGCATCATGTAGCCACAACACGTGCATGGCAAAATGGTCCAGCAAGTGGTTGAGGCGATCCTGGACCTTGTCACGATCGTCCCGCTCGCGCTCTAGCCGGCTCGCCATCAGGGCAACCTAACCACCTAGCGTATCTCTCGCTTTTTGCAACAACGCCGCCAACTCCCCAAGCATCTTTGTGGTGGACTCCTGCCGCTTTTGAAGCTCCACGAACTCCCGCCAATAATGGAGGATCAAGGCACTCTTCTCCTCCCCGATCTCACGGAGCTCCACGTCCTTGGCCGTGACCTCCGCATCCTTGGCCTAGAGCTCATCTGTCAGGCGCCTCACCTCAATCTCCGTGATCTGGTGCGCTGCCATGGAACTAGGTAGAAGCAATGGGGAAAGGAAGCAAAGGGGGTGAAAGGGCTGAAAGGCAATGTAATCTACGGGAACGTGGAGGGAGCTAGCGGAGGAGCGGGATAAATATTTTGGTTTTCACCATGGGAACACCACAGTCGATGTCGCGTGAACTAAAGTTGCCATGAAAAACATTAGGATTGCCATGCTTAAAATCCGAACATTTGGGATTTATGATTTATGTTTTTATAGGTCGATTTACGAATGTAAACTTGTAGTCAGACTAAATGAAATCTATGGTTTGATCGATTGATTGTTCTGCTAGAGCCCTATCAAATTAAATTAAAAAAATTCATCAAGCGACATGTATTCCTCCTCATCGCAAACATTTCATATTAAATACCACATCAATTCCAAATACACTTTTTGAGGGAACTCAATTCCAAATATTTGTAGGGAGCAAGCTGGTCCCATGTTCATGCACTAGGCGATACATCTATTTATCCACGCATTTAATTACTACTAGTTAAATAGAACACGGGTGCCTAAACTTGTCTGTCACGGTCACTTTTGTTCCTAAACATGTAAAATATACTAGTAGTAGGTGAAACTGATGCCGTAACTTGTGAACGCGTCCAGATACGGTCGACAACATCGGGTATCTGCCCTAGGTGGTGCGCCATGTTTACGGGCTCGCGCGTTCTTCATGTCTACTCGTGCGTCGAAACATAGAAGGGGAGGAGAGAGAGCAGACATGGGACCCACCAGTAAGTGGCTCAACGAAGGGAAATAGTACCTATTGACGAGTCGGTCCCACTAATCTACTGAAAGTAATATAAAAACATCTTATCTAATAAATAGGATGTGGTAATATAAAAACAAGATATCAATGAAGGGGAGTACAACAAACGTTGCTACTATGTTGGCTATTAACGTGCACTTGGAAGGACTTGGTCGCCTATTCGATCCTCATCCTTTTTATTTTTAATTTATATATGGGTCGAAATTTGTTCCATGATAGGTGAGTCCCCCGGTGTGTAGTTTGTAGCATTTTAATTTATCGGTTGAAATTTGTTCCATTACAAGTGGACTCCTGGTGTGCAGTTTGTAACTTATTTGTAATAATTAAAGAGAATAGGAGAGTTTTTTTTTGCAAAAATACCATGGGGCAACATGGAAGGTGAGAAAGAGCGTGTGAGGGAGCAGTGACGGAGCTAGAGAGAAATCAATTGGGGAGGCTTGGGGGGGGGGGGCAACGGTGTTCGGAGTAGTTGTGGGCCAAATGCTAGAGAAATATAATCTAAACCCAATGAAATAAAAACCTTCACAAATTAATCCAAGGTTGGAGGCATAGTCCACCTCTCAATGTAAATAGGTCCGGCTCTGCGAGACATGGAGAGGTAGCATCTATGTGTGGGGGAGACGGCGTGAGAAAGCAAGGTCAATCGAGACACACATAGATAGGGAAATAGTGAGTGTGGCTCGACATTAGGTTAAAAGATAGATATGCTTTGGAGAGATATTATGTGATTGAGCTTTTGGGGAGGGTGAGGGCTATAAGAGAGATCTTGAGAGATTGACCTGCATAGACGCTGAGCATGCCAGGGTATACAGAGTGTGGATCGAGTCCTAGATAGAGAGATATATTGTTTGTGTGTGAGATGAAGCAAGGTCAATCGATACCTAGATAGAGAGAGAGTGATTGAGCGAGTGCGGGCTGCCATGTGGTTGACAGAGTGAGACAGGTTGGAGAGAGTGACCTAGATAGACAATGTGCCTGAGAGAGTATAGAATATGTTGAATTGGGCCCACCATGGAGATATATTTCTTTGTGTGTGAGAGAAAGTGAGGTCAATCGACATACATAAAGAGAGAGAGATTGAGCGAGTGTGGGCCGCCATGATGTCGAAAGAGTGGGACGGCTTGGAGGGAGTGACCTAGATTTAAAATATGCATGAGAGAGTATAGAGGGTGTCGGTCAAGGCCCAAACATGGAGATATATTGTTTGTGTCTGAGAGAAAGGGAGGTTAATTGAGACTTAGATAGAGAAAGAGAGATTTAGCGAGTGTGAGCCACCGTGCGGTCAAAAGAGTGAGGCAGTCTGGAGAGAGTGACTTAGATAGGCAATGTGCGTGTGTGTGCACGAGAGGGGGGTCTAGATAGGCAATGCGTGTATCTAGTAAGAGAGGTTGGAAAGGAGATAGATAGATAGATACATAGATAGATAGAGAGAGAGAGAGAGAGAGAGAGAGAGAGAAAGCTCAGCATGGAGTGCAATGGCGGGTGTGTGAGAGAAATACATTTGTTGACAGAGTGGGGAATGGTGGTTGTGTATTTGATAGAGTTAGAGATTGAAACATGCAGAGAAGGAATGAGCATGTTGGAAACCAATATCTCTATATGGTGCTTAAGAGGGGATGATTGATCGATAGAGGAAGTATGTAGTGTGGGTGCCAGGGGGACTTAAACACAACATTTGTATGTAGAAAGTACTAGACGTAATAGTGGTGTTTCAATTTCGTGTCCATTGTAAAATTTTAATTGAGGACCATGCATATAGCTTCTGTAATTATTCCAAATTCATGTCGTACTAGGTTTGGAAAAGTTGATGCACTAATATTGACTTGATTGTTGTGGCATTTTGTATGTGTGTGGTCACATGCTTGAATTCATCCAAAGTTTTCTCACCACCATAGTGTTCATCTTATACATATGATTTTGCATTCAAAAGCATAACATGGATATCGTGAAATGCAAAATCTATCACAACCCTAGTTAGCATTTGCACTTGGACTAGCTAGAGTGATGCATCATGTTTAAATTTTCCTTAAACTTGAAATGGGGATCAACAAACCCCAGCACCCCCCTAAAAATACTAGGATCATCTGAAAAATATTTCAATGAACCCAAAATGCCCTTCACAAAAGTTCATCATTTTTGAATTGGTCTAGAACCTCTGTGAAAAATGGTGCACATTTTTCTAGGTCACTTTGGATTTTTGAATTAAATCATAAATTATTTGAATTCGGGCATTTAATTGCTATAAATAATTGAAATGCCCAAATAATTCTGAAAGTGGTTGAGGGCTGTTGGAAATAATTCTAACAGTGCCCACAAATTATTTCAGGATTTTACAAAATGCTTTAGTATTTTTATGAACTAAAGCCAACACAGTACCAGAAAATGGAAAACATAAACAAAATTAGATAAGCAGGGAGAGAGAGAGGCTCACCTAACCCCTTACCTGGCAGCCCAAGTATACGGCTAGCCCACCAGCCGCCGCACCGTCTTCAACCTCCTGCCAGTAGGCAGGAGGGCGTGTGTTCCCCCCGCGTGCGCACGCGCTACGGCCACCTCCTCTCTCACTGCCTGCATGGACCTCCCTCGCGTCGCCACACACCTCCCTGGTCTCCATCTCACTCTCCCCGTGCTCCTCCCCCTCCTCTGTCTCGCTCTCTCATGCACACCGAAACGCGGCCGTCGCCACCAACGATGTTCACCGTGGCCAACATCCACCCCTCCCCTCGCCGTCTTGTTCGTCGACCCCGCCGGCTAGCTCTACTACTCCCTGCGGAAGATCCCGAGCCCCGGAGCACTGCAGCCTCGCCCTCAAGCTCGCCTTCCACCTTCGGTAGCGGCGATCGCCGTCTCCGATTCGCCGTCGTCAGCGCCTCCTTGAGCCCATTGGCGTGCTCCGTGAGTTCACCGTGAGCACCCGTTTCTTATCCTCCTCTTTCCGCTAATGTTTGCGCACCCTAGCTAGCTCCACCGCCGAGCCCGAGGGCCCATCACCGCCGGCCATGTCACTCCCACCGTTGCAGCCACCGGAGCTTGCTTCTGAGCGTGTCTTCGTGCTCAGAGCATCTCCAGGAACCCGTAGCACTCGCATGTTCGCCCCTCCATGCATTGTAGCCTCTTCCCCGAGGTCGGCCGAACTCCGGCCGCCCCAGCTGTTGTCACCACCATCGCTCTGGTCTGTCTCCGGCAATGCCGCTTGCACCTTTGGATGGACCTGCAGCTACGCGTAGAGCCCCTCCGCCGTTTGTTTGATCATCGGAATGGCATTTTCGAGCACCTTCGCCACCTCGGCAACTCGCCGGCGGCCTAACGCCGATCAAACCCCGGGTTAAATTAGCACTAATGACCCATTGGGTCAATGACAAGTGGGGCCAGCCCCTGTTAAAATCTAGTTTAGTTTAAACCTAAACTTAATTAGGCACCGAGAGACTGACACGCGGGACCCATTGGTATGTTTGACCTGGACCGCCCCGTTGACTTGATGACATAAGCATGATGTCATGCTGACGCAGTAAATCATTTACTGGATTTGTTTTAATTCTAAATAATTAGAAAATCCAGAAAATGATTTAAACTTCAAAAATTCATAGAAATTCAACCGTAGCTCAGGATGAAATAATTTATATATGAAAAATTATCACAAAAATCCAAAGAATCTGTTTTTGGAATTTTCATGCATCTTGGAACAACTTATAGTTGCTGAATTGGACAAATCAAACAAATGGCATTTGAATTTCACATATGGAGTTTGAATTTGAACCTTGAGTTCAAACCAACTTCATTTAAATTGTTGCTAGCTACATTAGCTCAAATCACAGAATATTTCCATGCCATGATCATGCATCATATTGTCGCATTGCATTGAATGTGTTCTTTCTTGTTTGCCAGTGTTTGTCCCCTCTTAGTAGACGTTGTTTCGATGATGTGATTGATGACACCGATGAAGAGCTGTATCATCTTCAGAAGTGCCAGGCAAGCAAACCCCCTTTGAGCATTCCAATACAATCCCATTCTCTGGCTCTTGCTCTCTTTTACTACATTAGGACAACAATGATTCAACTGTTAGATGCTGCGGTAGTTGAACCCCTTTCCTCTGCATGACCTGTCTTTGCCACAGTAAATAGTTGAAACCCACTAGCATGAGTAGAAGTTTTTTGAGCCATGATGTGCCTACTCATTCATGCTTGTTTGTTATGCCTGCTATGCTTAGAGTTGTGTTAGGTCTAATTCATCTGGGATGGATTGGGATGGTGATGAACATGTCCTACTGTTGAGAGTTAAGTGTGTGAACACGATTTGGTAAAGGTAGCGATGGGAGGCCATGTAGGAGTACATGGTGGGTTGTCTCATTGAAACCATCCTCAGGAACTGAGTTCTGTGTTTGTGATCCAAGACAGTTACTACCACACATTGGGTTCCGGTAACTCGACCCCTCTCGGCTTATTAATCACCTCGATCTCTGTCCAGGAGTTGCAACTTGTTTTTGTGTTTGTAGGTTGTGTTAGTAGTCTACCAAGTGGCACCTGATACAGGTGGTCTTGGGACAGACTAGGCACCATGGTCCGGTGTACCAAGTGGCACCCGGATGGTGGACTTGGGAACCCTGCACACATCGTTTGCGGCCGTAGTGGAAACCTCGGCCGGACTTCCTTGCGGATGGAACTCAAATAGGCGATAAACCTGGACTAGAGACTTGTGTGGTTAGTCAGGTAATGGCCGACACCCTCTCCAGGCTTCCGCTTGAAGGTTGCCAAGATACATGACGTGTACATGGCGGTAAGTGGCGAGAGCATGTGAGAAGAAGTACACCCCTGCAGGGTTAAAATGATCTATTCGAATAGCCGCGTCCGCGGATATGGACAACTTGGAATGCATACATTGTTCATAGACAAGTTAAATGGATACTCTAAAATGCGCAAGATAAGCATGAGTGCTATGGATGGCTTTCTCGTAGGGAGACAGGAGCGGATCCATAGTGGTGTATTGATTTGGTGAATATGTGGACTCATGTGCACCACCTCAAAGAAAGTACTCGTAGTACAGGATAGCCACCGAGTCAAAGCTGGCTTGCTGCTGTTAAACTCCACCACCCCTTTGTTGATACTGATGCATATGTAGTTAGTTCTGATGTAAGTCTTGCTGAGTACATTTGTACTCACATTTGCTTAATTTATGTTTTGCAGAGGAGACTTCAGTCTCACTAGTAGTTCTTCGTGGGCTTCGACAATTAGCTTGGGAATCCCAAACAAAGGTCCGGTTCCTATGGAGGGTCTTGTAGATAGTCAGGCTTTCTAGCCTTCTTCTTTTCAGATGTCTGTACTCTGACATGTTTATGCTTCCGCTTGTTGCTTGTATGACTTGTTTGTTGGGTCATGATTCACATGTTTGTAATATCTGGCTCCTTGGAGCCTATTGAATAAATACTTTGAGTCATAGAGTTTTGTTGTGATGCCATGTTGTATTTACATATATCGAGCATATTGTGTATATGTTATTGAAATGCTTGGTATGTGTGGGATCCGACACGTAGTTGTTTATTCTTGGTAGCCTTCCTTATGGGGAAATGCCTCCTAGTGCTTCCACTGAGCCATGGTAGCTTGCTACTGCTCCGGAACACATGGATTGACCGGCATGTGTCCTTCTTTTCTCCTGTGTCTGTCCCTTCGGGAGAATGTCACACGGTGTCTACCGGAGTCCTGATAGCTTGCTACAACCCGGTTGCACTCGCTGGTGACCGACACGTGCATTGTTGGGTCATGTATGCCTGTCCCTGTAAATTTGTGCCACCTTGGGTTAACGACTAGTCATGTCGGCCCAGGTTCTCTGTCATATGGATGCTAGCGACACTATCATATACATGAGCCAAAAGGCGCAAATGGTCCTGGCCAAGGTAAGGCTGCAGCCGTGGGAATACCGTGCATGAGGCCGCAAAGTGATATGATGTGTTACATGCTAGATCGGTGTGACTTAGGATCGGGGTCCCGACAGCTTTGGTATCAGAGCCTGACTACCTGTAGGATTACCAAGCCAAATTGGTTGAAGTCGAGTCTAGAAATGCTTTAGTTATATAAGGGAACTAATTGTGGAAGGGAATGTAATGCTCTTTTTACTCCTTTACCTTATGTTCATATGATCTGAGTCACCCTTTTCTTTTCTACGGGGGCTAAGAACTAGGCTTCTCTTCTTTCTATCAGGATCACGTGTTACTAATCCGTAGACTTATAGGAATGATGGATTCATGTCTCATTTCAGTTCCAATTACTTCTGTGTGTTAATAGTTGGTCTCGGAACCTTGTTATTATGATGTTGAGTGGTTATGCCACCATTGTGCGGGATGTCTCAAATTCTTTTTGAGCATTTTACAACTATTATGCTGTCTGAGTTATCCAAGGTCTCTAGAGAATCTGATGCATTTGCAAATCTTTCCTCCTTGTCTCCGATGTCCTTTTGGGTCAGAATAACCAAGTTGAGGTACTCCGTTGCCTCAACGTATACATTGAAGCTATTATTATGGCACTAGGTTATCTTAGAGAACCACCTAGTAATTTAGTCATGCCTTGTATTCCCAGTGTGATAATTCTGGCCATCATGCTCGAAAGCATCCCGTGATGCCATTTAGTTAGCAGGTATTCCATTTCTAAGATTCACTCTACTTACTTCGTGTTGATAGTGTTTTCTCATTCCTTTAGGATATTAGTAACCTATGTGATAGTCCTCGAGGCCCGTGGTATATCATTCTTCCAATACCATGAACCATCCTTGGCAGAAGTTCTTCTGAACCAAAAGATCACAATAAGATTGCTCCTAATGAGCTCCCCATTCTATGATTGTGACACTACCAATCCTACCACTCTGCATGGGTTATCCGGAAGAAATATATTGAACTTGTTCAACATGCTAATCCATGCATTCACAACTCTGAGAATCATGTGTTCCTTTGAGTTGTTCCCTTTGTAGTTGTATCCCGACCTCATCTATCAGCTGATAGTCAAAAGTAGTTGTGCATTCGTGTTCATCGATGCATTTTACTCTTGTGGTCCGTCAAGTCGTTTCATTTCAGAATGGCTTAGGAGAAACAAACTCCAGTACCTCATCCATGTCTAGGATTGGGTCAAAGTAGTTGTAGTCCGCAGATCAGAATGCTAATCCAGCTTCTGTTCTATTCTACCTTGGAGTGTTACCCCCATTATGTCGAGAATATCATAGGAATTGCACAACCTGTTATGAATTCTTGACGCAGTGATACTTCTCGCCATCATTGTTTCATTCCTTGGTTCCCATGTTATTGTAACCGGAATGCCGATAAGTGAACCGTGATGTGTGAAATCAATACTCCTAGCAACCCTGTTGCTTGGTAGTTAATGGACAATAATCTCATCGTGGTGCCTAGTCCATTTTCCATAGTGCACCCTTCGATCAATGAGTTAGGATTGTGCCAATCCATTGCTCTTTTGATTATATCATCTTGCCCTGAAAAGCAAGATTTTTCTCGAGCTTCATAACATACCAGTGGTTCATGATTTTCCGAATATCTTCTTGGAAGTACCACCAGGTTGTCCCCTGACCGTTATGTTGAGTTCATGATCAAATTGGTTTTCCCCTAAACCACCCCTTCTCCAAGAATCTGTGTTGGATACCCTGAGCTAGTTGGTTAAGCTAAACAACAACTTGGAGAGTTGCAAGATAAAAGATTGCCTGACTTAGTTCATTCCAAAGGGATATCTTTGTGTGAGTTTGTTGAAGAAAGATGATATCTTCATCGATCAATGTCAGTGATCAATTGTTGGATCTATTGTCCTATCAAAACTTTGATTTGAGTTTGGGTTATCGTCAAATCAAGTTAGAACCAATGATGTTCGTAATGTTGTCTTACTCGTGGTTGATCCATCGAGCATACACCATTATATCTTTCGGTCTAACCAATGCTATCACCTTGTTCACATAATTATGGAATTCCTTCTTCACGGAAGTCCCGGTGATTTGTTGTTGAGCCCAATAGCAACATTTTATCTTCACCATGAATCATGTTGAACATTAAGCTAGTGTTGGAAACTTGTGTAAGCATTTTCTTCATGACCCATTCATGAAGATTATGTCTGGATGAAAGAAGTGACTTCCTCTAATCCATGTGCATTTGATACAACTTGTCGTCGTGGATCCGAGAAAGATTGTTTTTGCTTCCTTTGGAATCGTCCCAAGTTAGTCATGCATGTGCGAAGTACTCTATGGTTTGATAGGTTGGCCGCCTTCATTCTATATGTGTTTCCTAGCACACCAAGCCACTGATTGACTTGTTCAAGGAAAATAAGTTCATTTTTAAGACCTGGGCTTATACAAGGACTTTGATATCCTCGATGATGGTTCCCAATCAGAACTCGGTAGTATTTTATTGTAAGACTTCTATGTGGTCATGCTTGTCTTGGATAGTGTGATCACGTGTGCCTTGCGAACCAGCTCATGTGTTTGGAGCTTGCTGCCATGGTTCAATTCCCGAGAATCTCGCAACGTCATATCGTCAATTTGTGTTGCAAACATTCCTTTTCAGGCACGCTGGGTCTGAAGCACTCTGCCACCAACCAGATCTGAATCTCAGGCAGATGTGATGGTTGGGACATTTCAAAGCTTTTGGTCTTGGTTTATCTTCAATCCCGGCAAGTAAATGGAGTGGCCATTTTGCTGAGTCAAGATATCATCCACTCCCCATAGGGATCTCATATGACCTATTATGGTAGTTGTTCCTTTATGGATACCTTGTATTTTCGAAGTCCGACCTTCACTTGATGGCCATGTTGATGCTATTAAGCATGATAGTGGTAGCTAGAACATCAAGGAGAACATTAGAAGTGGAGTGCTAAATGTCTCTCGGTCGATCATCCAGATTTCGTTTCCTTGGCCTCACTAAGATGAAATCTGAGAAAGTGTATCTTCCTCTGTATCTGCATCGTCCTTCACTATTCATCATGGTAGTATGATGTGTTGCCAGGATCTTCGGCACGGATGTTGGTAAGGCCTTGAAGAGTATGGAAATGCTCAAGTTCTTGAGAGCACGCTCAGTCACTGGGTTATATCATCGGTGTCAATTGGAATGTGCCGTCCATTTGCTGGTTGTTTGATAACCACATTTTCCTTTCCAAACTAAGTATGCCATTCTTTCGAATTCCTTCAAACGATTAATTGTGAATTGCCTCAGGCTGGTATGAAGAGTTTCAATGATCTACGTATCAAAAGTAATTCTTTTTGCCACTTTAGGGAATAATTCTACGAGCCACCTCTTCTAAGGTGCCCCGTTATGGAATCATGGCAATTAACTCCTCGCTACTTTGGAACCCATGCACCATCTTACTTAAGCGTGGAATTGTAGCATACCAAATTGAACCTTCGACATCTGTTTCTTTCCATCACCCTGATGTGTGTTTTGTGTCTCAATTCGAGATATGTTACTATGTCTCACTCCATGAGTTGATCTTGAGTGCTCGATCTTCGAGGAGATCGATTCCCGTAGGGTTTCTTTCTGTTGTCATCGTGTTGGATGAAGATCTCGAAAGCAAGGATGTCAAGATCAATATGATGCAAGGAATCAACATCTTCGAGAAGGGCAATTGGATTGAGAAGATTGTGTTAGCTTTGTGTCCCCTCTGTCTTCTTACCTCACGTCTTGAATCTCAGGACAAGATTCTTGTTTAGTGGGGGTTAGTTGTCACAACCCTAGTTAGCATTTGCACTTGAACTAGCTAGAGTGATGCATCATGTTTAAATTTTCCTTAAACTTGAAATGGGGATCAACAAACCCCAGCACCCCCCCCCCCCCCCCCCCCCGAAAATACCAGGATCAATTGAAAAATATTTCAATGAACCCAATATGATAGGTGTAGAGACGTGCTATACAAACGGTTTTTACCCCCTTTCCGCGACGGAGTTTTAAACCGTCGCCTAGTGAGTGTGTGCGATAGGGGGGTCCTTCCCACACGACCCAAAAACCGTCGGGGATAGGCCCTCCGGTCACACAGGCGGGGGCAAAATGAGCTCGTGTGCGATCGGGCGAGGCATCGAAGCCCAATCGTTTCCGTTCGTATGTACATCCAACACGGTGAATCCCAGAAAAACATTTCCGTTCGTATGTATATCACACACAGTTTTTTGTGTGGAAATGTTTGTGCAAGGTGGCCTAACGCAAACAGTTCTTTGCCGGAAGCCATGCTTGATTGTTAGTTGATCCAACATGCCTACTTTCTAGAAACCGTGTGGGTTGTTTGAGTTCATCGCCCACGGTGTTGTCTGAGTAAGTGTCTGCAATAGAAAACCCTAATAAGCAGGGTAATTAGACTATTATTGATAATCCATTTAGTAATCAAATTGACATTTCTTATAAAACCCACCAGATATTTCATATCCGTATAACGGCAACCAGGATTTCATAATCGAATTACATCAGATAGCTTCAGCACTCAGTTACACCAAAGAGGGATATAGCTAGCTACGCCATTACACAATAGCACCAAGTTTCACATGAAACATCAAAAACCTTTGGAAAAGTAGCATCATACACGGTAAATAGACAAATGAATCTCATCTGGGAAACTACAGAAGCAGAAGGTGAATATTGAGCCTTCAGTGATGTTGAACGTCCTTGCAACTTTAGGCCAGTGGCTATGGATAATTGCCCGCCCAACCATCGTCCTCTTCAAGAAGACTTCAATATTGTACCATGGGTGTTGAATGAATACCTTCCTTGCCTCTTGACCATGCAGGTGGTTTGAGAGATAATCATTGGTGAACTGCTTTGAAAAGTATTGAAAACAAAGATATCCATAAATCGCTGTTATAAATTTTGAAATGGCGCAAGGGGTTAAAACAAGGTAAAAGAGTTAGTACCATCCTATAGTTGACTGATGTCTTCTTCATTGTGCAAACTAATATCTTGCTATTATTCATCGCAAGTTTCTTCATCCTAACAATCTTTCCGAGTTTCTTGACTTGACTGATATTCATGGACATCTCATTTCCCCATATGCAAAATGGGTCGAACAGTGGGTCTAAGCCTCTGACACCAGGACCTACATGTGCAAGACCAAATTGTAAGAAACCTAAATATTAGAATGATTCCTGCAACTGCACAATAATGTGCTATTAGCGAAAGGACCATGCATGAGCACACCTCGATGGTAAACCGCATTGTTTCCCTACAACACATTTAAGGAAGATCTTGATCAGGTTAACAGAGAGTTGCCATACTATCAGTAGAATATGTATTGAGTACAGCCAAATTCAATTTATTTCTCACATGCATAACAATACAAAATTGTACCCACAACAAATGAAAATTAGATTGCAGAATTGAACCAAACAGTTAAATGCACAGCAGATCAAATGAACCAAAACAGTTAACTGAGCACCACATTGCAGAATAGAAACATGTACTAGAAGATAAGACAGTTAACGAAACAAGGAATGCTTGAGAATAGTACTACGAAATGTAGCAATTGTTGGACCAAACTGTTAACTGGACATTACATTTCAGAATATTAGATTGCATATTAACATTACAGAGGACAAATCACTAGAAGGCACTGGCGGTGGCCTCGAGAAAACAGCACGAACTGTATTTTAAAGCAGACAATAGCGTTGCGGTGTCGACGGTGCCCTTGAAGACGAGGTGCTCCTCCAAGATCTAGCGGTCGGCACGCATGGTAGCCATAGCGACCTCGTCCACGCGTGCGGCCGCAATTTGCTTCTCCGCTACCAGATGCTACTGAGCTCCACATTATACTGCGTGCAAAATGGCTGTGGGTGGCGCTTAATTGGAGGACGGGGCCAGTGATTTCGGCGGAAGCTGTCGCAACATCGGTCGGGGCATGTGGGACGGGGAAGGAGGAGGATGGTGTGGGTGGGGTGTGGATTACCTGACCATATCGACGAGGCCACGCAGCAAGAAGAAGGGTCGCCGGCGAGGAGGCTGCACAGAAAGAAGAAGGGTCGGCAGCGAGGAGGCGGCCCTGCAAGAAGAAGGGTCGCCGACGAGGAGGCGGCGCTGCAAGAAGAAGGGTCGCCGACGAGGAGGCGGCGCTGCAAGAAGAAGGGTCACCGGCAAGGAGGCGGCGCTGTAAGAAGAAGGGTCACTAGCGAGGAGGCGATGCAGCAAGAAGAAGGGTCACCGGCGAGGGGGCTGAGCTGCCAGTAAGCAGTAGTGAAGGTTTGAACTTGGAAAGCAAGGAGGAACAGTGGAAATGTGGCTTTTGGTGGGAGGGAGGGGGCGGGGAGATAGATATTTCCGCGGTGGCAGAAAAATTTCGCTCGGTGCCGCGAGAAACTGGCGCGCAAGTGTGGTTCAAGCGCGGGCAGTGGACTGTAGACGACGAAGCTTCCTGCGTAAGCCAGACAAGATGGTGCGCCAAGATATTTTATATCGCATCCCACACGATTCTTGCTAGTAAACTGTTTGTGGTATACCTGATTTTTTCATTATGTTTTGAAAGACAAAATGGTGTTACAGAGGGAAAGGATGGTGTTTGAATTGCTAGAACATTTATCTACAGTGAACATGCAACTACATTAGTGCCGTGTTAAAATTTGGAATTATTCCGGGTTCGTTTGGCATTTTTATGCATTAATTGAGTTTTTAGGCATTTAATGTGCATAATTCAAATTTGAACTACAATCATATGCTCCAGCGCACCAAAGTTTGTTGAAAAATCACATGTGTGTCTTTGGGTGAATTTATAGGTCCCATGCAAGAATGGGAATGAAATTCAAACATCTGGGTGTCGTGGCTCGGCCGAAAACATTGAGAAACTTGGTTTTTAAATTCCTGTAAATCCCAAACTCGCCTGAAAATCATGAAACTTGGCATGGTATCAATTCATGGCACCAGCATGCTGTGGTAAAAAAATTGGCCGAATTGGGACAAGTTTTGGCATAAACTTCTTGCAAATTGTAGCTTCTCTGAAGAAGGCATATGGTTTTGAGAGGGAACGTGTCTCCTTTGTGTGCGAAACGACATACGCTGCCCCCCTCCTTGATTTTTTTTCAAAGCAAACATAGAACTATATGAGTGTCGTGTTTAAATTTGGAATTATTGCAGGTTCATTTGGCCCTTTTTATGCATTAATTGAGTTTCTGGGCATTTAATGTGAATAATTCAAATTTGAACTAAAAGCACATGCTCCAGTGCACCAAGGTTGGTTGAAAAATCACATGTGTGTCCTTGGGTGAACTTCTAGGTCCCATGCAAGAACTGGGAATGAAATTCAAATATCTAGGTGCCGTGGCTCGGCCGATAACATTGAGAAACTTGGTTTTTTAAATTCCTGTAAATTCAAAACTCGCTTAAAAATCATGAAACTTGGCATGCTATCATTTTCATGGCACCAACATGCTGTGGTACAAAAATTGCCCGATTTTGGACAAGTTTTGGTATAAGCTTCTTGCAAACCAGAGCTTCTCTCAAGAAGACTCGTGGTTCTACAGGGGGAACGTGTCACCTTTGAGTGCGAAACGATATACGCTGCCTCCCCCCCCCCCTTGATTTTTTACAGAGGCAACAGAGTACCATATGAGTGACGTGTTAAAATTTGGAATTATTCCAGGTTTGTTTGTCCTTTTTATACATTAATTGAGTTTCTGGGCATTTAATGTGCATAATTCAAATTTGAGCTACAAACACATGCTCCAGTGCACCAAAGTTGGTTGAAAAATCACATGTGTGTCCTTGGGTGAATTTCTAGGTCCCATGCAAGAAATGGGAATGAAATTCAAACATCTGGGCGTCGTGACTCGGCCGGAAATATTGAGAAACTTGATTTTTTAATTCCTGTAAATCCAAAACACGCACGAAAATCATGAAACTTGGCATGTTGTCATGACATGGCACCAACATGTTGTGGTAATTTTTTTGGCCGAATTGGTACAAGCTTTGGTATAAGCTTCTTGCAAACCGGGGCTTCTCTCAAGAAGGCTCGTGGTTCCGAGAGGGAACATGTCACCTCCATGTGCGAAACGACATACACTGCCTTCTCCCGCCTTCATTTTTTTACACAGGTAGCTTAGACCAAATAGGAGTTTCGTGCTAAATTTTGGAATTATTCTGGGTTCGTTTGGACTTTTTTATACATTAATTGAATTTCTAGGCATTTAATGCACATAATTCAAATTTGAACTACAAGTGCATGCTCCAGTGCGCCAAAGTTAGTTGAAATATCATTTATGTGTACTTGGGCTAATTTCTAGGTCCCATGCAAGAAGTGGAAATGGAATTCAAACATCTGGGCGTCTGGGCTCGGCCGGAAACATCGAGAAACTTGGTTTTAAAATTCCCGTAAATCCAAAACTCGCCTAAAAATCATGAATCTTGGCATGGTGTCATGACATGGCACCAACATGTTGTGGTAAATTTTTTGTCCGATTTGCGAAGGCGCACACATTAACAATCAACAAAGTCATTTTGCAACAAGTGCTGTCACGTTACAAATCGGAAACACAAGTATTATTGAAACCGTGGGTGTTCTACTTATCATTTACGTGCGGCCACGCGTCCCCTTTTTTTATTGGCTAGGAGGTGCCGTGCGGGGTAGCTATTTGAGTACGGGAGGCGTGCGATCAGACCCCTGCGCATGCTCATCGGGATGAGAGCCCTTTGACCTCTATCCGCCGCCCACCTCCCTCCCAACGTCTCCATTAATGGCGCCTGAGTCCCTGTTTCATGGCGTGGCTATGTCTCACTCGACTGAGATTTAAGAGAGACAAAAGAAAATCTGAAAAGAAAGTTTTGCACGGATCTTGATGTAAGATCTGACGGACCTATATAGCATCGACTGCGACTTATAGAAAGACTGATGAATATAAGGACGATGATAGTGGATAATAATTGTCTTACATATTTAGGAAGATAATTAAAAAAGCCACATGCGGTGACGCCCGAAATACACAAGGGCAAAAGAAGAAGGAAGACAATGATCTGGCTCGCTGATCTCTACTTCCTTGATGCGTTGCTGCAGGCCGCAGGAACTAGTCTCCGCGGCGAGTGGTGATGAGCTCTTTCGTGTCCTCAAGACGCTGCTTGAGAGCATCCACGGATTCTCGTCCATAAGTTTCTTGACGATGACGCCGGTCCTCTGCAACAAGGCAGTTGTCTCCTCGTGCTGCTTTGTCATTCCGATGACCTTCACCCTCAGCAGGTCGTGCTCGGTGCGGAGCTTCGCCTTGTCCTCCCCTAGTCCCTGGTTGACGCTGGTAGCATTTTCAAATGAGGCATTCATATCATCCTGCTGCTTCATCCAGTCGGAGATCCGACCCATCAGGCATAGCGCGCATGCGCCTATAAGAGTCCTCGCCTACCCGCGAGACATTTTCCCAGGCCGCCGCGGCGCGAGATGACATCTCTGCTGCATTCATGGCGCGGCGGGACATCTCTGCTGCTTCCACGGCGCGGCCGGACCAGTCTGCTGCATCAATGGCACGGCGGGACCTCTGTGCTGCTTCGGCGGCACAGCGGGACCTCTGTGCTGCTACGGCCACGCGACGGGACATGTCGGCTGCTTTCGCGGCCAGGCGGGACATCTCTCGTGCTTCCGCTTCCATGCTCGCCTCTCCCTGGTAGTAATTTCTCGACCCAGAACTCACGCTGGCCATGGCAGACGCAAGGGAACGATGATGGATGACTTGTTTGTTTTTGTGGATGAGGAGTTGAGGAGGAATGTGCAGTCATCTTGGAGTAGTAGTATTTATAACTGAGTACTAATACGCTCCTAAGTGGGAAACCGTTTAGGTTTTGATCGGTGTGAACAGGTTTGCAATTAAATATAGCGTGGTAGTAATTTGGAATTTGACGGGACACGAGCTCAAAATTTATTGACGGTTCTATAATTTCTAAGTGCAGCACTATTCCCGGACGGCGTAACATGGGCACGCTTTCTCCGCCGCGTATGTGGTGTTTGCACCATAGGGTGCACCGCAATAGGCAATATCAGCACACGTCTTGTTCCAACAACCGTGCGCGCTCGTTATTACCATCGCGCATGCTTCTTTTAATTAGAATGTGTGCCCGTCTAGCGCACACATGTTGATCTGTCTAACTATTTCTGTTTGTTGTGGCTAATCACAGACAGTTCATCTATGTGAAGTGTATGCCGTCAATCGCAGACACGTTGATCTAGCTGACCGTTTCTGTTGTGTTGCCTAATCGGAAACAGTTCATCCGTCTGAAGTGTATGCCCTCAATCGCACACACCTTCATCTGGCCGCCCGTTTCTGTTGTTCCGCCTCATCACAAACAGTTAATCTGACTGAACTGTATGGCGTATATCGCACACGCCTTCATTTGGCTGCCCGTTTCTGTTCTTCTGCCTCATCGCAAACAGTTCATTGAACTGGACCGTATGCCCCGCATCACACACGCAACTAAAATCTGAACCGTGTTTCATGTATCCGCCATCACAAACGTTTTGCATCTTTTTTGACAGTTTTTTTACATCATCGTTTGCGATCAATGCATCGCACACAGTTTCGTAGAAGGGTCTCTGATTGTAGTGTCGCGTTAGCAACATCCTGCAGTAGTGAATGCCCTTCACAAAATTTCATAATTTTTGAATTGGTCTAGAACCTCTGCCAAAAATGGTGCACATTTTTCTAGGTCACTTTGGATTTTAGAATTGAATCATAAGGTATTTGAATTTGGGCATTTAATTGCTATAAATAATTGAAATGCCCAAATAATTCTGAAAGTGGTTGAGGGCTATTGGAAATAATTCTAACAGTGCCCACAAATTATTTCAGGATTTTACAAAATGCTTTAGTATTTTTACTAAAGCAAACACAGTAGCAGAAAATGGAAAACATAAACAAAATTAGATAAGCAGGGAGAGAGAGAGGCTCACCTGACCCTTTTCCTGGCAGCCCAAGTATACAGCCAGCCCACCAGCTGTCGCACCGTCTTCAACCTCCTGCCAGTAGGCAGGAGGGTGTGTGTTCCCCGCGCGCACGCTGCGGCCACCTTCTCTCTCCCAGCCTGCCTGGACCTCCCTCGCATTGCAACGCACCTCCATGGTCTCCCTCTCACTCTCCCCGTGCTCCTCCCCCTCCTCTGTCTCGCTCTCTCACACACACCCGAACGCGGCCATCGCCACCGACGATGTTCACCGTGGCCACCGTCCACACCTCCCCTCGCCGTCATGTCCATCGACCCCGCCGGCTAGCTCTACTACACCACGCAGAAGATCTCGAGCCCCGGAGCACTGCAGCGTCGCTCTCAAGCTTGCCTTCCACTTTCGGCCCCGGCGATCGCCGTCTCCGATTCGCCGTCGTCAGCGCCTCCCCGAGCCCACTAGCCTGCTCTGCGAGTTCACCGTGAGCACCCGTTTCGTATCCTTCTCTTTACGTTGATGTTAGCGTGCCCTAGCTAGCTCCACCGTCGAGCCTGAGGGCTCATCACCGCCGTCCATGTCACCGCCGCCGTTGCAGCCACTGGAGCTTGCTTCTGAGCGCGTCTTCATGCTCAGAGCTTCTCCAGGAACCCATAGCACTCACGGGTTCACCCCTCCATGCACCGTAGCCTCGCCCCGAGGTCGGCCGAACTCTGGCTACCGCAGCCGTTGTCACCGCCGTCGCTCTGGTCCGTCTCCGGCGATGCCGCTTGCACCTTTGGATGCGCACGACCTCTAGCTACGCATAGAGCCCCTCTGCCGCTTGTTTGATCGTCGGAATGGCGTTTCCGAGCACCTCCGCTGCCTCGGCACCTCGCCGGCGGCCTAACGCTGGTCAAACCTCGGGTTAAGATAGCACTAATGACCCATTGGGTCAATGACAAGTGGGGGCCAGCCCCTGTTAAAAGCTAGTTTAGTTTAAACCTAAACTTAATTAAGCACTGAGAGACTGACACGCGGGACCCACTGGTCAGTTTGACCTAGGCCGCCCCATTGACTTGATGATGTCAGCATGATGTCATGCTGACGCAGTAAATCATTTACTGGATTTGTTTTAATTCTAAATAATTAGAAAAATCCAGTAAATGATTTAAACTTCAAAAATTCATAGAAATTCAACCGTAGCTCAGAATGAAATAATTTATATATGAAAAATTATCAGAAAAATCCAAAGAATCTGTTTATGGCATTTTCATGCATTTTGGAAAAACTTATAGTTGCTGAATTGGACAAATCAAATAAATGGCATTTGAATTTCACATATGGAGTTTGAATTTGAACCTTGAGTTCAAACCAAATTCATTTAACTTGTTGCTAGCTACATTAGCTCAAATCACAACATATTGCCATGCCATGATCATGCACCATATTGTGGCATTGCATTGAATGTGTTTTTTCTTGTTTGCCGGTGTTTGTCCCCTCTCAGTAGACATTGTTCCGACTATGTGATCGATGACACCGATGAAAAGCTATATCTTCAGAAGTGCCAGGAAAGCAAACCACCTTTGAGCATTCCGATACAATCCCACTCTCTTGCTCTTGCTCTCTTTTACTGCATTAGGACAACAACGATTCAACTGTTACATGCTACGGTAGTTGAACCCCTTTCCTCTACATGACCTGTCTTTGCGACAGTAAATAGTTGAAACCCGCTAGCATGAGTAGAAGTTGTTTGAGCCATGATGTGCCTACTCATTCATGCTTGTTTGTTATGCCTGCTATGCTTAGAGTTGTGTCAAGTCTGATTCATTTGGGATGGATCGGGATGGTGATGAACATGTCATACTGTTGAGAGCTAAGTGTGTGAACATGATTTGGTAAAGGTAGCGATGAGAGGCCATGTAGGAGTACATGGTGGGTTTTCTCATTGAAACCGTCCTCAGGAACTGAGTTCCGTGTTTGTGATCCAAGATAGTTACTACCACACATAGGGTTCTGGTAACTCGACCCCTCTCGGCTTATTAATCACCTCGATCTCTGTCTAGGAGTTGCAACTAGTTTCCGGTGTTTGTAGGTTGTGTTAGTAGTCTACCAAGTGGCACCCGGTACAGGTGGGCTTGGGACAGACTAGGCACCATGGCCCGGTGTACCAAGTGGCACCCGGATGGTGGACTTGGGAACCCTGCACACATCGTTTGGGGCCATAGTGGAAACCTCGGCTAGACTTCCTTGTGGATGGAACTCAAATAGGCGATAAACCTGGACTAGAGACTTGTGTGGTAAGTTAGGTCGTGGCCGACACCCTCGCCAGGCTTCCGCTTGAAGGTTGCTGAGATACATGACGTGTACATGGCGGTAAGTGGCGAGAGCGTGTGTGAAGAAGTACACCCCTGCAGGGTTAATATGATCTATTCGAATAGCCGCGTCCGTGGATATGGACTACTTGGAATGCTTACATTGTTCATAGACAAGTTAAATGGATACTCTAAAATGCGCAAGATAAGCGTGAGTGCTATGGATGGCTTTCTCGTAGGGAGATGGGAGCGGATCCATAGTGGTGTATTGATTTGGTGAATATATGGACTCGTGTGCGCCACCTCAAAGAAACTACTCGTAGTACAGGATAGCCACCGAGTCAAAGCTGGCTTGTTGCTGTTAAACTCCACCACCCCTTTGTTGATACTGATGCATATGTAGTTAGTTCTGATGTGAGTCTTGCTGAGTACATTTGTACTCATGTTTGCTTAATTTATGTTTTGCAGAAGAGACTTCAGTCTCACTAGTAGTTCTTGGTGGGCTTTGACAATTAGCTTGGGAATCCCAGACAGAGGTCTGGGTCCTATGGAGGGTCTTGTAGATAGTCAGGATTTCTAGCCTTCTTCTTTTCAGATGTATGTACTCAGACATGTTTATGCTACCACTTGTTGCATGTATGACTTGTATGTTGGGTCATGAGACCCATGTTTGTAATATCTGGCTCCTGGAAGCCTATTGAATAAATACTTTGAGTCGTAGAGTTTTGTTGTGATGCCATGTTGTATTTACGCATATCAAGCATATTGTGTGAAATGCTTGGTATGTGTGGGATTCGACACCTAGTTGTTTATTCTTGGTAGCCTTCCTTATGGGGAAATGCCTCCTAGTTCTTCCACCGAGCCATGGTAGCTTGCTACTGCTCCGAAACACATGGATTGACCGGCATGTGTCGTTCTTTGCTCTTGTGTTTGTCCCTTCGAGGAAATGTCAAGCGGTGTCTACCAGAGTCCTGATAGCTTGCTACAACCCGGTTGCACTCGCTGCTGACCGACACGTGCATTGTTGGGTCATGTATGCCTGTCCCTGTAAGTTTGTGCCACCTTGGGTTTACGACTAGTCATGTCGGCCCGGATTCTCTGTCATATGGAGGCTAGCGACACTATCATATACATGAGCCAAAAGGTGCAAACGGTCCCGGCCAAGGTAAGGTTGCAGCCGTGGGAATATCGTGCGTGAGGCCGCAAAGTGATATGATGTGTTACATGCTAGATCGGTGTGACTTAGGATCAGGGTCCCGACAAAATCCACGTTAGAATTAGAGATCGCTATGTCACAAACATACTCTAATTCAAAGAACTCACCATTAATTAATTAGTAGTCTCTCGTTTCGAAGGACTAATTATTTGCAAGGAAAACACATGCATGGTAATAGATACAGATTCGTTTGCCCACAAAAAAAGATTCGTTTGCATTCTCAAATGTAGGCGCACCAGGCAGACCGGGGTCATGTCGTGGTGGTGGCGTGTGTCGTTTGGACGCTACTACAAACCCCCCCTCCCCAAAAAAAGAACAGTGACAAAATACTTTGTGCCTCCATGTTTCGGATTGAAATATCTTGCGACCCGAAATCCAGCCCTCCAAAATCCCCCTTCTCCCCCGTCCACTTCCATGCGTAGAGCGCAGAAATCCCTAATTCGCCGCCACCCAAGCAAAATTCGAATCGCCCCTCATCTCATCTCTTCCCCACCTCTGTACCCGATGATGATGAAGACAACGGTCATGCTTCAACACCGCACCAGAGCTACCTCATCTATGCCCTTGTCCACCGCACCGAGTGGCCCACCGACAACATCGGCCGCCGCAGCTGACGTGCTTCACAAACACCGACTTCCATCGCATCAGGTGTGCTTCACCGATGTCGTCTTCCACCTCACCAGGTCTCCTTCACCAAGAACATCGTCACACCTCCACCCCGAGGCTGTTGGTGCTTTCCCAATGGCCTCATCCACCGCATTGTAGCGCTCCGCTGCCGCTCAAGATCTACATCCGTAGGCGGCCAGCTAACACAAGAGCATCACCCTCAACGGCTCTGAAGTGACCCGCACCCTAGGCGAGTATGCCCAAACGCCGGCCCGAACTAGGTATCCACATATCACTGCGTTGTGCATTGCTCCGACGATGTTTGGATATCCTTTCACTGCTCTCTTAGCTTACACGCCTATGTAACTCTGACTTTAACTCTTATTTCTTCAGGAGCTATCATCTGAAACAAGCAAAACCATTTTTAGCGAAGCATGACGGTGCTACGGGATCTGTTACACATCCTGCATGCTCGTATAACCTTGTAAGTACCTGTCCTTCGATACAACAGCAAGGTCGATTCCTCTCATTTGATCAACCATTTGCCGTGTCAAAAATGTAGAGGGGGAAGGAAGGAGCACAGAGCCTGCACATCCAAGCAAGTGGTAACATGGACTTCCACATGGAACATCCCAAGCGCAAGTAGAGCTGCAGTGAGCCTTTACAACGAGCTAGCGTAAGTCCCTGCATTTTATTTAATTTGTACTGGCATGCTTGTATGATTGGGGTAGTGAAATGTATTCCAGTGGTGCTTTCGATTTACCCACATAATGGTTGAATTGCTTGTTTCTATGAACTGATTTGGCCAATAATGAGAAGGATGTAGTCTTCTTGTCCTATTGTAGATTGCTTAGATCTCGATATGCCAAATATAATCGCATGAAATATACAGTAAAAGACAGTGTTATGTGTTTTGCTACAACTAGTGTGACAACCCGTCCTCACATAACATATCAAGGTTGCACCATCTTATGAGATTAACCATTCGACTTACCAAAATGCAGTGCGGGAAGAAAGGAGCATTGCGATTGCGTATCCAAGCAAGTGATGCCATGGACTCCTTCGTAGTACCTTGTAAGCGAAAAAGAAGTTGCAGTGTGCCTGTACAAAGAGCTATTATAAGTTCAGTTACCAGCTTCTCGGAATTTTAGTTAGCCACTGATTACAAAATTGTTCAAATACCTTGCTTGTCTTAATTTAGTTTGCTATTGATTACATAATGCCATAGCCTGTTAATCCTATTATAGAGTGCACCTGTCTATGTGTTTGTTACTTATTATTTTTAGAATTACCTATTTTCCTAAACTTAAATAGCTACTTAATCACGTAGATAGCTGGTCATATCTAGTTCTAGGGTGCAACAAGATTCATGTGTAGTTTACCTTCTAATACCCTATTTGTTTAAATGGTTTGGTGTTATGACTTATAGCACTAGTAATGTTTGCATGTTCATCGACAAACAACTGTTAGGTTTATATGAGGGACATCGTCTTTTTCACTTATATATATGTGTCAAAATCATTTTGCTTACATCAATGAAATTTGCAGATGTCTGTGTTGCTGGTAAACTGTACCGACTTGTTACTTTAATATGTTGCAAAAAACTTGTTAGTTTTACTAGTTCAAGTGTAAGTAAGTACACTACCAAAACTGGTTAGTTCTGCTAGTTTGATGTTAGCTTCTTGTGGCTCTTGCAACACTTTATTTATGCTTGCTAACTCTCAAGTTTTCAGGATCCAATTGAAACTCCTGGCACAATAGGTATGTTTTAAAAAACCTCCTTGTTTAACTGGTTTGCTGCTGTAACTTGTTGCTCTAATCATGTTACCAACTCGAACTTTCCAGGATCCAATTGGAGCTCGAATTGCATAGTAGGTACATTTTCAAAAACTTATTTGTGTAATAGGTTTGCTGTTGTAACTTGTTGCTCTAATCAAGTTACTGACTACTCAACTTTTCCGGATCCAAGAGAAACTCTAGTGGCACAATAGGTTCCTTTTGTAAAACATGTTTGTTTAACTGCTTTGTTGCTATAACTAGTTGCTCTAATGATGTTAATTACTTATACTTTTCAGCATCTAATTGAAACTCTTTATTTCCTTGTTTGTTTAACTGGGTTGTTACCCTAACTCCCAGTTGAGATGTTTTGCTAACTTGAACTTTTCCGAATCCAATCGAAACTGTAATGGCAAAACAGGTTAGCCCAAGATCAAAGAGCGAGGTCCCCATGGATATTGGAACATCCTAGAGCAGTGGCACGGGCCCAACCGTGCATCATGAATTGCCAACTGGTGATGCTCTAGAGGCTGAACTATTCGTAGAAAGAGAGTGTGCTTTTGCACTTAGAGATGAAGTTGACATGTTGAGGAAGCAAACACCACAATCACAAGCAGTACTCACGACAACCATTAAATATTTAGTGGATTTCAAAATGAAACAAGTTGAGATTGACCGCATTGTGAAGGTCCTGGAGCAAAAAAGGAAATTAAAATCCCACTTGGTAAATCATAGGTGCAATGTTTCTTCCACCGTCGAATAACATTTGTGTTGTCTGTTCATGTAATTGATTGAACCATTTGTTTTAGAGATCATGTAATAATTGTTTTTTGTTTTTTGGTGTGTTTTTTTAGCATGAATCTGTAACAATTGATAATACTATGAGACATTTCATTTTTTTGTTGTGGCAAAGACATTTCATTTTGTTTGCTATGCTAGACATACAAATATGCCAATCGGGCTGAATGTGCATTCAGCAAAAATAGTAGTATAGATGGGCCTTAAGTGGCATGCATCTGAAAGGGCCAAGATGCTATACTAGGTTTGCTAAAAAAGATGCTCTTCTAGCCAAAAACAGTACAGCGGCCTAGCTTATGTATGTTAGATGATATTATTGATCCATATACTCTATGTGTAGTCATGTCTGTTAGTTTTCTATATTATTGGTTGGTTGACTAAGTATTTAGAATTTTGAGATAACGCTTGGCTTCTGAAATTCTTATCAAAATGGGAGTACACTATATGTTGCGTGTATCAAACATGTTACACTTAGTTGAACATAAAGTAGTTTCAAATATTCGAATTCACCTTAAACTGGATTCAACCTTCTGAATTCGAGTAACACGGCATGTGCAAATCATATTCATATATAAAGGTGGAATACATCTTTGTTGTGTTTTTGAAGATATATAAAAACATATAATGATTTGTAAAGATTTGTATAAGAATACAAAATGGATTCAAATTTAATTGCCAGGGTAAACATGAATGCGTATTCTCCCAAAATTCGAAAGAAGCAGCAAAACACCCACTCTGACGTTGGCTGCCCGAAACCAGTACTTGTGAGATGGAAATTACTGTCTATCCCTGACATGCACAACCTATCTGCTTGATTTCCACTGCTCTCAATAGGGGTATGTTTGTACCTTCAGTCAGACGTGACACGGCTGCTTATCACCCCATTCATACACGGTGGGCGCCAAAACTCATTTGGTGCAAGATCATCTCAAATACCTCTCTCTCCCACCATTTCCCCATACATACACGATGGGCGCAAAACAAACTCTCATCTTCGAAAAGTGATCTCGTCAAATATTTTAAATAGGGGCAGGTTTATAACTTCACTCATACATGACACAACCGGCCTACCTGTCAGCCCCGTTCATACACCGTGGGTACGAAAACACCCTCTCCTCGCCCAAAATCGCTCTCGGCAAATATTGGGGAGATGCGAGATTACCGTCCGATCCCTAACCGATGAGACGTCCAAAATTTTAAACGAGGGCTAAGTTCGTAATTTTCCCATATTTCAGACAAGCGCATCCCAAAGACAAGGTTCCCCTACCCGTCTCCCTCCATTTCCCCAGTCATACACCATCGGTGCCAGAACACCATCTCCACACTAGCCTCCTCCGTCTGCCACTCCATCCATCACCGCCCTCCTCCATCATGATGGAGCACCTACCTAGACCGCGTCGTTCACTGAAGTTTCTCATCCATGGTGATGGACAAGGAACCTTGCATCATGTCCTCTCGCTTCATCTGCACCATCGTCCAACTTGCTGGTGTCGCTCCGAAGACCTTCTCGTCCACCGCAACGGGACTTATCCCACAATGCCTCCGTCTACTGTCGCAGATCCGCTTCTATGATGTCGACAACCATTATACCCTCCATGCCTACATGGCGCCGCAACAGAGGTGGTACTCCTTCATATCTGCTCAACTTTTTTATCTCAACTAGAAAATAGATCGTCACTTTTTCACCGTACTTTCATTTCAGCTCTTCGAATCTTAGTTGTTAGTTCAAAGCAAACATTTGTTGCCAAGTAGCCTTTGTGCAGTTTGTAGTTTTAGATCTGCCATGCCACAATCATAATAGGGTTTAATTGATCATGTAAGGCTTTTCCCCCTTTTATGATCACTATACGATCAGCCTACGTGCTTTGTGTCATAATAGCACTGCTCCACCCATCAAGCTAAACAAGCTTAGTTGTTCAAATACGAATATGATATGATGCTGATATTAATAAAACAAAGTCGTTTAATTGGTCAGCAAAATGTTCCTAACTTAGTTTCGAAATGCATGTGCGCCGCTGGGGTGGATCTACAGGGTGGCTAGGTTGGGCTGCAGCCCACCCTGGGATTTTGGGTCAGCCCCCGATTCCCTCTATTCTGCTACGCTTCCGATCTCTACTCGCCTCCAGCCGCCTGCCTTGCTGGCAACTTGCCATCGCCAGACGAGATGACTTTAGGAGGAGACGTCAGACTAACAGGAGGTTAGGAGCCGCTTGCCCAATATCGTTACTGCTGCCCGGGCGCGCCGGCGTCCCTAGTTTCCCAGTCCGTTCAGGGCTCAGACATGCAACACCCGCTCAGCGAACCTGATTTATCCTGGGATACGTCCTCAACATTCAGCAACCACTCACCATCACCCATTTTCTAATTGATTCATTACTCATTAGGCAGGACTATCATTAGGGTTTGTTGTGTATGGACTGATACTTACACTTAATGGTTCAGATGTTTCAGTTAGTACATGTAAAGTTGGCAGGGTATCAAAATTCCTGGCCTAGGAGCAAACACTAGTCATGTTGGATTGTTGGTCATAGTGACATTGACCCAGATTACTACTAGAGGCTAGGTTAGTTGAAAATTTTACTTGTCTTTCTTACTCATTCGATATGATATCCAATTATTCACTTTGATTAATTGTAAACAAAAGTGCTAGCCCAACTTCTTGATTTAGATTTTGGACTGTCTATTACTGTAGTTATGATTCTACATACTTGTCCTGGTAAGCTCACAAGTAATGATTGATTCACTAGCTCTATGCTTGCATTTTCATATTTGTTGTCAATATTATTTTAGCGTGGACCACCATGTTTCAAAATCCTGGAACCGGAGACATGAGTGAAAGGTTGTCTCTGTGTGATCTCTTCCATCATGTGTGGGCAACGAACACTGCATTGTATAGAAAGAAGTGCTATATCCAACTTTTACATAGACTATGATCTTTTACATGGAATACATTCTGCCTACTTGCTTTGTGTCGCACTACTAGCACTCCACCATTGAAGCTAAATATTATGCCACTCAGAATTCTGAAGTTTATTTGTTCAAATACGGATTTGATTTGACGCTAATGTTCCTACTTTAGTTTCGAAATGTGTATCCGCCCCTTATAGAGATATATGAGGTTTGTATTTCTGTGTGTGGTCTGGTCAGCACGGTTGGGGATGAACTTTGTATACACAGGGGTTTGTAGGGAGACACTATTGGATTAGAATTCATACTACATTCCATAGATAATCTGACTACTTCTATGTTTTCATGAATCTCAGATACTGAACATCATCATAATGATTATGAGCTTGTGCACATGAGAAGAATAAAGTAGAACAATACCATGGCCGTCAAACTTGGCATTAAGGGACTGAGATCTAGTCTGGGTGCAATGGAATACGCACGCTCTCCATGTGCAGATTCGTGTTCAGAATATGATCCTAACAATAATTCTGAGCTAGAGGGAGACCTAAGTCAATGTAGCTCCGTAGTGGAGGAGTCACATGCAGATGCCCTATCTTATTCACCCATCAAGGTGCTTGCTCTAACTTTGCAAGGTTATATTGGTCGCACATATCTTAAAAATGATGCTTTGCATTGCTTATATTTTTTTGCACCGCAATTTTCTTAGTTTACACATCATAGATGTGAATATGCCATGCCTATCCATTTTCAGTACATACTCCATCTTTTGTCATTCCATATTTCTCCATTCAAATGTTCTTCTTGTGTATCAGACATTCAAAAGGAAGAGGGCGATTGATGATCACGAAGGAGCACCAACAAATAAAGTATTTGGAAAAGGTAGTGACACTTGATAAATCAAATAGCCCATTAGGTGTAGTCGCAATATCACAAGACGCACAAAACACAGCCCCAACTCTAGCATACTCTACCCCTAATGCACTGGCCATCTCAGATGCCTCAACTCAGCAGATCCCAACTATTGGGGATATTCCCAAGCGCTATGACTCGGATGTAGAAATGACCTGGCCTAGAGCCCACCGGCTCAAGGGTAACTTCGGCCTGGCAGATCATCATGTGGCGGAGGCCTGGTAATGGCCGGCTCGTGAAGACGCCTTATGGGCCGGTTCGAAGAAGGCCCAAAGATGAAGATTCTCCTTACTTGGGAGACAAGTAGAAAGTAGGATAGGACACGGGTCGTAGTATGACCTGGACTCTGTTGTAAACCTAGGGTCTCAACCTATTTATAAAGGGGAGCCCCTAGGACGTAAATACTAAGTTACAATCAATCAAAAGCTAGATTAGCGAATTCGCATCCTTGTAATCACGATTTCTAGCAAGATCAATCAATCAGGAAGTAGGTCCTTACCTCCACCGTGAGGGGCCAAACCTAGGTACACTTGTGTCCTTCGTCTCCCAATCAACCCCTCTCAAGCGACCTCCTAGTTGTGATGGCCGCCAGACTTAGTCCTTTCACGAGGATATCTGCAGTGACAAAACAACAAAACTTGGTGCCCACCATAGGGCCTGCGCACGGTGGTGTTGAGTTCTTTGAGGGAGCTCCCCAGGGATCAAGGGATACGTGATCAGTCGGATCACGAAGAGTCGTCATGGAAAGCTCTACATCGATGATTCATGTCGGGGCCCCAAGGCCGACTCAATCGAGTACGGGTACCGGGTCCCATTTGGCCTCTTCATCGGCATAATCGATGAATCAGGCCCCAACCCAGACATCTACTCCAACATCATCAAGCCAGCTCATCACACCAATCCCGGCCGGCCTCAAGCCGCCCGGAGTCACGTATTCGTTGGCTTCACTCAGGGAGTCGATCTCGCGGATAACTCCGTGTCCAGCAGAGATACTCTTATCTACTCCGATGGCGAATCCTCGGTTGGTGACACCGAGTCGATCCTCCCCCTTTCTGATGGCCGGCTCGGGGGCTGTTCTAATGATGAGATTGCTCCGGTTGCTTTCGAGTCGCCATGTCATGCAGCGGTCTACATGGCGGGCAACGCCGAGACCACAGTGGCCCAGAACTATACGGCGGCTAGTGCCATGGCGGGGACCGGCACTTCTGCGCCGGCTCCAGATGCAGCAGGCTTGAATAAAGCGCCAGTTTAGGCCCTAGCAGAGCAAATGACTATGCTCGAAATGATTTTGGAGACCCCGGTGACTACATAGAATCTGGCTTAACGCAATGCGGAAGTGACGAAACTTCACGAGCAGATGGCCAAGGTCCAGGAAGATATCAATGATGAAAATACTCGCATGGCAGACGTACAATCCTATATTCATGATGAAACTAAGCACTTAAAGGCAGAGGCTCTGCACCTTGGTTTCTGTCAAAACGCTTCAGATGCGGTCCACTAGAGGAGACACACGACTCGGCTATCGTCCAGTTTTGAGCCTACATGTGTGTTCAGCATGCCACAAGATGCGCCTATTCCAAGGGCCGACATGGGCTCGCCTGGTGGACTGGTCGCACCCCAATTGACCTAGACCACTCGCTGAACCCGGCCCAACTGCCACCAGCACAACCACACCAGCCGGCTCAATAGCACCAGCCTGAGCAGGCCCAGCAGCTATCGCCGATCTAGCTCCACCTCGTTGTTTTCAGACCCCCGCGGGTCACTTTTCCAACCCGGTGGACAATGTGCTGGTGGCGACTCGCAATCTCACTGCAATCCCAATCGCCAAGGACTCCCTGATCCAAATCGAGGCAAGGAACGCCATTGAGATGTTGAAAACTGCAGTTACTCAGCAGGCAAACTACTCGCACAGTCAGCACATGCCTCATTCTACTCCACATCAAAGTCACAGTAGGAGTCGACATGCTGAATCTCCAGTGGTGTCCAGCAGTGCACACTGACAATGCGAGCAAAACCCTCAGCGCCAACCAGCAGTCTCGGAGGCACAACAAACTATGGACGCCGCTCGTGCCATGCGGGAGGCAGAAGTGGCGAACGCGGGAGCGGAATAGATCCCACCCACCATGGCCTAGCCGGCTTCTCGCGGTATAGGACTAAGCACCAGGACTATTGGGGTACCGTGTTTAGTGCCTACCCTACGCAATGAGCGCATGCCCACTGACTTCAATGGCCCTCATAATGTCCCCAATTACACTGCTGATCTCAAGCCTGCTGCATGGATTGAAAGCTATGAGATAGTTATGGATATATTCGATGTCAGTGATGCGGTCTGCACCAAATATCAAACCATGATGTTGGTGGGGCTAGCTCAAATGTGGTTGAAAAACGTCCCTCCTCAACTCGATCAACACATGGGGAGAGTTGAAGGATCGCTTGATCAAGAATTTTCAAGGAACTTATGAAAGGCCAATAACGATTCTCGATCTTGAGTAGTGCATTTAGCGCAACGACGAATCGGCTCGAACCCCCATGTGAGACGTAGCTAGCCGGTTGGGTTGCCCCTAGATGAATAGTGCATGTTGCTGCCACGCACGCGATACGTAGAACATGTCGGTGTTCTGGGACTGGGGGTACCCAGACCCGTCAGCCGCTGGCACAGCGCGTGGCTCCACCAAGGGCCAAGTATGACCCAACTCCAAGGCTTCACGAGCAGGACCCTCGCGAGGGCCCCCGCCTTGCGAGGCGAACGACATCAAGTCCTCTCGAGGAGCGGCCCTCCGAGGCTGCCTCCCAAGGAGCGGATATCTCTAGGCAAGCGCCCCACCTCATGAGGCGCGCGATGACATGAGCCATGACGACCAAGACCAGCAGGGCGCCAGCGGGCGTAGTCATGAACAGCTCCGTCTTTGGTGCTAAGGAGCCAAGGACGTACGCGGGTTCCTGAGGAATCCCCCAAAGGTTTCCATTCCAATGCAACAAGACCAAGACCATGGGCTCGACAGGACGGAGGTCATCACCGAGCCCACCGCTGCGTCACGACCAGAAGCTTTGCAGACGAAGACCGCCTTTAGTCAGGATAGGGTGTACTCCTGTCCCCCTTCAAATTGGCCATTGTGGTATCCCTTCCCGCGTAATCTATGAAGGAGGAGGACCAAGGCCACTATAAATATAGGCTAGTCCCCACCATAGAGAAGGACTGGATCAAATCCTTCAGTCATTGAGCTCCTTCGAGGCAGCTCACACTTGTACTAGTTCATCCACATCCTCCTCGCGAGGCAATCCACCACAAAGAAGGAGTAGGGTTTTACACCGCAAGGTGGCCCGAACCTGGGTAAACCACCATGTCCATTCCTTCACCCTGCTCGCCGGAACACGAAGAAGCCAGGCCGTACAGCGGTGAGCATCGAGCTGTAGCTAGGCAAGATCCTTCACACATGCCCTAGAGTTCAAACCTTGTTCGGGTCCGTAGAGCCCTGATCCTGACATTTGGCGCACTTGGTAGGGGCCTGTCAAAACTCTGCCTTCCACTTTGCTCTGCCCTTGCTTCGCCGCTCCCATGGCCGACGCTCATCGTGTTCGTGCAGAGCGTCGGGCTGCCCGTGTCGCCCAGCCAGCACCGGTGGGCCGCGGCACCCCCGCTGCTCCGCGTCTCCCGTGGCCAACGCCTCCACCGACCCTGCCGCGCATGACCAGCAGGACTCTATTCTGCCGCCTTCCATGCAACGTGATGGCCGCACCGCCATGCTTTCCCTCACTCCACCACGGCCTCGTCCTCCCACGCTCGTCGCGAGCCGACGAACGCGTAGGTTGTGCTGCTCATGGCGTGCGAGCTGCTGCACTATCGTCCATCCAACTAAGGCTACGACGCATGGCTGGGCCGCATCACCGAGCTCGTCAATGCCGCCGGTGAGGCCTCGGTACCTTCCCGCTCACTCCGTCCCCCACTGTCTCATGCAGGCGACGTGGCTCATGGCATGCCTCCGCCTCCTCCTACATCGAGCCAAGGCATGAAGCGCGTCCGTGCACCCCACAGTGCAGAGCGCCGGCCAGGGACAAGGCCAACTGCCAGGTCGTGCTGCAGCCAGACTACGACGCGCGTGCGCTCACGGCGCCGCCACGCCATTACCAAGACCGGGCCGCTCTAGAGGCTGCTGCGCCTGGGCATCAGGACAATGCCCCACTTGCGTGGGCCACTCCCGTGAGCGCGGCGGGCTGTCGCACCTTCACCCGTGAGCTGTGCCGGGCTGTCTGGCCGGTCAAGTTCAAGCCAGATCTACCCCCGCGCGATGACGGCGTCCCCGACCCTGCGGAGTTCCTTCAGCTCTACTCGCTGAGCATCGAGGTGGCCAACGGCGATGACAAGGTCATGGCGAATTGCTTCCCCATGGCCCTCAAGGATGGCGTGCGCTCCTGGCTCATGCACCTCCCGGAGGGGTCTATCTCCTCATGGGATGAGCTTCGCGAGCGGTTCATCGCCAACTTCCAAGGGACCCGTGACCGCGCCCTCACCGTCAACGACATGTGACGCGTGATGGAGCAGCCGGGTGAGACTCTCCGCAAGTACATTTAGTGCTTCACCCAAGTCCGCCTCAAGATCCCGAAGGCCTCGGGCGAAGCCATCATCTCGGTGTTCACCGAGGGCATCACGGACGTCAAGATGAGCGAGGAGCTCGCCATCCACGATGACCTATGCACAACGCTGGAAATGTTCAACTTGGCGGATAGGTGCGCCAGGGCGGAAGAAGGCCGCCTCTCCCTCCTCAAGCACCCAGACGTCGACCCTGAAGACAAGAAGGCCAAGGCCAAGGAAGCAAAGCGCAAGGGCCCAACCGTGCTAGCGGTAGAACCTGAGACAAAGCGCGGCCATCATCGCGACGAGCCCCCCAAGGATGTTCGCACGTTCTGCGTCTTCCACAACGTGCACACCCACAACACCAAAGACTGTCAGGAGCTCAGGGCACTCCAGGACAAGCGCCTGGGCCGCCGCCCCGAGCGCGGTGACCGTGGCTTCGACCGAGGAGGAGGCCATGGCGGAGGCCGCTGGGACAACCGCAACCCCTGTCAGGGCTGGCGTGACCAACCTTGCGAGGGTGGCTGGTGCGATCAGCCTCGCGACGGCCCTTGGCACGATCAGCCGCATGAGGCCCGTCCTTAGGGCAACGTTGGCCTCCCTCCGCTGCCACCACCACCCAGGAGAAACGACGACAGCCAGCAAGACGATGTGGCTGGGGGCTACCAGGAGCCTCCCGCGATTGCCTACATCCTTGGTGGAGCTCAGGCACCCGCCTCGAACTGCATCCTCAAGCAGTTCTCTCGCGAGGTGAATGCTGCCCTCTCAAGGATTGAAGCTGCACGTCACCTCAAGTGGTCACAGTACGTCATCACCTTCCACTCCAAGGACCACCTCAGGTGTTCGGCTACTGCTGGCGCGCTCCCCATGCTATGCACGCCCACCATCAGCAACGTCTCCATCACCAAGACCCTCATTGATGGCGGCTTCGGCCTCAACGTCCTCTTTGTCAAGACCTTCGAGACGCTTCAAGTGCCAGACGATCAGCTCATGCCAAGCAAGCCATTCTCCAGAGTGACCGGCGGCTCCACCACCCCCCTGGGGCAGGTGCGCCTCCCCGTCACCTTCGGCAAGCGCGACAACTACCACACTGAGCTCATCGACTTCGACGTGGCCCAGATTGGCCTCCCATACAATGCCATCCTGGGATACTTGGCGCTCGCCAAGTTCATGGCAGCTACTCATCATGGCTACAACGTCCTCAAGATGCCAGGGTACAGTGGCGTCAGCACTGTCGTGTGTGATGAGAAGGATACGGTCTCCTCCCTCAAGCATGCCTACCGGGCCGCCGTGGCAGAGAACTCAGATGGGGAGGGTGACTCCGCGCCCCCTCAGGCTGCCCCTGCGAAGAAGAAGCAACTCCTCCCCAAGAGCCATCCGAAGGCCAAGAAGTCCGCCTGCGACGCCTCAGGTTCCGCACCTGCTGTCGGAGCGCCGCTTCCTTCCGCATAGGAAGGCATGCCTGGCGCCTCCCTCAGGACGGGCTCGGGGGCTTCCATCTGGAGAGCCTCTGACCTAACCAGGGCGATGAGGGAGGTGCTCGGGCACCAATTGGAGGCGTGCCTAGATGGGCGCCCCCACAAGCAAGGAACAAGGCGCGAGGTGCCAGGAGCATGAGAGTTCATCAACAAGGCGATCGAGGAACTTCAGGAAGCGCAAGCCATGTGCAGTGAGTGCCGCCCCGCAGGCTCCATCAGTGCAGCCGCCGCCCCTGACATGGGGGATGGGCTGTGCGTCCGCGTCAACATCCCGAGCCTCAACATGGCCGTTTCTCAGGACCTCTTCTAGCTATCCTGCATCAGCCGGTGTAGGGGCTCCCCCTGCAACTACGTCTGCATGCCGTTCGGCCTGCTAAACGTTGGCACCTCATACCAGCGCCAGGCGCAATGTGCGAGGGCGTCTCATGAGGCCCAACGCTCGGCGGTGGCGTCTTAGGAGGCCCCGGACCGTCGCAAGCCCCCTGGGCCTCGCGAGCCTCTCGAGCCTCCGGAGCCGTCCGGCTCGTGAGGAGCGGGCCCCCACGACATGCTTCATCGACTACTTCGACGCCTCTCCCGCATCATTGCCAGGTGACTTTTTGGTTTGTTCAATTGAGGGCGCCCCACGGGCTGCATTATCCTCAATCTGTAAGGGTCCGCCCCTACGATTGCATCATTCCATTTATGTACCTTGAAATAATTATGCTTTCATGAGTTAATATGGCTGTTAATCCCGTGCTTGATGTCACATCGCCTCTGGAGTCGCCACCCCGCGGGCGGCACGCGTTGCCATCTCTCCTACTGAATGTCCCATGAGAGCGGGCTACCGGTACATTGCCTGTGCTTGGGTCCATCCCAGCAGCGCTGATAAACCAAAGCGACTAAGCTCTGGCTCGCAGGTCGGCCCCGAGCACGTCACCTCACCATGTCCTTAGTGCCTTCGTCTTTTCACGGAACGATCATGATCGGATCAGCAAGTGTGAACCGCCCTCTGCATTGTGTTATCTGTCAAATGCGGAGGAACTTCAGGAGACAAGTGCTCGAGCGGCCCATCAACGACACCCTGACACCTCAAGACACCGCCTCGATCAAGCAGTGGGCTGATAGGTAAAAGGCTAAGTGAAATCGCTTCATACATCGTGTGCCACCGGCCAAGGCCCCTTTCCTTGCAACCCCCGCGAGGCTAACAACTCCTTTTTCGTGCAAGCCACTTGCACGTTAATAGGGGGCTTGTGGCACCCCGGCTCATAGAACCGGAATACCAGTGTTCCCAGCCCAGAGACCATTGTCTTCTGGAAACACTCAACATCTTGGCAACAGAAACATAGCTGACTTTATTGATAATAAAGAGTACAAGCTTACAAGATCCTCGAGGCCAGAGCACAACAAGTGCTATACAGTATGTACATTATTTATCAAACATGATGGGCCTCGGCATAACTTAGCGATACTACAGCGGAAGGCTAAAGCGTAGCGGAATATGGCAGCAACTCCATCCACAGGGACACTGCTGTGGACACATCCTAGGCATTATAACACGAACCTCCAAGACCTGCGTCTCAGTCTTCTCCTGCATCTGGCATGATACGCCAGGTGAGTACTTTGAATGTACTTGCAAGCACATGACAACCAAATAATGCAGCAAGTAATAGCATGGCAATAAACATGTTGAGTCTTAATTGCTGAGATCACGATCATCAACTTACTCATATCCGGGTTGCTTCACAACCCACGGAGTACTCCACCTCACTGAGTACTTCCGCACATAAGACAAGTTCTTTCATCAGTATCCTTATAACGGTTGATCTCCTACAGAGGTCTGGACGGGCTGTCCAATTCCGTGGAAACGGCTATTCGAATAGATTTTACACTCTGCAGAGGTTGTACACTTTACCCACACCACGGAACTCATGGCCTCGTGCTCCCATTCGGGTGGACCAACGACGTTCCGACGAAACCTGTCTGACCCGTGACTCTTCCATCGTACCACCGGCCATCACACTCCCTCTTGGAGTCAAGCCCTGGGTGGCCCCGTGTCCTCAAGACACCTGCCACCGTCGTGGCCAAACTAACTGTCCCAAATGGGGACGCCGGCAAATAACTCAACTGGGCTCACAGAGTTATCGTCGTCTACCTGATCAGGGTAGCACGCACTCATAACCCTCCCTCTTTGGAGGTACCGGTGAAAGAGCACGTAGCCAGCCCAAGTCAAGGCCGTCCCATACCGGCAAATGTGGCTGCACGTTTTAACCCGGACAGGTGACTCTCGATCAACCAACTAAGTTTCATTAAGCATTCAGCAGGTTATCAACTCATGTTATCTTAGTTGGTCATCTTAGTCATTTATTAATTTACTTGGAATTATTTGGGGTTAAATTTAATGTGCGAAATGAATATGAAAATGCAATGCCATGACATGCTTCAAAACATGGTTATCCTGGCTTGCCTTGATCAGTTGGGTGGTCCAGAAACTCTTGACCTTCAAATCCACAAGTTTCTCCCTCTGAAAATATTTTAAAATAGTAAAAGAAAATGTCACATAAAACTGTTTCAATCACCAGCAATTCTGTGAGTGGGATAAAAATATGAAACTTGGTGGAAAAATAAAGAATTCCATTATGAACACGATGCAAAAAGAATCAGGTCATTTGGACCTTTCTATTAAAAGATATAAGCAGTCAAAGTTACTGGTCAAAGCTGAAAATAAAACCAAAAATAGAAAAACTCACAGCGGGCCACGTCGAAGGCGTAAAGGCCGAATGCGCCTTCACTTAACCCTTCACGCGCGTGTGCTGAGTCGCTGACAGCGGGGCCTGCTCGGTTTAAATAGAGGAGGGAGAGAGAGAGGAACAGAGAGGGGCGGAGCTCCGGCGGTGCTCACCGGCGATAGGGACGGTGGCTGGGCTCGAGAAGGACGGGGATGGATCGAGCATCGAACGGCGGTTCTCCTTGTACCCGCAGCTCAGTCAGAGGTGGACGGATGACGTCGCCCCCTTCGTCTCCGGCGGCGGCAGCTTTCGGCACTCGCCGGCGATGGCGGTTCTGGCAGCTATTCGACCGGGCGGCGGCTCTGGGAGCACCAGTGGAACGATCTGATCACGATGGAGGGCTCGGGTGGAGCGGAGGTGGACTGGAGCGAGCTGGAGGAGGAGAGGGGATCGCGGTAGAGCTCCGGTCGAGCTTGAGGCCGGAGGCCTCAGTGCCTCGGGTTCTTGCTGCTGGAAGATGCTATGGAGGGGGAGGAGTGGGTTCAAGAGTTCGGAGATCCCGGGCGGGGCTTTTTATAGGCGGAAGGAGGGCGCGGCGATCTCTCCCGAAGCTCGTCGGAGCAGGCCATGGCGACGGCGCCCGTACGCCCTGCTGGCTCGCTCGACGTGGGTGAGAGGATGGGTGAGGGCAGGGGCATTCAATGCCGAAGCGACGAGGTGGGGGCTAGGCGACGCGCCGCACGGCCGCTGTGCTTCCACGGGCAGAACAGGGCGGCGGAGACGCGGCGGCCGTCCAGGGCATCTCCGGCGCAGGTGAGGGCTCCAGCTGGTCCACGCGTCCACGGGGAAGGTAGTCGGCACGTCTGGACAGCGCCGCTCTGCGCGAGTCGTTGTTTCGGACATGACCCGAGCCTGGGCGCGCCATAGAGCGCGGCGACAGCATGCCACGCCCGTGCTCACCACGCCAGGACATGTCCCGTGGCCACGTTGGCCTGGCCAAAGTTGTCTGAGGCGTCGTCCCTCGAAGGATCATGTCACCTGTGCACTTGGTTTGGCTAGAAGTGGTCTGAGAAGAGAGGTTTCATCAACAACAGTTGCTGACAGAAATGTTGGGGAGGTTCTGGAGGAGAGGAGAGGATGGGATGAGGCCAAGAGAGTTGTCTGGTGTGTTCCTGGTCGAATGATCTACAAGCTGACCAAGTTTGAGCTCATTTGGTTGAAGTTTGAGGGTAGCTCATGTGAAATGCACAAAACTAGCCTGAATCTGCAAATGGAAGTACTGATCACCTGATAATTCTTGGAGAGCTGAAAATTTGTGGAGAGTGCTCATTTGGTGTTGTCTCATTGCTGTAAAAATTTGGTAGCAATTGGACAAACCAAAAATGCACTTCCTTCACAACGGCTGGTTTTGGACAGAGAGGAAAAAGGATTTTTAAGCAAAACATTTGAACATGACCAAGGAATGTTTTTGAAGATTTGGTGGAGATATGATCCAAGAGATTTTTAGGAATTAATTGAGAAGTTTAGGAGCATCAAAACTATAGGTTGCTTCACAACCTATGCCAATGCCCTAATTTCCCAATTAAAAGAAAAGAGCTTTTAAAATAATTTGAATGGAAATTTGAGTACTTGAGGTTCCTGGCAGGACATTTGCAAGATGATGAGGCTAGGAACCACTTGGCAAAGATTCAAAAATGACCAAGTCCATGTGAAAGAATTTGAAATCCATTCAAATTCAAATAAAGTCAAGTCAAGTTTTGAAAAGAAAACGTTGGCAAAAATCAGGGTGTCACAAACCTACCCCCCTTAGAATGAATCTCGTACTCAAGATTCGGTTGCTCAGGGAACAAATAGGAATAGGCAGATCTTAGGAAGTCTTCTCTCTCCCAAGTAGCCTCTTCTTCCGTGTGGTGTTCCCACAGCACCTTATAGAACCTTATTGTCTTACTTCTCGTTATTCTCTCCATCACATCCAAGATCTTAACTGGCTTTTCCTCGTATGTCAGGTCCTTTGCCAATTCCAATTCACTCATGTCTGCTTGTTTAGCTGGAGGTGCAATGCATTTTCTTAGCTGTGAGATGTGAAACACATCATGCACATCCGACAGTGCTGGTGGCAGCTCTAGCTGGTAAGCGACTCTCCCTTTCCTAGCAGTTACTAGGAAAGGACCAATATATCTCGGGGCTAACTTCCCTCGGATTCCAAACCTTTTCACTCCCTTCATAGGAGTCACCCTTAGATAAGCATAATCTCCTGGTTCAAAGGTTACTTCCCGATGCTTCGGGTCGTAATAGCTCTTTTGGCGTGACTTGGTTGCTTGCAAGCGTTCTTGTATGTCCTTGACCTGTCTTTCTGCTTCGAGCATCAAGTCTGTCCCGAAGATACGACTGTCTCCTGTCTGAGACCAGTTCAGTGGTGTGCGGCACTTCCGTCCGTACAAAGCCTCGAAAGGCGACATTTTGAGACTGGCTTGGTAGCTATTGTTATAGGAGAATTCTGCGTATGGCAGACTATCCTCCCACTTGGGTCCATGAGAAAGTGCACATGACCGAAGCATATCTTCCAATATTTGATTTACTCGCTCGGTCTGTCCATCTGTTTGAGGATGATACGCTGTGCTGTGTTTCAGCACAGTGCCCAAAGCTTGATGTAGCCGATACCAGAATGCTGAGGTAAAGAGGGAACCTCTATCTGAAGTGATGGTCTTAGGTACCCCATGCAGACTTATGATCCGGGACATATATAGTTGTGCCAGCTGATTGGCCTTGTAAGTGGTCTTCAGGGGGATGAAGTGAGCCACTTTTGTAAGTGTGTCCACTATGACCCAGATTGCGTCATTACCTTTTGCAGACTTAGGTAGTCCCACGATAAAATCCATGCATATATCATCCCATTTCCATTGGGGTACTGGTAACGGTTGCAGCAGTCCGGCTGGTTTTTGGTGTTCTGCCTTTGCTTTGTTGCAAACATCGCAACATGCGACATAATATGCAATGTCGTTCTTCATTCCAGGCCACCAAAATATCTCCTATAGGTCTTGGTACATCTTAGTACTACCTGGATGAATTGAGTAGGCAGATTCATGTGCTTCCTTAAGTATTTGCTGCCTCAAGTTATTTCGATCGGGCACACAAATTCGATTCTTGAACCATACGGTTCCTTGTTCATGCTCCCGGAAGGACTTGTCCTTCCCTTTCTGAGTCAATCCTTTAATATCTCGGATTCCCTCATCCATCTTTTAGGCTTCTTGGATTTCCTCCATCAAGGTTGGCTTAATCTCCAACGTGTTTGGAGTCATAGGACCACATAGTATCAAGTTAAGTTTAGCAAACTCTTTGCGTAAACCTTGGCTCATACCCTCTACTAGAGCAGTTACAACGGCTTGCTTCCTGCTCAAGGCGTCTGCAACTACGTTCGCTTTGCCTGGATGATAGTTGATACCAACATCATAATCTTTGACAAGCTCAAGCCATCTGCGTTGCCTGAGGTTCAGGTCGGGTTGTGTGAAGATATACTTAAGACTCTTGTGGTCTGTATATATCTCACACCTTTGACCAATCAAATAGTGTCTCCAGATTTTTAAGGCATGCACTACTGCGGCTAGCTCCAGGTCATGAGTGGGATAATTTTCCTCATGAGGTCGTAGCTGTCGTGATGCATAAGCCACAACCTTTCCTTCTTGCATAAGTACACATCCAATCCCACGTCTGGACGCATCGCAGTAAATGTCAAAACTCTTATGAATATCAGGGAGGACTAGAACAGGGGCTGTTGTCAGCCTTGTCTTCAATTCCTTGAAGTTGTTCTCACACTCAGTGGTCCAGAGAAACTTCTGGTTCTTCTTTAATAGCTCCGTCATAGGCTTGGCTATTTTTGAGAAGCCTTCAATGAAGCGGCGGTAGTATCCCGCCAATCCAAGGAAACTACGGACCTCTGTTGCCGTAGCTGGTGTCTTCCAATTTAAGACAGCCGTAACCTTGCCGGGGTCAACGGCTATACCAGTTTCCGACAGGATGTGCCCAAGAAATCCCACCTCCTTGAGCCAAAATTCGCAATTGCTGAATTTGGCGTATAATTGATGGATTCTCAACCTTTCCAGAACAGCTCGAAGGTGTTGCTTATGCTCCTCTTCATCCTTAGAGTATATGAGTATATCGTCGATGAACACTACCACGAACTTATCCAGGAAGTCCATGAAAATTTTGTTCATCATGCTCATAAAGTATGCGGGAGCATTTGTCAGCCCGAACGCCATGACTGTGAATTCATACAGTCCATAGCGAGTAGTAAATGCTGTTTTGGGGATATCTTCTTTGCGGATCTTCAATTGGTGATATCCCGTCCGAAGATCAATCTTTGAAAATACCCGGGTTCCACTTAATTGATCAAATAGATCATCACTTCGCGGCAGCGGGTACTTATTCTTGATAGTTACCTCATTGAGCTGTCGATAGTCTACGCACATCCGTAGACTCCCATCTTTCTTCTTCACAAACAGTACTGGTGATCCCCATGGTGAAATGCTGGGACGAATATATCCCTTCTGAAGCAACTCGTCTAGCTGCTTTTTCAACTCGGCCAGCTCCGGACCTGGCATTCGATAATACTTCTTGTATATGGGGGCTGTGCCAGGAACTATTTCAATGGCAAACTCCAATTCTCTATCTGGCGGCATTCCTGGTAATTCCTCCGGAAACACGTCCGGAAACTCACATACCACCGGAATCAAGTTCATATCGATGGCAGTGGTGTGATATGCTGAGCCTTTTCTAGCTATCAGTCGACTGGCTAGGAATTGGATCATCTGTCCAGCGGGGTTTACCAACGTTACCGTTCTGGTGGCACAGTTAATGCACACCTGGTGCGGGGTTAACCAATCCATTCCCAGAATTATATCCAATCCTGGGGAATCAATAGCAACCAAGGTGGCTGGAAATTGTACTCCATGAATGGAGATTTCTAGGCCCCTATATACAATATTGGTTCTGAGCATGGAACCGGGGGATTGTATCACCATGATTTTGTCCAAAACCGATGGGGAAAGATTATGCGAGTTGGCAAAACTCCGAGAAATGAACGAATGGGAAGCCCCGGAATCAAACAAAATAAGTGCAGGTATGTCATTAACAGTAAACATACCAAGTACGATGTCGGGGGCTTCGCATACTTCCTCGGCTGAGATGTGATGGACGCATCCGTGATGGACATTGTGGCGTCCAAGGTGGTTGACCTGCGACTTGGGGTCTGTTGGCTGTTTTCCAGCATTGGCAGGACACTGTTTAGCATAGTGCCCGCTCTGTCCGCAGGTGAAGCAAGTATTGTTGCGGCGACAGTCTTCCGCAACAGGCTGCTTACCGAGGGGTTTAGTCTGGGTGCCGAGCTTGTTGTTGTTACCGTTGTTGTTCCACGCAGGCTTGCTCTCTGCTGGGACAGGTTGCCAACTGCGCAACTTCTGAGCATATGGTTCCTTCTTATCTTTCTTTGGCTCGAATTTTCTTTTATGCTCATTGTTTGCAAGCTTGTGTTCACGTTCAGCAATGTAGGCCTTGTTCACCAGTGTCTGGAAATCAGCAAAATCCAACATACATAACTGGCACAGGAGGGCATGATTCAGTCCTCCGAGGAAGCGGTCTATCTTTCTTTCCTCCGTATCCACATCGTGAGGTGAGTATCGAGCCAAGTTATTGAACTTGTTCAAGTATTCTGCCACAGTCATACTCCCCTGCGTGAGGGACAGAAATTCCTTCTGCTTGATCTTCATAATTCCCGTGGGGATATGGTATTTGCGGAACAATTCCTAGAATCGCTCCCAAGTGATTTCTTCTCCAGTTGGCCATGTCAGCTTAGTATTATCCCACCAGATTGCGGCGGGACCTTTAAGATAGTGGGTAACAAATGGAACCTTATCCGCTTCATTGCAGCGGGCAATTTCCAGTTTCTTCTCCATTGTTCTAAGCCAGTCATCTGCCTCAATAGGATCAACGGCCTGGCCAAAGCTAGGCGGTTTGGTCCGCTGAAAATCTGTCAGCTTAGAGTGCACCCCGTTACCATTGTTTTGACCAACCACTGTCTGCATAGTTCTGAGGAACTCCATAATGTCCTGGTTCCTCTTCTCTTCAAACATCCTCATGATTTGTTCAGTTGTAGGTGCTTGTGGTGGTGGAGGCGGTAAGTCTTCGGGCTCTTGCCCTGCCTGTCTGGCTGAGCGACGGACTGGGGTTCCATCACTGCCTTGACTGCTACTTCCTCTCTTCATCTAAATTTTGTTCCCAAAGCAAATACCGAATCGATGAGCAAGATCAATAAGGGTAAAATATAATCATGTGACACCCAAAAGAAATCATTAAGCAAAGGCGAATAACAACATAATTATACAGGACATCCCAACATAATACATGGCAGGCTAGTAGTGGATAACATGATAAACTGCTCAAACGGCAGTTGACAGATGCAACGATGCATGCATAATTACTCCAACTCTAGTCTAGTGGCATCGATGGCACGGACACTGCTCCTCTGAAGAGTCATCACCAGGCCCTGAGTCTGAGTCTGAGTCAGAACTGATGATGTGGGTTACCGGGTCAAAGGAAACACGACGACGCTGACAAGACGTCTCCCCTTCTGCAGAAAAGGAAGCGCGTCGCCTCAGCATCGGCGAAGCAGGAGTGGCGAGGAGTGAGGCCCACTCAGCTGGGGTCTCATGTTGGCTATCAGACGATATGCCTGATGGCCCAGAGGAACTGGAAGGCACGCTAAACGTATGTGGGGGTGGAACTGGTGGCAGATACACTGGTGGAACTACAGGATGGGGTGCGGGAGTCACTGCAGCAAGTGCCTCCTGCACACGATTAAGCTCCACAGCCAAGGATATGATCATGCGGTAACTGGCGTGAATATACTGGGATAACACACCAGCGGCACGATCAACCTCCGGATCGGTGGGTGAGAAAATGACTCGCCCTGTTGTAGGAGACAGGGTGGGGTAATGGAAGAAACCTGGGTGTGTCTGCATCTGGACCTCGTGATAGCGCAAGTCGGTGATGGCCTCCATGGCAGCAAACTGGATTGCTAACTCCGGAGTAGAAGCTACTCCTCCCTTAGCAGAGCGAGAAGAGCTCCCAATATCCGAGGTCACAGTCAAGTAGGCCACTGCATGGTACTCGTCCACTGACTCCGCCAGCTGATCCCGATACACCTGGTACACCGGGTCTTCTCCGTAGGGATACAGCCGAAGACAGACACAGTGAAGCAGAGCTGACAAAGAGTGGGGCTCTGGCTCATAGGTGAAATGGAATGGAACTGGTGCCATCTACACTCACCACGAAAAGGGTTAGCAATATAAGGATGCATGATATGCGCAAACAAATGCAACAAGCAATATGCACACTCAAGGTCCTATACTACTCGCAGTTCTAGCGCGTGTTACCTAGGGTGTCCTACAGTCAGCACGGCTCTGATACCAAGCGCGGTGGCACCCCGGCTCATAGAACCGGAATACCAGTGTTCCCAGCCCAGAGACCATTGTCTTCTGGAAACACTCAACATCTTGGCAACAGAAACATAGCTGACTTTATTGATAATAAAGAGTACAAGCTTACACGATCCTCGAGGCCAGAGCACAACAAGTGCTATACAGTATGTACATTATTTATCAAACATGATGGGCCTCGGCATAACTTAGCGATACTACAGCGGAATGCTAAAGCGTAGCGGAATATGGCAGCAACTCCATCCACAGGGACACTACTGTGGACACATCCTAGGCATTATAACACGAACCTCCAAGACCTGCGTCTCAGTCTTCTCCTGCATCTGGCATGATACGCCAGGTGAGTACTTTGAATGTACTCGCAAGCACATGACAACCAAATAATGCAGCAAGTAATAGCATGGCAATAAACATGTTGAGTCTTAATTGCTGAGATCACGATCATCAACTTACTCATATCCGGGTTGCTTCACAACCCACGGAGTACTCCACCTCACTGAGTACTTCCGCACGTAAGATAAGTTCTTTCATCAGTATCCTTATAATGGTTGATCTCCTACAGAGGTCTGGACGGGCTGTCCAATTCCGTGGACACGGCTATTCGAATAGATTTTACACTCTGCAGAGGTTGTACACTTTACCCACACCACGGAACTCATGGCCTCGTGCTCCCATTCGGGTGGACCAACGACGTTCCGACGAAACCTGTCTGACCCGTGACTCTTCCATCGTACCACCGGCCATCACACTCCCTCTTGGAGTCAAGCCCTGGGTGGCCCCGTGTCCTCAAGACACCTGCCACCGTCGTGGCCAAACTAACTGTCCCAAACGGGGACGCCGGCAAATAACTCAACTGGGCTCATAGAGTTATCGTCGTCTACCTGATCAGGGTAGCACGCACGCATAACCCTCCCTCTTTGGAGGTACCGGTGAAAGAGCACGTAGCCAGCCCAAGTCAAGGCCGTCCCATACCGGCAAATGTGGCTGCATGTTTTAACCCGGACAGGTGACTCTCGATCAACCAACTAAGTTTCATTAAGCATTCAGCAGGTTATCAACTCATGTTATCTTAGTTGGTCATCTTAGTCATTTATTAATTTACTTGGAATTATTTGGGGTTAAATTTAATGTGCAACATGAATATGAAAATGCAATGCCATGACATGCTTCAAAACATGGTTATCCTGGCTTGCCTTGATCAGTTGGGTGGTCCAGAAACTCTTGACCTTCAAATCCACAAGTTTCTCCCTCTAAAAATATTTTAAAATAGTAAAAGAAAATGTCACATAAAACTGTTTCAATCACCAGCAATTCTGTGAGTGGGATAAAAATATGAAACTTGGTGGAAAAATAAAGAATTCCATTATGAACACGATGCAAAAAGAATCAGGTCATTTGGACCTTTCTATTAAAAGATATAAGCAGTCAAAGTTACTGGTCAAAGCTGAAAATAAAACCAAAAATAGAAAAACTCACAGCGGACCACGTCGAAGGCGTAAAGGCCGAATGCGCCTTCACTTACCCCTTCGCGCGCGTGTGCTGAGTCGCTGACAGCGGGGCCCGCTCGGTTTAAATAGAGGAGGGAGAGAGAGGAACAGAGAGGGGCGGAGCTCCGGCGGTGCTCACCGGCGATAGGGACGGCGGCTGGGCTCGAGAAGGACGGGGATGGATCAAGCATCGAACGGCGGTTCTCCTTGTACCCGCAGCTCGGTCAGAGGTGGACGGATGACATCGCCCCCTTCGTCTCCGGCGGCGGCAGCTTTCGGCACTCGCCGGCGATGGCGGTTCCGGCAGCTATTCGACCGGGCGGCGGCTCTGGGAGCACCAGTGGAACGATCTGATCACGATGGAGGGCTCGGGTGGAGCGGAGGTGGACTGGAGCGAGCTGGAGGAGGAGAGGGGATCGCGGCAGAGCTCCGGTCGAGCTTGAGGCCGGAGGCCTCAGTGCCTCGGGTTCTTGCTGCTGGAAGATGCTATGGAGGGGGAGGAGTGGGTTCAAGAGTTCGGATAGCCCGGGCGGGGCTTTTTATAGGCGGAAGGAGGGCGCGGCGATCTCTCCCGAAGCTCGTCGGAGCGGGCCATGGCGACGGCGCCCGTACGCCCTGCTGGCTCGCTCGACGTGGGTGAGAGGATGGGTGAGGGCAGGGGCATTCAATGCCGAAGCGACGAGGTGGGGGCTAGGCGACGCGCCGCACGGCCGCTGTGCTTCCACAGGCAGAACAGGGCGGCGGAGACGCGGCGGCCGTCCAGGGCATCTCCGGCGCAGGTGAGGGCTCCAGCTGGTCCACGCGTCCACGGGGAAGGTAGTCGGCACGTCTAGACAGCGCCGCTCTGCGCGAGTCGTTGTTTCGGACATGACCCGAGCCTGGGCGCGCCATAGAGCGCGGCGACAGCATGCCACGCCCGTGCTCACCACGCCAGGACATGTCCCGTGGCCACGTTGGCCTGGCCAAAGTTGTCTGAGGCGTCGTCCCTCGAAGGATCATGTCACCTGTGCACTTGGTTTGGCTAGAAGTGGTCTGAGAAGAGAGGTTTCATCAACAACAGTTGCTGACAGAAATGTTGGGGAGGTTCTGGAGGAGAGGAGAGGATGGGATGAGGCCAAGAGAGTTGTCTGGTGTGTTCCTGGTCGAATGATCTACAAGCTGACCAAGTTTGAGCTCATTTGGTTGAAGTTTGAGGGTAGCTCATGTGAAATGCACAAAACTAGCCTGAATCTGCAAATGGAAGTACTGATCACCTGATAATTCTTGGAGAGCTGAAAATTTGTGGAGAGTGCTCATTTGGTGTTGTCTCATTGCTGTAAAAATTTGGTAGCAATTGGACAAACCAAAAATGCACTTCCTTCACAACGGCTGGTTTTGGACAGAGAGGAAAAAGGATTTTTAAGCAAAACATTTGAACATGACCAAGGAATGTTTTTGAAGATTTGGTGGAGATATGATCCAAGAGATTTTTAGGAATTAATTGAGAAGTTTAGGAGCATCAAAACTATAGGTTGCTTCACAACCTATGCCAATGCCCTAATTTCCCAATTAAAAGAAAAGAGCTTTTAAAATAATTTGAATGGAAATTTGAGTACTTGAGGTTCCTGGCAGGACATTTGCAAGATGATGAGGCTAGGAACCACTTGGCAAAGATTCAAAAATGACCAAGTCCATGTGAAAGAATTTGAAATCCATTCAAATTCAAATAAAGTCAAGTCAAGTTTTGAAAAGAAAACGTTGGCAAAAATCAGGGTGTCACAAACCTACCCCCCTTAGAATGAATCTCGTACTCAAGATTCGGTTGCTCAGGGAACAAATAGGAATAGGCAGATCTTAGGAAGTCTTCTCTCTCCCAAGTAGCCTCTTCTTCCGTGTGGTGTTCCCACAGCACCTTATAGAACCTTATTGTCTTACTTCTCGTTATTCTCTCCATCACATCCAAGATCTTAACTGGCTTTTCCTCGTATGTCAGGTCCTTTGCCAATTCCAATTCACTCATGTCTGCTTGTTTAGCTGGAGGTGCAATGCATTTTCTTAGCTGTGAGATGTGAAACACATCATGCACATCCGACAGTGCTGGTGGCAGCTCTAGCTGGTAAGCGACTCTCCCTTTCCTAGCAGTTACTAGGAAAGGACCAATATATCTCGGGGCTAACTTCCCTCGGATTCCAAACCTTTTCACTCCCTTCATAGGAGTCACCCTTAGATAAGCATAATCTCCTGGTTCAAAGGTTACTTCCCGATGCTTCGGGTCGTAATAGCTCTTTTGGCGTGACTTGGCTGCTCGCAAGCGTTCTTGTATGTCCTTGACCTGTCTTTCTGCTTCGAGCATCAAGTCTGTCCCAAAGATACAACTGTCTCCTGTCTGAGACCAGTTCAGTGGTGTGCGGCACTTCCGTCCGTACAAAGCCTCGAAAGGCGATATTTTGAGACTGGCTTGGTAGCTATTGTTATAGGAGAATTCCGCGTATGGCAGACTATCCTCCCACTTGGGTCCATGAGAAAGTGCACATGACCGAAGCATATCTTCCAATATTTGATTTACTCGCTCGGTCTGTCCATCTGTTTGAGGATGATACGCTGTGCTGTGTTTCAGCATAGTGCCCAAAGCTTGATGTAGCCGATACCAGAATGCTGAGGTAAAGAGGGAACCTCTATCTGAAGTGATGGTCTTAGGTACCCCATGCAGACTTATGATCCGGGACATATATAGCTATGCCAGCTGATTGGCCTTGTAAGTGGTCTTCACGGGGATGAAGTGAGCCACTTTTGTAAGTGTGTCCACTATGACCCATATTGCGTCATTACCTTTTGCAGACTTAGGTAGTCCCACGATAAAATCCATGCATATTTCATCTCATTTCCATTGGGGTACTGGTAACGGTTGCAGCAGTCCGGCTGGTTTTTGGTGTTCTGCCTTTACTTTGTTGCAAACATCGCAACATGCGACATAATATGCAATGTCGTTCTTCATTCCAGGCCACCAAAATGTCTCCTTTAGGTCTTGGTACATCTTAGTACTACCTGGATGAATTGAGTAGGCAGATTCATGTGCTTCCTTAAGTATTTGCTGCCTCAAGTTATTTCGATCGGGCACACAAATTCGATTCTTGAACCATACGGTTCCTTGTTCATCCTCCCAGAAGGACTTGTCCTTCCCTTTCTGAGTCAATCCTTTAATATCTCGGATTCCCTCATCCGTCTTTTGGGCTTCTTGGATTTCCTCCATCAAGGTTGGCTTAATCTCCAACGTGTTTGGAGTCATAGGACCACATAGTATCAAGTTAAGTTTAGCAAACTCTTTGCGTAAACCTTGGCTCATACCCTCTACTAGAGCTGTTACAACGGCTTGCTTCCTGCTCAAGGCGTCTGCAACTACGTTCGCTTTGCCTGGATGATAGTTGATACCAACATCATAATCTTTGACAAGCTCAAGCCATCTGCGTTGCCTGAGGTTCAGGTCGGATTGCGTGAAGATATACTTAAGACTCTTGTGGTCTGTATACATCTCACACCTTTGACCAATCAAATATTGTCTCCAGATTTTTAAGGCATGCACTACTGCGGCTAGCTCCAGGTCATGAGTGGGATAATTTTCCTCATGAGGTCGTAGCTGTCGTGATGCATAAGCCACAACCTTTCCTTCTTGCATAAGTACACATCCAATCCCACGTCTGGACGCATCGCAGTAAATGTCAAAACTCTTATGAATATCAGGGAGGACTAGAACAGGGGCTGTTGTCAGCCTTGTCTTCAATTCCTTGAAGTTGTTCTCACACTCAGTGGTCTAGAGAAACTTCTGGTTCTTCTTTAATAGCTCCGTCATAGGCTTGGCTATTTTTGAGAAGCCTTCAATGAAGCGGCGGTAGTATCCCGCCCTTCCAAGGAAACTACGGACCTCTGTTACCGTAGCTGGTGTCTTCCAATTTAAGACAGCCGTAACCTTGCCGGGGTCAACGGCTATACCAGTTTCCGACAGGATGTGCCCAAGAAATCCCACCTCCTTGAGCCAAAATTCGCACTTGCTGAATTTGGCGTATAATTGATGGATTCTCAACCTTTCCAGAATAGCTCGAAGGTGTTGCTTATGCTCCTCTTCATCCTTAGAGTATATGAGTATATCGTCGATGAACACTACCACGAACTTATCCAGGAAGTCCATGAAAATTTTGTTCATCATGCTCATAAAGTATGCGGGAGCATTTGTTAGCCCGAACGCCATGACTGTGAATTCATACAGTCCATAGCGAGTAGTAAATGCTGTTTTGGGGATATCTTCTTTGCGGATCTTCAATTGGTGATATCACATCCGAAGATCAATCTTTGAAAATACCCGGGTTCCACTTAATTGATCAAATAGATCATCAATTCGCGGCAGCGGGTACTTATTCTTGATAGTTACCTCATTGAGCTGTCGATAGTCTACGCACATCCGTAGACTCCCATCTTTCTTCTTCACAAACAGTACTGGTGATCCCCATGGTGAAATGCTGGGACGAATATATCCCTTCTGAAGCAACTCGTCTAGCTGCTTTTTCAACTCGGCCAGCTCCGGACCTGGCATTCGATAATACTTCTTGTATATGGGGGCTGTGCCAGGAACTATTTCAATGGCAAACTCCAATTCTCTATCTGGCGGCATTCCTGGTAATTCCTCCAGAAACACGTCCGGAAACTCACATACCACCGGAATCAAGTTCATATCGGTGGCAGTGGTGTGATATGCTGAGCCTTTTCTAGCTATCAGTCGACTGGCTAGGAATTAGATCATCTGTCCAGCGGGGTTTACCAACGTTACCGTTCTGGTGGCACAGTTAATGCACACCTGGTGCGGGGTTAACCAATCCATTCCCAGAATTATATCCAATCCTGGGGAATCAATAGCAACCAAGGTGGCTGGAAATTGTACTCCATGAATGGAGATTTCTAGGCCCCTATATACAATATTGGTTCTGAGCATGGAACCGGGGGATTGTATCACCATGATTTTGTCCAAAACCGATGGGGAAAGATTATGCGAGTTGGCAAAACTCCGAGAAATGAACGAATGGGAAGCCCCGGAATCAAACAAAATAAGTGCAGGTATGTCATTAACAATAAACATACCAAGTACGATGTCGGGGGCTTCGCATACTTCCTCGGCTGAGATGTGATGGACGCATCCGTGATGGACATTGCGGCGTCCAAGGTGGTTGACCTGCGACTTGGGGTCTGTTGGCTGTTTTCCAGCATTGGCAGGACACTGTTTAGCATAGTGCCCGCTCTGTCCGCAGGTGAAGCAAGTATTGTTGCGGCGACAGTCTTCAACAACAGGCTGCTTACCGAGGGCTTTAGTCTGGGTGCCGAGCTTGTTGTTGTTACCGTCGTTGTTCCACGCAGGCTTGCTCTCTGCTGGGACAGGTTGCCAACTGCGCAACTTCTGAGCATATGGTTCCTTATTATCTTTCTTTGGCTCGAATTTTCTTTTATGCTCATTGTTTGCAAGCTTGTGTTCACGTTCAGCAATGTAGGCCTTGTTCACCAGTGTCTGGAAATCAGCAAAATCCAACATACATAACTGGCACCGGAGGGCATGATTCAGTCCTCCGAGGAAGCGGTCTATCTTTCTTTCCTCCGTATCCACATCGTGAGGTGAGTATCGAGCCAAGTTATTGAACTTGTTCAAGTATTCTGCCACAGTCATACTCCCCTGCATGAGGGACAAAAATTCCTTCTGCTTGATCTTCATAATTCCCGTGGGGATATGGTATTTGCGGAACAATTCCTTGAATCGCTCCCAAGTGATTTCTTCTCCAGTTGGCCATGTCAGCTTAGTATTATCCCACCAGATTGCGGCGGGACCTTCAAGATAGTGGGTAACAAATGGAACCTTATCCGCTTCATTGCAGCGGGCAATTTCTAGTTTCTTCTCCATTGTTCTAAGCCAGTCATCTGCCTCAATAGGATCAATGGCCTGGCCAAAGCTAGGCGGTTTGGTCTGCTGAAAATCTGTCAGCTTAGAGTGCACCCCGTTACCATTGTTTTGACCAACCACTGTCTGCATAGTTCTGAGGAACTCCATAAAGTCCTGGTTCCTCTTCTCTTCAAACATCCTCTTGATTTGTTCAGTTGTAGGTGCTTGTGGTGGTGGAGGCGGTATGTCCTCGGGCTCTTGCCCTGCCTGTCTGGCTGAGCGACGGACTGGGGTTCCATCACTGCCTTGACTGCTACTGCCTCTCTTCATCTAAATTTTGTTCCCAAAGCAAATACCGAATCGATGAGCAAGATCCATAAGGGTAAAATATAATCATGTGACACCCAAAAGAAATCATTAAGCAAAGGCGAATAACAACATAATTATACAGGACATCCCAACATAATACATGGCAGGCTAGTAGTGGATAACATGATAAACTGCTCAAATGGCAGTTGACAGATGCAACGATGCATGCATAATTACTCCAACTCTAGTCTAGTGGCGTCGATGGCACGGACACTGCTCCTCTGAAGAGTCATCACCAGGCCCTGAGTCTGAGTCTGAGTCAGAACTGATGATGTGGGTTACCGGGTTAAAGGAAACACGACGACGCTGACAAGACGTCTCCCCTTCTGCAGAAAAGGAAGCGCGTCGCCTCAGCATCGGCGAAGCAGGAGTGGCGAGGAGCGAGGCCCACTCAGCTGGGGTCTCATGTTGGCTATCAGACGATATGCCTGATGGCCCAGAGGAACTGGAAGGCACGCTAAACGTATGTGGGGGTGGAACTGGTGGCGGATACACTGGTGGGACTACAGGATGGGGTGCAGGAGTCACTGCAGCAAGTGCCTCCTGCACACGATTAAGCTCCACAGCCAAGGATATGATCATGCGGTAGCTGGCGTGAATATACTGGGATAACACACCAGCGGCACGATCAACCTCCGGATCGGTGGGTGAGAAAATGACTCGCCCTGTCGTAGGAGACAGGGTGGGGTAATGGAAGAAACCTTGGTGTGTCTGCATCTGGACCTCGTGATAGCGCAAGTCGGTGATGGCCTCCATGGCAGCAAACTGGATTGCCAACTCCGGAGTAGAAGCTACTCCTCCCTTAGCAGAGCAAGAAGAGCTCCCAATATCCGAGGTCGCAGTCAAGTAGGCCACTGCATGGTACTCGTCCACTGACTCCGCCAGCTGATCCCGATACACCTGGTACACCGGGTCTTCTCCGTAGGGATACAGCCGAAGCCAGACACAGCGAAGCAGAGCTGACAAAGAGTGGGGCTCTGGCTCATAGGTGAAATGGAATGGAACTGGTGCCATCTACACTCACCACGAAAAGAGTTAGCAATATAAGGATGCATGATATGCGCAAACAAATGCAACAAGCAATATGCACACTCAAGGTCCTATACTACTCGCAGTTCTAGCGCGTGTTACCTAGGGTGTCCTACAGTCAGCACGGCTCTGATACCAAGCGTTGTGGCACCCCAGCTCATAGAACCGGAATACCAGTGTTCCCAGCCCAGAGACCATTGTCTTCTGGAAACACTCAACATCTTGGCAACAAAAACATAGCAGATTTTATTGATAATAAAGAGTACAAGCTTACAAGATCCTTGAGGCCAGAGCACAACAAGTGCTATACAGTATGTACATTATTTATCAAACATGATGGGCCTCGGCATAACTTAGCGATACTACAGCGGAAGGCTAAAGCGTAGCGGAATATGGCAGCAACTCCATCCACAGGGACACTGCTGTGGACACATCCTAGGCATTATAACACGAACCTCCAAGACCTGCGTCTCAGTCTTCTCCTGCATCTGGCATGATACACCAGGTGAGTACTTTGAATGTACTCGCAAGCACATGACAACCAAATAATGCAGCAAGTAATAGCATGGCAATAAACATGTTGAGTCTTAATTGCTGAGATCACGATCATCAACTTACTCATATCCGGGTTGCTTCACAACCCACGGAGTACTCCACCTCACTGAGTACTTCCGCACGTAAGACAAGTTCTTTCATCAGTATCCTTATAACGGTTGATCTCCTACAGAGGTCTGGACGGGCTGTCCAATTCCGTGGACACGGCTATTCGAATAGATTTTACACTCTGCAGAGGTTGTACACTTTACCCACACCACGGAACTCATGGCCTCGTGCTCCCATTCGGGTGGACCAACGATGTTCCGACGAAACCTGTCTGACCCGTGACTCTTCCATCGTACCACCGGCCATCACACTCCCTCTTGGAGTCAAGCCCTGGGTGGCCCCGTGTCCTCAAGACACCTGCCACCGTCATGGCCAAACTAACTGTCCCAAACGGGGACGCCGGCAAATAACTCAACTGGGCTCACAGAGTTATCGTCGTCTCCCTGATCAGGGTAGCACGCACGCATAACCCTCCCTCTTTGGAGGTACCGGTGAAAGAGCACGTAGCCAGCCCAAGTCAAGGCCGTCCCATACCGGCAAATGTGGCTGCACGTTTTAACCTGGACAGGTGACTCTCGATCAACCAACTAAGTTTCATTAAGCATTCAGCAGGTTATCAACTCATGTTATCTTAGTTGGTCATCTTAGTCATTTATTAATTTACTTGGAATTATTTGGGGTTAAATTTAATGTGCAAAATGAATATGAAAATGCAATGCCATGACATGCTTCAAAACATGGTTATCCTGGCTTGCCTTGATCAGTTGGGTGGTCCAGAAACTCTTGACCTTCAAATCCACAAGTTTCTCCCTCTGAAAATATTTTAAAATAGTAAAAGAAAATGTCACATAAAACTGTTTCAATCACCAGCAATTCTGTGAGTGGGATAAAAATATGAAACTTGGTGGAAAAATAAAGAATTCCATTATGAACACGATGCAAAAAGAATCAGGTCATTTGGACCTTTCTATTAAAAGATATAAGCAGTCAAAGTTACTGGTCAAAGCTGAAAATAAAACCAAAAATAGAAAAACTCACAGCGGGCCACGTAGAAGGCGTAAAGGCCGAATGCGCCTTCACTTACCCCTTCGCGCGCGTGTGCTGAGTCGCTGACAGCGGGGCCCGCTCGGTTTAAATAGAGGAGGGAGAGAGAGGAACAGAGAGGGGCGGAGCTCCGGCGGTGCTCACCGGCGATAGGGACGGCGGCTGGGCTCGAGAAGGACGGGGATGGATCGAGCATCGAACGGCGGTTCTCCTTGTACCCGCAGCTCGGTTAGAGGTGGACGGATGACGTCGGCCCCTTCATCTCCGGCGGCGGCATCTTTCGGCACTCGCCGGCGATGGTGGTTCCGGCAGCTATTCGACCGGGCGGCGGCTCTGGGAGCACCAGTGGAACGATCTGATCACGATGGAGGGCTCGGGTGGAGCGGAGGTGGACTGGAGCGAGCTGGAGGAGGAGAGGAGATCACGGCAGAGCTCCGGTCGAGCTTGAGGCCGGAGGCCTCAGTGCCTCGGGTTCTTGCTGCTAGAAGATGCTATGGAGGGGGAGGAGTGGGTTCAAGAGTTCGGAGAGCCCGGGCGGGGCTTTTTCTAGGCGGAAGGAGGGCGCGGCGATCTCTCCCGAAGCTCGTCGGAGCGGGCCATGGCGACGGCGCCCGTACGCCCTGCTGGCTGGCTCGACGTGGGTGAGAGGATGGGTGAGGGCAGGGGCATTCAATGCCGAAGCGACGAGGCGGGGGCTAGGCGACGCGCCGCACGGCCACTGTGCTTCCACGGGCAGAACAGGGCGGCGGAGACGCGGCGGCCGTCCAGGGCATCTCCGGCGCAGGTGAGGGCTCCAGCTGGTCCACGCGTCCACGGGGAAGGTAGTCGGCACGTCTGGACAGCGCCGCTCTGCGCGAGTCGTCGTTTTGGAGATGACCCGAGCCTGGGCGCGCCATAGAGCGCGGCGACAGCATGCCACGCCCGTGCTCACCACGCCAGGACATGTCCCGTGGCCACGTTGGCCTGGCCAAAGTTGTCTGAGGCGTTGTCCCTCGAAGGATCATGTCACCTGTGCACTTGGTTTGGCTAGAAGTGGTTTGAGAAGAGAGGTTTCATCAACAACAGTTGCTGATAGAAATGTTGGGGAGGTTCTGGAGGAGAGGAGAGGATGGGATGAGGCCAAGAGAGTGGTCTGGTGTGTTCCTGGTCGAATGATCTACAAGCTGACCAAGTTTGAGCTCATTTGGTTGAAGTTTGAGGGTAGCTCATGTGAAATGCACAAAACTAGCCTGAATCTGCAAATGGAAGTACTGATCACCTGATAAATCTTGGAGAGCTGAAAATTTGTGGAGAGTGCTCATTTGGTGTTGTCTCATTGCTGTAAAAATTTGGTAGCAATTGGACAAACCAAAAATGCACTTCCTTCACAATGGCTGGTTCTGGACAGAGAGGAAAAAGGATTTTTCAGCAAAACATTTGAACATGACCAAGGAATGTTTTTGAAGATTTGGTGGAGATATGATCCAAGAGATTTTTAGGAATTAATTGAGAAGTTTAGGAGCATCAAAACTATAGGTTGCTTCACAACCTATGCCAATGCCCTAATTTCCCAATTAAAAGAAAAGAGCTGTTAAAATAATTTGAATGGAAATTTGAGTACTTGAGGTTCCTGGCAGGACATTTGCAAGATGATGAGGCTAGGAACCACTTGGCAAAGATTCAAAAATGACCAAGTCCATGTGAAAGAATTTGAAATCCATTCAAATTCAAATAAAGTCAAGTCAAGTTTTGAAAAGAAAAAGTTGGCAAAAATCAGGGTGTCACAGGGCTCTTGAGCATCACGCCTCAGGAGCTCCTACTGGCTCTTGGGCCCTCACCCCTATCCTTGTTTCAAGCATAGCAACCTAACATACCAGTGGCAGCTGAGCTCCACTCGAGGGCCGGGTCCTGAGGACGTAGAGCACCATGGTGAGCAAGGAAATGAGAGGTAAACCTCGTCAGGGAGTATGGGGAGAGGGGCACAGTCCGGCAGCGCAGGCATTGCTTGGTATTTAAAGGACACCAGTCATTTCACGCACCCCGCGTGAGACTTGTGTTGATTTGTTGCAGAACAGAAAGCATGCAGAGAGTCAAAACTCCAGGGAGGCGTACCCTCACGATGCAGGAATCCCTCACGGGCCACTGGCATATAAAGCTAAGTCGTCTTATCCGCGCCTGGCCTGAGCTTTACTATCAAATGCTTCATCGCCATTTTCGCAATCTTTTCTGGGCAAAAAACCCTTTTCTCTCTCGAAAGCTGCTTGCACATCAAGGGGGACCTCTTGAGCATCGCGCCTCAGGAGCTCTTACTGACCTCAGGCACTCACATCCTGGCCTTGCACACGGCATCTCGACCTGGCATACCAGGGACGATAGAAGCTTGCCTGGGGACTGGGTCCCAGCGACACAGAGCACTAAGCTATCATGGAGAAAAAAGGGGGCTTGAGCCCAAACGAGAAATGCCAACATGATTTAAAACGCGAATAAGGGCATTAACATAAGGGCGCAACCGCCATAGTTCCTTACACGCCACCGCAGGGCCCTTCATGGTTTTGATGCAGGAAATAAAAGATCAAAAGAAATAGCCTCCCGGAGGCCGCAGCTCCTGAGGCACCGACTACGGCGCTGCCGGCGCTCAGTCGAAGTCGTCCTCCACCTTGACGCAGCGATGCGGCGGCTCGTCGTAGTCGTCGTCGCTCGAGCTCCCCTGGAGGAAGCGCCGTCGCCGCTGGAGAAGTCATGGCCGTCGCCAAGGGCAAGTTCGCCACCGAGGACGTCGGCGCCGCCGCGATGGCCATCATCGTCAGAGGAAAGGTGGTTGCCGCCGCTGCTGTCGCTCTCCGGGCAGCACCCCAGCCGTCCACCGTCTTCCCCAAAAATCTTGAAGTAGAGCATCGCCCCTGCATACTTGAAGTAGAGAGTGTGCCTCCCCTTCAGGCCGCGGGCGTGGGCGAACGACTGCCACCCTCTAGTCAGGTACACGTATCCTGAGGGGGTGACCTCGACCTCCGCCCACGAGGACCGGTTGCAGCAACCGTCAGGCTGCAGCCACAGCCCGGCGGGTTCGCCCGCCGGAAGCTCCTCTCTGAAGGAGCACGAGAGCTGGATCCCTGTGCGGGGTAGACTCTCCATCTAGTCCACAAAATCGCAGGCCATGTCGGCCGAATGGACCCGTGGTCGAGGTGGCCGGGTGGCCACCGCATGCCACCCCCTCGGTCACGACCACCATGACTTCTGCCGGATTCAGGGCTCCGCAGACCCAACAAAGGTTCAAACTCTGGGGTGCGTGCAAAGAACTCAATCTCCCCAGCCTGCCGACTCGTCGATCTCACCGCCTAGCTCGATGAGCAGGAAAGGAAAGGGACTCCGTAGTTTACCCAGGTTCAGGCCACCTTATGGTGTAAAACCCTACTCCTACTTTGTGGTGGATTGGCCTCGAGGTGGGCTGAGGATGAACTAGTACAGGGGGAGAACAACTTCAGGAGGAGTGTTCTTGTGCTGGTGTGAGCTGGTGAGGCTGATCCCGTTCCTCCGTCTATGGTGGTGGCCTAGCTATATTTATAGTGGCCTCGGTCCTCTTCCCCAAAAATGAAGGCGGGAAGGGATCCCACAACGGCCAAGTTTGAAGGGAGACAAGTAGTACATCTTATCCGCACGAAAGGTGGTCTTCGCCTGCAAAGCTTCTGGTCATGATGTCGTGGTGGGCTTGGCGATGACCTCCGTCATGCCGTCCTAGTCTTGTAGTACCAGAATGGAAACCTTTGGCTGATTCCCTGGGACTCTGCGTCTGCGCTTGCTTCCTTAGCACCGAAAAGGAAACCTGCTGTACTGCGCCTGCTGGTGCCCGCCTGGCCTTGGGCATCATGGATTGCATCATCTGAACCTCACGAGGTGTGGCTTGCATGGAAATCTCCGCTCCTCAGGAGCTGGCCTGGGAAAGCCGCTCCCTCCGGAGGTCTTGGGGTCATCCACGTCACGAGTCTTGGCCCCTCACGAGGGTCTTGTGTTGTTGATGCTGGAGAAGGGCCGTACCAGGCCGCTGACGAAGCCACACTATGTGCCGCAGGCAGGCAAGTCAGGGTACCCTCGTTCCCAGAATACCGACAGTAGCCCCCGGGCCCAAGGCGCGCTCGGACTTGGCTTCGAGGTGAAGCCAAAGGGCAAGGGCGAAGCCCCGCGGGCCCCAATTGCCTGTGGGCCCAGTCGATGTGTGGCGCTTGATGGGATCTGGGCGTCTCCACATCCCCACACAGCCTCGGCAACTGCCAGACTTGACAGCTGCGTGTTGCAAGCGCAGCTCTGCCATCATTGCCCGTCGTGCTCGCCTTTGGCTTCCCCTCTTTCCTGCGAACTTGTGGCTCTTCTTCCAGATTCGGCGCCGGCGAGAATCCCCCTTGACGCCATGGCCCCGAGGTCTAAGAAGAAGGGGAAGGCCTACACTCCCGCTGAATCCCAGTCAGGTCTGGAGCCCACGCTTGATCGGTCGACGGTGATTAACCAGGAGGGGTTGGACAAGGTCCGGTCGGCCCTCGCCGCTGATTCCAACGAGTGGAAGGCGAGGACGGTCTGGCCTGCCTCCCGGGCCATGGCCAACATGGAGGCCACCGAGATCCCCATTCACCTTCATGCTCTCCTGGCTGGCTTGGTCCCTCCTTTCTCTGATTTCTTCAATGCCACAATCTCGCATTACCAGATCCAAGCGCTGCATCTGGACCCCGGGTCCATCAACCTCCTTGCCGCCTTCGCCTTCTTGTGTGAGGCTATGGTGGGCATTGCTCCATCTGTCGCCTTACTCCGCCATTTCTTCTCGCTTCATCTGGTCGATGGCCGACAGCGCTCGGGATGCGTGGCATTCCAGGCTGTGGTGGCGACGGCTGGCTCTGGCATCGACTTCACGCTCCGCCCGGATGTGAAGGGATTCCGGAAGCAGTGGGTGTATGTGGACGCCACCACACTCAGCCCCCTGCTCCTGCTCCCGCAAGCGCCGGCTGAACCCAGCTCCGGCTGGGGGCATGTGAAACTCGTAAACCGTCAGCTCGCCCATCTCTGGTCCAGGCTGGCCAAGTTGAAGAAGGCAGGGGTGACGGCGTCGATGGTGGTGAGGGAGTTCGTCCAGCTGCGCATAGCCCCGCTCCAGCGCCACTCTCGCCCAATGTGGGCCTTCACCGGCCCCAAGGACCCCATGAGGCTCGAGGTGCCCTCGCTCCCTTCCAAGATGCTGCGCGTGATGCTCGAGCTCTTGATTGGCTACCCAGCGCCTGCCGCGCTTTCGGAGGAGGGATGCCTCTTGTACCACTGCTCGAACAAAGAGGACTTTGTGAAGCAAATGCCCCTCTTCGACGGGTGGGGGCTGCGCTCGGAGGGCCTTGAAGGGCCTCACGAGAGTCCCATCTTGGCAGCTCCTGTGCTCGCCGATCCTGCGGCGTGCGCCCTAGATGTGGTTGTAGGGGGCAAGCGCCGCTGGGTGCTCCCGAGGCGACTGCCGGGGGGCGGGTGCCATCAGGTGATTCTGCGGCTGCTGCTCCCGAGATGGCTGCTCCTGGGGTAGCAACTCCTGAGGTGGCTACCCGCAGCCCAGTCGCGAAGGCAAGGCACCGACCCTCGGCACACCTCGTCTGGACCTTGGGGCGCTCCGCAAGAGGAAAGGACTCTGGAGCTGTAGCGGCGACGCCCCCCGGTCCCTGAAACAGAGGGTGTGGGTGGCTATGGACGAGTAAGTAACTTATCTTTGTGGGTCTTCTCGTGTCGCGTCCTTTTCTGACTCCAGCTACTCAGGACCCCTTTGGTTGCGGCGGCGAAATCTCCTGGGGCGCGATCTCCAGGGGCCTTGGTCCGCTCGTGATTCCAAGCCCCCCGCGCCATATACCTGTGCGAGGCACAGAGTCAGCCCGCGAGATGGATGCGCCGCAGGGAGGCCGCAGGCCTGTGCTCCCAGCGTCCTTCCTTCATGGTCACTTCTGGGGCGCAGGAGGCATGCCAAGGGCTCCTCCATTGGTCCTTTCCGGTGGCCAGGCAGCCCCAGCACCGGCTTCATCTTCGAGAAGCAAGGCAACACCGCCCAACGCCTCCGCCAAGGCCGGGGAAATGGCTGGGGGAGCGCCGGCCGCCAGCCATTTGTCGGAGATGAGCGAGCCGCTCTGCGCTTCTGTGGCAGCCCCCGGCGCGGAGGAAGGGCTCGGCCACGCACTGGAGCTCGCGCGCGGGCGCAGCGCCGTCCACCATGACCTTTTCTAGGAAGCAATGGGCACGCTGAGTCGGCTTGGAGGAGAGCTTGTCGATGTCGATGTGCGCCTAGAGGCAGAAGGCCACCGCCTGGCGAGCGAGTGGCACTAGCTGAAGGTCGCCATCAACCTTGGGCATCTGCAGCATGAGCGCGCTCATCCAGACGCTGTGGTGTCCCTCGCGGCTTCTCGTGAGGCCTGCGCCCGTGCTTTGGAGGAGGCCAGGGCTGCTGACCATCGTCGCGAGGCGGCCGAGGAGCGGGAGAAGGAGCTTCGAGCGTCGAACACCACCCTCGAGCGGCAGGACCAGGCACGCAGGGCCACCCTGGCGGCACCGCCGAGCGAGGCCCCCTCAGATGAGAAAGGAGGCCAGGCGCGTGAGGATGTGTTGGCGCTTGAGATCTCGGAACATAACTTGGAGCTCGAGCGACTGGAGGTGAGGGAGCGCCAAGTGGCCACGACTGAAGACGCCGTTGCCGCCCGGGAGGCCAAGATCCCACAGGAGATCGACCGAAGGGTGGCGAAGATTAGCGGGGCTCTTGTTGGCGAATACCACCGGAAGCTGAGGCTCCAGGAGAACCGCTTCTAAGAGTGGCAGGTTGAGTTGCAGGGAAGGACCGACGCCCTCAGGGCGAAGCTTGCCACGGCAGAGCAGCGCAAGATGACCGCCCAGGAGGCTCGGGCCTCCACCCAAGCCGACTTTTCCTCACTTCAGCAACAGGTCGCGGGCGTCACGTCTCTTGTGGAGAAAGCTACGAACGAAGCGAACCACCGCCGGACGATGCAGCGCGAGCGCTCCTCGATGCTTGAGGACCTCAGGGACCGGGCCAACCGGGCCTGGGATACCATCTATGAAGAGAGCGTCTCCCACCCGCACGAGGCTGATGATGCCGGCTACCTCCACTTCTTTACCCAAGTCATGACCCGTCTGGAAGACCGGGCCACAAGGGCGCGCCAGCTCGTCAAGGAAAGAAGCAGGGGACTCCTCGGGCACGCGTTCTCACATGTCTTCAGCTACCTTCTTAGCCTTGATCCTGACTTCGACTTCAACACCGCGATAGCCCCCGTGCCCAGGGTCACGCAGGGCAACCTGGCGAGCTGGGTGGATGACCATGTGGACGACCTGGTCACGAAGTTTGCCTATGAAGATGGCGTGGACATGCTCGCAGCGAAAGAGGGTGGTGCCGACGATGGTGATGATGAAGATGGCGACGCCGATGGCAGTGCGTCTTGCTAGGCTTACGTTTCCTTTCCGATCCTGGCCTGCATACCAAAACTTCGGGCATGGCCCCGTGGGGCGTGGAAAGTATTTTTTGGTGGGGTTTCCCTGGTTATGTATGAAACGATGATATGCCCTCTAAATTAATTTTGAAATGAGATGCCGAGGGCAGGAGGGCCCCCTACTAGAGTAGTTCGTTGTGACTTATCTTTGGTGCTGGCGGTCTTGGACAGGTTCCTGTGTCGTGAGGGCGCTTCCTTCCTGAGGCGGGCCCCGCAGGGGCATGTGAGGGCTCAAGCCTCCTGAGGAGCCTGCAGGCCCGCCTGAGTGCGCCGTGCGAGGAGCCGACTGGCGAGTCGCGACAGGGCGTGCACGCAGTGGTCCTGCGGCAGACGCGCCTTTGGCCCTGAGGGGCCCTCCGCACTGCTTAGGCTGGCCCAAGCGCGGGCGCAGTGGGCACGACACGCCCAGCCCCCGCTCGCGGGGTGCTCACAGGGGGCAGCAGGCATGAGCCTTGCTTTTAACGTAAACCAAAAGGCAAGAAAACACCACGAATCAAAAAATCTCCCCCCTTTTTTCTTTTGATAAGCACACGAAACTCCAAATCTCATTCCAAAAGAAGGCAACTGGGAGTGCGAAACAAACAGCCGCGTCCGGCACCTTGACTAGTCTTCTCACCAGCGTGGAGCTAAGTGCTTCCACGTGGACATGGGTGGGAGGCCCCGTGAGGCCCGAGGGCGGCACTCAAGAGACTCCGGGGCATGTACAACCCCAACTCATTATTGCGTGAGAGTGTCACGACCAGAGATCTTCACGAGTATCCTTGGCGCCAGGCGAGGGCCCTGCCTTGCGCCTCCCCCGACCACCATTGGGGCGTCCAGAAACCAGGACGAGACCAAGGGGCAAGGGGGACACTCGCGGTGCCCTAGCGATCGCAGGCGACCCACCGGGGGGAAGGGCTCGCCGGCGCCTTCCCCGACGGAGGACCTACCTCCAAGCGACGTACACCGCCGTCATGGCGGCGCCTTGCTCCATGCGGCGCGGGGGAGGCCCTGGCACCAGGCTCCCCCCGCGCAGCTCCCAATGCATTCTGTCCGCTTGGGGCGGGGCCATCGTCCTGAGGTCCACGGCCGTTGTCGTGGCTTGGTTCACCTGCGGTCCATGGTTAGTTGAATCGTGCCCCTGAGATATTGATGGTACCTGGTGGCCGTTGTCCTTGAAGACGCAAGTGAAGCTCCGAGGTGGCCTACGGAGAGCCTCGGCCTCATTTGGTCACGACGGCCAGGCTGGCGAGGGCAGTAGGAGGGGGCTTCCTCTTGGCGCATACAGCGAGTCCGTCGGTGGAGGCACAGGGGTGCCCGAAGCCGCCATCCCCGGGCCGTCGCCCGGCCATCCGGCGTCGTTGCTCACCATCCTTGGCGCCAGGTCACCACGACCGCAGAGTGGCATCTCGGCACGGGCCCAGGAGGGGCCGTCCAGCTCTACGGCGCCCGGGGGTAACGCATCTTGTGTAGGACAAACGGCGCCGCGAGCCAGCCCGGTGCCGCGGGGCCCTCCGGGCCCCCTGGGGGAGGGCGCGTGGTCATAGTGAGGGCCGGCGCGCGCCCCCGGCAGCGCTCGCGGTGTAGGTAAGGCGCAGAAGGGCGCCGCACCCCTGCAGGCGGTGTCCAGGAGCTCGGGGACCCACTCCAGCAAGGCGTCGTGGCCGCCTTCCACCACCCTGCATCGTAGCAGCTCCCGTGCCACGATGAGCGCGGCTCACGTGTTCTCCTGCTCATGGCGGGTGTGCAGCGTCGTTGCCGCGGCGAAGCTCGAAGATCGCGTGGTGGCCCGGTTGCGGCACAGCGCGGGAGCTGGTGGAAGTTGTCCATGTCACCTACGGCCGACGGCGCCGGCCGGCGTGCGGGCTGCGAGGAGCGCGGAGTGGAGAAATTCTTGGGCGGAGGGCGCCGCCCGGCCAGGACGAGCGGCCAAATGCTCAGCATGAGCTCGAGGAGCGTCAGCCATGAGAACGGTGGGACGGAGGCGACCGACTGGCGGAAGAGAGGCTCCGACGCACCCCTACCTGGCGCGCCAAATGTCGGATTCAGGGCTCCGTAGACCCAAGAAAGGTTCGAACTCTGCGGTGCATGCGAAGAACTCAATCTCCCCAGCCTACCAACTAGTCGATCTCACCTCCTAGCTCGATGAACAGGAAAGGAAAGGGATTCCGCAATTTACCCAGGTTCGGGCCACCTTACGGTGTAAAACCGTACTCCTGCTTTGTGCTGGATTGGCCTCGAGGTGGGCTGAGGATGAACTAGTACAAGGGGAGAACAACCTCAGGAGGAGTGTCCTTGTGCTGGTGTGAGCTGGTGAGTATGATCCCATTCCTCCGTCTATGGTGGTGGCCTAGCTATATTTATAGTGGCCTCAGTCCTCTTCCCCCCAAATGAAGGCGGGAAGGGATCCCACAACGGCCAAGTTTGAAGGGAGACAAGTAGTACATCTTATCCTGACGAAAGGTGGTCTTTGCCTACAAAGCTTCTGGTCATGACGTCGTGGTGGGCTCGGCAATGATCTCCGTCCTGCCGTCCTGGTCTTGTAGCACGGGAATGGAAACCTTTGGCTAATTCCCTGGGACTCTGCGTCTGTGTTTGCTTCCTTAGCACCGAAGAGGAAACCTGTTGTGCTGCGCCTGTTGGCGCCCGCCTGGCCTTGGTCATCATGGCTTGCGTCATCTGAACCTCACGAGGTGGGGCTTGCATGGAAATCTCTGCTCCTCAGGAGCCGGCCCGGGGAAGCCGCTCCCTCCGGAGGTCTTGGCATCGTCCGCCTCGCGAGGCTTGGCCCCTCGCGAGGGTCTTGTGTTGTTGATGCTGGAGAAGGGCCGTACCAGGCCACTGATGAAGCCACGCTGTGGGCCGCAGGCAGGCAAGTCTGGGTACCCCGAATCCCAGAACACCGACAACTTCCACGGCCACTCCCGTGAGTGGGGTTCTTCCCACGGCTGCCAGAGCCGGCACGGACCCCCAATGGAGCACGCTCGCGCCCCTAAGGAGTCGCCACGGGCGTTGCGGTGGCGGTCGCACCCTCTCTTGGCCGGCGGCAGCTCCGGCTGTTCCTGTGGCGCCTTGCCCTTCTCCGCGGCGGTGAACCTCCTCGGTGGTGCCATGGCTGCTGCGGCAAAGGTTGGGGGCGAATGGATGAGAAGACAAAGGCGGGTTGGGGGCTCTGCCCCTCTGCCCTCTTATAGGTGATTAGAGAAGGCCAACCGGCGCCCTTCCACCTTCGAGCAATGATGGCCCCATGGTGTGTGCCAGGCTTTTTTCAGCCTGGGCAGTTGCCGAGGCAACATGGGGAAGTGGGAGCGTTCGCGTCCCGTCGTGCACCATGTGTCAAGCCTGGCCCGTAGGCGGTTAGGGCCCGCGTCGCTTCGCCCTCCCCTCTTTGCCTTTGCCTCGAAGCCAGGCCAAGCGCGCCATGGGCCTGGGGCTATTATCGACATTCTGGGACCGAGGGTACCCAGACCCGTCTGCCTGTGGCCTAGCACGTGGCTCCGCCAAGGGCCCAGTATGGCTCAACTCCAAGGCTTTAGAAACAGGACCCTCGCGAGGTCCCCCGCCTCGCGAGGCAAACGACATCAAGTCCTCCTGAGGAGCAACCCCCCGAGGCTGCATCCCGAGGAGAGGATATCTCTAGGCAAGTGCCCCGCCTCATGAGGCGCGCGATGACATGAGCCATGATGACCGAGACCAGCAGGGAGCAAGCGGGCGCAGTCCAGGACACTTCCCTCTTTGGTGCTAAGGAGGCAAGGACGTGCGCATGTTCCCGAGGAATCCCCCAAAGGTTTCCATTCTGGTGTAACAAGACCAAGACCACGGGCTCGGCGGGACGGAGGTCATCACCGCCCACCGGAGCGTCATGACCAGAAGCATTGCAGACGAAGACCGCCTTTAGTCAGGATAGGGTGTACTCCTGTCCCACTTCAAATTGGCCGTTGTGGTATCCCTTCCCGCCTAAGCTATGAGAGAGGAGGACCAAGAACACTATAAATATAGGCTAGTCCCCACCATAGAGAAGGACCGGATCAAATCCTTCAGCCATTGAGCTCCCTCGAGGTAGCTCACACTTGTACTAGTTCATCCTCATCTTCCTCGCGAGGCAATCCACCACAAAGCAGGAGTAGGGTTTTACACCACAAGGTGGCCGGAACTTGGGTAAGCCACCGTGTCCATTCCTTCACCCCGCTCGTTCGAACACGACGAAGCCAGGCCATAGGGCGGTGAGCATCGAGCTGTAGCTAGGCAAGATCCTTCGCACACGCCCCAGAGTTCGAACCTTGTTTGCGTCCGTGGAGCCTCGATCCCGATAGAATTAGTCAAGACGTGGTGAGTCTAGCGGGTTGGTTGGCTGTGGATGAACAGTTCTCGGTGGGGGTTGGATGAACAAGACCCCAGCCGTGTGCAGGCGATTTTCGCTCGATGAACTTGACCCTGTGTGACGGTATCCTGGATAAGGGGGTACTAACCCAGCCTTCCCATTCTCCTCAGGCTAGGCCGCAAGCCGCCACTCATAATTAAGATGGACACTGAAACCTGAACGCAGGACGTGTGATCAAGACTGCCTCCCCCGAAGACTTGATGTATACTTCAAGATCTCTGCCGCCGCCTAGCTCCTAGCTGCTGACCTTGTAACCCTAGATACCCTCCCTGGCATGTATATAAGCCATAGGGTTTAGCCTGTAGAGGAGACATCAACACAAATCATTCACCTAGCCCTAAAGTTAGACCACATATTACGATCTCAAGGTTGATCAACTCTGTACTTGATACTTCTCCATGATATAAACAAGAGTAGGACATAGGGTTTTACCTCCATCAAGAGGGCTCGAACCTGGGTAAGCACCATCTTCGGAACCTGGGTAAACAACCGGCTGTCGCTATTTACGTTTCATGCTCTGAGCCGTTGCAATGAGGCGCCGCCGGAAGTGTTCTTGCTCGAAAGGGTCTTCGGGGATGACAAAGTCCTTGGTACCGACGCTCTCATCCTCCTCGGATTCCGGCATGTAGTGATCATCGGCCCCTTCAAAGAGGTCATCGGGATCCGAATCCCTGAGATGTCCATTAGTCATGCTGTTCCGCCATGGGGAAGCTTGAAGGTCTCCCTTGGGGTCATAGGCATCGCCTGCTTCTGCGTGACCGTTATCGGCAGTTGCATTATTGCCACTAGGCTCCCCATTGTTGCCTCTTCTGCGTCTTCGTCGACGTCTTGGAGGGGTATTGGGAGTGTCCACCATAGGTGGATGTAGCAGCCCACCTGTTAGTTTTACCACAGGCGAGGTGTCTTCTGTGGGGCTGTCGGCCTCTTTATCCATGTTTGTGACCCCATCGTAGTCTAACATGTCGGTTAAGTCATCGACCGTAGCGACTAGGTGGGTGGTGGGTGGGATGTAAATTTCCCGATCGTCAGCTTTATGTTCGATCTTATCATAGACCGAAGTCTTGCCATCCGAGATGGACATGCTCAGGATACGATCGAGCATCTCATTGAGGTGAGACAGCTCTTTGGGATCCATCACTGCATTATAGGCGAGGCTGACTCGAAGTATGTCTGAAGTGTAACTTGACGTGTCTTCGGCGCGCAGGGGATTCGGGAGCGATTTTGGGTTCTGTGTCGAGATCAGTTCTGATCCTGACATGGCTTCCAAAGTGGGAGCCGGATCCTCATCCGAACTAGAGATTGGTAAGGGATCGACCGAGAAAGTTATGTCCGGGGTCTCTAATGACGCCGTGACGAAAATTGGTTCCAGAGTCGAGCCTCCGGAGATAGGGGCATTACCGATTCGGCCGGGAGCCCATCCCAACAAGATGAGCCCTCCACGGGAATCCGCAATGTACTCAAGGGCACCGAAGGGCATGATCTGACTTGTGGCATAATTTTTGATAGAGGCAAGATGACCCGTCGAGTCGACGCAAAAGGTCATGCTGCCGAACACAAAGAGCTGGTCAGGGGCGAAAACTCTCCCGAGCCCATTGGAGTAGTTGATCTACAGATGAGCATTCGATCCTTCTGGTGATCGCACAGCGAAACTCTCAATGAAAGCACCAGTGTCGGTGTCAAAACTAGGAGACTTGCGGTAGGGGGTCCCGAGCTGTGGATCTCGGATCAAGGGTCACAGGGACGAAGGAGACGATGTTTACCCAGGTTCGAGCCCTCTTGATGGAGGTAAAACCCTACGTCCTACTCTTGTTTATATCAATGGAGAAGTATCAAGTATAGAGTTGATCTAGCACGAGATTGTAATGTGTGGTCTAACTTTAGTTCTAGGTGAATGATTTTGTGTTGATGTCCCGTGTACAGGCTAAACCCTATGGCTTATATACACGCCAGGGAGAGTATCTAGGGTTACAAGGTCAGCAGCTTGGAGCTAGGCGGCGGCAGAGGTCTTGGAGTATACGTCAAGTCTTCGGGGGAGGCAGTCTTGATCATGCCTCATGCATTCAGCTTCCGGAGTCCATGTTGATTATGAGTGGCGGCTTGTCAGCCCAGCCTGAGGAGAATGGGCCGGCTGGGTTAGTACCCCCTTATCCAGGACACTGTCACACAGGGTCCTGTTCATCCAGCGAAAACCGCCTGCACATGGCTGGGGTCTTGTTCATCCAACCCCCATCGAGAACTATTCATCCACAGCCAACCAACCTAATGGACTCACCACATCTCGACTCGTTCTATGTATCGCGCGCGTGGCAGCAACAAGCACTATTTATCTAGGGGCAACCCAACCGGCTAGCTACGTTAACAGTGACAGCTGAAGGCCAACACCGACGCACTAAACGAGAAGTGGGTTGAAGTGCTCTAAGTCGAGAAAGACATGGAAGACCAGCGCCATAGCGTGCCCAAATCATACCCACGTAGGCGTCTCCTGCCGGAATTCGATGAGGAGCTCGCCGACGACCATGTCCGACCCCCTAGAAGCCAACACAGGGCAACACAGGAGAACCTCGACTACCGGCCACCTCCATGCCATTATGCCAAGGACCCCGTGGATTACTTGGACCCTCACAATGTTTGACGTTGCATCGAGGCAAACAGGGCACCCCCTCGGCCCATCTATGGATCAAGGGGACGCGCGCCCGCAGGGCTTGACAGCTACGATGCCTGGATGGACAGGAAAGGTCGCGCCCGACATCAAGCCTGTACACAGCTCTCACCCGGCCTCCGACGGGACACCACCCGAGTATGAGGTCCAGCTCATCCGATCTATTTCACAGACAGGGTGATGGAACATCAATTCCCTGAAGGATTCAAGCCCATCATAATTGAATAATAAGATGGCACCACTGATCGAGGAGTATGGATCGAGGACTTCCTCCTTCACATAGACATGTCCAATGGAGATGATCTCCATGCTATTAAGTATTTGCCTCTCAAACTAAAGGGGCCGGCTAGGCATTGGTTTAACAGCCTACCTCCTCACTCTATTGGCAGCTGGGAGGCCCTAGAGGACGACTTACGAGCAAACTTCCAGGGCACGTACGTCCGACCTCCGGACGTTGACGATCTTAGCTGTGTCACCCAGCAGCCACGCAAATCAGCCTGGAAATTTGGGAACAGGTTTCTCAGCAAGAAGATCCAAATCATAGACTGCTCTCAAGCCGAGGCTATCACCACCTTTAAAAACAATATCCGAGATGAGTGGCTGGCCTGTTAGCCCGACCAGGATAAACAAAGACGTGGCTAGCCAGCTTGGTAGACTCCTGGACCGCCCTTTCGGGATCCACGACACTCAGGACAAACCAGCAACCCACACTAATAGGAATTGCTGGGTCTTCAAACAAGCTGGCAAGGTAGCGGTAGAGGGTCAAGGTAAAACCCGAAACCGCAGTGATGACAAGGATGAACCTCGGAGGCCTAATAATGAAGGCCAAAAGAAGTATCCTAATGAGGTGACAGAGGTCAATATGATCTATGTTACCCACATTCCTAAAAAGGAGAGGAAGCGAGCACTTCGGGATATCTATGCATTGGAGCCAGTCGCTCTAAAGTACAACCCTTGGTCGGTGTCGGAGTCCCGGCTCTTGGTCCAAGAAACTTCTCCAAGAACTAGGGTTCGAACTCTGGGGGGCTTTGCTTGGCAACCTAAGATGACGACTATGGGTGAACTAACTCGGCTCACTGGCTCTCGTCGGACATGGAGGGGACACGTGAGTTACCCAGGTTCGGGCCACCGTGGTGCTGTAAAACCTTACTCCTGCTTGATTGGGATTGCTTGTGGACAACCGAGTGCTTGGAGCTACAAGGCAAGGTAAGGGAAAATGGTTTGTCCCCTCTACAATGGCTGTTCTCCCTTCTTATAATGCCTCAGGCCTCTTCCCCCAAAATATGAGAGGGAAAGAGCTTCCACAGGGCGGCAAGTTTGAAGGGGGACAAGAGCGCACGCATATCCTGGCCAAAGGTGGTCTCCACTTGCTAAAGGCGCTATCCTTGCGTAAGCATGGGCTTGGTGATGATGTTTGTCCTGGGCGTTGAGCTGTCTTGGTCTTCATTTACCAAAGCGGAAAAGCTTTGGGACTTGCTTTGGAGGGAGGCTGGTACCGCTGCTGCCTAAACACCAAAGAGGAAACTGGTCTACGTCGTACCCTGTCATCCTTATCCTGATAGCAGGGTGTCACCCACGTGACAGGCACGAGCTTTGTGGCTGGGGCCCCGAGGCGGGCCTCGTGAGGCAGGTCTCAAGAGGTGGCCCCGTGAGGTAACCGCGGGAGGCCGCCGAGGACTCGGTGAAAACTGCCCTGCCCCGCCTACCAATGGGGGAGCCTCATGGGGCTGGCTCCCATGAGGTGGCTTGCTTATAGGGGCCCAGCCTTGGGCCAATCTTAGGCACCCTGGTCCGACTCCAGGGCCGTAGGCAAACAGGCCGTGGTACATTGGTATCCACTGGACCGACAGTAGCCCCCAGGCCTGTGGCACGCGCGCTTCGCCTGCCTGTTGGGAGTGAAACAACGTGGGCCTACCAACTGCCAGGCCCAGCGGCATCACACGGTAGCCTATAGGGGCGCGGCACCTCCACTCCCCCACGACACCTCGGTAACCATCGCCTTGATGATAAAGCCTGCCAACGCAGGGTGCAGGCACACTACTTCCCCCATTTCGCGTTCTGCCTTTCTCGGGACTGACCCCTTGGTTCCTTCCCCCTCTATCCACCACCGCCGTGCGATGGCTCCCAACAGGAAGCTTTCCACGGCCGAGAAAGAGAAGATAGTGGTGGAGGAGGTAGACCCGCCGAAGCTGGCGACGGGTAGAGGCCGGGCCCACGGTTCAGCCGCAGCAACAATGGCTCCTCCCCGGGGCCTAGTGCCCGTGGGACGACACTCGCAGCCGGAGAGGGCATGACGGGGCACGCGCTCCCTCCCCCCGGGCGGATGCCCACACGGTGGAGGTCACGCATGAGTTTATCGTGGGGCTACATCGTCCGCCCGGTGGCCGGCTCTGGCTTCCGGACTCCTTTGCCAGGACGATGGAGGACGACGGGCCTCTTGGCCTGTGGCTGCAGGCGGACGACTGCTACAACGGCCCCTTCTGTGTAATAGTGGAATTTTCCCCCACCGGGCTCATGCTCCTGGCCCGGGGTTGGAAGCTGTTCGCCCGCTCCTATGACCTAAGGCATAGGCAGGTTCTGCATTTCAGGTTCGACGCAGCTGCGACCATGTTCTTGAAGTTCTTCGGGGTCGCCGGCGGCCGCGTGGAGTGCTATGCAGAGAGCGAGAGCAGAAGCGGCTCCGATTCCTCCAGCGGGAGCAAAAGCGAAAGGAGCTCCCGAAGCGTCAAGAGTGAAGGAGAGGACTCCGACTAGGTGCGGGCAGCACCGGGGGCGGACTCCTGAGGACGAGCTCCTCCTTTTACCCCTGCAGAATCAATGTAGTTCGGTGGGGTGTGAAAACACTTTGTATGGTACTGTATGTCCGAGTACTCGGTGTTTCTTGCTTTTTTGTCTTCTCCCAAAGACCTCTTCCTTCCTTCTTACATGGCCCTTATGCCCTACGCCGCTGGGACCCACCCCCCCGAGCTGGCTACGACCGTCGCTGGTGTGCCTGGAGCGTGCGCTCGGCAAGGCTAGAGGGTGTAGGGATCCTGGGGCCGGTAAGAGCCCCTAAGGCGTGATGCTCACGGTCGCCCCCTTCTGACGCACAGGCGGCTCGTGCCAAGGAGGGCATGGCACCTTGAGGGGAAAGAACGAGAGCGAAAGGAACCTGAGGGGCATTTTTTAATTATCTCTTTGGAGGCCTGCATCTTGAGGTGAGCTCTTCGCATGGCACTGCATGCAAGGCACTATCCCTCATGAGGCCTTCGACCCATGGGGCACCATCCACGAGGCCTCCCTAGAAGGGGCTTCCGAGGCCCTTTACGTCCTGCACTAGAGATATTTCCAAAAAAATTGCATGTAGTGTAGCAGGGTGCGCTCGCGAGGTCGCTTGTGAGTGTTACGCGAGGAGACAAGAGCACCAAGGACCCGGTGTGGTGACGTACATGGGAGCAGGCCTGCGAGCCAGAGCTCAGTCACTTAGATTTTGTAGTTCTACTGGGACTGACCAGAGCGTAGACACCGTGCCCAGCCAACACTCACGTAGTAGACACGAGGGAGATCACGAGCATGCGCCCCTACTGAGGCACACTTCAGCTTGAAGCTCGCAAGGTTTTTAAAGACACAAGCTTTACTGATGCATGAAGCAGGTCCATTACATAACAGAAAGGTACACGCTGCCGTGTTTGACACGGGTCATCTTGAGGATGTGATGGCCAAGGGCCCCTCATGTAAGTAGGCCACCAGCGTGGAGCATGGGGCATCCGTCAGTGCGGAGCATGGGGCATCCGCCTGCGCGGAGCATGGGGCTTCCACGAGAGTGGGAGGGGGCTCACCGCATGCCGAAGGTAATGCAGGTAGAGAGAGCCCCGGGGCGTGTACAGACCCATTTCAGTCGTATCCATGGAGTCACGGATATAACTTACGGAGATGTTGGATGTTCCATGTATTTTGTACCATAACGCCCTCCTCCGTTTTGAGCCGTGCCGCACCGAGCCGGGAGATGTGCGTGACCCTAAAGGGTCCCTTCCACATAGGCTAGAGCTTGTGGAGGCCCTTTCTGGAGAGGATCCGGCGCATGACAAGGTTGCACGCCTCGAGGGTGCAGGGGCATATGTTGCGGCTGTGATAGCGACGCAACACCTGCTGGTACCTTGCCGCGCGGAGTGCCGCTTGGCGGCGTGCTCCTTCGAGAAAAAGCAGGTCATCCTCCCACAGGCCGGCCTGTAGAGACTCGTCAAAAGCCAAGACCCACAGGGACCAGGGCTTCACCTCGGCTGGAAGGACATCCTCTGCTCCGTAGACGAGGAAGAAAGGCGTCTCGCCAGTGGGCTTGGTCGCCGTGGTCCGGATGGACCACAACACTGACGGGAGCTTGTCCAGCCAGCCCTTGTGACAGGCCGTGAGCTGCTTCCTAAAGCTCCTGGTCTTGAGGTCCTTGAGGACCTCAACATTGGCACGCTCGGCCTGGCCATTGCTTGGAGGGCGGGCCACAGAGGCGAAGCAGATCTTTGTGCCGATGTTGGTGCAGTAGGCCTTGAATTGGTTACTGGTGAACTGCATGGCATTGTCTGTGATGATGCGGTTGGGGACGCCAAATCGTCACACCAGGCTCTTGATGAACTTGACCACTGACCCAACCGGAATGGTCCGGACAGGCTCCACCTCTGCCCACTTGGTAAACTTGTCGATGGCGATGTAGAGGTTGTGATAGCCACCAGCTGCGCGAGGGAAAGGCCCGAGGATATACAGCTCCCAGACCCTAAAGGGCCACAAGAGAGGGATGATCTGGAGCCCTTGCGCTGGCTAGTGAATCTGCTTGGCATGAAATTGGCAAGCCTAGCATGCCTGGACCAGCTCCAAAGTATCCTCAAGCGTTGTGGGCCAGTAAAAACCGCTGCGGAATGTCTTACCTACGAGGGTGCACGAGGACGAGTGATGGCCGCAGTCGCTACCGTGGATGTCGATGAGCAGCTCGCGCCCTTGTTACGTGGAGATGCACCGCAGCGCGACTCCGTTCGTGCGGTAGTGGTACAAGTCACCCTCCATCAAGTGGTAGAGCGCCGCTTGGCGGACCACACGGTCTGCTTCTGCATCTATCTGCGGGAGGGTGACGCCCTCCAGGTAGGCTTTGATCTCCGTGGTCCAGTTCTCAGGTTGTGGCTCGAGTGCCAGTAGCAGGCGAGAGCCTGACGTCGGTCTGCAGTCTGGCACACCCATTGGTGGCGCGGGTGGGAGCTCCTCCTGGGCGCCGCAGGGCTGACAACCGGAGGAGCTGTTGAAGGCTTCAGGAGCCACTCCTCGAAGACGTCGGGGCGCTGGGGCTCGCGGCGGGAAACACGCTTAGCAATTTGGTCCGCCCCGCTGTTGTCGCCACGAGGGATGTGCTGGAGCTCCATGCCCATAAAGTGCTCCTCGAGCTTGTGCACCTCCTCCAGTTAGGCCGCCATGTGCACATCCTTCGGCTTGTACTTCTTGTTGGAGATGTTAACGAGGAGCTACGAATCTCCCCTGATGACGATGCGCCTGAATCCAAGTGCGATAGCAGCCTTTAGCCCAGTGATGAGAACCTCATACTCGGCAATGTTGTTGGAGACCTTGTGGGTGCAGCCGAAGCAGAGATGCATTGCATAGTACAGCTTATCACCGGTGGGTGTGGTGAGGACCATGCCAGCCCCCGCGCCCTGGCGCACGAAGGCCCCATCAAAGTGCATGCTCTAGCCACCGGAGGTGGCCTCCTCGGGCAAGGGTGACTCCTCTTGAGGCTCGCCCTGGCGTGGGTCCGTCCATTCCACCACTAAGTCCACCAACGCCGCGCCCTTGATGGTCCTGGTGGTGAGGAACTCCAGCTTGAAAAGCTGCATTTCGGGGTACACAAACATGGGTGTATGTTTTCCCCTGACTTGTGCACGGACAGCAACCCTCCGGTCTGGCAGCTCTCAGCATCCAAGACCAGACCAAGCAGAAGAGATCGGCTCTTTGAGAAATCAAAGGGCGGATCAAGAAGACCAAGGCCAGCCAAAGGAGCAAGATACCACTAAGGAGAAACCTCCCTTGCCAAGCAGGCGAGCCTGGCAGGGACGAGGTTGCCCCGGAGATGAGTCTCAATATTACCCCGGCAGGCTTGCCGGGGACACTAAGGGCGGTTTATCCCACCAAGGCTCCACCGATCCACCTCAGAGCACCGCAAGTCACCGATCGATGCGGTGTCAAGCCCCCAAGTGGCTAAGTGGCCATTACTTGGCATGTGGCAACCACTTCCGGAGGAAATCACCTCCAAATGACACCCGTCCAGGGACGTGTCATGTAGGCAGGCGAGAAGGTGGCTGAACAGCACGACAAGGCTTGCCAGGCTATGCTATGATGTGACATTAAGCGACGCATTTAATGCGCTCTGTCCTGTCTGCAGAGTTAGGTATGATAGCACTGTTCGCTATCTAATCAGTATGCATTGACTAATTTGCCAGTGTGGTGACCCCTTGACCTATAAAAGAAGGGCCATGGCAACCTTAGAAAGGATTCGGACCCTTGTACACTCATACGCACGTAGCTGCTCTCGCCCCGAGGCGACCTTGCCGGGCTAGAGCGATGCGTCTCCACCACGGTCCTCTCATCAATCCACCAAAGCAGGAGTAGGGTTTTATGCCTCGTGGCGGCCCGAACCTAGGTAAAAACTGCCCGTGTGATCGCTGTCGCGCTGCCCTGTGCCCTCCGCTATTTGTGCAATGCGTCCTTCCCCCCTGCCGAACCACAAGGGGCTGATGGCCTCATAGGTGGCCGTGTTTTCCCACGACATCTTTGGCGCTCCAGGTAGGGGGAAGCGCTTGCGCGAACCTGAGAGCATACACAGCGCGTCATCTTCATCATCGTTTTCATCATCGACGGCTTCATCATCCATGACACCCAAGAAAACACGAAGCATAGTAGGATGGGAGGAGAGCGGTATCGCTCCCCCGCCTACCCTGTCCTATCTCCATCACCTCCCTCCACCACGGATGCAGCAGCGGCGGGGACCGGGAATGATGGCGGCATGACGGCCCCAAACGGTTCAGGCAGCATAGTCGCCATGCGAGCCTCATTCGAGAAAAGGAACAAGGTGTAAGGGTACAAGGTTTCTCTCTCCACCACTTTTCACTTATCAACAATCGAGCTACTCTGGGTTCAGCATCATCAACGTCGATGAGCCCGTGCGATACTCGGGCCAGCATTTACCTTGCCTAGGGAAATCCTGAGTAGAGCGCAAGTGCGAATCCGTTGATTGATGCCCCAGCAAGTACGCTCCGGCAAGGCTATCCGCGCTAGTGTGACTTTTATGCCAGCCATAGTCAGATTGTTTAGAAAAAAAGTGTGAAGAGGAGGAGAGAGAAACCAATCGTGCCTTGCATCACGTCATGCCACCCGCAAGACACATATGATTATTGCCGGCACCTGCTGGGAGCCGGAGAGCAACACGCGTGGAGCCATCCTTCCCTAAGCATGCGAACGCGACAAGCGGCCGCGGCTGAAAGGAGTGGGAGGAAGCAAAGATAAGAGCTAAGTCCGCACAATCGTTGCTTCATCATAGACCTAGAATTTGCATTTGCTTATCCCTTGGAGACCAAGGCGTTCATATGAGGAAATCCTTCGTGTAATGGCAACTTACTAGTTCTTTGTCTGCGCCCTCGTTCTGTTCCGAGCCTGCTCGCAGAATGGGCGGCCGCGTCCAAAAACTACCAAGGAAAAACCTGTCGGGACGTATCCTCGCCAAGATGACTGTTAAGGGCCCGACCCTTATGACAATCACGGAAAATATGATACCGGCATGCAACCAAAATGCGCACAGAGACTAATCATACGAACGCCGACTGGTAAACTTAAAAGGGATAATCATGCAGTTAAGATTAAGTAAAGACATCAGTTCCATACAAATAAAAGAAGTACGGTGTCTAAACACGAGACATGCATCATGTTTTGTTACAGGACAGCACGATGGCAAGGATAATTCAAGACCGTGCCTGGCGGCCTCGCGAAACACTGGGGACGGCAAGGACCTTGTCGGCATAAGGGCGGCTTTCTCCTCGGCAACAAAAGTGTCTGCGCCCTCCGGCAGCCTCCTAAAGCCGTCGGCAAGGTCGAGGTTGTATGGTGGTGGGCGATGTTGCTCAGAACCATGAAGAGGGCACTGCGGGCAAGCCTCCGGGACTCACTCATGAAGTGACCGGCCCTTCCCTCTTCGTGTGCCTTCAGCTTCTTGATCAGCTCATTGAAGAAGAGCCCTAGCTTGACGCTGGGGACCTCATGCATACTGGCCGAGAAGACTGGCCCTTCCATTCCCATCGCTGCAGTTTGGGCAGTGAGACGCTCGGCGACATTGATCAAACTCTTGATCCAGAGGTTGACCTGCTCGGTGTGCTTCGCCAGTTTGTCCTCTACATCTTTCCAGAGGAGCCTTGTGGTATCCAGGACCTTCACCAGTTGCTTCTCACGAGCCCTACTGGACTTGGCCGAGCTCTCCAGGGTGCCCATCCTGGCCTTCAAATCTTCAATGGTGCCATTGGCGGTTTCAAGGCCTTGGCTCTTGGAGGAGAGCTGCGATTGCACGTCCTTCAGAAGAATCTCTCCTTTCTGCGCCTCCTCCTTGAGGGTCATGACCTCCTTGGCGCTCCCGGCAAGCTCTTCAGTCAGTTTGGCCACCTGCTGGTCGAGATCGGTCTTGGCAGTAGATGTAGCACGAAGTTCATTAGCGAGCTTCTTCAGTTGGACAACAGAATCAGTAGTAAGGGCGTCCAGGGCTACCTTATGCCTGTCCTCCTGCTCTTTAGTACGCTGCTGCATGAGGGCTTCCAGTTCTTCATCTTTGGCACGGAGGGTGGCTTCAAGTTTCTCTTCCGGGGAAGAGATATCATTCTCCTTGGCATCCAAGACGGTCGTGCGCTCCGCAAAGCGAGCCTCCCGGGCGATGACTGATACGTCCATTTTGCATCATGCTTTTATATCAATATTTATTGCATTATGGGTTGTTAGTACACATTATGGCATAATACTTATGCCTTTTCTCTCTTATCATACAAGGTTTACATGAATTGCAATTGCTTCAATGACTGAGATCACAGTTTGTTAATTTTCAATGAAGTTTTTGGTTCATACTTTACCTTGTGAATGAATTGTTACTTTGGCATAAGAAATTATATGACAATATATGTTGCTGTTCTAAAGATGATCATGATGCGCTCATGTCCGTATTTTATTTTATCGACACCTCTATCTCTAAACATGTGGACATATTTTTCGATATCAGCTTTCGCTTGAGGACAAGCGAGGTCTAAGCTTGGGGGAGTTGATACGTCCATTTTGCATTATGCTTTTATATTAATATTTATTGCATTATGGGCTGTTATTACACATTATGGCACAATACTTATGCCTTTTCTCTCTTATTTTACAAGGTTTACAAGAAGAGGGAGAATGCCGGCAGCTGGAATTCTGGGCTGGAAAAGGAGCAAATATTAGAGACCTATTCTGCACAACTCCAAAAGTCCTGAAATTTCACGGAGAGTCATTTTGGATTAATAAAAAATATTGGGCGAAGAAAGTACCAGAGGGGGGCCACCTGCCATCCACAAGGGTGGAGGGCGTGCCCTACCCCCTAGGCGCGGCCCCCGTCCTTGTGGGCCACCTGGCTGGCCCCCGACGCCCATCTTCTACTATATGGTGTGTTTTGACCTGGAAAAAATCAGAAGGAAGCTTTCGGGACGAAGCGCCGTCGTCTCGAGGCGGAACCTGGGCAGAACCAATCTAGGGCTCCGCCGGAGCTGTTCTGCCGGGGAAACATCTCTCCGGGAGGGGGAAATCATCGCCATCGTCATCACCATCGATCCTCTCATCGAGAGGGGGTCAATCTCCATCAACATCTTCACCAGCACCATCTCCTCTCAAACCCTAGTTCATCTCTTGTATCCGATCTTTGTCTCAAAACCTCAGATTGGTACCTGTGGGTTGCTAGTAGTGTTGATTACTCCTTGTAGTTGATGCTAGTTGGTTTATTCGGTGGAAGATCATTTGTTCAGATCCTTAATGATAATTAGTATTCCTCGGATTATGAACATGAATATGCTTTGTGAGTAATTACGTTTGTTCCTGAGGGCATGCGAGAAGTCTTGTTATAAGTAATCATGTGAATTTGGTATTCGTTCGCTATTTTGATGAGATGTATGTTGTCTTTCCTCTAGTGGTGTTTTGTGAACGTCGACTACATGAAACTTCACCATGATTTGGGCCTAGGGGAAGGCACTGGGAAGTAATAAGTAGATGATGGGTTGCTAGAGTGACAGAAGCTTAAACCCTAGTTTTTGCGTTGCTTCGTAAGGGGTTCATTTGAAGCCATATGTTTCATGCTATGATTAGATTTATCTTAACTCTTCTTTCGTAGTTGCGGATGCTTGCGAGAGGGGTTAATCATAAGTGGGAGGCTTGTCCAAGGAAGGGCAGCACCCAAGCACCGGTCCACCCACATATCAAATTATCAAAGTAACGAACGCGAATCATATGAGCATGATGAAAACTAACTTGACAACCATTCCCATGTGTCCTCGGGAGCGCTTTGCTTTATATAAGAGTTCGTCTAGGCTTGTCCTTTCCTACAAAAAGGATTGGGCCACCTTGCTAGACCTTGTTTACTTTTGTTACTTATTACCCATTACGAATTATCCTATCACACAACTATCCGTTACTGATAATTTCAGTGCTTGCAGAGAATACCATGCTGAAAACCGCTTGTCATTTCCTTCTGCTCCTCGTTGGGTTCGACACTCTTACTTATCGAAAGAACTATGATAGATCCCCTATACTTGTGGGTCATCAATGACATCCTCCCTTGCCATGGAAATCACCTTTTGCTGCCTCATAAGGACCTGGAACTGCTTGTCGTGCTTGTCCCTCAGCTTCTGGTCTACCTTGTTTGGGGATTTGCGCTGCTCCTTGATCACCTGCCATTTCTGGCTGTGCTGACTCTGCATCTTCTTAATACCTACTGCCATGGACTCCAGGAAAGACAAGTCCATGGTGACGGTGACAGAGTCGTCTGCCTCTTCAACCCCTTGGCACAACGATGCCTAGATGCGCTGAATCTCCCCATTGAGTTCTGTGCTCGTCGCTGCTGACGAACCGGGGGCTCCGAGCCCAGGCTGCGCAAATACCAGTGCCAATTGATTCGAAGCTGGCGGCAGGACCCCTGCCGAGGAGCCAAATGAGGGAAGGGGGTCCATAGTTTGGAGGGAGATTTTCTCTTCAGCCAATACCCCTGACCCTGACGTGCTACCGGGGGTTTTCTCTAATTCTTCTGAGAGCTCCTGGACACCCCCGATAGCATGTTCCTGCCCCTCCGTGGTAGCAATCTTGGCGGCTTCCTCCACGACATCTTTCCCTATGCTGGCCACCTCTTCCAGCAGTTCAGGCACTTCGATCAGATCGGCTGGAGGCAGAGTCAACAATCCATAAGAAGGGTGCAGAATTATTAGCAAGCCAAGGACATGGAGCAAGATGGTGAAAGCAATGGAATCAAAAAGAGTAAATGGATTACCCGAAGATGCCTGCCGTGGAGGAGTTTCGGTTTCCCTGGCAACATCAGTTGCCGGGCCATGTTCACCATCCCCTCCCTCGGTAACCACGGCGTCGTCCTAGGTGGATTCTTCCGTGGTCGGGGATCCCTCGACTCGATCGGTGGGTGGGGTGGGCCCCTCCTGGAAGGACTCACCCAGAGTAAGCTCCTTCCCTCCTCTAGATATGGAGGTGGGGAGCTCTCCTCCGCCACTTCCGACAGGGGGACCCAACCTTGCACTTTCAGGCCAGGGGCTGAGCTGGGGGCTTGGTGTCGGGGCGTTCGTGTTGCTTCCTCCCAGGCCCGTAACATCCAAAGTCTTCAACGGCTCCGCGCACCTGAGCCGCTTGGTCCGGTGGATGAGGGTCTTGTCTTCTTTCTCCTCCTCTCTGGCAAAGATAGCAAGCCAAGATCATTTAACAAGCAAGTGAATATGTGAAAACCGCAGCAAAGAAAGAAGAGTGTTCTTTCTTACTCTTCATCGATGTGCATGGAGCTCAGCTCAAAATCCATGGGCAGTGAGGGCACCCTACTTCTCTTCTGGGGCGAAGGAACAGAGCTTACTGGCAACTTCGAGCCTTTCTGAGGCGCAGGGGACTCCGACGAGGACGAGCTATGCGAGGAGCTCGAGCTGGACTGGGAATCGGAGTCGACTCCCGTGGCTGCCAATTGCTTGGCGGGAGGGGTCCTAGCCCCGGAAAGGCGGGAGGATTGCCGGCGCACCGCATCCGGCTTGCTGCACTTGGAGGTGGTCTTCTTCACCTTCTTGGTGACAGGTGACGGATCGGGAACCATGGCTCCCCGGCTAGCCACCCGCCTGCGAGGGCGCTGCTCCACGATTGGCTCGGGGGCTTGAGGGCCTGCTGCGAGCCACTCCTCCCCGGGCTGCTCCGCCTCCGCAGCCCCCTCTTCCTCCTGGGACTCTGCTGCCATGGCATATAAATCCTCGATTCCGGCAGGCTCATCCCCGACAGGCTCGTCCACGGTAGGCTCTCCCCCGGAAGGATCATCCTCGGCAGCCTCCTCTGTGGCTTGCGCCTCACTTCTGCCGCGGGAAGAGCCTTCTTCCTCAGCCTCCTCCTCTTACTCTGCTGCCTTCCCGGCCTTAACCTTTGCAGCGGCTGGGAGTGCCTTGTCCTCCTCGACCCGCCTCTTGATGAACGCCTCTTCCAACTTGGAGGTACGCTTGAACATATTGGTCTCCACACTGCTAGCCCTTTCCACCAGGCTGGAGGACCACACAAGCTCTTCGTTAAGCTCGGGTAACTGCCAGTCACCCGAAACTCCACGAGCGTTGCAGTCCGGCATCCATTTCAGAATCTGGTCCCGGGCAGAGTTGATGTTCAGTGGGATGATATTTGCCGGCAACCTGAACGGCCCGAGGTTGCCGAACAGTTGTTCGCACAACCAAGCATGGCCAGGGTACAACCTCATCCTGTCTACAGCATCTCCATACTGCCAGGCGAACCTGTCCCACTTCTGCAGTGGCGCGATGCAACGTCGGAGGAAGTTGGCTCCCACATGACCGATGGTCAGCCCAGCAGCCTTTAGACGGGTAATCCTATTTATTGCCGGGCGAAGTCTGTCATCAGTAAGGCCAAACTCCCTCCAGTCATTGCCACGCACAATGCACTCTGTACGCGCCTGGCAGAAATCTGGGGCCTCTTCATCTTGGATCCAACACCAGTCTCCCCTCCACTTCTCCCATCTGCCACGCTGCTGCCTGGGGAGGTAGTCCCAGTTTTCCCTCGCCACCCGGGGCATCCAGCTTATGTTCCCGGAATGGTGGGCTTTGTTCTCCACCCGCGGGACAAAATAGTGCCTGAACAAGTCGACATTGGAGGCAACTCCAACGAAGTTCTCGCACAAGTAGGCAAAAATCACCATGCACGCCATTGCATTTGGCGTAAAGTCCAGAAGGTTGAATCCATAGATCACCATCATTGCCTCGAAGAAATCCAAAAAGGGAGGACAGAGGCTGGAGATGAAGTATGCGCAAATGAATCGATATGAATCTGGCGGATCCTTTTTCCCCTCTGCCAGGACCTTGGGTGCGCCATGCCCCTGCGGGACCTCCCTCCCCCAGAGATATCCGCACCTTGCTTTCAACACATTGCCGTCCAGATTCGACGGGAGGAAGACCACGTCTCCCCTTCGCTTCCTATCAAGCTCTGCCGCTCTCTTCCTTCTCCCCTCGGCGGCCACCTCCTTTACGGCGGTCGCCCGCTTCCCCGTGGAAGCGGCGGTTTTCTTCCCCATCTCTTTAAGTTGCGGTGGGGATTGGGGAAGGAAATTGGGTTGGGATCGGCAATGAGCGTGGGCGAGGAGGGAGAGCAGTCGCTTGGCTTGCGGAAGAAGATGGTGGAGGGGCGAGGCAGACGATGAATGAGCAGTACCTCTTCGCGTTTTTCCCTCTTAAGGGAATGGACGTGGGGGAGGGCCGTGACTCTTCAGAAAGTTACCATTTTACATTAACTGCTGCAGTCCCACGACCCCACGACCCACGGTAATTACGCGAAGTGGACGTTGGATTGACTGGTCATCATGACTAACCGCTGCACGCGCAACATTTTCTCGCCACGGGTCTGTGCACTATTTGGGGCCTAACCCAACGTGCCCAGCGACACATATGGCTCAGGCCCGGGGCCTTCTATCGGAGTACACAAATAGGGGTGTATGTTTTCCCCTGACTTGTGCATGGACAGCAACCCTCCGGTCCGGCAACTCTCAGCATCCAAGACCAGACCAAGCAGAAGAGATCGGCTCTTTGAGAAATCAAAGGGCGGATCAAGAACACCAAGACCAGCAAAAGGAGCAAGATACCACTAAGGAGAAACGTCCCTTGTCGGGCAGGCGAGCCTGGCAGGGACGAGGTTGCCCCGGAGACGAGTTCCAAGATTACCCCGGCAGGCTTGCCAGGGACACTGAGGGCGGTTTACCCTGCCAAGGCTCCACCGCTCCACCTCAGAGCAACGCAAGTCACCAATCGATGCGGTGTCAAGCCCCCAAGTGGCTAAGTGGCCATTACTTGGCATGTGGCAGCCACTTCAGGAGGAAATCACCTCCAAATGACACCCGTCCAGGGACGTGTCACGCAGGCAGGCGAGAAGGTAGTCGAACAGCACGGCAAGGCTTGCCAGGCTACGCTACGATGTGACATTAAGCAGCGCATTTAATGCACTCTGTCCTATCTGCAGAGTTAGGTATGATAGCATTGTTCACTATCTAATCAGGACGCAATGACTGATTTGCCATTGTGGTGACCCCTTGACCTATAAAAAGAGGGCCATGGGAACCTTAGAAAGGATCCAGACCCTTCTACACTCATACGCGCGTAGCTGCTCTTGCCCCGAGGAGACCTTGCCGGGCTAGAGCGCTGCGTCTCCACCACGGTCCTCTCATCAATCCACCAAAGCAGGAGTAGGGTTTTACGCCTTGGGGTGCCCGAACCCAGGAAAAAACTTCCCGTGTGATCACTGTCGCGCTACCCCGCGCCCTCCGCTCTTTGTGCAATGCATCCTTCCCCCTGCCGAACCACAAGAGGCTGATGGCCCCATATGTGGCCGTGTTTTCCCATGACACTGCAGCTCGATGTTCCACTCACCGACATGGACAGTGGTATTCAGGCTCCGTAGGACCTTCTCCAACGGGAATCAGTAGATCACCCTGACCGGGTGACCGTGGAAGTAGTGGCGCAGCTTCCTGGAGGCCATGAGGAGCGCCAGTAGGAGTTTCTACTGCATGGGGTATCGTTCACGTGCGTCTCGCAGCACCGTGCTGACCAAGAAGACAGGGTGCTCAACGAGGCGTGCGACCATGGTGTCCAAGTCCTGCTCGTTGGCAGGATCAGGCAGCCGCGTGGTAGGGGCCTCAAGACGCTGGGCTCCTGAGGCTGCTAGAGGGGGCGCCGGGACCTCCAGAGGACCCTCGAGAGGCACCTGTGGGGCCTTGGGGGGCTTGAGAGAAGATACCAATGAAAGCAGCATCTCCACGATCCGGGCTGGCGGGCTTCTTGTTGGCGCAGGCCCGCTCCTCCCGCTCTACCACCAAGGCCGCGCTGCCTGTTTGGGGTGTGGCTGATATGTCTCCAACGTATCCATAATTTATGAAGTATTCATGCCATGTTTACAACAATTTTATATGGTTTTGGTATAATTTGATTAGAATTAACCCGGACTGACACTGTTTTCAGCAGAACTATCATGGTGTCATTTTTTGTGCAGAAATAAAATTTCTTGGAATGGGCTGAAAATTTACAGTGATTTTTTATGAACCAAAAGAGACCCCCGAAGCACAAGAGTTCGGCCAGGAAGTGGACGAGGAGGCCACAAGCCCTCTAGGCACGCCCTACCCCCAGGGAGGGTGCTCCGGGCTTGTGGGCACCTCGGGCACCCCCTTGACGTGAGACCGACGCCAAAAATTCTTATAAATACCCAAACCTCCGAAAAGAACCCTAGATCGGAAGTTCCGCCGCTGCAAGCCTCTGTAGCCATGAAAAATCAATCTAGGCCCTCTCCGGCACACTGTTGGAGAGGGCCATCATCACCGGAGGCCATGGAGGAGGAAGCCGAAGGGGGCCATCATCACCATGGAGGCTAAGGACCAGATGGAGAACCTCTCCCCATCTTGGGGGGAGGCAATGGAGGAGGAAGCACAAGGGTGAGACTCTCTCCCCCTCTTTCTCGATGGCGCCGGAGTTCCGCCGCGGGAACCATCGCCGTGGTGATCGTCTTCATCAACATCACCTTTTTCATCACCGTCCTCATCTCTTTTAAGCGGTCCACTCTCCTGCTCCCCGGTATAATCCCCTACTTGAACATGGTGCTTTATGCAACATATTATGATCCAATGATGTGTTGCCATCCTATGATGTTTTGAGTAGATTTCTTTTGTCTTTTGGGTTGATTGATGATCTAGATTGGTTTGAGTTGTATGTTTTATTTTGGTGCTGTCCTATGGTGCCTTCCATGCCATGCACACCTAAAGGATTCCCGCTGTAGGGTGTTGCTATACGTTCATGATTCGCTTATAGTGGGTTGCTAGAGTGAGAGAAGCTTAAACCCGAGTAAGGGGGTTGTTGCGTATGGGATAAAGGTGACTTGATACTTTAATGCTATGGTTTGGTTTTACCTTAATGATCTTTAGTAGTTGCGGATGCTTGCTAGAGTTCCAATCATAAGTGCATATGATCCAAGTAGAGAAAGTATGTTACCTTATGCCTCTCCCTCATATAAAATTGCCATAATGATTACCGATCTTATTAACAATTGCCTAGGATAATTCCGCACACTGTTCCATCATTATTCCACACTTGCTATTTGTAATATATTATAATATATTCTAACTTTATGTTAACAGCGCCTATTTTTATATTTTAGCTCTCCGATATCATGCAAAGCTATCCTCTTCATACCCACAACGTAGTTTTATTTCTCGTTTCCAGATGGAAGCAAACATTCGGTGTACGTAGAGCCATATCAGTGGCAGAAAGGACTTGAGAGAATATTGATCTTACCTTTAGCTCCTTGTGGGTTCGACACTCCATACTTATCACTTCCACCTTTGGAAATTGCTACGATGATTCCTTGCACTTGGGGATTATCAAGCTCTTTTCTGGCGCCGTTGCCGAGGAGCAATAGTGTGGGGTTAATATTCTCGTGTGTGCTTGTTTGCTTTCTTCACTACGGAGATTTTGTTTTTGTTTTCTTTAGTTGTGGGTGAAACAAACAAAAAAATCTTAAAAGAATGTAAAATACAAAAAATTTACTTGCCTCTTATGACTAATTTTTTTTTCAAAAAGAGAAGTGATTGGAAGGTTATGCATTGGAGAAGTGAGGGTCGACCTTGAACACTTGTGTTCATGCTCATGGAAACAATGTAGAATTTTTCATGCAAGTTTCTCAAAACTAACTATCCCCTTGTATATATCCATTGTATTATAAAAATAATGTGCCAAGATTTGGCTTTAGGATGATTAGATTGCTTGTTTGCTATGTGCGGTGCAAAAACAGAAACTTTGGTTGTAGTGCGTGAATTTACATTTTCTACTGCAAAGGCAAAAGTTTCTGATTTTTTTACACAGTAATTCTATGCAAATTATTTATTTTTTCCTATTGATTCAGATTTTTTGCAGTTACAGAAGTATACGAAATTTCCAGATTGCTACAGACTGTCCTGTTTTTGACAGATTCTATTTTCTATGTGTTGTTCACTTATTTTCATGAATATATGGGTTGTATCGGGGGGTATGAACCATGGTAGAGTTGGAATACATTAGATATAATTCTAATATGAAATTGGAATGAGTTTCTAACAGCACCTAAAGGTAGTGATTTGCTTTATTATACTAACGAATCTCTCGAGGGTTTTGTTAAGTTTTGTATGGATGAAGTGTTCAAAGATCGAGGAGTTATTGATATAAGAAGAATAAGGAAAGGCAAGAGTTCAAGCTTGGGGATGCCCAAGGCACCCCAAGTAAATATTTCAAGGATACTCAAGCATCTAAGCTTGGGGATGCCCCGGTTGGCATCCCATCTTTCTTCTTCAACAATTATCAGTATACCTCAGTTTTCGTTTTGTTCACATGATATGCGTCTTTTGTGTTTATTTTTATTTTCTTTTCCTTTATGCACCATGCTAGTATGAGATAGTCCTTCATTGATTTATAGAATGCTTTATGTGCTTCACTTAAATCTTTTGAGTATGGCTTTATAGAATGCTCTTTGTGCATCACTTAGATCTTTTGAGTATGGCTTTATAGAATGCTTCGTGTGCTTCACTTATATATTTTGAGCTTAGATATTGGTCAATCTATATTAATTGTAGAATGCTCTATGAACTTCACTTATATCTTTTAGATTATGAATAAAATTATCATCGAAATTGGGCTTGGAATAGTATCATTAAAATATCACTTCTTAGCTAAAAAGCTTTAATGAAAAGTTCTTGTTTAGAGACAACCTAATATTTATCCTTACTGTTTTTATGTGTTCACATGATTAATATACTGTAGTAATCATGTTTTATAGTTTTTCTTTCAATAAAGTGCCAAGTAAAGCCTTTGTGATAGTGTGGTTGATAGTTGATTTGATTCTGTGCAAAAACAGAAACTTTTGCATACAGTAGAAGAATTTTAAAATTTGACTAGGATGTGTTAAAACTCTGAATTTTTTAAAGAGGATTTCTACACAAATTATCTACGTTGTCCAAAATTTTACTAATTATTGGAGTAACATAAGTATGAGAATAATTCAGCTCTTTACAGACTATTCTGTTTTTGACAGATTCTGCTTTCGATGCATAGTTTGGTTGTTTTCTAGTTTCTATGGCTTATATTGCTTAATATAAATTGCGGAAATAATTATGAATCTTGTCTTGACAGTACCCAAGTGAATGATTTGTTTTATTATACTAACGGAGCTCATGAGTTTTCTGTTGAGTTCTGTTTGATTGAAATTTTCAAGTTTTTGGTGAGGTGTCGATATGAGGAGAATAAGGAGTGGAATGACCCTTGTCGGTGTCAAAACCGGCGGATCTCGGGTAGGGGGTCCCGAAATGTGCGTCTAAGGTCGATGGTAACAAGAGACGGGGGACACGATGTTTACCCAGGTTCGGGCCCTCTCTATGGAGGTAATACCCTACGTCCTGCTTGATTGATCTTGATGAATATGAGTATTACAAGATTTGATCTACCACGAGATCGTAATGGCTAAAACCCTAGAAGTCTAGCCTGTCTGATTATGACTGTCCCTATGGACTAAACCCTCCGGTTTATATAGACACCGGAGGGGACTAGGGTTGTACAAAGTCGGTTACAGAGAAAGGAATCTTCATATCCGAACGCCAAGCTTGCCGTCCACGCTAAGGAGAGTCCCATCCGGACACGGGAGAGAGTCTTCTGTCTTGTATCTTCATGGCCCATCAGTCTAGCCCACGTTACGTAGCCTGGACGCCCGAGGACCCCTTAATCCAGGACTCCCTCAGTAGCCCCTGAACCAGGCTTCAATGACGATGTGTCCGGCGCGCAGATTGTCTTCGACATTGCAAGGTGGGTTCCTCCTCTGAATACTCCAGAACAGACTTCGAGCACAGAAAGCGTGTCCGGCTCTGCAAAACAAGTACCACACACAACCGCAGAGAGTATAATATTTCACGAGTCCAATCTGCTGACAAATTTTTGTAATGCGACACCACGTTCCTGCACAGTAATTATTTTGAACCGTTCTTTAGTCTCCTGCTCCACGCTTTAAGATGCGGTTTCCAGTGGCATGTCTTGTCACAGCAGAGATCATGTCCCTTCATTACGGGATCCTCGTCAATACAGGCGTGGGTAATCCAACCGTGCCATTTGCACGGCCCTTGGGAATAGGCGAGTGGGGAGGCGCTTGATATTCACTGCCTTTATAAGGAGATAAGGATTCGCCCCTTTCACCCACACCTTCTCTTTCTCTGCCTCTCCATTCCTGAGCTCCAGCGCCCAAGTTCTCATCTTTTCCTCCTCAAAGAAGCACTCCGACCATGTCCGGATCTGGAGCGCAAGGCAAGTGGATGGCCTCCTCCGTCAAGGAGAAGGACATCATGAAGCTCCGGGAGGCGGGGTATTTGGCCAAGGAAATCGCCCACCGGCTTCCGGCCAAGGGACAGATCGTCCCCACCCCCAAGCCTCATGAGAGGGTGGTGTTCATCCCCCACTTCGTCCGTGGGCTAGGGTTCCCTCTCCACCCTTTTGTCCGTGGACTCATGTTTTACTACGGGCTAGATTTCCATGATCTAGCCCCAAATTCTTTCCTCAACATCTCGGCAATTATTGTCGTGTGCGAGGCCTTCCTCCGCATCCCACCCCACTTCGGACTGTGGCTCAAGATTTTCAATGTGAAGCCGAAGGTGGTGGATGGCCAACACGCAGAGTGCGGAGTCGCCATGGTGAGCAAGATGCCCAACGTCACATGGCCCAAAGGTACCTTTGTGGAGACCGTCAAAGGGTGGCAGCAACTGTGGTTCTATATCACAGAGCCCCGCGACACCACCTGGGCCGTGGCTCCTGAATTCAAGTCCGGAGCCCCAATGCGGCTCACCTCCTGGCTAGAGAAGGGCCTGAATTGGGCGTCATTGGAGGAGCTAACAGCGCTGCAGACGCGTATCCAGAGTATGGTGGACAAGAACATCAAGCTTGTCAATGTGATCCAAGTGATGCTAGTTCGCCGGATCCTTCCGTGCCAAAGCCGGACTTGCCATTTGTGGGAGTTCGATCCGGCCGAGCACCAGACCTTGCAACAGTTCTTCGGAACTATGCACGAAGACATCTGGAAGGTGCTTTTTAAGGCCAACGAGAAATGCCCGGAGACGACCGAGGACCGTGGGCACGACCTGGCCCATCCTGCTAGTCCGGTAAGTCTTTCGCGCTTCAAGGTGTATCCTTTAGTTGCTTACTCAGGGAAAATGCCTAAGCCTCCCTATTTATTTTTTCAGGGCTCGACGAAGAAGGCAGAGCGGATTAAGTGTCCGGCTCCGCTACCTGAGGAACCAGCCATCCCGCTTCTGACGAAGATGCTGGTCCCGGCGCCCTACCAGGCGCCGGAGAAGAAGGCCAAGAAAAAGGCCAAGGAGACCAGAAGTGGCCTCCGTCGCAAGGGAACTTCGGACGCGACGTCCGAAGATGCCGAGACTCACTCCACCGGCACAGAGGACGACGACGAGGAGGAGGAAAGCAACTCTCCCCTTGAGGGGGAAGGAAGAAAAGGGCGGCCCCCATAAATCTGGAGGCAGAGGCGTCCAAGAAGGGGAAGGTCTCCCTCGCGGATAACTCCGCGTGGGACGTCGACAGCAGCCCAGAGCGGCGCCCCCGAGATAAGCCCCAGGCCGAGTCGTGAGTACTCAAAGACCCTGATGCATTCATATATCCAGCCTCCTTTCTCCATAGTTTTAACATGTTGAATCATGTACTTGCAGTCCGGCTTGTTCCGACCTCGAGCGATCCTCATCTTCGGGGAATTCGCTGGACCCGAAGGTGATGGACAGCGTGTCCCTTCCGGCGGCCTCCTCTCCCAAGGTCATGGATGACACCGAGGCATTGTCCCGAAGGATCCCAGGCCAGGGAGAGACACAGGAGGCCGTCAGTGCGGTGCCAGAGGGTGAAACCTCGGCCGCCGGACACATGGGGGAGCAAATCCGCATGGAAACTGGCAATGGGGGCCAGGTCCAATTCGGCCCCCAGCCGAATACGGTCCCGGAGACCTATACGACTCCGGAATCCGGCAAGCAACCTCCTTCGAAAGAAGGGGGTGTGTCTATTTCGCCGGTGACCTCTGTCCAACCAGAGGCACCAGACACCCTACTGGAAGAGCTGCAAAGTTCTTCCATTGTAGAGGAACACCGTGCCCTCATAGGTACGGTGATTGAGAAGATTCAGTCCGCGAAGAGCGGACTGACCGAAGCCTGCACAAGCCTTCTAACAGGTTTTGAGGTATGAAACGCAATTATGTAAAAAGAATATCACAGTATAGACAGTAGCCCCTGAGACACTGTCTGGTTGTCGAAAAGAAAAGCCGGACAGAGAATCAAACAATTTTCGCAGGAGACTAACCATACATGCCTATGTGAAAAAGCAGGCGTCGCTGTTGGCTGCGACCTCCCATGCTGCCGAAGTCTCCGGACTGAAGCAGAGTCTGGAGCGGGCCGAGGAAGAACTCGGCCGTGTGAAAAAGAAGCTGGAGGACAAGCAAGGTATGCCATGACCTTCTGTATATCAGAAAGGATAGATGATTTGTATTAACCAGACTGCCATGATATTTGTAGGAGCGGCGACTGAGGTGAAGGCCCTTAAAAAGGCACTGGCCGAGGCCCAGAAGAGAGCGGCGGAGGAACAATCCATCCGCGAAAAGCACGAGGACAGGGTCGGTGAGGTCCAACAAGAGCTCCAGGACGCTGTAAAGAAATGCGAGTCCTTGGAGCGCAAGATTATGGATCAAGAGTCCGAGCTTGCTAAGGCCCACCAAAGCACACAAGAGGCCCGGGTCGAAGCCCAGGGCGCCCTCCAGGAAATCCAAGAGGCGAGGAAAATCACGGCGGGTAAGGCCTTTATAATGCAAAGCAAATTTGTGAAGAAAAGGTACCTCTTACTGACCCGGATTTGGAGTTCTCCAGGAGCGTTTGCGGATCTGCCGCGCAGCATTGCTGATGCCGTGGATTTCTTCCGAGCCGAAGAGGGGAGCTCAACAGAGAAGCTGTTCTGGTCGCAATACCTTGCGCCAGAGCATCCGGTGCCCCTCAGCGATCAGCTGAAACAGCTGACCGAACTGCATAGGGCGGCTGAATTGGCTATGAAGGATTTGATAATCCGTCTATGGCCTGCCGAAGCCATACCCAACAGCTACTTCGGGCTCGTGAAGCGACTGGTTGCTGCCTGCCCTCGGCTTGATGCCATCAAGCGGTCGGTCTACATTGAAGGTGCGTGGATGGCCTTCGCCCGTGTCAAGATACAGTGGGCGAAGATGAACGCCATCAAGCTCGCGACCGAGGGACCGCCCGCGGGCAAGGAGCACCGCACGCCTGAGCGATATTTTGACGATGTCCTAGAGGGATCCCGCATTGTAGCGGAGCAGTGTGCAAAAGACATTATCTTTGAATGAATATATTCATGTTATCCTGTCCTGTATAATGGAGCAAAAAATATAATATTAGCTGTTTATATCAAGATTTTTTCTCCTGTGCGGCCGTTTTATTAAATCTGAGAATTGGCCAGTCGTCGGCTTCAGCCCCCACGTAGGTAGTACGGGGGTGTTCGGGATAAAATCTAAACACTCTTGATCCAAAGTTTGGTCCTTGAAGGAGGTGTTTAGCGCAACGAACCAGGCAATCGGACTATGTGGCTTTATCACCCTCACTTAGCCATAGGAGTTTTATAATAGAAATTTAGGCGCAGCCCCTAGTATTCGTGAGTCCGAACTAGGGTGCTGTAAACACCTGATCGGGTAGAGACCGATTCGTCGCATAATGCGGAAAAAATCGCAAAAGATTTATAACCTTCGAAGAGCTGACCGGCTCACGCCGCATCATGACAGTCAGTTTTAAGCTTTCTCTACTGAGGTGCTCATCCGGATGAACCAGGGAACAATCGCAGTAGTTCTCCCTTTACTACCCTAGCCGATATAGCGGAACGTAAGGTAGTAAGCATAGGAGCCGGGCAACCCAACTATTGACCAAAGACATGATTCAGAGCCAATGCATATAATGCTAAATTCGGGGTGCCGAACTATACTGTAAAAAGTGTTCGGACTTTGTTGCCATAATATGGGGCACAATAAAACCCCTGGCAAACTAAAGCCGTACCAAAGTGTACGGGTGCAATTGATAAGATTATATAGAAAAAATGAAGTAGTAAGCTAGTGCCGTAGAAGTTGGGCCGCGAACTGTTTCCATTATAATTTTATTGATACGTCGAAGCGTATAAGTAGTGTGATAAGCAACAGGGCTATTTAACATGCCATGACCAAGGGAGACCTGTGTGCGGGTCCTGAGAATAGGTGGAGTGATCGTTAAAAAGACCTCCTAAAGATTCCCGTATACCTCAATGCTTCTTGCTGTCTTGGTGTATCTATCCTTCGAAGGGACCGATGATCAGGCCGTCTTGAGGGGCCTGTGGAAAAGAAACCAGAAAAGGATAAAAAAGAAAAAGTGAAAATATGTGTGTCCAGGGGAGGTCGAGCCGTATTATGGACCACAATCTAGTTATCCCTCCGTCTATGCCCATGGTATTTTAAGTGCGTAGTTATGTACGCGTGGTACGTATGCCGCCATTTTGCCGGGACGGAGACGGAGGCCGGATTGCTAGTCTAACTCCTGACGAGCCGGACTGTTATGCTGCGGAGTAGTCCGGATCCGCTTGACAGTGTCCGGGAGCTTGGCCGCCGAATTAAGATTCTGTTTGGCAAGGCCGCTCTATACTTTCGCTGCCAAGGCCGTGGTGTGCTCCTCGGTACGGAGGGAGCGCTCCGTGTTTTCGTTAACTGTTATGACGCCGCGCGGTCCCGGCATCTTGAGCTTGAGATAAGCATAGTGTGGCACCGCATTGAATCGAGCAAATGCGGTTCGTTCGAGCAGTGCGTGATAGCCGCTGCGGAACGGGACGATATAGAATATCAGCTCTTCGCTTCTGAAGTTGTCCGGGGATCCGAAGACAACCTCCAGTGTGATTGAGCCTGTACAGCGGGCCTCTACACCTGGTATGACTCCTTTAAAGGTAGTTTTTGTGGGTTTGATCCTTGAGGGATCGATGCCCATTTTGCGCACTGTATCCTGATAGAGCAGGTTCAGGCTGCTGCCGCCGTCCATGAGGACGCGTGTGAGATGGAATCCATCAACAATTGTATCAAGGACCAGTGCGGCTGAACCGCCATGACGGATACTGGTCGGATGGTCGCTACGATCGAAGGTGATCGGGCAGGACGACCATGGGTTGAACTTTGGGGCGACTGGCTCTATCGCATAGACGTCCCTGAGCGCTCGTTTACGCTCCCTTTTGGGGATATGAGTGGCGTATATCATGTTCACCGTTTTGACCTGGGGAGGGAACTTCTTCTGTCCTCCTGTGTTCGGCGGACGGGACTCCTCGTCGTCGTCCTCGCTTTGCGACCCCTTCTCCTTGTTTTCGGCATTTAACTTGCCGGCCTGTTTAAAAACCCAACAGTATCTGTTGGTATGATTGACTGGTTTATCAGGGGTGCCGTGGATCTGACATGGACGATCGAGTATGCGGTCCAAGCTGGATGAGCCCGGATTGTTTCTTTTGTATGGCTTCTTCCGCTGGCCGTACTTGGAGCCGCTGAAACCGGCGTTGACCGCCGTGTCATCGGCAGTGCCACCATTGCTTCGGCGCTTGTGCCTGTTGCGTCGGGGCTTGTCATTGCTATTCTTGGCTTCAGAGGTACCGGCATCGCTTGCAGTGTTATTGCTACGGGCTAGCCAACTATCCTCGCCCGCACAAAAGCGGGTCATGAGTGCCGTGAGGGCTGCCATGGACTTCGGCTTTTCTTGGCTGAGGTGACGAGCGAGCCATTCATCGCGGATGCTATGCTTAAAGGCCGCTAGGGCTTCGGCATCCGGGCATTCGACGATCTGGTTCTTTTTAGTTAGGAACCTAGTCTAGAATTTCCTGGCCGACTCTCCAGGCTGTTGAACATGTGACTTAAGTCGTCGGCATCCGGAGGTCGTACATATGTGCCTTGGAAGTTGTCGCGGAAGGCGTCTTCCAAGTCCTCCTAGCTGCCAACAGAGTTTTCAGGCAGACTGTTTAACCAGTGCCGAGCTGGCCCCTTGATTTTTAGTGGGAGGTATTTGATGGCGTGAAGGTCATCACCGCGGGCCATATGAATATGGAGAAGAAAATCCTCAATCCATACCACGGGATCTGTTGTTCCATCATATGATTCGATATTTATGGGTTTAAACCCTTCTGGGAATTCATGCTCCATTACTTCATTAGTGAAGCAGAGGGGATGTGCGGCGCCTCTATATCGGGCCAAGTCGCGACGTAGTGCGGATGTAGTCCGTCTGTGGTTTTCGGCCCGGACGTGGTTATGCTCGGTATGTCTGGCTTGATAGCCATCGTCGCGCGCCAGGGCATGCCCCCGCGATCCGTAGATCGATCTGGACTGACCTGCTCTGTTCTCCAGGTTTTGCCGCAGGTCATATGTGGATTCCCGAGCTGTGGTGTCTTTGCCTTTACGGCGAAGTAGTATGGGCAGGTGTTCGGCTTGAGCTGCCGCTTTGTCACGGCCACGTGGTGGTCGGTCAGCCGCATTACGTGTTGATGGCATGGGCTCAAGTGCCTCGTCATCGAATTGGGGTAGCAATTTGCGCTTCGGGTAACTTTTAATGGGGCGCTCGAGTCCGTATTACTCGGCTGCCAGGACATCAGTCCATCTGTCGTTGAGCAGATCTTGATCAGCTTGAAGCTGCTGCTGTTTCTTTTTCAGGCTCCTCGCAGTGGCTATTAGCCGGCGCTTAAAGCGCTCCTGCTTGACGGGTTCCTCAGGCACAATAAAGTCTTCGTCGCCGAGGCTCACCTCATCTTCGGAGAGTGGAAGATAGTTGCTGTCCTCCAAGTCTTCGTTTATGGCCTATTCGTCAGGGCTGACTTGCCCATCTTCCCTACCGTCCTGTTCGGAAGTCGGCTCGGCGGGATCTTCTTTGTCTTCGGCATCATCCGGAGTATTGTTTCCTCTTGTGCCGGTATTGCTGTCTTTTCCACGGCGTGATTTAGAGCGGTGCCGCTGACGTCGGCGCTTTGGCTGTGTCTCTGGAGGTTTATCCTCGACTATATCTTTCTCATTATCGCTGTTATTCTTTTTGGGAGTATCCACCATGTACACGTCATATGAGGAGGTGGCTGTCCAGCGCCTAGTAAACGGCGGGTTTTGGGCCTGCTCCACTCCGGCATCGTCGTCCATACCGTCGATGTCTTCGGAGTCGTGATCGAGCATGTCGGTTAAGTCTTCGACAGTGGCAATGAAGTGGGCGGTGGGTGGGAAGCGAAATTCTCCGTCATCAGCCTCCAGTTCAAACCGGATATAATTCGGCTGTGAGTCCCCCGCTAAGGAGAGGGTTTTTAATGATTTGAGCACATCACCCAAAGGTGAGTGTCGGAAGATGTTCGCGGAGCTGAACTCGACGATCGGCGCCCGATCGAGCTCGATGGGCGCGGACACACGCGGTTCGGAACCTATGGCCAGAGACGAATCCAAGGTTCCGGTGACACAGATCCCGTTCAAAGTTGGGTCTGTGTGCGGCTCCAACGCCGCTGAGTCTGCGGCTTTCGTGGCGGGGTTGAGCTTCCCGTCCTCGGATGGCGCAATCTGCTCCGGATCTAGGGCAAGGGCAGTTACAGGCGCTATCTCTCGGGTATGGTCCGATGACAGATTTAGGTCATGTTCATCGCGGTGGTAGGGAGCGGCTACCATGGGCTCGAATCCGTCAAAGATCAAGTCTCCGTGGATATCAGCAACGTAGTTCAAGCTTCCAAACTGGACCTGATGACCAGGGGCGTAGCTGTCGATCTGCTCTAGATGGCCAAGCGAGTTGGCCCGCAGTATGAAGCCACCGAATATGAAGATCTGGCCGGGGAGAAAGACCTCCCTCAAGGCCACATCGTTGTGGATGATTGATGGAGCCATCGAGTCTTCTAGCGACGACACAGCGGAACTCTCAATGAAAGCACCAATGTCGGTGTCAAAACCAGCGGATCTCGGGTAGGGGGTCCCGAACTGTGCGTCTAAGGTCGATGGTAACAGGAGACGGGGGACACGATGTTTACCCAGGTTCGGGCCCTCTCTATGGAGGTAATACCCTACGTCCTGCTTGATTGATCTTGATGAATATGAGTATTACAAGAGTTGATCTACCACGAGATCGTAATGGCTAAAACCCTAGAAGTCTAGCCTGTCTGATTATGATTGTCCCTATGGACTAAACCCTCCGGTTTATATAGACACCGAAGGGGACTAGGGTTGTACAAAGTCGGTTATAGAGAAAGGAATCTTCATATCCGAACGCCAAGCTTGCCGTCCACGCTAAGGAGAGTCCCATCCGGACACGGGAGAGAGTCTTCTGTCTTGTATCTTCATGGCCCATCAGTCCAGCCCATGTTACGTAGCCTGGACGCCCGAGGACCCCTTAATCCAGGACTCCCTCAACCCTAACCTTGGAGATGCCAAAGGAACCCCAAGGTAATATTCAAGGAAGACGCAAGCACCTAAGCTTGGGGATGGCCCGAAAGGTATCCCCTCTTTCGTCTTCAAAACTATCGGTATATCTTACTTGGAGCTATATTTTTATTCGTCACACGATATGTGTTTTGCTTGGAGCGTGTTTTCATTTTACTAGCTGTTTAAATAAAATCATTGGATCTAAAATCTTGAATGAGAGAGAGTCATCAAATGGCTATTTAACTATTTGACTACTCATTGACCTTCACTTATATCTTTTGGAGTAGTTTTGTCATTTACTCTCGTGCTTCACTTATATCCTATGAGTAAATGGTTGAATGAATTGAATATCATAAATCTGAAATTATATATGTTTCATATGCTTATCCCATGGGGAGTAATGACTTCACATATAAGAAGTATAGGTGGTAAAATTTATTGAAAGTTAGCAAACTCAACATTGGTCACTTGAACAATTCATGAAAGAATATTGAAGGAAGAGAGATTTCACATATAAATATACTATCTTGGACATCTTCTATGATTGTGAGCACCATTAATTATTTTCAAACTTGAGCAAATTAGTTGAAGTTGGACAAGGAAGACAACGTAATGAGTTATGTTTGGGTATATTTGTATAGAAGTTATATTGTTATGGATCCTCCAACATGTGGTGCTTGCTAAGGATCTTTTGCTAGCCAAAAATTTGTACTAAGTAGAGATACTACTTGTGCATCCAAAAACCCTTAAATCCCATTTCTTGCCATGAGTGTCCACCATATCTACCTATGGATTGAATAAGATCCTTCAAGTAAGTTGTCATCGGTGCAAAAAGCAATAAAAATTGCTCCTAAATATGTATGATCTTTTATTGTAAGGGAAAATAAGCATTGTACGAACTTGTGATGGTAAAGACATAAAAGCGATGGACTGCATAATAAAGGTTGCTATCACAAAGGGCAATACAACGTGATGTTCCTTTGCATTAAGGGTTTGCACATCCAAAATTAAAAAGCGCATGACAACCTCTGCTTCCCTCTGCGAAGGGCCTATCTTTTACTTTCATGTATTTACTTTTATGCAAGAGTCAATAGTATTCCTTCTTATTTCAACCTCAATTATTCTCTAATTGGCAAGCTTCATGTGGTGGGGAAAGATCCAAGCATATATGGCTATTCACATATATTTGATCATGAAATATTATTGTTGACAATTATCTATTTGGTAAATAAGTTGGGAGGCGAAACATTAAGTCCTATCTTTCTCTGTGTTCGACGGATGCTATTTGTTCTAAAAATATGCTTTGAGTGTTAGCAATCATGGAAGAGTATATGATAGTTGAGTATGTGGAATTTGCTAAAATCAAAGCTCTTACATAGACCCTTCCTGAAATAAGATGAATTGCAATTGTTTGATGACTGAGAACGTAGTTTGTTAATTTTCAAGAAAGCTTTAACATGTGAATAGCTTGTTACTTGATCATGAGAAGTTTTATGAGATGAGCTACTATTTCTGATATATAATGATGCTAGAACAAGTGTTTGGAACTATCATTGGTCAAATTTATGCACTATGCTAGCATTCACACTTCATAAATTATTTCTTTTATCATTTACCTACTCGAGGACGAGAAGGAATTAAGCTTGCGGATGCTGATACGTCTCCAACGTATCTATAATTTATGAAGTATTCATGCCATGTTTACAACAATTTTATATGGTCTTGGTATGATTTGATTAGAACTAACCCGGACTGACGCTGTTTTCAGCAGAACTACTGTGGTGTCGTTTTTTGTGCAGAAATAAAAGTTCTTGGAATGGGCTAAAAATTTACGGTGATTTTTTATGAACCAAAAGAGGCCCCCGAAGCACAAGAGCTGGGCCAGGATGTGGACGAGGAGGCCAGAAGCCCTCTAGGCGCACCCTACCCCCAGGGAGGGAGTTCCGGGCTTGTGGGCACCTCGGGCACCCCCTTGACGTGAGACCGATGCCAAAAATTCTTATAAATACCCAAACCTCCGATAAGAACCCAAGATAGGAAGTTCCGCCGCCCCAAGCCTCTGTAGCCACGAAAAATCAATCTAGGCCCTTTCCTGCACCCAGTCGGAAGGGGCCATCATCACCGGAGGCCATGGAGGAGGAAACCGGAGGGGGCCATCATCACCATGGAGGCCAAGGACCAGAGGGAGAACCTCTCCCCATCTATGGGGGAGGCCATGGAGGAGGAAGCACAAGGGGGAGACTCTCTCCCCCTCCCTCTCGGTGGCGCCGGGGTGTCACCGGGGAAACCATCGCCGCGGTGATCGTCTTCATCAACATCACCTTCTTCATCACCGTCCTCATCTCTTTTAAGCGGTCCACTCTCCCGCACCCCGCTGTAATCCCCAACTTGAACATGGTGCTTTATGCCACATATTATGATCCAATGATGTGTTGCCATCCTATGATGTTTTGAGTAGATTTCTTTTGTCTTTTGGGTTGATTGATGATCTGGATTGGTTTGAGTTGTATGTTTTATTTTGGTGCTATCCTATGGTGCCTTCCGTGCCACGCACACGTGAAGGATTCCCGCTGTAGGGTGTTGCAATACGTTCATGATTCGCTTATAGTGGGTTGCTAGAGTGAAAGAAGCTTAAACCCGAGTAAGGGTGTCGGTGTCAAAATAGGCAGACCTCGGGGTAGGGGGTCCTCAGCTGTGGATCTAGGATCAATAGGTAACAATGGACGATGAACACAGTGTTTACCCAGGTTCGGGCCCTCTCGAAGAGGTAATACCCTACGTCCTTCTTGATTGTATTGATTGTATAATGTGGTTTACAGAGTAGATCTACCTCGAGATCAGTATGAGTTAAACCATTGGCTACGGGGGGATGAAGATAGCTCTAAACCTAATGACTACAACCCTCGGTTTATATAGACACTGATAGGGTTAGGGTTACCGAAGATAGATTACAGCAAGAGGGAAAGAGATCTCGTCCACCCTTGACTTGGAGGGCACACCACGGCTTCACAGGTCTCCGGTCACCACACGGCTCCACCAGTCCGGCCCATGCACAATGGGCCGTCGCCCCAAGGACCCCTTAGTCCATGACTCCCTTAGTAGCCCCCGAACTTGCCTCCAACACTGAGACTTGTATCCGGTATCCATTCCGACTAGTATTCGGTTTGGGGGGCGAGTTCCTCAGCAACTCTTCCCCCTGTTCGGTACCAAGTGATGTGCGGAGTCTGAAACGGCTATTTTACTTAACACCGAAGGTAGTAATAAAAATATTGCCCAAGCGCAAATAGTGCCTTTATCTGACTACTTTTTCACCTTCAACAAAGAGTCGCTTCCGGCCATAACGCCAAGCAGTTACTATTTCTTGAAGCGCGGCTCGAGGCTGACGCCACGCTTGACATGTCCCCTCAAGGTGGAGATCGTGTCCCGCTTTTCGGGGGATATGGTTAATGATTTCAATTCCCCTCCCCGCTCATAATGTTGCGAAGATATCGGGAAGTGGAGAGGCCAACGGCATGAAAAAAGGGATCTCTGGCCTACCCACAGTCTATAAAAAGGGGGGCGCTACAGTCTGCATCCCACGCCTTCTCCTACCTTCTGCCCTCGCAATCCTTCAGGGCTCCAGCGCCCTTTCTCCCTGCTTGCATAGCCAATCCCACTTTACGTCCATCGACCATGGCCGGATCCAGCACCAATGGGAAGTGGGAGGCCTCCTCCGTCACCAACGAGGATATACTGAAGTTGAAGGAGGCTAGTTACTTGCCGGCCAATGTCGCCCATCGAGCCCCCGAAGAGGGCCAGATCATCCCTACGCCTGAGCCTGGTGAAAGGGTAGTTTTTCTCCCCCATTTCATTAGGGGGCTTGGATTTCCCCTACACCCCTTTGTGCGGGGGCTAATGTTTTACTATGGGATGGATTTCCATGATCTAGCCCCCAACTCCCTCCTCCACATTTCGACCTTCATCGTCATCTGTGAAGCGCTCCTCCGGGTCCAGCCGCCCTTCGGCTTATGGCTGAAGGTGTTCAACATGAAGCCCAAGGTGGTTGGTGGTGAGCACGCGGACTGCGGAGGAGCCGTGGTCAGCAAGCTGACACGGGTCCAGTGGCCAGACGGCCACTTCGTAGACACGGTCTGGATGTGGTAGAAGGAGTGGTTCTATATCACTGAGCCTAGCGGGGCCGCATGGGGAGCAGCCCCCGCAATCCGATCCGGACCCCCACCAGATTGGCCTCCTGGACCACCAAGAGTCCGGACTAGGGATGTGTTGCTGACACCAAAGCGTTGCAGAAGTGCGTCGACAACATAATAGAGACTGGCGCGAAGCTAGTTGACGTGTTCCATATCATGCTCCACCGCGGACTCCTCCCTTGCCAGGAGAGGGCCAAACCCATGCAGCACCTCTTCGGCATGACTCCTGACAAGATATGAGGCCAACTATTCTAGCCCTAGAAGGAGTGCCCGCCGAGGGGAAGGACATCGGTCATGACACCGCGAATCCCCCAAGGGAGGTGAGTGGCGTGTCTCTTCAAAGAGTATTCAGATATTCTCATTACATGAGATTCTATCTAACCTGGTTATGTGGATTCTGCAGGGCTGGCTCGCCAAGGCCAAGAAGATCAGTGGCGCGGCGTCGCTGTCGGAGGGGCCCTGATCAGAGTAGCTGGAGATGATGATGGTCGTGGTGCCCTACAAGGCGCTCGCTAAGAAGGGTAAGAAGCAAGAGGCACCGGAGGCCAGGGAGGGCCTCCGCCGTAGGATCCGTCCGGGTAACTGGTCCGGAGATGCTGCGGCCTCATCCGTACAGGATGGGGGCGAGGAGGAGGAGGACAAAGAGGAGAGTGCCTCTTCGCGCTCAAAAAAGAGGCCGGCGTCCGAGGACGCAGAGGAGGTCCAACCTTCCCCGGCCCTAAAGAGACGACACCGCCTAAGCTGGTTATACCTGACAGCTCAGATGACGAGAAGTCCGAGGTGTCCGAGGAGCTTCCGGAGGAGGGATACAAGGTCAAGCCCCCTACTAGCAGGTAAGGTGTCTGTTTTTTCAGTTGTTATGCTTTCAGTGGTTTGTTTTAGTTGAAGGTTAACCCCTCCGAATTGCAGTCCCCCACATGAGCGCCTCACCGAGCAAAACTCGGAAGGGATGTCCCCGCCCACCGAGCTAGTGGATGGTGGGTCTATGGCGCACTCCGCGCCTCCTTTGGTCCCCGAAGAGGCTGAGGAGGTGCGGTCCCAAAGAACTCCTCCTCCGAACACGGAGGGGGAGCTAGATGCCGTAATGGCCGAGGTCAACACCTCGGTCACCGAAGACCAGGAGGGAGCGTCCCTCCTGGCCGACGAGGGAAAAGAGTCCGGGCCATCCGGACCCCCTCCATCGACCGCTCCCGAGCCTCCGAGGCCTTCGATGGCACAGGTTCCTCCTAGCGGGGAGGGGGCCGGGGAGCCAACGCAAGTGTCGAACACCTCCGCATAGGCGATGGGGGCTGGCCGGACACACTGGAGGAGTTGGTGAGCAACTCCGTCATCGTTGAAGGGCAGCACACCCTTATGGGTGCGGTTATGCAGAGTGTTCGGTCCATCCAATCTGGACCAAAGGACGCTATCCAAGGCCTTCTAACAGGCATTGAGTTAAGTCAAGTAATGATCCTTCCTCATAATGTGGTTATGGTTCTTAGTTTAAGTAGGCCGCATACATAGCAGCCACCGAGACTCTGCCCGGATCTTTGAAGAGACCTGTAGAGGATCAAATTCGGTAGGTCGGTTAACAATGTCGACATTTCTAATGCTAACGCACGCATCTTCCGTGCCGCGGCTACTAATGCCGCGGTGTTAGAGGAGATGGATCGGAAGCTCAAGCTTTCCGATCAAGAGCTGGACCTTGGCAACAAACGGCTTGACGAGGCACAAGGTAAGCTATGTAAAGAGATCTGTATTTGTCGGATAGGGACTGGCCGGACCATTGACTGATCCTTTATCTTGATGATCTTGCAGCTGCTGCCGCCGAGGTCGAGGGCTTAAAGGAGGCCCGTAAGAAAGCTGAGCCAAGGCGGCCGAGAAGAGGACATCCGCTGAGAGGGCGGTGTCCGAGCTTAAGCAGGCCAAGCGTGCTGCTAAGCAGCATGAATCTTGGGTAACCGAGGTCCAAGGGGAGCTCCAGGATGCCGCTGAGAAGCTTGAGGCCCTTGAGAAGGGGCAGGAGGAGCAATCCTCCCGTCTGTCCAAGGAAGAGAAAGAGCTCCAGGAGGCGAGGAGTGACGCCCGATGTGTCCGGGAGGAGCTTCGGCAAGCCGCGCAAATAGCCAATGGTAAGAAATATTTACTGCAGAGTGTGTTCAGAGGCAACAGATTCGCCCTGCTTACGAGGGTCTAGCACTCCGCAGGTGTCTTCGCTGAACTCCTGAAGAATGCGGCGGCCGTGGTGAGGCACTATGCCACCCGCGAGGAGGATTCCACCCAGCGGCTCTTTTGGTCACAGTTGCCGGACTCCAAGCGTCCTCCCCTCCTCAGCAATCAAATGAAGCAGCTGATGGAGATGCATCGGATGTCCGAGCTGGCCTTGAAGGACATCTGTGTCAGCCTATGGCCGGCCAAGCCCATTCTGGACACCTACTTCGACCTTGAGCAAAAGCTGCGGGAGGCGCCGCTCCGAATTAACGCCGTGAAGCGGTCGGCGTGCCTTGAGGGGGCGAGGCTCTCGTTTGCGAAGACCATGGTTCATTGGCCAAGGATTAATCCAATGGAGATGGCCACTGGTCCTCCGCCCCAGGGGAAGGAGCATCGCCGCCCCGAGCAGTACTTCACGCAGGTGATGACCGGAGCGCGGGCGATAGAAGGCCAGTGTTCGAAAAATGTAATGCTTGAGTAGATGTAGCAAGTTTGTACCAAGTGGGATTTATGCTTTATTATGCGCCCGGCGAACTTATTTGATATTGTAGTGATTAAATTTTGACTCCTGTGTGGCCGTATGTTTAGTTCTGAAAGCTACCAGTCGTCGGCTTCAGCCCCCAAGTGAATATCACAAAGGGTATTTTGTTTCCGCAATGTTGCCCTTGGCCAACGTCTTGGTGCCCGGAGGCGGTAGTTCAGGAACGAAACTAGACGATCAGACTATTCGGTTTTACTGCTATCACTTACCCTTAGGAACTTGACGGTGGGGACTAGGGACTAGCCCCCGGTGTATTTGTGATGTACTTGGGGGTCAAAGCCTGCCCTTTCTGATCACATGATTTGTGTTAAGACGAAACCTTCATGTGACACGGCAAAATCGCCAATGATTTTTAGAGTCCAGCCTCGTCATTGGATCGTAGACCCGTTCGCGCTTACTATGACGATCAGTTTTCGGCTTTTTCCTCCTGAGGTACTTGACCGGGCAAACCAGTAGTACAATCGCAGGGGTTCTCCCTTTGTCCTCTTAGCCGAACAAGCGAACATAAGGGGCAAACACAGGAGCCAGGCAACCCAACTATTGACCGAAGACATAGTTCGGAACATATGCATATAGTGCAATATTCGAGACGTCGGACACCTAGCGGGAAGCGGTGCCGAACTTAAAGATATTGAGCTGATGCATAAATCGAACAAGTAACTGATTAATATATTTTCATGTCGAGCTGTTCGAAGAGCGAAGAGAGAATCGGAAAGGGACAGAAAAATTGCAAGATGCGGATATCCGAACACCATAAAGGGTATTTTATTATTTCTCGTCAGCTCAGGACGTCTAACTGTACAAGTCGAACTGCGAAGGGAGTACTTGCAAGAGAGAAAGAAAAGGAAAATTTACAGACTAAAGGTTGACGCAGGGCCTTGATGCGTGAGTTGAAGCCTTCACTGTGCCCTGCTGCACGTCTGCGCCTTTGCTTCTGATAGGTTGGGGTTGGGACCTGCGATGAGACCTTGATGGGCGAGGACCTTACCGATCAAGCTTTAAAATTGGGGGTATCTGGAATTGGTCCCCGGGTCGTCCGAAGACGAGGTAATTCCGAAGTTGGTTTAACCGAACATGTACTTCGGATTAATGTATGCCTCACGGCTGCCCATGGTATTTTGAGTGCGAAGTTGTGCTGACGAGGCACGTGGAGCGTGAAGAATGTGGGCGTGCCGTGGGGCGCGTATCCCTATTTGCAGCGAATGCATGCGGGTTCCCATGATGGGGAACGGGTTTGAACCCGTTTACTGTTGTCGCCGGCCCTTACAGCGGGTCGGCATCCGGGCCTATATATATGGGCCGGTGTGGTCTTCGGCCGCTAGGGCCGCTGTGTGCTCTTCAGTTCGAAGTGAGCGTTCTGTGTTGTCGTTGATAGTTATGACGCCGGAAGGACCAGGCATTTTCAACTTGAGGTACGCGTAGTGCGGAATGGCATTAAATTTAGCGAACGTTGTTCGGCCGAGGAGGGCGTGATAGCCACTGCGAAAAGGTGCAATATCGAAGATCAAGTCCTCGCTTTGGAAATTATCCGGAGATCTGAACACCACTTCGAGTGTCACGGTGCCCGTGCAGCGGGCCTCCACTCCCGGAATGACTCCCTTGAAGGTGGTGTTACTAGGTTTAATCCTTGATGGATCGATCCCCATTTTCTTCACTGTATCCTCGTATATCCAATTGAGGCTGCTTCCTCCATCCATTAGGACTCTAGTGAGATGGAATCCATCGATGATGGGGTTCAATACTAGGGTTGCGGACCCTCCATGGCGTATACTGGTGGGATGGTCCCCGCGATCGAACATGATCGGGTTGGCTGACCATGGATTGAACTTCGGTGCTACTGGCTTGATGGAGTATACGTCCCGTAGCGCTCGCTTCCTCCCCTTCTTCGGTATGTGGGTTGCGTAGATCATGTTTACCGTCTTGACCTCGGAAGGGAAGGGTTTATGGCCTCCAATATTCGGCCTGCAAGGCTCGTCATCGTCCTCGCATCTTGGGCTTTTGCCCGAGTCTTCGGCTGTGAGTTTGCCGGCCTGTTTGATCACCCAACAATTTTGGTTGGAGTGGTTGGCGGGCATCTCTGATGTGCCGTGGATCTGGCAAGGCCTGTTCAGAATTGTGTCCAGCCTAGATGGGCCATCACTATTGCCTTTAGGGGCTTTCTTTCGGGTTTTGGACTTCTAGTTTCGGAATCTGGCATTCACTGTCGTATCCTCACCCTCGCTGTCATTGTGCCAACGTTCATTCTTGCTGCATCGGGGCTTTCCATTTCCGTCCCGAACCTCGAAGGTACCGGGTGTGTCTGGGTTGGTGTTCTTGTGATGAAGCCAACTGTCTTCGCCCGTGCAAAAGCGGGTCATGAGGGAAGTAAGGGCTGCCATAGTTCTTGGTTTTTCCTGGCCAAGCTGCCATACAAGCCATTCGTCCTTGACACTATGCTTAAAGGCAGCCAAGGCTTCGGCATCCGAATAGTTAACGATCTAAATTTTCTTAGTCAGGAATCGGTTCCAAAATTGTCGGGCAGATTCTCTGGGTTGTTGCGTGATGCGATTTAAGTCATCAGCATCCGGAGGCCGGACATAGGTGCCCTGGAACTTTGCTCGAAAAGCGTCCTCAAGCTCTTCCCAGCAACCTATAGAGTCTTCAGGAAGGTTGTTCGGCCAGTCTCGAGCTGGGCCTTTAAGCTTGAGCGATAAATATTTAATGGCGTGGAGGTCGTCTCCTCGCGCCGTGTGGATATGGAGGAGAAAATCCTTTATCCATATGGCTGGATCTATGGTTCTGTCGTATGATTCGATGTTCACAGGCTTGAAACCTTCTGGGAATGGGTGCTGCATTACCCTCTCTGTGAAGCACGGGAGGTGTGCGGCGCCCCGAACTCGGGCTACGTCGCGACGGAGGTCTTCGGCCCTCCTACTCTGTTGCTGCTCCCGGACTCTATCGTTTCGGTTTAACCAATCGTAGTATCCTTCCTGGTATGCAGGCAGATCCTCTCTGGGTCCATAGATGGACCTGGTATGGCCTCCACGAACGTCTAGGTCATGGCGGAGGTCGTACTCGTAAGTGGGGCGCACCTGATCCTTGCCGTGACAGCGAGGTGGGGCAGCTGGATGTTTGGCCTCAACAGCGTCCCTGTCCTGCCCTCTAGGGGGTCGGTCTGGCTGTTCGGCATTTGTATACGTCGGGCGTGTTGGCTCTATAGCCTCGTCGTCGAACTGGGGCAATAGCCTTCGATTAGGATAACTCTTGGTTGGCTGATCGCGGCCGTACCCCTCTTCGGCAGCTAGGACTTTAGTCCATCGGTCGCTAAGGGTGTCCTGTTCAGCGTTGATTTTGCGTTTTTGCTTCTTTAGGCTGCGGGCGATGGCTAATAGCCTCCGCTTGGACCGTTCTTGCTCCAGAGGGTCTTCGGAGGCGATAAAATTATCCTCCCCGAGACTGGCCTCCTCTTCAGAGAATGAAAGGTAGTTGTTATCCTCGGATTCTTCGTGGCTTTCCGGATTGAGCGGGTCCTCCTGCCCCGCGGGGTCATCCTGATGATGCTCATTGGCTGCGTCTCCAGCAAGGTCATCCATATTATTTACGGTGCCGTTATCCATTGAGTCGATGTTGCTTGCGTGGCTTCGACGTGGTTTTGATCGACGACGCTATTTTTGGCGTTTTGGAGGCTCATCTCTGGGCTTGCCTCGGTCCTGCTCAGGAGTACCATTGCCGTCCTATGGGTTGTCCACCATGTAAATGTCCTAGGTGGATGTTGCCGACCAGCGGCCCGTGACGGGGGGACCGACCTCAGCATTAGCCGCGGTTACGTCCTCCTCGTCCATGTATTCGGCATTCTCCGAATTATAGTCTAACATATCGGTTAAATCATCAATAGTTGCTACCAAATGGGTGGTGGGTGGGGCGCAAAATTCCCTATCGAATGCCTCGAAGGGTCGGTGATTGAAGGTGGAGGGCAGGTTCTCCCGGATAGTCATTTTCCGAATTCGGTCTAGTGCCTTGTTCAAAATATCAAGGGTTGCCGGACTTGAGGGCTCTAGTCCAGACTTTGTGGTGACGAAGTGGAGGTCGATCTGTGACTCAACTGATCCTTGGTCCCGGGCTGACCTATCTTCAGGATTCGGGACCGAAACCTCTAGGGGCACTGTCAGGACCGGTTTTTCAACAAACATTTATTGAAAAATCGCCCCTTTCGTCAGACCAGTACAGAAAAATCCTTCTTACTGGTAGACAATTCCTTGATACAGAAATCCAGTAGTACTAAAATATTATACAGGGTTGAGCTGAGGCTGCTCAACAATTTATTACAAGTACACCAATATTACACATAAAGGCGGATATGACACAAAGGGTGTGGTGGCATAACTACTAACTCGTAATAAAAGTGGTGGTGGATATGTCACAGTGAAGTGGGTGACATGACTCCAAAATCTTACAACTCATCAAGCGTCGGAGTGAGGCTCGATGATTTTATTAGGGTAGCGGAAACGTATATAATACAAGTGACCAACTCCAGGATCGCAAGGGACTGACTGGGACTCCTCTAGGCGCTGGACTCGCTATCATACTCTTCATCCATAAGATCGCCTTCGTCAACATCTGGCCAAATCAACAAGCCAGGTGAGTACTTTGAATGTACTTGCAAGACAGTTTGGACATATGATATAACAAATGCAAACATGATGTACATGAGCAAATTGGTAATACACACTCAGGTAACAAATTTGCACGGCAAGATAAATAAAAAGGAAGTCAGGCGGTATTCCTCCCGAAATCCCAATAAAATAGTAGAAGACCGATCGGGTGTCTAAAGCGACGCCTCGAAAGGTAAAAATAAATTAACATGCCGCAGTCAGGCGTCAGGGCGACACCACATAAAGGGCTTATACTGAAAAGTAAATGACAGTACGTGCCACAGTCAGACATCTGAATGCGACATCTCGAAAAGGGCTTATAATGAAAGTAAATGACCAGAATGCCACAGTCGGATGTTTGAGCGACATCACATAAAGGGCTTATATCAAAAGTAAATCTCAAGAATGCCACAGTCGGACGTCTGAGCGACATCACATAAAGGGCTTATATCAAAAGTAAAATCTCAAGAATGCCACAGTCGGACGTCTGCGCGACATCACATAAAGGGCTTATATCAAAAGTAAATCAAAAGAATGCCACAGTCGGACGTCTGAGCGACATCACATAAAGGGCTTATATTTCATCATTCGAATTCGAGAAGTCCATGGAGGTAGCACCATCCCAAGGAATACTCGGTATATAATAATAAACAGGTTAGTCTATCCACAGGAATAATATTCAGCCGGGTTTACCACTGTCAGTTAACGTGTTTGTTCTCCAGAGACTGACACTGAGACTGACACTTGATCTGTGAACCAACGTCCTTGACCGAGGACATGGATACTCGAATGGTTTTGACTCTGCAGAGTTTGTACTTTTTACCCACAGCCAATGGATTTCAGTAGTCACAAAGGACAAGTTCCGTCTACAGTATTTTAGAAGAAAACACATCTAACCAGTACACACCCATTCCACATCCCGCTGCCAGGAATCACCCTAGGCAACGTTCAAGAAAAACTCTAAGACGGGGAGGCCAACACCTCGAGTAGCATGGGATCAAATTTATATCACGCGCTCTAAGGGGTGCCCCCCTCTCGGTCCCAACCGGAAACACCCATGCCCCCTGACCGGATGACGGGCTTTAATCCAGGGCCATGGAACCCTCATCACGGCCCCTCTATTTGGTGTGTACATGGAAAGAGGTTTGCAACTTACTAAACCGTATTCTTTGCAGAAAACATGTGGCAGCACGAAAAGAAGGCGAACGGGAACAAGACTCAATCTATGTCAACACTGGAGTTAAATAGTTTGTTTTAGAACTGGCATGCTCCAACAATACCAGCTTGCAACCAATCATTCCAACACATGATTAGGTTGTTTCACCATCTTATGACCACATCAAGTTTTGTAGCTCACTTGCAACTTACCTTGCATGAAATATAACATTCAACAAATGCTTATATAAACATGCCAGGAGAAAACCACTCAAGCAAACATGAAAAACACTCATCATATCAAAGGTTCAAACATGCTTGCCTGGTTCGGAGTAGTCGGAGTCTAGCTCGGTGAAGTTGACAGCACCGTCACCTCCTTCGGTATCTACGTTACATAAAAATATCGGATGCTAAAGTAAATACCATGCATGCATAAAAATAGTTCCAAATATTTTTCAAATAAATATGATAAAAAAACTAGACAGAAAAAATAGAGATGACAGAAAAAGAATCAACTCAAAATCATCTTTTGTTTAAAAGTTATAAAGGTTTTAGTCCAGGGACCAATCTATAAGAAACAGAAAACCATCCAGGGGCTAGTTTGAATAAACAGAAAACGTTTCGGATAGAAATACGCCAAACCAAAGAGAAAACGTATTCTGCCCGAAGGCGTCTTCAGAAAACGGTTCGAATAAGAAGAGGAGAGGCTGACGAGGGGGTCCCACATGTCAGGTTTAAAAATCCCACCGGCGACAGAAGCAAACGATGATCGCCGGCGACGATCGACGGCGATCGAGAGGAGGGCAAGGGTATGGGTGCACTCACGGGACAATTCCATGTCGGTGGGTGGTGGAAGGAGGCGTCGGGGAGCACCACGTCGACGGCCACTTCCTCTCCGGCGGATGGCGGCGTCGGGCGATGAGGGATCTCGCCGAGGAGGACTGCTATCCCCGAATTGAAACTCGGGTTAGAAGAGGTGGTGTACTAGGAGGTTGTTGACCGAATCTGGGCTGCGGGGGCTCACTCACCAAAGAGGATTTAGCCGGAGCCCGAAGCGGATCGGGGCGGCCGGAGCTGGGGAAGATGACCTTCCCGAGGCCCTCTGAGGGGTATTGGCGAGGCTGTGGTGGGGCGTGGTGGATACAGTGGCTTCACAACGCCTCTGGGTCCTATTTATAGGCGGGCGAGGAAGGTGCCGTGAGCAAAATATGTCTGGCAAGAAATTACGGCGAGGTGGTGGTCGAGCTGGAGGTTTAGGCGACTGGGCAGCTGCGGATTGATTCACCGGTTCCATCCCTGGCTTAATCTTGGTCCAACTTGGGCGATACTCCAAGTTTTCGACGGAACGGCCTCACGGGCACGTCGGTGGTAGAGAGCGCGCTCTGCGCTTCTTAGGCCATGGCGACGGTTCTGCAGCATGCACAGCGAAGAGGATGGCCACTCGGAGGCTCAGGGTGGTGTGGGCGGTGCTGGAAGGCGCCGCTCCTTGCTGTGCTCTCTGGCGACCACAGCGGCCATTTCTGCCGCCGCTCACGGGGACGATGTACCCCCTGCCAGCTCACCGGCGACCAGGGGAAGACGCGAACCGACCGTGCGGCCACTGGATAAGAAGAAGGAACAGGGAGCAACGGGCCAACGCGCGCACTTGCGAGATTGACGCAGAGCTCTGACGAAAACAACACTGTCACCTGAAGCTTAACACTGAAACTCTGAATTTGACTGAAATAGTGCACGCTAGCTGTTCGACGAAATGTTTGACGCACGTGGAAAATTTTTCTGGAGCTGAAACTTGGAGGGGTGGTCTCTTGATGCATCCAGAGACTACCTGAATTTTCTCAGAATTTTTAGAAAGGGAAAAGAATGAATTTCACCAACAATAGCAAATCTGGTCCAAACTTGCAGTAAGCAAATTTTGAAAAATTTGAACTGTGGACCAGCAGCTCTTGATGGATCTAGGTTTAGGGTACCAAGGAGTAGCTAGGGTAATTTACTTGGGATTAATAGCTCAAGGAATCTAGTACTTCCTTTGTAAATCCCAAGGGTCCAAATAAATTACAGAAAAAAAGTTTGAGGTTAAAATAAATAGAAATAAAATCTAAAAGAGGTTGAAACTTGCTGGAATTGGATGCTTGGCTTGACCCAAAGTAGGGAGGAGGGTTTAGAAAGAAAATTTACAACATAGGTAATGGCAAGAGAGTATTTTTGAATAGGGAAAGATAAATCCAAAAATTCTAGGAATTCTTTTTAATAAAAGAAATAGTAAAACAACCCAAGAGTATTTGTGTTGAACCAACACATGTTGAAAAAACCCTCAAGACCAGAATCAAGATCGAGAAGGACTCATAAAAGATTTGTCATAAAAAGGATTTGAGAAGGAGAGTCCCTCTTTAGAAAAATTCAAATAACCTCCTTTAAATCAAATAAAGAATTTGGTAAAAATCAAACCAAAATTTTGGGGTGTTACAGGCACCAGATTGTCTTTGCAAACTGAGGGTGTGCTTTGATCCTCCTGTGCACCTTCCACGCCAATGTTTGAGGACGGGTCGTTTTGGGCCGGGGGTGACCCCTGGCTGCTATTGGCCGACTCAAGGTGCGGGTTCGAGGCCAGCAAGGTGTTGTGGGGGAGGAGCTCAGCTGAGATCGAATCTTGGCTTCTGACCTCTGGTTCTACCTCGAGGGCCGGGGATAAATCCTCCGACGATGTGAGTTCGGTTGACGGTGGGGTAAAGTTCCCTCTCTCAGGGAGTCCTTCCTGGCTCAAAGCCGTTTGGTGGACTGGGACCGATTCACAGATCGGATCGGAGGTGTACGTCGGAGCAGGCGCGGCAAGGCCTGCGGGGGTGGTGAATCCGGTGAAAACCAAATCCCCCCGTGCGTCAGTAACGTACTCCAGATTGCCGAATCGAATCCGGTGTTCGGGAGCGAAGTTGTCGACCTGGTCAAGACGGCCGGTCGAATCAGCGTGCAGTACAATGCTGCCAAAAGCGAAGAGTTGTCCAGGGACGAAGAGATCCACGGAACTGATGTCCTCTCTAAGGACTAAGCGAGCCATCGATCCTTCCGGTGATCCAACAGCGGAACTCTCAATGAAAGCACCAATGTTGGTGTCAAAACCGGCAAACCTCGGGGTAGGGGGTCCCGAGCTGTGGATCTAGGATCGATAGGTAAAAAGGGACGACGAACATAGTGTTTACCCAGGTTCGGGACCTCTCAAAGAGGTAATACCCTATGTCCTGCTTGATTGTATTGATTGTATAACGTGGTTTACAGAGTAGATCTACCTTGAGATCAGTATGAGCTAAACCCTAGGCTACGGGGGGATGAAGATAGCTCTAACCCTCATGACTAGAATCCTCGGTTTATATAGACACAGATAGGGTTAGGGTTGCCGAAGATAGATTACAGCAAGAGGGAAAGAGATCTCGTCCACCCTTGACTTGGAGGGCACACCACGGCTTCACAGGTCTCTGGTCACCACATGGCTCCACCAGTCCGGCCCATGCACAATGGGTCGTCGCCCCGAGGACCCCTCAGTCCATGACTCCCTCAAAGGGGGTTGTTGCGTATAGAATAATAAAGGGGACTTGATTCTTTAATGCTATGGTTGGGTTTTACCTTAATGATGTTTAGTAGTTGTGGATGCTTGCTAGAGTTCCAATCATAAGTGCATATGATCCAAGTAGAGAAACTATGTTAGCTTGTGCCTCTCCCTCATATAAAATTGCAATAATGATTACCGATCTTGTTAACAATTGCCTAGGATAATTCTGCACACTGTTCCATCATTATTCCACACTCGCTATTTGTAATACATTATAATATATTCTAACTTTATGTTAACAGCACCTATTTTTATATTTTAGCTCTCCGATATCATGCAAAGCTATCCTCTTCATACCCATAACGTAGTTTTATTTCTTGTTTCTAGATGGAAGCAAACGTTCGGTGTACGTATAGTCGTATTAGTGGCAGATAGGACTTGAGAGAATATTGATCTTACCTTTAGCTCCTTGTGGGTTCGACACTCCATACTTATCACTTCCACCTTTGGAAATTGCTACGATGATTCCTTGCAATTGGGGATTATCAGTGGCCGCCAAGTACAGCAGCAGGCGCTCACGTGAGAACTCCCTCACCCGCGCCGCCGTCAATGAGCGTCTTCGTGACGGCCACCCCAGCGATGGTAGGGGTACACAGCAGGGGAACAACACCCACAGCCCTGGTGGACTTGGAGTGATCGCTGGCGCCGGAAACGACGGTGAACTCGGACCACTTGAGGCGGATAGCAGACTCGGGCGCCCGGAGGGCTGCACTCACCTCCTGCGAGGGACGCTTGAGGTGGCAGCCGAACGGTGGGGCCTGGGCCCCTCCTAAGATGCAGGCCACCTTGCGGCTCCTACGAGAGTTCTGCCCGGTGACAGCACCACAGGTCAGGGCCGCGCGACTCCCACGCTCAGCCGCGCAACGCCGGGGGAGACGCGGGGGAGGCCAATAGTGCTGGGAGGAGAGCATGGCTCGGCACGCTCGCGACGGAGGGCGCGCCACGGCAAAGTGAGAGCGGAGCGAGGAGGCACCAGTTCTGTTGGGATCTACGGTTGGGTGTGTCGACTACAAATTAAATTTTTCCTACGCGCAGGACATCCAAGAACATGCTACGGGAGATGGATCACAGATCGTTACCACTAGACGTGCAGTGCCGTGCAGCGGAAGAAGAGTTGGGCAGGGCGTCTGCGTGGATCGTCTCCTCCTCATCCGATCTTCCTCGAACAGTCGTTCATCGGATCCCATGTAAAGGTTCACCGGAGCAGCGCAAGTGCACCGCCTCTAACGGTATCCGCGCTTGCAGGAGGAACACCGTGCGGCAGACTGCTAGGTCCGATCACACAGTCGACGGCGAGTGGAGGTGGCTATTTGCAACACATGCAATGCCCTAGTCACATCGCCGAAGCGATCAACCAAATGAGTGTGCCGCACCTCCACTATATATAGGAGTCTGTCGCGGGCTCAACACCTGGGCCTCACAGAGACCCTAAAGCCGAAAATCTGTTCGGCCTGGATCCGAGTCCGAGTAGAATCACATCTGACTCGTGGAGTCCGATCCGGCCTCACAGGTTCCTTCCCTTAAGCATGCGACCCATTAGGTTCAAGTCGGCTTGGTCCCAGGTCGGATCACCTCCGACCTGCTCAGTTGGTAGCGGCCTCTAGCAAGGCGTGCCGACCACCAAGTAGACAATGAAGCTGGTTGGGCTCAAGGCGAGTCTGTCATCCTTGTGCTAGCCCGACCTCTTTCTCGTTCCAGCGATGCCGACCACTAACGGGATTATCTCATAATCCCTGTCGCATGGCCATGCTTATCTTGGTCTGATCACACGAGGGGCCCAGAGTATATCTCTCCTGATCGGAGGGGCAAATCCCATCTTGCTCGACCATGTCTCGCGGCATGGGTCAAGACAAGCCCGAAACCTACCTTTGTAACTACCCAGTTACGGAGTAGCGTTTGGTCGGCCCAAAGCAGGTCTGTCACCATCCCGAGTACATGCGTCAGCTCAGGTCTAGTCGGCTGCACGTCCACATAGCCCTTTCGACTAGGGACCTTTTAGGACAGTGATCATACAATGCATAGTCCCACAAACAAGTCACGTACTTGCTGATACACATCATTGATAATGTCCAAGGACTATCTTTGTTCATAAACACATAGGAAATATCATCATACATGATTGCCTCTAGGGCATATCTCCAACAGTCTGCCATTTGCACTAGAGTCAATCAAATAGACATCGTATGCCCATAGCTCTAACGTGCCCCTCATGCTTGGGTTGTGGAAGCGGCTTAGTCAACGGATCCGCAACATTTGCATCCGTGTGAATGTTGCCTAACTCTACATCACCTCTCTTTATGATCTTTCGTATCAGGTGATATTTCCGATCTTTGTGTCTAGTCTTGTGGTGATTCCTTAGCTCCTTGGCTTGTGCGATGGCACCAGAATTATCACAATAAAGGTCCAACGGTTTTACTGAGGCTGGGAAAATACCAAGACCATCCATAAAGTTCCGGATCCAAACACCCTACTTTGCAGCTTCACAAGCCGCAATGTATTCGGCTGCTGTGGTAGAATCGGCCACCGTATCTTGCTTGGAACTGGTCCAGCTCACTGCTCCTCCGTTCATGACATACACGAATCCTGACTGTGATCGATAATCATCTCTTTCGGTTCAGAAACGAGCATCGGCGTAACCCTTTACGCAGAGCTCCTCCTCACCTCCATAAACTAGGAACATCTCTTTAGTCCTTTTCAGGTACTTCAGAATATTCTTCACCACTGCCCAGTGACTCTCACCTAGGTTGGCCTGGTATCTGCTTGTTTGGCTTATTGCAAAAGCTACATCAGGCCTTGTACATATCATGGCATACATGATAGATCCGATTGCCGAGGCATAGGGAATCCTACTCATCTTGCTTCGTTCATCAGATGTCGAAGGGCTCTGAGTCTCTCTTAGTCTTATACCATGTGAGAGTGGCAAGAACCCTTTCTTGGCCTCACTCATGTTGAACCGCTTCAACACTTTATCTATGCACGTACTCTGGCTCAAGCTGAGCAGCCTCCTCGATCTATCTATATAGATCTTAATGCCCAATATGTAAACTGCTTCACCGAGGTCCTTCATTGAAAACTTGCCATTCAATGACTCCTTGACTGAGTTCAGCATCGAAACATCATTTCCGATCAGTAGTATGTCATCCACATACAAGATCAAAAACACTATCGAGCTCCCACTTAACTGCTTGTATAAACAAGCGTCCTCTTCGCTTTTGATGAAACTGAGACCATCTACGACCTCATCAAAAATGAATGTTCCAACTCCGAGATGCTTGCCTCAACCCATAAATGGATTTCTTGAGCTTGCATACCTTACCAACGCTAGTCGGATTGACAAAACCCTCGGGTTGTATCATATACACGTCCTCGGTTAAATTTCCGTGAAGGAAAGCCGTTTTGACATCCATCTACCATATCTCGTAATCGAAATATGCAGCTATAGCTAGTATGATCCTCACCGATTTGAGCATCGCTACTGGCGAGGAATTCTCATTGTTGTCAATTCCTTGAACTTGTCCGTAACCTTTAGCGACAAGCCAAGCTTTTTTGGATCTGAACATTTCCATCCACATCGGTTTTCTTCTTAAGACCCATTTGCAACCAATGGCTGTTATGCCAGGCGGCGGATCAACCAAGTCCCAGACATGATTCCCATCCATGGACTTTAACTCAGATCTCATGGCCTCCATCCATGCCTCAGAATCTGGGCTCACCATCGCTTTCGCATATGTGGCCGGCTCGTCACTTTCTAGCAACAATACATCACGGACTCTGCGCAATCTTTCTGACCTCCGTGGTTCTGGTGCCGCTCCCACTACGGGTTCCCTAACTGACTCCGGTAAGACCTCATCACCAGCCGAGCCATCCCCTAGTGGTCCTCGAATTTCTTCGAGTCCGACCGTCCTCGCACTGGCCTCCCGACTGAGAAACTCTTTCTCAAGGAAAACCCCGTTTTGAGCAACAAACACTTTGTTCTCTTCGTGGTTGTAGAAGCTATATCCCAAGGTTTCCCTTGGATATCCCATGAATATGCACTTATCTGACTTGGGTGTAAGCTTGTCCGACATAAGTCGCTTGACAAATGCTTCACAACCCCAAATCTTTAGAAAAGACAAACTGGGACTCTTCCCGGTCCACATCTCATGCGGTGTCTTGTCTACGGATTTTGATGGTACCCTGTTAAGTGTGAAAGTTGTAGTTTCTAGAGCGTATCCCTAGAATGACAAGGGTAAATCTGATTTGCTCATCATTGACCGGACCATATCCAACAAGGTCCTATGCCTCCGTCCTAACACGCCTTTTCTCTGTGGCGTACCCGGAGGTGTGAGCTGAGGTACTATACCTCGGCTTTGCAAATGATCATCAAAGTCCTGGCTCATGTACTCACCTCCATGATCTGATCATAGAAGTTTTATAGTCTTGCCGAACTGATTCTCAACCACGTTCTGAAACTCTTTGATGTTTTCAAAATTTTCCGACTTGTGCCTCATGAAATAGATATACCCATATCTACTAAAGTCGTCGGTAAAAGTCACGAAGTACTGATAGCCACCTCTGGCAGGTGTACTCATTGGACCACACACATCACTGTGTATAAGCTCCAACAGCTCGAACACCCTCTTGCAACTCTTTGCAAAAGGAGACTTAGTCATCTTGCTAAGCAAGCATGATTCACATGTCTCGAATGACCCAAAGTCGGACGAAGTTAGGAGCCCATCATCATGGAGCTTCTTCATGCGTTTTAGACTAATGTTTCCAAGCCGGCAATGCTAGAAGTACATCGGATTTATCTCATTAGGCATATGCCTCTTGACATTCATGTTATAGACCAGTTCCATTTCTTGATTCAATATAAAAATCCCATCAATAATGGGTGCATAGCCGTGGAACATGCCATTCAAATAAAGCGAACAACCATTTTCCTTTAAATTGAATTCATAACCCTGTATCATCAAGCATGAGGGAGAAATAATGTTCTGACTAAGTGCAGGAATGTAATAACAATTATTCAATTCCAAAATAAATCCAGAAGGAAGCTGGAGCTGCATCGTACCGACCTCCAACGCAGCAACTCTTGCTTTGTTGCCGACCCTGATGTCAATCTCCCCTTGTGCCACATACCTAGTTCTTACCAGCTCCTGCATCAACTTGCAAATATGAACAACCGATCCGGTATCAAATACCCAAGAGCTACTAGGTATCACTGGTACAGCGAGGTGCTATACAAACGGTTTTTAACCCCTTTCCGTGACGGTGTTTGGAACCATCGCCAAGTGAGTGACTGCAATAGGGGGGGGTCCTTCCCACATGACCAAGAAACTGTCGGGGATAGGGAGCCTTGATGCATATAGTTGTCCCTATAAAACCGTTTTTAATAGTTCGAATATCCCAAACACTTCATCCTTGCTACTCGTTTGTGCTCGCATTGCCATCGCAGTCGGAGTTCTGTGGTTTTACCTAAAACTAGGCAGATTCAAGGCACGGGAGTTTTCCAGGCACGTACCAAACTGGCTCTATGTTTATGATGCCTAGCACATCAGAAACAGTTCATGATTGTAAACCGTGTATGATAGGTCGACAATCACACACATTTAGTTTTCCCACACCGTTTGTGATAGTGTCTGACATCACACACGCTTTGGAAACGGCAACTGTGTGCATTGTTACATACGTTTCCTCTCCGTGAACCGTGTCAGATTATGATGTATATCACACACGCTGTGCTTTATAGACCGTGTGCGCCATAATGATCTGTAGACCATAATTTCACCCTAATTTAATTGCTGCTATTTAAAATTGTACCTAATTTGAATTTGAAAGTAGGTTATAGCTTTATTCATATCCATCAGGTTCAAACAACCAATACATTATTCGATTCAGAGGTACATATGTTCAAGAATTACATAAGCACCAAATAAAGAATGATGACCTAGGGTTCTATACTTGTACTATTACAGATGGTAAAGAAAGAGGCGACAGGCATTCTGGTTGCTGAACAAGGTGAAGCGGAATGGCCCTATTGTGATCTCCTAGATGCAGAAGGCACGCACGACTCTAGTCCAACCCCTTGTGATGGCTAGCCGCCAATCATGTAGTTTGAGAGGTAATCTTGAGTAAACTGCTTCAGGATCCACTTCAAAGGAAAAAAGATTCAGACATTGTCATATAACACAACTCATTACAGGCAGTAAAAAGTAGGCTACAGAGTTCTTACTTACCATCCTGCAGTTCACTGTTGTCTTGCAAAAAGTGTAAACAAATACTTCGATTGAGATCTTTTGACCCATTTTAATAACAATCTTTATCAGTTTCCTCACTTGATGCTGGTTCATGAATATCTCATTGCCCCATACGCAGAAAGGGTCGAAGTGTGGATCTTTGGCAATGACATATGTACCTAAAAGCACCAAGTTAATATTAGAAGCTAAACAACAATTGCAAAATGATGTAGTACAACACTCCCTCCATCCCATTATATAAGATCTTATTACATGTATATCTAGACATCATCAGAACATTAAGGTAACACTCTTCCTTGTTGCTATGTAGCCTGGGATTGCATATTTAGTCATTCAGTACAATGCATGTTGCTATGTAGCCTCAGATATATTAAATATGGCCCTAGTTAACCTACTGATAAATGGGTTACAGATATATTCAGTGAAATGTCTGATTCAACGATTAATCCCTTATCAGCCCCCAGGCTATATGGTACGAGCTACCGATATCCTAAACAGTGAGTACATATAAGCAATTTTTGGCCGTTTCTAGTCGATCCCCTAAACTTAACGTTGTAAACTTCAATTTGATCAAGTTCAAAGCTGGTTCAACCGAAAGTAGCATGCATTCAAACATAAACATATATAGTTTTACATAACCAAACATAAAACATAAACTTAAACTAAACTAAACTACTTTTGGTCGAAGTGGAGGTCGAGCCAATCCTTCCTCATCAGGTATGGTGTGCTGTGAGCCAGGTCCGGGCCGGTGCCGTCGTCGGGCCGTTGGGGAAGACACTCCTCCACTCGTCGATGTCGAGCTCCTCGTCCTCGCCGCCCACCTCGACGCTCTCCGCACCACCATCCTCGCCACCTTTGACATCATCATCGGAGGAGAGCACGATAACCTTGCCACCCTCCGCGCCGGCAAAGATCACCCGCTCCGCCTCCACGAGCTCCGGGTGCTGCCGGCGGAGCTCTTGCATGTAGGCCTTGCCGGCGGCCTCGGCCTTGAGGCGCTCCCACACCTCGCGGTCCTCCCGTGCCATAGTCGAGCTCACCACCCCTGGCTCCGGCGGAACGAGGTCGATCGAACATGTGCCGAAGGGGAAATTGAGCCTAGCTGTCGCGCCATGGTAGCGGACCTGCCAGCGGTCATACTCCATGGCTGCGAGCTCGGCCGTGTGGAAGCTACCGAGCCACCGGCGGGTGTGGGTCTCCCGATCCGTAATCTCAGCGAACCACGCCCCCCACCGCCGCTGCTGGACCCCGAGGTAGGACCTCGTCGGCGGCCGGGCCAGAGGGAGGATGCGGAAGTCCTCAAACCGGCGTAGGGGCGCAGCGGCGGGCGGATCGGGCGACCGGCGATGGCGGATCGATAAAGAGCCCGCGGAGGACGACGGGGCCAGCTCGGTGGCCACCTCGCCGATGTCAGGTGAAGAGGCCGTGATAAACCTCTTTTTGGCTATTGGCTCCTTGAGCTCCCCGGCACACAGGCAGAGGTTGAGGATGGAGGCGGCGGCGACGATGGCGGCGACCTATGAATGGTTTCGAGCGAGGGAGGGGTGGTGTGTGTCTGTGTGAGCGGAGGTTTTGGGGAGTGTGTGGTGTTTGTGGAGGGGGGGCAAGGTGGTGTTTGAGGAAATACCGTGGCAACTAAAAAGTTTACTAGGCGGGAGTAAAATGCCGGGCTACTAAAAATTTGGATCAAGGGCGAGCAGATATTTTTGAGATTGCGAGGGATGCAGAGGCGGGAGTAAAATGCCGAGGCAACTGAAAATTTTAATCAAGGGCGAGCATATATTTTTGAGATTGCGAGGGATGCAGATGTGGGAGTAACAAGGCGGGGCTACTGAAAATTTGAATCAAGGGCGAGCAGATATTTTTGAGATTGCGAGGGATGCAGAGGTGGGAGTAAAATGCCGGGGCTGCTGAAAATTTGAATCAAGAGATTGAAGCAGAGCGGGAGTAATAGACATTGCACATGGTCCGCACATACTAATCGTGTGCTATCAAACATTAAAACCTTCTAGGCGGTAGATATTTTTTAGACCGGGAGGCAAGCCTTGTGGATCTAGATCTACTGTGCCAATGTGAGTGACTGCAGGGCACGGGCGTGGCACACGGGTAGTCTGACCGAACCGTGTCTATTGCATACCTAATCACAGACGGTTTCTACATCCAACTCGTGTGCTGTTTATAAATTCGGCAAAAAGAATAACGCGGGAGAGGGTCAGAACATGAACACAGTTGCATGTGGACCTAATATATGTATGAAAAGGGTGGTTTGATGTTCGAATACCCAATGCACAACTTTGATGTGGCACCTGTCGCACAAAAGCACAGTATTGCGAGTCAGCCACCCCCTACGAACCCCACTTCGTGTCGGCAGTAAGGGAATCCTAGCTATGAATGCATGCCCCCAAATAGCTAGGTATGAAATCTCACCCTACCGTAACACAAAACCTTTAGAAGTCCATCATATATATATATATGCTCAAACTTCCCCATTCGCTTCCCGATAAAGGTGGACTGTGTGCCGACCCACAAATGTGTGCTTGTGGTGCGTGATGGGTGAGACCACATACGCACCAGATGCGGGTGGCCCTACTATATGTATGAAAAGGGTGTGGTGTGATATTTAACTACCATTCACAACTTTGATATGGCACATGTGCCTCGCAAATTAACCGGACTTCTCCGACCCCACGGAGGTTGCAGGTAATACGAAGTAGCCCCCCCCCCCCACACACACACGTCAGGGGGAGGGAATCTCACCAAGACATACTGTAACACGGACCAGGCAGAATCCAACTTGGTCGTACAACCTCTCCCGCTCGTTGTTGGTCAAAGTGATGGACATCCACACAGCCCCGCAAAATGGGCTAGCTTGTCGCCGATAACCTCGCGAGGGAGTACTGCATGAAGATAAACCCACTTTGTGCATGTGGCCCAAGTATGTATATGGAAGTGGTGTGTGTGGTGTTTGAATACGCAATGCGCAAATTTGATGTGGCACCATGCTTTGGAACCGTAAAATCCCCACCCTAAGCGAGGGTTCACTACGCGTAGCATGCGCTCAAACTTAATTAGGCTTGGAATGATCGGCCTACTATACGGTAACTCAAAGCAAAGAAGAAGAATCCACCCTGGTAACCTTTCTCATCGTTGGTCGAAATGATGGACGTCCACGCATGCCCACAAATATATATAGGCTTGCCGCCCATAACCAAGCGAGTGAGAGTGTGTCCAAAGACAACCATTACATGTGTGTGTCCCGAACATATTTATGGAGGTGTGTGATGCATGCATATGTGTTGAATACCCGACCCAATGAACAACATTGATGTGGTGCATGCGTTGAAAATCGTAGAGGCCCCCACACAGAGCCAGAGGTCGTTCATGATGTGTCGTGTGCTCGCCCGCCCCCCTTCGATCCAGCGGGATGGATTCATGTGTACACATGCGATATTATATATATGTAATCTCACACCATGATCTATATCGTGAGACAAACAAAAAATTAATCCCCTCCTAAGTCAAATTAGTTAACCTCTCTCGCTGTCGGTGAAAGTGATGGACCAAGCGGGCCGACAGATGGAAGCATCGCCAATAACCGCGTGAGTGTGTGCCATATATAGGACAACAACCATTGCACTTGCATGTGTGCCAGAACATATATATGGAGAGGTGTGTGGTTGTGATGTTTTGAATACCTAATGCACAACTTTGATGTGGCATTTGCCTCAAAAACCGCAAAGTCCCCACATAGAGTGAGGTTCATGTGACACCTAGTATATATATGCTGGTCACCCCCCTTCGACACATACTATACACCTAGTAACACATCCCTAAAAGAATTAATCCTCCTTGTTCGTTGAACGTACCTCTCTCTTGTTGGGTCAAAGTGATGGACGACGAATTCGCGGGCCCAGCATAGAAGCGAAGTGTACGTCGCATGCGAGTGATCATCCTATATAGGACTATGTACCACCGTCTGCATGTGGCCCAAAGAGGTGTTTGTGTGATGTTTGAATACGCAATGCACAACTTTGACGTGGCACCACATATATAGGAAACCAAAACGTCCCCACAGAGAGCGCAAGGTTCATGATGCGTGGTATGTGCTATATGTACGCCCCCATTCGACGCATGGTATATATGTACTTCTACTGTATGGCACAAACCAAAAAAGAATCATTCCTTGATCGTCAAATTAACCTCTCTCTCTCGTTGGGTCAAAGTGATGAAGGACAACCTCGCATGCCCACAGATGGAAGCGCCACACACGAGTGAGTTCCTATAGGGCAACCATTGCCTGCATGGTATTGCGTGATGTTTGAATACCAATATAATGTACAACTTTGATGTGGCACCTACCTCGGGAACCAGAAAGTCCCCACATGGAGCGAGGTTATGACTCGCATATATATAGAGTATTCATGTTGCCCCCTCTTTGACATGTACATACTCCTACCGTGCATATACGTAACACAAACCAAAAAAGAACCATCCTTGTTGGTCAAATTAACCTCTCTCTCATTGTACGTTCAACTGATCGATGATGACCTCGTGGGCCCACAGAGAGATTCACACGCGAGTGAGTGTCATAGGACAAAACCACCCCGTTCATGTGCCCGTGTGTTATGTGATGTTTGAATACCCAATGCACAACTTTGACGTGGCACATGCTTTGCAAACCGGAAACGCACTACACCACGATGCGTAGCCCCCTCACTTCAAGTCGGTGGGAGGGTGTGTACGCATGTGCCCAAACTTTGATATGGAATCTCACCATGATCCACACCACACACATGCCAAGATGAATCCACCTTTTGGTCAAATGCCTCTCGTTGTCGGTGGAAATTGAAAACCTTTGCAGGCTAACGAATGGGCACGTCGCTGATAACCGCACGAGGGAGAGTGTCCGAGAGGACCACCAATGCATGCATGTGGCCCGAACATGTATGTATGAAAGGGTTGTGTAATGTTTTAAATAACCAATTCATGACTTCGATGTGGCATATATGACTCACAAAATGATCAATAATCCCACACGGAGGTTCATGACTCGCAGTGTACTGCCGGACCCCTCCCCCCACCCCCACCCCCCACACACATAGACACACACATCCCGCACCACCACAGCCACTCCGAGGCATGTCAAACTTTTTCTGCAGTGAACATGTGACCAAAGGAGTGTCATGCTAAAATTTAAAAAAAAACCAGACATCATTCGACCATTTTTATACATTGATTGATTTCCTAGGGACTTAATGTGCAAAAATCAAATTTGAGCTACATGTGCACCCAAATGGATTGCTAAATCATATGTGTCCCTGGGTGCATGTTTCCCCATGCAAGAGATTTCAAAACATTGAGAATATAGATTTTTTAAATTCAGTAAATCCAAAACTTAGATGAAATTCATGAAACTTATCGTGGTGTCATATATGGACACCAATAGACTGTGATATTGTATTTTTCGTCAAATTTGAGACACATTTTGATATAATCTTCTTACAAACGGGAGATTGTTAATAACTGGCAACCAATATCTCATACGGATTATTTATTCGGACCGTGTGCGTTAGACCGTGCCATGCTTCGGTTAAGCAGTAAAGCGGCAGAATGAATCATCAGTAAACCAAAAAATATACATGCTTCCACGCGCCCCGTGTGCCATGCGAGCAGGCGTGAGTTGACGGAACGCATGCGAGCAGTCCGCCGTGCACGCAGACCGGGAGGCGTGCATGCAGGTGTGCGTATTGACGGGAGGCGTTTTCGCTGCGCAGTGTCAACGGGAGGCGTGCGAGTAGCTGTGTGAACTGATGGTAGGAATGGCAGAAGTCCACCGTGCAGTCTCACCGGGAGGCGAGACAGCCTTTGGCCGCCACCCGCCTCGCTCCCACTGGTCCGTATTAATTGCGCTCTCGAGCCGCCGGCCATAATAGGCGGCCGCACCCCCGGTCCACAGTGGTCACCAACGTCTAGACTGTGGAGTGTAAGAGGATGCCGCCGAAGCGCACCATCGGAGGGAGTGGCGATGCCATGGCTGGTGAAGCACCCGAGCAATGCGTGAAGCTGGGCACATAGGTTGCCGTCGCCGCTGACAAGGTCTTGCGCGGGCAGCAGCACGACCTTGAGTTCGTCGGCGCCGTCGTGCCCTCCCAGCAGGAGCCGGAGGTCAACAGCAACTTCGGCAACGACAGCGACTCCGACGGAAAACCGGTTAGTCATCTATATACCCATTTGTGTGGCAAACATATCATGTGTTTTCTCTGGTTACTCCCCCCTCTCTATTTTTTTGGAATACAAATCCTATGGTTATGTTCTCTCAGTCCATGAAATCAGAGTAATTAAGATCCATTAGATGCATGTAGTGTATTGATTGTTTGAATGTTATCCGTATAGAGTTAGTGATTAATTGTTTGTTCTGTACAAATGATTTTTGCTAATAATCCAACTAGGGTTAGCGTGCGTGCTAATAATTCATGGCCAGATTTTGAGAATTGATTTTGAATGTCCTACATATATGTTTGTTCCTTTTTTCTTCCAGATCTTGAGAATTGATTTTGAATGTCCTACATGTATGTTTCTGCCATTTTTTCCTTTCAGATTGGTATGTACTCAGATGAGGCTCTCGCCAGTGCCGCCTCCTGATGTAGATCTTGGAACCGGCTGTGCGGCCAGAAGCAGCCATGCCCCCCTGGACCTGAGGAACCAGTAGAATCTCCGGCGGACCGCATGAGCGATCTCCCAGACGGTATCCTTGGGGAGATCATCTCCCTTCTCCCCACCAAGGATGGCTGCCGCACACAAGTCCTCACATCTCTGTGGCACACTCTGTGGTGTGCCGCGCCTCTTAATCTCGACTGTCGTCAGCTTTCTGTCGATGTAGATTCTGAACTCCCCGGAGCCATCATCTCCTCCCACCAGGGCTCCATTCAACGCATCTGCATCCCGGCATGCTACCTGCTGGACATACCCTGCACGGTGGCCACCTGGCTGACATCCCATCAATTCGATAAACTCCAGCAGCTTGAGTTCTACCATTACTACAATGATAGGTTACCACCAAGAGCTACATCTGTGCCCTCACCATCGATGCCCATCTGATGGTTTTGCTCCTCTCTCCACACCGCCACCTTGACCCGGTGCCATCTAGCAGACAATCTGGTACAAATGCTTCGACTCCCACTGCTAAAAAAACTTGCGCTTGTGTTGGTTCATCTGTCGAAGGCCTCACTACACAACATCATCCACTCCAGTTGCCCTGCCCTGGAGCGTTTGGTGCTTGTTTTTGGAAATGGAATCCATATCCCTTGTCTCAAAATAAAGTCGCCTCACCTTGTAAGCATTGGAATTCATTTTGAAGGACAGGAGCTCATCACCGAAGATGCCCCTTCACTTCAAAGGTTGCTCCTTGATTGTTGTTATAAACCTTCGCAAATAACTGTGGTCTCTGCGCCTAAACTGGAGACCTTGGGTGCAATTCATGATCCGTTTAAATGGTTCGAGATGGTGTTTGCCTCCACACCTATTGTGGTACTCTATATTATTCATGTACACTTTTGTAATTTGCATTTTTTGTTTGTGCGCATAAGTTAAGTATCATCTTGGAGTACACTTTTAGTGCTAATATTATGTTCTATGCTCATTGAAGAGCTTGTCCATCCTATCAGTGGTGGTGGATTCTGTCAAAACCTTATATATCAGTATGTGTTGTTTTGATCTCAACATCATTATTGCCTTGCTTCAATGCTTTCCATGTCTGGAGAATTTGTATTTAAAGGTGATGATTTCACACACATTGAAAGCCCATATATAATGTACTATAATTAATCATTCATCTATCGCTCTTTCAACATAATCTTTTTTAGACATTAATTATTTTCAATCTTCATCTCTATTTAGGCACTAACACATGGAGAAAAAGGTATAACCAATCGATGGTTCAAGAAGCACTGGGACTTTCTCATATCTCATGAAAATCATTTGAAGACAGTAATGCTGGAAGGATATGCATCCAACAGTGCAGACACTAGCTTTGTCACATTCTTCATGTTGAATGTGAGGGCGCTATTGTCCATGAGGATTAAGTTTTTGAACAAGAAATTTCTCATGGAACTGTAAGTGGAACAGCATAAAAAGAAGTTTTAGGTGGACCTAAGGGCTTCTGATCGTGCTCAGCTTATATTTACAACAAATTGTCGTCATCATGGACCAGTAGATCTTTTGTATCGGGATCTTGATTTTATGGATCGGACCGATCCATTTGATTGTGACTGCCAAAAACTTTGGTTGAGTTAGATGTTATTGCCCTGTTCAATCCGGGTTATGTGTAAACCTGATGAAGAATTAATCCTCATGCTTTTGTACCTTTTGTAAGCTGGAGTTAGACATTTTTGCCCTTTTCAACTAGGGTTTGACCCACATTTTCTTTCATACTGGGCGTCTGTGTTCGTATAGGTACTACCTCTATCGTGGTTTATTCTTTATTGGCCCACTTCGCATTTTGTAGTACCAAACTTTGAACTTAGATTTAACTAAGAATATATTAATGCATGTCATCGAAAATAATATTGTTGGACGGCTATTCCCGGCTATGTTCATCTGCTATATGCAATAATTATGCATGTGCTTGCTCTCCGTTTAGGCGTTCCTCCGTGCGCTCTGCTCGCGTGCCTCCGCACGCTCTACTCGCCGTTTACGCGCCCTCGGGTCGTGTCCCTTTGCACACTTTGCTCGCCGTTTAGGCGCCAAGTCTCGCTCGGGTCGCGTCGTCCCTCCGCGCGTGCTCTGCTAGCGGTTGGGGTTGGTGCACGATCACGTTGGGGAAGCTTTAGTTATTTGATCTTAGATTATGTTACTTAATTATACCTCCAGAGCCGGAATCATCCGGCTCTAGAGGTATAATTAATTAACCTAAACTATGATCTCCGGCGCCCGTTCTCATCGTGCAACTCCATCCTATCGTCGGCCGTTGGGGGTATGCCGGTATGTGTGGGTAACTAGCTAGCAAGTGGATCAGTAGCGAGTCGCTGCCGGCGGCCATTGCTAGGGTTATTTATAGCTAGCAGCTAGCTAGGGGATTGGGGATTTTGCAATTCACCCCTGTGGAGCGCGGGAAGCCTTCACTGGAGCGCGGGAAGACCTGAGCACACAACCCGACAACCATATGCGGTGTCACGTGTTACCGGACATGTGTTAACATAAGGAAACATATGTGTAACTTACTAATCATCGCACACACATCGTGTGCGATACACCTAGCCATCGCAAGCAACTAGTATGCATTTTCAAAGTTTTTAGTACTCACAGAATCGCACACGAATTAACTCTAGTAACCGTCTATGTTATATTTTCTCATCGCAAACAGTTCATCCGAGTGGGCTGGTTGCCGCGTATCACACACATCTTGTTTACATGAATCATTTGTGTTTTTTGGCTCATCGCTAACAGTTCATCTATGTGAACTGTCTGCCGCATATCACACACATTTTGTTAAGTTGAACCGTTTCTGTTGTGTCCCTAATCGAAAACAGTTCGTCCGAGTGAACCGTATGCCGTATATCACACACACCTTGATCTGGCTGACCGTTTTTGTTGCATTCCCTAATAGCAAATAGTTCATCGAAGCAAACTATATGCCGTATATCGCACACAGATTGATATGGCTGCCGTTTCTGTTGTTCTGTCTAATCGCAAATAGTTCGTATGGATCAACCATATGCCCCGCATCACACACGTAACTAAAATCTGAACCTTGTTTGATGTCTCCGCCATCGCAAACATTTTGTATATTTTTTGACGGTTTTTTTACATCCCCGTTTATGATTAATGCATCGCACACAGTTTCGTCAAAGGGCCTCTGATCGTAGTGTCACATTAGCAGCATCCTGCAGTAGTGTATGTCAGCAAGGTAAATGTCTATAACATATGCAACAAGTGTACCTTTGCCTGAAGAAGCATTTCCAGCCTTCTTGTTGTGCTCTGCAAGCCACCACTTGCTACAATTTCTCTTCCAGTGACCGGTCTCCTTGGAATGATAGCAAATGGTCTTCGAGTCCAGTCTCGACTTCGGCTCAGCGGCGGAGGTTACCATCTCCATGCCCTTTGCCTTAGCCTTTTTCTTGGACCAACTCTTCTTGAACTTAGCCGATTTCTGCACCATCAACACTTGATGTGTGCCTTTCTTAATATCCTGCTCTGCCACTTTGAGCATCCCATGCAATTAAGTGAGCTTCTTATCCATGCCATGCATATGATAGTTTGAGATGAACGTCCCATAGCTGGGCGTAAGAGAACCCAGAACTGCATCAGTAGCCAGCTCATCCAAGAGAGGGAAGCCCAACCGATCCAAATCTTGCATGTATTCGATCATCTTGATCACATCTAGCTCAGTGGATCACCTTCCTTTAGTTTGCAATCCATCAAGGATCGCCAGACGTTGAACCTTTCGGTCCTAGCCTGTGTCTAAAACATGCTCTTGAGACTCTCGATCATATCGTAAGCCTCAACATTTTTGAAATGCTGTTGCAAATCGGCCTCCATACAAGCCAGCATCAGACAGCTGATCTCCGTTGATTCATCAACAAGTTTTTGGTAGGCATTCTTAGTAGTGGCATTAGCATAATCGACAGGTTCCTCTGGAAGTGGATCCTCTAGAACATGTTCCTTTTTATCATGCTTGAGAACAATTCTCAAATTTCTATACCAGGTGGTAAAGTTTGTTACATTGAGTTTATCCTTTTCCAGAATTGATTTAAATGCAAAGTTGGGTTGAGCAGGTGGTGCCATTGATCTACAACAGAAAATATGCAATCACTAAGCAATGTGTTTATGTAGAGTAATTCAAGCCTAAATAGAAATACTCCAACTGAAGTCAGCATCCCTCCACAACCTCTCAGTGATTCAAGATCCGACTAGCGCATGCGACTAGTGAGCTTTAGCATCACTGCTAGCTAACATACCCATCCGATAAGCAACTCCTTGCTACTCGTATCTCTATACGACTCCTATCGGTCGGGTAGGTATCTTATACCCCGGCTCCCAACCTTGACACAAGGCCCAAAACTGTTTTGATAGCCTTGTCAAGTTAACCAGATGCAGTGCATGTCCGTGTTCGACACGAACCTTTCAGCTCAAGGATGCCTAGCAGCACCCCAATTTTATGAGCCCACCACTAGACGTCCTTGATGTGCGAAGGTGTAACATCAGGGATGGCAATTCACTTGGTATTAACGAGGGATCTTTCTACCATTTTAACATGCATAGAAATAAAGAAGCATAACAATCACAAATAAACATATATTGTGAAATAGTATGGCTCTTTCATGGATGTTCTTCCATGTCGGCTCCGACTCCGATGACCATCTAGGAACTCCATCTTGATTGTCACGCCAAGACGCCAAGCCACCAACCTTATCTCTATTATCCAACTACTACAACTAGTAATGAATTTTACATAGAGCCACAAGTCGACATGCAAGTCATTATACATTATAATGACAGCACTTTGGCTCCTGCTGTCTGACAAACCTGACCCGCAGGCCATGTATAAATTACACACATGCATGACATACACATGAGCCATACTATTCACATCAAACCTGCAAAACAAAGTTATGTAGAATCGCATTCTACCGATTTGAGTGATTGTGTATGAAATACAAGGCGCTACGCACACGGTGGTCCCGATCACACCGAATTTTCCGATCTGACCGATCTTATCGATCATCGCGAGTCCGATTCGGATTTACGTTTCACTGTTAATCCCGATGGTGGATACCGACCGGTAGGGCTAGGTGTTGTCACGACCTCATCTATTCGATTATCAGAAAACATAGCCACATCGATCCCCATGTGCAGTTGATCTCATCAACCATGCACATAGCCGGGCCGGCGGGCTTCTTGTTGGCGCAGGCCCGCTCCTCCCGCTCTACCACCAAGGTCGCGCTGGCTGTTTGTGGGTGGCCGCCAAGTATAGCAGGTGGCGCTCATGTGGACGTGGGGCGACCATGATGGGAGGTTGATGCGGGCCACGTCGAAGGTGACGAACTCCGTACGGTAGTTCTCACGGGTGCCGAAACTGGCGGGGAGGCAGACCTATCCCAAGGGCAGCACGGGGCCATCGACGCTGCCCGAGAAGGGCTTGGTGGGCGTCATGCACCCACGGGGCACTTGCAGCGTCTCATGAAACTCCACGGAGAGCATGTTCAGGCCCGCACCACCGTCAACAAGCATCTTGGTGACGGCCACCCCACCGATGGTAGGGGTACACAACAGGGGAACAATGCCCATAGCCCTGGTGGACTTGGGGTGATCGCTGGCGCCAGAAACGACAAGGAAGTCGGACCACTTTAGGCGGATAGCGGACTCGGGCGCCCGGAGGACTACACTCACCTCCTGCGAGGGACGCTTGGGGTGGCAGCCGGACGGTGGGGCCTGGGCCCCTCCTATGATGTAGGCCACATTGTAGCACCAGCGAGAGCTCTGTCTAGTGATAGCGCCATCGGTCGGGGCCGCACGACTCCCGCGCTCAGCTGCGGCAATGCTGTGGGAGACGAGGGGGAGGCCAATAGTGCTAGGAGGAGAGCATGGCCCGGCACGCTCACGATGGAGGGCGTGCCACGGCAAAGTGAGAATGGAGCGAGGAGGCACCAGTTCTGTTGGGATATACGGTAGGGTGCGTCGACTACAAATTAAAATTTTCTACGTGTAGAACATCCAAGAACATGCTACGGGAAATGGATCACAAATAGTTACCACTAGACGCGTAGTGCCGTGCAGCGGAAGAAGAGTTGGGGCAGCTCGTCCGCGTGGATCGTCTCCTCCTTGTCCGATCTCCCTCGAACAACCGGTCGTCGGATCCCACGTACAGGTTCGCCAGAGCGGCGCAAGTGCACCGCCTCTAATGGTATCCACGCGTGCAGGAGGAACACCGTGCGGCGGACTGCTAGGTCCGATCACACAGTCGACGGCGAGTGGAGGTGGCTATTCGCAACACATGCAAAGCCCTAGTAACAGCGCTGAAGCGAACAACCAAATGAGTGTGCCGCACCTCCACTATATATAGAAGTCCATCGCGGGCTCCACAGTTGAGCCTCTTACGGACCGTAAAGCCCAAAATATATTCGTCATGGATCCGAGTCCGAGTAGGATCACATCTGACTCATGGAGTCGGATCCGGCCTCACAGGTTCCTTCCCTTAAGCGCGTGACCCCTTAGGTTCAAGTCGGCTTGGTCGCAGGTCGGATCACCTCCGATCTGCTTGGTTGGTAGCGGCCTCTACCAAGGCGTGCCGACCACCAAGTAGACAATGAAGCCAGTTGGCAAACCTGTACAACATTCCACACTTCTGTTCCCTTTGCCACACGATATATGTTGTCGGGCTCAATGCGAGTCTGTCATCCTTGTGCTAGCCCGACCTCTTTCTCATTCCAGTGATGCCGACCACTAACTGTATTATCTCATAATCCCTGTCGCATGGCCATGCTTATCTTGGTCGGATCACACGAGGGGCCCAGAGTATATCTCTCCTGATTGGAGGGGCAAATCCCATCTTTCTCGACCATGTCTCGCGGCATGGGTCAAGACAAGCCCGAAACCTACCTTTGTAACTACCAAGTTACGGAGTAGCGTTTGGTCAGCCCAAAGCAGGTCTGTCACCATCCCGAGTACATGCGTCAGCTCAGGTCTAGTCGGCTACGCGTCCACACAACCCTTTCGACTAGGGACCTTTTAGGACAGTCACCATACAATGCATAGTCCCACAAACAAGTCATGTACTTGCTGATACACATCATTGATAATGTCCAAGGACTATCTTTATTCATAAACACATAGGAAATATCATCATACATGATTGCCTCTAGGCCATATCTCCAACAGTCTCGCACTAGAGTCAATCAAATAGACATCATATGCCCATAGCTCTAACGTGCCCCTCATGCTTGGGTTGTGGAAGTGGCTTAGTCAACGGATCCGCAACATTTGCATTCGTGTGAATTTTGCATAACTCTACATCACCACTTGATGACCCACAAGTATAGGGGATCTATCATAGTCCTTTCAATAAGTAAGAGTGTCGAACCCAATGAGGAGCAGAAGGAAATGACAAGCGGTTTTCAGCAAGGTATTATCTGCAAGCACTGAAATTATCAGTAATAGATAGTTGTGTGATAAGATAATTCGTAATGGGTAATAAGTAACAAAAGTAAACAAGGTGCAGCAAGGTGGCCCAATCCTTTTTCTAGCAAAGGACAAGCCTGGACGAACTCTTATATAAAGCAAAGCGCTCCCGAGGACACATGGGAATTGTTGTCAAGTTAGTTTTCATCACACTCATATGATTCGCGTTCGTTACTTTGATAATTTGATATGTGGGTGGACCGGTGCTTGGGTGCTGCCCTTCCTTGGACAAGCCTCCCACTTATGATTAACCTCTCTCACAAGCATCCACAACAACGAAAGAAGAATTAAGATAAATCTAACCATAGCATGAAACATATGGATCCAAATCCGCCCCTTACGAAGCAACACATAAACTAGGGTTTAAGCTTCTGTCACTCTAGCAACCCATTATCTACTTATTACTTCCCAATGCCTTCCCCTAGGCCCAAATCATGGTGAAGTGTCATGTAGTCGACGTTCACATAACACCACTAGAGGAAAGACAACATACATCTCATCAAAATATCGAACGAATACCAAATTCACATGATTACTTATAACAAGACTTCTCCCATGTACTCAGGAACAAACGTAACTACTCACAAAGCATATTCATGTTCATAATCAGAGGAGTATTAATTATCATTAAGGATCTGATTAAATGATCTTCCACCGAATAAACCAACTAGCATCAACTACAAGGAGTAATCAACGCTACTAGCAACCCATAGGTACCAATCTGAGGTTTTGAGACAAAGATCGGATACAAGAGATGAACTAGGGTTTGAGAGGAGATGTTGCTGGTGAAGATGTTGATGGAGATTAACCCCCTCTCGATGAGAGGATTGATGGTGATGACGATGGCGATGATTTCCCCCTCCCGGATGGATGTTTCGCCGGCAGAACAGCTCCGCCGGAGGCCTAGATTGGTTCTGCCCAGGTTCCGCCTCGAGACGGCGGCGCTTCATCCCGAAAGCTTCCTTCTTATTTTTTCCTGGTCAAAACACACCATATAGCGGAAGATGGGCATCGGGGGCCTGCTAGGTGGCCCACAAGGATGGGGGGCGCGCCCATGGGGGTAGGGCGCGCCCTCCACCCTTGTGGATGGCAGGTGGCCCCCCTCTGGTACTTTCTTCGCCCAATATTTTTTATTAAATCCAAAATGACTCTCCGTGAAGTTTCAGGACTTTTGGAGTTGCGCATAATAGGTCTGTAATATTTGCTCCTTTTCTAGCCTAGAATTCCAGCTGCCGGCATTCTCCCTCTTCATGTAAACCTTGTAAAATAAGAGAGAAAAGGCATAAGTATTGTGCCATAGTCTGTACTAACAGCCCATAATGCAATAAATATTGAAAAAAAAGCATGATGCAAAATGGACGTATCACCACTCTTTACGATCTTTCATATCAGGTGATATTTCTGATCTATGTGTCTTGTCTTGTGGTGATTCCTCAGCTCCTTGGCTTGTGCGATGGCACCAGAATTATCACAATAAAGGTCCAACAGTTTTACTGAGGCTGGGAAAATACCAAGATCATCCAGAAACTTCCGGATCCAAACACCCTCCTTTGGAGCTTCACAAGCCGCAATGTATTCGGTTTATGTGGTAGAATCGGCCACCGTATCTTGCTTGGAACTCGTCCATCTCACTACTCCTCCATTCATGACGTACACTGTCGTGGGAAGCCACGGCCACCAATGGGGTCAAGGGCCCCTTTTGGTTCGGCAGGGGGATTGAGCACATTGCACACAGAGCGGAGGAGCGTAGCGCAGCGCGGCAGAGATCACACGGGCAGTTTTTACCCATGTTTGGGCCGCCGCGAGGCGTAAAACCCTACTCCTGCTTTGGTGAATTGATGGTGGATGGTGGTCGAAACGCAGCGCTCTTGCCCGGTAGGGCTGCCTCGGGGCGAGAGTAGCTACGCGCGTATGAGTGTACAGGGGTCCGAATCCTTTCTATGGTTGCCATGGGCCTCCTTTTATAGATCAAGGGGTCACCACAGTGGCAAATCAGTCATTGTGTACTGATTAGATAGCGAACAGTACTATCATATCTACTCTGCAGACAGAGCAGTACGCATTAAATGTGCCGCTTAGTGTCACATCATGGCCTGCCCGGCATGCCTTGCTAGGCTATTTGGCCACCTTCTGTCCTGTCTGCATGACACGTCGCTAGATAGGTGTCATTTGGAGGCGATTCCTGTAGGAAATGGCTGCCATGTGGCAAAAGGCAGCCACTTAGTCATCTTGGGGCTTGACACCGCGCCGATCGATGACTTGCGTCGCTGCGAGGCGGGGCGGTGAAGCCCTGGCGGGGTGTTTTGCCTTCGTAGGACCCGGCAGGCCTGCCAGGGCGGTCTTGAGGCTTGCTTCCGGGGCAACCTTGACCTCGCCAAGCCCTCTTGCTCGGCAAGGGAGGTTTCCCTTAGCGGTGTGTTGCTTCTTGGCTTGACTTGGTCATCTCAACCTGCCCTTTGATTCCTCAAAGAGCCTATTTCTTCATCTTGGCCTTATCTTGGATGTTGCAATTTTGATCTTGGGCCTGTGCACGGTCTGGGCAACAGACCCACTGTTTGTTGCACCAACAGGAGCCCCCAGGCCTGGCCCGACCGAGCTGCCGGGCGTCGTCGGGGTAGGCCCTAACTTGTGCACAGGTGAGGGGAAAATAGCTGCTTGCCCTTTGAGATATTCTTTGCTTCTTCATTAACCTGAGCCCAGGTCAGTTTCCGATTCTTCTGCCTATCGCGTAACGCCAATTGTGGTGGGGCCATTCTTGTAATGGCCCATGAATGACTTTAACGCACGGGCAAGTAACTTCCAATTCACTCTTCCCACCACGCCCTTATCCCCAGCCACGTATGCTGCATGCACCGAGTGGGGTAGGTAATGGAGGCACGTGGTGCGGGAGAGTGTTAAGGTAGGGGCCCGGTCTTCATGGATTGGTGGAGGAGGATGATGGTTACCCATCGATGGATCAGCCCCCAGCCCCCAGCTTGCCTATAAAAGGGGGGCAGGAGGGAAGCGGAAGCGCTCATCCACTCTCCTCTTCTCGTCTTTTTCTTCTTTCTCCATGCAATGTTGAGAGAAAGAGACCGGGGCCGAGCCCCAGGCTCGAGCTTGAGGTTGGTGACGCTGGAAGCTTGTGAAGGGGCTCGGGGAGTGAGCCTGGTATGGAGTAAAAAGGGGCGTGGCGGATATGCCACCCATAGCGCGGGAGGCACCGAGCCCTTCTCTCGCGGGGGCGTGTTTGTCCCCTCCTCCCAGGTGCTAAAGTTCTTGGTGGCTCTGGTGTCCATCAGGGGTGCAGCGCTCGGGTCCCTTGGTAATTCCAGTATTGCCCCCTTTGGTAAAGTCAGGGCAAATGTTGAAGACGGTGGCATCTTCCTGCCCGCCAAGGTGGGGAGCGATGCCCCTCGCGCGCCTCGGACGCCGCTGCCGCCCGCAGCCTCTCCGGGGGAGGCAACGGCTCATGGAGCTGGCACCCCCTGGAGCGGTGGTGATGGAGAAAGATCGAGGGAAGACGGAGAAGGCGCGTGGTAGGGCGTCAGGTCGGAGTACGATGGCACCGACACCTTTGTCTCGTATTGCCGACCTGCTGCCTCATCTTTCCGCTCTTCCCCTCCCTCCCCAGCACCATCATCACCGGCCTCTTGGTTGCCGGGGAGAGGGCCGCTCTCTTGGTGCCTTTCGCCTCCTCCAGCAGTCTTCCAGCTGAGCCTCGGTGGTTCTCCCTGCTGGCACTTTTTGCTGGAGCTTCTGGTTGTCCCTGGAGGTGGTGACCAAGGCACCGTCGAGCTGCTCCTTTCGTCCCTCTCCTTCGCAGCCTCGCCACTCTCGATCTTGTCAGGCTGCGCTCGGCAGGTCCTGACGGGGTCGAGTGGGACGTCTTGCTCAGGCACCCCTTTTGCCCTCCTTCTCTTCCACCGCAGTGCCTAGGAGGAGATGGACAAGAAAGGGATTACGGGGCGCTTATCTTTTTTCAATCTAAAATATGTGGGCACTTGCCAAACTTTAGTTCAAATTATGTAATCTCTTTTATCCATGCTTGTGTTCTGTAAAGTCTGTAACTGTTGATAAGCATATTAATGAAAAAGATAAACCTTGCCGGGCACTTGTGCATGTAACTCGTCCATGCAGAGGGAGAATGCCTCTATATGCTCAAGTAAACAAGTTTTCCCCCGGTAGGCTTATCCTGCCGGTACCCTCAAGTTGCTGCCGCGGGGCTAGGCCTGCCGGGCACAAATCATGAAGAGGGACCAGCCCCCCACCAACTTTCTCGCCAAAGGCCACTACAACCTCCCTGACCGAAGCAACATTCGAGTCAAGGGACAGGAGCACCTATGTTTTGAAAGCGGTGAGGTTTTCCTATGCACAAGTTTTTACTTACGGAACACGTATGGATAAGAGAGAGAACTTATCTGTTTGGGCGTGCCGGGGATCGCAATGTAGGCTTGTCTTCTCTTCTCCTTCTTTTGGGACTGAATCCACGGTAGGAGCCTGCAGTTTGATGCAGATGAAAATGATGCCTCATGCGATCTTATCTACATGAGCATGCAATGCTTATGCATGCATGCAATTTGTCGGGGGCCCCCCAGCGCTTCATTTATTTCTCTGTTGCTCAGGGTCTATGCCTGGCTTTGTACAAGGGATTACATGCAACAGAGGTAAGGCATGTACAAAAGGGTGGCTGCCGGGCAGGGCCCGGCAGCCGTGCCTTATGGGTAGAACTTGCGGAGATGCTCAATGTTCCATGAGTTTTGCAACTGAATGCCATCTCCGGTGTCCAGACGGACTGTGCTAGGTCTGGTGACTCGTACTACCCGGTAAGGGCCTTCCCACTTCGGCGTCAACTTGTTTGCACCCTTGGCGGACTGAACATGCCTAAGGACAAGGTCGCCTTCCTCAAAACACTGGGCATGAACCCTGCGGCTGTGATAGCGGCGCAAGGCTTGCTGATAGCATGCGGCACACGTAGCAGCCCGGAGACGGTTCTCCTCGAGTAGCACAGCGTCGTCACGCCGGTGTTGATCTTGCGCTACTTCATCGTAGGCAAGCACTCGAAGTGACCCATAAATGAGTTCCGTGGGGATAACTTCTTCTACCCCATAGATTAGGGAGAAGGGAGTCTGCCTGGTAGCTCGATTTGGTGTCATTCTGATGGACCAAAGAACCATCGGCAGCTCATCGATCCACCGCCTGCCACACTTCTACAGCCTATCAAATGTTCTCATCTTGAGTCCTCGCAACACTTCAGCGTTCGCCCTCTCAGCTTGCCTGTTGCTCCTTGTATGGGCCACAGAGGCGAACGAGACTTTGCTTCCGAGGGCATGAACGAATTGCATGAAGGCGCGACTCGTGAACTGGGTGCCGTTGTCAGTGATGATCTGGGCAGGAACTCCGAAGCGGCACACCAATCCTTTCAAGAACTTGATAGCTGACTGAGCAGTCACCTTTCTCACGGGCTCTACTTCCGGCCACTTTGTAAACTTGTCAATTGCAACGAACAAGAATTCAAAGCCCCCGGCAGCACGGGGGAAAGGGCCGAGGATGTCGAGCCCCCAGACCGAAAACGGCCATGACAAAGGGATTGTCTGATGAGCTTGGGCAGGCAGGTGGATTGCTACTTCTTGAGCTTGCGTTGGTTTTTCCCTTGAAGAGGAAAGGGTGATGCAGCAAAGTAGAGATAAGTATTTCCCTCATTCTGAGAACCAAGGTATCAATCCAGTAGGAGACAACGCACAAATCACCGAATACCTGCACAAACAATCAAACAACTTGCACCCAACGCGATAAAGGGGTTGTCAATCCCTTTCATGGTTATTTGCAAAAGTGAGATTTGATAGAGATAGATAAACGATAAAGTAAATATTTTTGGTATTTTTGTTTTATAGATCAGAAAGTAAAAGATTGCAAATTAGTAGATCAGAAACTTGTATGATGGAAAATAGAAGATTATATGATGGAAAATAGTAGATTGGAAACTTATATGATGGAAAATAGACCCGGGGGCCATAGGTTTCACTAGAGGCTTCTCTCAAGATAGAAAATAATACGGTGGGTGAACAAATTACTACCGAGCAATTGATAGAAAAGCGCAAAGTTATGACGATATCTAAGGCAATGATCATGAATATAGGCATCACGCCCGTGTCAAGTAGGCCGAAACGATTCTGCATCTACTACTATTACTCCACACATCGACCGCTATCCAGCATGCATCTAGAGTATTAAGTTCATAAAGAACAGAGTAATGCATTAAGTAAGATGACATGATGTAGAGGAATTAACTCAAGCAATATGATGAAAACCCCATCTTTTTATCATCGATGGCAACAATACAATACGTGTCTTGCTGCCCCTACTGTCACTGGGAAAGGACACCGCAAGATTGAACCCAAAGCTAAGCACTTCTCCCATTGCAAGAAAAACCAATCTAGTTGGCCAGCCCAAACCGATAGTTCGAAGAGAATTACAAAGATATCAAATCATGCATATAAGAATTCAGAGAAGATTCAAATAATATTCATAGATAAGCTGATCATAAATCCACAATTCATCGGATCTCGGCAAACACACCACAAAAAAGTATTACATCGAATAGATCTCCAAGAACATCGAGGAGAACATGGTATTGAGAATCAAAGAGAGAGAAGAAGCCATCTAGCTACTAGCTATATGGACCCGTAGGTCTATGGTAAACTACTCACGCTTCATCGGAAGGGCAATGGTGTTGATGTAGAAGCCCTCCGTGATCGAATCCCCCTTCGGCAGGGTGCCGGAAAAGGTTCCTAGAAGGGATCTCATGGGTACAGAAGATTGCAGCGGTGGAAAAGTCTTTTCGTGGATGCCTCTGTTGGTTTGGGGATATATGAGTATATATTGGCGAAAGAATTAGGTCAGGAGGTGCACGAGGGGCCCACAAGGGTGGGGGGCGCGCCCTCCGTCCTTGTGGCCGCCTCGTGGCTCCTCTAACTTCATCTCCAAGTTTCCTACTTTCCTTCTGGTCCAAGAAAAATCATCGCGAAAGTTTTATTCCGTTTGGACTCCGTTAGGTATTCCTTTTCTGCGAAACTCAAAAACAAGGAAAAAACAGAAACTGGCACTGGGCTCTAGGTTAATAGGTTAGTCCCAAAAATAATATAAAATACATATTAATGCATATAAAACATCCAAAACAGATAATATAATAGCATGGAACAATCAAAAATTATAGATACGTTGGAGACGTATCAAGCATCCCCAAGCTTAATTCTTGCTCGTCCTCGAGTAGGTAAATTATAAAAACAGAATTTTTGATGTGGAATGCTACCTAACATATTTATCCATGTAATTTTCTTTATTGTGGCATGAATGTTCAGATCCGTAAGATTCAAAACAAAATTTTAATATTGACATAAAAACAATAATACTTCAAGCATACTAACCAAGCAATCATGTCTTCTCAAAATAACATGGCCAAAGAAAGCTTATCCCTACAAAATCATATAGTCTAGCTATGCTCCATCTTCATCACACAAAATACTCAAATCATGCACAACCCCGATGACAAGCCAAGCAATTGTTTCATACTATTGATGTTCTCAAACCTTTTCAACTTTCACGCAATACATGAGCGTGAGCCATGGACATAGCACTATAGGTGGAATAGAAGGTGGTTGTGGAGAAGACAAAAAGAGGGAGATAGTCTCACATCAACTAGCCGTATCAACGGGCTATGGAGATTCCCATCAATAGATATCAATGTGAGTGAGTAGGGATTGCCATGCAATGGATGCGCTAAAGCTATAAGTGTATGAAAGCTCAAAAAGAAAACTAAGTGGGTGTGCATCCAACTTGCTTGCTCATGAAGACCTAGGGCAATTTGAGGAAGCCCATCGTTGGAATATACAAGCCAAGTTCTATAATGAAAAATTCGCACTAGTATATGAAAGTGACAACATAGGAGACTCTCTATCATGAAGATCATGGTGCTACTTTGAAGCACAAGTATGGAAAAAGGATAGTAACATTGCCCCTTCTCTCTTTTTCTCTCATTTTTTTTCTTTTTCTTTTTCTCTTTTTTTCTTTCTTCTTTTTTTTCTTTCTCTTTTTTATTCTTTGGCTTCTCTGACCTCTTTTTTTTATTTCCTCACATGGGACAATGCTCTAATAATGAAGATCATCATACTTCTATTTACTTACAACTCAAAAAATTACTACTCGATACTAGAACAAAATATGACTCTATATGAATGCCTCCAGCGGTGTACCAGGATGTGCAATGAATCAAGAGTGACATGTATAAAAAAATTATGAACGGTGGCTTTGCCACAAATACGATGTCAACTACATGATCACGCAAAGCAATATGACAATGATGATGCGTGTCATAGTAAACGGAACGATGGAAAGTTGCATGGCAATATATCTCGGAATGGTTATGAAAATGCCATAATATGTAGGTATGGTGTCTGTTTTGAGGAAGGTATATGGTGGGTGTATGGTACCGGCGAAAGTTGCGTGGTACAAGAGAGGCTAGCAATGGCGGAAGGGTGAGAGTGCGTATAATCCATGGACTCAACATTAGTCATAAAGAACTCACATACTTATTGCAAAAATCTATTAGTCATCGAAACAAAGTACTATGTGCATGCTCCTAGGGGGATAGATTGGTAGGAAAAGACCATCGCTCGTCCCCGACCGCCACTCATAAGGAAGACAATCAAAAAATATCTCATGCTCCAAGTTCGTTACGGTTCACCAAACGTGCATGCTACGGGACTCACAAACCTTAACACAAGTATTTCTCAAATTCACAAATACTCACTAGCATGACTCTAACATCACCATCTTTATATCTCAAAACAATCATAAGGAATCAAACTTCTCATAGTATTCATTGCACTTTATATGAAAGTTTTTATTATATCCCTCTTGGATGCCTATCATATTAGGACTAAATTTATAAACAAAGCAAATTACCATGCTGTTTAAAGACTCTCAAAATAATATAAGTGAAGCATAAGAGTTCAATAATTTCTACAAAATAAAGCCACCGCAGTGCTCTAAAAAGATATAAGTGAAGCACTAGAGCAAAATTGCCTAGCTCAAAAGATATAAGTGAAGCACAAAGAGTATTCTCAAAAGGTGTGTACAGCAAGGTTGATTGTGGCAAACTAAAAATCAAAGAATCAATTTATACAAGACGCTCCAAGCAAAACACATATCATGTGGTGAATAAAAATATAGCCTCAAGTAAAGTTACCGATAGACGAAGACGAAAGAGGGGATGCCTTCCGGGGCATCCCCAAGCTTAGGCTCTTGTTTGTCCTTGAATATTATCTTGGGGTGCGTTGGGCATCCCCAAGCTTAGGCTCTTGCCACTCCTTATTCCATAGTCCATCAAATCCATACGCAAAACTTGAAAACTTCACAACACAAAACTCAACAGAAAATCTCATAAGCTCCGTTAGTATAAGAAAATAAATCACCACTTTGGTACTGTTGTGAACTCATTCTTTATTTATATTGGTGTAATATCTACTGTATTCCAACTTTTCCATGGTTCATACCCCCTGATACTACCCATAGATTCATCAAAATAAGCAAACAACACATAGAAAACAGAATCTGTCAAAAACAGAACAGTCTGACAAGATCCGAATTGTTCAAATACTTATCTTACTCCAAAAATAAGAAAAATTAGGAAAACAGAAACAATTTGCATATAAATCTCATATAAAAAATTTAGGGTTTTTTAATGCTCCAGTGAATTATTAAAATTCTATGACTGGACGCAAAAGTTTCTGTTTATCAGTAAGATCAAATCAACTATCACCGTAAGCCATCCCAAAGGTCTTACTTGGCACAAACACTAATTAAAACGTAAAACCACATATAACCAGAGGCAAGATGAATTATTTATTGCAAAACACAACCAAAAAAACAAAAACAAAAATAAAATTGGGTTGCCTCCCAACAAGCGCTATTGTTTAACGCCCTTAGCTAGGCATAAAAACACGACTAGATCTAGGTATTTGTCATCTTTGGTATGCAATCCATTAGTAGCTCTTATAATAGATTCATATGCCAAGTTAATTTTATTTCTAGGAAAGTGTTCCATGCCCTTCCTTAATAGAAATTGAAATCTAATGTTTGCTTCTTTCATATCAATAATTGCACCAATCGTTCTAAGGAAAGGTCTACCAAGAATAATAGGGCATATAGGATTGCAATCTATATCAAGAACAATGAAATCTACGGGCACAAAATTCCTATTTGCAACAATAAGAACATCATTAATCCTTCCCATAGTGTCGGGGACGAATCCGCGATCACCTATGGGACCCAGGGAAGGACCCCTTTACGTTCGGCAGGGAGAGACGGTCGCACGAAGAGCAAATCTAGCGAAGAACACGACAGTGCACGAGAGAGATTTACCCAGGTTCGGGCCGCACGGATGCGTAAAACCCTACTCCTGCTTTTTGGTTTATTATCTGTATGATTGTTCTAGCTCAGGGAGCGCTACAGTACAGAGTAGCTGCGTACAATACTGGAGTTCTCCATCTCCCAGTTCCTCTCCCTCTCCTCCACGTTGCCTATGGGCCTCCTTTTATATGCACAAAGGGGTCACCAACAGGTGGCAAACAGTAAAGGTAGAGGTGGAAAGTTGCTACAGTAAGGCCATTATTACCAGGATGACATGTCCTACCTACCACTGACGGCAGGGGACAAGGGCATTAAATGCCCATGCCTTAGCTGTCCAGATACATGTACCCGGACGTGGGAAAAGCCTATCCCACCTGCTCCTGCACCGCTAGCTACAGAGCACCGCCGTCTACACAGTGCCCTGCCACACACTCTTGGAAGGACCCAGAGCGCCACGCTGGCAGAGGCACTGGAGTAGCAGCACAGTAGCACAGTGGTACAGTAACGCTTGCCGCGGCAAGACCTTGCCGCACTTGATAGCTTGCCGCAACAAATAGCCTGCAGCGCAAGGTAACTTGCCGGGGCAAGTACCTTGCCCCAGCTGCTATCTTGCCGTAGCCAATACCTTGCCGCAGCCAATGACTTGCCGGGGCAAGTACCTTGCCGCGGCAAGTACTCTGCTACAGCATTTACATGCTTATCACTGACGGGTCAGGACAAGCGCATTAAATGCTCTGTCTAGGTGTCCCTTAGCTTCTTGGGGATGGGAAAAGGGGCCATCCTATCAGCGCCGCTTGGCACAGTGCTCTGCCACGCATGCCTGGAGAAGGGTCCAGAGTGCCATGCTGGCGGCCGCACTGGAGCAGCAGCATAGTGGCATAACCTTGCCGGGCAGGAACCTTGCCGGGCTCAGCTGGTCATCCCGGCAAGAACCTTGCCGGGGCCTTGTCTCCAGTCTAGCTGTCCCCCGGCAAGCCTTGCCGGCCTTATCTTTAGTCTTGTCGAGTCCTGAGCTTGCCGGCCCTGATCTCGCCGGCAGTAGTAGACTTGATCTTCTGGTCGATCCGCCTGGAGTCTTGTCTTGCCAGCTCTGCCTTGCCGGCGTTGCGTGGACCCATTCCCGGCAAGTAAACCTTGCCGGGAACCGGGCTTCGAATGTACTCTTAGGTGGATTCCTCCTCTGCCATGTCCTTCCCGCCTGGAGGCTGCGACTTGCCGGTGCGTGTCCAGGGGTAGTGAACACCCCCCTGTTTACTACACCGACAGGAGCCCCCGGGCCTGGGCCGGACAGGCGTGCACAGTGGTTGTCCGGGCTAGGCCCAACGACGCACACCGGCAACATGTAGATCTGTTCCCTGCCGTTCCTCCCGCCTGGAGGTCGCAACCCTGTTGCTGCAATGGCACGCATAAAGAAACAATTTACCTTGATTAGGCCAAGCTTTATGGCACAAGAGATATTCCTTCATGCTAAATGAATGCATGCTTCCCCCTTGATTGATTCCGTCTTTGCACGTATCTTGTACCCTACGCTGTCTGGAAACCCTGCCGGTGCGCACGCTTGCCGCGAGCGCTAGGTGCGGGTCTTTAGCAGCCTGCTGGAAACGCCGCCACCGGCAAGGCGACTTGCCGGGCCAGAACGCAGCTGCTAAGTTTGCCGAGCGGACTCGAGGCGAAACCAGAGCACGGACTAACCACGGCAAGGTCCTTTCGTGTGCAGGTCGATATACGAGAACGAGGAATCAATCAAGACGACCCACGCTTGCTGGAAAGCTTTCCGGTGCACACGCTCCAGGCAGCGGCGCTTGGGGATCGGGTCCTTAGCAGCTCACTGGGAACGCCGCCTCCCGGAAAGGTTTACCTTCCCGGTTCTGGTGTAGCTGCTCACATCGCCGAGCGGACTCGAGGCGACTAGGAGCGCAACTAGCCCCGAGAAGGCTCCTTCGCGTGTAGGTGTAAGAAGCGAGTGAGGACAGTAAAATGAATGCAATTGCCAAAAAATCTGTGCAACTTAGCTTTTTCTGCTAGGGCGCCGCTAGCCCCCGAGCTTGTTTCTTGCTCAAAGAGTGGTTGTCGGAGCCCCCGGCAAGGGAGGCTCTTAACTCTGGCGGAGAACTTTGATGTTCTCGATGCCAGCTTCCGGCAAGGGGTTGCCGGGAAGGCTCTTGACTCTGGCGGAGAACCTTGACATTCTCAACGCCAGCTTCCGGCAAGCTTGTTGCCAGGGAGGCTCTTCAGGGGGTTACTCTCTGGGGCGCTGCCAGCCCCCGAGCTCGCCTTCCATGCGTGTTCCTGCAACACTGACTGGGCATGAAATGCCACAACAGCGTTTAAGCACAACAAGTTGATTAGCTTCTGGTTAATGTCGGATTCGCTGCAATCTTGACTCCTGCTGAATATTCCCTTGCTTGCCGGAACACTTTCCGGTGCGCACGATCCAGTCAGCAGCGCTTTGAGGAACGGATCCTCAGCAGCTTGCCGGGAACGCCGCCTCCCGAAAAGGTTTACCTTCCCGGCTCTGGCGCAGCTGCTCAGGTTGCCGAGCGGACTCGAGGCAACTAGGAGTGCGACTAGCCCCGGGAAGGCTCCTCAGCATACGGGTTTACGCAGGAACCTTAGAATAAAACTCGCTAAGTCCTTCTCCTTAAACGACTGCATTTTTGCACAGTGAGCCCCCCACGCTTGCCGGAATACTCCCCGAATGCGCACGTTCCGGTCGATGGCGCTTAGGATCGGGTCCTGTTCAGCAGCCTATCGAGAACGCCGCCTCTTCGGGAGCTTAACGCCTTAGAAACAATCGCAGCTGCATCTGCATTGTTGGGCGGACCCAAAACAACCAGGAGCGCAGAATGTTTCAGGAGCGCTCCTTCGCGCACAGGTTATGCACAAAAATATCGTCCAGGATAAGACTTAATAGCAGAAAGTAATTAAAGCTTTAAAACTTAGCATTTTGCGAAGGTTCAGGCCCTTCTTCTTGGACGCTATGGCGGTGAAGATGATGAAGAAACTGCCGCACTGATCGCCAGATCAGGTTCGCGCAGCCCCTCACCCCCTACCTGGCGCGCCAAAGATGTCGGGGACGAATCCGCGATCACCTATGGGACCCAGGGAAGGACCCCTTTACGTTCGGCAGGGAGAGACGGTCGCACGAAGAGCAAATCTAGCGAAGAACACGACAGTGCACGAGAGAGATTTACCCAGGTTCGGGCCGCACGGATGCGTAAAACCCTACTCCTGCTTTTTGGTTTATTATCTCTATGATTGTTCTAGCTCAGGGAGCGCTACAGTACAGAGTAGCTGCGTATAATACTGGAGCTCTCCATCTCCCAGTTCCTCTCCCTCTCATCCACGTTGCCTATGGGCCTCCTTTTATATGCACAAAGGGGTCACCAACAGGTGGCAAACAGTAAAGGTAGAGGTGGAAAGTTGCTACAGTAAGGCCATTATTACCAGGATGACATGTCCAACCTACCACTGACGGCAGGGGACAAGGGCATTAAATGCCCATGCCTTAGCTGTCCAGATACATGTACCCGGACGTCTTGGATGTGGGAAAAGCCTATCCCACCTGCTCCTGCACCGCTAGCTACAGAGCACCGCCGTCTACACAGTGCCCTGCCACACACGCTTGGAAGGACCCAGAGCGCCACGCTGGCAGAGGCACTGGAGCAGCAGCACAGTAGCACAGCGGTACAGTAACGCTTGCCGCGGCAAGACCTTGCCGCACTTGATAGCTTGCCGCAACCAATAGCCTGCCGCGCAAGGTAACTTGCCGGGGCAAGTACCTTGCCGCAGCTGCTATCTTGCCGTAGCCAATACCTTGCCGCAGCCAATGACTTGCCGGGGCAAGTACCTTGCCGCGGCAAGTACTCTGCTACAGCATTTACATGCTTATCACTGACGGGTCAGGACAAGCGCATTAAATGCTCTGTCTAGGTGTCCCTTAGCTTCTTGGGGATGGGAAAAGGGGCCATCCTATCAGCGCCGCTTGGCACAGTGCTCTGCCACGCATGCCTGGAGAAGGGTCCAGAGTGCCATGCTGGCGGCCGCACTGGAGCAGCAGCATAGTGGCATAACCTTGCCGGGCAGGAACCTTGCCGGGCTCAGCTGGTCATCCCGGCAAGAACCTTGCCGGGGCCTTGTCTCCAGTCTAGCTGTCCCCCGGCAAGCCTTGCCGGGTTCAGCTGGTCATCCCGGCAAGAACCTTGCCGGGGCCTTATCTTTAGTCTTGTCGAGTCCTGAGCTTGCCGGCCCTGATCTCGCCGGCAGTAGTAGACTTGATCTTCTGGTCGATCCGCCTGGAGTCTTGTCTTGCCAGCTCTGCCTTGCCGGCGTTGCGTGGACCCATTCCCGGCAAGTAGACCTTGCCGGGAACCGGGCTTCGAATGTACTCTTGGGTGGATTCCTCCTCTGCCATGTCCTTCCCGCCTGGAGGCTGTAACTTGCCGGTGCGTGTCCAGGGGTAGTGAACACCCCCCTGTTTACTACACCGACACATAGGTTTCTTAATAGTGGAATCCGCGAGATGCAAATTTAAAGAACAATCATCAAATTCACGGAAACCTAACACAACACATAAAGTTTTTGGAATCATGGAAACACTAGCACCCAAATCACACAAAGCATAGCACTCATAATATTTAATCTTAATCTTAATATTAGGTTCCCACTCATCATAAAATTTTCTAGGGATAGAAACTTCCAATTCAAGCTTTTCTTCAAAAGATTGCATCATAGCATAAACGATATGTTTACTAAAAGCTTTGTTTTGATTATAAGCATGAGGAGAATTCAACATGGATTGCAACAAGGAAATACAATCTATTAAAGAACAATTATCATAATTAAATTCCTTGAGATCCAAAAGATTGGGTTCATTGCTACTTAAAGTTTTGACCTCTCCAATCCCACTTTTATCAATTTTTGCATCAAGATCTAAAAACTCCGAATCATTGGGACGCCTTTTAACTAAAGTTGACTCATGTCTAGTCCCATCTTTATCAAGATTTATATTGGAAAACAAAGATTCATAGGAGTCACATCAATCACTTTAAGATCTTCATCATTATTTTCACGAAAACTAGAAGAACATGTTTTTACAAACCAATCTTTTTAAGCACGCATCTTAGCGGTTCTTTCTTTGCACTCATCAATGGAAATTCTCATAGCTTTGAGAGACTCATTGATATCATTCTTGGGTGGAATAGATCTAAGTTTCAAAGAGTCAATATCAAGAGAAATTCTATCCACGTTCCTAGCCAAATCATCAATCTTAAGCAATTTTTCTTCAATCAAAGCATTGAAATTCTTTTGCGAACTCATAAATTCTTTAACACTATTTTCAAAATCAGAGGGCACCTTATTATAATTTCCATAAGAATTGTTGTAGGAATTACCATAATTATTCGAGGAATTAGTAGGAAACGGCCTAGGATTAAAATTGCCTCTATACACGTTATTACCAAAATTGTTCCTACCAACAAAATTCACATCCATAGATTCATTATTATTTTCAATCAAAGTGGACAAAGGCATATCATTAGGATCCAAAGAAGCACTCTTGCTAGCAAATAATTTCATAAGTTCATCCATCTTTCCACTCAAAACATTAATCTCTTCAATTGCATGCACTTTTTTACTAGTGGAAGATCTTTTGGTATGCCATTGAGAATAATTAACCATAATATTATCTAGAAGTTTAGTAGCTTCTCCTAGAGTAATTTCCATAAAAGTGCCTCCCGTGGCCGAATCTAAAAGATTTCTAGAAGCAAAATTCAATCCAGCATAAATTTTTTGTATAATCATCCACAAATTCAAACCATGAGTAGGGCAATTTCGTATCATCAATTTCATCCTCTCCCAAGATTGTGCAACATGTTCATGATCAAGTTGCTTAAAATTCATAATATCGTTCCTAAGGGAGATGATCTTAGTGGGAGGAAAATACTTGGAAATAAAAGCATCTTTACACTTATTCCATAAATCAATACTATTTTTAGGCAAAGATGAAAACCAAGTTTCAGCACGATCTCGTAGTGAGAATGGAAATAGCTTCAATTTAACAATATCATTATCCACATCTTTTTTCTTTTGCATATCACACAAATCAACAAAATTGTTTAGATGGGATGCGGCATCTTCACTAGGAAGGCCAGAAAATTGATCTTTCATAACAAGATTCAACAAAGCGGCATTAATTTCATAAGATTACGCACTAGTGGCGGGAGCAATCGGAGTACTAATAAAATCATTGTTATTGGTGTTAGAAAAGTCACACAATTTTGTATTCTCTTGAGCCATCATGACAAAGCAAGCAATCCAACACACGAGCACACAAAAAGCAAATGAAGAAGACGAACGGAAGAGGGGCGAAGAAAAGGCAAAGAGAGGGGCGAAAAAAGGCAAATCTTTTCGAAAATCATTTTAGAAGTGGGGGAGAGGAAAACAAGAGGCAAATGGCGAATAATGTAATGCAAGAGATGAGAGTTTATGATGGGTACTTGGTACGTTTTGACTTGGCGTAGATCTCCCCGGCAACGGCGCCAGAAATTCTTCCTGCTACTTCTTGAGCTTGCGTTGGATTTTCCCTTAAAGAGGAAAGGGTGATGCAGCAAAGTAGAGATAAGTATTTCCCTCAGTTTGAGAACCAAGGTATCAATCCAATAGGAGACAACGCACAAATCACCAAATACCTGCACAAACAATCAAACAACTTGCACCCAACGCGATAAAGGGGTTGTCAATCCCTTCACGGTTATTTGCAAAAGTGAGATCTGATAGAGATAGATAAACGATAAAGTAAATATTTTTGGTATTTTTGTTTTATAGATCGAAAAGTAAAAGATTGCAAATTAGTACATCGGAAACTTGTATGATGGAAAATAGAAGATTATATGATGGAAAATAGTAGATTGGAAACTTATATGATGGAAAATAGACCCGGGGGCCATAGGTTTCACTAGAGGCTTCTCTCAAGATAGAAAATAATACGGTGGGTGAACAAATTTCTGCCGAGCAATTGATAGAAAAGCGCAAAGTTATGTCGATATCTAAGGCAATGATCATGAATATAGGCATCACGCCCGTGTCAAGTAGACCGAAACGATTCTGCATCTACTACTGTTACTCCACACATCGACCTCTATCTAGCATGCATCTAGAGTATTAAGTTCATAAAGAACAGAGTAATGCATTAAGTAAGATGACATGATGTAGAGGAATTAACTCAAGCAATATGATGAAAACCCCATCTTTTTATCCTCGATGGCAACAATACAATAAGTGCCTTGCTGCCCCTACTGTCACTGGGAAAGGACACCGCAAGATTGAACCCAAAGCTAAGCACTTCTCCCATTGCAAGAAAAACCAATCTAGTTGGCCAAACCAAACCGATAGTTCGAAGAGAATTACAAAGATATCAAATCATGCATATAAGAATTCAGAGAAGATTCAAATAATATTCATAGATAAGCTGATCATAAATCCACAATTCATAGGATCTCGACAAACACACTGCAAAAAAAGTATTACATCTAATAGACCTCCAAGAACATCAAGGAGAACATGGTATTGAGAATCAAAGAGAGAGAAGAAGCCATCTAGCTACTAGATATGGACCGGTAGGTCTGTGGTAAACTACTCATGCTTCATCGGAAGGGCAATGGTGTTGATGTAGAAGCCCTCCGTGATCGAATCCCCCTCCGGCAGGGTGCCGAAAATGGTCCCTAGAAGGGATCTCACGGGTACATAAGATTGCGGGGGTGGAAATGTCTTTTCGTGGATGCCTTTGTTGGTTTGGGGATATATGAGTATATATAGGCGAAAGAATTAGGTCAGGAGGTGCACGAGGGGCCCACAAGGGTGGGGGGCGCGCCCTACCCCCCTGGGCGCGCGCTCCATCCTTGTGGCCGCCTCGTGGCTCCTCCGACTTCATCTCCAAGTCTCCTGGTTTCCTTCTGGTCCAAGAAAAATTATCGCAAAAGTTTTATTCCATTTGGACTCCGTTTGGTATTCCTTTTCTGCGAAACTCAAAAACAAGGAAAAAACAGAAATTGGCACTAGGCTCTAGGTTAATAGGTTAGTCCCAAAATTAATATAAAATAGCATATTAATGCATATAAAACATCCAAAACAGATAATATAATAGCATGGAACAATAAAAAATTATAGATACGTTCGAGATGTATCATGGATATTCTTGGAATGGAACTGGCAGGCTTCACACTTTGTGAAAAGCTCGACCGCATCTTGGAGGGCTGTGGGCCTGTAGAATCCTTGCCGGAAAACTTTCCCAACCAGCGCCCTTGATCCAATGTGGGAGCCGCACATACCCTTGTATATCTCTGCCAGCAGTTCCTTTCCTCCTTCCCAGCAAATGCACTTCAATTTCACACCGTTGGGTCTCCTTCTGTACAGCGTGTCATCAATGAACTGATACATACTGGCCCTCCGGGCTACTCTTTCAGCTTCTTCTTTCTCTTCAGGAAGTTCTCCAGTTTGGAGGAAATGGACTATGTGCCGTACCCAAGGCGGAGCCTGTGGCTCGGCAATGAGGACTAACGGCACCTCCTCATTCGTGAGAGTGCAATCCTCGACCGCGGGGACCGGTGGCCTGGCCGGAGGATGCAACTTAGCGACCGAAGGGGTGTTGTGCCCGACAAGCTTTCTGCCGGGATCCTCGAGAGGTTCTACCGGGAGAGGCTTGACGGAGTCCAGTTTCCTCCTCTTTCTGGCCATTGTTGCCGGGGATACGGAGGGCTGAGTCAGATGGAGAACAAAAGTTCCTGGTTCCATAGGGAGCTTTTGTGCAACGCACTTCAACAGATGATCAGCGATGCTATTTTCTGCATGGGGTATGTGCTCTGTTTGCAATCCGTTAAAGCGCTCCTCCAACTTTCTCACTTCCTCAACGTATGCCTCCATCAATGGACTTTGGTAATCCTTGTTGACTTGTCTCACCACAAGTTGTGAGTCTTCGCTGATGATCAGCTTCTTGATCCCCAGTTCTGTTGCGACTCTGAGCCTGGCAAGGAGCCCTTCATACTCTGTTGTATTGTTGGTAGCCTTCTCTAGGGGAAATGCATCTGGACGACATACTTCAGGTGCTCTCCGGTGGGAGCAACGAGAAGCACGCCAGCCCCTGCACCTTGCAGGGAGAAGGCACCATCGAAATACATGATCCATTCTTGGGGCGCTTCCTTGCCGGGGATAATTGTCTCCAATACCTCTTCGTCAGGAGTTGGCATCCATTCTGCAATAAACTCTGCCAATGCTCTGCTCTGAATGGTTGATGTGCTCTCAAACTTCAAACCAAAGTTGGATAACTCCAAAGCCCACTCCACTATCCTGCTGGTGGCCTCAGGGTTTCGGAGTATCCGTTGTAAAGGGAAACGGGTGACAACTGTGATCTCATGGGCTTCAAAGTAGTGGCGCAGTTTCCTTGAGGCCATAACAAGGCCAAAAATCAATTTCTACACGCCAGAGTATCTGGATCTAGCCCCCTGCAACAGGGAGCTGACGAAGTATACTGGGCATTGCACCGCTTTCTTCTTTGCCGTGACCAGAGAACTGCTTCCGCTGCTTTGCTCTTCTCCACCTTGATCTGCATCTGACCTTGCCGGGGTGTATTCATTTTCCTCCCCGTAATGGACACCAGCTACGTCTGCTGCTCCATCCACTTCCCTCTGCGCCACCAGTGCTGCACTAACCACCTGATTAGTTGCCACCAAGTACTGCAACAATAGCTCTTGAGGTTTTGGAGCAACCAAAGTGGGCACAGAGGAAAGGTAGGCCTTCAAATCTTGTAGTGCAGCGTCTGCCTCTGGGGTCCACTCCATGGGCCCTGCCTTTTTCAAAATCTTGAAGAATGGCAAGGCACGCTCGACAAGCTTGGAAATGAATCTGCTAAGCGTGGCAACACACCCAGTCAAACGCCTCATGTCCTTGACTGTCTTGGGTGCTTGAATCTGCTGGATAGCCTTGATCTTGTCGGGGTTGGCCTCTATCCCCTGGTGGGACACAAACAAGCCAAATAACTTGCCGGAAGGAATACCAAACATACACTTCTCCGGGTTTAGCTTCAAGTTGATCTGGCGCAGATTAGCAAACATCTCTTCTAAATCCTGAATGAGGGTTGATCTGTCCTTGATCTTGACCACAATGTCAACCATGTAAGCCTCAACATTTCTGTGCAACTGTGACTCAAAACCAATCTGGATTGCTCTTGTGAAAGTGGACCCGGCGCTTTTCAACCCGAAAGGCATCCGCATGAAGCAGTATGTGCCACATGGGGTGATGAACGCGGTCTTCTCTTCGTCTTCCTTGGACATGAAGATCTGATGATACCCAGAGTAGGCATCCAGAAAGGAAAGCAGGTCACACCCGGAGGTGGAATCCACAATCTGGTTGATGTGCGGCAAGGGAAATGGGTCCTTCAGGCATGCCTTGTTCAGATCTATAAAATCTCTGCACAGCCTCCACTTCCCATTAACTTTGCGTACCACCACAGGATTTGCTAACCACGTTGGATGCAACACTCCTCTAACTAGACCAGCTGCCTCAAGTTTCTTGATCTCCTTGACAATAAACTGTTGCCGCTCCAAAGCTTGCTTCCGGACCTTCTGCTTGACGGGCCGGGCATGTGGGCAGACAGCAAGGTGGTGCTCGATTACCTCCCTGGGAAAACCGGGGATGTCAGATGGTTGCCAGGCAAACACATCGAAATTCGCCCGCAGGAAGGCAACGAGCGCGCTTTCCTATTGGTCATCGAGCATGGCGCTGATAGTGAAAGTACCATCAGTGCTAGCCAGCCCTACCAGGACCTTTTTCACAGCGGGTGCAGATGCATTGGACCTCTTGCAATTGGAACTCTCCGGCGAGTCATCAACAGGCGCAACATACCCCGAAGAGGTACGCTTCCCGGATTCCTTACGGGCATCCCTATTAGCCTTCTTTTTTCCATCACTTTCCTTGGCGGGGATTGCAGCTTCAGTGGCCTCTGTCGCGACTGCATCCTAGTACATCTTGTCCATTCAAATAATTGCATCCTTCTCGTCTGATGGAATGGAAATGACACCCACCGGCCCTGGCATTTTTAAGGTGTTGTAGGCATAGTGGGATGCCGCCATGAACTTGGCCAGAGCTGGGCAACCAAGGATTCCATTGTATGGTAGGGGGAGGTCAACCACATCAAACACGATCTTCTCAGTCTGGTAATTCAACTCCCCCCAAATGTCACCGGCAACGTGATTTTCCCCTTAGGACGACTCCTGCCGGGGTTGATTCCTTGAAACGTACCAGTAACTTTGAGCTCTACTTCTGCTATCTGGAGTTTGTTGATGACCTTTGAAGAAATCAGATTCAACCCGGCTCCGCCATCAACCAACATCTTTGTGACATTGAGGATGCGGATTGTTCGTGATACCAACAACGGCAAGCACCCTACCGCGGTGGTACGGTCAGGGTGGTCCTATTCGTCGAAGATGATGAGCGTGCGGGACCACTTGAGCGGCCTTCGAGAGTCTACTGCTGGCTCCACGGCATTGGCTTCACGCACCCACCGTTTAAGTTGGCGGTGGGAGGAGTGCAAAGATGCACCCCCGTCAATGCACAGGGCGATAGTGGCTTTCTGGAATTCCTGCTCGCTGGTTTCCTCTTCATCTCCTCCATCACTCTCATCGTTGCAATCCCCCTTCTCACGGCCTCTGGCGGGTTTCCCTTGATTCTGAGGAGCCTTGCTGGGGCAGCATGCTCTGCCACCCCAGCCCTTTCCGCCAGCGCCATTCTGACCTTTCTCTTTATCTCGCTTCTCATATTCAGCCCTCTGCTTCTTGACAAGCTGCTCAACCTAATGACACTCCTGGAGATCGTGGCCCTTGGTCCGATGGATCTTGCAATATGGGTCTTCGCCTTTCCCAGCCTTCTCGGCAGCCGCGACTTCCCGGCAATCAGTGCACGCGGCAACTTCCTTGCCGGGTATCTTAGCCTTGGCTTTCTTGCCGGTACTAGGCACGCCCGATCCCTCAATGGTCATCACTGCTTTATCCTTGCGCCTTTTGTTGTGCTTCTTGTTCTTCTTCTTTTGACTTGTGGCCTCATCATCATCCTCTGAATCGATGTCGACACCATCCTCTTCTCCGGGGAGCTTCCTCCCCTCCTCTATTCGAGCACACTTATCCACCAGGGTGTAAAGCTCCATCACAATTTTGGGCAATCGAATGTTCATCTTGGAACATATCCGACGATTGCGCACATTGGACTGGAATGCAGCTATCACAGTTGCCGGGTGTATGTGTAGAATATTCCTGTGGACTCGGCTAAATCTCTACATGTATTTCCGCAGGCTCTCGCCTTCCTTCTGCGGATGAAGCTGCAAGTCGCTGGGCCGCCCTAGTTCTTGATGGCCGCCCGTGAAGGCGCCAACGAACTCATGGCACAGGTCAGCCCAGGTCGAAATGGAGTTCTCTAGCAGGTGCATCAGCCAAGACCTCACATTTGGCCTGAGTGCCAAAGGGAAGTAGTTGGCGAATACCTTCTCATCTCTTCCCCCGGCAGCCTGAACAGCGATGGTGTAGATGCTCAAGAACTCTGCCGGGTTCAGTCTCCCATCATATTTCTCTGGTATCGCTGGCTTGAACGTGCGAGTGGACGGCCAACGAACTTGCCACAGCTCACGGGTGAAGGCAGGGCACCCAGCCTCGAAGGGCAGGTACCCGCCCTCAGCGAGTGCAGGCTCGTCGATGTCGGGGCCATCGCGCCTGTCAGACTCGCGGTGGGCATCACGGTGTCGCTTGGTGATGACACGTGCGCCTTTCCTCCGCCTGTCCTCCAGGCCTCGCCGCTGACCTTGACGCACTCGTGTCGCCGTACGACACCTATGGGATCGCGTGGATCCCTTTTACGGTTCGGCAAGGAGAGTGGTATGCACACAGAGCAGATCTAACGATCAACGCAAGGGGATTTTTACCCAGGTTCGGGCCGCTAAGAAGCGTAATACCCTACTCCTGCTTTAGTTTATTGTGGATGTTCAAGCCCAAGCTTCAGGAGCGCTTGCAATGAACAGTACGTTCAAGCAGCAGCTACACATGCAGAATGGGCCAGAGGGTCCTCCTCCCCTGTAGCTACGCCTTGGGCCTCCTTTTATAAGTCCAAGGGGTCACCAACAGTGGCGTTTAGTACATACATGAGGTGTAAAGTAGCTACAGTGTTTACATACTTATCACAAACGATTTAGGACAAACGCATTAAATGCTCCGTTTAGGTGTCCTTACTTTCTTGGGGACGGAAAAAGGGGCCGTCCCATCAGCACCGCTTAAGCCCGTTCACCACTAGAACCACGCCATGCATCCAGGAGGACAAAACCCAAATGATAGGCTCGTCACTGCACTGGAGGGGTGGCAGGGTGGCGGAACCTTGCCGGGTGCGGATCTTGCTGGGTCTTCGCGGGTCATCCCGGCAAGGATCTTGCCAGGAGCCAAGGGTCTTCTGTCTTTTGATCATTGGCCTGAATACTTTCGTGATGATCTTGCATTTGCTTCCAGCTGTCCTCCGGCAGACCTCGCCGCTGGTATGGCTACAACTGTCCGTGCACAAGTATGGGGTACTAAAAGACCCAAGCTTTAGTACACCGACAGGAGCCCCAGGGCCTAGGCCATACACGGATGCGAGGCGTTGTTGGGCTAAGCCCAAACAGTGCACGGGCACACATGGCAAGAGTTAGCTATCATAATTATCTCATTTACCGCACTTCCCCATGGTGCATATTGAATGCACGATGTGGGGAATGTGCGCGGAGCAACCGCTGTAGCAGCGCACTCGCGAAAGCGCATTCACATTGATTAGAAAGGAGGTAGTTCCGCGCCTTCCCTATAAAAAGGAATCCGCAGAGGCACTGTTCATTTACCTCCCATCCTTTCCAATCTGGAAACCGCCGTCGCCTTCTTCCTTGAACTCAAATCAGAGCCTCTCCCATCCATCCGCCGCCCCCACTTCCTCATCGTCCTTGGTCTCTGCTTCCATAGCCGCCATGCCGCCCAAAGCGGGCAAGGGTAAAGAGGTGAAAGCCATCGAGGAGAGTGAGTTGGTGAAGATGCGGAAGGAACACGTCGTCTTCGCCCCGACGCTCGATGCGAGTGCTCTGAAGGACCGGTACCTGTGCATGTGGGGGAGGGAGACAAAGGCTCATCCTGCAACTCGCGTGAATCCAGCTTCCTCTGAGGGCGGCCTAGATAAATTCCCTTTCTTTGTCGCATATTTCTATTGCAGGCTCTGCCCCCCGTTTTCTGATTTCTTCAATGACATCATGTACACATACGGCTTCCATCTCTTGGATTTCACGCCGAATGCCGTGACATGTATGTCGGTCTTCGCCCATCTCTGTGACAATTTTGCTGGAGTAATCCCCGGCACGGCCCTCTTTCGCCACTATTTCATTCCCCACATTGAAAAAGGAGAGGCCCTTTCCGGTTCTATCACCTGGATCCCAAGGGCATGGAATAAGGAGATATACCTAGAAGGGCTCCAGCGTACGAAGTGGGAAGAGTGGTGGGGCGAATGGTGCTGGATTAAGGAGAAAGAACCCCAGCCTTTCTGTCTGCCCCGACAAACCAAAGTGGCCCGTGGCAATGGCTGGAGCGCTCTCGATCCTCAAGATGAGAAGCGCACGATCGCAATCACCAGAATCCACCATCTTAGTGCTGCCTGGCTCACAATAGAAATGATCGGCGCTGATTTCCTTCGTCGCCGCATTGCTCCTCTGCATAACAAAGGGAGACCAGCCAGGGAGTTTCAGAATGCAGCAGATGTCATGAGGCTGTGCCCTGGTTTGAACAACAACTTGACGGTCATGCAACACACATCTGTCTGCCACAAACTGTTCAGGCCCAGCAGGAAATATAAGTTGCCGGCGAACATAATTCCTCTGTGCAACAACTCCGCTCTGATCACAATCATCACCATGATGCCGGCGTGCAATGCCCATGGCCTTGACGGGACTTGGATTGAGCCATCCACAGAGCGATCATAGGGGTTCTTTGACAATCTATCTGAAAGAGCCATCCGGGAAGAGACAAATCTCATCCGCCCCACCACTGACGAAGAAGTGGCGTATATCGCCAGCAGGGCGGAAGATGCAAATCTTTCCGCGGAGGCTGACAGCGCTGGCTTCCTAGAAGAAGAGGCTAGCAAAGAATAAGTAATATCAGACGAGAACCTTGCCGGGGAAGGTGAGACTGCCGGGGAGCAGAGCGGCACAGCTGCCGGGAGCCCTTCTATCGAAGACACAACCGAGGAGCAGCTGCACGAGGAGCCCCCAGCTCCAGAGAAGAAGAAGCGCGTGCTGCAGAAAGCCGCCTCTGGCGTTCCAGCATGTCAGCCTTCCTCAAGTGGCGAGGTTCCCGGCAAGAAGGCGTCCAGTGAGGCTGTGCAGCAGCAAGATGCTCAACAACAGCCCACGCGACGTACGAGATGCACGGCCGCGGCAACAACTGGAATGGCGGGGGCGTCTCATACGATAGCGCCAACAGCCGGAGCAACAGGGTCACGTCGACCTGCCGCCTCTCGCACAGCCAAGTGACCCAGGACCCCTTCTCCAACCCCTCACATGGATACTAAGGTGGAGGTCGACTTCGACCTCTCCGCTTTTAGCCCGGAAAGAGAAGAGTAAGGGTCCTGCCGGATTTTTTAACTTATGAATTCTTGATTTGCTTGATTCACTTGTCTTGCTTTGGCTTGTCTCCGCAGGGATACGGAAACATTGGCGCAAAGGATGGTGAAGAGGGCAAAGACATTGACGGGCGACGAGCCCCCGGCAAGCACCGTAGGTGCGCCAGAGCTCATCGTCGTCAGCCCGGAGCCCAGTCCTCAAAGCAGCCCTCAACCCAGCCCCCAGCATGAGTCCAGTACTTATTTTCCGCTGGCGGGTGTTGAGGTGTTTTATCCTTGTTACTGACATTGCCGGGCATGCAGGAGGAGAATGGCAACAGGAAGAGCCATTGGAGGCCGTCCCTGACATGCCACCTCCGTCAACCATGCCACCCAGAAATGAATCCCCAGCAATGGCTTCCACTGGCGAGCCTATTCATGCTGAAGAGGAGCTAGCAAGCATGGGCACTGGCAGTCCTACATCGGCAACCAATGTTGTCGGAAAAGGAGAAACAACCCCTCAACAACTCAACACAGGTAAACCACTTGCCTCTGAGTACTTGTTATTCTTTCTTTATTTTTGTCTTCTTGAATTTCAACCATGGTCTTATCTTGTTTCTTTCCCTGGTCTTCAGATCTTCCCTTGATGGAACAAATGGATGTTGACATCGTCATCGAGGAGACCGCCAAGGATGCTGCCGCCGAGGCCGACAAGATCGCTGCTGACGAAGCCGCCAAGGATGCATAGGAAGAAACCGCCAAAAGGTCTGCTGAGAGGACTGGCAAGGAGACCAGTGACCATACTGATGGCATTCCTGCCACAGGAGGGCCTGGTGCTACACCGGTCACGGAGTCCCCACGTGCCGGCGAGACGGTTGCCGAGGATCAACCATCAACATCCGAGCCCCCCCCCGTCAAGTAGATACCTTAAGGTTGGCGACAACCTGTTTGTGAGCATACCAGGGACGGCAAGCACTGGGGTGCCAACTGAAGGGGAAATTTTTGATGAAGATGTCATCACCGCTGCCGGGCTCAAAATTGTTGATGAGCCATGCGCCAGCAGTAGCGGGTCCGAGGAAGAATAGCTCCTCCAAGCCATGAGCAACAACTTTCAAAAGCTCCAGGCCCTTCACCACGCTCGGAAAGAGAAGCTGGACTCCAGGGTAGCAGTTACTGAAGCAGCGGAAGCAAATTTCCAGAAGCACGTTGCGGAAACGCAAGTCTGGTATACCGAGGCCTTCCAGGAACTGATGACTGGCCGGGAACAACTGAGCCAGAGTTGGAACGAGTTCCTCTTGAAGTAGTCTGACGCTGAGAAGGCACGGGAAGAGGCCGCGCAGTGGGCCGCTGCAGAGGAAGCTCGCTTAACACAACTCCATGTCGGGCTTGACACTCAGGAAGAAGACGTTGCCACTCGAGACGAGGCACTTGCCGCCAAGCTCCGCCGCAAGGACGAGGAGATCAAAAAACTCGTCACGCAGCGAACCCAGGAGCTGGAGCAGAAACACAAGGAGACGCTCGAAGCTCTGACTGTAGATCACGCCGACAAGTTAAAGGAAGCCATCGATGCCGCCGAAGCTGCAGAGGCCGCCAAGAATGAGCTGGGTGATAAAGTAAAGAAGCTGGAGACGGATCTCGAGGACCATGGCAAGGAGCTCTCGGCGCTCAAAGCCGACAGAGAGAACACCCTCTATAGCTTGGCGGAGATGCAAACCTCCATGTCCGACAAGATCAAAAAGCTCACCGCAGCCAATGAATCCATCGATGATCTGAAACTGAAGCTGACCACGCTGGAGAAGTCTCTCGAGGACAGCAAGGCTAGAGAAAAGGCTTTGATCAAGGACCTTCGAAATGAGAAGGACCTGCTCAAGAGCGCTGCCGCCTCTCATAATGACTTGGAGAAAGGCGTGAAGATCTGGACCGAGCGCCTGATTGACGTCGTGGAAAGGATTACAACAGAGCTATCCACCATAGGCCTACAGAACTTCAACTACTCCTCCGACGACAGGGTGTCTCCGAGTGCCAAGCTGACCATGTTCTTCGAGGGTGTCGTCGATGCCTTGAAGCTGCTCCATTCTGAGTGAGCAACCCATCTGGCCAACGAATCCCGCAAACTCTGCCAGGCCGTCCTCCTCAAGGTGCTCGTCAAAGTGGTGCACAAGAACCCCAGCATCAACCTCACCAACGTTCTCGACAGCTTGCCAGAGGATGCCGACCTCGAGGCACTCAAAAAGCTTGTCGCACCCATCGTCGTCAAGGTTAGCCAAGTCAAGAGGGTCGAAGGCCAGCGCAGGGACTAGCCACTTCGCTTCATCTTTGTTTCCACCATCTCATGCCAAAGACAATTTTATCTTTAGTTAGGATCACTACAACTATTAATGTAATATAATCTGCTATGTTTTGGATGAATGCATGCTATTTCCCTTGTCGGATTTCATTCTGTATGTTGCGTGCCCTACACTCATTGGAAAATCTTGCCAGCATGTGCACCCTTGCCGCGAGCGCTTTGAGGAATGGATCCTTAGCAGCCTGCTGGGGGTGTCGCAAACGGCAAGATACCTTGACATTTTTAGTGCAGCCACCTAGACTGTTGAGCGGACTCGAAACAGAGTAAGGGCGCAACTGATCACAACAAAGTTCCTTCGCGTTCAGGTTTTCCATACAAAAGCCAAAATCGTTCAAGGAAAATGGCCTTTAAATAAAAAGAAATTCACTTAAGGTTCTGCAACTTAGCTTTTTGTTGCCGTGCTCCTTCCTGCGATATGTCAACTTTGAACATCGCCTGTCGGTGTCCATACCATCATCCCCCCTGGCAAACTTGCACACGAGGGAACCTTCCATCCTTTGAGAAAAAGAAAGAAGAGAAAACAAAGATATGGAATCTTGGCGGTTCGTTAACGCTTACTGGAAGCAAGTGTAATACAATATCTCATACAAACATGCATATAGATTAACATGAAAACCGACAGAAATTGTAAAACACTTGAGCTTATTCAACTATGCACAGGGCCTGAGCCTGGCTTTGTACAAAGGATCACATGCCTTGCTGGCAAGACTCATACAAAAGGGGTTGCCAGGAGGCCCGGCAACCGCACCTCATGGATAGAACTTATGAAGATGTTCGATATTCCAGGAATTGCTCACTGGAATGCCATCCTCGGTCTCCAGGCGGACAGCACCAGCCTGGTGACTCGTACTACCCGATAAGGGCCTTCCCACTTCAGTGTCAACTTGTTGGAATTCTTGGCTGACTGAACATGTCGAAGAACAAGGTCGCCTTCCTCAAGACTTCGGGCCTGAACCTTGCGGCTATGGTAGCGGTGCAAGGCTTGCTGGTAGCGTGCAGCTCACACAGCAGCTTGAAGACGATCTTCCTCAAGGAGCGTAGCGTCATCTTGCCGCAGGTGCTCTTGCTCAAGCTCATCATAAGCGAGCACTCGAGGTGACCCATATATGAGTTCCGTGGGGAGAACTGCTTCTGCCCCGTACACTAGGGAGAAGGGTGTCTGGCCAGTGGCTCGATTTGCTGTCGTTCTGATTGATCAAAGAACCGCCGTTAGCTCATCAATCCAGCGCCTTCCGCACTTCTTTAGCTTGTCAAAAGTCCTTGTCTTGAGCCCTCGCAACACTTCAGCATTTGCCCTTTCTACTTGGCCGTTGCTTCTCAGATGAGCAACAGAAGCAAAACAGATTTTGCTGCCAAGGTCTTGGATGTATTGCATGAAGGTGTGGCTCGTGAACTGTGTGCTGTTGTCGGTGATGATCCTGTTTGGCACACCAAAATGGCAAACTAGTCCCTTGAAGAACTTGATGGCTGATTGTGCTGTCACCTTTCTCACTGCTTCCACTTCCGGCCACTTTGTGAACTTGTCGATTGCAAGGTACAATTACTCAAAGCCCCCAGTAGCACGTGGAAAAGGGCCCAATATGTCGAGCCCCCAGACCAAAAATGGCCAGGAAAGAGGGATTGTCTGAAGAGCCTGAGCTGGCTGATGCAATTTCTTTGAATGGAACTGGCACGCTTCACACTTGGTTACTAGTGCAGTTGCATCCTGGAAGGCAGTGGGCCAAAAGAATCCTTGCCGGAATGCCTTACCGACAAGAGCCCTTGAACCTATGCGGGAGCCACATATGCCTCCATGTATCTCTACCAACAGCTCCAGTCCATCTTCCCGAGAAATGCACTTCAATTTCACACCGTTCGGTCTCTTTCTGTACAGGACATTGTCCACGAATTGGTACATACTAGACCGACGGGCTACTTTCTCCGCTTCTTCCTGTTCTTCGGGAAGTTCCCCTGTTTGGAGGAACTGGACGATGTGTTGTGCCCATGCTAGAGCTTGAGGCTTGATAGCAAGGACTAAAGGCATATCCTCTATCACGGGAGCGTTTGTCTCTACGGCAAGGGCTTGAAGCCTTGCCGGAGCGTGTTGCTCCCTCACAAGCTTGGTGGAGTTCCCGGCAACTTCCTTGCCGGCGGCTCCTGGGAGCTCTACAGGAAAGTACTGGCCGGAACTCAACTTCCTTCGCTTATGTTGCCTTGCTGATGGTGTTACTGATGGCTGAGTCAATCGGAGCACAAAAGTACTTGGTTCCACAGGTAACTTAAGGGCAGCACGCTTTGACAGGTCATCAGCAATGTCGTTCTCTGCTCGAGGAACATGCTCTGTCTGCAGACCGTCAAAGCGCTCCTCCAATTTCCTCACTTCATCTACATATGCTTCCATCAACAGGCTCTGATAATCTTTATTCACCTGCTTGATGACAAGCTGTGAATCACCTCTGACGATGAGCTTCTTAATTCCAAGATCCGCCGCGATCCTGAGACCGGCAAGCAGCCCTTCGTATTCTGTAGTGTTGTTTATTGATCTCTCCCGAGGAAAGTGCATCGGAATTACATATTTGAGGTGCTCTTCGGTGGGTGTGACAAGCAGCATGCCAGCACCGGCACCTTGTAGTGAGAAAGCCCCGTCAAAATACATAATCCATTCTTGATCTGTTTCCTTGCCGGGAAGAGTTGTCTCTTGACTCTCTTTGTCTGGCGTTGGGGTCCATTCTGCGATGAACTCCGCCAAGGCTCTGCTCTGAATTGTTGAAGTGCTTTCAAACTTGAGATCAAAGCTTGATAACTCCAATGCCCACTCCACAATCCTGCCGGTTGCATCTGGATTTCGTAAAATCCGCTGCAACGGGAAGCGAGTGATGATAGTAATCTCATGTCCTTGGAAGTAATGGCGCAGCTTCCTCGAGGCCATAAGGAGGCCAAAGAGTAATTTCTTCACACCAGAATATCTTGACCTAGCCCCCTGCAAAAGGGAGCTGGCAAAATAAACTGGGCGCTGCACCATCTTCTTCCCCTGTGATGCTTCATCTGACCTTGCAAATTCGGCCTTGTCGGCACCAGATCTTGCCGGGGAAGATCCCAGCTCATCATTTGACGGTCCTGCCGCCGCCGCTGCTTCCTCGTCAGCTTCTCTCTGCGCTACTAACGCAACACTAACCACTTGGTTTGTTGCCGCTAAATGTAGCAACAATGGCTCTTGTGGTTTAGGCGCGACTAGTATCGGCGGAGAGGAGAGATACTTCTTCAAATCCTGCAGCGCTGCCTCCGCTTCCGGAGTCCATTTCATTGGACCTGCCTTCTTCAAGATTTTGAAAAAGGGCAGGCCGTGCTCAGCAGATTTGGAGATGAATCTACTCAGAGCAGCGATGAAGCCGCCAAGTCCACGCACATCTTTGACACGTCTTGGTGCTTCAATTTGCTCAATTGCCTTGATCTTGTCGGGATTTACTTCGATCCCATGCTGAGATACAAAGAACCCGAGAAGCTTGCCGGATGGAACGCCAAACACACACTTCTCGGGATTGAGCTTCAGATTGATCTTGCATAGATTTGCAAATGTCTCTTCTAAATCTTATATGAGCATTGCTTTGTCCTTGGTTTTAACCACTATGTCATCCATATAGGCTTCCATATTTCTATGCAGCTGAGGCTCAAAACCAATCTGGACTGCTCTTGCAAACGTTGAATCAGCACTTTTCAACCCGAAAGGCATACATAAGAAACAATACATACCACACGGGGTGATAAATGCGGTTTTCTCTTTGTCTTCCCTTGCCATGAAAATCTGATGGTACCCTGAATGGGCGTTGAGAAACGACAGCAGATCGCAGCCGACAGTGGAGTCCATAATCTGGTCGATGTGCGGCAAGGGGAAAGGATCTTTTGGACAGGCTTTATTGATGTCTGTATAGTCAATACACAACCTCCATTTTCCATTCGCCTTGCACACTACAACTGGATTGGCCAACCATGTTGGATGGAGCACTCCTCTGACCAAACCTGCCGCTTCCAACTTCCTAATTTCTTCGGCAATAAATTCTTGCCGTTCCAAAGACTGCTTTCTAACTTTTTTCTTGACGGGCCGCGCATGAGGACAGACAGCAAGGTGGTGCTCAATTACTTCCCTGGGAACACTGGGGATATCAGACGGTTGCCACGCAAACACATCGTTATTCGCCTGCAGGAAAGCAACGATCGCGCTTTCCTATTTGTCATCGAGGGTGGAACTTATGGTGAAAGTTCCTCCCGTACCATCCTCCTTGACGGGCACCTTCTTGGTTTCTGGTGGAGCTGCCTTGGATTTCTTGCTCTTGCCGGTGGTGCTCTCCGGCACATCCTCGACGGGAGCGCAGCACTCCGAGGAGGTGCGCTTGTCGGAGTGTGTGCTAGAGGTCTTGCCGGTCTTCTTCTTCCCCGAGGAGCTTCAGCAGCAGGAGCAAGTGCCTTGGTGGCACATGCTGCAACTGCCTCCCGGTAGAGTTGGTCGGCACAGATAAGTGCATCCTTCTTGTCGGAGTTGGCAGTGATGACGCCCATCGGTCCGGGCATCTTCAATACATTGTAGGCATAGTGCGAGGCCGCCATGAATTTGGCCAGCGCTGGACGACCCAGAATCCCGTTATACGGTAACGGAATCTTGGCGACGTCGAAAACAATCTTTTCTGTTCTATAGTTCAGCTCGCTGCCAAATGTCACCGGCAACGTGATCTTGCCCTTCGGCTGGCTCCTTCCTAGATTGATCCCTTGAAACATGCCCGTTTCCTTGAGATCTTTGTCAGTAATTTGCAACCTCTTGATCACACTAGGCGAGATCAAGTTCAGCCCGGCCCCACCGTCAACTAACATTTTTCTCACCTTGAGGTTGCGAATCGTTGGTGAAACCAACAATGGCAAACACCCGACCGCGGTTGTGCGATCAGGGTGATCCTCAACGTAAAAAATGATAGGCGTGTTGGACCATTTCAGAGGCTTACGGGCATCGACTGACGGCTCTGTCGCATTAATCTCGTTCACCCACTGTTTAAGTTGGCAGTGAGAAGAATGTAACGAGGCGCCTCCGTCAACCCACATAGCTTTTTGTAGCTTTTTGGAACTCATGCCCACTAGAATCGTTGTCCTCTTTGTTGTCATCGTCACCCCCCTCTTCTTTGTCGCGGCCTCGACCGGGCCTCTCCTTCTGTTGCTTGGCCTTGCCGCGGCGACCTCCTCGGCCACCGCGCTTCTTGCCAGACCCCTCAGCACCATCCTGGGCCCTCTCCTTGTCTCGCCTTTCATATTCAGCTTTCTGCCTCTCGACAAGCTGCTCAACTTGCCGGTAGTTTTGGAGATCATGGCCCTTAGTGCGATGGATCTTGCAGTATTGCTTGTCAGAGCCCTCTGGCTTGTCGGCAGCCGCCAAGGCGTGACAGGTGGCACACCCAGCAGCCTCATTGCCGGACCATCAACCTTGATCTTCTTGGCGGTGCTGGGGTGGCCAGATTCCTCGACGGCAAGCACAGCCTTGCCCTTGTGCTTCCTATTACGCCGTCAACCTTTCCTTGCCGGGGCGGCGGCATCTTCTCCTTCAGAGTCGATTCCTGCTCCGACATCCTCGCCGGGGAGTCTCCTCCCCTCTTCAGCCCAAGCACATTTGTCCGCCAGAGCATAGAGCTCAGCAATATCCCTGACCTTGTTCATCGCCAGCTCTTCCCGCATCTCGTGATTGCGCATGTTCTGATGGAACGCGCTAATGACAGCGGCAGGATGAACATCTGGGATATTGTGTTGTATGCGGCTGAATCTCTATATATACTTGCGCAAAGGCTCGCCTTCTTTCTGGGGGATGAGATGCAAATCGCTTTCCTGGCCAGGAGCTTGGTGGCCTCTAGTAAAGGCGCCAACAAACTGATGACACAGGTCTGCCCAGGAAGAAATGGAATTCTCCGGCAGATGCATCAACCACAACCTGACGTTGGGCTTGAGCACCAACGGGAAGTAGTTGGCGAGTACCTTGTCGTCTCGAGCCCCGGCAGCCTGCACTGCAATGGTGTAGATGCTCAGGAACTCCGACGGATGAGTCTTGCCGTCGTATTTCTCCAGGACCTCTGGTTTGAATGTTTGGGAATTGGGCCACTAGACTCGCCGCAGCTCGCGGGTAAACACCGGACAACCCACATCATAAGGTAAGTCATCGGGGTACCCCAGCACAGGCTTGTCTATAGTAGGCCCCACGCATCTATCGGATTGATAGCGTGCTTCCCGTCGCTGCTCGATGGTAGTTCGAGCGTATTCTTTGCTTCGCTCCTGAAGAACTTGACGTTGATCGCGGCGCGTTCGCGGATCAAACGACGCCGTGGAATCGCCACAACAGATGTCGGTCCGCCGAGCAAGCGACCGTTGTTGCTGTTGTGGAGGAGAGTGCACCGTAGTCGTTCTTCCTCCAGTCTTTTCGCCATCGACACGCGTTGGCTCGATGGACCGCCGCCGTGAAGGCTCCGCCTGCTGTGGCCCATCTCCATTGGCGAAGCCGATGAGGCTGTAAATAGAAGCTCTCCACTCTTCAAGCTTCTATGGAGTGGGAGGGAAATCCAGGAGCAGTTACGCTCGTGCCAACGCTTCTGCTGGTGTAGGCGGCGGCCAAAGGTGCGAGGAACATGAGGTGCTCTGACTCCTAACCGTGTTAGAAGGAGCTCCATCACGGTCTCGCGACTGCGCCACGCTTCCACCAGCATCTTGACGTGCATGTTGGCCCCGTGCATCTTAGGAATGATGCGCAGGGGTCTTTCCTTGGGAACACCTAGAACCACTGACGTCATAGTGTTACTCATCATGCGTGGCCTGAGAAGGCCGCCGCGCATGCTGTGGCACCCCGGCTCAGAGAACCAGTTTACCAGTGTTTCCAACCCAGAGATCATGTCTTCTGGAAACACACAACAACTTGGAACAGAACATAGTTGAACTTTTATTGATGATAGTCGAGTACAAGCTCATATATTACATGATCACCGAGTCCAAAGGCACATCTAGTGCTATGACAGTATCTACATTATTTATCTAACATATCAGGGCCTCGGTATTACTGCAAAATACTACAGCGGAAGACTACTGCGTAGTGGAACATGAAAGTAACCCCATCCATAGGGACACTACTGTGGACACATCCTAGGCATCGCAACACGGACCTTCGAGACCTCCGTCTCAGTCTTCTCCTGCATCTGGCATGATACGCCAGGTGAGTACTTTGAAAGTACTCGTAAGCACATGACAACCAAATATGCAGCAAATAATAGCATGGCATTGAGCAAGTTAAAACTTAAGTGATTCACTTACTATCACCAACTTGCTCATATCCAGGTTGTCTCACAACCCACAGAATACTAGACCTCGACGAGTATTTCTGCTTATAAGACAAGTGCTTCCATCATTACTATGGTTATTATGGTTGATCACCTAGAGAGGTCTGGACGGGCTGTCCAATTCCGTGGACGCGGCTATTCGAATAGATTTTACACTCTGCATAGGTTGCGCACTTTACCCACACTATGGAGCACTGACCTCGTGATCCCATTCGGGTGGACCAGCATTACTCCAACGAAACCTGCCTGACTCGTGACTCTTTCATCATACCACCGGCAATCACACTCCCCCAGAGTCAAGCCTTGGGTGGCCCCGTGTCACCTCGTGACACCTGCCATCATCGTGGCCTAACTAAACTGTCCCAAATGGGGATGCCGGCAAACAACTCAACTAGGCTCACAGGGTTATCGCCGTCTACCTGATCAGGGCAGCACACATGCCTAACCCTCCCTCTTTGGAGGTACCGGTGAAAGAGCACCGAGCCAGACCAAGTCAAGGTCGTCCCATACCGGCAAATGTGGCTGCACGGGTAAGCCTGGACAGGTGACTCCTGATCAACCAAGTAAGTTTCACTTAGCAAGCATGGTTAATCATCATATCAATTTGAGTTATCAACATAAGGCATTTGAATAATTTACTTTGAATTATCAATGATAATTTAAATGCAAGAATGAATATGAATTATGAAATGCTTCATAATATGGATGTCCTGGCTTGCCTTGATCAGTTGGGTTGTTCAGAAACTCCTGGTCTTCAAATCCACAAGTATCTCCTTCTGAAAATATTTTTAAATGGCAAAAGAAAATGTCACCTAAAGCCTTTTTATTCACCAACAATTCTGTGAGTATTGGAAAAATACCAAACTTGGTGCAAAATAAAGGGCTTCATTATGAACACAATGCAAAAAAAATCAGGTTAAATGGACCTTCCTATAAAAAGTTATAAGCAGTCAAACCTACTGGTCAACTCTGTTAAATAAATCAAAAATGGAAAAACCAGAGCGGGCCACGTCGAAGGCGTATTTGCCCCGGGCACCTCCACTTACCGCTTCGTCCAGTCACTAGCAAGTGGGGCCTGCCCCGTTTAAACAAAGGAGGGAGAAAGAGCGGAGAAGAGGGGCGGCTCACCGGCGATGATTGCCGGCGATAGCGACGGCGGTGGGGCTCGTGGATGGTGGGGATGGATCAGCCGTTCGACAGCGGTTCACCCTATACCCGTAGCTCCTCCAGAGATGGCCAGACAGTGTCGTGCCCTTCTTCTCCAGCGGACGGGTACTACGGTGATCGTCAGCGATGGCGATTCCAGCGGCGGTTCGATTCGGGGAGGGGTCTGGAAGCACCAGTGGAACACCACGAATTCAGCGGTGGGCTCGGGCAGAGTTGGGGTGGCTTGGAGAGGGCTGGTGATGGAGCTCAGCTGGCAGTGGAGCTCCGGCGAAGCTCGAGGCTAGAGGGCCTCTCGGCCTTGGCTCTTACTCTGAGGGGGCAATTGAGGAGGAGGGGTGAGGAGTTAGGCGAGGCCGGGCGGGGCTTTATATAGGTGGAGGGGGGCGCTAGGTGAGCTCTCTGGATGCAGCGAGATGCAGGCCATGGCGCCGGCGTGACGTACGCCACGCTGGCTGGATGCTTGCGGCGAAGGGACTTGAGAGGGCAGCATCATTCATTGCGGGAGGTGATGGCTCGGGAGGAAACGACGAGCAGTGCCGCAACTATGACCGCACGGGTCTCATAGTGCGGCGATGGCATGGCGGCTGGCGAGGGTATCTCCGGCGAGGGCGAGGGTTCTGGAGGGGCTGCTTGTCGACCAGGGGCAATGTTGGCATGCCCAGACAAGCTGCTGCGGCGCCGTGGTCTCGCTTGGATGACACCCGAGTCTGGCGCAGCACAGAGCGCGGCGACATGCAAGCCAGCGCCATGCTCACCACGGTGCTTGGCACCAGGAGGCCACGCAAGCCTAGCAAAACATGTTTAGCATGTCGACCTTCGATCCCTCAGGTTACCTACAGCCTTGGTTTGGCTTGGTTCACGCAGAGATGAGAGGTAAGATCATCAACAGTCTCTGACAGCAAACTTGTGAAGATTCCAGAGAAGAAATGAGGTGGAGATTGAGCCAAAGAAGGTGTCTGGAGTGATCCTCATTGGAAGGACTCCAAACTAGCCAAGTTTGAGGTGATTTGGTTGATGTTTGAGGGTAGTTCATGTGTAACTTGCAAAACTGGTACAGAATCAAAATGTTGAAGTACTGCTCACTTGGAAGATCTTCAGATGCTGAAACTTGGTGTAGGGAAGTCATTTGTAGGTGTCCTGATGCCACAAAAATTTGAGAGCATTTTGATAAACCTAGCATGTACTTCCTTCACAAAGGTCCAGTCTGACCAGAAGCAAAACTGAATTATTTTACAAAATAAATGAACTAGGTCACGGAATATTTTTGGATATTGGGGCAAGATATGATCCAAAGTATTTTAGGGAATTATTTGGGAATTTTCTGAGCATCATAGCTATAGGTTGCTTCACAACCCATAGTAATGCCCTAAATTCTCAAATAAAAGAAAAGGGTTATTGAAAATGATTTAAATTGGGATTTGGGTTCTTGAAGTACTTGGCAGGGTTTTGGTAAGGTGATGAGGCTTTGGATCACATGGAAAGGGTTCAGAAATGTCCAAGATCAATGAAATGGTTCAAAAACCATTCAAATTTCAAATAAAGCCAAGGAAAGTTTGAAAAGAAAGAATTGCCAAAATCAGGGAGTCACAAACCTACCCCCCTTAGGATGGATCTCATCCTCGAGATTCGGTTGCTCAGGGAACAAATATGGGTGAGCGGATCTCAGAAAATCTTCTCTTTCCCAAGTGGCCTCTTCCTCGGTGTGGTGCTCCCACAACACCTTGTAAAATCTTATCACCTTACTCCTTGTGGTTCTTTCCATCTCATCTAGGATCTTGACAGGTTTTTCTTCATAGGTCAGGTCCTTAGCCAATTCTAATTCACTCATATCCGCTTGCTTGGCTGGGGGTGCAATGCATTTCCTCAATTGTGAGATGTGAAAGACATCATGAACGTCAGACAGTACTGGTGGTAATTCCAACTGATATGCGACTCTGCCCTTCCTGGCAATCACTGGAAAGGGACCGATGTATCTTGGGGCCAATTTTCCTTGGGTGCCAAACCTCTTTACTCCCTTCATAGGAGTTACCCGTAGATAAGCATAGTCTCCGGGCTCGAAAGTTACTTCCCGGTGCTTTGGGTCGTAATAGCTCTTTTGTCGGGACTTGGCTGCTCGTAGTCGTTCTTGAATATCCTTAACTTGGTTTTTAGCTTCGAGCATCATGTCTGTTCCAAAAATGCGACTATCTCCTGTCTGGGACTAGTTCAGTGGTGTGCGGCACTTCCATTGGTACAACGCCTCAAAAGGCGACATCTTGAGACTTGCCTGATAGCTGTTGTTGTAGGAGAATTCCGCGTATGGTAGACTATCCTCCCATTTGGGTCCATGGGAGAGAGCACATGACGGAAGCATATCCTCTAATATTTGGTTCACTCGCTCGGTCTGTCCATCTGTCTGCTGATGGTACGTTGTGCAGTGTTCTAGCATGGTTCCCAAAGCTTGATGTAGCCGTAGCCAGAATGCTGAGGTAAATAGGGAACCTCTATCTGAGGTGATAGACTTGGGTACTCCATGCAGACTGACTATCTGGGACATGTAGAGTTGTGCCAGCTGATTTGCATTGAAAGTGGTCTTTACTGGGATAAAGTGAGCCACCTTTGTGAGTATGTCTACAATGACCCAAATAGCGTCGTTGCCTCTTGTGGACTTGGGCAGTCCCACAATAAAATCCATACATATGTCGTCCCACTTCCACTGGGGCACTGGTAAAGGTTGCAGTAGCCCAGCGGGTATCTGATGCTCTGCTTTGACTTTATTGCAGATGTCACAGCAGGTGACATAGTATGCTATGTCTTTCCGCATTCCAGACCACCAAAAAGTTTCCCTCAAGTCCTGATACATCTTGGTACCTCCCGGGTGGATCGAATATGCGGACTGATGTGCTTCCTTGAGTACTCCTCAAGTTGTTCTGATTCAGCACACAAATCCGTTTCTCGAACCACACGGTACCTTGTTCATCTACACGGAAGGACTTGGCCTTCCCTTGCTGAATTAACTCTTTGATCTTCCGAATTTCTTCATCTGACTTTTGTGCTTCCTTGATTTCCTCCATGAGGGTTGGAGTGATTTCTAATGTGTCCGGGGTCATTGGGCCGCAGAGCACCATATTGAGCTTAACAAACTCCTCTTGTAAGCTCGGATGCATACCCTCAACTAGAGCATTCATAGCAGCTTGTTTCCTGCTCAGGGCGTCAGCGACCACATTCGCTTTCCCTGGATGATAGTTTATTCCGACATCATAGTCCTTGACTAGCTCAAGCCATCTTCGTTGTCTGAGGTTCAGGTCGGGTTGAGTGAAAATATACTTGAGACTCTTGTGGTCTGTGTATATTTCACATCGCTGTCCGATAAGGTAATGCCTCCAAATCTTCAGGGCATGAACCACGGCAGCTAGCTCCAAATCATGTGTGGGATAGTTTTCCTCATGAGGTCGTAGCTGTCATGATGCATAGGCTACAACCTTTCCTTCTTGCATTAGCACACATCCGATTCCACGCCTGGATGCATCGCAGTATATGTCAAAACTCTTGTGAATGTCTGGAAGGACTAAGACAGGGGCTGTGGTTAGCCTCGTCTTTAATTCCTAGAAACTGCTGTCACACTCGTCTGTCCAGATAAACCTTTGGTTCTTTTTCAACAATTCCGTCAGTGGCTTGGCTATCTTAGAAAAGCCTTCAATAAAGCGACGATAGTAGCCTGCCAATCCCAGGAAACTACGGACTTCTGTCACCGTAGCTGGTGTCTTCCAATTCAAGACCGCAGTAACCTTACTGGGATCAACAACTATCCCTTTCTCTGACAGGATATGTCTGAGGAATCCCACCTCTTTTAGCCAAAATTTGCACTTAGTGAACTTGGCATATAAGTGATTGGTTCTCAACCTTTCCAAGACGGCTCTGAGATGTTGCTTATGTTCTTCTTCCCCCTTAGAGTATATCAGGATGTCATCAATGAACACCACTACGAACTTGTCTAGAAAGTCCATGAAAACCTTGTTCATCATACTCATGAAATAGGCTGGAGCGTTTGTCAATCCAAACGCCATAACTATAAATTCATACAGTCCATATCGAGTGGTGAACGCTGTCTTGGGGATATCCTCCTTTCAGATTTTCAGTTGATGATATCCTGTTCTGAGGTCGATCTTAGAGAATACCCGTGCTCCATTCAACTGGTCGAATAAGTCATCAATTCGAGGGAGCGGGTACTTGTTCTTGATAGTGACCTCATTAAGCTGTCGATAGTCTACGCACATTCGTAGACTTCCATCCTTTTTCTTGACAAATAATACTGGTGACCCCCATGGCGAGATGCTTGGACGAATGTATCCTTTCTGTAGCAACTCGTCCAACTGCTTCTTTAACTCTGCCAGCTCTGGGCCTGGCATATGGTAATATTTCTTGTATATTGGAGCTGTACCAGGAATTACTTCAATGGCGAACTCCAATTCTCGGTCGGGCGGCATTCCTGGTAATTCCTCAGGAAACACATCCGGAAATTCACGCACTACCGGAATCAGATTCATATCTGTAACAATAGTCTGGTATGTCGTGCCCTTCTTTGTTATCATTCTGCTGGCCAGAAATTGAACGGTCTGTCCGGCGGGGTTCACCAATGTCACCGTTCTGGTGGCGCAGTTGATACACACTTGGTGCGGTGCCAACCAGTCCATTCCTAGTATTATGTCCAGTCCTGGGGATTCAATAGCAACCAGGGTAGCTGGGAATTTGACTCCATGGATCGAGATTTCCAGCCCCTTGTATATTATATTTGTTCTGAGCATAGAGCCAGGGGATTGTACCACCATGATTTTGTCCAAAAGCGAAGGAGAAAGTTTGTGCAAGGTGGCAAAACTTCGAGAAATAAACGAGTGGGAAGCCCCAGAATCAAATAAAATTACGGTAGGTATGTTATTGATAGAAAACATACCAAGGACAATATCTGGAGCTTCGTAGACTTCTTCGGCAGAGATGTGGTGGACACATCCGTGGCTGAAGTTGTGGTTGGGGCGGCATCCAAGGTGATTGACTTGTGGCTTGTGGTCAGCTGATTGCTTCCCGTTATTAGTAGGGCACTGCTTGGCGTAGTGTCCACTCTGGCCACAAGTGAAACAGGTGTTGTTGTGGTGGCAGTCCTCTATGACTGGCTGCTTCCTGAAGGTCTTGCTCTGGTTGCCTGGCTTGCTGTTGTTGCCACCATTGTTACACACAGGTTTGTTCTCAGATGGCCCTGACTGCCAACTGCACAGCTTTTGCGCATATGGCTCCCTGTTGTCCTTCTTGGGCTAGAACTTCCTCTTACGATCTTCATTACCATACTTGTGTTCTCGTTCGGCTATGAAGGCCTTATCCACCAAGGTCTGGAAATCGGGGAAATCCAACATACATAGCTGATATCGGAGGGCATGATTAAGTCCTCCGAGGAACCGGTCTATTTTCCTTTCTTCGGTAGCCACATCATAAGGAGAGTACCGGGCCAAATTGTTGAACTTGTTAAAGTATTCTCCCACAGACATATTTCCTTGTGTGAGGGCCAGGAATTCCCTCTGCTTCACTTTCATTATACCCGTGGGAATATGATACTTGCAGAACAGCTCTTTGAATTTCTCCCAGGAAATCTCTTCAGTAGGCCACATTAACTTGGTGTTGTCCCACCATATGGCTGCCGGGCCTTCGAGATAATGGGTGACAAATGGGACCTTATCTGCTTCTTCACAACGAGCGATGTCCAATTTCTTCTCCATGGTCCTTAACCAGTCATCAGCCTCAATAGGATCCATGACTTGACCAAAGTTGGGTGGTTTTCTGCGCTGGAAGTCAGACAGTTTGGAATGCACCCCATTGCCATTATTCTGACCTACTATTGTCTGCATACTCTTGAGAAATTCCATGAGGTCTTGGTTTCTCTTTTCCTCAAACATTCTCATTATCTAATCTGTGGTTGGTGCTTGAGGTGGTGGTGGTGGTAAGTCTTTGGGCGGTTGCCCTGCCTGCCTGGCGGATCGACGGACGGGGTTTCCATCGCCGCCTTGACTGCTACTTCCTCTCTTCATCCTAATTTTGTTCCCATGGCAAACACCTTATCGATGAGCAACATCCATAAGGATAAATACAGTAATATGACACCAAAAGAATTCATGAAAAAGACAAATAAAGAGAACAACATAATTATACAAGATAACCCAACATCATACATGGCAAGCTAGTAGGGGGAATATCATGGCTAGACTGCTCATACGACAGTCAGCATATGCAAAGATGCATGCATTACTACTCGAGCTCCAATATAATGGCATCGGTGGCACGAACACTGCCCATCAGAAGAGTCCTCGTCATCAGATCCTGAGTCAGAATCAGAACTGATGATGTGAGTCACCAAGTCAAAGGAGACGCGACGTCGCTGCTGAGACGGCTCTCCCTCAGCGGAAGAAAGAGCACGTCGCCTCAGCATCGGCGGAGCAGGAGTAGCTAGAAGTGAGGCCCACTCAGCTGGGGTCTCAAGTCGACTACCAAACGATAAGTCTGATGGTCCAGAAAAACCAGAAGGGGAATCAAGCTCACGCGGAGGTGGAATTGGTGGTGGATAACTAAGTGGAACTACAGGAGGAGGTGCTGGAGTCACTGCTGCAAGTGCCCCCTGAACACGACACAGCTCCTGAGCCAAGGAAATGATCATACGGTAATTGGCATTCAGGTAGCGAGACAAAACACCAGTCGCATGATCACACGCCGGGTCAACAGGTGAGAAAAGGACTCGCCCTGTCGTAGGCGACAGAGTGGGATAGTGGAAGAAACCTGGATGGGTCTGCATCTCGACCTCGTGGAAACGCAAGTCAGTAATAGCCTCCATGGCAGCAAACTGGATTGCCAGCTCCAGAGTAGAAGCCACTCCACCTTTGGAAGAGCGAGAAGAGCTTCCAATGTCCGAAGTCGCGGTCATGTAAGCCACTGCATGGTACTCATATACTGACTCGCCCAACTGCTCCCGAAACACCTGGTACACTGGGTCATCACCGTTGGGATACAGCCGAAGCTAAACACTGCGTAGCAGAGCTAGAAAAGTGTGGGGTTCTAGCTCATGATGGAAGTGATATGGAACTGGTGCCATCTACACTCACAATGCCAAAGGTTAGTAACATAAAGAATTATGATGCATGAGACATGGCATGCAACAATCAAATGCAACAAGCAGGATGCACACTCAAAGTCCTATACTAATCGCAGTCCTAGCGCGGGTTACCTAGGGTGTCCTACAGTCAGCATGGCTCTGATACCAAGCGTTGTGGCACCTTGGCTCAGAGAACCGGTTTACCAGTGTTTCCAACCCAGAGATGATGTCTTCTGGAAACACACAACAAATTGCAACAGAACATAGCTAAACTTTTATTGATGATAGTCGAGTACAAGCTCATATATTACATGATCACCGAGGCCAAAGGCACATCTAGTGCTATGACAGTATCTACATTATTTATCTAACATATCAGGGCCTCGGTATTACTACAGAATACTACAGTGGAAGACTACTGCGTAGTGGAACATGAAAGTAACTCCATCCACAGGGACACTGTTGTGGACACATCCTAGGCATCGCAACACGGACCTTCGAGACCTCCATCTCAGTCTTCTCCTGCATCTGGCATGATACGCCAGGAGAGTACTTTGAATGTACTCGCAAGCACATGACAACCAAATATGCAGCAAATAATAGCTTGGCATTGGGCAAGTTAAAACTTAAGTGATTCACTTACTATCACCAACTTACTCATATCCGGGTTGTCTCACAACCCTCAGAATACTCGACCTCGACGAGTATTTCTGCTTATAAGACAAGTTCTTCCATCATTACTATGGTTATTATGGTTGATCACCTAGAGAGGTCTGGACGGGCTGTCCAATTCCGTGGACGCGGCTATTCAAATAGATTTTACACTCTGCAGAGGTTGCACACTTTACCCACACTATGGAGCACTGACCTCATGATCCCATTCGGGTGGACCAGCATTGCTCCAACGAAACCTGCCTGACTCGTGAATCTTTCATCGTACCACAGGCAATCACACTCCCCCGGAGTCAAGCCTTGGGTGGCCCCGTGTCACCTTGTGACACCAGCCACCGTTGTGGCCTAACTAAACTGTCCCAAATGGGGACGCCGGCAAACAACTCAACTAGGCTCACAGCATTATCGCCGTCTACCTGATCAGGGCAGCATGCACGCATAACCCTCCCTCTTTGGAGGTACCCGTGAAAGAGCACCGAGCCAGACCAAGTCAAGGTCGTCCCATACTAGCAAATGTGGCTGCACGGGTAAGCCCAGACAGGTGACTCTTGATCAACCAACTAAGTTTCACTTAGCAAGCATGGTTAATCATCATATCAATTTGAGTTATCAACATAAGGCATTTGAATAATTTACTTTGAATTATCAATGATACTTTAAATGCAAGAAATGAATATGAATTATGCAATGCTATGAAATGCTTCATAATATGGATGTCCTGGCTTGCCTTGATCAGTTGGGTGGTTCAGAAACTCCTGGTCTTCAAATCCACAAGTATCTCCTTCTGAAAATATTTTTAAATGGCAAAAGAAAATGTCACATAAAGCCTTTTTATTCACCAACAATTCTGTTAGTATTGGAAAAATGCCAAACTTGGTGGAAAAATAAAGGGCTTCATTATGAACACAATGCAAAAAGAATCAGGTCAAATGGACCTTCCTGTAAAAAGTTATAAGCAGTCAAACCTATTGGTCAACTATGTTAAATAAATCAAAAATGGAAAAACCAGAGCGGGCCACGTCGAAGGCGTATTTGCCCCGGGCGCCTCCACTTACCGCTTCGTCCAATCACTGGCAAGTGGGGCCCAGCCCATTTAAACAGAGGAGGGAGAAAGAGTAGAGAAGAGGGGCGGCTCACCGGCGATAGCGACGGCGGTGGGGCTCGTGGATGGTGGGGATGGATCGGCCGTTCGACAGCGGTTCACCCTGTACCCGTAGCTCCTCCAGAGATGGCCAGACACCGTCGCACCCTTCTTCTCTAGCGGACGGGTGCTACGGTGATCGTCGGTGATGGCGATTCCGGTGGCGGTTCGATTCGGGGAGGGGTTTGGGAGCACCAGTGGAACACCACGAATTCAGCGGTGGGCTCGAGCGGAGTTGGGGTGGCTTGGAGAGGGCTGGTGATGGAGCTCAGCTGGCGGCGGAGCTCCGGCGAAGCTCGAGGCCAGAGGGCCTCTCGGCCTTGGCTCTTGCTCTGAGGGTGCGATTGAGGAGGAGGGAGAGGGGTGAGGAGCTAGGCGAGGCCGGGCGGGGCTTTATATAGGCGGAGGGGAGGCGCTCGGCGAGCTCTCTGGATGCGGTGAGATGCGGGCCATGGCGCCGACGAGACGTACGCCGTGCTGGCTAGATGCTTGCGACGAAGGGACTTGAGAGGGCAGCAGCATTCAATGTGGGAGGCGATGGCTCGGGAGGAAATGACAAGCAGCACCGCAACTATGACCGCACGGGTCTCACAGTGCGGCGATGGTGTGGTGGCCGGAGAGGGTATCTCCGGCGAGGGCAAGGGTTCTGGAGTGGCTGTGTGTCGACCAGGGGCGATGTCGGCATGCCCAGACAGGCTACTGAGTCGGGCGCAGCGCAGATCGAGGCGACAGGCATGCCAGTGCCGTGCTCACCACGCTGCTTGGCACCAGGAGGCCACGCAAGCCTGGCAAAACATGTCCAGCATGTCGACCTTCGATCCCTTAGATCACCTACAGCCTTGGTTTGGCTTGGTTCACGCAGAGATGAGAGGTAAGATCATCAACAGTCTCTGATAGCAAACTTGTGAAGATTCCAGAGAAGAAATGAGGTGGAGATTGAGCCAAAGAAGGTGTCTGGAGTGATCCTCGTTGGAAGGACTCCAAACTGGCCAAGTTTGAGGTGATTTGCTTGAGGTTTGAGGGTAGTTCATGTGTAACTTGCAAAACTGGTCCAGAATCAAAATGTTGAAGTACTGCTCACTTGGAAGATCTTTAGATGCTAAAACTTGGTGTAGGGAAGTCATTTGTAGGTGTCCTCATGCCACAAAAATTTGAGAGCATTTGGATAAACCTAGCATGTACTTCCTTCACAAAGGTCCAGTTTGACCAGAAGCAAAACTGAATTATTTTACTAAATAATTGAACTAGGTCATGGAATATTTTTGGATATTGGGGCAAGATATGATCCAAAGTATTTTAGGGAATTATTTGGGAATTTTCTGAGCATCATAGCTATAGGGTGCTTCACAACCCATAGTAATGCCCTAAATTCTCAAATAAAAGAAAAGGGTTATTGAAAATGATTTAAATTGGGATTTGGGTTCTTGAAGTACTTGGCAGGGTTTTGGTGAGGTGATGAGGCTTTGGATCACTTGGAAAGGGTTCAGAAATGTCCAAGATCAATGAAAGGGTTCAAAAACCATTCAAATTTCAAATAAAGCCAAGGGAAGTTTGAAAAGAAAGAATTGCCAAAATCCGGGTGTCACACATGCACCGGCGTGGGTGCCTTGGAAGGCGCCGTCCTATCCTTGGAGTTCGCTGCACCACCAGTAGGCGGCACGGCTCCGTCCTTAGATCTAGCGGCGTGCGGGTTGTTATCGCCACTGCGGACAACAACGCTCGCCTGGCTTTGGTCACCAGAATGTCGTGCAAGCTCAAGACCTCCACCTCCTCCACCTACGTCCATGCCGTCGCCCGTCCTTGAAGGCACGGGCAAACCAGACGCAGATGGACCAACCGCCGCCAAACCCTTCTTCTTGGGGGCCATGGCGACGAAAATGATCAAGAGACTGACGCGCTGATCACTAGATCAGGTTCGCGCAACCTTCTTCCCCCTACCTGGAGCGGCAAAGATGTCGGCGTACGACACCTATGAGATCGCGTGGATCCCTTTTATGGTTCAGCAGGGAGAGTGGTAAGCACAAAGAGCAGATCTAATGATCAATGCAAGGGGATTTTTAGCTAGGTTCGGGCCGCTGAGAAGCGTAATACCCTACTCCTGCTTTAGTTTATTGTGGATGTTCAAGCCCAAGCTCCAGGAGCGCTTGCAATGAACAGTACGTTCAAGCAGTAGCTACACATGCAGAATGGGCCGGAGGGTCCTCCTCCCCTGTAGCTACGCCTTGGGCCTCCTTTTATATGTCCAAGGGGTCACCGATAGTGGTGTTCAGTACATACATGAGGTGTAAAGTAGCTACAGTGTTTACATACTTATCACAAATGATTTAGGACAAACGCATTAAATGCTCCGTTTAGGTGTCCTTACTTTCTTGGGGACGGAAAAAGGGGCCGTCCCATCAGCACCGCTTAAGCCCGTTCACCACTAGAACCATGCCACGCATCCAGGAGGACAAAACCCAAATGACAGGCTAGTCACTGCGATGGAACGGTGGCAGGGTGGCGGAACCTTGCCGGGTGCGGATCTTGCCGGGTCTTCGCGGGTCATCTCGGCAAGGATCTTGCTGGGAGCCGGGTCTTCTGTCTTCTCATCATTTTCCTGAATACTTCCGTGATGATCTTGCATTTGCTTCCAGCTGTCCTCCGGCAGACCTCGCCGCTGGTATGGCTACAACTGTCCGCGCACAAGTATGGGGTACTAAAAGACCCAAGCTTTAGTACACCGACAGCTCGAGGTTCGAACGAAGCCATCGAGACGTCGTCGGGATCTGGGCTGCGCGGCTCCCGCGCCGGCTACTGCGGAGGGGACTGCACCGTAGGAGTGGCCCCGTCCGCACGGCCAGCAGCGTGGGCCATTGTCGCGGCCTGGGGAGGCCGTGGCGGGCTAGCCCGCTGCGATCCTCCCGCCTCGGTGAAGCCAATCAGACTCTGATGGTGGCTCTCCACTCATCCGTCTGATCAGCTGCCGGCGGAAATTTCAACAGCAGCTGAGCCCACGCCATGGCCTCCGAAGTGGTGCTTGGCATGGATGTCTATGAAGATCGTAACGTCACCCGGCTCCTGACGGTGCCGGTAGCGGTCGCGCCGTGCTCTCGTCATCGTGAGCTAGCCGCCTGGATGGCCTGGTGACAAGGTGAAGGCACTCGAGGACCAGCGGCTCCGTTTAGCATAGGGGCTGGGTCGGCTCGTTCCGGGGGTGGCGCATGTTCTACGGCCGCACCCGCGGTGGGAGCGGTCGGGGAATTGCGATTCCCCCTAGGGCAAGTATCCCCACTGCGGCTGTGCCCCTCGGCCAGACAGGGTGGTGCAGATGGAATGATCTCCCCTCCCGTACCTCGTGGGGCGGGGTTGCTGGGATGTAGTTGGTGCTGTCCTCCTCCGGTGCCTCCAGCTCCTGCTTTGGCCGCAGGGGAGGTGGTAACGACGCCGCCTACGCCGACCACGTCCCCCGCAGCGTCCACACCCCCAAGCGTCCCCGTAGCCCCCGCGGCGTCAGCGGTCGCGTGCGGCGGGGCCTTTGATGTGGATGGATGAGCTGCGCCGCCGTGCTTCTTCTTGGGCACCATGGACGATGGAGCCGTTGATGAAGAAGATGGCGGTGAAGATGACACGCTACGTACACTTCTTGGGTTCGCGCAAGCGCGTCCCCCTACCTGGTGCGCCAAAGATGTCGTGGGAAACCACGACCACCTATGGGGTCAAGGGCCCCTTTTGGTTCACCAGGGGGACTGAGCACATTACACAAAGAGCGGAGGAGCGCAGCCGCAGTGCGGCAGAGATCACACGGGCAGTTTTTACCCAGGTTCGGGCCGCCGCGAGGCATAAAACCCTACTCCTACTTTGGTGGATTGATGGTGGATGGTGGTGGAAACGCAGCACTCTTGCCCGGCAGGGTTGCCTCGGGGCGAGAGCAGCTACGCACGTATGAGTGTACAGGGGTCCGAATCCTTTCTATGGTTGCCATGTGTCGGCGTACGACACCTATGGGACCGCGGGGATCCCTTCTACTATTCGGCAGGGAGAGAGGTATGCACAAAGAGCAGAACCAACGATCGATGCGAGGGGATTTTTACCCAGGTTCGGGCCTCTAATCAGCGTAAAACCCTACTCCTGCCTTGTTTTATTAAGGGTGTTCTTGAGCTCAAACTCTAGGAGCGCTAGCAATGAACAGTACATTCAAAGAGCAGCTACGCATGCAGAATGGGCCAGAAGATCCTCCCCCTGTAGCAGTTGCCTTGGGCCTCCTTTTATACGTCCAAAGGGGTCACCATAGTGGCAAAATGTACATACATTGTGGTGTAAAGTAGCTACAGGGTTATCATACCTAACCACTGACGGTTTAGGATAAATGCAATTAATGCACCGTGAGGTGTCCGTTTAGGTGTCCTTATTTTCTTGGGGATGGAAAAAGGAGCCATCCCATCAGCACCGCTTAAGCTCTCCTCCATTGGTGCCTTGCCACGCATCCAGAAAAGGGCCTAGAATGCCAGGTTGGTTGCTGTGCTAAAGCGTTGGTACAGTGATAGAATCTTGCCGGGCACAAATCTTGCCGGGCTCCGCAAGCCACCCCGGCAAGATCTTGCCGGGGGCCTAGTCTTCGGCTTCAACTCTTATTATCTCCTGATCCTTTGATTCTTGGTCTGAGTGTCCCTTTGACAATCTTGAACTAATCTCAAATTATTCCCCCGATAGACCTTGCTGCGGGCGTGGCTACAACTGCCCGTGCACAAGTATGGGGTACTAATGGCCCAGTACTTAGTACACCGACAGGAGCCCCCGGGCCTAGGCCACAGACAAGTGCGAGGCGTTGTTGGGCTAGGCCCAAACAGTGCACGGGCACACGTGGCTGGGTTAACTGCTTGCAATCATCCTGCTTATTGCGCCCCTCTAGTGCGCGCGTTGAATGCGCGACGTGGGAAGCGTGCGTTGAAAGGCTGCAGCCGCAGCGTGCTTGTAGAGGCATATTTACATTGGGCAGTAAAAGAGGCGGCCTCGCTGCTTCCCCATAAAAGGGGAAACCGCAGAGACGCTACCCATTTACCCCCCTCTTCCTTCCAATCTGGAATCCGCCATTGCCTTCCTTCTCTCGAGCCCAAAGCAAAGCTTCTCCTCATCCGCTCACCGCCTCTGCACCTGTTCCATCCTCAGTTTCCGCCCTTACAGCCACCATGCCACCCAAGGCCAGCAAAGGGAAGGGCAAGGAGACGAAAGCCGATGTCCCGGAGAGCGAGCTGGTGAAGGTGCGGAAAAAGTACGTCGTCTTCGCCCCGACGCTCGACGCGAAAGCTCTGAAGAACCGGTACCAGTGCATGTGGGCGAGGGAGACGAAGGCTCACCCCGCGACTCGCGTGATTCCAGGTTCTTGTTCCAAAAGCGGACCAGACTGATATACCCTCTTCGTTGCTTATTTCTATTGCGGGCTCTATCCTCCATTCTCTGACTTCTTCAATGACATTATGTACACATACAGCTTCCATCTTCTTGATTTCACGCCGAATGTCGTACTGTGTATGTCCATCTTTGCCCATTTTTGTGAAAATTTTGCCGGAGTAGTTCCCAACACTGCCCTCTTCTGCCATTACTTTATTCCTCGCATCCAAAAAGGGGAAGCCCTTTCTGATTCTATCGCCTGGATTCCAAGGGCTTGGAATAAGGAAATATACCCAGACGGGGTTTACCGCGAGAAGTGGGATGAATGGCGGTCCAAGTGGTGCTGGATCAAGGAAAAAGATCCCCA